>OY728132.1:1341691015-1344191015 GCA_963277665.1 Viscum album
CTAACATGATGGTGAACAACGAGTGGACACATACACCCATCAGTCCTAATTTTGTTGTCTAGCAGACTCATCTAGCAGCAACCAACCAATCCCACAAGATTAACCTAGTGGAGTACTATGAACTGGCACATACACTTGCATACAAGTTATCATCCAGTTAGCAGGATTGTCTGACTGTATTTAAAGAAGCCCGCAAATCCAATGTGGCAGCAACTGGTAAAAACTGGAACATACACCTTCTTACAATCACAAATTATTATAGTAGTATCTTTTGCGAGTATTGAAGGAATTCTGTCAATAATAATTGACAAGAAATATCCAGCAAGAACACACACCTACAATAATTCATCATGCATTCCAATATTCTCATTTGGAAGCACCCAGAGATGTTAGTCGGAAAGCTCTGATGACATATATTAGGCATACCCAACTCTCTTCCCCCATGCATGGGTACTATCAATACCAATTGATAGGAAAATGTGGACAAGAGCAGGTGCATACACCTACACCATATATGTAATGGACGTATATTACCTTTCCAGCCACTAAAGTCACCAAACACATCTTACCAATGCTGAAAGGGAATACAAAAATTCATGCCCATATTCTGGAAGCATGCTGGGATATTATAACTACTACTTCAACAGTACCAAGGAAACAAAAATATAAATCTATCCCCACTCATGGGATGACACATTGACATGCCATTCTGGAGTAGATACACTCATCTGTTCCAGTCTAGGAGGGTCATGGGGCATAATCCCTTATATCATATGGACAACATGATCAGGGACATACACCCTTTCCAATTGGAGGTAATCAGTCTGTTCTAGTGACCACTCCAAGGCATGCACATACACTTGACCATGATAACCACTTTTCCCAGAAAGTGGCCGCAATTAAGTATAAGAGAACATCAATGAAGAAATATCGACAAACACTTTTGTGAAAGAAAGAGTCAAGCTACAATTTGGATCTACTTAATGATGGAGTTCTTGATGCCCTTAGCCATTTATCTGTTGAGGCACAAGATACTACCCTCTCATTACCAAATTATGGGAGTGGTAGCATTAATTCTGAAGATCCTCATCAAACACTTCATCATGAAGATTTGCTACATGAAAATTCGGTTAATCCAGAGCACCTATATCTGAATGAGAGATATGACAACCCCATGTGTGACCAGATGACCAAGGATGAAAAGGATTTATCCCTTTCTGTAATCCACCATGGTGTTCCTCCCCATGATGGAATTCACTACGAAATTCCTCTCCACAATAGTATTTTACATTGTCCATATAATTCTATAAATGATTATATTATGGTGATAAATCCATCCTATCTCGAGGCATTTAAAAACACAATGTTAGTAATGTATGATTCCTTGTCATTTAAGGGTGAAACACTTTCTCTACCATAAGACATCTTAAAGGAACAGTCATTCTCCGAACCTCCCTTGTGTCATTTTTCATCGAATACATAGAATCCACTTTGGTCAGACCAAGTGGAGAAATCTCTAGTAAAAGACGATGAAGATATGTTAAACATGAGAAAAAAATTGGCTAGAGGAGAAATACCAGTCATGTTCTGGCCTTTGGAAATTTTTAGTATAACATTCCAAAATAGATGGCAAAAGATGGTATTCCTGATATCAGCCTCAACTTATGGAAGACTCTTTGTCATTGGAATACTAATGTATTGACATATGATGAATATCAAAATCATTTAAAGGTAATAGAAGTGTTGAAAATCCAAATTTACTTGTCATATCTCTCAGTTTACCAACATCCAAAGGCTGAAAATAGTAAAGTACCCTTCAGTGTGCATGCCTCAATGCTCTAAAGAGGGTACACCCATTAATTTCAGATTCCCCATCTGGTGTTCATATCAGAGGATGGGGTGAAAAAGGAGCATTGCATTTCAATACACCCCAGAAACAAAAATGTCCCCCAAATGTGGTACCATGTAATTTTATTGACCACGGTCGGACCCAATCAATAGATTTTTGATTTAATCGAATGTACGCTCAAGAACATGCCTCAACTTGCACTCATCAGAGTAAGGCCCAAATAAAAGAAGTTTTTGATTTACTTTTAAATCAAGCATCTAAGAATCATGAGAAAGAATCCCGTTTAGAGGATGTCATCCGTCAGAGAATGAGAATGTCTAAAATATCTAAATGATCTTCTGAAAAATGTGATTTGAGTGGTTGTCGGATATTGCACCAAACTAATGTCTGAACCAAAATTCAAAATATCTGAAGAGAAGTTTCATAAATTCCAACCATAGTAGTTCCGGAATCACTCTAGCTTTCAAGGTTGGGGGATCATTTAATTAAAACTTCTTATTTTGTAAACAATGATTAAATATTTGAAGAAGAAGAACAGTAATAACCCCATCCTGTAGGGCTAGGGTAATTTTCACATCTTCATTCCCCTAAATAGAGATTTGTTTTTTTATTTATTAGAGAAGAAGCCACAAAGGGAGCATACAACTGAACTATCCAAGAATTCCCATCAAGTTACTGTCTGCCAAATAGTTCATGGGAATTCATCACAAAAAGAAACAAAGTTTCCTGGATGATACAAAGGGAGATGAACCAACAACAATACTGATAGAATTACATCAATTCATCATGCGTCAGTAAATTTCATTAACACCATTGTAAAAGATCCTTTAGAAAATAAATCTAGTTCAGGGGAACAATAATATGAGGTTATTATAGATAATATAGTGCACACTAAGGAAAATGAAGAAGGTGTATGTACCCAAAATCCAAGGCTTACCTAGAATCTAGGTATGCCCTCAAATAACCAATTTCCCCCAAAAGGTATCTAACAAGGGGAATGGTAAACATTAGATTGAATATCAATTTTCCATTGGATAAGGTCAATCTCTTTTTCTTGAAGAGTGATTTTCACAGCAAGAAGAGGAGATAAAGGAGTTGATAAAAATCAATATAGAGTTACTTCAAAGCATCATTTCTACTAAATGTATTTCCCAGGTAGGTCATAAACTTTCACATCCTCTAGGAGATCCTCAAAAAATAGTATTTGTTGTAACTATTGATGTGGGTAATTAATTACATTCATTGAGAACCAAACCAATGTAGGATCAAACACCTCTTGATAATCATGTTCCTGTGGGTTATCCAAGGTAAATACCGTCCCCAATACTGTTTGGTTTTCCAGTAATTACACCATCTCATGCTCTAGTTGTTGTACCAGTACAGGTTCCAGCTCATCCAGATATTCCCCATAGGCTTATGGACATAATTGAGGCATTAAAAACTGGATTGGAAGCTATGGAAAATTACATGTGTTAGTTCAGCCGAAAAAAAATCTTACCCTGAATGGGTGAATCTGATTCCCCCCCTCCAAATTTCGTGAATACCCCATTTTCAATCATTAATGATTTGGGAGTTCCAGAACAACACTTAACACATTTTTTTCATTGTGATCCCATGATGAGAAATCCTAAAAAAAAGTAGTAATGATTAGGAGTTTTGTGTATTCAATACATGGACCTACTTTTTTCTGGTATACAAGTTTACAATCTCGATCAATTACTGGATGAGAAGATCTCAGGAAGAAATTCCTTCTTCAATTTAGCTCAATGCTACCAAAGATGATAGTTTTTGATGTAAACAATTTTTAAAAAAAATGATAAGGAATGAGTTTCATATTTCATTGTGTGATGGAAATGATTAGCATATTCCTTTAGTCTGGAACTCCCTAAAGAGGAGTTGATTCCAATTTTTGTGGATAATCTATTTGATGAGTTACGCACACCACTGATCAGTGTAAAATACATAGGAGGGTTTTGAGACCTTACATTAATCGCAAAATTGATAGAAGATTCTGTTATAGAAAATAAGGAAAAAACTCATATAATTCCATCAGCTCTGGGGAGGAGAATATAGAAATAAGAGGTTGCTACTGTTACACTCAAGAAATTACTTGTTCCAATTTCCACTTCAGAACCTTTATCGTATCAAAGTGGTACACCTCCATAGTGTTAGTATCAATGACCACCTCGTCAATATGATCAAAGAGATCAATGATGGAAATAATTTGAGGAATTAAAGAACAAATTGTATTCTTTCTGGAATGAAAAAGTTTCCCATTACTTTATCTCAACTCAGGATTATAATTTGGTTCAGTTTCCGAGGTCGAAGAAACGAAACATAAAAGGAGATGAAGATATTCCAAATTATTATCACTTTCACAAGTTTTTAGGGAACCCCATTCATGAGTGTTTTGTTTTCAAGGACCTCCTAAAAAAATTGTATACTCTTAACAAGTGAAAATGAAATGTTTTTCATATCATGTTTCATGTGTTACTGCTTCTGATCGAGAGGAAGAAAGAAAATGGTAGGAAGTCAAAAAAAAGTACAGAAATATGAGGACTGGATGATCGGGAAAATGATCAATCGAAATCATTCTATTTTATAATTATAGTTGAAACAACTAATTGTGTCTTCTTCCACTCCTGCTAATGCAAAAAAACTTTCATCAAAATGTCAATCCTCAAAGAAGCGAAGTGATCATCAAGATGAAGTGATGTTAGAAGAAGACAATCTCATGTTAAGTCCAAAGCCTTCCTTGACCCTATCATATTTTATTCCATTTGTTTGAAAATCTTGAGAACCATCATGCCAAATAGAACAACCAGAACTAACCTGTCTGGAAGAATCTTTATCTGATAAAGAAGCGATCTTTAGTTCTGTCAACATTATCCACTTAATGGATCCTTATGCCAATGTTGATTCAGATTATAATGAGCTATATTTCTTTGTACCTAATTGGTGAACCATACGAAGAGGCCACAATCGAGGATATAGGGGAATATGTGGGAATTCTATAAGCCACCATTTTAACTCTACCCCTACTCGAACCATATATAATGAAAAAACTCATGGTAGATCCCTATAGTAGGCTCAACAGTAACAAGGAGTTTCTTCCAGGAATGATAGGTTTGGTTATAAAATGATTATTTTGGAGGACTGATTAGAAGTCACACCATCTTCCTTTTAGCTAGTAGATAGACCTAGTCATTCTAATCTACCATATCTTGGAGTTTTTTTTTCAGCTTCTTCACTGACACTAGCTACATATACATCAGAAGCATAAAATTCCAAGGCACCTACAAAACCATATCTCCAAGCTGGGAAACGCAGTCCTTTGGATGAAATATATGATGTCTTGAAACAATTGGCCCATGTAATAGACATGTTATCAATTTTGGATGCATTGAATCTGTCAAAAGATCTTCAAGAAGCACATATTGAAGCTTTTTCAAGTTCTCAAGAGTTTGAAACCGAAGTTTCTGCTGTTGATGTTTATCGTATAGGGAATGATCCTATAGAATTTCATGCATTCATATCTTCTACAGATGAATATGAATATGATGTTGTACATGGACATATCATACCCTTGTATTTATCTGGAATGGTCAATGACATATACATCGGATGAACCTTCATTGATAATGGCTCTAGAGTCATCCTCATTCTTGTTCATACACTTCGTTGAATAGGCCTGACTGAATTTGACTTATCTCCATACACTTTATTTTTTCAAGGATACGAAAAGAATAAGAAAGAACCTCTTGGAAGATTACACTCGGAATTCAATTTGTTGATCTTGTGTCTAATTAATATTTCATGGTTGTTCGTCTGGAAAAAACATTGAACATTCTTCTTGGAAAGCCTTGGCTACATCAACATGCATCCATATCTTCGTCATACCACCAATGTATTAAGAACTATTTAAATGGTCAAATCATGACATTGTATGGTGAAATGCCTCCATTAAAAACATGTGAATATCAATACATTGAGGCAGAGTTTTATCACACAAAAGGAACAATGTCCATGTAAAAGGTGATAACCAGAATTAATGCCCTGAAAGGACTAGAAAATATCCCATAAAACCTATTCATATATTTGAGTACTGATTAAGTGTTACATATTAATCAAATTGTATGGGTAAAACCAAATCTAAGTACTCGTCTAATAACTTCCATAATTTCAATTTCAGAAACAGATCCGGAAAACATGAGAGAAAATTTTGATACATGAAGTAGTGATGGAATATTTAATAGAGATGTTTTCATTAAATTTGCTAAACTAAAGAAAGACTCTACATTTTCAATCAGATTAGAAGAATTTTTCTCAATGATAGAAGAATAAAAATATGTTGATTCCCAATCCATAATCTCCTCTTTACTACCAAAGGAATACCCTTCATCGTCAGTAGGCTCAGATATGGTGGCCACTTCTTCAGGATGTTCCAATGCTGACTCCTCCACTAACTCCAGAAGTTTTTCTTCATAATTTACTATGAAAGTAGAAAAAAAATAGGTAACACGTAATGAAGAAGATGTAGAAAATCTCAGGGATTCTCCTTCATCATTCGAGGAAGGTGTCTCTACCACTGTGAATGAGCTCCGAAAAAATAAATCTGGGTACAAAAGAAGATCCACACCCCACTATAACTAGTGTGGCCGTGAATTATAAAGATATAGAGGTGTATAATTCATTTTTAATGAAACATTGAGATATATTTTCTTGTAATTATAGAGAAATTCCATGTCTTAATCCTGATGTAGTCACTCACCATTTGGGTTTTCTAAAATAACATTGTGGATTCATGCAAGAAGTGAGAAGAAAACACCCAACTCATGCCTCTAAAATTGAAGTTGAATTTAATAAGCTTATAAAAGGTAACTTTCTCAGGGAGGTTCAATATCCCAAATTACTAGACAACACTATCCCATGGAAAAATAAGAATGTGATCACTAGAGTATTCATTGATTTCAGAGATCTTAATTGGCATTGTTCTAAAGATGATTTTCTAGTTCCGATTACAGAGATTTTAATTGATGAAATAGCTGGATATGAAGCTATTTACTTCATGTATGCATACTATAGTTATAATCAAATTTGTATATCCCTATAGGATGAAGAATATATAACTTTTAGAGCCCATCAAGGTGTGTTTTACTATCAGGTAATTCCTTTTGGTTTAAAAAATGCAGGTGCAATATACCAACGTGCCATGCACCATATCTTCAAACCCTTCTTATGGAAATTAGTGGAATATTATGTGGATGATTTTGGGGTCAAATCCAAAAAATGTTCCAATCACTTTTCTAATCTAGAGATCACATTTAATAAACATTGTCAATACAAATTGAAGATGAACCCCCTGAAATGTGCATTCGAGGTAACCTTAATAAAGTTTCATAGATTTGTTTTATTCCATTGTGGTATTAAAGTTGATCCTATGAAAAAAAATCTAATCTAGGTATGTCACCTCCTCCAAATTTGAATTAATTAAGAGGACTCCAAGGAAATTTGGCCTATATTTGGCGCTTTATCGCCAATTTGGAAGGAACTACCTACTACATCCTGAGGTCCATTTCCAATCTCACAATATCCTACTAAAATTTATCATCAGTCGTCCTATGATTACAGGGAATCTGGAATGGGGGCGGTTATTCTACAATAGTTTGACATCCATTTTTTTCCCTAGAAGGAAATAAAAGGCCAAGATCTAGCTAGATTCCTTGCTGAACATCCATATGTGGAAGATACATCATTAAATACTGAACATATTGATGAATAGGTATTCTCTATTCAGAATAATTACCAAACATGGGAGATGTATTTTGATGGTGCCTCTAAGAGTCTAATAGGGAAGAGAATTGAAAACCCTAAACTCAACAAAATATGGTTATGAATTGTCCCTATTTCCCCAAAAAGGCAGTGTTTCCCTATTCCATCCTATTTTTTGAAGGTGGTACCAATAATGAGGCAGAATATCATGTTCTCATCGAAGGTTTGGAATTGGGCCTATAGGTGCAAGTGAATCACTTAAAAGTGAAAGGTGATTCAAAATTGGTAATCAAGAATGTCAATAGGGAATATTATATAAGAAATTAAAAGTTAATCCTTTTATGTGATTACTTCAGAGGATTAATGAAAATATTTCCATTAGAGCCAACATTTTCTAATGTCCCTCAATCAAAAAATTCCCTAGATGATGCATTGGCTAATGCAGATACTGCCATGGAATATCCAAATTGGATTGCGACAATCATTACCATAGCCCATTGTCGTGTGGTATCACATTTAGTGCAACCCAGAATATAGGGAATTGAAGGGATTATTCCTATTTCCAAGCCATATGGACATACCACCGGATGGAGAACACTCATTATAAAATACCTTCAAAATGGGGTACTTCTACCAGATAGGGATGAAAAAGAACATATCCGACAATAAGAGACCAAGTTTACTCATTATGATAGTCCAGACCATGATAAGTTCATTTAAAAATGAGGATTAGATGGAATCATCCTCATTTGTATTGATGGAGAAGAAAAAACAGTTGTCATGAATGAAAAGAATTTAAGATCTTGTGGTTCCCATTAATCCTGGAATAGATTCTCTGATCATGTATGAATGCTTGGATAATTTTGGCCTGCAATTACGCAAGAATTCACAGATTTCACTAAGAAAAGTCATCCCTACCAAGTGATTTCAAACTTCATTCATCAACACCTAGAGTTGATACATACAACTAAATAATATTGGAAATTTTCTACATTGGGAATGGATATTGTAGGACCTTATCCTCTAGCTATAGCTAATCTATTCAAGTATATCTTTACTGCTACTGACTACTTCTCCAAATGGGCTGAGGCAATACCTCTAAAAGAAGTCAGAGCCAAAAGTAATTTTAGTTTTGTCAAAACTAATATCAGCACATGATTTGGTGTCCATCATACTATTTTGATGGACAATGGCGCCATTTTTTATTTTTCTAAGGTAAAAAAGTTATATCAAGAACATATTATCAAATCGAACCATTCATGTCTTTATCATATAGCGATCAATGAACAGATAGAGGCCTTCAATAAGACCCTATCAACAATAATGTAGAAGATGGTAGATAAAGATAAGAAATCATGACCTGATAATCTTTTGAATTATTTATGGGCTTACCAGACTAATACATGTACAACCACCTAGAAAACTCCTTATTCATTAATATAAGAAACAAAAGTAGTTTTGCGAATTTAAATTCAATTTTCTTCACATAGAGTTGCAATATGTGATCATTTGTCTATAGATAAGAGGTCTCAGAAATAGTTCAATGACATGGAATGATTAGATGAGAAAATATTTCATATTTTTCATCATTTAGAATTCTAAAAGAATAGATTAGAGCGATATTTAAATAAGAAAGTTCTCTTCTATTATTTTCTTCAAGTAGAATTGGTATTGGTCCCCAGGACTCCAATTATCCCAGGAGAGAAACCTCCAAAGCTTGAGCAATATTGGGAAATACCTTATTCCTTTCATATGGTCTACTAAAATAGATCTTATTACTTAATCTCAATGGATGGAGAGATTATTAATAACCAAAAAAATTAAACATTATTAAAGAAATACTTTTTATAATTGCATATAACATCCTCACTGCAAGACTGAAAACTGCACAACTGCCATGTTCTTACTGCAAGACATAAAACTACACAGTACGAAGCCCTAGTTGCAAGACATAAACTACATAACACCATTGTCTTAGCTACATGATGGTAAAATTCATAGCAGCTTATTTCATCACTGAAAGAGATAAAACTACATAGTGCTCCGTCCTTATCGCATGACATTAAACTGCATGAAATCATTTGTCCTCATGGAATGACATTAAACTATATGACTAATGTTTTCTATACATGACATTAGAATCTTACAAAAGAAAACGTCATTGAAATAACTGCTACTCCTTAGTGGTATATGAGTCCCTCTCTTCTATATCTTTGAGCGAGATCTGCATAGAGATCTTATTTCTAGAACTACGTATGACATGATTCTCATTTTCTATGAGATAAATAGAGACACCTAAATCTCCAATTTTGGGCCGAGCCGCTGTCAAAAAATCTTCTTATTTTCTCTTTTCTCCTCCTATATATGAATCAAATCTATATATATTGTTTCCTTAAGATATATGGTTTGGTCCTTAAACCATTTTATGTCTTAAGTTTAACTAGTCTCCCAGAACATGTCAAAAGACCCCATTTTTCATGTCAAACTCAATTAGCGCAAGGAATGATAGTTTCAATAACTACAAACAACATGATTCTCATTTTCAATGAGATACGTATATATGCCTATATCTCCAATCTTGGGTCCAACCATGATCTTTAAAAAAGACGATGCCTTTTTTCCTAATATAAGAATCTAACCTGCATAGGGAATACTTAATGAATTAAATATGGATTGATTCTTTCCCTTTGTAAGACAAGTAATGACACTTGGGTTTTATCCCTTAGTCCATCTACAAAAAGTCATTATTTTCACATTGGTTCATCTTCATCTTTACCACATGACATTAGAATGAATACAAATCTAACATGCCTATTCTTCATTGGTGTCACCTTGGTATTATAAAATAATCCCTTATTACTCCTTGTTTCTCACATCGAGCATAGCTTATATTGTCTTAGGAATTAGGTAAGAGATTTATTTATATAAATAAGGTGTCTCAATTTATTGTGGGGCTATCAATGTTCTCACTGCATGACTTAAAACAGCACAATATAAAGTCCTTGTTTCAAAACATTAAACTACAAATAACAATATTAATTGAAAAGAAACAAAGAAAGTATCCATTTTAAATATGAGTTAGATATATATAAAGGAAATTAACCTCATGGTTAATATTGATTCACGTATTTCTTATGTTCACTGAGCACAACTCCCTTCTATATTTCACACTCACAATCGTGAATATTTCCATATCTTCATAATATTTCTTACGGTTTCTGGTGATAGAGTTTCTAAAACTTGAGAATCCTTTTTCCTGACTTTGCATCATGTTCCCTTAGGTGGCCTTGTATAAGTTTTCTACATAATGGGCCTGTCAGTTAAAAGATTCCATTATTTGGATATGCAGCATATGCCCCAGTTTTCCCGGCTTAATACACCCCCCACAACAGGTATGTCAAATGATGGTAATTTTGTTATTAGTTATAGTGTCTTTGTCTCCTTCAAACTTTGATGAAAATATACAAGAAAATCTATATTAAAATAGTAATTCAAATATATTTTTCCCATTATCTTTTTCATGATCTGATAATCTTCAAGACCATGGTTTACACATTTCTATCTCCAGGTGTTAAAGTAATATGAAATAACCTTTGAATCACATGTCCACATATCATATACTGTTTCCATTTGTAGTCCAAGTTTTATTACCTAAAACTATAGACACCACACCTCTTACATTTGGGATAGACCTTCATATACGTCTTATTTCGTTGGTTCTTTAGAAAGCTTGGTAGGAAATACCCTGTCCATATTCAGGTACTTTTCTCCATAAATCAAACTCTGTGCTTTCAAAAATATGAATCTCCACAAACATTCTTCAGTTTTTAGAAATAGAATATCAACCATATGAGAGATCTTTTTCCAGACTATGAAATACATTCCCTTGGGTGTTCTTGCATAAAAGTTTCCTACATAATAGGCTTTTCGGTTATAAGATTTCACTATTTTCCAAGGGAACATATGCCCTAGTTGGCCCTAAATAATACAGCCACCAAATTTTTTTTGAGTAATGGTAACTTCGTTCTTGGAAAAGACTTCCTCTAATGATTTTATCCATTTTCACATATAATTATTTAGATTTAGAAATTTTTAAGTCACATTTTACAGTTTTCTATTCCATACTTAAATATGGTAGTATATTTATAAACAGTTTATCAATAAATTGGGAGAATCTCATACCTTTGGTCAGAGATAAAGACATTAAATTAATGACACAAAATGTCCTCACTACATGACTCAAAACTTCACAGTTTTATATCATAAATTTTCCATTCTAATAAATTTTTGACAATCCTTATACACATAATTTGTGTAGAAGTGATTTTCTCTTTCATGAAATATGTCGGCATATGCAAACCTTTCATTCATAAAATTCCTTTACCTGTAAAAACCACCCACTTTTCTCTTGAGTAACCCAAATCTTATTTTCACTTGTCTATCAGCAGTAAAATGTTAAATTCCAAAGAGCTCTTTTGATTGACTATACAGTGTGTTCCCTTAGATGGACTTGCATTAGTTTTCTATATAACAAGTCTGTTTGTCAAAAGATTCCCTATTTGGCTATTTATGCTATGACCTAGGTGGCCCTACATAACACAAATATTTTAACAAGTTTCTCATATAATTTCATCTTCATTCCCAAAGGAGACTCTCCTTATATTGATACAGGTTTCAAATTTGGTGAGCATAAAAATCATGGCTCAAGATTCCCCTTGGAAATATCTAAAGAATATTAAATAAACTTTTAGCTACTGAGTCCTTTTTGGGATCTGATTTCAAAATTTATTGTCAAAGTTATTTCAAACATAAACATTATCCACATATAGTCCCACATGCATGAATCTAAACTACAAACAACAAAGGACATAGTACTCACAAGATTGAGAACCCGCAACGGGTACTCTGAACAAAAGTCATGTCCCAACTCACTAAATGTACATTTTGAATGATTTAGGTAATATTGGGAAATAAAAAGTTGAAAGAAACAACGTTTGTATGGTTTTCCATTTGACCCTAGAAGTAGTTAATCTATGCCTGCTAGGCCCCACTGATTAGGAAAAAATTTGAGCATCCTTCCAAACTTAACGTTGCTCCAAATCTAACCAAATGATGTTGGAATGCATCAAATTCACCTACTTTTACCTAAGAATAAGATTGTCTTAACACCCCAAGAGTTCGTAGTACGTTATTTCTTCAAAGTAATTCAATAACTTGCACTACACGCAACACCGAGTTCAAGCGCACCACGACTTACCAAACTAGCCGTTAAAAAATGGTTATGAAAATTATTAACTGAATTTTGAATTTTATATATTCCATATAATTTTAACATCCATATTATGTCATTATTAAACATAATATAAGAACAAATTCATTTTTTTCTGAAAAAGTAAGTATTTTTCAGAAAATGCAATTTTACCACCTTTTATTTGAGAACCCTTTTTAAATACAATATTTTACACACATATATATTCCATTTGAAAAAATATACTTTTTCATTATAATCAAGACATAAAAAATTAGTTTCGATAAATTTGTAGTGTTTTTCCGATAACTTTCATAATTGGATGAATAGTGAAAAATACTAAATTTTAATTGAAATTTTTTTTTTAAAAAATAATTTATAGTGTTAAATTATACATTTGAGTGCTTTTGAAGTGTAATTAGATAATATTTTTATCATCTAATACAATGTGTGTCATTATATGTAATTTTACATATAAATTCGATATAAACACATGTCAATCTTTTGATAGTTTTTACTTTTTTTAGAACCCTATCTTTGGTTTTGACAATGGGAATTAGTTATAAATTAATTAATGAAAATTATATGTTTATAATTTGGTAAAAATGAAATTTTTCTAAAAACTTGCAATTTTTGATGAATAGTGAAAAACACAGAGTTATTGTTTAAAACTGACTTTTTATTAAAATAATTAGTTATTTTATTTTATTTTATTTTTGGTCAATGTTGATAATTAGTACCTATATATTTTCAATGCATTTCATTGGATTAGTTTTATAATAGGTTTAGATATCTAACATTTTATTGAACTTTTTATAGTCTTTTACCCAACTTCTAGTAATATTTGCAAATTTTCATAAAACGTAATTGTAACGCTTCATTGATTTGAATTTAAAAAATCCAAGAGACACAGTTGATATCAATAGGAAAAATGTGATTGAATAAGATGAAAATATTTTTTGGTGAATAGTAACTTTTGACTTTTATTTACCATAGTTAAAAGTAAATAGGGTAATTAAGGGGAAAATGATATTATAATTACACCAACACAAGTCCTAATTCTATTGGATAAGTTTGATTCGACTAAAAACAAACTTAGAAATAAAATTTGATCTACTTTGGTCTACTTGGACTAGATTAGGACATTTATTATTGTTTTATTTAAAGAAGAGTTAAAAGTGTTAAATTAAAATTTAATAACTAAACAATTTTTTATATATTGTTACACAGAATATAAATTCGACTATAAATATTAATTATAAATCTAAATATATTTCCTACATAATGGTATTTTATTCATAATTTTTAGACATTAAATAATTTAATTTATTAATGAAAAAATGATGATCCAGTAATTACCTTATAATTAAAAAATTCAAATAATTGATATTATAAATATCCAAATAAATGTAAATTGAGAATTATGATGAATTACACTAATTTTTTAGGTTAATATAACATTTTAGAGTTTATTTGATAAATTATTTTTGATGTGATAATGTTGTTATGGATTTTAAAAAAATGAAATACCAAATAATCTCAAAATTGACATAAATTATCTTTTCAAACAAATCGAATATTATTGGTTGATATAATATTCTTAAAAATCTAATTCTCCAACAAAGGTCTTAAATAATATTTTATATGTCATTAATAAAATACTTGAGGTTATCTTGGAGGTTTAGTGTAATTTTATTAACCATATAGTGTCATAATAAAAGAACACACATTAAAAGTTAAACTACTTAACTAAGAGTTAAATCGAAAAGATAAGGTTAAAATGGTAACCTAAACTTGTGTAAAACCTATTGGTTGGGAGTATTTCGACCCATAACCACCTAAGCCTTTAAATAAAAATATTTGGAGCCATTATAAACTGAATATTATTGAATAATAAATTAATATTTTAATCTCTTCCTAAAGTGACCCTCACCCCTCTTATAAAAGGGCACTTCCCCTTCTCTCAAAATCACACCACCAATGAAATTTGGATCAGACAAACCCTGCCAAAATGTCCTCAAAACATACTTCAAAACAACCTAGAGTCTTTACTTTGATCATAATTCTAACCTAAGGAGTCCTTTTGATCAACATAAAAGAAAACACCCGAAGAAGAGGTAATAATTTCACCACCCTCTTTCAAGTTATTTTTTTCTTCCACTTCCTATTTCTTTGTTTTTTCCATACCAAAATAATAAATATAGTACCTACTACATACTTTGATCTTATTTTAAATATTTTAAAACCATATTAATTATTTTATCCATCCTATAAATGACAAAGTCACCATATGTGCGTAGGCACGGCTTACCATATCCACATCGTGGTGTAGTTTGTTATTCAAACAGTTAATTATTTGGATGGGTATAATAATGAGTATAAGTGATGTAAATAAAAAATAGAACATGTTAATTATTGTTTATATATGATATAACATCCAATTAAATACTATTTCACCATCAATATAATGATATTGTCGCTCGTGCGTACGTATGGATTACCGTCTCCATGACGCGATGAGATTAATTCCCGCGTCCACCATTCAATGATGACTATAAAAATATATATTATTAATAAGTATGTAATATATGACATAATAATGATACTGGAGAAAGACATATATATATATATATATATATGTTTTTATGTATGAAATTACATATATCTTATTCACATTTTTCCATTCAATACGATATGATAACGAAAACAACGTTTATGCGTATGTATGACCTATAGTCTCCATAAATGGTTCCTTCCATTTAATATATATATCTATTATAAATATTTATATTATAAATATATATGATATATAAATCATGGTTTATATTATGGAAGTATTTAAATCATGATCTAAATGATACGATAAAAAATAACAAGTTAAAACAGGTACGATAAAAAAGCGATTATTACCCAAAAATGTCAATTTAACATGGAAATCATTATTAAATGGGTATTATAAAGTAATAAATGAAACATGTATGATATAATAAATATTAATATTGTTATGGTATTATTTAATAACATACTATTTTAAATATACATGATGTAAAATGTACCCTCGACCAAAGGAAAGTGCAAGGTAAGGGTTAATTTTACAATCTCTTTATTATCCGAGGATGTTTTCACGTAAGTATATACTAGGAAATCTTTATTATCCATGTCCATGTTTCATAAAATAGTTTTCAAAGGGATTATTTTAAAGGTACTTTTTTCTAAAACATCATTTTAAATGTTTTATATATTTATTCTTCTAAACCATTCTCATTAATGTCCATGTTTTCAAAATGGTTTTAAGGATTTATTTATTTGGAAATGAATGTTATAAATTGTTAATTTCTTTCAAAACGTTCAATGTGGTATGAGAAAATTTGATACAAAAACATCTTTAAATGTCTTCCTATATAAATTGTGTGACTTTTTAATGTTTTTATGAAAAAGGGATATTTATCCCAATGAGTTTTAGAAATAATTTTCATCTACGTCAACATCCTCTGATGAATTTTAAACTTGTTTGAAATTGATTTATTATGATACAAATATTCCATATTGTAATGAAGGTTTAGTGACATATTTTACCGTGGATGTGTTATTTTTATACAATTCATGGTTTTGGGTTAAATTATTGACATTTAGTATGCTAGATTTAACACGAATGTTTATGTTATGTTTAAACCTTTTCATATAAAGTATGTATTAGACTTGATAAGTGATGGGTGGATCCTGCTATAGCTCCTCGATGCATCGTTAGGTCCCATGAGACAATTATATGTGGAATTGGAAGAGGCCTTTCCCAATTTGATATATGTTTTTGGCCAAGGACATAATCATTATTAGACGTCTTGGCCGAGGCCTTGAAAAAATGTTTCAGAATATCTGGCATTATACATTCCATGATAATGAAAATAATATTGATGGTTCATGTGGTTATTCAACTAGTAGAATACCCATTACTATGATTATTTTAGAAATTATTTACTCATCTCATATTTCCTCCATAATGTTTTCTTGTTTATTATTTTTAAAGGAATGTGTTTTCAATTATTCATCATGCTTATTGTTTATGTTATCTTTTGCAAAATTGTTTACGCTTAGTGAACATCTGAGATCACCCCTTTCTTATGTTTTATTTTACCAGGATTTCCATGAAGTGTATTATGATTGATACGAATGGTTAAACTAAAATTGAATAATGGCATTCTCAAAGAACAATCTATGCTGTATTTTATGATTGAAATTTTAAAGTGAACTTGATGTATGAAATCTATTTCCAAAACTACTGTTGGTCGGAGTGGTTTACTCAAGAGGGGGGGTGAATTGAGTACCAATTAAAATTTCTGTATTTAAAAATACTGTCTTAAAGACCCCCAAATAAAATAATAAATTAAACTGTAGTTAATTTATATTAAAGTAGAGGTTCTGTTAGATTCTCAAGGGATTGATTAATTCCCATTTAATCAATACTGGAGTGTGTGATTATCTTTTGAAACTAAATTACTAATCTAAACTTAACATAAACACTTGCTAATTTAATTATCAAAGTGACTTTAAAAACAGTATTGGTTTTAAAGTGATTAGCAGCGGAATAAAACTTTGAAAGAGATGGCACAACAAATTTAACCAAGAGGTTCAGTCTCAAGATGAGACTTAGTCCTCTCAAAAGTTTATATAAAAATGATCCACACCGGGGATCCGGGTTCAACAGTTTACAACTGTCCAGGTCCAAGACCTCTACCACTGTTATTCGTGGGAAACAGTACAACATCAACCAGCTGTCCAGGTCACACACGACCTCTACCACTGTTATTCGTGGGAAAGAAAAAATACAAGAATTTGGTAAGGATTTACAAATACTCTAGTTTAAGTACATGAGATAGTGTATGTGTTAGATACAGCAGATAACACACACTGCTCGAAAAGTATAATAATAAATCACAGAACAAGAGATGTAGAGCTTGAAATGGTTCTGGTGATTTCTGTGTAGCTCTGGACTCCTTTGGATTCGATCAGAAGTGAGTCTGAGTCCTCTTCTCGTTTCTGTTTGAGAAACAGAGTGTCGTATGCTCCAGGTTCATAGACAGTGAAAATGTAGTGGTTTAAGTTCTTCAGTGTTCTTCTTATATGCACAGAACACTTCTCGAGTATGCTTGATTGTCTATGAGCTTCTCTGTGTTCTTGATGGAACTGGTTTTTCTCTTCTTGATTCTTCTCGTTCTTGTGTTTTTGGTATATTCCATCCACCACACTCTGCTAGTTGGGCAGCGTAGTCTTCTCGTATTTATCTCACGGGCAACAGGAGACAGAAAAGATTTCCTTTCTGCAGGTACGAGGTACGGGTTCCTGACATCCGACAACCTTTATCAGATATTTGACAAATCATTAAAATGTACATGATATGACCGTTGGATAGATTAAATAAAGATAGGAAATAAAGAAATTCAAACAGTGAGTCGAGTGATCGGTAGGTAATCAGCATCGGTAGCTTGGACATCGGTAGCTCAATTTCATTAGTTGCCTTGACTCTATCGGTGGCTCTATGTGTCGGTTGGTATATGCTTGTATCAGTGACTTTGTTTATCGGTAGATCCATGCGTCTGTAGCTCCATGCGTCGGTAGCTCCATGCGTCGGTATCGGTAGTTGTGAGTCTGTCAGTAGCTTCGTCCATCGGTGACTCTTATTCCATCGGTAGCTATTTATACTTACACCGGTAGCTCTATGTTTGTATTGGTAGCTGTCTGTATGTCAGTAGCTTACATTTATAAGCACATCGGTGACTCTTATTCCATCGGTAGCTATTTATACTTACACCGGTAGTTCTATGTTTGTATCGGTAGCTGTCTGTAAGTCAGTAGCTTACATTTATAAGCACATCAGTGACTCTTATTCCATCGGTAGGCTGGGTACCGGTAGCTCTTTATCAGTAGCTATAGGCAGATTACTTATCTGTTTTATGCAGAACACATCTGATTGTGTTAGAATCAATTTATAACTTGTATGAACACAGATAAATGAGGAATAACATATTCCAAAGACTATTTTAAAAATTATTATTGGTTTGATCACAGATTTGAATGAATTAAAGTATATATCAATGATACTTAAAAATATCATAGAGAATGAAAACATAATTAGGATTTTCAACACATATGAATACATGATTGAGATTATCAATACAGGTGAGGTCAACAATCTCCCCCATTTTGATAATCAAAATTTATGATATGGGCATTTAACATAGTGAAAATATAATAGTAAAGAGTATAATATTGAATTCAATTTTCTCAGAGAAAACAGCATCAGAGATAATAGAAATAGTATGATATAGACATAAGTTATCAGAGGTAACAATCATTAGGTACCGAAGGTAAAAAGAAACACAATAATATCAGAGATAAAATTGAAAAGAAGGTAATGTGTCTCCCCTTATTCCATATTTTTCTCCATTGAAAATATTTCTCATTCTCTCATTTTCCGCTTATTGTTCTCCCCCTTTGTGATAATCAAAAAGTGGGAAAGCATATATAGGAGACAAATAAAACATGAGATGTAAAATGAGTTCTTCTGTATTAGAGCAGTCAGAAATTACAGGAACAGAATACAAAGGAATTCCTATCAAAAATCCTGGCCACTGGATCAATCCACATCTTCAACGTGAGATTTTCCTTTGGGATCAGAAGAAGGTTCGGGTGGTGAGGATGCAGGTGAAGGTTTTGGAATGCCAGAAATGATCAAAGGAGGCTGATCCACTGACACAGAGTCAGGCCTGGAGGTTGAAGATCTTTGGGTGATCATTGGTGTGAGGCTTCGAATAGCTTGAGCAGTAGTCAGCTGGACTGTGGAAACAGCTGAGGCAGAAGCAGGCAAAGCAGGAGGTACGATAACTGGTCTGGCATCAACATGCAAGAAGGGCAGCAACAGATTTCTAAAATCCATAATAATTCCTCCTCCTCTTTCCATAGCATAGATGAAATCATCTTTGTTCTCCATGAATTTCTCCAAGGCAGGAGTCAATTGTCTTAGTTGGATCACTTGTTCTCTAAAAGCTTGAGTTACTGGAGGTAGCTTCATGTTTTCCAACATCAGTTTGAAGTGGTGATCGAGTTGATGCTTGGTGAAAATTCTGGTGAAGTAGTAGCCCACTTTGCTCTTTATGGCTTCCTGAGAGGCAGAGGCTTCTCTCATATAATCTTGAGCAATCTTCATTATTTCTCTAGCAGAATCTCTTGTAGAAAGCACCACTCGGCTCAACTCTGATGAGTCCACATAGCCACTGGTTGAAATAGAACCAATCTCCTCCTTCATCATTGCTCGAACTAGATTCAGGTCAACTAATAGTTTGGATGTGAGAGGGCCAAGAGAGAATGAAACAGTTTCTTTGAAACTCTTAGACAAACCACTGATTAGGCTTTGAACTTGAGAGTCCTGTAATTGAATGTGATCCTTCACTGAGGTTTTGAAACTTTCAAACACCGAGACAAACTGGCTTACTACACTCTTCACATAAGCTAGGTCCTTGTCATCTTGAGACTTGGAGCTCATATAAGAATCCAAAGCAGCAACTGATGTCTTGAGAGCTTCAAGATCTGCTTCGATTCTAGAATACTGAGTCTGGCACTATTTTACTTCTTCCATAAGCTCATACACAAAAGAAGATAAATTACAAGCCATAGAGAGCTTGAAGGATTTCTCTAACATTTTCATTTCTTCATCAAAGCTTTGCTTCATCTCAGCAACTGATACACTGAATGATTCTTTCAGCTCATTCTTCATGGATTCAAGATCAGATTTAGAGACAAAATCATTAGGGACAACTGCAGCGGATCCCTTTACTGAGGCCAAACTAACTACTGAATCAGTCATTACTGATTGAATTGAGGATGAGAGGGAGGTTTCCATTAACATCACTTCTTCAAAAAAAATGGATTTGAGGTCCTCTTTCAGCTTATTCAGATCATGAAATCTGACCACATTATCGGGCAACAACTCAGAAGAAAGATCATAATTGGTCTTCGGTCTATTCACAGACATCTCATTATCAGAATCCGGATAATCCAATCCACAGACTATAAACCCTGGGTCTTCTACCCAGTCTCCAAACTCAATAGCTACTGTAACATTTCCAAGAACAGATTGATGCTCCCCCTCAATGGGTGCATTCTCATGTATCACAACAACATTCAGTGCTGGATTCTCTTCATCAGAGTCTTCTACTACAAGTTCCATCGGTGCAGCATCTAGAAGATCTTCTGATACAGGTACAGCTTCTTCTGTATCTCTTTCTACTTCAGAAGTCGGCATAGCTGAGCTTCCAATCAAAGGACTCATACTTAAACTACCAGAAACAGACGATTCAGATACATTCTCCTTTTCCTCTTCTTCTTGGTGAGGTACAGACTGGTCTTCCTCATAAGTAGAGAAAATTTCCTCTACCTTTCCTTTCCTAGAATAAACCAATTCTACAACAGGACTTGGGGGAAAGTCTGGATCTCCTCCAACATCCATGGAGGTTTCTTCTTCTTCTTCTGTTTCATTACTATAAACAGGTTCCTCTTCATCAGGTCTCAGACTTGGATCTCTCTTATCCTTTGGTCTTGAGGGATGATCCACAGGATTAAACCTATCATATATATTCTGATCATCACTGACCCATTCTCCCTTCCATGGGTTCCAGTTAATTTTCATGTACTTACAAACAGTCGAGGTGATGCATAAATTATTCCTGACTACAACTGTCTCATCCTGAGACTCAGCTATTCCTTTCACTTTTATCATTACTGAAATCAGCTTGGCAAAGAATAAAGCATTAGTCTTTGACTTTGGTCTAATCATGTCTTCCATTTGAAACATTAACAATCTGCACAGATTGATTTTCACACCATGTCTTAGCAGATGAAGAAGATAGATATCTTGATATCTCAGATTTGAAAAATCTCCTTGCCTCGGTATCAACACATGCTGAACAAACTTGAAGAGCAGTCGATTCTGTCCATCCATTTCAGCAGCAACCACTTGCCTTTGATTCCCATTACCGGTCAGCTCTTTTAAGGCGGTTTCATAATCAAAGATGTCACTGCTAGGTGGCATTTCTCTTGATACGTACCCAGAGACACCTTCATGTGGTACTTTTAAACACTCAGCCCACTCTACTGAAGAAAATGACATCTCTTTTCCATTTAAAAAAGAGCATACCCGATTCTCATTTTCAGACTTCTCGAAGCTTACAAACTCGTAGAACTGTTTTACCAACTTCTGGTAGTATGGGCCATTGTTATTAGAGAAACAATCCACCCATTCTGGTCCTCCAGAATCTCGAGTACTAACGATTTTCTAGGCAGTAGCCATTCCACGCACAGTTCCTTCTCGATTACTATGTCTCTATTCTGCAAGTGAGGATTCACTGGTCGCTTTCCCGATCTAGTTCTGACTTCACTAACACTGGCTTTATGCTGTGTCTTCTACTTCTTAGCTTTTGGTTCTACACTTTCATCTCTGATGGTATGAAGCTTAGTTTTTGCCATCGCGGGTTTAGGGTTCTTGGCCGATTTGGGAGCTAAGGTTCAAAGGTGAGAGATTTTGAGCTCGGTGAGGTAGGAAGTGGCTTAGGATTAGTTTTATCATTTAGGAATTCCAAATAAACGACTAAAATAGAGTAAGATAAAATAAAATAAAGCGATTCGTATTCTTGGAGGCAGACAGATGTTTTTTTGTTAAAAAAACATTGCATCGGTGTGAGTTAATCATCGGTGAGAAAAAAAATCGGTGAGAATTGTACATCGGTGAGAATTTCACATCGGTGAGGATTTCACATCGGTGAGAATTTCACATCGGTGATAATTTCACATCAGTGAGAATTTCACATCGGTGAGAATTTCATATCAGTGAGGATTTTCACATCGGTTGTGATTAAACATTACCAATTCGTGTCTTATGTAACTTAGCCTATCCGAACTTAAAGTTTTAGTGAAAATATCAGCCAATTGATGTTCAGTGCCAATAAATTCAAGAGAAATATCAACTTTTTGATTGTGATCTCTTAGGAAATGGTGTCTTACATCTATGTGTTTGGTTCTAGAGTGAGATACAGGATTCTTAGAGATGTTTATTGCACTGGTGTTATCACAGTTGATTGAAACATGTTTAAAAACATATCCATAGTCCAAAAGAGTGTGTTTCATCCACAGAATTTGTGCATAGCAACTACCAGCAGCTATATATTCTGCTTCGGCAGTAGATAATGCAACTGAGTTCTGTTTCGTACTACACTAAGAAACTAAAGATTTTCCAAGAAAATGACATGTTCCTAATGTGCTTTTTCTATCTAACTTACAGCCAGCAAAGTCAGCATCTGAATAACTCATTAACTCAAAGGATTGTCCTTTTGGGTAAAAAAAACCTAAATTAACCGTGTGTTTGAGATATTTAAGAATTCTTTTAACAGCAAGCAAATGAGATTCTTTTGGATTAGCTTGAAATCTAGCACACATACACACACTAAACATAATATCAGGTCGACTAGCAGTAAGATAAAGTAAACTACCAATCATACCTCTGTAATTTGTTTGATCAACTGGTTTCCCAGTTTCATCTGCGTCCAATTTACAAGTAGTACTCATAGGAGTTTCACTTTCCTTGATACTATCCAGACCAAAACGTTTTAAAAGACCCTTTGTATATTTACTTTGATTCAAAATAATACCATTTTCATTTTGAAATACTTGAAATCCAAGAAAGTACTTAAGTTCTCCCATTAAGCTCATTTCAAATTCATTTTGCATACTTTTTGAAAATTCAGTACATAAAGAGTGTTTAGAAGATCCAAAAATAATATCATCAAAATATATTTGTACAACTAAAACATCTTTATAAATTCTTTTAATGAAAAGAGTTGGATCAACAATCCCTTTAATAAAACCATTTGAGATAAGGAAATTTCTAAGTCTATCATACCAAGCTCTTGGAGCTTGTTTTAAACCATACAAAGCTTTAGAAAGTTTAAATACATGATTTGGAAAATGGGGGTTAGTAAATCCAGGTGGTTGTTCTACAAAACAATATTCAATTATAAAACCATTTAGAAATGAACTTTTCACATCCATTTGATATAACATGAAATCCAGATGTGCAGCTTATGCAAGTAAGATCCTAATGGCTTCTAGTCTAGCTATAGGTGAAAAATTTTCCTCATAGTCTATACCTTCTTCTTGACTATATCCTTTTGCAACTAGTCTAGATTTGTTTCTCACTATATTTCCAGATTCATCTACTTTATTTCTAAAAACCCATTTTGTGCCTATTGTCAAAGTGTCCTTAGGTCTGTCAACTAATTCCCACACTTTGTTTCTTTCAAACTGATTTAATTCTTCCTGCATAGCTATTACCCAGAATTCATCATTGATAGCATCATTGATATTTTTGGGTTCTAGCTGTGAATGAAAAGCTTGATGTTCAACCTGGTTTCTTAGAGAAGCTCTAGTTTGTGTTCCTCTATTAAGATTACCAACAACAGCTTCTAAAGGATGATTCTTTAGAATCCCCGTTGATCTGGTAAAGGTTGGACTAGAAATTTCAGGTTCATCTATAGGTTCGGGTTCAACAGAAGCAGATTCTGGAAAAATTCCAGAACTGGATGTTTTGATAACAGGTTCTTTAGATTTATCATTAATGTCCAGAACAGATAAGTCTTCTTCAATATTTTCAAGAGAGGTTTTAGACTCATGTGGATCAGTTTCATCAAACTTGATGTGAACAGATTCTTCCACACATTTAGTTTTCTTATTGAATACTCTATAGGCTTTACTTGAAATAGAGTAACCCAGAAAAATTCCTTCATCACTTTTGGAATCAAACTTATCCAAATTATCTTTAGTATTCAGAATAAATACTTTGCAACCAAAAACTTTAAAGTAATTAACCTTAGGCTTTCTATTGTTCCACAATTCATAAGGGGTTTTCTTAAGAACAGGTCTAATTAAGACTCTATTAATGACATAACAAGCTGTATTTACAGCTTTAGCCCAAAAATAAATAGGCAGGTCATATTCATTGAGCATGGTTCTAGCAACTTCTTGAAGGGTTCGGTTTCTTCTTTCTACTACACCATTCTGTTGGGGTGTTCTAGGGGCAGAAAAGTTATGAGTATAGCCATTGTGTGAGCAATAAGATTCAAAATCTTGATTTTCAAACTCACGACCATGATCACTTCTCAAAGATTTAATCTTAAGTCCACTAAGGTTCTCTACATATTTAGAGTATTTAACAAAAGAAGAACAGGCTTCACTTTTGTGAGCTAGAAAATATACCCAAGTATATCTAGAAAAATCATCTACAAGAACATAAACATAGTGCTTCCCATTTAAACTAGAAACTCTTGATGGTCCAAACAAATCCATGTGAACCAATTCAAGTGGTTCAGAAGTCGAAACTTCATTCTTTGATTTAAAAGAAACTTTGTGTTGTTTTCCCTTTTGACAGGGGTTACACACTCTATCATTTGGGAATTCTAATTTAGGTAGGTCTCTAACTAGGTTTTTTTCTAGAGAGTTTTCTAAGTGAGTGAATGTTGCAATGTCCCAATCTTCTGTGCCATAGCCAAGATTCTTTATGAAAAGCATTCAAACAAGTAATATTCTGCTTAGCTAAAGAATTCATATTAACAGCATAAACATTTTCATTTCTTAAGGCAGAAAATACCAAAACATTCTTAGAATTAAAAACTTTGCAGGAATCATTTTCAAATTTAACATGAAAACCATCATCACATAACTGAGAAATACTTAATAAATTGTATTTAAGGCCATCAACAAATAAAACTTTAGAAATCAAAATTGAATCAGTGTTACCAATCTGGCCTAGGCCGATGATTCTTCCTCTTGAATTATCACCAAAGGTGACAAAGCCTCCGTCAACTTTTATTAAACTCTTGAAACAAGAGAAGTCTCCTGACATATGTCTTGAACATCCACTGTCCAAATACTAGGTCTCTTTACAGGAGCTCTTTAAGCAAGTTCCCTACAAAACAGATTCAGATGGGAAATGATTTTGGTACCCATATTTTCTTGGGTCTAGACAGGTTAGCCAATAACACTTTAGGTACCCATATTTGTCTAATGGGTCTCATATAATTTGTAGAATTGACATGCTTTGAAAGATAAACTTTATTAGATCCATAGCTATGTATATAACTGGTTGAAGCATATGAAGTTCCAGAATTACCTTCATTCTGTCCAGATTTAGAAATGAATCTAGTTTTGGCAATTTTCCTTTGTCCAGGTTGGTATCCTATACCAGTAGTATATTTAGGTGCTAATTTCTTTCCTAGCATCTGTGTTAGTGTATTTTTGCCATTGGTGAACTTCTCTAAGTCTTTCTTGAGTTTCTCATTAGATAGTTTCAGTTCAGTGTTTTATTTTAATTGTTGAGCATTTTTCTCTTTTTCAATAGTGAGTTCGGTTTTAACTGTAGTGGTGAGAGCATGCTGTTTCTTTAATGACTTGTATTTATCCTTAAGTTCATTACATGTCTCTTCCAGCATATCACAGTACTCAAACAATTCATTTTTAGACATTGTTCCAGAATCAGAGTCAAATTCTGCATTATCTCCAGAGTAATAATAATTTAAAGCAGGAGTTTCAGCAGTTACCTGAGAAGTGTTTGTCATAAAGAACATGTTTGCCTTATTTTTGTGTTCAGTTTCAGAGCTTTCAGATTCAGTAGAGCTATCCTCAGAAGCACTCCAAGTAGCCTTAATGGCTTTCTTAAACTTATTTTCCTTATATTCATATTTCTTTTTATACTTCAGCTTTGGACAGTCGGCTTTAATGTGTCCTTTTCTCTTGCACTCATAGCAGACAACATCATCTGATTTTTCATTATTCTTCCAATCCTTTTTCCATTTACCTTGGTGATCATACTTACCCTTATAATTT
The DNA here is from genome assembly GCA_963277665.1 of Viscum album. NCBI lineage: Eukaryota > Viridiplantae > Streptophyta > Magnoliopsida > Santalales > Viscaceae > Viscum > Viscum album. The sequence goes on from OY728132.1 coordinate 1,341,717,808, forward strand.
GTTTTTCTGAAGAACTTCTTTTTCCTATAAAATTTCTTAAATCTTCTAGCAATGTGAGCCATCTCAGCATCACTGTCAGAATCACTTTCACTGTCTTCACAGCTTGAACTTTCAACTACAGCTTGAAGCTTTTCTTTGTCCTTATTCTTTGAAGTTGAAGATTTGAAAGAGACAGACTTTCTTGGAGGTTCATTTTCTTCCTCTTTATTCACTTTAAGCTCTTCTTCATACATCATCATCTTTCCAATTAGTTCCTTGACAGGTAGAGCAGCAATGTCACATGATTCTCTTATTGAGACATATGTGCCTCTCCATCTATCAGGTAGACATCTCAAAATTCTCATAATTTGTTCCTTCGATGAGACATCCTTTCCCAGCGAGATCATTGTATTGAAACTTTCATTGAACCTGAGATACATGTCAGAAATGGGTTCATCAGGCTTCATTTTAAAATTATCATACTTGATAGTATAAGTGTTCAATCTAATTTCTTTAACATTCGTTGTTCTTTCATGAGAAACAGCTAAGGTATCCCAAATTTCATATGCAGTTTTACAAGAAGAAATTCTATTAAACTCTTCATCTCCTAGAGCACAGTACAAGGCATTCATATCTTTACAGTTGTTATTGTAAGAAGTATTTATAGGTTCATCCCAAGTAGATCTAGCAGTAGTGGGAATTTTGTATTCTGATTCAATATCAGTCCAAATATCAAAACCTATGCTTTCTAGATGAATTTTCATTTTCAGTTTCCAATGAGCATAATTAGTTCCATTGAAGAAAGGTGGCCGGTTAGTAGCAGCACCCTCAAGTCTATTGCCCATGATGAGAAAATTTTAAAGAGATAAAAATTTAGATATAACAGAAATTTTAAGAACTTTAAAATACAACTAAAATCACAGTTCAAAAGCAGAGTACTTTTAGAGAGTATTTTCGATCATCTGATACCAAGTGTTGGTCGGAGTGGTTTACTCAAGAGGAGGTGTGAATTGAGTACCAATTAAAATTTCTGTATTTAAAAACACTGTCTTAAAGACCCCCAAATAAAATAATAAATTAAACTGTAGTGAATTTATATTAAAGTAGAGGTTCTGTTAGAATCTCAAGGGATTGATTAATTCCCAGTTAATCAATACAGGAGTGTGTGATTATCTTTTGAAACTAACTTAATTATCTACACTTAACATAAACACTTGCTAATTTAATTATCAAGGTGACTTTAAAAACAGTATTGGTTTTAAAGTGATTAGCAGCGGAATAAAACTTTGAAAGAGATGGAACAACAAATGTAACCAAGAGGTTCAGTCTCAAGCTGAGACTTAGTCCTCTCAAAAGTTTATATAAAAATGATCCACACCCTGGATCGAGGTTCAACAGTTTACAACTGTCCAGGTCCAAGACCTCTACCACTGTTATTCTTGGGAAACAGTACAACAGCAACCAGCTGTCCAGGTCACACACGACCTCTACCACTGTTATTCGTGGGAAAGAAAAAATGCAAGAATTTGGTAAGGATTTACAAATCCTCCAGTTTAAGTACAGGAGACAGTGTATGTGTTAGATACATCATATAACACACACTGCTCAAAAAGTATAATAATAAATCACAGAACAAGAGATGTAGAGTTTAGAAATGGTTCTGGTGATTTCAGTGTAGCTCTGGACTCCTTTGGATTCGATCAGAAGTGAATCTGAGTCCTCTTCTCGTTTCTGTTTGAGAAACAGAGTGTCGTATGCTCCAGGTTCATAGACAGTGAAAATGTAGTGGTTTAAGTTCTTCAGTGTTCTTCTTATATGCACAGAACACTTCTCGAGTATGATTGATTGTCTGTGAGCTTCTCTGTGTTCTTGATGGAACTGGTTTTTCTCTTCTTGATTCTTCTCGTTCTTGTGTTTCTGGTATATTCCATCCACCACACTCTGCTAGTTGGGCAGCGTAGTCTTCTCGTATTTATCTCACGGGCAAAAGGAGACAGAAAAGATTTCCTTTCTGCAGGTACGAGGTACGGGTTCCTGACACCCGACAACCTTTATTAGATATTTGAAAAATCATTGAAATGTACATGATATGACCGTTGGATAGATTAAATAAAGATAGGAAATAATGAAATTCAAACAGTGAGTCGAGTGATCGGTAGGTAATAAGCATCGGTAGCTTGGACATCGGTAGCTCAATTTCATTAGTTGCTTTGACTCTATCGGTGGCTCTATGCGTCGGTTGGTATATGCTTGTATCGGTGACTTTGTTTATCGGTAGCTCCATGCTTCGGTAGCTCCATGCGTCGGTAGCTCCATGCGTCGGTATCGGTAGCTGTGAGTCTGTCAGTAGCTTCGTCCATCGGTGACTCTTATTCCATCAGTAGCTATTTATACTTACACCGGTAGCTCTATGTTTGTATCGGTAGCTGTCTGTAAGTCAGTAGCTTAAATTTATAAGCACATCGGTGACTCTTATTCCATCGGTAGCTATTTATACTTACACCGGTAGCTCTATGTTTGTATCGGTAGCTGTCTGTAAGTCAGTATCTTACATTTATAAGCACATCGGTGACACTTATTCCATCAGTAGGCTGGGTACCGGTAGCTCTTTATCAGTAGCTATAGGCAGATTACTTATCTGTTTTATGCAGAACACATCCGATTGTGTTAGAATCAATTTATAACTTGTATGAACATGGATAAATGAGGATTAACATATTCCAAAGACTATTTTAAAAATTATTATTGGTTTGATCACAGATTTGAAAGAATTAAAGTATAGATCAATGATACATAAAAATATCATAGAGAATGAAAACATAATTAGGATTTTCAACACATATGAATACATGATTGAGATTATCAAAACAGGTGAGGTCAACAACTACTAAACTGATTTGTCTTTCGGGACCTGATTTCCGTGTATCATGCCAATGTGTTAAAATAATGCACTGACGCTGGGTAACTGGGGTCTGGGCATAACAGTATGTATCAGAGGAAGTTTAGCAACATCGTTGCAAATAGATTTAGTTAATCTCCGATTAGAGAACATTAACATAATATATCATTGAGGATTAGTATAGAAGAACTTCATATAATATTGGTAATGTAGAGATTTTGTGTATTTTCCAAGCAATACATCCCTGTCTGTAGTGAAAAATCTGACAAGGAGTGAAAAATCCGACAAGGAGATTCAGGCTTGACCTGGGGTATCCTGGCACACGACAACGGGCCTGGTTGCACTATTGGTTATGAAACTCATGTGGGATATGCTTATGATAATTCACATTTTCTTTACAATCTGTTATAAATGATTTAAGAGTAAATACTTATTCAAAGAAAACATTTTATTATTATATATTATATGCATAATCCTTTCAATTTACGTTAGGTATTTTACAAGTTTAGAATTATGCATTGCTATTCATAAAATAACCTAGTGTATTCCATTGTTTAGAAATGGCTCATAGTGGAAGGAATGAAATTCTAGCAATATGCATGACCGAATGATGAAGAAGTATCATATCTTTCATGGTATTAAGCCAACAATTAAAAGGGAAATAGTCTCCCATGTATTATCATCATATGAAGAAATAGTTTCACGTCTTAATAAGATAAGTAAATAATTCATTGAGTCCAATGGATTTGAAGTGAAGAAAGAGAAGAAAAGACTGGAAGAGAGAAATATGGATAAACAGAAGATGGGAAAGAAGGATTTTACCATATGTGATAAATATGAAAAGAATCACCTTGGTAAATGATTTAAGGGAATGAGAGTTTGTTATAAGTGTGGAGAAAAAAATACACCAAGTACGTTATTGTAAGGGTAAGAAAAAGGTTTCAAATGTACAATGCTTCATCTGCAAGGAGTTGGGACACTATGTGAATCAACGTCCAAATCATCAGAGAATACCACAAATGATGCTGTTGGATAATAATCAAGTTATGATATTACCACAGATAAAGAGTAATGACAAGTGTTCTTACGATGATATTAAATAATTATGTCTTTTGAATATTATATCAATGATGTACTGGTTATAATAATTATGGAGTATATAAGGATTGTATTGCAGTACTATTTCATTAAGGATTTGTGATTTTGTGGAACCAAGAAAAGTGACTCAATAACAGGATAATTTTTTTTTGAAAATATATGGTTGAGAGAAAGATAGACCATAATGTGGTTCTGATACTGAGGTAGTGATTTTGGAATAATATATGATTGATTTGGATAAATTATATTGGATATTATTGTCTATCTTGAAATTGATTATGGATTTTTATATTCCATCATTGCTGGAGTTTACAAAATTTTTGTATAGTAGGAGTATATCAAGTATTCTATAAGGAATAAGGGATAATGAAAGTAATCAATAAGGTTTTATGGTAATTTAGTGTGTTATAGTGTTTTAAAAGAATACATGATGAAGGTATTCACATGTTATTATGTGGAAAAAATGATCTTCATTATTTTTACCTTCTTTATAAATTTTGGACTCTGAGTTAGGACATAATTATTTTGGATAAGTATAAAGGTTTGAATCAATTATGTGTGATATTGAATACTATTGTTAAGGTTAAATATTTTCTTGATATTATTTTTGGATTTTCATTAAAAGGACAACTTGGAGGTCAGGAGACAACCTGTCGCATTCGGCAAGGTCGCGGGACTTGAACCCACAACCGAAGGGCAATAAAAGTGCATCACATACCACTGGCCTATGTGATGTCCAGGTTTTTATAATGTAGTTTTTTAAAATGTTCTGAAAAATTAATTATAAATTCATTTTTTGTAACCCTAAACAATTAGGATGAATTGAATATTATTGAATTCTATTATCCTTTGGTGTGAAATATGAGTTTATGTTAGGAATTAGTTGAAGGATGAGTCTATACTTGTATAGTATATTTTTTCCCTCTTATTCCAAGAATAAATTAATTCTTAAACTTTAGGGTAGGGATCTTAAAACCAAAAATGTGTTATCCTAATACCTTATGTTTTGTGGAACTGAAGATGTTTTAAATCATCATAGATTGATGGCTTTTAGGCCCTCACTTTTACACTTGTTTGTGATTGATGACCTCAATAAGTCCCTATAAATATTACTGTTTTCACTCTACTTATGTGTCTCTAATAACTACCAATTTTCTCTTAATTGAGATCATTATTTGGTGGTTATTTTTCATTTCTATTTCCCTCTTATTAAAACTAAATTTTCTTATCCCAATTTCCGATGTGGGTTTTACACAAAGATGTTTTTATATTTTTAAAATTTTATTTTCAAAGAATAAATTCAAATTCTGAGGAAGAAATTTACTGAATAATGGGATAATGTAACACCCCAAGATTTTATAGTACGTTATTTCTTCAAGGTAATTCACCAACTTACGCTACATGCAACACAGAGTTCAAGCGCACCACTAATTACCAAACTAACCGTTCAAAAGAGGTTATGAATAGAATTAACTGACTTTTGATTTTTATATATTCCACATAATTTTAACATCCATATTATGTATTTCTTAGAAATAATACAACAACAAATTCATTTTTTTCAGATAAAGGATGTATGTTTCAGAAAAGGAAATTTTAACTCCTTTTAATGAAGAAACCTTTTTAAATCCAATATTTAACATATTTATATTTAAAATTTGACAAAATAAACTTTTTATTCAGAATCAGGACATAAAAATTTAGTTTCGATAAATTTTTTGTGTTTTTCTAATAACTTTCATATTTGGGTGAATAGTGAAAATACTAAATTTTAAATGAAAAAAACTTTTTTAATCAGAATAATTTATTGTGTTAAATTATACAATTGAATGGATTGGATGTATAAAAATATTATATTTTTATCATTTAATACAATATAGGCCATTATATGTAATTTTACATTTATATTTGACATAAACACATGTCAATTTGGTGATAGTTTTTACTTTGTTAAAAACCCCCTTTTTTGGTTTTGAAAATGGAAATTAATATTAAAATAACTAATTAAAATTCTATGTTTTTTAATTTTTAAAATATAATTAATTTTTTAATTCATAATATCAAAATTATCATAGAGTAAATTTCTTGTATTTTTTCTGAAAACATTCAAATTTTGATGAATAGTGAAAAATGTTGCGTTATTGTTTAAAACTGACTTTTTATTTAAATAATTTGTTATTTTATTTTATTTTATTTTAGGTCAAAGTAGATACATAATACCAATATATGTTCAATTTAATTAATTGGTGTCATTTTATAACAAGTTTAGATATACAAAATTTTAATTAACTTTTTACCGTCTTTTACCTACCTTTTTGGAGTATTCGAATATTTGCGTAAAACGTTATTTTACCAATTATATGAGTTGAATTTCAAAAAATAAAGATACACAGTTGATATTAGTAAATAAAATATGGTTTAATAAGATGGAATTAATATTCGGTGAATAGTATCTTTTGACTTTTATTTACCACGGTTAAAAGTAAATAGGGTTATTAAGGGTAAAAATGATATTATAATTACTCGAACATATGTCCTAATTCTATTGGATAAGTGTGATTCGAGTAAGAACCTCCTTAGGAACAAAATATTATCTTCTTTGGTCCAATTTTACTAGTTTAAGAAATTTATTATTATTTTATTTAAAGAGGAGTTTAAAGTGTTAAATTCAATGTTTAATAAATAAACCATTCTTTATATAGGGTTACACAAATTATAAATTCTATTATAAATATTTAATAGAAAGATTAAAAAAATTCTTAAACAATGGTATTATATTTATAAGTTTTAGACATTAAATTATTTAATTTATTTGTGACACCATGATGATGCAGTAATTACCTTATTAATGAAATATTAAAATAATTGATATTATAAATATCCAAATAAATCTAAATTGAGACTTATGATGAATTCCACTAATTTTATAGGTTAATATGACATTTTATATTTTATTAGATAATTTTTTTGAAGTGATAAGGTTGTTATGACTTTCACAAAAACAAAATACCAAATAGAGTCAAGATTTACATAAATTAGTTTTTTTTTAAAAACTGTTATACTATTGGTTGATATAATATTCCTAAAAATATAAGGTTCAGACAAATCTCTTAAATAATATTTTATATGTCACTAATGAACCACTTTATGTTCTCTTGGAAGTTTTGGGATTCTTTATTAACCATATAGTGTAACAATACAAGAACACACGGTAAAAGTTAAACTACATAACAAAGAGTTAAATTTAAATGATATGGTTAAAATGGTAACCCAAACTTGTCTAAAACCAATTGGTTGAGATTATTTTGACCCACAACAACCTAATTATATAAATAAATTCATTTTGAGCCTTTATAAACTAAATTTGACTGTATAATACATTAATATTTTAATCTTTTCCTAACGTGACCCTCACCCCTCTTATAAAAGGGAACTTCCCCTTCTCTCAAAATCACACCTAAAAATACATTTTTATTAGTGAAACCCTGCCCAAATATCCTCCAAACTTCCCTAAAATCAACCTATAGTCCTTAATGTGATCATAAATCCAACCTATGGATCCCTTTTGATCAACTCAAAAGGAAACACCTGAAGAAGATGTAATAATTTCACCACCCTCTTTCAAATTATTTTCTTCTTCCACTTCCTCTTTCAATGTTGTTCGAATACCAAAATAATAAATCCAGTACCTAATACATATTGTGATGACATTATAAACATTTAAAAACCATATTCGTTATTCTATCCATCCTATAAATGACAAAGTCACCATACGTGTGTACGCACCGCTTACCGTCTCCACGTCGCTGTGTAGTTTGTTATTCAAACACATCATTATTTGGATGAGTATAATGTTAAGTATAAATGATGTGACTATTAAAAATAACATGTTTATGATTATTTATATATGATATACCATCCAATTACATACGATTTCACCATCAATAGAAGGATATTGGCGCTCGTGTGTACGTACATATTACCGTCTCCATGACGCGATGAGATTCATTCCCCATTCACCATTCAAAGATGATTATAAAAAATATATTATTAATAAGTATGTAATATATGACATTATAATTTTATTGGATATATATATATATATATGTATTTATGTACTTACAAATATCGTATTCACTTATTTCCGTTCAATATGATATGAAAATGGAAACAACGTTTATGCGTACGTATGGCCTACCGTCTCAATAAACGTTGACTTCTATTTCATATATCTATCTATTATAAATAATTATATTCTAAATAAATATGATACATAAATCAAGGTTTATATTCTGGATGTATTTAAATCATAATCTAAATGATACTGTCAAGAGTAACAAGTTAAAACACGTACAATAAAGAAAGTGATTGTTACCCAAAGTGTTAATTTATCATGAAAGTCATTATTAAATGGGTATTATAAAGTAATAAATGAATCATTTATGATATTATAAATATAAATATGGTTCTATTATGACTTAATAGCATACTATGGTCATTATACAAAAGGTTATATGAACCCTCGACCAAAAGAAATTGCAAGGTAAGGGTTAATTTCACAATCTCTATATTATCCAGGGTTGTTTGTATGTAAGTATCTACTGGGACATAATTATTATCCGTGTCCATGTTTCATAAAATAGTTATCAAAGGGATTTTTCTAAGGTACTTTTTACTAAAACATCATTTTAAAATTTTTAAATATTTATTCTTCTAAACCTTTCTCATTAATGTCTATGTTTTCAAAATGGGTTTAAGAATTTATTTATATGGGCCTAAATGTTCTAAAATGTAAATTCCTTTCAAAATATTTAATGTGGAATTGGAAAATTTTATTTGAAAATATCTTTAAATGTCTTCCTTTATAAATTTTGTGATTTTTATTATTTTCATGAAAAATGGATATTTATCTCAAAGATTTTTAAAAATAATTTTCATCTATGTCAACGTCCTTTCATGGATTTTAATCTTGTTTAAAGTTGATATATTATTATACAAATCATCCATATTGTATTGAAGGTTTTTTGATATATTTGACTATGGATGAGTTATTTTTATACCATTCATGGTTTAGGGTTAAAGTATTAACATTTCATATGCTAGTTTTAATATTAATGTTTATGTTATGTTTGAACCTTTTCGTATGAGGAATGTATTGTACTAAGTAAGTGATGGGTGGAGCCTGCTATAGCTCTTCGATTCATCAGTAGGTCTCATGATACAATTAGACATGGAATTGGCTGAGGCCTTTCCCAATTTTATATATGGTTCTGGCTGAGGCATTTATTATTTCTAGATTTCTTGGCTAAGGCCCTGAGAGAATGTTTCCGAATGTCTGCAATTATACATTCCCTCGTAATTAAAATAATATTGATGGTTCATGTGGTTATTTGACTAGTATAATACCCATGACTATGTTTAATTATGGCATTATTTACTCTGCTCATATTTCTGCCATAAAGTATTTATGTTTATTATTTTTAAAGGCATGTGTTTTCAATTATTCTCTATGCCTATTTTTATGTTATCATCCTCCAAATTTTTTACCCTTACTAAGCATCTGAGCTCACCCCTTTCTTATGTTTTATTTTCCTAGTACTTCCAAGAAGTGTATTATGATTGATATTCAGGGTTAAGAAAAAAGGGAATAATGGCGTTCCCAAAGAACTATCTATGCTGTATTTTATGTTTGAAATTGTAATGTGAAGTTGATGCATGTAATCTATTTCCAAGACTGCTAAACTGCTCGGTCTTTCGAGACATGATTTCCTTGTATCATGCCAATGTATTAAAATAATGCACCGAATCTGGGTAATTGGGGTCAAGGCATTACAATTATTTTCATTCCAAACGAATCTAATTCTAAGTGGAGGACCTTGTTGACCCCAAAGAATTTGTTTTATGCATTTCTTTGCAAAATTGAAGATATAATTCTCACATAGAAAAAAAATGTCAAGTATGAGTAATGATGTTTTCTCCTTGAAGGAAGAAGATGTAGGCTGGATTTCAATTGGCCAAAATCTTACTCCATAACAATTGATAAGTGGAATGATTCCCCCATCTAGGAGTAGGTATTGTATTTTCAATATCGGTGATAAAAAGGTGTCGATCCATAAAAATTTTATTTTTGAGTTTGTTCCAAGAAGACTTAGTGTATTCAACCTCTCATAAAGTGTAGATCTCATTATGGTATTCGATTTGATAGGTCACAGATTCAAAACGGACTTACGTATCAAAAGTTATGGCACTTGGAAGATAGATAAATTTCATGAAGGGACCTACGCGATGGACCTATGTAGGGGACCTAAGTGGAGGACCTACGAGAAATTATAATTTATTCACCCCTACACAGAAGAAATATAGATGGGAAATGAATGGAGGTCCTACATGGACAACGACCCTTCGACCTGGACCATCCATGCCTATAAATTGGACCTTGGGCTCCCCATTTCAGGACTGAAAAAAAGTTGAACGACTCTCTCAAGCTCCCATTACGTAGCTCTTTCTCATAGATCCCACAAATTGTCTCTAGTAGCTTTATAAAACATGATAGAATAGATAATTAAATGGGATAAGAATGTTTGGAATGGATTTTTTCAATTTTTACAAAGGTTTGGTTCTCCTATGTGAATATTTTATTCAGTCATCATACAAACCAGCGTAGAAAATCTGCTCGGCACACCTACGTGACACACATGTTCATTACAACTGCATGGTGTAGCAACGCGGGATAATTATATGGAACACTTTCCTGAGGAACCTACGTGGTAGATCTTGGTATAAATCCTACATACCAAATCAAGTACCCTCCTTAAAGCCACTCATGGATGGGTATCTTCTTCTTCGGTTCCCTTATCTAAAAGGGACTTAGTTGAAGCCTCCACCAAAACCTCTAGACTTTTCAAACATTTGGGAAGGGCACATCAGCGGGCCTCTTATTTGGTTTTGTATATCTGCAGTTAAAGTTTCCCCAAATTTTTTTCAATGGGGTTAGGATTCATGGAGTTTCTGAGAATAAGGGTTTGGGTCCCGACCTCACTCTTCTCAATGATCCAAAACCTAAAAGTTTTGGTAGGGATGGTACGATTCACACATACTTTTCATTTTTAATGCAATTGAGAAGTCTCCCTCCCCAACCGAGATCAATCTTAGGGAAACCATCCTAGTATAAGTCCCTAATATTCATCCCTTATTCCTTTTATTGGACACTTGTCCAATGTAAAGTGAATAGAGGGAGGTCTCATCAACTCACCCTCTTCTGAGGTTGACTCGGCCTCATCCACCTTAGCTGCCATAGGTGCGCCCTTGTCCTCCAGCAATGGAGGAAAAGTGGGGTGCCGTTGTTGAATCCTTTACATCCTCTTGTTTCTCACATGGAGCTTGACTCATGTGGTCTTAGATATTTTTCATGGTCACCACATTTAGAAAACTGAATGAACAATGAGAACTCTGCCTACCATAATCGAGATACATCGGAAGCCTTCTTAGGGACCGAGCTCACTGGATATCCTTTTTAGGAATCCAACCCTAATTCCCTTACTCTGGGAAAACTCCTTAAGAATAAGCCCTAAATTAAACACCCCAAATCATCAAGGCATCCTTTTCCGGAAGTAAGCCCAAAATCATTTCTCTCAAATGACTATACTCTCCTATGAGATTTATCGAACTACGTGGGCTTTGATTCCCATCCACATGGGATATGTATGAAGCCTCCTTGAGGTTCAAACACAACACTTAACATAAACCTTGTTCTCCTTGGGACATATTCCCAACATGGTCTAATCTTACTTGGAAACCCATTTCCTTTCCAAGTTCCTTAGGTTTCTTCTGCATAAGTCCCACACCAAACTTTGACTGAGCACCTTTCACTTAGATTTCCTTACTATATGACATTAAACTGTATGGTAAGGTCCTTATCACATGACCTTAAAAGGTATGATGTTTCCCATTATGTGACACTGAACTACGAGGGTTCTGATACCATTCACAAGGATACCCAGGTAGCCCATTTTATGGGCACGATCCCAAGATTAAAACAAACATTCGTCTCCATGGATGATAGTAAATTACAGAGTTCCCCACTGAGTGATTAAAAACCAGTATCATCATTACAAAGATTATAAGAATTTTTAAATAGTATATGAAAGGATACCATTGATGGAGAACCTTGAGTACATATAGATTTTTTCATTGATGAAAAACCTTGAATATATACTGATTATTCTAAATTTTACAATGTTAATAAGTGATATAAAATTCCAATGGAAACCTATTTTATAGTTGGTGAATTAATAAGGATTATTTAAAATATCTTAAATTTATAAAGTGAGTCCTAGAGTAGACAATAATTTCCCCCCAAATGGGTGTGATGAGTCCAAAATACCATCTTCTCGACCAATGTAATCTCCTAAGTATCGTAAAGATCAATATTAACAAATTCCTACCTTTGAAAATGCGGTCCCATTTGAATAAATAACTATATGAAGTTTCCAGTTCCATGAATAAATCAGATGGAAACCACTTGGAAATAGTGAATCATAAAACTATAACAATTATTTCAAGGAACTATGAAACATACATATTATACCTCACTATGTTTCTCGTAGGCTCAACAATGGAAACATCCAATGGTATCTGGTTTACAATTGTTCTAGGATCAACCTCAACCTGGTTTAGACACTATGACAATTCAGATATAGTAATGTGGATTTGTATCTAACGAAGCTATCCATTCAAGGGTATAAAAAAAATAGAGAAATGATGTATCAAAAATAATTAGTTTAAGGATCAGTTTGGGGACTTAATGTGTAATGAATTGTTTATGTTTTTCCAGTTTGACAAAATTTAAATTTTCTTTATTGTAAGACCTCGTCTATATATCCATGTGGTGGTACCCTAAACATTTCATCAGTGTTTGAAATACCCCATAAATTTGGAGCATTGGCATACTATTGTGACAAAACACCCAAGGAAACTGTTTAGTCATGATACATAAAGATATGTTTCTACAATTTAGATAGAAAACCACGAATGATTGATGGTTTCATGCAGGTTACCACTCAAAATGACTTGGAAACCACCCCTTAAAAACCTTAGAGTATGATCAATATGGATTATATAATACCTAAAAATATAATCAGGGTAGTATAATGAATCTCAGTGAGTTGTTATGAACCAAAATCATCACTAGATAATGTTGTTGTGATAACAATTATTCCTACAGAAGTTGGATTTCCAAATGATATCCAAAATAAATCTGTGTTGGTATATGAATATTTACCTATTCCATTACAATAAATTAAAAATTACCTGTCAAATTCTTCACAAATCAATGAATATTTTCCTCATCTTCCCCTAGTATAATCATTAAAGAATAAAATCATCCCTATAACACCCCACAATGACTCTATTAGTTCAAAATTCCTATGATTCATTTCATGTAATCTTGTACCTTTACAGGGACAAAGATGTCCCCAAATTATCTACTATTCTTGTAGATTCCCCCACAGATGCGAAGATAGAAGCAGAATACGATGAACTCATTAATGAACCTATAGTATTTCAGGAATAGAATCTCTACCAAAATTAATGATCTCAATAAGGTTAATATGGGAATAAAAGAAGACTAGCATCCTACATTAATTATTTCTTCCATGTCTCTTGAGGAGAAGGAGGTGTATATTTCATTTCGAAATTTTCATTGATATGTGTTCACGTATAATTATATAAATATTACCTAAATGAACTATAATTTTGTTACTCATCATATAAGATTCCCAAATGATGATTGATGTTTTAAGAATAAATCCAGGAGAATGAACTCTTATAATGCAAATAAGGAATAATTCAAAGATTAAAAATTTATCAAATCCATCATTGTTCGAGAGGTACGGTACTAAAAATGGAATTCCAAAATTGTTCATGTTGAGAAGAAGACTGGTAAGATCATAAGATGGATCGATTTTAGTGACATTAATCCACACTGCCCTAAGGGTGATTTTCTAGTACCAGTCATGGAATTTTTGTTTGATGCAACAATAAGATTCCATGACCTTTCCTTAATATATTGTTATTTTTGGTACAACCTGATCATGGTGGCCTCAAAAAATGAGGAAGTAACTATATTCAAATTTCATTAATGGATTTTTTTATTAAGTTATTACATTTTTCAAAATTAATATGAGAACCATTTACCATGTTTCCATGAATAAAATATTTAGATCCTTATTAGGATAAATCATATAGTTCTACATCAAAAACCTAGTAGTTAAATAACGATAGGGTTGTGGCCACCTCATCGATCATCGAATAATATTCTAAAAATTTAAACAGAAATGTTTGGAGATAAAGTTTAACACCACATTGTTTTTGAAATTTTTATATTTTCAAATAAATTTCATATTTTTTTCTTATTCATTACAGGAAGAACTGATTTTATCTTTACATACATGAAATGTTGAGTATAAATGAAATGTAAATTACTATTACTAAGTTATTATATTAAAAAAATTATTTTTTGTAGTTAAGGGAAAAATATATTACCAGCAGGTTAATCTAAAAGAATAAGGGTTAAATTGAACTAAAAACATTATAAAATAATTTTTTTATACCATATTTACACCCTATAATGTATAAGTCACTATAATTCACCATTTTTTATTCTTTACACATATGAAAAACCTTTGTTTTCCTTTTTTCAAAAAATTCCAAGTGTGCCACTCACCTCACTTATAAAATCCACCCACTCTGATATCCTCTTCACCCATTCTATCCATTTTATTAGTGAACACGATCGCAAATTACTTCCCAAATTCCCTCATCCCATCCTATAATCCTTATTTTTTCTTTTCCAAAATCCAATGTAGTAAGGATGTTGGTGCACTCATAAGAAGGTTATCTGAATATGATGTAATGTTCATCAATGAGTATTTTTATTTTATTTCTTCTTCCAATTTCTTAAATTATGATTAAACAAATAAGATATAATAACCACAATATATTCCATATATTAATATTTTTATGTTAATTAAATTACCTTAAACCATCACCACTTCAATCAAATGTGTTAAAAAATCATCATTCGTGCAAACGTTGGACTACCACCTCATGAAGCGATGCGATTTGTTTTCACTATCTCTTTACATAGAAAATAATTAGGATATGATTAATTATTATTTTTTATATAAATGAATAATTATGATATTAACAACATATTTATAATCTTATAAAAATCACATATCATTTTATTTCTAACATTTTCACCAACTGAAATATAATAACGTCGTTTGAGTATGTGTGTACTACCACCTTAATGAAGCGATGTGACTCAATGTTTTCATCTCCTTATTACATGGATGATATGTATAAGTATATTTAATGAAATAATATATTATTAATTTTATTTTTATAATTATAGAAAGATAAAATATTACTCACCTCATTTCTATCATTATCATTGAAAAGCGGAAATGTTACTCATTCATACGTACGACCGACCATCTCCATGATCGTAATGTACATTAATTTTAAAAACCAAATTTTATGATTGGTAATAGAAGTGTAATGGATTTATAATTTGTTAACTTTTTAATTATTATAATTTTGGAGATTATGAAGCATGACCAAATAATAGGATGAAAATAACAAATGAAAACCATATGAAAAAAAGGTGGTTATTACCCAAAATGTAATTTCAACAAGAAATTGTTAATAAACAAGTATTAAATGGTCATAAGTTAATCACAAATAGAAATATATATATATATATATATATTGTTTTATAGTATCCATATATGAAACTTATATATGTTATATAGGAGGTTCAAATATGTACAATGGTAGTCAAGACATAATGTAAGAGATTTCTAATCATTCTTTAATTTCTTCGAGACATATTACATACTCATAAATTATATATTTTATATGGTTTATATAATTTACATTAATTTATTTTTTTATTATTATCTAGGAATTTTTTTCGGTTTATATATCAATTTTAGTATATCTCTTTCAAGAGGTTTACGATTCAACAGCTAACATACCGGTAAGGGATTTTGTTTCAATTTTACTTCTTTGGGACATAAGTTATGTTATACACCAATATTATTCTATGAGGGGTATATACTACACCATTGACATGTTATATAATGAATATAATCCTTTTAATAATATTATATGTATCATTTAATGTTATTATTTCATTGGGATGATGATTCAATGTTACTAAAGTGGGAAGAGTTTCTTGTTATAATCTCATCGTCTATCAGGATTAATTACAATTGTACTTCCAATAATGAAATATTATAATATATTTATCAAGAAAATATTAAATATTATTATCATATGGTAATTTTATTAGAATACATATTTTAATTTAATTTTTCTATATTTAGGAATAGAATAATTTCGAAATACTATTCTTAAAAATAAATGTCTTTATTTTTCTCTTAGGTCGAAAACCCTTTTTCATCCAAAACCATATTTTAAAAAAATGGTGTGAATTACATTTCTTAAAATTTTAAAATAGTTTATTATGGAAATTTTGAACCATTTTTTACTTTTTAATTTTTAAAATGAATTTTCATGATGTTTTGAAATCAATTCTTGTTTATAACGCCCCGACCCCAGCTACCCAGAGTCGGTGCATTACTTCGTAACATTGGCATGATCACAAGAAAGATCAAATCTCGAAAGACCGATTAGTTTAGTAGCCTTGGAAACACTAGATATAATCATAAAGTTTTACATTACATTTCAAAGTGAAAAACTACAACAACAACAAAGTCTTCATATCCACACTATTAACCCCTCATAATATCCCTGTAAGTCAATCATAATTTACTTATTCACTACCTGGGAAAATAAAACATAGAAAAGGGGTGAGCTCAAATTCCCAGTAAGGATAACAATATAGCGGAACATTCAAAATAAGCGTAAACATTTAAGGCAATGAATTACTAAAACAAAAGCCTTTTAAACTTGAACTTCATCATAGAATGGCAAAAGTAAAATGAAATAATGCCATTTACTTATTCACATGGATATTCTACTAATCGAATAATCACATGCAAAATCAATAACCACTTTCATAATGTTGGAATGCATAATGCCAGACTATCATAACCACATAGCCAAGGCCTCGTGCCAAGACTACAAATAAGATTTTGTCAAGGCCTTGTGCCAAGACACTAGTTTGTCTCATGAGACCTACCGATGCATCGAGGAGCTATAGCGGGCTCCACCCGTCACTTATTAAGTCCAATGCATTCCCATATGAAATGGTTTAAACATAACATAAACATTCGTATTAAAACTAGCATACGAAATGTCAATAATTTCACCATAAACTATGAATGGTATAAAAATAGCACATGCATAGTCAAACATATCACAAAACCTTCAATACAATATAGAAGTTTTGTATCATAATAAATCAACTTCAAATAATCTTAAAATCCGTCAAAGGATGTTGACATAGATGAAATCAAAATTCTTTTTAAAGAAATATCTCCTTTTATTTTGAAATCATTTAAGATCCATATAAAATAAAACATTTTCTTTGAAAATATTCTTATAATTTTGTAAGGAAAGCTTTGAAGATTTTATAACGGCGTAAAATAACCGCACCCACCGTATAAGTTAAAAAAAACATTCTTACCTCAATTCTGTCGAAAAGGTTAAAAAGGACCTTGTTTTGAAAACGACGGAAAGATTCATTTATAAACCTCTTATAAAAAGTCAAACAAGGGTATAAATGACTTTAACCCATATTCTTGTAAATAGTAAAAATGTTTTGAAATACATTTTTAAGAAACATGGATGTGGATGATAAAGATATCCCAGTAGATTATTACGTATAAACAACCTCGGATAATGAAGAGATTGTGAAATAAACCCTTACCTTGTACTTTTCCTTGGTTGGGGTAGGTTAACCTCCTGTATAATGGTGAAATAATTGTTATTAAATTATAAAAGAATCATATACATTAATATGATATCATATATGATCTTTTAATATTGATTTGATAATAATATCTTAGTATTATCGCTGTTTCGGGTGTGAACTTACTTGTTTGCTTTTGTATGTTTTGTTACGTAAGACATGTTTGTAAAGGATAAGTTGTATATTATTCAAATCCAGAATGGTATCAAGTCCTTAAACATCATTTTTAAATCATCAAATGATAATTATACTTGAATGGATACGATGGAGAATGAATCTCATCGCGTTCGTGGAGACGGTAGTCCGTACGTACGCACGAACGCTACTTCCATTTAATTTTTATTTTAAAAGAATCGAATACAAATGATACATAGGTATATTACTATTCCAGTATAATATAATATTTTATACATGTTACTTAAGTTCATTAACACCATCCTTTATACGTTCCATGTGTGGTATGAACGAGTCATATCATTTTAAGGGGGCGGTAGTCCGTACTTCCTCAAATGAAATTATCGTATGTATATACAACATGAAACGAATAATGGTATGAAATAAAATGGAATTACAGAAGATTATATATAAAATATATATCATTAATATCATATTTAATTATAGTGCCATCATAATGGCCACCATGAGAGGCGGTAAGATGTATTTGAACAATCATCGTTTCGTGAGGCGTTAGTTTGCCATCCACAGAAACATTATGTTCATCATCCATTAGATGGAGTTGTGTGTATGTGTAGTTTGAATCCTTATTATAACAACATCCTAGTATATTGAGGATACTGGTGTTGTTACAAAAGAAATGAAATAAAAAGATTTTGAGGGTTGGAGAAGAAAAATAAATGAAAATAATTTAAGAGAAATCGTTACCTTTAATTTAGGTAACTCACTTTGGTTGGAACCAAAGGACTTTTTGAAATGCTTTCTGCCTAAGGGGAAGCTTCAAGGAAGAGTAGAGGGATGTGGGGAGCTTAGTTGGGCAGAGTTTGGACGAGCCAAGTGGCTTGAGAGGTGTGAGGAATGAGTAGAAGTGGTCTCCTTTTATAAGGGAGAGGAGGGGCTCTTTAGGAAAGAGTGAATGTATTACTTTATAATATAATTATATTAGGTTTATAATGGTCCAAAAATTATTGAGGTAGAAGATAAGATGACTCATATTCTAAATAACATCAACCAATAATAATTGGACAGGTTTTAGATAATATTTTAATCATTATAATCTTATTTATTTAAATGATTTATTAATGAGGTAAACATTGCATCATTATTGTGTCATTAATAATTTAAATTATTTGATGTCTAAAAATTATAAATAAAATATCATTATGTATGAAATCTTTTTAGCTTTCTAATGAATATTTATAATCTAAAATCCACCACGTATAACCCTATGTAAAAATTGTTCTTCTAAAAGATGTAAGCTTATGCCATTTTTATTTTTATTTTAACTTTATTAATATAATGTGTCCCTACCACATACAAGTGGCTCCAAGGGGTCCCCAAATTGACCCAAGGATGCCCATGGTCGGGTATGTGTCCACCAATAAGGTTAGGACACGTTTTAGGGTAATTTTGTATTATTATAATATTATTTTTTAACCCTTATTTACCGGATTTACCCTTTAACCATGGTAAATAAAATATTTACCGCAGTAATTATTCAAAATGTGTAAAAATAAAAGTTACCTATTTACATAATTTGGACATTCTAATTCCAAATATGGAACCCATTTTCCTAAATTCAAAACATAGAAGTGGCAGAAATTAATTTAAAATTAATTCCCGCTGTCAAAAAGCGTGTTTTTTAGAGATAATAACTATCAAAAGATTGACACTTGTTTATGTTCGGTTTAATTGTAAAATTATGTCCAATGATAAACATTAAATTGAATGGTAAAAATATATTTTAAATATACTTTAAAACCACTCAAATTCATAATTTATCACTATTAATTATTTTGATTAAAAAGTTGTTTTTAATTAAAATTTAGAAATTTTCACTATTCATCAAAATATGAAAGTTATCCGAAATGTACCAAAATTTCACCCTAGGATAATTTTGATATTCCGAATCCAAAAATGAAGTCCATTTTCAAATATAAAATATATATAATTTCAAAAAGTAGGTATTACTATTCACAACGGCTAGTTTAATTAGTTGTGGTGTGTGTTAGAACTCGAGGTTGCGTACAACACACGCTATCGCATTATTCGAAGGGAAACGTACCGTAGAAGCTTGGAGTGTTACATTCTCCCCTCCTTCAAATAATTGCGTCCTCGCAATTTCTAGGGTATTACTGCCTAAAAAGACTTGGGTGGTTCTTCATCATAAGTTCCTCGGGTTCCCACGTTGCCTCTTCCATCTTATGATTTCTCCACAAAACTTTTACCAGACGCGCTGTCCGGTTTCTCAGTACTTGTTCTCTTGTATCAAGAATCCTGACGAGCTCTTCACAATAGGAAAGATCAGGTTCCAGTTCTAATTCCTCATAGGTGAGTACATGCGTCGGATCAGGCATGTATTTCCTCAATAGAGATACGTGGAACAAATCGTGAACTTTGGAGAGACTTGGCGGCATTGCCAATCGGTAAGCTACAACCCCAATTCGTTCTAGAATTTCGAAAGGTCCGATGTACCTGGGACTCAATTTACCTTTCTTACCAAAACGTATGACTCCCTTCCACGGAGATACCTTCAAGAAAACATGATCACCGACTTGAAATTCCAAATCCTTCCTTCGATTATCGCCATAGCTCTTCTGCCTACTTTGAGCTGCTCTGATGTGATTTTGGATTACCTTCACCTTTTCCATCGTTTCCTCCACCAGTTCTGGACCTACAAGTTTTCTTTCACCGACGTCATCCCAACAGGTTGGTGTACGACATCTCTTTCCGTATAACGCTTCATATGGTGCCATCTGAATACTTGAATGGAAGCTATTGTTATAGGACAATTCTACCAGAGGTAAATATTGATCCCACATACCCTGAAAGTCAAGTGAGCAAGATCTCAACATGTCTTCTAAGGTTTGAATAGTCCGTTCTGATTGTCCGTCTGTCTGAGGGTGGTAAGCAGTGCTCAAATGAAGTTCAGTATCCAGGGATTTCTGAAGACTTTTCCAGAATCTTGAAGTAAAACGGGGATCACGATCGGAAACAATTGATAAGGGTACTCCATGAAGTCTCACAACTTCATTAATATATAGTCTTGCTAGACGTTCCAGGGGTAGATCTTCTCTTATAGCAAGAAAATGTAATGACTTGGTAAGACGATCAACAATAACCCATATTGCATCATTCCTTCTAGGAGTCTTTGGTAGTCCCATGACAAAGTCCATCGTAATATTATCCCATTTCCACTCCGGTATGGGAAGATGTTGCATGACTCCTCCAGGCTGTTGCCTTCCAGCTTTCACTTGTTGACAAACCATACATCTTGACACAAAATCAGCAATCTCCCTCTTCATGTTGTCCCACCAAAAATGTTCCTTCAAATCTCTATACATTTTGGTGCTCCCAGGGTGTATAGAGAAATTGGAACTATGAGCGTCATCCAGCAATTCCCTTTTTAGATCAGGTATATTGGGAACACAAAGTCTCTTCCCGAATTTCAAAATTCCATCTTCATACACAAAGTCTCTCAATCTCCCATCATTCACAGCTTTAATCTTCTTCTGAAATTCTTCATCATCGGTCTGGGAACTCTTAATCCTTTCTAGTAAATATGGTTTGGCAACCATTTGAAAAAGCATTGATGTTTCACCTTCCCTGGTTATTCCCATGTCCATCTTCTCTAGATCCATGAAAATTGGATCCCTTTCAATTCTCATCATGTTCAGAACTCCATGGTCTTTTCTGCTCAAAGCATCTGCTACTTTGTTTGCTTTCCCCGGGTGGTAGTGTATCGTGCAATCATAATCCTTGAGTAATTCAAGCCATCTCCTTTGCCTCATGTTGAGTTCTTTTTGTGAGAAAATATACTTCAAACTCTTGTGATCAGTATAAATCTCACATTTTTCTCCATAGAGGTAGTGCCTCCATATCTTCAAAGCAAAGATCACAGCTGCTAACTCAAGATCATGAGTAGGATAGTTTTGTTCATGAATTTTCAACTGTCGTGATGCATAGGCAATAACTCAATCATTCTGCATAAGGACACAACCAAGTCCTTTCTTTGATGCATCACTATAAATAACGAACCCATAATTCCCCGATGGTAGAGTCAATATAGGAGCATTGACTAATCTTATCTTCAGTTCTTCAAAACATTCTTCACACTCTTTTGTCCAAACAAATTTAACCCCTTTACGTGTGAGCTTCATTAATGGGTTAGCCAATCGGGCAAAATTCTGGACGAAACGTCGATAATAACCTGCCAAGCCAATAAAACTACGTACCTCAGTTATACTCGTAGGTGCTGGCCATTCTTGGATTGCTTTGGTCTTAGAAGGATCAACAGAGATTCCATCTTTAGAGACAATATGGCCAAGAAAAGAAATCTCCTGAAGCCAGAATTCACACTTGCTAAACTTTCCATATAATTCATGCCTCCTCAGAGTCTTCAAGATAATGCGCAAGTGATTTTCATGATCTTCGTAGGTTTTGGAGTATACCAAGATATCATCAATAAATACCACCACAAATTCATCGAGATACTCCTTGAAAACTCTATTCATCAGATCCATGAATACAGAGGGTGCATTAGTCAATCCAAACGGCATTACAGTAAACTCGTAATGCCCGTACCTGGTTCGAAATGCTGTCTTCGAAATGTCTTCCTTCTTTACACACAACTGATGGTATCCAGATCGAAGGTCAATCTTTGAAAAGTATTGAGCTCCATGCAGTTGGTCAAATAAATCATCAATACGAGGTAGGGGATACTTGTTCTTTATCTTTATAGCATTGATCTCCCTGTAGTCGATACATAACCTCATAGATCCATCTTTCTTTTTAACAAAAAGAACAGGGGCTCCCCATGGAGAAACACTAGGGCGAATAAATCCCTTATTACTCAATTCCTCTAGTTGTTTCTTTAGTTCGACTAACTCTACAGTGGCCATTCTATAAGGGGTCTTCGATATAGGCCTTGATCCAGGAATCAAATCAATGGAAAACTCAACTTCTCGTTCTGGAGGATGTCCAGGTAAATCTTCCGGAAATACATCTACAAATTCTTTCACAACAGGTACATCCTCTATTTGAACATTCCTTTCCTCACCGATAGTTACTTCATTCTCTTCCTCCCCAATAAATGAATTAAGTTGAGCTACTGGGGGTGGGTCTAAATAAGAATTAGGTGGTGACGATTCTGCTCTAAAAATAAGGTGTTCCTTATCATTATCATCAAGAATCGTAACCTCTTTCTTCTTACAATAAATCTTCGCATCATAGTCCGAAAGCCAGTCTATACCGAGGATTATATCAAACTCAATCATAGGTATGATGATGAGATCAGCAGATAAAGAAAATTTATGTGCTCTAATGGGGACTGATTCACAAAACTTTGTTGCAATGATATTTCCCTTAGGAGTTTTAACTGACAACTCCCTTATTAAATCAAATTGGAAATATCTAATTTTCTTAGCAAACTGGGAAGATATGAAACAATGCGATGATCCAGAATCAAATAATGCATTTGCTAAACTTGAGGAAACCATTAAATTACCTGCTACCACATCTTTCGGAGTTTCTACCTCAGCAGTAGTGATAGCATAAGCCTGGCCTTGACCCCTTGGCCTTTTCTGAGGTAAGTTCTCCTGACGCTTAGGACATGCATTTGCATAATGCCCCATCTCCCTGCAATTGTAGCACTGAACGTTGGTAGCTTCCTTCTTCCCCTTGCAATCATGAGCTTGGTGGCCTTTTTCACCACACTTGTAACAGACTCCCATTCCCTTCAGGCAAGCACCGGGGTGTTTCTTCCCGCACTTACCACAAGATGGATATTCAACTTTTCCCTTCTTCCCCTTATTTCCATTCCCAAATTGATCAGCAGGTCTCTTCTTCTCTTGCTTTGCTTTAATGTCATAAGACTTAGAGAATTCCTTTTCGGTCTTGATAGCACATGAGACAATGTTTTCGTACGATGAAAAGGATTGTGAGACTAATGCTCGACGGAGAAATGGTTTTAACCCATCAAAGAAACGATCAATCTTACTTCTTGGGTCGCGAATATAATCACCAGCGTACCTCGCTAACCTTGTAAAGTTAGCCTCATACTTTGTGACATTCTCATCCTCCTTTTGTCTCAGACTCAGAAATTGTCTTTCCATATCTGCTCGATGGTCGCGAGGAAAGTATTTTTCTAAAAACAGATCTTTGAACTCCCTCCATTCCATATTTGATACTTCATCATCTTCCTTCGTATTTTGAATCAATGACCACCATTGATCAGCATCTCCAGTGAGGCGGTAACTGCCATGATAACTTTTTCCCTTTCACTGCTCCCCAAAGCCTGAAATATTTTCTCTAGGGAAAATATCCATTGCTCAGCTACTAAGGGATTTGTATTCCCATTGAACATTGGTGGTTGTTGTCTCATGAATCGATCTAACATTGATCCTCCACGCTGCGGATCAGGGTGCTCCATACGGGTAAGGTTATTATTCATAACCTGAGTAAGTTGTCCCAGTATGGTGATTAGCTGATCAGCACCAGTTGCATCACCAGCCCCACTATAATTATCTTGAGCAGGAGGGAAATCCCTACATGGAGTGCGTGCATTGATACGATTTCCATTTCTTCCACTAGGCGCCATTTCTAAACAATGGCATAAACTAGATCAGTTTATGAATCAAAATACATAATCCCATACTTATAAAACAGTTAACATAAATTGAACTATTTATGGATATAATCCATAATCATAAAAATGTTTTCTTTGAGGAAGTATATACTCATAAACCCTTCATAATGATTTGTAAAGAAAATGAGAGTTATCCTAAGCATATCCCCCGGGAGTGTCGTAACCAAGAGTGCAGCAAGGCCCGTTGTCGTGCACCAGTTCCCGTTCGAGTCTAGCTCAAAGCGGTGTTTTCGGGTTTTACCCCTAGGTACATCTGTGCCAGAGCCGCCTCTACCTGCTCGTATCCAGATAGGGATGTATTGCTCGGAAAACTCACAAAATCTCTACAATACCAAAATTCTAGGAAGTTCTTCTATACTAATCCTCAAAGTTCATCTTAGGTATACGTGCTCTAATCAGAGTTTATCTAAATCTAGCTTCCAAGGTTTGCACTAAACTTCCTCTGATACCAACTATAACGCCCCGACCCCAGCTACCCAGAGTCGGTGCATTACTTCGTAACATTGGCATGATCACAAGAAAGATCAAATCTCGAAAGACCGATTAGTTTAGTAGCCTTGGAAACACTAGACATAATCATAAAGTTTTACATTACATTTCAAAGTGAAAAACTACAACAACAACAAAGTCTTCATATCAACACTATTAACCCCTCATAATATCCCTGCAAGTCAATAATAATTTACTTCTTCACTACCTGGGAAAATAAAACATAGAAAAGGGGTGAGCTCAAATGCCCAGTAAGGATAACAATATAGCGGAACATTCAAAATAAGCGTAAACATTTAAGGCAATGAATTACTAAAACAAAAGACTTTTAAATTTGAACTTCAACATAGTATGGCAAAAGTAAAATGAAATAATGCCATTTACTTATTCACATGGATATTCTACTAATCGAATAATCACATGCAAAATCAATAACCACTTTCATAATGTTGGAATGCATAATGCCAGACTATCATAACCACATAGCCAAGGCCTCGTGCCAAGACTACAAATAAGATTTTGTCAAGGCCTTGTGCCAAGACACTAGTTTGTCTCATGAGACCTACCGATGCATCGAGGAGCTATAGCGGGCTCCACCCGTCACTTATTAAGTCCAATGCATTCCCATATGAAAAGGTTTAAACATAACATAAACATTCGTATTAAAACTTGAATACGAAATGTCAATAATTTCACCATAAACTATGAATGGTATAAAAATAGCACATCCACAGTCAAACATATCACAAAACCTTCAATACAATATAGATGTTTTGTATCATAATAAATCAACTTCAAATAATCTTAAAATCCGACAAAGGATGTTGACATAGATGAAATCAAAATTCTTTTTAAAGAAATATCTCCTTTTATTTTTAAATCATTTAAGATTCATATAAAATAAAACATTTTCTTTGAAAATATTCTTATAAGCTTGTAAGGAAAGCTTTGAAGATTTTATAACGGCGTAAAATAACCGCACCCGCCGTATAAGTTAAAAAAAACATTCTTACCTCAATTCTGTCGAAAAGGTTAAAAAGGACCTTGTTTTGAAAACGACGGAAAGATTCCTTTATAAACCTCTTATAAAAAGTCAAACACGGGTATAAATGACTTTAACCCATATTCTTGTAAATAGTTAAAATGTTTTGAAATACATTTTTAAGAAACATGGATGTGGATGATTAAGATATCCCAGTAGATTATTAAGTATAAACAACCTCGGATAATGAAGAGATTGTGAAATAAACCCTTACCTTGTACTTTTCCTTGGTTGGGGTAGGTTAACCTCCTGTATAATGGTGAAATAATTGTTATTAAAATATAAAAGAATCATATACATTAATATGATATCATATATGATCTTTTAATATTGATTTGATAATAATATCTTAGTATTATCGTTGTTTCGGGTGTGAACTTACTTGTTTGCTTTTGTATGTTTTGTTACGTAAGACATGTTTGTAAAGGATAAGTTGTATATTATTCAAATCCAGAATGGTATCAAGTCCTTAAACATCATTTTTAAATCGTCAAATGATAATTATACTTGAATGGATACGATGGAGAATGAATCTCATCGCGTTCGTGGAGACGGTAGTCCGTACGTACGCACGAACGCTACTTCCATTTAATTTTTATTTTAAAAGAATCGAATACAAATGATACATAGGTATATTACTATTCCAGTATAATATAATATTTTATACATGTTACTTATGTTCATTAACACCATCCTTTATACGTTCCATGTGTGGTATGAACGAGTCATATCATTTTAAGGGGGCGGAAGTCCGCACTTCCTCAAATGAAATTATCGTATGTATATACAACATGAAACGAATAATGGTATGAAATAAAATGGAATTACAGAAGCTTATATATAAAATATATATCATTAATATCATATTTAATTATAGTTCCATCATAATGGCCACCATGAGAGGCGGTAAGATGTATTTGAACAATCATCGTTTCGTGAGGCGTTAGTTTGCCATCCACAGAAACATTCTGTTCATCATCCATTAGATGGAGTTGTGTGTATGTGTAGTTTGAATCCTTCTTATAACAACATCCTAGTATATTGAGGATACTGGTTTTGTTACAAAAGAAAGGAAATAAAAAGATTTTGGGGGTTGGAGAAGCAAAATAAATGAAAATAATTTAAGAGAAATCGTTACCTTTAATTTAGGTAACTCACTTTGGTTGGAACCAAAGGACTTCTTGAAATTCTTTCTGCCTAAGGGGAAGCTTCAAGGAGTAGGAGAGGGATGTGGGGAGCTTAGTTGGGCAGAGTTTGGACGAGACAAGTGGCTTGAGAGGAGTGAGGAATGAGTAGAAGTGGTCTCCTTTTATAAGGGAGAGGAGGGGCTCTTTAGGAAAGAGTGAAAGTATTACTTTATAATATAATTATATTCGGTTTATAATGGTCCAAAAATCATTGAGGTCGAAGATAAGATGACTCATATTCTAAATAACATCAACCAATAATAATTGGACAGGTTTTAGATAATATTTTAATCATTATAATCTTATTTATTTAAATGATTTATTAATGAGGTAAACATTGCATCATTATTGTGTCATTAATAATTTAAATTATTTGATGTCTAAAAATTATAAATAAAATATCATTATGTAGGAAATCGTTTTAGCTTTCTAATGAATATTTATAATATAAAATCCAACATGTATAACCCTATGTAAAAATTGTTCTTCTAAAAGATGTAAGCTTATGCCATTTTTATTTTTATTTTAACTTTATTAATATAATGTGTCCCTACCACATACAAGTGGCTCCAAGGGGTCCCCAAATTGACCCAAGGATGACCATGGTCGGGTATGTGTCCACCAATAAGGTAAGGACACGTTTTAGGGTAATTTTTCATTATTATAATATTATTTTTTAACCCTTATTTACCGGATTTACCCTTTAACCATGGTAAATAAAATATTTACCGCAGTAATTATTCAAAATGTGTAAAAATAAAAGTTACCTATTTACATAATTTGGACATCCTGATTCCAAATATGGAATCCATTTTCCTAAATTCAAAACACAGAAGTGGCAGAAATTAATTTAAAATTAATTCCCGCTGTCAAAAAGCGTGTTTTTAAGAGATAATAACTATCAAAAGATTGACACTTGTTTATGTTCGGTTTAATTGTAAAATTATGTCCAATGATAAACATTAAATTGAATGGTAAAAATATATTTTAAATATACTTTAAAACCACTCAAATTCATAATTTATCACTATTAATTATTTTGATTAAAAAGTTGTTTTTAATTAAAATTTAGAAATTTTCACTATTCATCAAAATATGAAAGTTATCCGAAATGTACCAAAATTTCACCCTAGGCTAATTTCGATATTCCGAATCCAAAAATGAAGTCCATTTTCAAATATAAAATATATATAATTTCAAAAAGTAGGTATTACTATTCACAACGGCTAGTTTAATTAGTTGTGGTGTGTGTTAGAACTCGAGGTTGCGTACAACACACGCTATCGCATTATTCGAAGGGAAACGTACCGTAGAAGCTTGGGGTGTTACATTGTTTGTCTTTTTCTGAATAAGTGTAATGAATCTTTGTTTTTTACATGCACGACATGAATATTATTTTACATTTTAATTACTAGTAATATATTTATTTCTTAAATTAAAATTTATCAATGTTCTTTTACAAATAAAATTATTCTCAAAATATAATATATTTTAAATGTGTTTTTTTCAAATTATAAATTTAATTTCCTAGACAAAATGTTTTAAATGATTTTTAAAGATTATTTAATAAGATTTAAAAGTTAATTTGAATGAAAATAATTTTCAAAATGTTGTAATATTTTTTAATTTTAAAAAGTTATATTTCAATGGAGTGTTATTTTCCTTGTAAAATTCTTGAAGTGATTTTTATTTAAAAATTATTTTCCATTTGAGAAGATTTATTATTCAACTAATTATATGATAGGGATATGAACTAAGGATACAATTATTATTCTTTATATTAATTTTTTATGGTGAGAATATGTTTATGAAATCTATTTCTCTTACATGGGTTATACCATAATAATTTTCTTATGAAACCCAATTATTTTTCCAAGTGTTATGATATGTTGAAATAATGAAATGACAATGAATCCTATCTATTTTCCATATGTTATGATATGATTAAATATTTATGAAACCCATTTTATTTCATGGGTTATGATATCATGAATGTTTTATGATCTTGTGGAACACATTTGTATTATTTCCATTATATTAGTGGTGGGACATATATATCAATCAAGTGCATTTAGTTATGATTTATATCTTATGGGATAGATAGGGATGGAATGGGGAGTGAAACCAATTAATTATGGATCATTATCCACTAGGATAGTACAGGGAGTGATCGTTGACTATTATAATGGTTTTAGGTGTGATCCCATTCTACTATGATAGTCTAGTCAGTGATCCTTGACTACTGTGGAAATTATTTTATATGCTTCATTATATTCCAAAAATTATATGTCTTATTCAAAAGTTATGATCTCATGGACCACATTCTTTGATTATATTATGATTCACGTATTAAGAAAATCCAATAATTATGAAATATGTCAATATTATGATCTTTGATATGTAGGGTAAGGATTTTAAATGTTATTTTATTCTTCCAATACACTTAAGTTCATGTTATGCTTATATATCTCCCATGTTTACCCATAATGTACATATCCGCTCACCCTATTTTATGTTTCCTTTCCCAGGGTTTTGATGCAATGTATTATTTATAATATGTATAAGAATGGTGATAGTTATGAAGAACATATTGGGAGATGATTTTGTCTACCAATGAACCCATTTTATATGTTTCCATGTTTTAAAAGCCACTATACAATTACAACCCTCGAGCGCGTGTTTTTGTAATGTGATAAATTTCTCTAAAATCTGATATAATTTATATATATGATTGTCTTAGGGGTAACTATAGTTGGTCTTAGGGTAAGGTTTTTTAATTTATTAGAAACATATATTTGAAAAATTTGTGATATCCCTAGGGATATTTCTATGGGTTTATATAGGGATGAATTTAAAGATAACAATAAGGTTTATTAAATTTATATGATCATGTTATAAATTTTTTTAATAGATAGAGAAAGTGGATTACAAGAAATTAAATCTCTGTCTAGATATTACAAGTGGATTTTTCCTTGCTACAGAGCTACCTAGTGGTAATAGCTCTAAAAAGGGTTCATTGTGATGGATGCAATCATCACCTAGAGAAGGAAAATAAGGAATTATTCACACATGGTTTCATACTATTGGTGGATATGATTTAAAAATCCATAAACTTTTTAAGAAGAATCATAGTGGATTTAAATAAATTATTATCATTAATGAACTATGTTAAACAGAAGGTTTTATAGATTTGAAATTAGGAAATTTTATTTCGACCTCCTATATATGATTTTTCAGACTCAGTGGTATTCCATTATGATTACAGTTTCTCACACTATGCATTTTTTACTTCCAATAAATAGAGGGAATCTGAATAAAATGGGTTAACATTAAATACAACAGACAATTTTCTGATGAGCATCCAAATGGGATGGTGACTAGGGTGAATGATATTGTGATTATTCCTAATCAATGGTCATATTACATCCTAAATAATGTGCACCTTCACTAACTACTAGACTCACCATAGAAGATAATGATATTATTTTCTGAGAGATAGGGTAGTGAAGAGCATGTATGAAAGAAGGTATAGTTTTCTAAATATAGAGGATGTGAGAATAAGCATTAAAGGTAATCTCTAAAATGGATGAGAAAATGTTTTGTTTTTAGAAAAGTAGGATACATAGAATGAAAATTAAAAGGAAAAATTAAAAATTAAATTAAAATTAAGTATGGGAATAATGGACTTCCTATAGTATCATTAATTGTTGAACGTTTTAAATTATGAATGTATGGGAATTAATAAAATAGGTTTCTTATGGGTAAAGCTCATGAATAGATTTTGCAAGGTTTTAGGGATAATTGTTTTTCTAATGACGATGAAGAGACCATGAATGGCATGTTAAATGCATGAGAAATTATCATGGTATCATTTTTGTTAAACACAGAAGCATTATTAAATTGAGGACCATGAATTAAAAAATATATTCATTTTTCATACAATAAGAAATACATATTAATGAATTAGATTATGAAGCCTTCTTAAAGTCTAAAGTATAAGGTGTAGTAACTAAACTGTTTATGTATTGGAATTATAGAATTATGTTACATGAATCATCATATATATAAGTATTTTTTAGAAGTTTTTCATTATGTATTTTCAATAATTCTTATGGTACTGATGACCTAGAAATTTATTTAACGATAATGTGAGACTTTATAGAAAATTCATGATTAATGAAAGATAACCCTTAATATGAGACTAAAGTTTTTAAAAAATGAGGATTAGTTTAGATAAGGAGATGATTTATATGAATAAAGTAAATTGTATAGTACTCATTACATTGGAACTGATTAATTAGTTATTTACAAACTGGGTTATTTTGTTATTATTAGATTTTACAACTTTTTTGTATTTAAAGAATATATCCAATAATATTTTTTGTATTATTAATGATGAAGTATGTATGTTTTCAATATTCTTTTATGGTAATTTAGGTTATTACCATGTCTCAAGGGAATACATGATGAAGGAATTCACATTCTTGGTATATGAAAATGAAGAGATACATTATAATATATTAGGGATTAATGTTTTGTTATTTTTGAGAAATTTAATTACCTTATTTATAAATTTTTATTTTATGAATGGTGGTAAGGTTAACCATTTATGGAATGGATTATGTTGAAATTTGTATTAGGTTGTTAGAATAACATATTACTTCAACATATTAAGGCTTATCCATATTGGATAACAAGTACTAACCTTTTTTAACTTGAGTAAAAGGGAATGAACTATCATCCTATTATGTATATTATGATCACTTATTGAATAAATAATTAGAATATTAATATTCACTTCATGGAGTAATATTTTGTGTGGAAATTGATCACATAACAAGTAAAGGATGAAAATTTTGTTACAATAAAAAAATATAGTACCTCTTTATACTAGTCCCTTTGAAATTATTGATAATATCAAGATCGTTTCCTATCGATTGGATCATCCATAGATCATATCTTAGTTTCAATATGTGTTCTATGTATCTATCATGAGGAATTACATAACTAATTCATTGCTTGTATGAAACTCATATGTCATATCATTGGAGCATTATATTCTATATAAGTTACCACCATTTTAAATTTTTGGTATTAATAGATATGGTTCTATGAGAGTATTCATTTTTTGGGGGTAAACTTCCATATCTAAGAAGCTATATGGGTGCCTGAGAATGTAATTAAGAATAGGTATCCTCTGTTCTTAGTACCTAAGTGATGAATTTTGATGGAGAAATTCATTGGGGGGGGGGGTAGAATGTAACAACCAAAAATTTTGAAATTTGATTTTAAATAAATTTTATCTTATCAATATTTTTCATTACATGTAACACTGAGTTTAGTTTGAAATACACGCATTTACATGTATAATTGAAACATGACATACTATTATAAAATTATTATTTAATATGACAGTAATCACCTAATAGTTTAATTCCAAATGATAATAGTTTTAACTAAAATATGAAAGTATATTGTCCACATATGTAAATAAGATTAATTATTTAGTGACTAATTACTTTGTAAAGAAAATTATAACTTTTGTGAAATAAAAGAAATGTGTTTCTAAAGTAATATTTTTATGAAAAGAATTTCATTTCACTCCAATAAACCAAAAAACATAATTTATAAATGATTTTAATGATATATATATATATTATTTAATAAAATTTTTAACATTCATATTATTTTCTTGTACAAAAGAGATAATAATAAATCAAAATTTATGCTTACAATTCTATTTTTTGGTAAATCTAGTGTAATCACCTTTTATGTATTTATTTTAAAACATAAATTTGACAATATTAAAATATTTATTTAAAAAAATATTCTAATTTTCGAAATAATAATGTTAAAATTATCTTAGGGTGAATGTTTTTTAGAATTTATGATAATATAAAATTTTCAATTAATAGTTAAAAATAATAGATTTTATTATTAATTTTCATTTTATTTAACAATTATAAAAACCTAAAAATTGTTTAAAGATTGTTTTATAGTAAAATTTAGTTAAATTATATATCTATTAATCCTTTTGAGGTAATTTTAATCATTTTCATATTAAATGTTTATATTGAAATGTTTTAATTTTTTTAATATTTTCTCATTGAAAGCCCACTTTCTCATCGACTATATGTGATAAATTTTAAATTATATTTTTCCATTTCTATGAATGAAATTTTAAAAAATGGCTTAAATATAAGGGATAATAATAATTTAATTTATTTATAAATATAAAATTAATTATTTATCATAATGAAAATTAAAAATATTAAAAAATATTTACCACTGTAATGGTAAATATTAGTTTATAGTGGGATTAAACTAATAAGAAAAGGGTAAAAATAAAATCAAATTTTTTTATTAATTTCTTTTATTTCCATATTTTTACCCTATAATGTCTAATCCTTTACAATACTCTATTTTGACTATTTTTTCATCTAATAAACATTTGTACATATTTATATTCTAAAAATTTGACAAGCAAGCCACTCACAACTCGTATAAAATGCCACCACTTATCATCTCTTCTTCACACCTTTAAACCTTGTTTTCATAAAATACCTACCCAATGTATTTACCAAATTCACTTCACTCATAATAATATACTTTTTTTCTTCATAAATCCAACCTAGGAATAATTATGGTGGAAAACTAAAGAGGTTACCCGAAGAAGAGGTAACGTTCTAAAACAAGTAGTTTTATTTTATTTCTTCATCCACTTCCATTTATTATTATCAAAATACTATGATATAAAAAACTATATATTCAATATAATTATATTATTTTTATGTTATTTTCAGTTCTTATAAACATATACACTTCCATCAACTGGGTCATGAAATCCGGATTCATGTGTACTGATGAATATCACATCGTGATGTGATGTGGTTTGTTTTCCCTAGCACATTACATGGAAAATAATAATGATAATGTCAATGGATATATGTTTTGCGCATGATAAATTATGATATTAAATAAATATAAAAATATAAAATATCATTTTATTTATAACTCTTTCATTCACTGAAATATGATAACGTCGTTCTTGTGTGAAGACTATTTCCATCACGAAGTGATGCAACTCTCTGTTTTCATAACTACACCACATGAATGATATATACATATATATTAAAAAATAATATTTTATTTATGATATTTTTTTAATTACTTAATGATAAAATATTACTTACCTCATTTTCATTATTATAATTTAAAAGTATAAACGTTGCTCATGTCTACATACAACCTACTGTATCCATAATTGGAACATACAACATTTCTCAAAACAATATTTTATTATTTATCATAAAAGTATATTTGATATATAAATACTATATTTATGTAATTATTATTATTTGGGATATTATGGAACCATTATCAATGTAAGAGGACTAAAAATAAAAAATAAAAACATATACGAAAACAAAATGATTTTTTACCTGAAATAGATATTAATAAGGAATTTTTTAATAATAGAAAATAAATAGAAATAAGTAGATAAAATGTGGTATAATATATATAATTATGTTCCTATAATATACATATATCAAAATTATATTAATTTTATAGTGGGTTCAAATTGGTACGAAGGAAGTCTAGACTTAATCTAAGTGATATATAGTTTCCCTTTAATTTATATGAGGCAAATAGAATATTCACCACCGATATATTTTATGTAGTGAATACACTTATGTTGAATGTATTTTTTTTATTTTTATCTTGAAAACTATTAGGGTTTAAATATCCATTTTATTATATCTATTTCATGGGGTTTACAGGTCATAAGATAACAAATTAGTAAGAGAATTTTGTCTAAATTTGGCTTCTTTGGGACAAGAGTTATGTTTTGAACCTATCATCTTATACCAGGGTATATAATTTCCTTTATACATTATATATTATGAATTTAATTATTTTCATGATATTAAATGTTTTATTTAATGT
The DNA here is from genome assembly GCA_963277665.1 of Viscum album. Lineage (NCBI taxonomy): Eukaryota > Viridiplantae > Streptophyta > Magnoliopsida > Santalales > Viscaceae > Viscum > Viscum album. The sequence continues at coordinate 1,341,753,211 of OY728132.1, forward strand.
TATTATTTCATGGGGGTTACAATTCAATGATACCAAAGTGGGAAGAGTTTAATGTTACAATCTCATCATTAATCGCAATTGTTTTTGTCTGTTCTTACTCTACCATCCCAGGTAAATAAAGAAATAATAAATTTTTATAATTATTAATATTTTTGAATTAAATATTAATTTTACTTTAAAGGGGTCTATATTATCGATGTTGTACCCAATACGCAACAACGAGTTACTTTGAAATCTTACATTGCGCACTAATAATATAATATTATTATCTTAAATGGTAGTTAACGCCGTGAAATTGTATTAACATTAATAAATATAACTAAATAAAATATGATTTTACATGTTTTTTAAATGTTTTCACATTTATCCAATAAATATTATAGGCTTAAAATAAGAACGAATCTGATTTTAAGCATAATTTACCTTAATGGTTGATTTACCGCCTTTTAATTGCGAACCCTCACTAAATATAGTTTTGGTAACTTTTATATGTTATATTTGACAAAATAAAATTATTCTTTAGAATAGGGAAATCAAAATTTACTTTGGATGAAATTTTGGTATTTTCCTTATAAAGTCCATTTTTAATGAATTTTTAAAAATACTGTATTTTAATTACAAACTGCATTTTAATATAACTTTTTATATGGATATATTATCCTTTTAATTGGTTTTAAAGTGTAATTATAATATATTTTTATCATTTAATCCAATATTAGTCATTGGAAGTAATTTCCCTATGAAATTGGACATCAATAAGTGTCAATCTTTTGATAGTTAATATTTGTTAAAATCATGCCTTTTGTTTTGACAGTGGGACTAAATTTTAAATTAATTTCTTCCACTTCATTGTTTTGTATTTTGAAAAATTGAATCCATATTTTGAATCAGTAGGTCCAAATTGTGTAAATAGGTTACTTTTATTTTTAGTCATTATGAATATTTACTTCAGTAATAATTTTATTTACCATGGTTAAAAGGTAAATCTGGTAAATAAGGGAAAACAAATATTATTATTATTATATAACATTACCATAACATGTATCCTAATACTATTGGTTGATACATATCCAACCATGGTCATCTTTGAGTCGGTTTTGGGACCCCATGGGGCCACAAAAGAGTGACAACGACACTTTATTTTAATAAACATGAAGTATATACAAAAATGACATTAACACATATCTTTTATTAAATTAATTTTTTACATAGGGTAATTTAAGTTATCATTTTGAACTATAAATATTATTTATAAGGTTAAAAATATTTCCTACATCATGGTAGATGTTTTGAAATATTTAGACATCAAATAAATTAAATTATTTATGAAACAATAATGAGGTAGTGTTAACCACATTAATAAATGATTTAAAAAATATGATTATAAATATTAAAATAATATCCAAAACTTGTCTATTTCTTTTTGGATGATTTTATTTCTACTAAGTGTAATCATATCTTCTACTTTAATTATTTTTGGGCCTTTTCAAACTGATGATAAGTTTATAATAAAATAAATGTTTCAAACATTCCTAAAGAGCCCCTCCACAACCTTATATAAACCCCTAACTTTTTACTCATTACATACACCTCTAATGCCCCTTGGATCATCCTAAACCTACCCAAATAATCTCCCAATATCCCTGTCCTCCTCCTACAAGCCTTAACTTAGGCATAAGGCACTTCAAGAAGTTATTTTGGTTCAAACCAAAAAAGGTTACCCAAATTAAAGGTAATAGTTTCTCTTAACTTCTTTTCCTTTTTTTTAATTCTACACCCCCTAATATATTTTTATTACTTTATTTTATAACAAACAAAGTATCCTAAATATAATAGTAGGTTTTTATAAAAGGATTTGAACTACACATACACAAACCTCCATCTAATGGGTGGAGAATATACTGTTTCTGTGGATGGAAAACTGACGCCTCACAAAACGATGATTGTTCAATTATCTCCTGCTGCCTCTCATGGTGGCCGTTAAGATGACACTATATTTATATATGAAATATATTAGGTTTATGTTTTCTTTATTCTTATCTATTTTTCATTTATATAATATCATTATAGTTTCCATTACGGGCAAACGTGATAATTTCATTTGAGGAAGTGCGGACAACCACCCCCTCAAAGTGATTTGACTTGTTAATTCCATATGTGGGATGTATAAAGGATGGAATTAATGATATTATATATTATATTATTATTTAATTATAATATAACTATGTATCATTATGTTTTAATTCCATTAAATTAATAAATGGAAATGAAAGTAGTGTTCACATGTACGTACGACTTACCTTGTCTATGAACGGTGCATTTCATTTATTATCTCTAAATGTTATGAAATATTATAAATAAAAATATATACTGTATATATATGATATATATGATATCAAAATGATGAATTTAATTCTGGATATAATGGAATATTGACCACTTGTATGACATGTAATTATAAGGTGTTGATTTTTTACTCAGGTACCAAATATCGACAAAACAATTATTATTAACTTAAATGATTACACAATGTTTATAACATGGTGATAAGTGAGATAATAGAAAAAATAAACTTTAAAAACGTTCTTAATAAAGTATTAATTAACTTTAGATTATTATTCAGAAGATTAAAGAACGATCGAGTCAAGTCGGACAAGAGGTATGGGAACTTCTTAACCCAATTTCTGTTATTTGGGTTGATCTTCCCTTTCATGTTTATTTCATTCATTGATTATGTGAGCAATGAAATTTTATATCTTATCATGTATTTATACTTTATTTATTGTTATTATTTTTAATACGTATAATCGATCTATTTTATTTAAAAAATTATCCTTGTATGGGACTCTGTCTCAATCTCCTTTCATTGAGGCATATTTTATTTTAATACATGAATTTCTTTTATATGCTATATAAACACCTTTGACTTTTCATTTCATTAAAAGGGAATATTTTTCTATGTATCATTTTACTAAAAAACAAAAAAGTATTATTCTTTTATCATAAGCGGTGAGAACAACCTTTCCTCCACTGTGAGTATTATTTGATCTTTCGCTTCCTTAACACGCCGTAAGGTTTTTAGTAAAAAAATAAATACCATATACTCTTTTACGTATTTTGGAAATGAAAATGGTTTCGATAATGGATTTGTTATGTCAGTATATATAATTGATATATTGTGAATTAAATGTGGAAATGTTTTCTTTCTTTTTATATTTGTTGTATGTGTTATGATTTTATAATGGTACATGGACATTTGACGGGTCCAAATGATGGGTGGTGCCGTCATAAACCAGGTTGAGCGGTTACGTTATATCCTCCACTATATTAGTTACGGATGTTAGCCATATGGCTATTCCATTTAGTGATATGTATGGAAGTCGTCCTTATGGCTATGCCATTTAGTGATAAGTGTGGAAGTCGACCGTATGGTTATTCAATTTAAGTATGTTTTTGTCTCAAGTTACCTTTATATTTTATTTGTTCTTTATATGGTTTTTATGGTAATATCATGGTTACAAAAGAGTAAGAGTTGATTTTTTATTCAGTTAAGAGTATTTACAACTTCATAAAGGTGAAAAGTATTACTTATAATAAAGTATTCGTGGTTTACTTGATGTTTTGAAAAACTAATAGTTTTCCTTCTTTGTCAATCCCTTATTGATATTTTTATGCTCATACCATGTTTTTGAAATATTTTTCACAGGACATAAAGTGAAATATGGTCAAGGATGGGAATAAGGAAAAGTCATGTTGTCTAAAACATAGATCTAGACATGACTCTTTTTTTAAGAGTTTTTATTTTATGAAAAAACTGAAACTGATTAGAAGTGGATACCTTGTAATTTTTGAGATGTAATGTAATAATTATGTAATAATTCTCTTAAAATCTAATCCTAGAAAGATCCACAATGTGAATTATTAACTTAATTCAGGATTATGTAATGTTTAAGGATGGGTCCTTATAGTTTGTATCAAAGGTCGGTTTAGACAACTTTTGGAGTTAGGATATTGTTAAATTAATATCAAAAAAAAATTAGGTTATTATTGATGTGATATATCATTTACAGATTACCATGTTGCTTCGACTGAGATATTTCTATGTTTATAATGGTCTTCCACAGAAGAAACATGGCATTTATGTTGGGATGAAATCAAGAGGAAGACAAGCTTGCAAATCAGAAACCTGAGATGGTCAGAATCGGAACTGAACTGTTTGTTGTAGTGAAAGAACAGTTGAATAAGGCTATAAATGTTGGTGGTATCCATGTAAGAGATCATCAAGATCATCCACATAGGAACATGTTAGTAGAGGAGAATTTCATGAGGCAACATCCCCCATCATTTAGAGGATCATCTGACCCTGTGCAAGCTGAAGGGTGGATTAAAGAAATTGAGAATATTTTTGATGTTATGGTGTGTTCAAAACATCAGACTGTTAGTCTCGATGTTTACTATATTGAAGGAAAAGCAGATCAGTAGTGGTCAATGGTGAAAAATATCAGAGATAGTGAAGAGATTGATTCTATTGATTGGTATGATTTCGAAGGTATGTTTCATGAGAAATATTTTCCTAAGGTTATTCATCTTGGGATGGAAAACAATTCTTGGAATTGAGGTAGGAGAATGACTCAGTGGCTACTATGAAAAAAAATTCACTCGACTGGCATGGTATGCGCCAAATTTTATACAGGATCTTGATAGTAAAATCAACTGTTTTAATCAGGATAAAATCCAAAGTATTGAAGTGATTTAGCTTCTTGTGAGTTCAAAAGTTATGAAAAACTTTTTCGATGTGCGGAGAAGGTCGAAATGGAGTTTGCTGATGACCATGTGTTCATTGACAGACAACAAAATAAGAGGTCAAGATGGCAGAAAAATGGAATGAATTCATCCGAGAAGTATGGAGGTAAGAATAATAAATATACATATTGTGAGAAGTGTGGTAAAAAGCTTCCTGGAGAATGTTTATCAATGTTTGGAAAGTTCTTCTGGTGCGGTAAGTTTGGACATATTCCTCGTAACTCTAAGGAAGATGATCAAGTAGGAAAGGAAATTCCAACAGTAAGATGTTTTATGTGCAATGAAATGGGTCATTATTCTAAGAGTGTCCAACAAAGAACTCAACAGAGGGAAATCAGCCAGACTACAAGCAGAAAGGGGTGGTGAAATCCTTTGCAAATACTTCAGCAGATGTTGGGCCATCAAATGTAGTATTATCAGGTACACTGTTTGTTTGTTCAGATTATTCCAATGTGTTTTTTGATTTAGGGTATACACATTAGTTCATTTCTGAGATGTTTTCTAGTAAATTGGGAATTCCATCTCAAGATATGGATCCTAAAATTATGGTAAAAACATATGGGGGAAAGGATGAAATAAAAAATAAATTCTAAGAACCTTCCTGTCCTTGTATGCGGAAAGAATCTACCTAAAAACCTTATTATTTTTTCCCAAGTAGTGTTTGATGTTATTTTGGGTATGGATTGGCTATCTGTTATCATTCTAAGATTGATTGTACAACTAAAGAGGTTTCTATTCAGAAATATTTTCAGTTAGTGTACAATAATAAACCCTTACTTTTGATAACATTTGAGGAAGTTGAGAAACTAGTAAAAGATGGAAATGAATGTTACCTGACACATATTGTTGAAAACAAAGGAACTGTTGAGATTAATGATGTTCTAGTTTTAAATTAGTACCTATATGTTTTTCGTGATGAGTTTCCTGGTATTATACATGATCGGGAAGTTGAATTTACTATTGACTTAGTTCCTGATGCTAAGCCAATTTCAAAAACCCCTTATCGAATGGCTGAAATTGAACATTTAGAGTTAAAGAAGAAATTTTAGGAGTTATTTGATAAAGGTTTCATTCAACCTAGCACATCACCATGGGGTGATCTTATCTTGTTTGTTAAAAATAAAGATGGTTCAATGAGACTTTGCGTTGATTATAGAGCATTTAATAACATCACTGTTAAGAACAAGTATCCTTTACCTCATATCGATGATTTGTTTGATCATCTCCAGGGAGCCCAGTATTTTTCAAAGATTGATTTGAAGTCGGTGTACCATCAGTTAAATTTAAAGGAAGTAGAAATTCCAAACACCACGTTTTATACTAGATATGGCCATTATGAATTTGTAGTTATGAAATTTGAGTTAACAAATACACCTGATGTATTCATAGATCATTTCAATATAATTTTACTTGAGTTCTGGGATAAGTTTGTGGTTGTGTTCATTGATGATATTTTGGTTTATTGGAAAAGTAAAGATGAGCATGAATGTAATTTAATAGTTGTCTTGAAAACCATAAAAGAAAATAAACTATTTGGGAAATTCAGAAAGTGTGAGTTTTGGTTACAATAAATTTCATTCCTTGGTCACATTTTTTCAAAAAATGGCATAATTGTTGATCCTTCTAAATAAAAGTTGATGAAGAATGGACAAGACCCACAAATATAACCATGATTTGTTGTTTTCTTGGTTTGGCAGGATATTACTGGAGACTTGTTGGGAATTTTTCATGGTATCTAGTACAATGAATAAGATAACTCGAAAAGGTGTTAACATCATTTGGACAAAAGAATGTTATGATTGTTTTCAGGAATTGAAAATAATATTAGTGAATGCAATAGTTTTGGAACTTCCTTCCAGAAAGCGTTAGTTAGTTATTTATAGCGACACTTCATTTAGAGGACTTGGTTGTTTCCTTTTGCAGAATGATCAGGTAATTGCTTATGCTTCATGTTAGTTGAAACCTCATGATTTAAATTGCCCTACACATGATTTGGAATTAGTTGCTGTTGTTTTTTGCTTTAAAAATTTGGAGGCATCATTTGTGTGGAATAAAATGTAAAATATATACTGACCATAAATGTTTGAAGTATATGTTCACTCAGAAATAATTGAACATGAGACCTATGAGATAGTTGTAATTAATCAAGGATTATGATTTCATGACCCTTTACCATCCGGGAAAATCAAATAATGTGGGTGATGCTTTGAGTCGAAAAAGTAATGCTTCATTAACCATACTACATTTAGAATGAGATACTTTTGTTTTTGATTTGATGAACTTTGGCATAGAAGTTGTTGGTGAAAGAAATTATTCTTTTTTTGTTTCTGGTGTCAGTGAGATCTTCTCTATCAGACAGAATTAAGCAAGTGCATAAGGAAGACAGTGAGTTACAGAAAAAGGTAGAGTTGGTTTAGAAGTGTATGTTTCCTGATTTTAACTTTGACAGTGATTGTGTTTTGAGATTTGGATAGAGATTACGTGTGCCTTGTGATTCACAGTTGAAGAATGAGTTGTTATGTGAAACTCATAGTTCATTGTTTTTAGTTCATCCTGGTAGTACTAAGATGTACAAAGATCTTCAGTAGTATTAATGGTGGGATGGAATGAAAAGAGATATTGCTGATTTTACTGTGAAGTGTTTAACCTATTAGCAGGTTAATGTAGTGTGGAAGTTACCAAAAGGTATTCTTCAGTCTTTACCAGTTCTAGAGTGGAAATGGAAAAATAAATCCATGGACTTTGTTGTGGGATTACCGAAAACATCTCTAGGTAATAATGCAATCTGGGATATTGTTGATCGATTGACTAAGTCTGCTCATTTCCTTCCTATTCGAGATAATTTTTCTCTTGATGAACTTTCCCGATTGTATGTTAAGGAGAAAGTTAGGTTTCTTGGAGTTCCTCTCTCTATTGTATCTGATCGTGATCCCAGGTTTACATCTAACTTTCAGAATGGCCTTCAGATGTCGGTGGGTACTGAATTAAATTTTAGTACATCTTGTCATCTGCAATCTGATGGGCATTCAGAATGAAAAATTCAGACCTTAGAGGATATGTTATGTCCTTGCTCGATGGATTACCAGGGAATTTGGTTCCAACATATTTCTTTTGTTGAATTTTTTCTAATAACAGTTTTAATTCTAGTATACAGAGGGCTCTATTTGAGGCATTATATGGGAAGACGTGTCAAACTACAGCTTTTTGGAATGAGGTGGGTGAAAGGAAACTGATGGGATAAGAATTTGTAGAAGAGATGGTAGAAATGGTTCAGTTTTTACAAAAGAACATGAGAACAACTCATAGTAAGATGATATGTAATGTGGACAACCAGAGGAAGGATCTCTCTTTTATGGTAGGTGATCATGTCTTTCTCAATCTTTCTCCATGGAAAAGTGTGATACATTTTGGTAATAAAGAAACATTGAGTATGAGGTTCATTGGACCTTATGAAATTCTAGAGAAAGTTGGATAAGTTTCATACAGAGTTTCATTACCTCCATGTTTGTCTTAGGTACACAATGTTATTCATGTTTCAATGTTGAGAAAGTATATGCCTAATCCATCTCTTGTTTTATGTCCAGAGTAGTTAAGTTGGAAGATAATCTCTCTTATGAGGAACAACCAGTTTAGATTCTTGACCAAAAAGAGAAAGTGTTTCCGAATAAGGTAATTCACTATGTTAAGATTTTGTTGAAAAACCATATTGTTGAAGAGGCAAAATGGTAATATGTAAATGCTATGAGGGATTAATACCCCCATTTATTTGATAAGTGAATAAAATTGTGAGGACGCAATTTACAAAAGTGGGGAAGGCTGTAACACTCCAGGTAAATAAATAAATAATAAATTTGTATAATTATTCATATTTTTGAAATAAATATTTATTTTACTTTAACTGGGTTGATATTCTATATGGCGTACCTGATACGCAATAACGGGTTTCTTTGAAATCTTACGTTGCACACTAATAATATAATATTATTATTTAAAATGGTAGTTAATGCCTAGATGTTATATTAGAGTAAATGAATAGAACTATCTAAAATATGATTATACATGTTTGCTAAATGGTTTTACATTAATCAAATAAATATTAGAGGCTTAAAATAAGAAATAATCTGATTTAAAGCATAATTTACCTTAAAGGTTGATTTACTGCCTTTTGATGGTGAACCCACATTAAATATAGTTTTGGTCACTTTTATATATTTTATTTGACAAAATAAAATTATTCTTTAGAATAGGGATATCAGAATTTAATTTTGATTAAATTCTGGTATTTTTCTGATAAAGTTAATTTTTTAATGAGTAGTGAAAATACTGTATTTTAATTCAAAACTGCATTTTAATCTAATTTTTTTATATGGATAGATTGTCCTTTTAATTGGTTTTAAAGTTTAATTAGAATATATTATTACAATTTAATCCAATGTAGGTCATTGGAAGTAATTTCATTGTGAAAATGGACATAAATAAGTCTCAAACTTTTGATAGTTAATATTTATTAAAAACACACCTTTTGTTTTGACAGTTGGAATTAATTTTAAATTGATTTCGACCACTTCTGTGTTTTGAATTTGGAAAAATTGATTCCATATTTGGAATCAGGAGGTTCAAAATGTGTAAATAAGTAATTTTATTTTGGAAAATTATGTATATTTACTTTAGTAAAAATTTTATTTACCATGGTTAAATGATAAATATGGTAAATAAGGGTAAAACAATATTATTATAATAATATAAAATTACCCTAAAATGTGTCATAATACTATTTTTGGATACATACCTGACCCTGGGAATCTTTGGGTCGATTTTGGGACCCGATTGGGACACTTATGAGTGATAATTAGACTTTATTTAAATTAACTTAAAGTAAAGACAAAAATGACACTAAAAAATATCTTTTAGTAAAGTAATTTCTAAAAAGGGTTATATTAGTTATCTCTTTAGCTGTAAATATTATTTGGAAACCCTAAAATATTTCCTACATCATGTTATTTTATTTATAATTTTTATACATCAACTAAATTAAAATATGTATGACACAATAATGATGCATTGTTAACCTCATCAATAAATGATTTAAATAAATGTGTTTATAAATGTTATAATAATATCTAAAAATTTTCCAATTCTTATTGGATAATTTTATTTAGACAATTAGTCATCTTATATTAGAAATTAATGATTTTTGGTCCTTTTTAAACTGAAGATAAGTTTATAATAAAATAATTGTTTCAAACATTCCTAAAGTGCCCCTCCCCCCTTATAAAAATCCCTCAATTATAACTCAATCCTAAAAACTCTAAATCCCCTTCCCTCAACAAACCCATACCCAAATAATCTCTCAAGATCATTATAGTCCTCCTAGAATCCTTACATTATGCAGAAGGAACTTCAAGAAGTCCTTTTGGTTCAAACCAAATGGAGTTACCCAAATTAAATGTAACGGTTTCTCTTAACATTTTTTCTTTTATTTTACCTATACAACCCATAATATCTTTTTATTCCTTTATTTTATAACTACACTGGTATCCTCAATATACTTGGATGTTTTTCTGAGGATTATTAGAACTACACTTACACACACTTCCAGTTATTGGGAGAAGAGCATACTGTTTCTGTGGATGGAAAACTAACACCTCACGAAATGATGATTGTTTGATCATCTCATACCGCCTCTCATAGAGGCCATTAGGATGACACTATATTTATATATGAACTATATTATGTTTATGTTTTCTTTATGCTTCTTTATTTATCATTTATATCATAACTTTATGGTTTCCATTATGGGTGATAATTTCATTTGAGGAAGTGCGGACTACCACCCCCTCAATGTAATTTGACTCGTTAATGCCATATGTGGGACGTATAAAATATGAATTTAATTATAGTATATATTATATATTACTATAATTATAATATAACTATGTATAATTATGTTTTAATTCCATTAAAATAATAAATTGAAATGAAAGTAGCATTTATGCGTATGTACGACTTACCGTCTCCATGAACAATGAATTTTATTTCTTATCCCCAAATATTATGTACTATTATAAATACATATATATACTATATATATATTATATATATGATTTCTAAATTATTAATATCATTTTGGGGATAATTTACTATTGACCACATTGACAACTTGTAATTATAAGGTGTTTATTTTTTACTCAAGTACAAAATATTGACAAAACAACCGTTATTAACATAAATGATTACATAATGTTTATAACATGGTTATAAGTTATATAAAAGGAATAATAAAACTGAACAGGATTGTTAATAAAGTATAAATTAACTTTGTTTACTATTCATGAGATTAAAGAATGATCGAGTCATGTCAGACACGATGTAAGGGAACTTCTTAACCCAATATCCATTCTTTAGGTTGACCTTCTATTTTTGTTTATGTCATTAGTTGCTTATGTGAGAAATGAATTTTTATATCTTATCAAGTATTTATACTTTATTGATGTGTTCTGATATTGAATACACATAATTGATCTATTTTATTTATAAAATGATCTTTGTATGGGACTTAGTCCCAATCTCTTTACATTAAGGAATAATTAGTTTTAATACACTACTTTCTTTTATATGCTCCATAAACACCTATGAATTTTCATATCATTCAAAGGGTATCTTTTTCTACAATGCTTTTTACTAAAAGACAGAAAATAATCTTTTTTTTAAAGTAATCGTTGAAAAAAACCTTTCTGTCTGCATGAGTATTATTTTATCTTTGTCTTCATTAACAAGTCATAATGTTTTTGAAAAGAAAATAAATACAATAACTCTTTTACGTATTTTGGTATTGAAAATGGTTTTGATAGTGGATTTTTTATGTTAAAATATATAAGTGATATATTGTGATTGAAATGTAGAAATGTTTTTTTCCTTTATATTTTTTGTATAGGTTATGATTTTATAATGGTACTTGGAAATTTGATGGGTGGTTTCGTGATAAATCAAAAGACGGGTTGTGCCATGATAAACTAAGATGGGTGGTTACATTATAACCTCCAATTAATTGGGTATGGAAGTCGGCCACATGGCTATTCCATTTTGTGATATGTATGTAATTCAGCCATATGGATATTCCATTTAGTGATATGTTTGGAAGGCGACCGCATGTCTATTCTGTTTAAGTATGTTTATGTTCCAAGTTACCATTATATGTTTTGTCTTCTTTATAATGGGTTTATGGTAATTTTTTGGTTACAAAAGGGTATGAAATGATCTTTTATTCAGTGAAAAAAATTTACAACTTTATAATGTAGAAATGTATTACTTATGATAAAGTATTCATGGTTTAATTTTTGTTTTGAAAAACTAACAGTTTTCCTTCTTTCTGTATCCCTTACATAGATTTTTTATTTTCATCCCTAGTTTTTAAAATTTTATTAACCAGACATAAAGTGGAATAGGTTCAAGGATGTGATCAATGAAAAGTCATTCTCTCTAAAACATGGATCTAGACATGAATTTTTTTTTCAAGATTTTTTTATGAAAAAATGGAAATCGAGTATAAGTGTCTACCTTATAATTTTTGAGATATAATCTAATAGTTATGGCCTAATTATCTAAAAATCTAAAGATAAAAAGATCCTAAATGTGAATTATTAACATAATTCAAGATTATGTAATGTTTAAGGTGGAGTCATTATACTTAAAATAAAGAAATATTATAATATATATCTACATAAATTAATTTATTTTATTATTAACTTTTTCATTCATGAGAGTATATTTTTTCACTACAATTTCCTCTCTTTATGTGTTCTAGTGTTCAAAATATTGTTTCTATGAAAAATTACCTTCATTTATCTCTTCATTTGAAAACCTGTTTTCTTTCAAAACATGTTTTCTATTTTTTTTTTTAAAAAGCTGTTATCATTATTTAATTTTTTTATTAAATAATTTTTTTTACCAATGTTTGAATTATGAAAAAAATGTTTTTAATATAAAATATTTGGTGTTTTCCAAACAAATCCCATTTAGCTTTTATAAGTCATGTGAAAATAATATATGTTTTTAACTTTCATGAAAAGAAAAATATTTTTCAATGAGATTAATACTCAATGATTTTGAATACTAATTTACATTTTTTCATAGTTATTTTCAAGGAAAAGGATTTTAAAACTGATTTATGTTTTAAAAATCATTTTTTCACTGTGTAAATGTTTGTTTACTCCAAAATGTATTTAATAATATTGAATATTATTTTATAAGATTTCAATGTTATTATCAAATAAAAGGATTTTCAATTTTTTTTATGAATTCATAGTTTCAAAATGTGATTAAAAAAATTATTTTCCTTCAAAAACATCCCAGGTTATTTATCTTTCAAAATCATTTTTGATCTAATCTGAAATAATTTGATGTAACTTTTGATTTAATATGGATATGAAATTATGACACCATTATTATTATTAATTTTAATGGTTTATAATGATTTTTTTGAAAAGTTTTTCTATACCATGATTTAGATGATGATAAAATTGTTATTAAACCATTTTTTTCATTGGATATGATTTGTTGAAATGATGATGTGCTTATAAAAACTCTGTTTTTCCCTCAAGTTATGATATGATGAAATGTTTATAAAATCTATTTCAATTAAAGTGTTATGATATGATGAATTCTTTATGATATTTTGTAACAGATATATATATAGGATTTTCATTATGTTATGAGTGTGACCAATATCTCCCTACAATTCATTGGGTAAATATTTATATATCAAGAGATAAACAGGACTAGAGTATGTAGAAAAAATTATTTAATAAGGGACTTTGTATGCTATGTTGGTCTTGGGAGAGAACCTTGACTATTATGATAGATTTTGGAGAAATCCCATTTGACTATGATAGACTTGGTAATGATCCTTGACTTCTGTTCCAAGATGTTCAGTGATTATGTGTGTGCCAGAAATATATGTCTTATGGTAATTATATGACCTCCTTAATCATGTTATTTGATTTTATTAGGATTAATTTCTTATTAACATCGAATATTTTTTCCATAACTCAATATTATGATATATGATTTGTATGTAATGGTCCATAAATGTTATTTTTGTGTTTTCATACCCTTATATTCATGTCATGGTTAGGTATCTCCCTTATTTACCCTTGCTAAACATTTGAGTTCCCCCTTTCTTCTATTTCATTTTTGTAGAATATGAAGAAATTGTCTATATATGATATGTAAAATAAGGGTTATAGTCATTGTAAACATACTAAGAGATGATGTAGTGTACATGTGTACTATGTTTTTATGTTTTCAAGTTTCCAAAGGCACTATACCATTATGATCCTCATTCTTGTGTATGTTTACTGTATTAAATTTTCATAAAAAATGATGTAATATATATGTATTACAACAATGGGGGTTAAAATATAAATCATTTAATGTGTTATTATTGAGTAACATGAGGGAAATTCCTCATCTCTATGTTATGAAATCATAGTATCAAGGTTGACCCAAAAATGCTAGTGAAATCCTAGAAATTCCACCTCTTTATAATCATAATGAATTAGGAGGGACACAAGGGAAAAACATTTATATATGGTGTTTCATAGTCCAGCTAGATATAATATGTATCTCCTAAATTTAGTTAATGAATAAGAGAGTCACCTACCATAGGGATGATGACTATTTGAAAGATTTCACGAACCTCAAGTAGAACCTTCTACATCCATAAGTCTTAATGTCACTAGTAGAAGAGAAGCCACTAATCCAATATAAGGTTTTGATCTAATGATAACTTGGTTCACTCCTCATATAGAATTATGATTTGGGTAATGTAAATTTGTCTCTAATATATTATCTGAATGATGATATATATTGAGCACTGATATTAAGATATCAAGAAGAACTTTCTCACACTCTTCCTCACAGTGGAAAAGATTAGGCATTACATGCATCAAAATGAAGTCCACTTGGTCCCCTATATGGATCCTCCCAATTATATTCTCAACCAAAATATTCTAAATGGGAAATTATCCCAATGGGTTGTTATGTAGAAACAATACGACATCCAGTTTGTATTAAATAAGTCAATAATAAGGCCAATGATTACTGATTTTCTCATTGTTCATATTTCCCCCAGGAAAATACCAGTTTTAATTGAACATCCAGATGAAGACATTTTCTATGTCCCTAATAAAACCCAAAAATGGGAAATGTTTTTAATGGGACATGATAATGTACTTCTAGGAATAAAATAAAAACCTGAAATATTAATTTGGTTGATTTATGGACATTCTTTGTTCCAAAACAAATGAAATTTTTTCATTACTCCTTCTCACTATATTAATGATGCAATTATAATGAGGTATAATATAAGTCCCCATTCGATTCAATTTTGTTCTCATGAGATATCATTCTTCACCCAATGCATTGGATGTAGATATTTCTCCCACCCATAACATAATGAGAATAATACATATATGTGGGTCACATGATTATAAATCATTCATCATATCAAATCCCATGAAAAGAAAAATGGTCTCATAACTATTTAATCATTTCATAACCCTGGTAAATGAAACCAGTTTCACAAATATCTCATCTTTTCATTATAGCACAACCCATGGAAAGGAAATGGGTTTCACAAATATCTCATTATCAGGGAAATAAACCATTTAGAGGAAGAATAATGATGATTAATTTGATCATATAACATGTAAAAAATTAGTGAAATCATGGGTTTTTCTAAATGATGAATAAAAATAACATTAAAAGATCATTAGAAAACTATTGAGCAAAATAAACTTTCCATTTTTTAATCACTAATTAAAAAAACTTGACAATTATAAAGGAAAACATTTTCTTTAAAAACATCTTTGTTAAATTTTAATGGAAGCTTCATATCAAAAACATTTCTGGGAAGTGGGAAAAACATTCATTCTTTATAAGTTAATAAACATTCCTCACATAATTTTGATTGAAAAATCACTAAGAAAATTATTTTTTAAAAGATAAATGATTCTTTCGAACCATTTTTTGAAAAGTAAAAAATCTGAAAATTTTACATGAATAAAAGATAAAAGAATACTAAAAACCTTATTTAAAATAGTTTTAGAAAAAATGGAGTTAGAAAGAACATTTTGATGAAAGAGAGAAATGATATCGGTTTTACTCAAAAACATATTTTCTATCTCTTGATTAAATATGTAACAACTTGTTACATGTAGAAAAAAATTTCCCATATCATTACATATATTCCACTTTAATGGGGAATGTCTTTGTAATATTGAGGATATATATCATTTTTTTGGAGAAAATTATTTATATTTTAGGAACGGATTTTTTTTTGAATTAATGGTGTTTGATTATAAATGTGTTACTGAATATTTTGGGTTTTTCCCGAGTTCAAAATGCCCTCGATGTGTTTTCTATTTTTTTGGAAGATCCTAGAGTTTTGTTTTTGTGTGCTAGGAAATTACATGACGTGTAAGTGTGTTACAAAATGTGTACTTGGTATCCTGACACATGTGATGAAGTATTTATATAGCATGAGAAAGGTAAACCCATTTTAATAGTCACACAACATGTAATAAATAAAATATCGGTTTCAAATAAAAAGGAGACAAGTTTTTCAGAATACATAATTTTCATGGATTAGACATCTTATAAAAGGGTTACAAGTCATTTAATTTTTTTTTGGGGGGGGTTGTATTTTAAGGCACCAAATAAGAAATAATTTTTTTATTTCTACCATAGGTCACTTGGTTCTCAACGCAGAGCCCTTCTGCATTGATTTTTAAAGACACTATTTGATTTGGTTTGATCCATTCAAAGATTGATCATTACGGAGGTTGGTGAGTGTCTCTCTATGAATGTAATTTTTTTTCTTCCTAATTTCATTGATTTTGGTAGAATTGAGGAATTGAATTATCAGATAGGTTGATCCATGGTGATGTTTCTTCTTTATTTCTTCTAGATATATGGTGTGATCTTGTTCTAGGGGTAGATTCCTCTATTGGCTATGGTGTGGTGGGTGTGAGTTGTTGAAGTATGTAATTTCATATTATCTTCCAATACATTTTATAAATGAAATAAATTTAAAGATGTGTATATTGATTATAGGGAAATTGTTATGAATTTTGCGTTCTCTTGTTGGTGGATCCTTTATGGGTGTGCGCAACCCCAAGTTTTTAGTTAGGTGGTTCTGTCTCTAGCATATGGTGATGAACTATATTTATCATCTTTTTATAAATTTATTTACAAAGAAATGTGTCATGGTTTTTGTGTGTGTGTAAATTAATTTGTGATTAATGGTGGTTTTCATTAGTTGTTGGTAAAAGAAAAATTCTATATTTTTTAACATTGAAATTAATTTTTAAATTTTATACATAAGAATCCTTGAGTGCATAGGTGAAATGATTAGTTTTGTTCCATCATCTATATTACTATCGGGATGTTATCTCATGGGAATTTTTTATATTCCCTAATCCTATAATTCTAGGGACTTGTTCTGGACATGGAGGTTGGGGGTTTTCATGGTGTGTTCCTCTACTCTGTATACTTATGTTTGAAATAATTTTTCTGAACTATTCATTTTCATGGTATGAGAAGTCTATTAGTATGAACAATTGAGTTATTTGAAATTATTTAACTATGATAGGATTTTTAATGCTTTGCCAATGATATGAAATATTTGGAATTTAATAAATGATAGAAGGAAACAAAATTGTTGAGATTAATATAACTTATTTTTTGGATATATTGGAACTATGGGAAAATTTACCATGATTTTATATAATAGGTTTACTTATTATCATTCCATGTCTTATTATAAATGAGAAAATTTTGATTATTGTACAAAGGATTTTTACGGTACACATGAGTGGGATCCAACAGAGCATATTATCTCACACCCTAAAAATATTTTCGACAGTGCATAGAACTTTCTATATCTTTTGATATTGGGAACGTCAAGGAATCATAGTGTGGCAAGATGGTTTTTTATCAACTAGATGGGTAGTTGGTGTTGCGATGGTTGTAATCTTACAACGCTATCACATGGAGTTGATGATTTTTCATTTTTTAGTAGCTTATTGTGGCTGGACTTGTACTCAGAGATTGTTTCTACTCTTGAGTTGTTTGGTTTCATTTATGGAATATATTTATCATCCTATAATTCTATCTATCTTGTATATATATGTGCCTTGTCATTTTTTTATGTTTTGGATAAATCATTCCCTCTTGATATTGTTTGATGCTCGGGTAATATTCTCCTGCTCTTGGGGATTGAGAACACACTTTGGGTATGTGACAAGTTAGGTCAGGTATAAGTTTGAGAGAGAATTAATTCCAGTTTTTAAGTACATAAGATCATAAAAATGAACTAAAATAATTTATTTTTATGAAATTATAATATAATAACAATATATGTTTCATGGTAGTAAGATCAAAATATTTTATTATAATAAATTAATCACAAACAATCACATTAAACAATTAGATTGTAACATAAAATCACTTCCACTTTGGTATCTTTTAAATCACAAGCCCATGTAATTAGTAATATTATAAAGATATTTATATACCATAACTTTCATGATAATAATAATAAAAGAAATTCATGGGATGTATATATTCCAAAAAAAAATCTTCTATAAGGCATGTATCCCACAAAAATAAATGTGAGCCAAAAATCCATTACCTCATGTTGTCTTTTCTTTGAAAGCACAACAAAATCCAGTATAATATTTTTAAATTTATTATAATTCGCTGAAATATTCATTTTAATAATTATAATATAATATATGATTCTATTATAACATTTAAATCCACCTTTGAATAACAATTATTTATTAAAATCATCATTTATGGGTGTTAATTATTTCGTTTATCATGAGTATTTTAGATCTATAGTTACAGTACAAGAACAATTATCATGGTTACATCATCTCTATATTATTAATCACAATATAAACATAATATATATTAATTATTTATATATATTGAAATTCATCCTTAAATTTTTGAGACAAAAAAATGAATTATATAATTCATGGAGATAGTGGGCCATACGTATGCAGGCGCGATGTCTTCATTTTTAGATGGATGTAATGAAAGAATGGGAAATAAATACTAAAATTTTAATAATATTTATTAAATCATATATATCATTTACATTAATGAAATTGATAATTATTAACATCGATGTAAAACAGAAAATAAAAAACAAATCTCATCGCTTTGTGAAGGTGGAATTCCACATGTAAACACGATTGACGTTATCAGTTTAAAATAGTTTGTAAGATAATATGATAGATATTATATTATCCTAACATAAGTATTAATATATCATAATTATAAAATAGAATCAATAAATGTACATAAAACATGTAACACCATGAGATATTGTGGCTTATTTTTTCGAATTAATTTAATATTTTTGATATTTTTCAATTCATTTAACATTAAAAATATTTTATTTTATATGTTTCTAATACTTTACACACAAAAATGACATTCCTATATGGATTTCATAACATGCATTACTGAGTTTTACCGAACAGTAATATATTATTAAAATATTATTATTTAATATAATAAGATATAATCTTCCATTAAATTAGAGTTTATTAACAGTATTAACTAATTTAGGAAAATATTTTTTTATAATATTATAATATGAATTTATAGGTTACTAATTAATTATAAATGAATATAAAAAATTCTGGAATATAGTTGAAAATATTAGTGTTTTTATAGTCATAAAACTAATTTACACTACTAAATAAAATTAATTTTATTTAGTGAGAGATATTAAAGTAATATATATGTTATATATTAAATAAAATATTTTTCATATTCTTCTAATAATATTTTACAGATATAAGCTAACAACAAATTAAATTTTATGCATAATAACCTATTTTTTGAAAAGGTTATTTTACCACCTTTTAATTATAAACCAATTTTAAATAAAATTTTTGGAACTTTGATAGATTTAATATGTCAAAATAGACATTATATGTGGACGAAAAACATGAAAATTAGGTTAGGAAATTTTTATTGTTCTGTAAGGTTTCATTTTTTAATGAATAGTTAAAAAACTAGATTTTGATTCAAAACTGCATTTTCATATAATTTATTTACAATGTTAAATTATATTATAAATTAGTTTTAATGTTTAATTATATATTATTTTTATTAATTAATCCATTTAAGATAATGGGAACCAATTTCACATGGAAATTGGATATAAAAACTTAGAAAACCTTTGATCATTTTTATATTAAATACCCCCAATGTCATCCCTTAAGAGGGATTAATTTTAAAATAATTTATGCTACCAATGTGACTAGAATTTTGAAAAATGGATTCCATATTTTTAATAAGAATAATTTACTATGTTTTATTTTTTGACCAAAAATATTTGGAATTTAATTAAAATTAATTACAATAATTTAGTTAAAATAAAGCTAATCTAAGCACTAAACCTTAAATTTAAGACATGAAATTACATTGAATATTGTAAAAGATCCATTTTATAGACATATTTCGTCTATATGATCTATTTTCTTTAATTATTATTATTATTAGATCCACTTGAAATATGAAAATATTTGGTGATATTTTTTCTTCAAATATTTACAAGAGTGAACTCCTCCTCCAATATAAAGAAGCCTCCTCTACTCCCACTTCTTATCACCTATCAAGACACATTGGATCTTCCAAACTCTTACCAAGTAGTCTATAAATATTCCTTCCTTCCTATTTCAGTCTTATATTTGGTAATAAAGTCTTATACGGAATCCATTTGGTGAAAACTAAAATGAGTTACCCGATTAAAAGATAACATCTTCTCTCAAGCTCCTTTCTTTTATTTTTATTCTCCACCCACTCCACTCACATTATTCCATGCTTGTATAAAAACAATAGTATCATAAATATACAAGGATATTTTGATTCTGAGGGTTGGACCTAAACTTACACATTCCAATATGTTTTGGGTAACGAACATACTGTTTACGTGTTTGGAAGACTACCGGCCCACTAAATAATGATTATTAATTTTTCCCTTAACACCAATCATGGTGGATAGTATTCTTGAAAATATGTTTATATATGTTATATATTATATTTATTTTGTATTTAATATTCCTTAATACATTTTCAAGACAAATATTTATACATTCCATTTGGTTAAGTACGATATTTTGTTTGGGGAAGTGATGACTGCTGCCCCTCAAAGTGATATGAATCATTCACACACGAAATGGATTGAATTAAAGATGGATTTAGTGAAATTATATGACACAAATGATATAATAATTCCACTATAATAATAATATATATACACTATAAATACCCAAACTTTTATAAATTAAATTACATTTCTTTTAATAAAATGCCTTATGGAAATATAAAACACATGGACTCTTTTATTATTATATCAAATTAGATTTAAATGACCACTAAGTATACTTATCATTTATAATATATTCATTGAATACTGATCACATGACTAGTATAAATATTGGCTTTTAAAAAATCGTTTTGGCATAAAAATTGAAGTGATAGTCCCAACGAGTAGGATAGTACCCTATGAAGCTCATTTAACAGAGATTCAAAGGGAGATATAATTTTTGGGATTTTACCTAGTCCAATAAAAATATGAGATACTAAAACTTAAGCCTGAGAAAAACAATTTATGAGATAATTTCATGCTCATCGAGATCACATCCCAAACCAAGTTTACTGAATGGTCCCATGAAATCCCCACCATCTCACACATTACACTTAGGGTGTATTCTAGTTTAATAAATGGATATGTAATAAGACCCTAGAATTATTATTATGTGCATTGTTTTTTTTATAGAATAACGAATATAATTTCTTTCAATTATTTTATCTTTGTAAATGATTTTAATTCAAAAATATTATATTTTGTTAATATTCAAATTCAATTAATAAATCTATCATGATGAATTATTTGATTTTGTAATTAAATAATTTTTCAATAAGATATTATTATTGAATTAATTTTATTAAATATTATTCATCCAATTATTTTAATGATGTAAAATGAAAATTTTATTACCATTTGAATTTTTTTTATCAAAACTTGTTAGTTTTCAATAAATGCCGGTTTTTTAATTTAAATGTGAAAATTCACATTTTTAGAACATTATTTATATAAATTTTTTATTATTTTTGGAATCAGGACATCAAAATTATCTGGTGGTGAATTTTTCATCATTTTCTTAGACAGTAAATGTATTGGGTATAAATTAAATACTGTATAAATATATAATGTGTTTTATGATATCATAATGACCAAAGTTTATGTAATAAAATAGTATAAAAGGTATCTCCAGGAAAATTGATTTTTAATTTAAAATAATATAATTTTAGTTTTAATTGATTTATTTTATAAAGCATTAGTTAATACTCCAAAACATATAAAATATTTTAAAATTTTAAAATCATTTCCCATGAAGTCGGACTACCTCCACATAAATTCTACAATATTTTAATATCCAAGGCCCATAGAATTTTAAAATAATTTATACCACTTCAATTTTATAGGAAACCATTGGATGTTTTGTGGTTTTTAATATATTAGTGTGTAGGGTTGAAAAGAAAAATAATAACGAATTCCCCCACCATTCCTATATATAACCACCCAAGCACCCATTCCTTCTGAATTAAGTTCTTTGAATCTAGGCCGCCCTATGACCACTACTCTCTATATTACTACTAAGGTTCCCCATATCTTCAAAGAAAACTCTCAAAAGACTTTGGGTTCACACATCTAATTTAGGGATCATCACCTTTCTCATTTCCATCCAATTCAAGAACCTTGTTGGAAATTTGTAATTTTAATTTGTTTTGGTTATTTTTTAAAAATTTTATAATAAATTATCTATAGTCCATGTGATGTTATCTCAATGAGGGATCATTTATCCTCCCTCATTTTCACCCTTACCAACATCTTTTCTATGCCAAAATTTTGTTAAGGATACCTCTCTTCTCGTTTCCATTTCAAGCACTTGATCTGTATTATGCATCTTAAAATCCATTTCATATGATGGGATATTATGGTCTCTGATCCCCTCACTATAAATTTCATGGATTAATTACAAGAGAACAATTTATCTCTCATCTACCTATTTTATGAATTTTTATATGTCACCGTTATGCTGTCAAAATTAGAGCTTGATTTTCCTTGCCGAAATCAACATGTAGCGAATATGTTAACCATTCATATATCGAAGATATTTACCTTTATGAACATATAATTATTTAATGGGGACTTACATATAGGCATTCCACATTCCTCAGTCGTGGAATAAATTAAGATGTTTCATATTATATGATATATGTGGCACATTTAAGCACGAGATTGAAATGATTTTGAAGGTTGTGCCTATATAGAGCTCCAATTAATTGGTTAATGTTTAGTATCATGATGAATCATGTTGGGATAGGGGTTTAAAATATTATTTTACTAGACTTTTTTCCACCATATTGGGACATGGGTTTACCTGATTCATTTATGTTTATGATGTAGTGTTTTTAGTTTTTTCAACATTTCCTTGTTATGACTATCATTATATATCATGCCTTAATGTTCATATTTTTATTATGCTCCTTCGATATGGGTCTTTCATAACATGTATAGTATTCTAAATATTATTACATGTAGACTCCCTCACTAGGCTTTCTAGCTCACACTTTTATTATGTATATCCTCAGGATATCCCATGAAATGCTAAGTACGAAGGGATTTTATAGTCATATAAAATAAGTTTTCAATAATGATGTGTATTTCATGTTTTAAGATATTACGTAATGTCTAAATTCACCTAAGACCCAAAAAATCTCAATATTTTGGGTTATAATAAGTGCATTTTTATGTAATAAATGATGTTTAAATTTGAAATAATGATAAATGACTTTATAGTTAGAATGAGAGGATTGGTTTTGTTATTTTTGGGATTAGTATTATAAAACTCTAGTGAAAGGATTTTGGATAGAACTAGGTATAATAATAAAATCCCCAAATTTTGGTGAATATATAACAATTGGTTTATCAAGAAAATAAATCCCTGTAAGGATATGAACAGGTAGAGGTGGCTCTGGAAAAGATGTATCTTGGTGTAAAACCCAAAAAACGGTATTGATCTAGACTCAAATGGGAGATGGTGCATGATAATGGGCCTTTCTACACTATTGGTTCGATACTCCCAAGGGTCATTCTTTTTTAAAGATATAAGATTAGTATAAACCATTATTAAGGGAGGAATAAGAAAAGACAATAAGTCTATATGTTAGGAAATATATCATGTATAACATAGATTGAATCCAAGAAAATTCATAAGTTAAGGAAAAAAATTTAATTTATAAGTTATCATGTTAATGTAATTAGATTTTCCTTTATTTGTTTAATAGTTAAAAAAATATTCCTTATGTATTTTTGGATGATGTAATTGAGGAGAAACATAATAAAAAAATGAATGGTAGGGTTATTTTCTAAGATTCTATGCATTCTTTTATATCCCAAACTTTTAGTAGAGAAATCCAAATATCACTACAAAGAATGGATGTAGAGATGTCTGTGAAAATAGAAAATGGTGCAATTATTACATCCCATGCATATGACTCATCCCGTGTCTCAATTTCTAGATTTCACTTCCCGTTGAACCTCATAATATTTATCTTTGTGGAATTTTAGGCAATTCATGGCATTGATTGGATTTTCCTATATAGCCGACATTAATTTCCAAGAGAGAGAAATCACTCTCCATATGGTGAATTGAGCACCGATTCTATACAAGTGAAAGGAAGAGGATGAATATTATTTAGAACCATCATCTCCAGCATGGATATTAATTCCCTATGGGAACCCATATCATTCATAGATTATTGAGTCTACGGATGGAACAATCCACAAAGAAATGCCTACTGTGTTTGAATTTACGGATGCGTTTACCAAGGAATTGGCTGGTCTTCCTCCTAGAATAGATGTTTAATTATCGATTGATCTTAATACTAGCGAGTTACCAACATCCAAGAATCCATTTGAAATGGCTATTGTGGTGCTTGAGGAGCTAAAGAAAAAACTACAAGAGAATTTGTATAAGGGGTTTATATCCCCAAGTGATTCACTGTGGGGTGAACAAATCCACTACATCAAGAAGAAGGACAATTTTCCTTTTCATTGATTATTGTGAGATCCAAAAAATAATGATAAATAACAATTATACTTTTTCTTGAATTGAATTCTTGTTCAATCAGCTATGTGGGGAATAATACTTCTCCATGTTGGATATGCTATCGGGATATTACCAAGTAAGGGTAAATAAAGAGGATATCCCCAAAAATAATTTTTGTAAAAGGTACAGGAAGCATGAATTTATAGTAATTTCTTTTGGAATAACTAATTCTTCATAAATATTAATGGAATTGATGAATATTCTCATTAGATATTATCTCAAAAAAATTTATGTAGTCTTCATAGACGATATTCTAATATAATCCAAATACCAAGGAAGAGCATGAGGAGTATCTAAGCACCGCACAAGAGACCTTGTTTAAGGAGGATCTCTTTGTAAAGTATAGTAAGTGTGACTTTTGGTTGAACGAAGTATCATTATTTTGGAATATAATAAAAATAAATGGGATATTTATGGATCCTTCCAAAATAAATAAATTATGGGATATAATATTTCGATATTGTTGACAAGTATCAATAGCTTCTTGAGGTTAGATAGATATTATTACCGATTTATGGGAAATTTATCATGATTTTAAAACCATCTTACCAAGATAACTGGGAAGGGAGTTAAGTTTTATTGGAATGATGAATGTGAAAAAACCTTCATGGAGTTGAGGAATAGGCTTATCGTGCCCCTATGCCCAAACTACCCATAAGTGCGGAACTTTTCATAATATTCAGTGATGATTTGAATAAGGTCATGGACTGTGTGTTGATGTAGAATGAAAAAGTCATTACCTATGGCTAAAGTTAGTTGAAAATTCTTGAGGGAACCTGACACAAACATGATCTGTATTTTCTAGATGTGGTCTTTACAGTGAAAATTTTGGTTCATTATCTCTTTTGGGGGAAGTGTGAAATATATACAGATCACAAAAGTTTCAAATATGTATTCACATAGAAGGAGATGAATATGAACCAATGAATATAGTTTGAGCTCATCATGGATTACAACTACTCCCTAAATTACCACCCCAGGAAAGCAAACAAAGTGGAAGATGCCCAAAGTATAAAAGACCCATCAATTCTATCATTGATGAGAATTTTAAAGGAAACAATCTTTTTAGATTTTATAGGGATGGACAAGGTAATTATAAATAATGGAACATCATGAGTCATTTCCCAAATTTTTTCTCAATCGTATATTTTGAAAATGTTAAAGGATGCTCAAAAAGATGATGTGGTAATTTATAATAAAGTGGGAATTATGAAAAAAGGGAAATCCATAGAGTTCAATGTTAATGAAGAAGGAATGGTTAGATTTGGGTCAAGAGTACATGTTCCATCAAATTCCGAGTTAAAGAACGAACTTTTTGATTATGTAGAGAGGGTGAATTTCTCCATTCACAAAGGAAACCAAAATTTGTATTGAGATATCTGAAAGCACTATTGGTGGGATAAAATGTATAAGGATATAACTAAATATACATCAATGTTCCTAGTCTGTCAGTAAGTGAAGGTTGAGAGGAATAAGCCTAATGGGATGATGAAACCATTACCCATATCAATATGTAAATAGAAAAACATCACCATGAAATTTGTCGCTGGGATTTAGAAGACATCAAAAGGAAATAATGATCCATGGGTTATTTTGGACTATCTTACAAGTACTACACAACTTATTGAAATTTGAGAGAATTTCTCATTGGGTGAACTAGGA
Organism: Viscum album; assembly: GCA_963277665.1. NCBI lineage: Eukaryota > Viridiplantae > Streptophyta > Magnoliopsida > Santalales > Viscaceae > Viscum > Viscum album. Next base: position 1,341,779,940 of record OY728132.1, read on the forward strand.
CAAATATACATCATAGAAGTCGTAAGGCTTCATGGAGTAAAACTATCAATTCTTTCGGATTGAGATCCAATATTCACCTCTTTGTTATGGAAGTGTCTCCAATATACTCTGAAAATTGAGTTGAACTTTAGCATGTCCCATCACTCTCAAACTGATGGCCAATCTGAGCGAACTGTCCAGACAATTGATAACATGTTGAGAACTTTCTCAATGTACATTAATGGTAGGTGGGACCAATATCATCTTTTGGCGGAGTTCTCTTACAACAAAAACTTCTAATCAAGTATCCAAATGGATCATTATGAATCATTTTATTGGAATAGGTATAAAACAACAAACTTTGGGGTGATGTAGGGGAGAAAAAACATCTAGGTCCGAAAATGGTCGAATAAATGGTTGAGAAGGTTAAGTCCGTCCAGTAGCACATAAAAGATTCATAGAGTCGACAAAAGATCTATTCTTACAATCATTGGAGACGCCTAGAGTTAGATGTTGGAGACATGGTATTCATTCACATTTCTCCATGTAAGAGAGTTATGAGATTTGGGAAGAAGGTAATGATTATTCCAAGGTACATCAGCCATTTTAAGAACCTTGATCGCATCAGAGCAGTGGCCTAGCGACTTGCACTCCCACTGAACATGTCTCAAGTCCATGATGAATTCCATGTATCACATTTAAGGAAGTAGACACCAGACCCATCACATGTACTCAATCCATAGGTACTACTATTTGGGGGAATGACCTAACAAATGAAGAGAAGTTAGTGAAGATCTTAGATCATAGAGAAAGAGATCTACGAAATAATATATTTCCCCAATCAATGTGTTGTTGAGAAACCACCAGTTTGAAGAAGAAATGTGGTAACCAGAGTAAGTGATGAAGCTAAGTCACCGTCATTAATTTTACATTGAGAAAATGAAATTTTGATGAAAAAATTTCTTAAAGGGGGAGGTTGTAATGACCCAAACTCTTAGGAATAAAATTACCCATATTTTAATTAAATGTATTTTGGATATAAAAAACACAAGCCATAATTTTGTTTTATTTTATACAATTGGATTTAAATGACCATTAAGTATCCTCATAGTAGATAATTTAGCCTTTGAACAGGGATCACCAGACTTGTATAAATATATAGTTTTAATAAATCCTTTTGGAACATACCAAGAATGTGATGAACTCAAGAAGTAGGATCATACCCTATGAATCCCATTTATCAAATATTTGAAGGGATATATAATTTCTTCGATTTTCCCTAGACCAACACCAAGGAAAAGTCCTAGAACCTATGAATTGGAAAAACTGTTTACTGAAGAATTTCAATTTCATCAAGATCATGGCCAAAACTGTGTTCACCGAATAGACCCATGAAATCCCTCCAATCAACCAAATTACTCTTATGGCATATGCTGTTGTAAGAAATGGATATGTAACAATACCATATCATTATGATTATGTGAATTATTTTTTATAGACTAATTAATAAACTTTTATTATATTATTGTTACTTTGTAAATGATTTTTAAATCAAAATAGTATTTTTGGTTAAATAAAAATTTAACTAAAAAATATATTCTAATGAATTAATAGATCTTTTAATTAAATAATATTTTAATAAAATATTATTATTAATTATTTTTATTATATATAAATGCTGGTATAATTTTTTTGAGGTAAAAAGTAATTTTTATTATGGTTGGAAAACTATTTTTTATCAAAACATGTCAATTTTCAATAAATGTAAGTTTTTATATTAAAAGTAAAAATTGAAATACTTATAATATTATTTAGATAAAATGAATTTTATTTTTAGAATCAAGATGTCAATTTTATCCAATAGTGAATATTTCATAATTTTCAAATACATTTTAATTTTTGGGGAAAAATTAAATACTATATATATAACGTGTTTTATGATCTTATAATGACCCAATAGTGATGTAATTAAATAGTATAAAATTTATATTCGGCCAAATATATGTTTTTATTTAAAATAATATAATTTTATGTTTATCCGATTTATTTTATAAATATTTAGTGAATCTTCCCAAACATATAAGATATTATAAGATATTAAAATCATTTCTTTAAATATGTGACTCACCTCCCCATAAGTAAGAAAAATATTTTAGTATCTTCATCCCTTATAATTTTAAAAGAATTTATACCACTATAATTTTCTATAAATACCTGGGAAAACTCATGGGATTTTTTGTGGTCTTGAATATTTTTGTGTGTATGGTCAAAAACCAAAATAATTAAAAATTCCCCTCATTACCTACATAAACCCATGATGGCACCCATTACTCTTAACTCATTATCTTTTAGTCTTGAAAAACTCCATCCCCCTACTCCCTAGAGTCCTTCCATGGTGCCCTTAAGCTACCAATAATCCTCTCCCAATCTTTTGGGATCACACATCCAACAATGTGATCCTCACCTTTCTCTCTTCCTTTCATTTCAAGAACCTTGTTTGAAATTAGTCATTTTTTATTGAATTGGTTATATTAAAATAATTTCATAATAAATTCCCTACTATGAATTTGATGTTATTTCTAAGAGGTATCATTTATCCTCCCCACATTTAGACCCTTACTTATGCCGTTACGATGCCAATTTTCTGTTAGGGATTTCTCTATTCTCATTTCCATTTCAACCACTTAATTTGTATTATGCATCCTAAAATCTATTTTATATGTTAGGGTATTATATTACATGATACCCTAACTATCAATTTCAATTATAAATTATGAGATACCCCATTTTCAATCACCTACCCATTTTATGAATTACCATTTGATGAAGTTATGCTACCGAAATTGCACAATGATTTTCCAGGCCAAAAGCATTGTGTAGACAATACCATACCAATTATTCTATCAAGATTATTGATCTTTATACAAATAAAATTGTTAATTGGGGACTTACATGTATGTATTCCACATTCTCAGATCATGTAATAAATGACGATGTTGAATGAATCCATGTCACATGATCTATGTGGAAGACTTAATCATTATATTGAAATGATTATGAAAGGTCCACCCTGATAGTTCTCAATTCATTGGGTAATGTTTAGTATCATGATACATCATGTTGGGATAGGGGTTTACATAATTCCTTTATAGGAATTTTTCCCACAATGCAGGGATATTGGTTTACCTAATTCCTCAATGTTAATGATGTAGTGTTTTAATTTGTTGCCACATATTCATGTTATGATAAACATGCTATATCATGCCTTAATGATCATGTTTCTATTATGCTCCATTGATATGCCTATTTCCTAACATTTATTGTATTCTTAATGTTATGACTTGTTTACTAACCATCTGAAAATTATATCTCACCCTATTATAATGTATGTCCTCACGTTATCCCATGAAATCAAATGAAAGAATGAATTTTGTGGTCATATAATAGAAGGTTTCATTAAAGGTGTTTATTTCATGTTTAACATTGTTATATAATGTTCCTAAGCCCCAAAAACACAAGACCTCTAGATATTCTAGGTTATATTAAGTTAAATTTTATATAATAAATCATTTTTAAAGATGAAATAAATTTTAGGGTCATTATATACACCTTATACAATTTTGATCTTTAAATACTATAGATAAATTGCAACGACATTCTTGTATATGTACAACATACCGTTTCTATGAATGTTTTATTATAATTCATACATCAATATAAAAAATATGATTATAAAACAAATATACTGAATATAAATGATATATATATATATATATCATGTTTTATATTCTTGAAATTATGATATAATTTTAAGGACCTAGGATATAACAAATTAATATACATGCAAAGAACGAGGAACATATTACCTGAAGTGAAACATTAATAGAGAATTGTTAAATGGATTATTTTTTAGAAAATGTTTTCAATATAATTTTTCAAGGTTAATTATTTTAAAAATGTTTTTAGTATTCAATTATATATTTCCATGGAAAATGGTTTTCAAAATGTTTTAAATAATTATTTATAATTTTTGAAAGTATTTTCAAAGCAATGGTTTTCAAAATAGTTTTATGATTATTTCATATTTTCTCAAGTAAATACTTTTTATTTTTTCAAACATTATTTATATGTTTTCAATGTTTTTTCAAAGAAAAATTTTATTAAAATGTTTTTGAATATTATTTTATATGTTTTCATGGAAAATTATTTTCAAAATGAATTCATGTATTCCTTACAAGATTTAAAGTTATTTATAAGAAAATGATTTTTAATGTTTTTATTTATTAAAAATTACTTTTCAAAGAATAACATTTATTTACCTCATGAGATTTTTTTGAAAGTTATTTCAAAATTATTTTCCATCTAAGATGAGATTTTTTGATAATACTCATGACCTTCTAGGAAATGATCTAAAGGTTTCAATGATATTATTTATTTGAATCAGGTCTGTTTAATTTCATGGTATTTATGAAACTCATTTCTCTTTTGCAGATTATATCATTATAAAATCTATTTCTCTTAAAAAAGTAACGGTTTTGATGAAATGATTATGAAACCTATATCATTTCTACAAGCTATGATATGTTTACATGTTTGGGATACCCATTTCATTTCTTGTGTTATGATATGAATGTTTATGATTTTTTGGGGACATGTATATATGATTTCACTATTAGGATGGTAGGACCAATATCTCCCTCCAATGAATTGGTTAACGATTTGTATCTCCTGAGATAGACAAGGTTGGAATGAGAAATGAACTTGGTTTTGTTTTGTAAGGATGAAATGAGAAATGAATGTGGTTCAGTGTTACATGAATAGAATAGGAAATGAACTCAATTCAATATTATAGGATTGGAATTAGAAATGAACTTGGTTTAGTAATTTATGGTTTGAATGGGATGTGAACCTAGTTTAGTAAATGAAATTTTTCACGACGATAGTCTTAGAAACAATTCTTTAATTACTATAGACATCATTATATATGCTTATGTGACTTCCATTATCCCATGGTTTAGTCCTATGCTATTATTTCATGGATTTGTTTATTTATTTCATTATGATTCATGAATTTTGAACATTTATGATTTATTCCATGATTATTGTATTTGATCTTTGATATACTGGTTATGATCCTCTTTTTTCTTGATCATGGTATCATACCATTATTCTCATGATTATGCTAACATATCTCCCAAGTTTACCATTACTGATATTTGAGAGAACCCTTTTTTATGATTCCTTACCATGGTTATTAATATTTGTATTATTTTTCATAATTTTTAGAATGGTTCGTGTAAATTATAACTTAGTGGGAGATAATGCAGCTAACTTATGTATCAATGTTAATGTTTCTATGATTCCAAAGGCACTAGATTAGTACAATATTTGGGTGTATTTTTGTATAATGTTTTAAGTATCGCAAAAATGTTATGTAATGTTAATGTATGAAATTATTAGATCACAATAAAACTCATCCATAAAATACGGTAATGGGAAATTAATTATATGGTAATATGGAGACTATAATCCATACAAAAGAATAGGAAAAACATTCACTTCTCATTTGATGGTAAAGATGATTTATAATCGATTAATAATAGTGATGACAAAATTTGAGAATATTTAGGATACTGAAATTAATATTTCATGATAAATAACATGGATTTAGAGGTCCGGATGTAGAGTTGAAAAATGAAGTGACCGGTTAAGGTGATTAACTCTTTTTTGAAACGACTCCTTGAGATCTCCTCTAAATTGCTCTAGGGTTGGTATTTTGGGAACAAAGGAACCCTATAATATGTATAGGGATTTTTAAAATAGATATTAGTATATTATTGTAAATTTATATGGATCAAATTTGTGTAATTAATTGAGGAGGCGGTGCCCTTTTATAATTAAGGTGAGGTGCACTTGTGAAATTTCTCAAAATATTAATTATAATATATTCATTTCCAATCCAAAGACCTAAAAATGGAAAGTTATTAAAATATAATGTTTAGTAGGGTGGTGATATCATCAAAAAAGAGAATTTTTTTAAATTTTTTGAGTTATTTTAAACATTTTCATGTTGATTAACACATTTTTACCCAATTTTAATTTTAACTATGACAAATTTGTTTCAAAATTAATGTTTTATTATTTTAGATGTGAAGTGAAAATTTGATATTAAATGGACATATTATAAAATTTTAGACCATATAAAAACCAGATTGTATTATTTACATATTTTTATGAGTTGGAAAATAACTAAAAAATATAATATTTTGATAAAATATCGTTATTGAAAATTTTTACACGATTAATTTAATTTTACATAAAAGACATAAATGAATTTTTTTATTGGATTATAATATTAAAACACAATATTGATAAAAAATGTTCACCTATATTTTTTTTTGTAACACCATAAATTACTCAAATTATATCACATTTAATATATTTGAAATCATTTATTTTATTTTATAGTAAATTAAATAAATACTCTATTAGTGTTGTATAAAAATTTAATGAAATTATATGATACCTAAATATTAGAAAAAATTTATCAAAATGAATATAATTTAAATATGCAAATAATTATTATTAATATTAATTCACAATAAGTATTTTTCTCTACGTGACACAAAAAGGATTTTTAAAACTTACTGAATGGAATTTTTTAAATGTCTTTTATTTAAATAATATATAAGTTATTTTCATGGAAATATATCCATTAAAATAATGAATTTTGAGGATAACGTGAAAAGGGTCAAATTAATTTCATCCAATAGGAATTGTTATGAAAAAATATATAATCTCCATTTATTTTTAAATTAGATTAACCATATTTACTCTTAATTTATGTTATAAATTTAACCATGGTTGTTATTTTTATTGATAAAAAGGGGCCTATTTTTGAAATATTAACAGCCATGAATACAGATATATTATATATATGTTAAATTTTTTAATTGAAAATATTATTTATAAATTTAATTTAAATTATCCTTTAATAGTTATAAATTAAATATATTGTGTTAAAAACACTTTACACGAAAAAAAAATTTATCCAAAAAATCATTTTTCACATGTAAAAATGTTTCTATACTAAATTCAGGCATAAAAATAACTCAAATATAATTAATTATATTATTTAAAATATAATAAAAAAATTCTACCTTGAAATCATTTTAAAACAGAATGAATCTTTATAAATACTAGTTTCAATAAAAAATTAATTTTTACTATTCACTGAATAATACATAATTTATGAAATTTCTCGAAAGTACATATTGTAACACCCCAAGCTTCCACTGTACATTTCCCTATGAATAATTTAGTAGCATTTATTGTACGCTACTTGGAATTTTAACACACCACGACCAATGAAACTAGCTGTTATGAATAGTAATACCCACTTTTTGAAATTTAAAAAATTTTATATTCCAAAATGGATTTCATTTTTGAATTCTTAATATCGAAATTAGAATAAGGTGTATTTTAGTTATTTTTCTGAAAACATTCAAATTTTGATGAAAAGTGAAAAACACTTTGTTATTGTTCAAAATCGACTTTTTTATTTAAGTAATTAGTTATATTACTTTAATTTACTTTAGTTAAAAATAGATACATAATACCTATATATGTTCAAGGTAATTAATTTGAGTCATTTGATAATAATTATAGATATATGTATTTTTATTGAACTTTTTACCATCTTTTACACACCTTCTAGGAGCTTTTAAAAATTGGCATAAAACATAGTTTTACGGCTTCTGTGAGTTGAATTTGAAAAATCTGAGAGACACGGTTGACATAAGTAAGTAAAATGTGATTTAATAAGACAAAAATATTTTTTTGGTGAGTAGTAACTTTTGAAATTTATTTACCACGTTTTAAAGTAAATTGGATAGTAAAGAGTAAAAATTATATTATAATTACCCAAAAACATGTCCTAATTCTATTGGATAAGTGTAATTAAATCAAAAACAACCTTAGGAATTAAATATGATCTTTTTGGTCCCCTTGTATTAGATTAGTACATTTATTATAATTTTATTTAAAGAAGAGTTAAAAGAGTTAAATTCAAAATTTAATAACTAAAACATTTATAATATAGGGTTACACACAATATAAATTCGAATATAAATATTAATTAGAAAGATAAAAATATTTCCTACATAATTATACTTTATTTATAATTTTTAGTCATTAAATAATTTAAATTATTTATGACCCAATGATGATGGAATAATTACCTTAATAATGAAATATTAAAATAATTAATATTATAAATATCCAAATAAATGTAAATTGAGACTTCTGAGAAATTCCACTAATTATATAGGTTAATATGAAATATTAGGGTTGATTAAATAAATTTTATTCGAAGTGATATTGTTTTTATTGCTTTCAAAAAAATGAAATACTAAATAGTGTCATAATAGACATAATTGAGTTTTTTAAACAAATACTATATTGTTAATTGATATAATATTTTAAAATTCTATGTATTATCCAAAGGACTTAGTTAAAGTTATATATATTAATAATGAATCACATGGGGTTTGATTTAATTTTTATAGTATGTTTTTTAACCATATAATATAAAAATACAAAGGGACATGGTAAATACAAAACTATTTAACTAAGTGTTAAATCTAAATCATATGGTTAATATGGTGAATTAAACCGGTCCAAAACCTATTGGTGATGATATTTTCAACCCATTCCTACCCTATCCTTGAAATAAATCATTTTGGAGCCATTGGACACTGAAAATGATTTTATTATAAAATAAAATTTCAAGCTTTTCCTATTGTGACCATCACCTCTCTTATAAAAGTGTACTTCCACTTATCTTAATTTCACTCCCCCAAACCTGTTTATCTCGGCCAAACCCAGCCCGAATATCGTCCCAAATTTTATTCCTTCATCATAGTGGCCTTCTTATGGTTAGATAAACCATCCTAAGGATCCCTTTTGATCAAATAAAAAGGAAGAACCCAGAGAAGTGGTAAATATTTCCTCAGCTCTTTCAAGTTCTTGTCTTCTTCCACTTCCTAATTCATTGTTGTTTCCATTCTAAAATAATAAATACCTAATATTCTATATACAATGATTTTATTATAAAAATGGTACAACCATATTCATCATTTGATCCATCATATGAATGATTAGGTCACCATATGTGTGTACGTACGACATACCATGTCCACATCGTGGTGTAGTTTGTTATTCAAACACTTCATTATTTGGATGGGTAGAATAATGAGTACAAATGATGTAAATAATAAATATAAAATTTTAATTATTCTGTATATATGATATACCATCCAATTACAAACGATTTCACCTTCAATATAATGATATTGTCGCTCGTGCGTACGTACGGATTACCGTCTCCACGAACACAATGAGATTAATTCCCCATCATAATAATTCAAGAATAATTTTAATTTTATGATTAAAAATAATGTTTATGAACATAATATCATTATGTATTTGAATAAAATTCATCCTATCCATAACAAACATGACTTACATAACCAAGCATATAAAGGAAAAAAAATCAGTTAACACCCAAAACGATGATACTACTAAAATATTATTAACAATGTAATATTATAAGATCATATATGATATCATATTTATGTATAATATTATTTTATAATTTAATAACAATGTTTTAACTATTATAAAATAGGTTAAAATACCATCGACTAAGGAAAAGTACATGATAATGGTTAATTTCATAATCTCTTTATTATCTGAGGTGGTTTTTACATAAGTATCTACAAGGACCTCTTTATCATCGACATCCATGTTTCTTAAAAATTTATATCAAAACATTTTTACTATTTACTAGACTATGGGTTAAAATAATTTACATCATTGTTTTAATTTTTATAAAATGATTTGAAAGGAATCATTCTGTTGTTTTCCAAACAAGGTACTTTATGTCCTTTTCAGCAAAATTAAGGTAAGAATGTCTTTTTTTAACTTATACGAAGGGTGTGGCTATTTTCCCCCATTATATCATAATCAAAGCTTCCCATAAAATATTATAATAATATTATCAAAATAAATGTTTTCTTTTATAATTATGTGACTTTTAAATGATTTCAAAATAGAAATAGTTATTTATTTGAAATAGTTTTCATTTCATCTATGTCAACATCCTCTGATGGATTTTAATCATGTTTGAAGTTGATTTATTAAGATAAAAATATTCCATATTTTATTGAAGGTTTTGTTATATATTTGACTATTCATGTGTTATTTTAACACCATTCATGGTTTATGGATAAATTATTGACGTTTAGTATTCTTGTTTTAATACAAATGTTTATGTTATATTTAAACCTCAACATATACGGATTTCATTGGACATAGTAAGTGATGGGTAGATCCCACTATATCTCCCCAATGTATCGGTAGTTCTCTAGAGACAAACTAGTTTCCTGACACAAGGAATTGACAAAATCATATTTGTAGTCTTTTCACAATGCCTTGACAATGTCGTTATGAAGTATGGAATTATGAATTCCATAATTATGAAAGTGGCTATTGATATTTCATGTAATTATTTGACTAGTAGAATATCCATGTGAATAAGTAAATGGAATTATTTAATTTTATCTTTTCTAAATTATGCTGAAGTTTTTGTTTAAAAGGATTTTGTTTCAGTCTTATAAATTACCTTAAATGTTTGTTCTTATTTATGAAAGTTTCCACTATATTGTTATCCTTAATTATCATATGAGCTCACCCTTTCTATTATTTATTTTTCCCAGGATGTGAAGAAATATTTTATGGTTGACCTTCAGGGATAAAATAAGGATATAAGTGTGGTCAATGGGGAAAAAATTTTGATGATGTTTTTATTTCCTAATGTAATGTAAATCTTATAAATGTATCTAGTGTTTTCATGGATACTAAACTGATCGGTATTTTGGGACATGATTCTTTGTATCATGCCAATGTTATGTAATAAAGCACAGGCTCTAGGAAACTGGGGTCTGGGAAATATATTTGGTATCAGAGGAAGGTTAGTACAAATCATGGAAACTTGAATTATATAAACCCTAATTAGAACACATTACACTAAATAGACTTTGAGGATTTGTATAGAATAACTCCCTAGAATCTTGGAAATGTTGAGATTTTTTGTATTTTCCAAGCAATAAATCACTGTCTATATACGAGTTGGTTGAAGCGGCTCTGGAACAGATGTAACTAGGAGTGAAATATTTGACAAGAAGTTTCAGGCTTGACTCAGTGTATCCTACAACATGACAATGGGCCTTGCTGCACTGTTGGTTAAGACACTCTCGAAGGATATGCTTAGGATAATTCACATTTTCTTTTCAAACCATTATGAAGGATTTATGAGTATATACCTACTCAAAGAAAACATTTTTTTTATAATTATGGATTATTTCCATAAACTGTTCAATTTATGTAAAGTGCTTTACAAGTTTGGAATTATGCATTATGATTCATAAAATAATCGAGTGTATTCCATTGTTTAGAAATTTCTCCTAGTGGATGGAATGGAAACCATATCAACGCACATGATACTTTTAGGGATTTAAATTCAACTAATGATAATTATAGTGGAGCTGGTGATGCAACTGGTGTTGATCCTCTTATCACCATACTGGGGAAACTCACTCAGGTTATGAATAATAACTTTACCCATATGGAGCACCCTGATCTGCAACGTGGAGGATCAATGTTAGACCGTTTCATGAGGCCACAACCTACAACATTCTATGGGAGTAAAAACCCATTAGTAGCTGAGAAATGGATAAATTCATTATACAAAATATTTAATGCTTTGGGAAGGAGAAAAAGGGAAGAAGTTGTCATTGCATTTTATCACCTCATGAGAGATTCATATCAATGGTGGTCATTAATCCAAAAGAAATGAAGATGAATAAGTATCTAACATGTAATAGAGTGAGTCTAAAGATATTTTCTTAGAAAAATACTTTCCTTGTGACCATCAAGCGGATATGGAAAGACAATTTCTGAGTCTAAGGAAAAGAGGAGGATGAGAATGTTTAAAAGTATGAAGATAACTTTACAAGGTTATCAAGTCGTGTTACCGATTATATATGTAACCTAAGGATTAATATTGATTGATTCATTGATGGGTTAAAACCATTTCTCCTTCGAGCATTAGTATTACAATCCTTCCCATCGTACAAAGATATTATCTTACACACTATCAAGACATAAAATGAATTCTCTATGTCTTATGAATTCAAAGCTAAGAAAGAGAAGAAGAGATCTACTGATCACATTGGAAATGGAAATAAGGAGAAGAAGGGAAAAGTTGAATATCTATCATGCATAAAATGTTGGATGAAACACCTCGGTACTTTCTTTAAGGTAATGTGAGTTTGTTACAAGTGTGGTGAAAAAGGCCACCAAGCTTTTGATTTAAAGGGAAAGAAAGAGGATGTCAATGTTGAATGCTACAATTTTAGAGAAAATCTAAATTATGAAAATTAATGTACTAAGCGCAAAAGGAACTTACCTTAGAAAATTCCAAGAGAGTAAGGCCATTCTTATGTGATCACTACTGCCGAGGTTGAAGCTTCAAAATACGTGGTGGCCGGTAATTTAATGGTTTTATCAAGTTTAGCCAATTCTTTATTTGATTTGGGATCATCTCTTTGTTTCATATCATCCCATGTTTTCTTAGAAAATTAGATATTTTCAATTTGAATTAACAAGGGAGTTGTCAGTCGAAACTCCTAAGGGAAGTATCATCACAAAAAAGTTTTCTGAATCAGTTCCCATTATGGCATATAAATTTTATTTATCTGCTGATCTCATCATCATACCCTTGATTGAATTTGATATAATCTGTAGAATGGATTTAATTTCAGACCATGATGTGAAAAACTATTATAAGAAGAAGGAGGTTACAATTTTTGATGATGATAACGAGTACCTTATCTTTATAGTCAAAATATCATCACCTGATTCTTATCTAGATCCACCCTCAGTAGCTCTACTAAATACCATTATTGTGGAGGAAGATGATGAAATATTTACGAATGAGTAAAATAATGTTCAAATAGGGGACATACCTATTGTGAAATAATATGTTTATGTGATTCCAAAGGATTTACTTGGACATCCTCCAGAATAAGAAATTGATTTTTCCATTGATTTAATTCTAGGTTCAAGTACAATATTGAAGAACCCTTATAGAATGGCCCCTATGGAATTAGTGGAACTAAATAAACATCAAGAATAATTGAGAAATAATGGAATTATTCACCCTAGTGTTTCTCCATGGGAAGCCCCTGTCCTTTTTGTTAAGAAGAAAGACATATTTATGAGGTTGTGCGTTGACTACATGGAGATCAATGCTATAACAGTAAAGAACTAGTATACCCTACCTCACATTGGTGATTTATTTGACTAACTTCATAGAGCTCAATATTTTTCAAAGATTGATCTTCGATCTGGATATCATCAGTTGTGTGTGAAGAAGGAATACATTCCAAAAACAGTAATTCAAACTAGGTACAGGCATTACGAGTTTACAGTAATGCCTTTTGGATTGACCAATTCACTCTCAATCTTCATGTATTTAATGAATATAGTTTTCAAGGAATATCATGATGAATTTTTAGTGGTATTTATTTATGATATTTTGGTATACTCAAAAATATACAAAGATCATGAAAATCACTTGAGAACAATTCTGAAATCTCTCAGAAGAAATGAATTATTTGGTATGTTTAGCAAGTGTGAATTATGGCTACAAGAGATTTATTTTATTGGAAATATTGAATCTAAGGAAGGAATATTTTTTGATCCATAAAAAAAAAAATCCATGAATGTCCTACACCGACGAGTATAATTGAGGTACATAGTTTTATTGGTTTAGGAGGTTATTATCGATGTTTCGTCCATAATTTTTCCCGGTTGGTTAACCCAGTAACTAAGCTCACATGTAAAGGGGATAAATTTGGTCAGATAGAAGAGTGTGAAGAAAATTTTGAAGAAATGGATAGAATATTAGTCAGTGCTTCTATCTTGACTCTACCATTAGGTAATGATGGATTAGTTATTTATAGTGATTCTTCAATTAACGGACTTGGTTGTGTCCTTATGAAGAATGATAGATTTATTTCGTATGCATCACGACAACTATTAATTCATGAGAAAAACTATCCCACTCATGATTGTGAGTTAGAAGCTACAATATTTTCCCTGAAGATATGAATACACTATCTCTATGGTGAAAAAGTGAGATTTACACTGATCACAAGAGTTTGAAGTATATTTTCTCACAGAAAGAACTAAACATGAGGAAAATGATATGGATTAAACTACTCAAGTAATATGATTTCACTATACACTACCACCTGGGGAAGGAAAATAACATGGAAGATGGTTTGAGTAGAAAGGATCATGGATTTTTGTACAATATGATATTTTAAAGGGATTCTATTTTCATGGATCTAGTAAAAATTGATATGGGAATTACCATGGAAGGTGAAACGTCAATACTTTTTCAAATGGTTTCCAAACCATCATTTCTAAAAAGGGTAAAGAGTTCTCAGACTGATGATGAGGAGTTTCAAAAGAAGATTAATTTTGTGAATGATGGGAGATTGAGTGACTTCATATATGAAGTTAGAATTTTGTAATTTGGGAAGATGCTTTGTGTTCCTAACACACCTGATATAAAAAGGAAATTTTTGGATGATTCTTATAGCTCCAATTTCTCTATACACCATGGGAGCACCATGATGTATAGGTATTTGAAGGAACATTTTTTGTGGGACAACATTATGAGGACGATTTCATATTTTGGGTCAAGATTTATGGTTTTTCATCAAGTAAAAACTGGAAGGCAACAGCCTAGAGGTGTCATGCAACCTCTTCCCATAGTTGAGTGGAAATGGGATAATATTACAAAGGACTTTGTTAGAGGGATACCAAAGACTCCTAGAATCAATGATGCAATATGGGTCATTATTGATCTTCTTACCATGTTCACACAGTTTCATTCTAAAATATATGATTTACCACTTGAACGTCTAGCAAGACTATATATTAGTGAAGTTGTAAGACTCTATGGTTTACCCCTATCGATTGTTTCTGATTGCCATCTTGATTTTTCATCAAGGTTTTGGAATATATTCAGAAGGCCTTGGATGTTGTACTTTTCTTGAGCACTTCCTACCACCCTCAAACCGATGGACATGAAAAATGGATTATTAAAACCTTAGAAGATATGTTGATATTTCCTCACTCGACTTTCAAGGTATGTGGAATCAATATTTTCCTTTGATATAATTTTCCTATAACAATAGCTTCCATTCAAGTATTGAAATGGAACCATATGAAGAATTATTTAGAAAGAGATGTCACACACCAACTTGTTGGGATGTTTTTGGTGAAAGAAAACTCATTGGCCTAGAACTTGTCGATGGAACAATGGAAATGGTGAAGGTTATCGAAACCCACATCAATGAAGCTCAAAGTAGGAAAAAGAGCTCTGATGATAATCGGAGGAAGGATTTATAATTTCATGTAGGATATCGTGTTTTCTTGAAGGTATATCCATGGAAGGGTGTTATACGATTTGGTAATAAGGGTAAATTGAGTCCCATGTACATCAGAACTTTTGAAATTCTAGAATGAATTGCGGTTGTAGATTACTGTTTGGCAATGCCACCAAATCTCTCCAATTTTCATGATGTGTTCTACGTATCACTGTTGAGAAAATACATGCCAGACCCAATTCATGTACTCTCCCATGATGAAAATGAACTGGAACCTTATCTGTCTTATTGGGAAAATCCAATCAAGATTCTTGATTCCAGAGAACAAGTGCGGAGAAACTGGACAAGTCGTCTGGTAAATGTTCTATAGAGAAACCATAAGAAGGAAGATGTAACGTGGGAACCCGAGGAACTTATGATGGAGAACGACCCAAATATTTTTATGCAGTGATATTCTAGAAATTTTGAGTACAAAATTATTTTAAGGAGAGGATAAGGTAACACCCCAAGCTTCCATGGTAGGTATCCCTTTTAATAATACATTAGCTTGTATTGTATGCAAATTGGAGTTTTAACACACCACGACCAATAAAACTAGCCATTATGAATAGTAATATCCACCTTTTGAAATTTTATAAATTTTATTTTTCAAAATGGACTTCATTTTTGTATTCGGTATAATGAAATTGATTAGGGTGAAATTTTGTTATTTTTCTAAAAACTATCAAATTTTGATGAATAATGAAAAAAATTGTTATTGTTTAAAACCAGATTTTTATTTAAAAAATTACTTATATTATTTTAATTAATTTTCGGTAAAAATAGATACATAATACCTATATAGGCTCAATTTAATTCATTGGAGTCATTTAATAATAAGTTTAGATATATAAAAATTTATTGAACTTTTTATCGTCTTGTCCCACCTTCTAGGAGCATTTACAAATTTTCATAGAACATAATTTTACCACTTATGTGAGTTGAATTTCAAAAATCTGAGAGACGCAGTTGACATCAGTATGTAAAATTTGGTTCAATAAGATGAAAATAATTTTTTTTAATAGTAACTTTTTACTTTTATTTACCATGGTTAGAAGTATATTAGGTAATTAAGGCTAAAAATGATATTATAATTACCCTAACACATGTCATGATTCTATTGGATAACTTCAATTCTCCCAAAAAATACCTTAAGAATAAAATATGATCATTTTCGCCCACATGGGTTAGATTAGGACATTTATTGTTATTTTATTTAAAGAAGAGTTAAAAGAGTAATCCTCAATGATTAATAACTAAAAAATTTTAATATAGTGTTATACACAATATAAATTCGACTATAAATATTAATTGGAAATATAAAATGATTTCCTACATAATTATATTTTATTTATAATTTTTAGAAATTAAATAATTTATTTTATTAATGAAACAACGTTGATTCAATAATTAACTTAATAAAAAAATATTAAAATAATTGAAATTATAAATATCCAAATAAATGTATATTGGGACATATGATAAATTCCAATAATTTTATTTATTAATATTACATGTTTGGGTTTGTTAAATAGATTTTGTTCTAATTGATAGTGTTTTTATGGCTTTCAAAAAATAAAATAGTAAATAGTGTCAAAATTGACATAATTGTGTTTTTAAAACAAATACTATATAATTAATTCATATTATATTCCAAAAAATATAAGGTTCAGAAAAAGTTCTTAGATAAGGTTATATATTTTAATAATGAATCACATGGATTTCACTCGACTTGTTATAGTATGTTTATTAACCATATAATATAAAAATACAAAGAGACATGGTAAATATCAAACTATTTAACTAAGAGTTAAATCTAAACAATAAGATTAATATGGTGAACTAAAACTGTCCAAAAACTATTGGTTCAGTGTTTTTCGACTCATCCCCACCTTATCCTCAAAATAAATATTTTTTATGCCATTTGAAACCAAAAATTATTTTATTATAAAATAATATTTCAAGCTTTTCCTAAATTGACCCTCACCTCTCTTATAAAAGCGTACTTACCCTTCTCTCAATTTCAAATATCCAATGCATTTGGATAGGCCAACCCATGCCCAAATATCCTCCAAAAATTACTCCCTTCATCTTAGAGGAAATTATTTGGTCAAAAATCCAACCTAAGGAGCCCTTTTAATCAAATAAAAAGGAAGTATCCAAAGAAGAGGTAAATGTTTCATCACCTCTTTCATGTTCTTTTCATCTTCCACTACCTATTTATGTATTTTTTTCATTATAAAATAATAAATCTAGTATCTTCTATATACTATGATGTTATTATAGAAATGTTATAACTATATTCATTATTCTATCCATCATATGAATGAAAAAGTCATCATACGTGCGTACGTACGCTTACCGTCTCCACGTCGTGGTGTAGTTTGTTATTCAAACACTTCATTGTTTGGATGGGTATAACAATGTGTATAAATGATGTAAATAATAAATATAACATGTTAATTATTATTTATATATGATATAATATTCAATTACATATGATTTCACCATTAATATAATGATATTGTCACTCATGCGTACATACGGATTAGCATCTCCACGAACACGATGAGATTCATTCCCCATTATAATCATTTGTGAATAATTATCATTTTATGATTAAAAATAATGTTTATGGACATAATATCATTATGTATATGAATAAAATACATCCTATCCATAACAAAGATAACTTATGTAACCAATCATATAATGTAAAACGAATCAGTTAACACCAGAGATGATGATACTACAAAAATATGATTAACAATCCATTATTATAAGATAAAATATGATATAATATTTATTTATATGATTGGTTTATAATTTTATAACAATGTTTTAACTATTATACAAGAGGTTAACACACTATTGACTAAGTAAAAGTACAAGTTAAGGGTTAATTTCACAATCTCTTTATTATCCGAGGTGTTTTTACGTAAATATATACCAGGACCTCTTTATCATCCACGTCCATGTTTCTTAAAAATGTATTTCAATATTTTTTTACTATTTAATACACTATGGGATAAAGTAATTTATACCCTTTTTTTACTTTTTACAATTTTTTTTGAAAGGAACCTTTTCGTCATTTTCCAAACAAGGTAATTTATGACCTTTTCGAAAAAATTAAGGTAAGAATGTCTTTTTTTATATTATACGGTGGGTGTGGAAATTTTCCACCATTATGTGATCGTCGAAGCTTCGAATACAATATTATAAGAATATTTTCAAAATATATGTTCTCATTTATAATTATGTGACTTATAATAGATTTCAAAATAGAAAGAGATATTTGTTTCAAATAGTTTTCATTTCATCTTTGTCAAAATCCTTTGATGGATTTTAACCTTGTTTGAAGTTCATTTATTATGATACAAATCATCCATATTGTATTGAAGGTTTTGTGATATTTTTGACTATGGATTTTCTATTTTAACACCATTAATTATGTATGGATAAAGTATTGACAATTATTATGCTAGTTTATAAGGAATTTGTATGTTATGTTTAAACCTTTACATATAAGGAATGAATTTGACATTGTAAGAGACAGGTGGAGCCTGCTATAGTTCCTTGATGCATAAGTAGGTCTAATGATTAAAACTAGTGTGTTGGCACAAGTACTTGACAAAATATTATTTCTATTCTTGGCACAAGGCCTTGACTATGTGGTTATGAAGTTTGTAATTATGCATTCCATTATTATGAATGTGGCTATTGACATTACATGTGATTATTCGACTAGTAGAATATCAATGTGAATAAGTAAATGGAATTATTTGATTTTAGAGTTGACATATTATGATTATGTTTTTTCTTAGAAGGATTTATTTTTAGTCTTATAAATTTCCATAAATTTTTATGCTTATTTATAAAAGTTTCAACCATATTTTTATCCTTACTCAGCATCTGAGCTCACCCATTTATATGTTTTATTTTTCCCAAGATGTGAAAAAATATTTTATTGCTAACCAGCAGGGATAGGCGAAGGATATATGTGTGGTCAATGGGGAAAATTTAGTTGATGTTTTTATTTCATGATGTAATTTAACACTTATGAATGTATCTAGTACTTCCAAGGATACTAAATTGATTTGTTTTCCGGGACAAGATTCCTTGTATCATGCCAATGTTATGTAACAATGCACAGACTCTGGGTAACTAGGGTTGGGGCGTTACACATACTATGATAATTTTAATAATATTATTTAAAAATTAATTTTATTTTATAATATAAAATATATAAAATTTATATAAATTAGTAATAATGTTTCCTTACATAAAAATAAAAAAACAATTTTTGAGGAAACCATATTTTTTTAAGAATAAAATGACATTAATAAAAATTGAGTGACTATTTACCAAATATTTATCTATACGTTAATATTTATTAATAAATTTCTATATATTTTAAAATGTATTTATTCTGATTCAAAACTGTCAATTTAACAAAATGGTTGTAACTATGAAAAATAATAATATTTTAATATTATTTATTGATTTTTTTAAACAATGTGTTTTGTGGAACAAAAACTATCAAAGGAATAATGTTATTTATGGAATAATATTTTTTATAATTTCATGGTGTTACAAGGTTTTGAGTCCATCACAATAGATTGATACATAATATCACCAAGTATAACTATTTTTAGTTAAAGAGATTGTTCCAGGAATAATACATTGAGTCTGACCATTCATCACGCTATCATGTAGTGGGAAATGAACAGGAAGAGGCCTTTAATAGGACAATATAAAATATAATTTTAATTTTTTTTACAATATTCTGGAGGTACTGGGAAAAAATCTCCCACATCCATTAAAGACCCACCATACTACCACCCACACTACAATGAAAGTGACCCTATATTCACTGGTTTATGGAACATAAGTAATTTTATGCATTAAATTAATATTTTCCTTAAAAAAATCTATATATAGACAAATAAAAGATTATGAACAATCAAAGAAGTGTCAAGTTGAGATAGAATGGCTTGATGAGAAAAGTTTTCATTAACTTCACACGCACAATGTCCAATAGAATCAAATTTCCCAAGCATTAAAAGAGGTTCACCTCCTCTTGCTTCTATAAGAATAATTGGCATTGGGTCTAATAGCCTTGATGATACTTGGGGATAAACCCCCAAATATGGAACCCATGTTGAAAGGTTAATAAATAAAAGATAATTTCTATTACAATGGGTCCTGGTCATTGGACATAATGTGTAGGGAAAGCATCATTCCTCCAACAACAAGAGGGTTGTTAGGATATAATTCTTATATCTACCACCATGAGAAATAAGTCCTAATGATAAAACATTAAATTGAACAACACTTTAGGTCCACACAAAATAACTTTAAACTGCATGAACCATGTCCTAGCTACATGATTTTAACTTCCCTACAATTTCATAATTACATTTCATTAAATCGAAAAATAACATCCATAGTCACATGACTTAAAACTACATGATATGTGATTACTATATAAGATTAACCCCCACCACAAATATGAGATATATTTACAAAAGAGGTTTCTAGAGTAAGGATTTACTAGCTCACACTGAGTTCTATCCAACAAACATTTATGAGGATAATATGATCCCACTATATTTTAGCACTAAAGCCTCATACAAAATAGGTTTCCTTCCATCCCAAACAAGGATACCTATTCTCTAGTAATTAATTTTACATAAGATGGATATTTATATAAAAAAATTGTTTACCCTATAGTTTCGTGAGAGTCTGATTAGTATATGGGATTATTTATAAGAAATATGTATGGGTTGATTCTTATTTCTGTATGATATATAGAGATACCAGGATCCCAATTATTCAGCCCAATCCCAATTTATAACAAAACATATTCCCTCTCCCTAGGTATGGGTCAATCATGTACATGCAATTTTCTCTACATTAACATTGTATTACATGAATCCCATATTTGTTAGATATGTACAGATTCCCAGATCTTCCATTTCAGTCTCATCCATGAATTATTATCACTATGAATTATTTCCATTAATGAGAATCATTTTAATGTTTATATTTCAGTCCACATTAAAAATTGAACATCCCTAGTATATAAATTCAAGGGATTCTCCAGTAGTGTAATATACTTCGCAATCATATCTTGTTTCTCATACTGATCATGTCTCATGTGAGCTTAGAGGACCTGGTAAGTTTCTCTAACTAGAATGATTGAAATTTATTTTACTCAAATGACAAGGAAATATTTCTAGGTCACATGAAGTTAAATTCCATGACTTGAGGTCTTCACATTTAATATATAATACCTCCTTATTATTGTGTATTAAATAGTCACATGTTTTATCCCTTGTCCCCAAAAATGTGTTTAATATACATTTGCATAACCTTAAAGGTGATATAACCATTCATGAAACCTATATATCCATGGACCACTTTCATACAATTGAAATTAAATTCAATACCACACATTCATTGAGTTTATACACTTCTCATGGAACATCATGGACCATACGCCTTTTTTCTCTTTGTTCCCCCACTATAAAATAGGTGACATGGACTGACAAATCAAAGGGACCTTGAAAGGTTTCATTGGTGAATAAAAAAACTCTTATAAGATTATTCCCATGGGATGTTTTAGTCATAGAGGAGGGTTCCCCTTTAAATATAGTATCTATTTTTATAACCACATATGATATGGGATTCTACGATTATTAATAGTTGACTTGTACCCAACAATCTCCAATTATAGTTGACTCAAATATTATTTGTTTATTATTTACACTTCCCATTGCCAAAGTATTCATGTGAATTAAAATACCCTTAATGTTACTCATCAATCAATCATAAAAATTATTAATTTATGATTAAAACATTTCATTATTTATCCAATTCATTATAGGTTGTGTATTTACTTTTAAGACCTAATTTCCTCGTGTTTATAAATCTTTTTGGACACACCCATTCTAAAAAAACAATCTTCATGTCCCTTTGGATGATAAAATATATAGATTACTTGAGACATATTCTTTTGGAATTACGTTGAACTTGATCCCATGTCCTCTAGGTTATCTTTTGAGACATATTGGAAACTTGTGTTGAATGATCTGATGGGCCATGTTTGGATTCACCAGTGAATATCACAAGGCCTAATAACTTTTTCCTAAAGGATGTTTTGTTTCCTAATGGTACCCCTCTAGGATTAATTGGTTAATAAAAAAAATCTGAATAGCTTGTTTATAGTGGATTTCTGGTCCCAGAGAAAGGGTCCCCCTTAATTCCACATTCTTCTAATGGTGTAACATCAATCCCTCTAATCATTAGTCAACAATCATTGGTATTTTCATTTAAATAAATTATTTATTTAATTAGTTTTTTCACATTCATGAGGGATCAAAAAAATGGGTGATATATTCCTTTATAAATAATTCCTTGAGGCATTAATTTGAACTGTATAATATCTACATGTCCTTATCACATGATGTTAAACTACATAGAACATGTCTTTACCGTATGATATTAATCTACATAGAGACATCCTAGTCACATGACATTAAACAACATGACATGTGGTTACATTATGTGACCTACCAACTCTTCATATGTAGAATACATATTTTCATGAAGATTTTCATGAGTATGGGTTAAATAGCTCATGCCATGTTTTCTCCAACAACCCTTTGTAAGTAAAAATTAGTCCCACCTTTATCCCAACTCAAAATCCTGACCTATGTAAGGTTTCCTTGTTTCATGATCTTGGATACCTATTACATGACAACTCACTATTCATGATAAGGATAAGTATAAGAAATAAGATATCCCCATTCCTAAGGGAGATTCAGATCCATGTAAGGGAACATATATGAGAACTATGATTGTTTTGATTTCTATTATTCCATGATATGTAATGACACTCTGATCTCAAATCCTAGGAATGACCTTAATATAACTGGAAAAATTTCACTTTTAAATATAAAGTATATACCTATTAATATAGTTTTCTCTACATTAAGTACAAGTGGATTTATTCTCATTCCTTTGATATATTCAGTGATGCTTGACTTGTAATTTCATAGGATCATCCACTAATGCTCCACTAAATAGTGACTAGATCCATGTAAAAGACTTTGGATTATGGGATACCTATTCTTGAGAGTAATCAAACCCATTTAGTGCACATTCACCTAATATTTATAGGTAAAATTCATCCTAAAAAATACGTGTTTCTTGATTCCTATTACTATTGGAAACATAGTGACACCCCGTTCCCGAATCATGTCCCCATCCAAAATGAAAATTGAAAAATGCTCCTTCATCGTTGTATGGGCCAGAACTATGTTTGGGGTTTACTTATATGAATTATTTGTGGATTTATTCCTATACAATGGGATATATAGTGATATATGGATCTTCCATTTCAGGACCAAACATTAATTCTCATCACTCCCAAATATGTTTTTTCATGAGAAGTTTATTTTTGCAGGTATTCCCACTCATATCAAAATGTTAATACCCCCAAAATATTCTATAATTCACTCTCATGTAGTATAATAAACATTCAAACCATCTCTTGTTTATCACATCAAGCATGACTCATGTTGTCTTAGGAAACCATTAAATCTAATCTGATTAGAAATATTGAGATACATATTATCTAATGATAATGGACCTCATACTTTTTGTATGATGTTAAACTGGATGGAATGTGGCCTTCATGTATGATATTTTATCACCTATAATTATTATGTACTAAAAAATTTCATGTTCAATCCCTTCTCCACAAAAATTTGTCGAATGGATGTTGGTTTCTCCTTTAGAGATATCTATCCCTCCTTGAATATTACGTTATCCATGAACCAACATTGTATCTTTGATATATGAGTTAACAGTAACCAATTACTTGAGTTGACACACTTCTCTTGTAACGTCATAGACCTCGATCCTTGATTATATTTCTTCTCCCTCTATAAAAATGATAATGGGGAAAAAGTATTCAAAGTGAATATTCAAGGATTCAATGGTGAATAAAATAATACATATGATCTTGTTCATAGGTTATGTTTTAGTCCCCAAGGAGAGATCCCCCTTAAATCCATCATTTATTATTGAGAATACTTGTGATATGGGAAACATCCATTATTAATGGCTAACATGTACCCAAAGGTGTCCACCATTCATTGAATCAAATTTTCATAATTTAGGATTTTCACATCCCATAACCAAACTACTCAATAGATTCAAAAACTCTTAGAGTATCTAATACTTGAATCATACTCACTATTAGATAAATATTATGAATGTTTATTCTTGTACCCGTTCATTTAGAGTATATGAATCTCATTTGATGATCCAAATTCCTTGAGAATAGAAACCCCTATATGAATTTCTATTTGGTCAAAGCTTTATGACTATAAAGAATCATCCCAATCATCCTAGTCACATGATGGTAAATTACATGACATTTAGTCCACCCTACAAGAACCAAACAAATTAGAAAGGACCATTCTATGGGACATATTTCCTATATGATATCTATTTCCATGAAAAGATAGGTTGAAATATCCATATAAATTAATTTAGGATGAGATCAATGTTTTATCCCAATAAAAGATTAAAATATGTAAATTAGCCTTCCCGATGAATAAGATTGATCTACATAGAGAAACCGTTTAGCCAACAATAACATAAGGGATCACCATGAGAATGTAGAAAAAATTCCCAATTTTTTTTATGATCTCAATATATGTATGGCTTGTCTTTCTATATGAACTATGTGTGTCTTGATTCTCATTTATTTGAGATATATAATGATTCCTAGATCCAATGTTCTAGGCCTATGCATAATGATGAAAAATTCCCTCAATTAGAACAATGTTTAGACCTATGCAATTAGTTTTATAATTAAGAAATAAATTTTTCTTGAATCATGACCGATCTAGATACATAATGACACCCAAAAATACTGTGTAGGGACAAAATATTGTTTTTCAACTATGAAAACCTTCCATAATGCTTTATCTCTATTGAAATCTATCAACCATTCATGGCCCTAAGAATGTAGTCATTCCCACATTCATGAAAGTCTCTCCCAATATGAGATCCCTTAACCCCGAAGGCATCATTGATGGTTAGAGATCATGCATTCAAGAGATAGTGTGGACTAATAATTCAAGGGGAATATGACCCTCTGTAATGTATATGAGTCAGATCCATTTAATGGGACTATTGACTTCCCCAAAACATTGTATGGATTGATTTAAATTCTTATAGGGTACATAGTGATGCTCGAAGTACACATAAATAAGTCCTACCATAAATATCAATGAAAATTAAATTCTCTATCCACACGTATAAGGTTTATCTATGTGGGGAGCCATATGAGAACATCATGTGGGGTGATTCATATTGTCACCTGATATGTAGTGATAACTGAATTTCATCAAACCCTAACCCATATAAAAAACATTTGAGTCCCCTTTTATGTATGAGCTAGATATTCATAGGGAGATGTTATTGAAAAATATGAATATGGAATGATTTTTTCCCAAATAAAGTCATAGGGGAACCTAATGATTCCCAACCATGAAAATTGTATATCCCATGGGCTTTGGTCTACCATGCAAAATCTTAATCTACTGATGGATTTCTGAGTTGTATAAGATCTATTTACCTAAAGATGTATCTATTATTTGTATTTAATTTTTTTTATTAATAATACTTTAAAAAAGGGAACCCCAATATATAGATACCCACTATTAAGAATATAAAGAGATTTAAAGAGATTTTTCATTTGAATTCCATGACCAATGTAGGGATTCCTTAAATGTCATGTTTCATATATTTCATGTTGTTTTGCAACAATCATGCCCTATTCACATGATGTTAAACAGTGCAGACCATCACCCATCATCACTCATTTTAAAAAGTATATAAGAGCCTGACCTTGGTAAAATAATGTTTGGGGGCACTTATTTTATGTTAATGAGAACCCCAATTAATAAAGAAAACTTCTTACCTATGGTATCTTATATTTCCACAAGACATCAATGGTCCTTTGAAAAGGGAGAGGATCCCTCTTCATGTCCATTCACAAGTAAGGTATGAATAAATTCATTTGACCCATCACCAATAAATGAATACTCCTTGAATGAAATGACCACAAATCATTGTGATCTCTCACAACATTAACCTATAAATAATCACTACAGTGTTATTCAAAATTGTCATATACATGAATGTGCAATACCATTACTCATGAATCGAGAACCTTGAGATTTGTTTTATAATATTACCATATCATACCAAAATACGTTTTGGAGTAATATTGACTTTGGGAGCCCTAATTATGCATTTGTGTAACACACTGCTATTAATAGGTCAATTTGAACCATGACGTTAAACTGTATACACTTTTTTCAGATTTGTACAATCATAAATATTATCCCTCAATGGTCCAAAATACATACCATTAAATTGTTATTTAAAATCCCCAAATGTAATCTGGATGATAACCCATGAAGGGATGTTTGTGTAAAATTAAATTCTATTCTTGATAAGATCTTCATATATTGAGTTTAAGGAAAAATTATAGCATAAAAAAGAAATAATGATCATGGGGTACATCTTAAGACCCTTATAAATAAAGGAACATGATTTTGGGAGCCATTTGGTTCTAGAAAAATATAGATAAAATATTTATCACATCCGATTACCATAGTAATTTATTTAAATATTTGGATATAATTTTTTTTGGAACTTTCGTACTCTATGGATGTTACATTTTCAATAAAAAACAATTAGTTCCTAGATGTCTAATTTGATACCCACACATTCCTTGAGTTCTTATATGTCTCTCAACATCTTATATCATTAATCAATTTCTATTGGTTCTTCCCTATAGTTTATTTTTCATAGGGAATGATAGAAATAAATAGAACCCAATTGGATTTATGGTGAATAAAAGAGACACCCTAGAGATTGCGCTTATTGGATGTTTTGGACCTTAGTGAAAGATGCCCCATTATTCTAAGAAATATTTTCCAGTATTCCTCTAATATATGTTTCTATCATTATTAATGGTTAACTAGTTCCCATTTTCCTCCACTTCATCATTAATATAGATATTTCTAAATAATGATTTGATAATCACAAACCTAAAAATTGAGGGATATTTTAAATATATTAAGTGATATTACCATGTATTTTACCAATTATCAAAGCAGGAATGCAGTGCCATATTCTCGAACCTCTTTCTATTCCTCTTCACGTGTGCCTAAATTGAGTAATATTGGGGCATGATTTTCAGAATAATAAATATAACTACCCCTAGGATCCAAAACAATCCTTAGATAATTATTTTCTCTATAAATGACTTCACTAATCAAGTGTTGGAATCTTCACAAAATTTCCATGGCGCTTAAAAAGAGTAGGGACCATTATTCTGACCATGAATATAGTCCCCTATTGAATTGTAAAAAAGGGATCTTGTCATATAAAATGGGGATGTATTCTACTTTTAAAAAAGACCTATGATCCCCATGAGTCCTAGAAACATCATATTAGAACTCAAAACTTCAAGGTTTTTCATGATCACCCTCCATGTGTATAACCCATTTCACCATCATTGATTCAAAATACTTAATGATAGATTTACATAGATCATAATCCAACTATACTTGTGGGTTATAAATCATTAATAAAATTCCACTATACACTAATCTCATTATTATTATGTATTATGGGTGTCTGAACCCTCCATGAATATCCGTTCTTCATAATCTAATCAAGGATACTGGTCGTTAGAACACTTCATGAATATCTATCCCTCATAATCATGTACTAATGTAGGGTCTCTGAACCCATTAATAATATATATCCTTCAAAAATAGAATAAATGTTGTAGTTATTTACAAACCTTCAGAAAACCCATTGTTTCTAAACCATAGAAAAATAAGGTCTGAGTTAGAATATCCTAATTTTTAGAAAAATAAGGTCCTTGTTGTAAGACCTTAAACTAGGAAAAAGTGGATATAACATATAAGATCATAAAATAAAAAAAAATGCAAAAAATGTTTGACCTAATATTGTAGCAGCCCATCAGTTAGGATTATAATACTTTAAACAATGAATTTAAAGAAGCACAATTCTTTCAATGTTAAAAAAACACAAATAGAAACATGGGCTAATGTTGAGTCTTTACTCACTGGACTTGTTACCCATGTGATCATAGAAAATTTGAACACCCATAAAATGGATAATTAATGAATCCTTTTAAGATAAAAACCCATAGAGGGGATAATGAGAAAAAACTAAGTCCATACCTATTAGGCATCTACCTTAATATATTAAGAACAATTTAGAGAAACAAATATATAAAAATACTATAGGAAATACCCTATGACCATAGAAGAAATAATGTTATATTTTCTAGGTCCGTAGCTTATAGAAGAATTAGATCACTCCCCCATAAGTGATATTTTTACTCATATTATAATTTTAAACCAAAGATTCATGGTGCGACTAACATAGATACATCGATGAGTATTTTTATGTTGGTAATTATTCATGGACCATTATCACAAGAGGTATTTTATGATTAGATCATTTCAGTTCATGTTTTGGTACACATGGTATTATAAAAATATTGATTTCTTTATTTTTGTATATGATAGCGAGTACACGAAATTTCATTAAATGATGAATGGAAAAGTATTGATAGCAACATATGAAGTATGCAATATTTTTTGATTGATAAATTACAATGAGAGGAATCATCATAGTATGGATTTTCTCTTAGGCCTCCCTAGAGGAAATTCAAAAAAATCTTTGTGAAAATTGGTCTATTGTGTTCTCTAAATTGGATAGAAATCTATTGGATGCATTTAATGAATGATTAATTTTCATCCGCTCCATTTCCTTCATTGTTGATAGTGGATAATGACCCCAAATTGGGGAGGATATCTCATCAACATCATTTTTAGTAGAGTCCTATAATGTGGAATTATTTTTGAAATCAACCTTCATATGAGAAATAAATTCTTCATTGGATTCTATTTGTGTGGATAATTCATTCATTTGAAAATGAAAATGTGTTGGTGATTGGAATTTTTGATCTAGAATCCCTAGGGAACCCCTCATTGATTGAAGTAGAAAATATTTATTGTCAATGTTAGGAATCTATCTATATTTTATGGATTTCTATTATTAGGGTAGGGTAATATATTATATAATTTTTTATAATATCTGATAATTTATGCTTATTATCCCTAGGTTATGGAAAATATGGTGTATGCACTGTACTTGACCATGAATTTATTCTTAAGGAGTGTCACGAATTATGGGCCAAATTTGGTTAAAAATTAGTCTTCAATTTATCTCACTCTAGATATCCATTTTGGAGTGTGTTTTGACATGAGTAAGAATAGTTAGGGTATACTAAGGTATTAAATCCATTGAAGGATGGATAAACCTAGCCCATGATGATGTAAGTAGAGGGTCTTGGGATACTCTCAATTTACTAATGAAACACTCTAACCCTACTCCGATTGGAAGATCATACAATATCATTACTAAGGGTTTTTTCCCTAATAATATATGTATTTACATAACATTACTCTTTTTAATAGTAAGGAAGTTTGTTTTAAGGGCCTCCTAAGTCCTACAAATATTCCATTTAGGCTATAAGAATGAAGTTTAGAGAGGAATATGGTGTTTCAACACGTCAGCATGGTGGGCATAGTACACCAGTTGGGTATGATTATATCCAATACTGTGAATATTCTTGAGAAATGTAAGTAGGATCATCTATAGAGGGAAATTTTATCATAGAATAAGATCATCATTGCTCAGCATCATCCAAAATTGTTGAATATTTATAGGATGGAATTCCCCTCAAAATCCCAAAAAAAAGAGAGAAGAAAATTTCTATGTATAATAGAACTAATGAAAATATATATATGTGGAGTATGTCTCATAGATGAATAGATCATCTAAACGATCTACATGCACCAAATGTCTAAAGGAAATTTTATGTAACATATCATCAAGAGAACAACTTAGATTATCAATGATCATCCTAGAAGGTGCAACATGTGGATTGAAATTAAAATAGTTATGTAAAACTAGTTTGTTAATAATATTATATACGCCCAACAACATTGTATTGAACAATAAGTAATTTTGTAGTTTGGGGAGGAATATGGAATTAGTGGTTGTAGTTTTATTTTGGTACCACAAAGCTTGGATGTTTTTTCTTATCTAGACAAATATAAACAATAAGGGCCTAGTAAACCGATTTGAGGAATTACCCTATTGAATGCTGCTAAGATTATTATAGAATTGATAAAGGGTAGGAATATGTAGGTTCAGATACTTCCATTCTTCTATCCCAGCATCCATCACTAGTGTTTCAATTCATATGACCAAACATCCATATCTAGCAGGGAAAATCCGTCCATTAAGCGACATGACAACAAATTCCCCTAACCAGAGGCTTAAATACAAGCCATGTTTCAAATTATATCCCTACAATGTGTATTACCTGACCTATGTAACAGAAAAATATTATCCAATGTTATCCCAAGATTATTCAGAAGGCCAACGATGATTAAGTATTATAGATTACCGTTCCCTGCTTTAATAAATAAAGATTGCGAGCTTTTCATTAAAGTTGATGATCAAGAACAGGTACATATATTTAATTAGATTCTCTATCACAATGTTAATATATCTTGAGCTAATGTGATAGTACACTCATGTTCAACCCATATGTTTGTGTAATGCAGGAATGCATCATACATTTCCCAGAGAGTAAGTAGTACCAATGATGTTTGATGTCCCATAGCCCTCTTCGTACTTCGCGGTTAGTTAACCGAGAAGAGTTTTTCCCAGAAACCAGTGAATGACCAGTTCTATAAGAATATCTAGTTGATGTTAAATGATGAATATAGAAATATATGTAACCTATAAGAGGTGGATGGTGTTAAGATAAGCATTAAATTTTATTTAACACTTCTTGACCTAGAAAGACATTTCTAGTTCATCGAAAAAAATATCCTCCATGGAACGTGTCCTATTTTTACCTCCAACCACCTTTTGAATTGTTCAAATAGGATACAATAATATTTGAGTAACTCTGAAAAATTTGTTAATGTGTGAGATCAAAACCATATAAACGTTGAGAGTTTCGATTCAATGTATATGATGACCCATGGAAGCATAATAGAATCAATTGGCTATGATCTGAGATAATAAAATAGATACAGTCAATGGAGGATAATAATATGTTTTTAGGATGATTTTGGTTGGTCAAAGGGATTGAAACATTATCTAGGAGGTTGAATTTTTATGAAATAAATCTATGCGACAAGGGATCTTTATGATGATCGATCAATATAATACACTTTAGAATATCATTTTAAAAAAATAATATATACCTGGGATCAATATTGTGATTCCTTGAAATTATAACTCTCTGGACTTTCATATTGGATGAAGCCCATGTTCTCAAATAAATATAGATAAAGGCTTTAAAATCATACAATAAAACATAGATGAAATCTTAAAAATGATGGAAAAATTGAAAAAATCATATATTTTTTAAAATCCCATGGTGTGCTTGATACATTCAGATTCATGTGGAGCACATGATCCATTCATGAGTCACACCATTGATTGACCCATTTTGAATCAGTCGTATTACATGACCATGGGTATGTCATGAAAACTAGATGATCATATGATGACCAGGAAAATCATTTGAATTAAACCATTGATAAAAGATAAATAGGGAATTTTGAAGTAAAATTATTATTGATATATTATTATCATAGTTTAATGAGTCCCCTAAATAATGTAATTACATTTCAAGAATAACATTTTTCGCTCACTCAATCAATTTTAATGATATATTATTAAAAAATAACTCATGTGAAGGGCTGAAAAAAATGATATCTCAAAAATATTTTTAGTTTATGTGATGTAGATAACCCATTTTACTCATATTTATAGGGAACCTCATAGAATATAAAAGGTATCTTGTGAGACTAAGATTTCCAAAAATATCAATATTTGTTAGTCTGAGTCACTCAGTAGGAGATTAACTTTCTCATAACTGAGTCCTTTCATGTTTACCCAGATATAAATTACCAAGGTGGTGGTATTTAACGACACCTAATAAATGAATATTGGAAAATTGGAATACAAGAAAGTACCAAAATCACAAGTATCTCTTTTGAAAAATAAAAAGATAATAATGAAGAATGACCTCTAGGGGATCATAATAGTATATCATGAGATCATATGATCCATAGAGAGACTCATGACTATGTAACCCTTAATAGATCACATGATATATTAATGTATAACCAATGGTTTTTAAAACATACAAGGTTTGAGAGCTGATGTGTGATCCATGATTGATCATATGATGTCCTATTTGATTTAGGGAATAAACTCCAAGAAAATTGGGCCATATGAATGTCTTATATATTTCGTGTGATATATTCATTGATCATAAAAAATTCATAAAGAATGAAAAACTAATACTTTGAAAGAATTTGGATATATCATTTTGATCACATGATTCTTTAGTGGGGAAGAACTTGAGGATTCCAAAGTCATTATGTGATAAAAAATATAAAAATTATATTGTTATGCATTGTGAGTTATGATATTATCACACGAATGCATTTTTCAATTTTAGTCATCGGTTCATAGATAATGTGAAGCCTATATACATGTATGATTGATCATGTGAAGGCCCAAATAAATGTTGACCTGACCACATGAAGGACTCTAGACATGCCAGTCGGATCACAGAAAGGCCTATGGATATGACGGTCTTGAACTCCATGAGACACCATTTGTCATACATGTAAAACTATAAATACTATTGGTTTACATAATATAGTAATGATTTATTGATCACATTGTTACTTTTTATCATGCGATTTGGGGAGGACATCACTGATAACACGTGGATTGATAAAAAAGTGATTAAGATGATATCAACTTATATGAATATACCTTCTTCCAACTCAATATGAGGTTGTGTGTTGTCCCCCATTAAAACTGTCATAGATACAATGGTGGTGATTCCAATAAAAATATCCCTTGGGAGAAAATGATGAAAATTCCAATGAAATATTCCCTTTAAAAGTGAAGTGACCATGTGATCCTAATATCCTTCCACATCAAAATGTCTCAGGAGTAAATTAGAAAAAATTAAGAGAAAATATTGCATGAGGGTCGATTATGAGATTGAATATTTGTAATACCCCGAGATTTTATGAAAAATATTCTTTTTAATTTCATTAATGTCTTGTGTTGTATGATACAAAAAAAAAGAGCATGCACAACATGCATCCTTGACTTTCCTTTAATTAAACGCAATCGCGACCTTCCTTGGTAGCGTGTGTAGTACGAAATACCGAGTTTCACTAAACAACGATATGCTATTAAAATATTATTAAAACTAGCCATTATGAATAGTAATAACCACTTTTTGAAAATTTTTAAATTTTTTTTTCAAAATGGACTTCATTTTTGGATTCGAAATATCAAAATTAGTTTAGTGTGAAATTTTGGTACTTTTCGGATAACTTTCATATTTTGATGAATAGTGAAAATTACTAAATTGTAATTAAAAACAACTTTTTCAATCGAAATAATTAATAGTGATAAATTACTAATTTGAGTGGTTTTAAAATATATTTATAATATATTTTTACAATTTAATAAAATGTTGGTCATTGGATGTAATTTCACATTTAAACCAGACAAAAAAAAGTGTCAATCTTTTGATAATTATTATCTCTTAAAAACACGCTATTTGTTTTTAAGACGGGATTTAATTTTTAAATTAATTAATTAAACTGATATGTTTTGAATTTGGTAAGATAGACATCATTTTTGAGTTCATAATATCAAATATATCTTAGGCCTAATTATTCGTATTTTTCTGGAAACTTTCATTTTTTTGATGAATAGTGAAACCACTAAGTTGTAGTAAAAAAAATGCATTTTTCATAAATCTTAATTTTACCACTTATGTGAGTGGAATTTCCAAAATCCTAGAGACACGGTTGATGTTAGTAAGTAAAATGTTGTTCAATGAGATGAAAATAATTTTTGGCGAATAGTAACTTTTTACTTTTTTTACCACGGTTAAAAGTAAATAGGGTAATTAAGGGTAAAAATGATATTATTATTAAACTAACAAATGTAAAAATTCTATTTTACAAGTTTAATTTGACCAAAAACAACCTTAGGAATAAAATATGACCATTTAGGCCCACTTGGATTAGATTAGGACATTTATTATTAATTTATTTAAAGAATGGTAAAAATAGTTAAAATCAGTGTTTAATAAGAAAATCATTTTTAATATAGGGTTATACATAAGATAAAATCGACTATAATTATCCATTATAAAGATAAAAATATTTAATACATAATGGTATTTTATTTATAATTTTTAGACATTAAATAAATTAATTTATTTATGACACAATGATGATGCAGTAATTACCATAATAGTGAAAATTTAGAATAATTGATGATATAAATACCTAAATAAGTATAATTTGAGACTTTTTATGAATTAAACTAATTTTCTAGGTTACTAATACATGTTAGTATTGATTTAATTAAATTTTGTCGAAGTAATCATTCTATTTTGAGTTTCAAAAAAATCAACTACTGAGTAGTGTCAAAATTGACATAAAATAGTTTTAAAAAAAATTATATTATTAATTGTTATTTTATTCCTAAAAATCTAAGGTTCGGCCAAATGACTTAGATAAGGTTACATATATTAATAAAATACAATTTGTGGGTCCCTTGGATGTATATGGTAAGTTTATTAACTATATAATATAAAAATACAAAGTGACATGGTAAATGTCAATCTAATTAACTAAGAGTTAAAACTAAAAGATAAGGTTAATATAGTGACCTAAACTTGACTAAATTCTATTCGATGAGATGATTTCGACTCATCCCAACCTTATCTTCGAAATAACTCAATTTGGTGCTATTTGAAACCGAGCTTGACTTTATAATAAAATAATATTTTTATTTATTCCAAAGATGCCCCTCTCGTCCCTTATAAAAGGGCACCTCCTCCCCCTCTTCCTCACACCACTTTGAGCCTTCAAGCTTGGCCAACCCCAGCCAATTTATCCTCTACAATTTTCTAGAAACATCCTAGAGGTTCTTTTCTTCTTCTAATACCTATTTTAGTGCCCTAAAAGGAGGTCTCAAAGAAGCACTTCAAAGAAGAGGTAATGTCCTTTACCAATTCTTTCATCTTTATTTCTTCTTCCACTTTCTCTTCTTTAGTTGTTTCATTATGAAGTAATAACATCAGTATCACTCATATACTGATATGTTATTATAAGTATGAAACAACCATATTTCACCATCTATCCATCCTACGGAAAAAGAAATCACCGCGCGTGCGTACGTACGGAATACCGTCTCCACGCCGTGGTGTAATCTATTTTCCCCCACCACCTTACTTGGATGGGTATAATGGTTTAAATAATAACTATATATGTTTATTTTAAAGTGATATTGATTCTATATTAGTATACATACACTCCAATAAAATTCCACGATCATGGGAACGATATCTTCGCTCGTGCGTACGTCTGGAATACCGTCTCCACGACGCGATGAGATTCATTCTCAATGATTAACCATTCATGAATGATTATAAAGTATATATAACAAGTAATAATTAAATATATGACATAATAATGATACTGGATTTATGTGTATATATATGTATATCATCTACTTAATTCCATTCAACTCAATAAGAAAACAAAAACAGCGTTCATGCGTACGTACGACCTACAGTCTCCATGAACGGTGTATTTCATTCAATTTACTAATTTATTATATATATGTATATTATGAATATATATTATATATAAATCATGTTTTATATTCTAGAATTATGTAATCATGATCTAAGTAATCATATGAATAATTACATGTCAAAACACGGATGACAAATGAAACGATTTTACCCCAAACGCTCTTTAACAAGGAATTTACAAAAGAATGGGTAATATAAAGTCATAAGTGAAACATAAATGATATCATAACAATGAGTATGATTCTGTAATAATTCAATGACATTATCTAAATCATTATACATGAGGTTTGGACACTTATGAAGCAAATCGGACCGAAGGTAAGGGAAATATCACAATCTCATTTTTATCCGAGATTGTTTATATTTTGGTATTTACTGGGGTGTATTTTATCATCCACATCCATGTTTCCTCAATATGTAATATTTTTTTCCATCCACCTAAAATTGTTTAAATCCAATTTTACCCTTCGGTGAGTTTTTAGTAAAAGATATGAAAGGAATCTTTTGACATTTTTCGTACGAGGTACTTTTTTACTTTTCCGACAGAGGTACGAGAAGAATGTTTTTTATACGGCATGAATTGATTTTTAAAACAATATTTACAAGAATCATAATTTACAAGTTTTCAAGTTTATTTTTAATCAACTTATTTATTTTAGAATTTTATGACATTTTAAGAAAGGAAAAGTGTTTTTGAAGTAGAAAGGATATTTTCCTCAAGAATGGAGTTCAAGTGTTTTATCAAAATTATTTTCCATCTAAGATAATATAGGGTTCTGATTCTATCCCTATCATTAAATTGATTTGATTATTTTGTGATGGATATATTTTTATGAATTCCTTTATCTTATATGAATCGTTTTATGATGTCATGTTGTTTAAGAATCCCATTTTTTTACTACATGGGTTATGCAATGATGTATGATTTATGATTTTGTGGCACACATAAGAATGGTATCATTATGAGATGGGTGGGACATATATCTCCCTCCAATGCATTGGGTAATGATTTTATATCTCATGAGATAGACATGGTTGGAACGGTAGGTTATACCGGTTCAGTGAAACAGGAAAGAAACGAGGAGTGAACTCGGTTCAGAAATGGACTTTGTCCACTAAGATAGTCTTGGAAACGAGTCTTGACTAATAAGAAATGATTCTCTATGATTATGTGTGTATTACACAAAGATTCATGTTTTATGTTATGAGTATTGGGATTACATTTCACTACTATGATTTATCCCATGTTATGAAATTATGATCTCTTTTGCAGGTTAAGATTTCCAAAAGTTATGTTCTTATGAATATGATGTGATTGATATTTCTTTTGTTTACACTTACTGAGCATTTGAGCTCACCCATTTATGTTTTCTTTTCCTCAGGATATAAAGAATGGTTTTAGGTATAAAAAAGGTAGATCTTTATGGGAGATGTTGAAGATCTTTCACAACGATTAGAAGATTATATTCTGAGTTTCCAAAGACACTAAACTATTACGGTCCTCGTGTGTGTGTTTTTGTAATATACTAAGTATTCCGCAAAAGTAATGTAATGTCCATGTACTTTAAGCTTCGGGTCTCTACAATTGGTATCAGAGGAAAAGTTTAGTCAACCTTTGGAAACTAGGATGCGAAAACATTAGTGAGATCCCTAGAGATATTTATAAGGTATATCTAGGGATGTCCCTAAGGATAAGTATACGTATAGGATATAGTCCTAGAACTATGGTAACGATATTAGATTAAACCAAAGATGTTTGATATTAAAGTTACTCCCCCTTTATTATGATTTTTCCCTCTCACACTATTCTTTTTGGGTTTTAGAAAATTACTGGAAACAAGATGATTCACGATAATAGAGGATATGATGGACAATGGAATGATATTCTTGATGAGCAACCAAATGAAATGGGATTTGGAAGTCCAAAAATCATTATTATGCCGAATCAGCAATCTCATAATATGATCAATAATGTAAAATTTGGTAAGTTTCCTGACTCGGCTAATAAGAGAAATATGGAGTATCATGATGATCATAGAGGAAAAAAAGTTCAATTTCCCCTATGTAAATAATGTGGGAAGATGCATCAAGGAGAATGTTTCAAATGAATTGGAAGATGATTTGGGTGTGGAAAAGAAGGACACAAAGCCAGTAAATGCAAAGGAAAAGGTTTATTTTACACCAGGGATGAGGATAATGGTATTGCTACAATATCAACAATGGTTAAATGTTTTAAATGTGGAATGTACGGGAATTATGCAAACCAATTCCCTAAGGGAAAGTCTCATGAAGAGAATCAGTATGGTTGTATGTGTTGTATTTATGTGGATCATGATGAAGATACTACAAATGATATGTGAGATGAAAGAATTGTTGAAGCTCGGTCAATGGTTTAAGAATGTAGTGGAATGATTACATGTTTATCATGTGTAATGTTGTATAAGTAATCTAATGGTACTATGGAATAAAGAGACATCTAAGGATTGTTACACTGTTGTCTTTCCTTGAGTATTGAAAGTGTCTGATTAATGTTACCAGTATCCATGAAAGGTTATTCAGATATTTTTAGAATGTAGATGATATACGCATAATGAAGGGATAAGGAGAAAATTAAATGTTTGGTAGTATTAATGAGCTCATGACTGATATAAGGAGAAGGTTATATCATGGTTTTAGTATATAGAATTTTTGGATTTTGGTATGTGGAAAGAGTTAACTTTTGACAGCATTCATGTTTTCACTAAGGTTTAATGGGTATTCATTTTTCAATAGAATACATCATTAAGGTATTCACATGATTGGAATGTGACCAACAAGATATATGGGGGATAAATGATGGTATTCACATGCTTGGTTGATGACATTTCATGTGATCGTTTTCTTTATACTATGAGCTTGGACCGAAGTATTTTAGATAATCCTAAAGATTGGAATGGATTATGTTAACCATAATTTAGTATTGTTTAAGGATAGAAATTTTTTTATATTATATATGTGATGTTATAGTAATGTATTTTTAGAAAAAGGACAACCTGTAGGATGAGCGACAACCCATTGCGTCGGACAAGGCTGTGGGAATCGAACCCACAACCGAAGTGCGACTAGACTTTATAACCTACCACTTGCCTATAGGAAGTCCCTATTTAGTAGAAACTGGTTTTATTATATTATGCAGTATGATATATGAAGTATAAGTCCATTTTATGAACTATATATGATTAATCTCACTATAGATGGACTTATGTATTTTTTGATAACTTTTCTAACCTTTTGTTTGAGACAGATGGAATAACCCATCATTCTATCACATGATCTACTAACACATCACGAATGAAAAATTCAACTTCATTTCTTTATGAGATGAAATGGAAATTGTCCAAAGAACGACAAACGGTGAGACTATACTAAAATCACGAAAGTATTTCTTCTAATTCCAATTTCATCAAATTTAGGGAAATGATCTTGAAAACCAGAAATGTTGTCTTAGTGATCTTATATCTGATGAATCCGACATTACCTTAAATCGTCACAAATTTATGACTTTCTGATTGCTAGCTTTTCCATAGCCATGTTCTCTACCACTCTCCATCAGAACGTGATGATTAGATTTCTCCTCCATATCCATATTTTCACCTATGTGGAAACCCAGTGATTAGTTTATTTGGGTAACTACTATGTTTCATAATTTTGTTTTTAAATATTGGTTTTGGTATTCCTTTTTACGATGTGGATTTCTATCAAAGAAACATTCGAATAGTAAACCATTAATAACCCCGACGAATTTCGAGGGTGAAATTCATTTTAAGTGGGGTAGAATGTAACACCCCGAGATTTTATGAAAAATATTCTTTTTAATTTCATTAATGTCTTGTGTTTTATGCTACACCAAAATGAGCTTGCACAACACGCATCCTTGACTTGCCTTGAATTAAATGCAATCGCGACCTTCCTCAGTAGTGTTTGTATTACGAAATACCGAGTTTCACTAAACAACGATATGCTATTAAAATATTATTAAAACTAGCAGTTATGAATAGTAATAATCACTTTTTGAAATTTTGTAAATTTTATTTTTCAAAATGGACTTCATTTTTGGATTCGGAATATCAAAATTAGTTTAGGGTGAAATTTTGGTACTTTTCGGATAACTTTCAAATTTTGATGAATAGTGAAAATTACTAAATTGTAATTTAAAAAAACCTTTTCAATTTAAATAATTAATAGTGATAAATTATTAATTTGAGTGGTTTTAAAATATATTAAGAATATATTTTTACAATTTAATACAATGTTGGTCATTGGATGTAATTTCACATTTAAACCAGACATAAACAAGTGTCAATCTTTTGATAGTTATTATCTCTTAAAAACAAGGTATTTGTTTTGACGACAAGGATTTAATTTTTAAATTAATTAATGCAACTGATATGTTTTGAATTTGGTAATATAGACATCATTTTTGATTTCATAATAACAAATATAGCTTAAGCCTAATTTTTGGTATTTTTCTGGTAACTTTCATTTTTTTGATGAATAGTGAAACCACTAAGTGGTAGTAAAAAAAAATGAATATTTCATAAAACTTAATTTTACTGCTTATGTGAGTGGAATTTCAAAAAACCGAGAGACACGGTTGATTTTAGTAAGTAAAATTTGGTTCAATGAGATGAAAATAATTTTTTGCGAATAGTAACTTTTTACTTTTTTTTACCACGGTTAAAAGTAAATAGGGCAATTAAGGGTAAAAATGATATTATTATTACCCTAAAACATGTCCTAATTCTATTGGACAAGTGTAATTCGACAAAAAATAACATTAGGAATAAAATAAGACCATTTAGGCCCACTTGTATTAGACTAGGAAATTTATTATTAATTTATTTAAAGAAGGGTTAAAATAGTTAAAATCAATGTTTAATAAGAAAATAATTTTTAATATAGGGTTATACATAAGATAAAATCGACTATAAATATTCATTAGAAATATAAAAAGATTTAATACATAATGGTATTTTATTTATAATTTTTAGACATTAAATAAATTAATTTATTTATGACACAATGATGATGTTGTAATTACCATAATAGTGAAAAATTAGAATAATTGATGTTATAAATACCAAAATAAGTATAATTTGAGACTTTTTATGAATTAAACTAATTTTCTAGGTTAATATGACATGTTAGGATTTATTTAATTAACATTTGTTGAAGTAATCATTCTGTTAGGAGTTTCAAAAAAATCAACTATTGAATAGTGTCAAAATTGACATAAAATTGTTTTAGAAACAAATAGTATATTATTAATTGTTATTTTATTCCCAAAAAATCTATGGTTTGGCAAACTAACTTATATAAGGTTATATA
Source organism: Viscum album (assembly GCA_963277665.1). Classification (NCBI taxonomy): domain Eukaryota; kingdom Viridiplantae; phylum Streptophyta; class Magnoliopsida; order Santalales; family Viscaceae; genus Viscum; species Viscum album. Next base: position 1,341,821,721 of record OY728132.1, read on the forward strand.
ATTTAATAAATCACAACTTGGGGGTCGCTTGGATGTATATGGTAAGTTTATTAACTATATAATATAAAAATACAAAGTGACATTGTAAATGTCAATCTAATTAACTAAGAGGTAAAACTAAAAGATAAGGTTAATACAATGACCTAAAATTGTCAAAATTCTATTGGATGAGAGTATTTGGACCCATCCCCACCATATCTTCTAAATAATTCAATTTGGAGCTATTTAAAACCGAACATGACTTTATAATAAAATAATATTTTTAGTTATTCCAAAGGTGCCCCTCTCCTCTGTTATAAAAGGGCACCTCCTCCCCCTCTTCCTCACACCACTTTTAGCCTTCAAGCTCGGCCAAACCCTGAAAATTTCTCCTCTCCACTTCCCTAGAAACATCCTAGAGGTTCTGGTCTTCTTCAAATACCTATTTTGGTGCCCTAAAAGGAGGTCTCAAAGAAGCACTTCAAAGAAGAGGTAATGTCCATTACCAATTCTTTCATCTTTATTTCTTCTTCCACTTCTTCTTCTTTAGTTGTTTCATTATTAAGTAATGACATTAGTATCAATAAAATACTGATATGTTATTATAAGTATGAAACAACCCTATTTCACCATCTATCCATCCTACGGAAAAAGAAATCACCGCGCGTGACGTACGGAATGCCGTCTCCACGCCGTGGTGTAATCTATTTTCCACCACCACCTTACTTGGATGGTTATAATGGTGTGAATAATAACTATATATGATTATTGTAAATTGATATTGTTTCTGTAATAGTATACATACACTCCAATAAAATTCCATGATCATGGGAATGATATCATCGCTCGTGCGTACGTACGGAATACCGTCTCCACGACGCGATGAAATTCACTCTCAATGATTAACAATTCATGAATGATTATAAAGTATATATAATAAGTAATCATGAAATATATGACATAATAATGATACTATATTTATGTGTATATATATGTATGTCATTTACTTAATTCTATTCAACTCAATAAGGAAACGAAAACAGCGTTCATGCGTACGTACGGCCTACCGTCTCCATGAATGGTGTATTTCTTCCCATTTACTAATTTATTATATATATTTATATTATGAATATATATTATATATATATCATGTTTTATATTCTGGAATTAAGTAATCATGATATAAGTAATCATATGAATAATTACAAGTCGAAACACGGAAGCCAAATGAAACGATTTTACCCAAAACGCTCTTTAACAAGGAATTTACAAAACAATGGGTAATATAAAGTCATAAGTGAACCATATATGATATAATAACAATGATTGTGATTCTTGAATAACTCAATGACATTATTCAAATCATTATACAGGAGGTTCAGACACTTACGAAGCAAATCGGACCTAAGGTAAGGGAAATATCACAATCTCATTTTTATCCGAGATTGTTTATACTTTGGTATTTACTGGGTTGTATTTTATCATCCAAATCCATGTTTCCTCAATATGTAATATTTTTTTCCATCCATCTAAAATTTTTTAAATCCAATTTTACCCTTCGGTGTGTTTTTAGTAAAAGATATGAAAGGAGTCTTTTGACGTTTTTCGTACGATGTACTTTTTGACTTTTCCGAAAAAAGTACGAGAAGACTGTTTTTTTTATACGGCGTGAATGGATTTTTAAAACAATATTTACAAGAATCTTCCATTACAAGTTTTCAAGTTTATTTTTAATCAACTTATTTATTTTAGAATTGTTTGACATGTTTAGAAAAGAAAAGTTTTTTTGATGTAGAAAGGATATTTTCCTCAAGAATGGAGTTCAAGTGTTTTATCAAATTTATTTTCCATCTAAGATAATATAGGGTTATGATTCTATCCCTATCATTACATTTATTTGATTATGTTGTGAAGGATATATTTTTATGAATTCCGTTATCTTATATGAATCGTTTTATGATGTCATGTTGTTTAAGAATCCCATTTTTTTACTACATGGGTTATGCAATGATGTATGATTTATGATTTTGTGGCACACATAAGAATGGTATCATTATGAGATGGGTGGGACCTATATCTCCCTCCAATGCATTGGGTAATGATTTTATATCTCATGAGATAGACATGGCTGGAACGATAGGTTATACCGGTTCAGTGAAACAGGACTGAAACGAGGAGTGAACTCGGTTCAGAAATGGACTTTGTCCACTAAGATAGTCTTGGAAATGAGTCTTGACTAATAAGAAATGATTCTCTATGATTATGTTTGTATAACAAAAAGATTCATGTTTTAAGTTATGAGTATTGGGATTACATTTCACTACTATGATTTATCCCATGTTATGAAATTATGATCTTTTTTGCAGGTTAAGATTTCCAAAAGTTATGTTCTTATGAATATGATGTGATTGATATTTCATTTGTTTACCCTTACTGAGCATTTGAGCTCACCCTTTTATGTTTTCTTTTACCCAGGATATAAAGAAAGGTTTTAGGTATAAAAAAAAGGAAGATCTTTATGGGAGATGTTGAAGATCATTCACCACGATTCAAAGATTATATTCTGAGTTTCCAACGACACTAAACTATTACAGTCCTTGTGTGTGTGTTTTTGTAATGTACTAAGTATTCCACAAAAGTAATGTAATGTCCATGTACTTTAAGCTTCGGGTCTCTACAATAATGATCATGTGAAGGACTTTAGATATTTTAAAAAAAATCATGCATTAGGTGATTGACATGCCTTCATTGTCTATGGACATACTGTATGTTCTCTATGTGATGAAAATATATAAATGATCGGAGCATTACACAATGATAGTTACACTATTCGATATGAAAATGGATTATGAAATTCATGTGATCAATATATTAATCATGCGAAAGAATATATAAATTCCATATTGATCACAATAAGGGTCTTGTACATGTATTCTTTGATCATGTGACTCCTCAGTGGAAAACATAGTGGAAAAAATTCAATGGGATTCATGTGATAAAAGTTATAAATGAAAATATTACTCTGTAAGGGGAGTGATGATTTTTTCACGTGAGGTGATTATGATGTTTTCTTGATCAGTTCATTGATCACAATAATACCAAAGACATATTAGATTGATCACATGAATAACCCTATATATGTTATATGGATCACATGAAAGATCCCCAAAGATGTTAGATGGATCAATTGAAAATCCCCGTAGTCATTTCAGACGTATCATGAGAAGGACCCTCAGACATGTCAAATGGATCACATAACAGACCCCCAAACAAGTCATATAGATCACATAGTTCTTTAGATAAGTTCATTGATCACAATAAATTCTTCATACAATTCGTTATTGTTAGAAAATACCCTCATACATGCCATTCTAGTCAGGCAGACACACTTGTTCATGCACCCTTGAACCATTTGAACTTCCATACACAAACCTTTGGTTCAGTACAACATTTTTTATGGGTAATGTCCATAATAAACATGGTTTATTCAATAATTATACCATATTTGATTCATTCTCCCTAAATATCCTCTTTGACATATACCCATATTTGATAGACCTTTCACGATGATCAAATTTCTCCATCCATTAGAGAGATAAGAATGAACATGTAACCTGGGTATCCACCATGGTGTATTCCCCTCAAAATTATATTTATGATATCATATAAGACCAAAATCCTCTTACAAATCTACCAACATTACTTTTCAATCATTTCATGTGAAATGGGGTCTTACACAAGCACATTCTTAATTTAAAGAACCAACCATCCCCTCAATAGCATTAAACCATAAGTAGGTTAAGAACCAAATAAAATATGAGGAATCTTATTATGATTACAAATACGAAATGTAGGATTGATTTATAAGTCACAAGATACAAAAAATATTATTCATGATACTACTAAAAATAATTCTCAAATATCTGGGTGACCATAGTGTGTAAGACCTATAGATGTTCAATTGTACACTCCATTGTGATGGGACCAAAATTATGCAATCTATTGTTTATCACATTGAGCATGAATCCTATGGGCTTAGATACTATTGATTATTATACTAATATTATTATTTAGATTCCATTATTATTGTAATCCTCTGAGGGGTAATGCCTGATTACATATCTTCCTCACTAAAGGGGCTATACTCTCGATGGAGAATCTTAGGGAATCCTTACAAGCATAATTCCTACTCAAAATCTCTATTGTAAACCATTCAGGACACTTATGGTCATCAGAAACTAAATCTTATCCAAATATTTTCTTCATAGGTTTCATAGTGTAACGTCCCGACCCGGCTTACCATCGAACCGGTGGCTGGACCGGTCGGTCACATGGCCTCAAGCGCGTCTCCCCATATGCCAGAGGTTGCTGACTAGTAGTGAGGGTCTAGGGAGATGATAGTGGTGAGACTATACCCTCATATCAAAGTAACGTAACAGTATTATCAGAGTAAATATCATTCAGTAGCAGAAGTAGTAAGCAATTGAAAGACAGCAAGGAAAGAAAGAATAATATCCATTTTACAAAACGCAGCAAATGGCAGTTTACAATGAATGTATGTACAAATGATGATACATTTATGAAAGTAGTAAAAAATACATCATGATTTACAAATTATAAAAAATAAAGGACAGAAAATCCTGATGGCAATCCCCTGAGCATCCCAAGCTCCCACTTGGTCCTTTGCTCCTAACTCCTCAGGTACAAACAACACAACACAAAACCTAGGTCCTGCAAGCAAGAAGGTTTACTCGGGTACCCCAGTGAAATTTTGGCCCGAGTAGGGTGTGAGATATGAATCTCAGTAGGCCGACACCACTGATGTCTAACCCAATCTAGACAATGTATAATAATTAAATAGTGAGCACGTATGGAGACATAAGTAAACAGAATTACATAAGTAAATAACTCCCATCCAGGTTCCCAGGGGACACCTGGTGGTTATACCTGCTTCAGATCCTTGCCGGTAAAGTAACCTGATCTTGTCACCACATATATATATATATTTATATAAGCATTTAGATCATAGGTGGTGTGGGGTAATAATTCCTCCCACCCATTAGTCGTGATTAGCGGGCACAAGGTAAGAATGACTCTCGTCCCTATAGGTCAACTGGAAAGGGGTATGAATGCCTCCCTTCAACACACATATCAAGATTAGTGGGCACGAGGTGAGAATGCCTCTAATCCCTAAATAAACTGGCAAGGAGTAATAATGCCTCCCTTCCATACACGTTCATAATACTAGCATGGGGTGTAACTTCCTCCCATCTGTCACAATCATAATACTGGCATGGGGTATAACTGCCTCCCATCCAGAAACGTAGTCATCCACCATAGTCAACTAGAAAGGGGTAAGAATGCCTCCCTTCCGAACATGTAATCATCAACTAAAGTCAACTGGAGAGGGGTAAGAATTCCTCCCTTCCAGACATGTAATGTCACACTGGCATGGGGTATAACTGCCTCCCATCCAGACACAAAATCATTCAGAGTAGATGGCATGGGGTATGAATGTATCCAATCCTTAACCACACACATTCATTATCAGCATTATAATACAATGTCGCAATCATAATTCTGGCATGTGTTATAACTGCCTCCCGTCCAGACACATTCATTATCAGCATTGTAATACAATGTCGCAATCATAATACTCACATGGGGTATAACTGCCTCCCATCCAGACACAATCATTATCTACATTATAACTGCCTCCCATCCAGACATGTGTCTGCATGGGGTATGAATGCCTCCCAACCATAACATGACACATTCATTATCATCATTATAATAAAATGTCGCAATCATAATACTGGGATGGGGTATAACTGCTTCCCATCCAGACACGTAGTCATCAACCGATGTCAACTGGCAAGGGGGAAGAATGCCTCCCTTCCAGACATGTAATCATCAACTGAAGTCAACTGGCAAGGGGTAAGAATACCTCCCTTCCAGACATGTAATGTCACACTGGAATGGGTAATAACTGCCTCCCAATGAGACACACAATCATTCAGAGTAGATGATATGGGGTATGAATTCCTCCCATCCATAACCACACACATTCATTATCAGCATTAGCGGGCACGAGGTAAGAATGACTCTTGTCCCTATAGGTAAACTGGAAAGGGGTATGAATTCCTACCTTCCACACACGTATCAAGATTAGCGGGAACGAGGTAAGAATTCCTATAATCCCTAAATAAACTGGCAAGGTGTAATAATGCCTCCCTTCCATACATGTTCATAATACTAGCATGGGGTAAAAATTTCTCCCATCTGTCACAATCATAATACTGGCATGGGGTATAACTACCTCCCATCCAGAAACGTAGTCATCAACCAAAGTAATCTAGAAAGGGGTAAGAATTCCTCCCTTCCAAACATGTAATCATCAACTGAAGTCAACTGGGAAGGGGTAAGAATTCCTCCCTTCTAGACACGTAATGTCACACTGGCATGGGCTATAACTGCCTCCCATCTAGACACACAATCATGCAGAGTAGACGGCATGGGGTATGAATGCCTCCCATCCATAACCACACACATTCATTATCAGCATTATAATACAATGTCGCAATCATAATACTGGCATGGGTTATAACTGCCTCCCATTAAGACACATTCATTATCAGCTCAATCATAAAACTCGCATGGGGTATAACTGCCTCCCATCCTGACTCATTCATTATTAGCATTATAACTGCCTCCCATCCGGACACGTGTATGCATGGGGTATGAATTCCTCCCATCCATAACCACAGACATTCATTATCATTATTATAATACAATGTCGCAATCATAATACTCGCATGGGGTATAACTGCCTCCCATCCATACACGTAGTTGTCAACCGATGTCAACTGGAAAGGGGGAAGAATTCCTCCCTTCCAGACATGTATTCATCAACTGAAGTCAACTAGATAGGGTTAAGAATACCTCCCTTCCAGACATGTAATGTCACACTGGAATGGGGTATAACTGCCTCCCATCCAGACACACAATCATTCAGAGTAGATGGCATGGGGTATGAATTCCTCCCATCCATAACCACACACATTCATTATCAGCATTATAATACAATGCATAAGTAAATACCTCTTATGCATTTCAAGTAAACATTCCACATTCATAATCAATTATATATCTCATTTCTATATAAGTTCACATACACACGTTCATCATAAGTATAGTTAAGGAAACTCCTATAAGGTTTTTATAATAATATCACATCATATTTATCACATTTATATTTAAGGAAACTCCTCTTAAGAATCTATATCAAGTAATTACCATATTCAGTTTACTAACATAAGTCGTTCTTATTACGTTATCCCAAGGAGTGGTCGTACCACCCTAATCCGTTCATTTTTAGTTTAACCATTTCATCTTAGAGGATATGTTTATCATTCTTTAACCCTTTGATACCATTGTAACAACTGGGTCTCAGTGAATGCTCAGCCACCCCGCCTTAACATGGTCGTCAGGTCCTGGCCTACCAGGTACCACCAGTTGCCCCACAGACACGTGTGACCCACCCCAAGGTCCACCCAAATGCCGGAATAGGTCATTTGACTAATGATTGTCCCTACAGACCAACACATGTGTTTTCCAGTGTGCTTCTTCCTCACTCACACACCTTGGGAAACTTCCTAGAAGGTCACCCATCATGTTCACTACTCCAGGCCAAGCATGCTTAACTGTGGAGTTCTAATCAGACAGGCTCCTGAAAAGAAAGGTGCACCTTGTTGACATAAGTCATGTCATTTAGTCATTTAACCCTATATCATTTGGGGATGTTACACATAGGATGCCTCTTCAAGTATTAATCCCTATACTCAATATTTAAATTTCCTCATATGTTCTCTTTCCACATAATGTTAAACCACAAGGTGTAGTCCTGTCATATGACTATAAACTATTACAAATGAACTGTATGGGGTTTTTTATTTCAATTATCATAATATATGTAGGATTCCTCCTAAATTATCAACACATATTCCAAGACACCAATAATCTCTCAAGATAATAGTAAACTCTAGACCTTCTAATCCTCCGACTTCAAAGTAAAGTAGTCCCTCATTGTTAAGCAGTAATGGTTAATAATACGGGAAACCTATGATATATATAAATGGAATCAATAGTATAACCCTCTACAACATATATAAGTGATAAAAAACTAATCATTTTTAGGTTAAATAACATTGTATTAGGGATTGGTAAGGATTGAAAAACATATATTTAATCTAGAACTACGTTCTGGTGTAGGAAATAATTCCCCACCCAAAAAGGATGTGATGAATATGACCTCCCACCCACTAAACCAATGTGTGTTTATAACTATCCTCCTCAAGAAACATTTATGAACACATACAATTTGAATGAATGTTTTCAGATTTTAAATATGTGGGAGCCGTTGGGAGTTTCTATTTGAAAAAATGGAGAACCTGACATGAAACCCATTAAAATGTTTGTTACCTCCAATTTTGTGGGGAAAAAATAGTCATAAACAAAAACAATCCTCAATCTCCAATTATTTAAAAAGTATTAAATATAATATAAAATAATTGTTGAAGGATAACTAAGTGATTATAAAAACTCTTTATGATATGACCCATTCCATTCACTGTGTTGTGATATGATTTTTACAGATTTATACTTGATTAATCTATATGATAGGCATTTTAAAAAAACATATATGTAGAGGAACAAAATTCTCATAAGTAAATGACATATCCTAATAGATTAATATTCATAACCAATCATAATGATCCATGATAATGCCATTTAGGTATAGTGCCCTTGGAATCATGGAAACATAATCAACTGGTTTATAAGTGAACTCAATAATCTCCCGCTAAGTTCTTAATAACTTGCACAATTATTAGTACAACCATATATAATAACAGTCTACACAATCTAGGGAACGGGAACATAATAAAGGGTGAAATCATATGCTCAAAAAGGGTAAAAATGGGTATATCAACATATCATTAGCTTAAGGGAATGCTAACTTTAGAATAAAATTTTAAAAACATTCACTACACATCAAAGATCTAAATCTTGATTCATGGAATAAATTTTTGTAGTTAATATGAAATAAATAATAAAAGAACCTAAAAATATAATCCATGAGATAATAACATTGGCATTAGACAAAGAGTTTTAGGAAACACATAAGCAATGAAAACCTTATGTCATGTCTACCCACCAAGACAATCTTAACATGTTAACCTTAGGCTATCCACCCATGTATCAACTTAAATATAAGATAACATCCAGTGTATCCAATTTTGGGCTGGGGATACAGTCTGCTGTACCCATTGATGGAATATCAAATTAAGCACATAAACCTCGACTCGGTTTGTGAGGACTCCTATGTGCATCCAGGTGACCCGGGATCAAATGCAGGGGGAGGCATAATTTTTGAGTAATGTAGTAGTAATGTAGCAGGTACTATAGAGGGAATTGTATCATGCACTGTTTGGAAGTATAACAGTCAGTAATTTTCCCCCGTTTGGGCCTTTGGGCCATTGATTCAGTCCTCGAGTCCTTTAAGGCCCTTAGGCCACCCAACTTTCGGGCCAGTAAGGCCTTCGGGCCTCCTCAAGGCCTTCGGGCCACCTTATGTGCAGATGAAAACTAGGAAACCGACAAAGAACAATCTCTATAAGGAGGATGAGAAAGGATATTTTACCACAATAGAAGCTACACAGATTTCAAGAATGATAGGGTACGACACTTTCCATCGTGATAAGCCTTTGCAAGCATGTGATATCCAAGCCGAATAGCCATGTGAATGTAGAGAGATGATTCACGATGAAGATGCTAGGGAGGAGCATTTCCAAGTTGTTAGTTTGGGTTGAATGTAATGTTTTAAGCCTATGGGAAATGAATTCCTCTAAGGCCTATGTTCCATGTAATACGTACGCCTACGGGCCTTGTGAGGGTTCCACCTCACCTCTTGAAAGGTGGATTATCAAAAAATCAATAAATAATGAAGGACTTCAAAACATTGGGTGGTGGTGGGCATAAAAAATTAACTATTACCCATTTCATTAGAGGAATATATAGTTCACATCCATCTCATAATTTATACATTTGGTGTGATATAATATCATACAACATTCATCACATCAGAACACATGAAATTTTATGGGTTTCATAAAAATTTCATCATATCATAACCCATGATAAAGAAAAAGGGTTCAATAATAGTTTGTAATAATAAAAATAGACCATTTAGATAAAGACTATGAATCGTATCATTAGATTATATACCTCTTAAATCATAAATAACAAGAAAGGATGTCATCATAGATGGAAAAAACCAAACCGATCGAAAAAATCAAACTGATCTCCTTCCTCAATGCACTTAAAAGCTTAGATCAATGCACAGACACCTCAAACAACCCATATTTTTCAATGGAATTGGACGATGGCCGATTTGTGGTGGATGTAAATCCAGAGGTGCTGCAGCAATGAAAGGATCTTTTTTATTTCTCGGTAATGGGTCGTATTTCCTATCTGAAAGGTGACAAACGATGGTCGGCCATGGAGCTCAAACCGAGAATCATGAAAATTTGGGGATTCAGTGATTGAAAGCTTGTCCCTATCGGATGCAGCTACTTTTTTAATCTTTTAGGCTTGCAGGAAGCATACGATCGCACCTGGAATCTCAGTAACGTTCAGATGAAGCCAGGACTCCTCTGACATTCTGATTAGGATTTCTCATTCAATCAAAACATCCATAGAAGTACAATGGTGCAAATCTCGGTATGGTTTCCTGGGTTGAATTTTTTCTTTTGGCATCCTAATATTTTTAGTGATATTGCCTCCTGCATCGGAACCCCGATGAAAATCGACCCTCGAACTCTAAATACGGATCTGGGGATGTACACGAGGGTGATGGTGGAGGTCAACATGAAGCATAAGCTTCCTGATGCAGTGACTTTTATTTCAAATGACTAAAAAACGGATGTTCACTTTGAGTATGAACGACGCCCTCCTTTCGGCGAACTATGTAAAATTGGTGGGCATTCCTTTCTGAATTTCCATGTGATGAAGAATCAGGTGTGGAGTTAGGAGGACCAAACAATGAACGAGGAATGGATGCAAGTCTGTAGGAAGTAGAAGGACCCTATGACTGCTTCTGGAAAGAATGAACCCCCTATGAAAAAAGTTGACAGTTGGGTAAATATATCACCACAGCTCGGTGAATCCTCTGGTGCTAAATGGTCGGACTTGACAGAGGAGGAGGAGTCTGATAATGTTTATGTGAATATGATGGAGGAGATCAACTAGATAGTGCAAGGTCTTCTTGAGCAGTTGCAGAAAATAATTGAAGCCCCTAACTCATGCAATAATGCTTCTTTGGGTGTTAATCTGTAGAAAGAGGTTTGTAAGGAAGCCCCTGCCTCATGTCAGACACCCTCGGGTGATGGCCTGTGGGCAGTGTCTAATCTGGATGCGCCAGGTGACACAGGTACACAAAACATCAACATCACTGCAGGTATATCTCTAATTCATTCTTTCCATGTGAACAAGGACCACACAATTGCAGTGAATTCACAATCCACTACTGTTTATGGTGACCAATTTAATGTAATTCTTGCCCAAACTGATCAATTTTCTATCATTTCTAAATCCAAGGTGATAGAAGCAAATGGCCAGACAGTGGCAGTGGACTCTTTGGTCACTATTACCGTCTCTTCAAGCACCTTTGATGTTTTTAAATTTTATTTGACTCCAAAACATTTCTCAATGACCCCATGTGGTCCTGTAATCCCTCGAGAAAAAACCAGGGTGCTGATAATAAAAGTACTTCTAATGTCTCTGCTCCCCCTTCCAGGAATAAACAGGGGAATAAATCCAGACCAGCTTCCTCTCATGGAACCAGAAGGTCATAAATAAAAAGTGCTCGGGTGGTGCAAAAAAGGGAGTTCTGACTCCAAACGTAGGTTTAAATGAATTTTTAATTTTGGAATTGTCAGGGTATAGCATGATCTGACACTTTTACAGTGCTTAAGAGATTTTTTTGACACAAAAGCCTAAATTATTTTCTATTGCTAAGCCTAAAATCAATTTTTCTCTGAAATACTTGCATTTAGGCTCTTTGGGACATAATTTTCTTGGTTCTAACAAAGATGGAACTGATATTGAAACCCTTTGTATTTTTTACCATTCATCTTTGAAATCTATTAATGTTGATAAATTTTCTAATGAAATTTTTACTTGTGATTTTTCCTCTGAAGGTGTATAAACTTTCTGCACTTTGATATATGCTAAGAATAGGTATCAAGCGCTAAGAAACCTTTGGAATGACCTTTTCTTCCCTCTTTAGATTTATTCAAGAACCCTGGTTTGGGGATAGAGACCTTAATTTCATTCTGATTCCAAGTGAAAAGAGTGGACCATAACACTCTTCTATCTCCTCTTGGGAATTCAAAGCTTCTATTGAGGATTGTGATCTTATATAAATTAACCTCACTGGGGATAAGTATACTTGGTATAGAAAGTACCTCAATTGGGTAGTGGCTAGCACACATGAGAAGGACTTCACCAAATCTGCTTCCCTTGATAAATGGGTTTCCATCTCTAGTATTACATTACCTAATATCAACTCTGACCATCATCCCATTATTGTCAATTTTTTCTCCAAGGGTTCCAAATCTCCTCTCCCTTTTAAATTTAACAATGCCTGGGCTGTAGACCCTGAATGCTCCAATAAGTTAAAAGATTTTTGGGTAGCCATACAACAACAAAATGATGATTTTGTTTGCATTACTAAATTAAATCTCTTCAAGAAATGCCTTAAGGGATGGTGCAACTCTAAAACAAAACATCTTGACAAGGACATATCCACCATGGAGAATGACCTTATTCACATTCAGAGCTCCAACACCAGCTCTGATTTTTCAATTGATCCTCAATCTGAAATTACTACGTCTTTGATGCTCAACTCCCTACTAAAGCTCAATGATAACTTGAGAAAGCAAATATTCAAAACCAAATGACTTTCGGATGGTGACAGGAATACTAAGTTCCACAATTCTCTCCAACGGGTCAGGAAAGCCTATAGGCACCTTTCCTTTCTTAGAGTTGATGACACTCTTCTTGATACTGAGGATGCCATTTCTAATCATGTTTTCAATTAATTCCATGACATGTTCAATGGTCCATAGGATTGCAAATATCTTCTCCCTGATATCATTCCTAATATGGTCACTTTTGAGGACAATGACCATCTTTTAAGCATGCCCCTGGATCATGAAATCAAGGACACTGTCTTCAGTCTCAACCCTGATAGTGCTCTGGTACCTGATGGTTTTAACAATGGGTTTTTCCTACAATACTTGGAAATCATTCATGTGGACGTGTGTAAACTGGTCAGATACTTTTTCTCCCCTGGTTTCCTTCCACATGGGATAAATTCTCAGTTGATTACTTTGATTCCTAAAGTGGAAAATGCTGTAGAAATTCATCTTTTCTGGCCTATTACCCTCATCAACACCATATTTAAAATTATTACTAAACTCTTTTCCAACAGATTGGCCACCGTATGTAACAAAAGTTTTTCTTGGCATCAATTTGGCTTCATCAGAGGTAAATCTATTCAAGATTGTATATGCCTTGCCACAGAATGTACTAATATGCTGAATAAAGTCACCGGAGGAGGTAGTGTTTCCATCAAACCTGACATCAAGAAGGCATTTGACACCATGTATTAGAGTTTTATATTAAGGGTTATGAAAACCTTTGGGTTTAATGACTCTTTTACCATTATGATTCGCTCCTTATTCAATTCATATTCTATATCTGTGCTGGTTAATGGGACTCCTAAAGGATTATTTAAATTCACCAAGGGGGTTCGGCAAGGTGACCCTCTCTTTGCAACATTTTTTGCTATTGCTGAGGTTTACATAAGTATACTTGTCATGAGACTTGTGAATAAAAACAAGATTAACCCCATCCAGTCTTCTAGAAACTTAAATGTCCCTACCCACCTTTTATATGCTGAAGACATTATTTTGTTTTTAAAGGGTGACAAAAGGAACATCAAAAACCTCAAAAGTCCCCTTTCTCTTTATGAAGATGTCTCGGGCCAAGCGATAAGTTCTAGAAAATCCTTTGTTTTATTTGGAAAAAGTTTTCCCCCAATAGAAAAAGCTTTATTATTAATTATTTAGGCATTAAAGAAGGCTCATTCCCCTATACTTATCTTGGGGTTCCTATCTTTTGGGGAAGACCAAAATCCAGCTACTTTCATAGTATCATTGATCAAATTACCAATCAACTCTCTTCCTAGAAGGGTAAATATCTTTCCTTGGTTGGGAAAATTTGTCTTGTCAAATATACCATTGTCGTCAAACTGGTTTACTCCATGATGGTCTACACTTGGCCTGTTTTGCTTCTTAAGAAAATCAACGTTTACATAAAGAATTTGTTTGGACCGGTAGTAAAATTGAAAGAAAAATTGTGACCATACCTTGGGCCACTTTTTTTAATCCTCAGGATAAGGGTGGTCTTGGCATCAAAAACCTTAAGCATTTCAACGAATCTCTTCAAGCCAGGATGACTTGGAATCTGATTCACAGCAATTATGATTCCACTACCTTTCTCAAGTCTAGATTCATCACCAATATTAAAAAGGGTAATCTGAGTTACATCACTTCTTCCATCTGGCCATCCATTAAACACTCTTTCTTTAATATCATGATCAACTCTAGATGGATGGTTAGTGCTAATTCCACTATGAATTTATGGATGGATAATTGGATTGGTTTCCTCTTAATCTCAATGCTCATATTTAACACTCCTCCTGGCAATACCAATTCCTCTATTAGGGACATTCATAACTCCCAAGACATCACTCTTCCTGATGACGTTGGTTATATCAATGACAATTATCATTTCTCCAACACTGATGATTTCCTCATTTTGGAACATTCTTTTAATGATGTTCTTGATTCCAAATTTTTTTACAAAAACAATTTTAGCAATTCTCATTCAAGATTGGCCTAGTTGAAAACATTTAACAAACCTAGGATCAAACCCTCAAGATTTACTCTTATTTGGGAAATTTCCAATAATAGGGTTCCCACTGATATGTGCCTGCAATCCTTTGGGATTACTCTTTTCTCTAGATGTCTTATGTGTAATCAACACCGAGAGGATAATAATAATTAGTTTTTGTCTTGTGCTACAGCATCAGCACATTGGAATTACACTTTTGACATTTTTGGTTGCAGACGGTCACTTCTTGACTCTATCATCTCCCCATTACAATGATGTGTTAATGGGGCTTACTCCATGAAAATCAGGAATCTTTTTCTGACTATAGTGGCGGAACTCCTGCATGTGATCTGGTATGACAGAAATAATTTACTTCATAACCATTATTCATTCATTCTCACTGTAGTTAAAACGCATATTATCATGGCCATTAAGTATGCTGCCTCTATTCAGAAGTATCATTGGGACAATTATATTGGTGATTTTATGATCCGTTGTTGTATTAGGATTTCTGGATCTTACAGATAGCATTGGCGCTCTTTTGAAGTATTCCGAAAAGCCCCTCTTCTAGGATGGATCAAGGTGAATGTTGACGGTGCCTCGTGAGGAAAACCACGTCTGGCAAGTTGTGGTGCCATTTTTAGAGA
Source organism: Viscum album (assembly GCA_963277665.1). NCBI lineage: Eukaryota > Viridiplantae > Streptophyta > Magnoliopsida > Santalales > Viscaceae > Viscum > Viscum album. The sequence continues at coordinate 1,341,837,365 of OY728132.1, forward strand.
CCATCATGGAAGGTTCCAGGGCTGCTTCTTTGGTGGTTGTGGTACGACCTCATCTCTGGAAGCAGAAATGATGGGTGTGATTCATGTGGAGTACATTTCCAAAAAAAGGGGTTGGAACAAGCTATGGATTGAAAGTGACTCACCCACTGTGGTGCAAGCTATTTGGAAGGGGGTGGTGCATCTTTCCTGGATTCTCACTCCTCTTTGGATGTAATGTCTTACTTCGCCATCGGACCTCAGCTACGTTTTCACACATGCTTACCATGAAGCGAACATGGTTGCTGACAGTCTTGACAATAAGGTATTTAACCAAGATATTACCTGGATTGATGATTTTCCTGGTGATTTTCTCCCTCTTTATGATAAGGATTGTAATAATATTCCATCTTTCATAATTTTGTAGCTTCCCTTTTTTTTATAAAATAAATTGTGCCTCAGTCTTTGACTCAGGCACCACCTTTTAAAAAAAATTCATAAAAATTTTATAATTTATTTTAACTAAAAATAAACCTGAAATGTATAATGTAATATTTAAAATATTCATGTTTCATAATGGCGGGAAATTCAGTACACATTAAAATATGGGTTCTTTTCAATTTTTTGGTGAAAAGAAAAACATGCCATGTTTTTAAAATGACATGAATATTACACTAAAATATTTTTAAAAAAATGTAAAAAATGGGTAAAAATTAATTGAACTAATACTATAGTAAAATTAAAACATTTATGAAAACATATTTATAAAACATGGATTTGTAATTAAAATGTGTTTATATGAAAGAATGAAATAATGCTAGTTTTATTTAGAAACATTATTTTTGAATGGAAAGTACATAATGAAGTCAAATTAATGGAAATAATGTATTATACATAAATAACCATATTGTAAAAAAACAAATTATTTTCATGAGATATTAATGATAACATTTTATCATTATAGGCATAAACCTAAAGAGTCATGTTAAACAGTGATACTGTGTAATGAAACCCTTAATAATTTAGTAAATTTGAATCATAAGCCTCATAAAAAAATAACATTAAATGAAACTTAAATCATAATTACAATAACTGAATTCATCATATTCAATATGAAATGGGCTGTATATACACCACATAAGAAAATAAATGTTCATAGCATAACGTTTGTCCCAAAGAAAACAAACTGAGACAAAAATATCTTATCGTAAGTATCAAATTCATTAATAAACATTTGGACCCCATATATACCAAATATAATTTTACTAAAAATATATTATATAAACATAATAATATACATAATTTCATATCTTATCTAATTATAAATTTTTATTACCCTTTTATTAATAATTCATTGTTAAAATCTTGTTTTTGGTTTTAACTCCTATCTTTTTCATGTATGTTTTGATTGATTTTTTTTCATTATACATTATTTGATCATTGGTGACTCATATAAATACTTTTCTCCATGATATAAATATCATATATATTCAATATATATGTATTTATGTTAATCTAAAGTTTTTCGAGATAGAATATGAAATACAATATTCCTAGCGACAATAGGCCATCTATATGCATGAACGTTGTTTCCATTTTCTCGATTGATGAAAAGAAATAAATTTGAAAAATATATTATCTTTCCCTGATAAATTATTTTTCATATATATCAAATATATTTATTAAATTTCCCTAATAACCTTCAATAAAAATCATCCGTGAACAAATGAATCACATCACTTTGTGAGGCGGTAGTCCACCGTGCACATAAACGATGCTATAATATCCACCAGAAAATAGAATGTAAGAATGGGTATATGATAAAAAATTAAATAAGTATAATATTTTTACGAATATAATATATATTCATTTAATAAATCCTTATTATGATCCAATTAAAATAGAAATGAAAAACTCATCACATTGGTTCGCAAGGGCTAGTCATTCGTGCACATGAGCTACGTTATCATTATCCAAAGGGTTGTGTGGTTAGAATTTAGATGTGATATTACAATTATATTGGTAACTAAATTAAATAATATATTTTATCTATATATGAGATGTGGTGATGGAAAAATAAAAACATTAGTTTGGGGAGTGGTAATTCACCGTACACATGATCACCAGGTTCATTTCCCATTTTGGGTAAGAGGAGATGAATATAGGTTATTCCATTAACAAAATAAGATATAATTATATGGAATATATACATGTTTTATATCATAGATATAGTAAAATATTTTAAAGATTTATAATAATATTTAAAACAAAAATCAATAGTTAAAAACACTACCTCTTCTTCGGACAATGTCTATAGGTTTAACCTAAATCCTTCCAAAATTTAATTATTGATCCCAAAAATTCCTCTAATATTTTGGGAAGAAATTAGTTAATAAATTTTGTCCCGGATTTTATAATAGAAATTTTTTTGTAAGTGTGAATAATGGGGAAGATGGGGTTGCTTTTTATAAGTGGTGGGGGACATACATGGCTTTCATTAATACAATAAGGTTTACACATGTTTTTCACATAATTAAAGGGACCAAAATACGATATTATATAAAATTATAATTTATGAGATATTAAAATGGATAACCCATCATTTTTGGACGAGTTTAAATTTCATTTTACACATTATCATTATAGATTAACTCTACTGTAAACCCAATTTAACCTTAACCGATGTAATTAATTATTTTAAATTTTACAATTCATTATGGTAAAAAACTAGGTTTACATAATTATATAATATTAATAATTATTATTCAAAATAAGGAATCCATTTTTCGAAATAATATTTCATAATTTTAAAATTTTAAATTTAAATAAAACTCGCAGATGTACTGAAAAAGTGTTTTTCCAAAAACAAATTCATCAAAAGTTTAAAACATTTTTATAAATAAAATCAGCATGATATTTTTCAAGATGGTGTAAATAGGATTAATGTATACATAATGGAACTAATTTTAATTTAAAAAAATATTTAAATAATATTTTTATACTAAATGCCTTCAATGAAAATTCAATTGTTTAATAAAAACCATTATTTTTCACTATTCACTAAATATTTTATATTTTTAGAAAATTATGAAAAATAAAATTAAAGATAATTTTTAAATTATAATTTAAAAAATTGAGTTAATAATTCTAAATAAATATTACAAGTGTTTAAAAACAAATTTTAAAATAAGTGCGTGAATGGTAGCAAACCCGGTATATAGAAAAGTATGGTTTTTAAGCATAAAATTGGATTTATTATTATCTCATACATAAAAAACACATAAGATAGATCTTAAAAATTTTATGAATATATAATATATATATTTTTTTCAAATCACTCACCAATGTTTTTTATTTAATTTATTGAGGAAGATCATGTTTGTGTGAATAAAAATAGTTTAATATAAAAATATTTCATATATTCTGAAATGGTTTATATTTTCATTTCTAATTAATTGGGAAACAATGAATTAATTTTATAACCATGTACGAAAAATATATTTGATAATTTAGTTTTTCATATTAATATAATATTTTTCAACAACTACGTGATAACTATCATGTTAAATATTATAATTTTAAAAGAATGTCACGTTTCATTAAAAGTAGGCACTACATGTAATGAAAGATATCAATGAAATTATATTTATTTTGATAAATAAATATTTCCTAAAATCATGGGGTATTTAAATAAAAACTCTTTAAAAATAAATTTTCCATTGAAATTTGTCACTTTGGTATAAACAACTGGGGATAGTTATGTATCATGAAATCATTTGTTTCCCATAAATATATATCTTAAGCTAGTAGTTTCACAATAAAAATTTTACATGGTGAGTGGTATTGTTCCAAAAAAATTCTTCAAAAATATCCAAAATATTCACTAGTTATTCCTCAGAAAAAACATTATGTTCTAGTGGAATGAACTCTGAGTTCAGTACATGTGAGAGATCGGGTATTTAATTCCTTCAGAGATATACATGGACTAAATCTTGAACTAAATAGTAGTTTGGCGTAAGCTCTAATCATTAGGATACCACCACGATATGATTATGAATTCCAAAGGGACTGATATACTTTGTGTTTATCTTTCATTTATATCTTAATCACAAATTCATCCTTTGGTTCTAATTCCATCAATTTCCTCTTCATTTGTTACTCTAAGAAATGATGGTGGATTTTTATGAGAAATGCACTAATGAATCAAAAGATCCTTAATATAATGATAAATCATTAGTTCTATATCTAGATGTTTTTTTTAAAAATGGTTATCGACTTTTGTCCATCGTGAAAATGATATTCATATAGTGAAGTAATGCATTAATCTATAAAATCTCATCTGATGTTCAAACTAATTTTTTTTATAAATGGTTATATTGAATCCTCACCCATGTTCTATAAAATGGTTCCTCGATCAGCTGCGTCACATGGCCTCAAAAGTTACTCCCCATACTCCAAAGGCTACTAACTATAAGTGAGAGTTCATAGTGCCATAGTGGGGAGACTATACCATCATATTAGAGTAGAACAATAGAAATAAATTGGGATAATAAATAGTAAAATAATGAAAGATAACTTGAAACACAGTAGAAGCAAGAAAAATTAAAAAATAATGGATGTATAAGTATCCCAAGAACAATAATAATGATCTATAGATAATATGATTCATATAAAAAATGATTTCATTCCATTTTGACAAACAAAAAGAGGAAACGTGGGATACATTGTACATGAATATACTATATGATGAACCAATGTTAAAAAGAACTGAAATGAATCTCCAATATAGGGCATTAAATAAACTTAGTAGGCCACTAAAAAAGGTGTCTACAATGATCCAGTTAGTATTTATAACATTAAATATTGAAGGTATAAGAAATAATAAAAAAATTATTAATGTGATAACCTAGTTAACCCAGGTTCTAAAAGGACACCTAAATGACTCTACCCGCTTCAACAGAGGCTGAAATATTGATGATCTCAGTTTATCATGTCCAAATATTTATTATTAATCATATATATATATATAATATGTAAAGATATATATTCACTATATATGTGAGGAAACATAGATTCATATACATAAATATTATATGCTCTATAGACACGAGGGACAACTTAGGTATCCATGCATTGTCAAATGAGCTAAAGGCTCCAACATGGGTATTGTCCCAAAATCTAATTAGAGTGAAATATATCATCCCTATCACTCGAGATACTTGGTTGAGTCATCATGACAAACACCCGATGTAAGGGAATGTCAAACATCATGACCAACAACCAATGTAATAGAATGTGGAACATCATTACCAACACCCAATGTAAGAGAGTATGAATTTCTATACTCAACAAGTTCCTCAAAAATTTCCCAACAACCAATAACCATGATCTAATAATAATTGTAATATTGTATTACCTCTTTATAATTTGTAATCATTTAACCCAATTTGACAATGGGATCTAAAAATTATATAATTGATTATATCATTATAATTCATGATGTTGTTTGGTCACTCATGCATATAACGTAAAACACCACTCCATTTAGAAATTATGTGATACATAGTTTAAAGCCCAGATAATACACTAAGGAGGTGGGTTTTCAATTAAAAATTAATATTAATGTGGGAAAGTAATTCAACACTCTCTAAGGGGTGGTGATCAAAGATGTGAGAATCCTCTAAAATTTTAATAAGGCTTAATGGGATAATCATGGTATGGTTTAATTTATCTAGAAAGGAAAAAAAATTAAGTCATCACAAAGAAAGGGATATATTATGTCAAATTGAAATATGATATTAAAAATCAAAATGTTTAGGGGAAAAAAATGGAATACATACCGTAGTTCCGCCGAAGACCACTTGTCAAATACGTACAATTGAATTGAAGAAGGACTGATGAAATCATTAAAACAAACAAAAACCATGAAAATAGGGCATATGAACTCACATGAATAAAACTTCATTAATGTTATGAAAAACTTTTAAAGGAGGAAGGGGAATATAGAAATTACTTATAGATATTCAATAAAGCCTATGGAAGTCTAATTGGAGTTTGGATGGAGAAAAACAAGTGGAATGATTCTTCTATCCAAAATAAGAGGACCTACACCCTTAAAAAAACAAGGTTGGTAATTTATAGGGTGTGTAAATATTGTAATCAATGTAATTCTCTGGGGTTTCCTCTCATAATGAAAACCATGTTCATAGCATGCAAGGGGTTTGGACTGAAAATTACATTCCTCCTATTTAAATACACAATATTTATTTAAACAAATACTATGTATTATGAATATAGCTTGAATCTATAACCACTAAAAACATTTATTTCCAAAAAAATATGACCCAGCCAAATTTTGGGTCTATTAGTTTAATACAAAATGAAAATCTAAAGTGGGTATGACTTAATTTAACAGCATTAATACCTCTCTAAAAATCCAATTCATTATAACCACCCATCTGTAATGTATCTTTTAATTGATATTCCCTTCCAAGGGTGGTAAAATATTTTATGAGAAAACTTATAACCACTGAGTACAAGCCTCAACTTCTCTCTCAAAGGTCTCATCCTATACTGGGATGTGCTACCACAAAAAGCACACTAATTGAACTAAACTTCCTCAAAGATCCTTTATGTCACAATCCACAACATGCACAAGGTACTACTCAAAGTAAGATTATATATCTAAATAAACTCCCTAATTCTGTAAAACAAGTGTTATCTCTCGTAATAGAGGTGATGTTGAGACATGTGAAATGTGTTGTTGATAGTCTAATATCTCTAAGAATGTGATATCTTATAAGACTTTGGTCTCATTAATTTTAAAATCCAAAAGGGTCTAAATAGTCATGGTGAATAACTAACATATCTTCCAATACTTCGATGGAATACCTTATAAGATGCACAAAATAAAACATGATCCCAAACCTCAAACTGAAGAGGCCATCAATGAAGGTTTCAATATGATTGATCTCTAGACTGAGGGATCATGATGAACTTAAAAATTAACTGAAACTACTTCGAAGTCTCATGAATGATTCGTGGTCTATGAAATGCTACCTCCCCTTCCTCCAACCATAACTTAGGTGATTCGAATATACTACCATATAAGGCTTCACAAAAATCCTTCTGAATGATATTCTGAAAAATATTATTGTAAGAGTACTCAACAAAGGTTATATATGTCTCCAAAAAAGCACTATTTTAATGAATAAAATACATATCTTGTCCTATAACACCTGAAGAGTACACTTTTTATGGTCATTGGCCTTAGAGTGAAATTCCATGCATAGAATCACCTATGTTCCCAAGGCCTATAGTGACCCCTGAAAAACTGTGATGTGAAATGACCGCACCTATCTTCTATGATAGAACATGGAACTCTATGAATGTGTAATATCACCAGACATATATCCTATTTATCTTATCCACTAATATAGTATCTCTAATAATTATGAAGTGGGATACCATTTTTAATCAATATATGAAAACCAAAACTATATCACTACCTTGAGGGGATATAGAAAAACCTACCACAAAATCCATATAGACATCATCCCATTTTCTCTATGAAATTGAAAACATATGTATGAGTTCGGTAAGTCCCTAGTGTTTCTTTCCACCTACAAATAGGTATAATACTTAATAATAAACCTAGTTATATCTAATTTTATTCTAGTATTCCAATATTTTAAATGTATGTCTTAATATATATTTATGACATTGGGATATTCCAACCCAACTGAGGCATGATATTCCCACATCAACTCCTCAAAAAATGTCAGATGGAGTCCAAAAATTCTCTTTTATGTGTAAGATCACATCCTCTTCCCCAGTAAAATAGGGAAATGAACCCTCAACTGAGGGACATTCCCTCGAGGCTAGACCCTTAGGATTTGAAATATGTTTCATATTTAGAAGCTCCAGAATGGTAGTTGACTGAGAAATATTGGAATAATGTCTTCCCATGATCCATATTAAACTAAAAATTAAATTATGAAAATTAATCCATAATTTTCCACACTCCAATGTCCTCCTAAAATATATGATTCCATGTCTCCAAAATCAGAGCATCGACTACAAAATTTCCATTTCATGGTCTATAGGAAAGTTCAAAATCAAACAACAGCATATTGTCAAACCATCTACACTACCTAAGATTTAAATCACAATATATAAATATATCTTTGAGTATTTTGTGCATATAAACAAAAAACAATATCTCAACATGTATAATCTGTAACAACATAAAATATTTACAACTACTTCCAATTATTGGTCAAGTTCTAGGTAATTTTACTCACGTAGTCTCAACTGACGCGAGGTGCTACTATGTGTGAATCCTATATGAGAAATATAAAATACCCATATAGAGATAATAAACTCTATTTATCAAATATGATTTTTGGATGATTATTGGAAATTACAACTCACACCTTCTCCTGGTCTATCGATACTACTAAAAATATGATTACATGGCCCATGAAGTTGATATAGTTGATCAAAAAGTATGGATTTAGTTATCTTAGATTAGAAATTGTTCTATCTCAATGTATTCAACACAATATCAAAAGGTTATAAAAGGTTGTGTTGAGAAAGATAATATTATGATACATCATCCACAAAGACTACAAAAAATGAATCCAAATACCTATAGAAAACCCAATTTATCAACCCCATGAAAACTAAAGGTGCATTCATAAGGGTTAACGACAAAACTAGATACTCATACAATCCATATCTACTCTATAATGTTGTACATGGTATGTTTAACAGTCTCAAACACACCACATTATATACAAATGTGAAATCAATCATTGATCAAATCATTACTCCTTGGAGCTAGTTGAAGATGCAATCTATTATAGGCAGTGTATGTCTATTATTAACCAACAGTTGGCTTAACTATCAGTAATCCCTTAAATGTCCAAGGGTACCATCCAACTTTTTAGAATAATGGGCCTTTGAACACCATGGAATGATTTTAGGTTGGTTAAATCCCTTAGTTTCTAGGTATTACAACTGCTTCTCATTCTTCAAAATCTCTGTAGTTGCTATCATATAAGGAGGAATGGACACTAATGCATCTCAAGAAACTAGATAAATACTGAATTATACCTCTCACATTGAAGGTAGCCTAGAAAATTCTTAAGTGAATACATCCCTAAAATAACCCACAATAGGTTGGAAAATAAATGTCCATATTCCATATTTATCTAATAAGGGACTACTGACTAGGGTTATTACTCTACCCATCCCCCCATGCATAGGTCCAAGTTGAGTCAAATGGATTTTCCATTCCCTATGATGAAAATTTATTCGATACCATGGTGATATAAAAGTTACCATATGAAGATAAAACTCAATATAGCCTTGATATGAAATCAACCAATCCCTCTTGATAATTACATCAAACCCTATTAATTCAAGGATAAAAATATTCCACACAAATAGATAACTTACCAACACTATTACTACTTCCTAACATCAACGAACACATTTTGATCAAACACCCAATGATGTATTGTGTATCATCACACCACAAAAGTACTTTATCTCAAGGCCATAATCTTCAAAATTTCCTCAAAAATAAAAGTTTGCAATGAAACTATGTAAAATAAATTTGACAATAATATAGATGATATTAAATAGTACATCGATAAATAGAGGTTTCAACCCTCTACTAATTTGGGACATGTCACACTAAATATAACTGGATCATACAATGACTGCAAGATACAACATGATTTCTTGAGCATGACCACACGACTGACTCTGTGAACCCCAAGTCTTGTTACATAAGCTTCCAATTCATCCTCTTCCTAACGACCACTGGTATTCTAGATGAATTCATGGAAAACTACGAATGTACCCACGTCAGAATTTGGATTTAGTGTAGATCCTATATCACTACGAACTAGTGGAAGAGTCCTATAAAATCACTAAATACGGACCATCTTGCCACAACATCTAAAAATAGTGCATATGATCTCAGAAAAAAAGTACTCCATTAAGTGTAATACAGACATTGAAGGGATGAAATTAACTTGATCTCTTATTGATTTTTATCGAAGGCATCAAAAAGTAGTCTGTCCACTAACCATATAGAAAGGAAAAGAAGGAATCCAAGAGATTTCCTTGGGGAACTCAATTTCACATCTATTTCATTGTGAGGGTGGAGAAATGAGCCCTATGTCGAAAATAGATGACCTAACTACTTTAAAAAAACCACCCAATGTATTTAGACAATGTGTAATGTTTTCATGTCGTTTAAAGCTATATCTCCCCCATTTGAGAAAAACTAAGCTCAAGGAATGCAAGGGGTTTAGCATGAAAAAAATATATAATGTATTTAGAAAAATAATCTGTATTTGGCTTGCATCCAGGCTGCAGTCCCTCTGCAATGTTTCTTCCAAGAATGAACTGACCTTCTCAAAGGAATGGTCCCTGGGATTAATATAAAAATAAAACGCAATAAGTGTTTTACTGAATTTAATTGGATTAATACCTCTCTAAAAATCCGAGTCATTAATTTTTAACTTTATAAACCTTCTAAAATTAAAAATTTATATATAAAGTCACTAAATTTACCAAAATCAAGAAATTATTAATCCAAAAAATATTTTCTGGATGATCTAAATTGTAACATGGAAAATATGTGAATACATTGGTCATATACTATCCTGAAGCATGGTAATTACTAGAAATACCATAATGATTAAATTAAAATATACATGCTTTGTCATTCCTTAAATAAAACCACAAAATATTGAGTATATTTAATAAATAAAAAATGTTGTAAACACCATTAATGACAACATATACCATGTTATCAAGAAATTATTAAACCATTAACAAGTATTCACTATATTATTCCTTAATACTTCATTCCTTTCATATGTAATTTTTATTCTCTTGATGATCAACAAAAAGTATGTTTCTCGTACTACCTTGTTGATCCACTTCTTGATCTTCCCCATAGGTTATATATTTTTATAATTCCCATAATTTCCATATTTTTAATATTAAACCATTTTTTATGGATTAGGGAAACCATTAATGTTATCCATTTCATTAAGTAATATTTTCATTTTTCATAGAAATAGCTTACTCTATGTCCTTTTTATCCCCAGACAAAACATATTCTTTTTTAATTAATTCATTCCCAATAGTACTTTTTCCATTATTCATGGAATATAAGAAACCAAATCATCTTTTTTATAGTGCTTCCACCTCCCAAAATCTCAACGAACTCTATCATTTTCTTATTTAGTGAGTTTGGGAGTTGGTTAAGGTGAGAGTTGTTAATCATAGATCATGATAATTGATTAGGAATAATCATAATATCCTTAAATTCATTCATCATCCAATATCATTTATCATTAAAAAATTACTTATCTCATTAAATGTTACCTATGTTACTTCTAGTTCCTTCCATTTACTAATACAAAAAATAATAGTGTGAGAAAAAAAATTCATAGTGGAAAACAACAAAAATCTAAAAAAATCAGCTATAGGATTTCTAAATCTAGAAATCTTCATTTCAATCAATAACATAGTAGGTTTGGCCTAGTAAATTTATTGTTTTCATATATTTAAATCCCTTGTGATGGTTTGTATGGATTTTTTAATTTCAGATGTATATCCCACAGAAATGTAAAACTATATGCCCAGTAAGAAATGTTGTCTTAAACCAGGTAATAGTTGAGTCAATCCTCATATGATTTTTTAGTGTTTTAAACCCTTAGAGTATCTGTGACAAAACCACATCCCATTTTAGTATCAAGATAGAAATGTAATTTTCATAGAAACCACTCGCTCTATCATTCACCAAAACTATAGGATATTTTCCTTTGCATAGAATTATACTTAGAATTATCCTCAGAATATCCCAAGATATCAGACAAAATATTTCTCATTCTCTTTTACAAATGATAACTAATAATTTCTCTAAAACCACATACATGGAACCCAAATTCTCATATATAAATATTATATCATAATATAAGAATATTTATTATATAATATAATGATCAATGGTGGAATAATTTAGGTATGGTTACTTTGAAAAAATAGATATATAAAAAACCCGTTCATAAGTGCACTACATCATCTCTCACTAATTTCCTTACAACTATCACTCCACTTAGACATATCATAAATAGTACCTTTTTTTATAACATGGGAAAATTAAACAAAATAAAGGGGGGTGATTAGATTCATAGTATTGATAAAAAAAGAAATATCAATATAATATGAAAATAAGGCTATGAGATCATGGGAATAAAATTTAAAAAATCATACCCTACATACCATATATCTTAAACATGAGAGATGGAATCAATATTAAAAGGTCATAAGTTATTAATAATAATGGAATCAATGAACATGGTCTATTATAGAATAACATCAGAATAATTAATTGAGTTTTGGAAAAGAAATAGTCTCTGAGAATATTATTTAAAGGACACCCATGAAAAAAATCATGACATGCTAGGCTTGGGAAAACCACATGTGTACCTTGTTTTGGGTTTAGGATAACTTCTCATGCACGTTAATTTTAGGTAAAGGATAACCCCATATATGAAATATAATTTCATAGAACATTAATCATTTCCCATTGAATTTAAGGGAAATATAGGTCCCACATATCTCAAAATACATATATTTATGTTCCATATGTACAGAAACAATTTATCATATCAGGACCTAAGAAATAAAATTGTTATCATAAAAATTTCATCATATAATAACCCATGGTAAAGAAACAATGTTTATAAAAAAACTTCATCATAAAAAAAAATATCTAGAGAAATAATAAAAATGGTATCAATGGATAATAATCCCATTGAATCATAATTAACATCAATGTATATCATCTTAGATAAAAATTATTTTTAAAATACACTAGGTACATTTTTTTAGGAAGATTACCTTAATTTGAAAAATCAAATTTTAAAACTAAAAAGTCATAATTTTTTGTAAATCCTTTTAATTTATAATAAACATTTATACTTAAAAAATAATATTTAAAACATTGGGTGGTCATGACGGTTGGATATTTCAAACATGTTGAAACTAATATTCCTTAAAAATATTATTTTCAAATTGTGTGTACATAAAGAGAAGAAGATGAAAAGAAAAATATTTATATACAAATAAATATAATAAAATTAAATTTATGAGTTTATTGAGAGATATATCATAATATTTGATCGTCTAAAGAATAAATATAAATAGTCTTGATATATAATGAGATTGTATCATGAAAGACTTACTAAGTTGGTACCATTAAATCATCACCCTATAGAATTAATAAAATTAAATGAAACTTATATCATGATAATAAATAAATTTATGATATCACATGTAAAATATGTTGTATATACAACTAATAAATGAATATATGTTTAAAACATAATGCTTTTCCCAATAAAGACAAATTCGGACCAAAATACAACACTTAAGCTTCAAATTACTTCATAAAAGTTATAGCATATTTATAATAAATATATGTATATTTTTAATATTTTTATGAACCATAATTATATATATAATATCATATATTACTTACTTGTAACTTTTTATTACCTGTTCATTAGCTATTTTTTTCTTAAAATCATATTGTAGGTAATAACTGGTTTTTTTCATATAATTTATGATTTGTTAATTTTTTTGATTTAATTTGATCATTGTTCAATAATATCATGAATTTTTAACATTATATAAATTTAATATATATAAAATATATATTCATTTATAGTAATCCATAAAATCTAGAGGTAGAATATGAAATACACTATTCATGGAGATGGTAGGTTGTACGTACACATGATTAGTGTTCCCATTTTCTCAAAGGATGAAATTAATGAAAGGTAAATAATATATTTTATTTAAAGAATAATAATTATTTCATATCTATCACTTATATTCATTAAATTTACCCTAATTACATTCCATTCAAAGTGTTATTGAAAGATGAATCACATTGTTTTGCGAGGCAGTAGTATGTTGTATACACAAATGATGTTATCATATCTCCCATGGAATAGATAGTTAGAAGTTTTATGTGATTTATTAATTTAATAAATATATTTAACAAAAAAATAATATATTTTCATTTAATATATCCTTATTACCGTCTAAATGAAATATAAATGAATAACACTTCACATTAATTTGTGAGGTTATAGTCCACCGTACACAAAAATGGCATTATTACTTTTCATTGGGTTGGGAGGTAATAAATTATATTTGGTATTATAATTATAGAGGAAAAATAATATCATAAATATCATATATAACAATTAAATCCATCATTATATCCCTCTATAATATGTGGCTATGGATAATAAATAAGAATGGGTAATAATGACCCAATAGTAATTTAATATATTATTATAAATAGAATATTTGTCAAAAAATATATGTTTTCGTTGAAAAAAATATAATTTTAGGTTTATTTGATTTTTTTAAAAGCCTTTGTAAATCCTTCAAGTCATATAATATATTATATGATTTTCAAATCATTTCCTTGAATGTGTGAAATACCTCCTCATAAGAAAGGGTAATATTTGAATAGCTAAGGCCCTTAGCCTTTTAAAATAATAAATAACACCCCCATTTTCTTGAAATCATTGGCGAAAACAATGTTATTGTTTCTGGTTTTGAATATTTTAATTTGTCGGGTCCAAATCAAAAATAATAAACAATTCTCCAACTTTTCATATATAAACCTAACAAATTACCCATTTCTATTCACTCAATATCATTGAATTTCTACTACCCTCTCCCCTATAATTCATATAGTTTTATCACGGAAACCCTATGATTGTAGGAAGCCTCTCCCAATCCATTGGTATCACACATCCAAGTAAGGGATCCTCACCTTTCGCTCTTCATTTCAATTGATGAACCAATTTTGAATTTAGTCATTTTAATTCCAATTGGTTATATTTTCATCCTTTTATAATCTATTATATACTATCCATTTTATGTTAATATAATGAGAGATCATTTATCCTCCCACACTTAAACTCTTACTTACACCATTACTATGCCGAAATTCCGTAAGGGATTTCCCTTTTCTCATTTCCATTTCAAGCACTTCATTTATATTACTCATTTTAAATTCCATTTAATATTTTGGGATATTATGCTACATGATCCCCTCACCATCAATTTCAGGTATAAATTATTATATTCTGCTTTCTCTCTCATCATCAAATTTTATGAATTTCCATATGATGTCATTATGATGATAAAATTGCATCACACTTTTCCATGCCAAAATCATCATGTAGTGAATACCATATCCATTCCCGTATCGAGGGTTTTCACCTTTCTACACATATAATTAATGATTTGGGATTTAAATTTATGTACACTACATTCTTTGATCATGGAATAAATTAGGATGTTGACTGAATCCAAGTTGTATAATCTATGTATCACAGTTAAGCATGAGATTGAAATGATTATGAAGGGTTCACTCGGATAGTTCACCAATGCATTGGGTAATATTTAGTTTAATGATATATCATGTTTGGATAGTGGTTTACCTGATTCATTTATATGTCTTTTTTCCACCATGTTGGGATAGGGGTTTACCTAATTCCTTGATGTCAATGATGCAATGTTTTTATTTGTTTCCAGATATCCTTGTTATGATTATCATGAAATATCATGAATTTATGTTCATGTTTCTCTTATGCTCCATTAATATGCATATTGCCTAACATGTATGGTATTCATCATGTTATGAATTTTTTACTCCCATACTGGGCTTTGTACCTCACCCTTTTGATTATGTATGTCCTTAGTTTATCCCATGAAATGTTAAGTATGAAGGAATGTTGTGGTCATATAAAAGAATATCTCAATTAATATGTGTATTTCAAGTATTAAGTTATTATGTAATGTTCATATTCCCCAAATACACTATAAATATTAATCATCCATGTTTTATTATGTTCAATTCCATGTATTAAATAACATTTAAATATGAATTAAAGAGCAGGGTCATTATAGTTGGTATTAGAGGAGGGGTTTAGTTAGTTTTTGGCATTATGATTAGATAACTCCAGTGAAATACATTGGGACAAGACTATTTATAATGAAATAATCCTTAAATCTTGGTGATTATATAGTAAGTGATTAATCAATAAAATAAATCTCTATTGGGATACGTACAAGTTGAGGTGGCTCTGGTATAAATTTTTCTATGGGTAAAACCCAAAAACACCGCTTTAAGATAGAATCGAATGAGAACTAATGCATAACTATGGGTCTTGCTGCACTATTGGTTCAACACTCCTAGGGGTTATTCATTGGTAAATTCAAAATCTTAGTATGAACATTTATTAAGGGAGAAATAAAAAAAGTCTATAAGAATATATATTATGAAATAGATCATGGATAAAATATATTGAAGCCTAGAAAATTCATATGTGAAGAAAATAAATGTAATATATAAGTTATCACTTTTATGTCATTGGATCCCCCTTTTTTTGTTTAATAAAAAAATTCTTCCCTAAGTCTTTTTGGAGGAATTACAAGAGTATAACTTGAATAAAAAAATGAAAGGTAGGGTTATCATCTAAGGTTCTACGTATTCTTTTATATCCCTAAGCATTAGTTAAACAATCCAAACATGACCACAAATAATGGATGTAGAGATGTCAGTGAAAATGGAAAATGGGGAAATTATTTCATCCCATGAATATAACTCCTCCCCTATCACATTTGGTAAATTGAACATCCCAGAGAACCTCATCATTCATCCCTTGGGGGAATTTTATGGAACTCTTGGTGGGGGTTAACTTTCGTATTATAGAGACAACAAAAATTGCCTCAAGAGGGAAATCACTCTCTATATGAAGAATAGACCCCTAATTTTATACATGTTATAGGAGAAGGATGAATCTTATTTGAAACCATCATCCCATCCATTGATATTACTTCCCTATAAGTATTCATATATTTCTCATATGATTGAGTCTAAAGAAGGAACCATCCTCGAAGACATTCCAATTTTTGGGGAATTCACTGATGTGTTTCTCAAGTAATTTCCTAGTCATCCTCCTAGAAGAGATGTTGACTTGTAGATTGATCTTATGCCTGGGGAATTTCCAATATTCAAGAATCCATATAGAATTTATATTTTGTTTCTTCAAGGGATAAAGAATCAACTATAAGAGAATCTTCATAAATTTTTTAAACACCCAAGTGCTTCACCATGGGGTCCACTAGTCCTTCTCTTCATGAAGAAGGATAAATAAATAATTAATTTCATTGAATATCGTGAGCTTAAACAAATCACAATAATGAACAAGTATCATTTTCCATGAATTTATGACTTGTTCGATCAACTTCTTGGATCACAATACTTCTCTTTGGTGGATCTGTGGTCAAGATATTACCAAGTACCCATGAGGAAGGACGATATCCCCTGAACTACATTTCATACTAGGTATAGTCACTATTAATTGATAATAATTCCTTTCGGAATTACTAATTCTCTAGTAATCTTAATGGACTTGATGAATATAGTGTTTATAGATTACCTCGAAAAATTTGTTGTAGTATTTATAGATTATATTAAAATTTACGTCAAAACCAAGGAGGAGAATGAGGAGCATCTAAGAACTATAATAGATACATTGAAAAATAAGAAACTCTATAAAAATTAGATCAAGTTCTATTTATAGTTGGAGAAAATATCATTCTTAGGGAATATCATCACAAACAATGAGAAATATGTGGATCCTTCCAAAGCAAAAGTAATTGATGATGGATGCGGGTGATATCTGTGATGGATATTTGTAGATTCTTGGGGTTAGCATGATATTATCTCTAATTTTTGATAAATTTCTCATGATTATGAAACCCTCTTACCAAGCTAACTTGAAACCGAGTCAAACATTCTGGAATAATGTATGTGAAGAACGCTTCATGGAGTTGACAAAGATACTTACCACTTCCACTATGATTACACTACCCGAATGTGGGGAGATTTTCATAATCATAAGCAATGAATTGAAGAAGGATCTGGGCGGGGTGTTGATGTAGAATGAAAAATAATTTGTCTATTCATTTAGGCAGTTGAAAATTCAGGAGAAAAACATTCCCACACATGACTTCAAGTTTGCAGCGATGACCTTTTCATTGAAAATATGAAGGCATTATCTCTTTGGGGAGTGGTGTGAAATATATATGGACCACAAAAGTTGAAAATATATATTCATATAGAAAGAGATGAATATTCACCAGTGAGTATGGATAGAGCCAACTAAGGATTACGATTTCTCAATCCATTACCACCTTAGGAAAGCAAACAAGGTGGATAATACTCAATGTAGAAAGAACCCAATGATGATATGATTAAAGATAATTGAAAAGGATCCAATATTCATTGATCTGATGAATATGGACATGAGAATCATAAATAAAGGAACATCATTAATCCTTTCATAATTTTCTACCCAACTATCTCTTTTTGAATGGTTAATGGATTCTCAAAAAGGTAATGTAGGAATTTCAGAGAAAGTAGAAACTATCTGAAAAGGGGAATCCTCATTGTTTAATTTTAATGATAAAGGAATTGTGAGATTTGGGTCAAGACTATGTGTTCCTTCAAATACAAAGTCATGAAATAACTTTTTGCTGATGCACATTGTTCTAATTTCTATTTTCACCCAAGAAACATGAAGATGTATCAACATCTCCGGGACCACTATTGATGGGATAACATGAAGAAGGAGATTTATAAATAAACATAAAAGTTCATAGTATTTCATCATGTGAAGGATGAGAGGTATAAGTGTAAGGGGATGATGAAACCGATACCCACACCATTATGGAAATGGAAAAACATTTCCATAGACTTTGTCACTGGACTTATGAAGACATACAAAGAGAACAACACAATCTAGGTTGTTCTGGATCATCTTACAAAGATTACACACATAATTGTAACTCGAGAGGATTTATAATTGGATCATCTATCACATATATACATTAGATAAGTTGAAAGGATTCATGGAGTACCACTATCAATTGTGTCTGATCGAGATCCACGATCCACCCTTATGTTTTGAAAGAGTCTCCAAAATACTATGAACACTAAGTTAAACTTCAACGTGACCTATCAGACTCAAATTGAGGGCCAATATGAGAGTATTATCTAGACACTTGAGGACATGTTTTGATCTTTCTCAATATAATTGAAAGGTGGATGATACCAACATATTCTTTTATTAGAGTTCTCTTTCAACAATAGTCTCTACTAAATCATCAAAATTGATCCTTATGAAACCCTTTATGGGAAGAGGTGCAGAACACTTGCATGTTGGGATGATGTTGGGTAACAAAAACTTCTAAGTCTGGAAATGGTTGAAAAAATTGTGGAGAAGGATATAACCATCCAAAAACACATCAAAGATGATCAGAGATGACAAAAGATATATTTTGACAATCATCGACGAGACCTAGAGTTTGATGTCGAAGACATGGTATTCCTACTCATATATCCATGGAAGAGAGTAATGAGATTTGGTAAGAAGGGAAAGATTATTCCATGATACATCAATCCTTTTGAGATACTTGATCACATCAGAGTAGTGGGTTATCAACTAGCACTCCCACCAAACCTGACTCAAGCCCATGATGTATTCTATGCAGCACTCTTAAGGAAGTACATACCAGTCCCATCACATGTTCTCAATAATGATCTTGTACCACTATAGAATAACCTCTCTAATGATGAGAATCCAGGGAAGATCTTTTATCATAGAGAAAAACTTCAATAAAACAAGACAATGCCCATAATCAATGTGTTTTAAAGAAACTGAATGTTTTAGGAACTGATGTTGGAACTGGAGGAAGTGATGAAGTAGAGTTACCTTTTTTTATATTTGGAAATTGAAATTTTGAGGGTGAAATTTCATAAGAGGGAATTTTTTAATGCCCCAAAATATTATGAATAAAATTCCCTTTATTTTAAATAAATTTCTTAATGATATGGAAAACTCAAGCACTTGTTTTGTTTTATTATATACAATTTGATTTAAAAGACTCTTATGTATCCTTACTGTTGATAACATATCCTTTGAAAAGTGATCACATGGCTAGTATAAATATAGGGATGGAAAAAATACTTTTGGCACCAACAAAGTATGTGATGGCCTCAACCAGTAGAATTGAACTTTATAAAGCCCGTTTATTAGGGATTATTAGGGAGATATAATTTCTACTCAAGGACCTTGACCAAGACCAAGCTAGGATCCTATAACTTAGGCATGAGAAAAACCATTTACATGAGAATCTCAAACTCATCCAAAATCAGAAACCAAACAAAGTTCCTCGAATGACCGCATAAAATCCCAAGAATAATAGACCTTACTTTTAGGGAATATGATGATGTGATAAATGTATATGTAACAAGACCATAACATTAAAATTATGTGAATTATTTTTGTATTGAATAATGAATTTACAGTCATTATATTATTGTTACTTTATAAATGATTTATAAAGAACAAATAGTATTTCTGGTTAATATTAAAATCTAATTAATAAATCTATTTTGATGAATTAATTTATTTTTGAATTAAAAAATATTTCCATAAAATATTATTATTAAATTGATATTATTAAATATAAATGATCATATATGTTTTATAATTTGAATTAGAATTTTTATTATGGTTTGAAAACTGTTTTTATCAAAACACATCAATTTTAAATAAATGTAGATTTTTATTTTAAAAGTGAAAATTAAAATAATTACAGAATTATTTAGATAGATTTTATATTATATTTGGAATTTGGATGTCAAAATTATCATACAGTCAATTTTTCCTAATTTTACGAGATAGTCAAATTTTTGGGTAAAAATTAAATACCATATAAATATATAATTTGTTTTATAAAATAATAATGTCCCAATAGTAATATAATAAAATTGAATAAAAGGTATATTTTTTCAAATAAATGTTTTACTTTAAAATAGTATAATTTTAGTTTTATTTGATTTATATTTTAATGCCTTAGTGAATCCTACAAGACATCTATAATATTTTAAGATTTTAAAATCATTTCCTTGAAAATGAGACTCACCTCCACCTATGAAAGGGAAATATTCTAAAATATTTGGCTCTAATACTTTTAAAATAATGTATAGAATTCCCCTTTTCTAGATACCGATGCCAAAAAACCATGGTATGGTATGTGGTTTTGAATATTTTAGTTTGTAGGGTCCAAAACCAATATAATTAAGAAGTCCCCCACCATTCCTACGTAAACCCACCCAAGAACCCATTACCCTTCACACAAGATCATTGAATCTTGAACTACCACTTCCCCGCACTCCCTAGATTAATCCAAAGGCTCCCCTAAGCACTCAAGAAACTTCCAAAAAGCCTTTGGGATCACATATCCATGTAAGGTATCCAAGCATTTCTCTATTTCTTTCAATTCAGGAACCTTATTTGAAATTAGCCATTTTAATTCCAATTGGTTATAATTTCAAACTTTTATAATCAATTACCTTATGTACATTTGATGTTATTTCATGGAGGGATAATTTATCCCCCACCACATAGACCCTTACCTACTCCATCACTATACCGAAATTCCTTAAAGGATTTTTCTCTTCTCATTTCTATTTCATGCACTCCATTTGTATTATGAAACTTAAATTCCATTTCATATATTGTGATATAATGTTCAATGATCCCCTAAAATCCTATTTCTATTATAAATTTTGAGAGACCCCTTTCCCTATTATCTACCCATTTTATGAATATACATATGATGCAGTTAAGCTCCTGGAATTGCACCACAATTTTCCATGCCAGAATCATTGTGTAGTGAATACCATACCCATTCCTCTATCAAGAGAATACCAATTTATGAAAAAATACAGATTTATTAGAGACATTCATTTACGTATACAAAATTAATCAATCATGGAATAAATGATGATGTTCAATGAATCCATGTTAAAAGATCAATGTGGAACACTTAAGCATGAGATTGAAATTATTATATTGGGTGCACCCAAATAGATCTCCAATGAATTGGGTAGTGTTTAGTATAATGATAAGTCATGTTGGGTTAGGGGTTCACCTATTTTCTTTATAGGTATTTTCCCTCCATTTTGGGATTGGGGTTTAATAGATTCCATTATGTTAATGACGCATTGTTTTAAGTTTTTACCACATTTCCATGTTATTATGACCATGATATATCATGTCATCAAGTTCATTTTTCTCTTATCCTCCATTGATTTTCCAATTTTCCAACATGTATTTTATTCTTCATGTTATGCCTTTCTTACTACCTTATTGGGCTTTATATCTCACCCTTTTATTAGGTATTCCCTCAGGTTATCCCATGCAATTCTAAGTACAAAGGAAAGTTGTGGTCATATAAAAGATGTTTTCAATAAAGATGTGTATTTCATGTTTTCTGTTTTTATGTAATGTTTATAAGCCCTAAAGACAAAAAAAATTCAATCATCTTGGTTTTATTAAGTGGACTTTTATGTAATAAACCATGTATAAATATGGAATAAAGAGCTTGTTCATTATATAAATTTACATAAAATCATTCAAAAAGTATTAGTTGTTTAATTTATTTTGATAAAATATGTATGTGTGCATAAAAAAATTCAAAAAAAAAAATGATTTCCTATATTTCAAATTGATTTTATTTTCATTTCCTATTAATTGTCCACCAAAGATTTCATTTTTTTCATGACCTGTCCCGTGGGGCCCATGACCTGGCATCCCCAAAGTTCGCCTTCCAAATGCCAGGGGTTGGAGACTAGCGCCGATGGAATCAACCTGCAAGTGGGAGGAATTTTATTGAGTAGCTGTATATAAAACCACATCTGAAGAAAATTGGAAAAGGAAACATGCATGCTACCAAACAACCATGGAGTAAAATTAAAAACTATAGGTCAGGTGGACCAAAATACCCACCCAACAAAAGATGAACTTAAAATAGGAAAGTAGAATGAAACTTTGTAATCCATCAGATAAAAACCCTACATGATGGGTTAGTATAGAGTAGCTGATAGAAGCCATAGATGTAAGCCTGACCTGCCTGGTCTCACTGGGAACCATCGGGTCTATGGCCACCAAGTCCTTTTCCAAGTTGTCAGTCATCTGCACTAGACACAACACATGCGGGCAAAGCCTGTGCAGGTGTGAGTAACAAAATAATCAGTAGGGACACCAAACCAATAAGAAAATACCACAATGAAGTCCATAATAAAACCAAAAGGTATGATCACAAATCATGGTAATGAACATGACACATCACACCAAGAATATTCTATAGTATGGAAAGTATGACCCTTAGTCATATCATTGAACTCCATGGGCTATTAGAGAACTCTTTTTCAATGAGCATAGTGGGTATGCCATGTCACACAGAAGCCGCTTCCCATTAACCTTGGAAAATGTGGTTCTCATCCCTGATGATTACCATGGGTATGATGGGTCACACAAAACATTCTCCCCACAGTGGGCATGTTGGGTCACATAAAAGGCTATTCCCACATTGGCTACACTGAGGTACTCCCCTTGTCAAGTATCATTGGTCTTCTGGGTCACACAGAGATGCTCCCAACCATGTGTATACTTGTCCATGTAGAGATACTTCCCAGTGGGCCATTGTAGCTGATCCACACAAGGTCTCTTGTTAGCAGTCAGTTGGTCTTAGCCAACGACAGGGTTTCTGCACGTAGTGTGCTTGATTCTCGGAGAATCGTTCCTCAAGTCATTCATAAAATTTCAACTTCCATGAAATCCCCCAAATATTATTCCAAAAGACATGGCTCATTGTGAGGTTTACAACCACACAAACGGCTCATCAATCATATGTCTTTTTTTAATGATATTGGTGTTTTTGTAAACATGATCTTGTTAGATCCAAGCCCGGTCCGACCTAGTCAGACTGATCTGACCAACCCAGCCCGAGGTTGGGGGG
Organism: Viscum album; assembly: GCA_963277665.1. NCBI lineage: Eukaryota > Viridiplantae > Streptophyta > Magnoliopsida > Santalales > Viscaceae > Viscum > Viscum album. The sequence continues at coordinate 1,341,861,338 of OY728132.1, forward strand.
CCCAAAAGCCCCAGTTTAGTTTGACTAACCCGACCTGACCCAATTCGAGTCTAGGTTAGCCTGATCCAGTCTATGTAGTTGAGCTATAGGCCCAATGGGCCATGAGTCTAGCCCAATAGCGTGGGTCCAACCTGATGTGTAGGTTCAGCACATTGGGCGTGGGTCGTGCCCAGTTCACCAAAGGTGAACCGGTTCTCTACCAGGCTAGGATACGGCCGGTGTCCGCATATGCCCGCCTTCCCTGTGGGTCTCCGTGAGGCCGTATCCTTTATCCCAGACACATAGCATTTCCGGGGCACCATCACGTGGTCGGAAAAACATTCTACCCGTGGTTAGGGGACCACGTGCCCCGAAAATGATAGCATGAGGCTGTGGGCCACACCAATGACACAGTTGTGGTGAAGCATTATTATTCTAGCTGACGGCCCGACCAGTGGAAATTGGTGCACCACAACAGCCTGATTCAGCTGCGACGCTCCTCCTGGCGTACTATTGTAGGATGCCGCGTCCCGCCCATGACTGTCGCCTCTAACCCATGTCCACCACCGGTGCCATCGGGATTTTCTAGGGATCATTAGGTTCGCACCAATGGTCCATTCTCCACACTGGCTTTGCCTCTAGCCTTCGTAGGGTGTCTCCTTCCCTAAAACGACCTCATATTTTCATTGCAAACAATTTGAATGCCCAACCATGAAGAATGCACACGACGGAGGAGACGAGGCCTTGTTTGTATCTACCCATACCCTCTGCATAATAGGTTAAAAAAGGGAAGGATTGGGATCAATGTTCTATCAGATATTCATCAATCCCAGTGCAAAAATCCCACAAAAAAGACACTCCCACATGAATACGCGATCCTCAGATCAAACGGTTTGTGGGTTGATTCGCATTTATTGTTTTATAATAAGAAAGGGTAAAACCAAACATAATTAAACCCATTCCTCAAAGTAACACGATGTTGAAGCGGTCCGCCTATGAAGACTCAAGAGGTCGTATCCATTTTTCACTGACCAGTCCCATTCTTTAAGATGCATCAAAGTTGTTAATGATCTGCCAATGTTGGTAGCTCATGATTGGAGATAGTTCTCGACATCAGTTCATCAGACAAATTCCTCCCATTGATTCTGAACTACCCAAAACTATATCCTATTAACAGAAAACATGTCACAATATTTATGTTATGCTATTTTATTTCTGAAATATCATATCTATTACGCATCATTTAATGCATTGTTATGATACACAAAAATGATCCATTAATGAGCTTCATTTAATGCGCATCATCGCGGCACTATAGTGCCACCTTCAACCGATCAAAATATTCAAAAAACAAAACAAAATATATTTTTAAGTTATTTTTTCTAGAAATGTCCAAAAACATACTTTTTTGTTCATCAATCACCGGTAGAAGTTAGGTTCTTTCTAGGTGAATCCCTATATTCCATGTTCAACAGTGCCATTGTATTTTTGATCAAATCATCGGTTCAAAAGGTAGAAAAATACTCTTGCATGTTTACTTAAATGAAATTACAAAAAGATCAAGATTCTATTATGGGCTCACCAGGCCTCAGATTCTTGTTCTTTAAAAGAATCTGGTCCCAAAATAATTCTATATTATAAAAAAATTACATGGAAATTCTAGTACATTACATTACTTTCTCTTTTTTTGGATTCATGTTCTTCTATGCCAAAACAAGTCTAAATATTCAAATGGGGATACTAAGAATGAATATGAGCCTCATGATCTCATGTGCTCTCGTGGAGATTTCCATGCTTCCACTGAACATGCACTAAAGGAATCTACCATCCACGAAAGACCCAGTCACGTTTATCCTCTGTCTCCACTAGAAACTCTGAAAATGTCACCCCATAGTCAATTTTCAGCTCACCCTTGTCGATGATGTGATATGGATCATGCAAACACCTCCTCAGCAGCGAGACATGAAAAACATCATGCACTTGGTGCGTCTATGTGGGAAGCTCTAGGCGGTACCCCACATTTCCAACTATACTAATAATCTTAAAAGGTCTTATTAACATCGGAGATAACTAACCACCTCGGTCAAATCTCTGCAAACCCCATCGGGGTTTGACATAAAGGCAGACATGGTTTCCCTCCTTTTACTACTAGGGTCCCTCTCTTCTATCAGTAAACAATCTATTCTTTCTCTGTGCAGTCCTCATATGCTCCTAGATGATCTAAACCTTCATAGTGGTATCCCATACCAACTTTGGACCTATTATTTTTTACACCCCTGGTTCTATCTAGTAGAGAGGTGATCTGCATGGCCACCCGTACAAGTCCAAAAATAGTGCCATACCAATGGTGGAGAGATATATATTTTTTATGAAAAATCCACGTGTGGTAGGTGGTCCCCCCCAATTATGACCAAAATCATTGATACAAGCACAAATCATGTCCTCCAATGACTATATTGTATGCTTTGTCTGACCATCCATCTATGGGTGAAAGGATATGCTCATGTGAAGATGTGTCCTGAATGCTACTGGTAATCCCTTCTATAACCAAGATGTAAAGAGTGCATCATAGTCTGAGATGATTGTCAAAGAACCCTGTGAAGCCACACTATCATCTGGATGTAGATGCTCCCCAAGCCCTCTACCGATCCAAGATCTCGGATGGGTAAGAAGTGATCTGAAACGGTATGTTGGTCAACAACCACCTAGATAGAATCATAGACCTTGGATGTTCATGGTAACTCTATCACGAAGTCCAACCAGATACCATCCAACTTCCACTCTGCTACCTCAAGTGGTTGTGCGAAGCATGTTGGAACCTGATGCTCAACCTTCACTTTTGGATAAGTGAGGAATCATGAAACAAACTATACCACTGATTTTTCATCCTTGGTAACCTGTAATGACGTCAGAGGACCTGATACATCTTCACCATACCATGATGTACCGCCAAAGGGGATGTACGGAACTTCCTCAGCACCTCCTCCAGCAATATGGCTGGTACTATGGTGTGTCCTCTGAAAAGGATGTCGTGCTCCCCACCTATCAAAAATACATCAGGAGCCTATTATAAGGGTAAATGAGCATGTTGGGCCCCATATTCAACATCCAAAAGGCATGAAACCAAGACCCAATCTAAGATATGGGGAGAGACATTCTCCGACTGAAGGTAAGATGCGCCATCATCATCCATGAAAGATATCTACATTGTGGCTAGCTGCTCCATCGGTTCACGCTATAAGTGTTGACCAAACCACTTACTAAGCGTGTCTTCCACCATATTCCACATCTCTAGTGTATAGAATATCTCAAATTAAATGTCTTAGAGGGACACTAGCCATCTCTACTATCTCATGTTCTTTTCCTTATATGTAAAGATATACCTGAGACTCTTGTGGTTGGACAAGACTGTAAACTGCTCACCCATCAAGTAGTGCCTTTACATCTTCAAGGAAAAGAACACTACTAATAACTCCAGGCCAGGGGTTGCATAGTTCAGCTTATGCCACCTCACCTTCCATGAGCTATAGGCGATCACTGCTCGCTCCTTCATCAGGACACAACCGAGACCAGTCCCAGATGCATCACAAAATACTACATACCCAATGCCCTCTTTTTGTAGTCCTAGTATGTGGGGAACTCAGTAGTATCCAACTCATCTCCCATTGATACCACTTTGTTACAACCCATCCCCTGGGGCCCATTCCATGAAATCCTCCAAGAATTCCTCTCGAAGTCCAGGGGATGGTTTTTATTATCGAAGTCATCATACTGCATGTGGGAGGAATTTTCCAAAGTAAATATACACACAACCACATCCCAAGAAAGCTGGAAAAGAGAACATGAATTCTATAATGGAAAATATGTGTGTGAACCTCTGGTAGTATCCAGCAAAACCCATGATACTCCGCACCTCAGTCAAGCTTCTGGGTTGATCCTAATAAAGCACCACCTCTATCATTGCCAGATCCACAACAACTCCAGCCTCCATGATAAAGTGTCCCATAAAGTGTTCTTCTCAAATACAGAACTGGAAGTTTGAGAGCTTCTCATAATGTTGGTGCTCTAAAAGTGTAAATAGGAATATCCATAGGTGTGTAGCATGATCTTCTTATGACACCGATTACACCAACATGTCATCAATGAATACCTTCATGACACAATCGGTGTGTGGATGGATGATCCTGTTCCTGAGTCCCACGAACCCTGCTGGGGATTTGGTCATGCCAAAATGAATCACCAAAAACTCCTAGTGGCCATAAAATCTTCTAAAGATTGTCTTTGGTGTGACCTCATCCCATACCCGAAGCTGATGATAGCCTAATCTGAGTTCAATCTTCGAGAACCACCTATCTCCCTCCAGCTAGTCAAAGAGGCTATCAATCCTTCACATTGGATACTTGTTCTTCATGGTATCCTACTTTAGGAACCTAAAGTCTATGCATAGCCTCAAGCTCCCATCCACATTCATGGAAAACAAAACTAACGCATCTGATGGTGAAATTTTTGGCCACACGAAACCCTTCCCCTTCAATCCCTCCATTTTTATGCTAAATTAACAATGTTCCATGGGGAGCCATCCAATATGCAGGCGTGGATATCATTGATTTCAAGGGGTACATGTCGGTGATGATGTCTACCTCCATATAGGGTGGTAGTCCCTTGACATCCTTAAAAAAGACATCCTCATAATCATCCACCACTACAAGAATTCTTGGAATCCTCTTGTCCTCCACACCAACGGTGTGGCATGCCAATTGGTTAGTGATCGGCGGCACCCTCCTTTGAGAAAGTTCGTCCTGTGATATAAAGGCTCCCTTATCACTAGAGAAAAAAACTTAGCCCTATCCTCACGAACACAAAAAACCCTGCACCTTATATAGTCGATCCGAGCATGGATTGTAGATAACTAGTCCATACCCATGATGATGTCGTAAGGCCTCGATGCTACTACTAAGAGATCCTAAATGAATCTCTCACCTCCTAGAGTAAGCTCACACTGCTGGAACCAATGTGTAATCATGAAATCCTCTCCAGCAAGAGTGTCTAATTGTAAGGATTGACCCAACAGATTCATTAGAATCTTAGAGCCTCGAACAAGATCCATGGAAAGGAAAGAGTGATTAGAACCTATGTCAAAAATAACTACATCTACGGTTTAGAAGACACAGATCGACCCTCTAATCTTCTCTAGAGTTCCACGGTCATAGGCCTTCATCACCTGAATGTATCCTCACCCCTAGTGGATTTCTCCCTAAGCCCGTGGTTGACCCCCTGGGGGTGTTTGAGGTAGTACCTAGAGCTACCACCCACCGCCTTCTACTCGGCCTAGTCCCATGACATGTGTCACGAACCGTCCTCGGGGCCCGTGCCGTGACTACCCCATGCCTGCCTCCCAATGGCCAGGGACTGGCGACTAGCACCAAAGGCATAAGTCCTGACAAAAGGGGAAGTCATTTTTTTTATAAAGTAAACAAACACCATAGAGTAAGACACTAGAAGTAAAAACTAAGTAAACTGTGTACAAAAGTATGTGCGGAAAAGTAAGTGGGCCAAAATACAAACCCAAAATGAAAGTAAAGTACAACTGGAAAGAAAGTACATCAACTGAAAAAGTAATGCTACAACGTCGAGCCATCCATTGGAAATCCCACCTGAAGGGTGGGTACATATAGTCTCTTCAGCTCCTCGGGTCCAGCCATCCACTCCGTGTACATCTCGCCCAGTGGTCCACCTATAGGTACTGAATTGCTCCACAAGCCTCAATCACGATCAGCGTTGTCCTTCGTCTGCATCCAACACAACGTAGTGCGGGCATAGACCGTGCAAGGGTGAGTATACACTACTCAGTTGGGACCCCGAGACCCCCGAAGGTCTCCCAGAATCCACAAAGGTTAATCCACAATGGAAAGATACAATCACGAATTAATATCCAACTCTACTTAGGTATATGCCCATACATATAGCTAAGTCATCAATTCCAAATCGGGTCCAATATCCGAGCCCAAGTTCAGTCACATCCACAAAGGATAGTACAACCCATTCCACATAGGAAAGCACAACCCAATCCATATAGGAAAGCACGTCAATCATATCGAATATAATGATTGAAAGTCAAGACTCAACTCACACATGTATAAATCATTTGTAATGCAAAAGGAGATGATCATATTTAGTTATGGATTCATCTAGATGGGACCCACGTAGGATACTAGACCAGCTAAGTTGTCGGACCCACATAGGATACTACAACAGAGGTCAACACTGTCAGACCCATGTAGGATACAATTACTGTAGTCGTCACCGCTGAACCCATAGAGGATTCCAGTACGGTTGTCGTCATCGTCGAACCCACAGAGGATTCCAGTACGATAGTCTTCACCATCGAACCCATGGAGGATTATAGTACGAAAGCCTTCACCATCGAACCCACATAAGATTTAGTACGGTTTTCATCGTCGTCGAACCCACGGAGGATTCCAGTACGAAAGTCTTCACCGTCGAACCCATGAAAAATTCCAGTAAGAAAGTATTCATAGTCGAACCCACGGAGGATTCAGTACGGTTGTCATCATCATCGAACCCACGGAGGATTCAATAATGAAAGTCTTCATCGTCGAAACCACGGAGGATTCGAGTACAGTTTTCATCATCTCCAAACCCACGGAGGGTTCTAGTATGAATGTCATCCCCGTCGAACCCACAGAGGATTCCAATATAGTTGTCATCGTCACCGTAGCCAGCTCTAGGGTTCCTGCACACAACATGATCGTTTCTAGGAGGGTCTTCTCCACAAGACAAGGGGGTTGATACATCAACTAACACATAGTTTGGAGTTGATGTATCCCATAGTTCCACCTCATCGATAGGAACTCAACGTGACAGACGGCGTGTCAATCAGCAGCTCGGTCTGAGAGTTATTGGCTTTTCTGTCTGAGGGACCCGGTTTGTTTTTAAGTCAAAACCAACACGATCGCACTCCAACTGCATCCAAACCTCAAGTGGATTAATCCAAAAGGTCCGTCTCACTACGAGGAATCCAACAAAGTCAATAGCACGTCAATCGAACGTCCGGAGCTCAAGTTGTAAGCGTTTCCACTCCGAGGGCCTGGCTGGTTTCATGTTCGATCCAACCCAGTTGTACCCAAAGTTCTCCTAAAACATAAGAGTAATATACCTAAACGAACATCTCGATCCAAAGATTCCAACAAAACTGACGGTGCGTCGATCAGAGGCCTTAAGCCCATGATATGGGAAAATGATTGGAAACAGTCCAAAATGGGGGGTCTGGGCCCGGCCTGGCCCGGCCTAACCCCCCCTGGGTCGGCCCGAACCGGGTTGACCGGTCTCGGCCCCGCTTCCGGTGCGGCTGGGCACGGCCCGGCCTGGCCCGCGTGACCCGCCCCGCCCCGGCCGGGGGGGGGGGGGTGCGCCGGCTAGGCCAGCGACCGAGCAGTGGGGACGCATCCCCCCCCCCATTTTGCGCCCCACGGACACAGTAGGCACCGCGTCCTCCTCCCCTGGATCCCGTGCGACCATTGGATCTGGACGCCTGCCGCCGCGGCATTAGCCGAGGAGGTTCCTTTTGGCGGCGCGCCGGGCGCCGGGTGCGCCGGCAGCGTCTTCCGCAGACCGCTGGACGTGCTCCGTTGTTTTGATTTTCCTATCATCTGTGCCTACGGCTCTCTCGGGAGCCGTACTTTACTGCGATGACCTCCATTCACCATTCCGGTCCCGTTTCATCATTTCCAAAAGCTCCGCGCATGAAGAACAAAAAAATGGTGGGTTCAGACTTGTTTATTGGTCCGCACCAACCGCGTTAGTGGTTTGAAACAACTCTAAACAATTCCTGGAAAATGATAAATCCCAACCCACAATAATAATCCATCGATAAAGTTGTTAATTTGTTGGTCTGAGTTCATTTTTTGGAGGAAAACAAACATGGGAGTATTATAATTTTCAAAATGACCCCTGCCTCGATGAAGTCGTCGATCGAGGTTCATCATAGGAAAAAGATGCCGCGGAAGACGGTGTTGTGGGACGAGGCTTCGTAAGCATTGTCGGTGTTCACATGATGAAGAATGCGGCATCTCACTTCCTTCGACTATGAGATGAAATTCTTCATCGAAGCTTCGATGTTCTTCTTGTTCTTCAAGAAGGAAGAAAAAAATATTCAAGAGTTCTCTCCTCCACACAGCGAATCCCCCCACGATAAAATAAGACGTTGTCTTATTTTATTTACACACACACAAGCCATAATTAATTTGAAATTCAATGATCTCATTCAATTAACTAAATTAATTGAACTGTATTTAATATTCCAATATATTGCGTGAGTTTACATGCCATTAAAAAGGGGGTGCGGGTGTGTTACAAAAATAAAAGCACGAGGGAGGTTTTAAGGGATTGAAGGGGTGGTGATCGTGTGGTCCGCACCTCACTATTATCCTACCAAATGGAGTTAGGATGTAGTGGGCCCCACTCCAACATCCATGCATAGGTTAAAAACACATAAAATAGAAAATAAAAAATATTGCACAAATTTTTATTTCATTCCTTAGTTAACCCAATTTTATAAAAACCTCACCCGAGTAAACACAACTCCAAATAAGGTGTTTATAAGCAATTAACATCGCTGCGGTTTATTCAGTGCCTTCAGATTTTGATTCCAAGCACCAGTTCAAAAGTTAGGAAAACCCGCTCATTTATTCACTAAACGTACCCGAGATAAATTTCGGAAATTGATTTTGAGCACACCGGGCCTCAAAATCAGGTACCGTCAGAAACTGCGTACTTGTAAAATTCCAAATAAATTAAGGAAAAAATTTCCTTGAAATTTCTGGGTCTTTACAACATGTCTATATCCCTAGGGAAATCCTCACTCAATCCTTTGATTCTTCCTTGGAGGTCCCTCGACCGTCTGATGATCGTCTTCACGATGGGTCAGTAAGTCACGATCCATGTGTCCCTACCCCCCACACATAATGTAGAGCATAGTTCCCTACAGATTCCCTCTACTCAGGGAGCACTGCAAAACTGACCGCATGTCTTGGGGTCATCCCCTAAAATATCTGACTTACTTGGGACCCCACGTCTGCTACCTTATGCTCACTACTAATTACTCTGACGCCTGATGTCTATTGGTGGCTCCGGCTATCGGCACCTGCTCTAACAGGAATATATCCACAAGAAGGGCTCGTTCTATCACTCCAGTCTGAGTGGGGATACTGTGAGACACCATGGATACCCTGATTTCCTATCTGAGTCCCTCCTCAAAGGTTCCATCCCTAAAGAAAGGGTCTCACACCATGTCTGTGGAGTAGCAAGAGGGGTCTGTAAACCTTGAAGAGTACTCACCCCATGAAATTCTTCCCTGCTATAGGTGAACCTGATTTTATATACACAATGATCGCAAGGTCTTGGGGAAGAAATCCTCTCTAGAAATCCACTCCAAGTCAGCCCTATATAGGGTCACCTCATTGTGAGTCTAAATCCTCATGATTTACAATATCCCTATGGATCCATGAATAAGGCTCGCAAACAAGATCTCCATCTGGTCTGGTTTCATTCTCCCTTAGAGAAGAAATCACACCACTGCCTCTAGCCAGTCCTCAGTGGCCTAAGGATCTATCTCCCCCCTAAACCTGACAGGTCTCTATCTCTAGAACTCACACAGGGCACTGAGCCAACATTAATTATCTTTCAGTAATGTCCATTATAAATGATGATCAATGAGTGGTGGTAATACTGGTGCACCACCCGGTGCAGCCATCTGTAGCACAGATCCTTAAACTGAAGCCTCATTGCTAGGTGGGATTTCATCATGGTCATGCATTAGAATCATAGATGATCATTTGCATAGATGCATCCTTATATAGATCAAGATGCACCACCATTAATATATTATACCTGGTTATATGACTCTTATTCAAGAAGAACATAAATAATTAATTAATTTTTATATGATGCATGCAACAGGTTTTTTATGTATAGATTTGAAAAGAAGAATTCAAGGTCCTAGTGTATGGATATGTCGGCCACTACACAAACAGTGGACTCCCATAAATGTGAAAGTCAAACTTAAAACATTTAACAATGTCTCCCAAACTCAAAACAAAAAACTCTTAGTCATTGATGAAGAACATACAACCTCTAATACAACTTTTTCACAACCCTTACCGCAAGTATCGTTCCATGAAATCACCCAAACCCACTAACCAATGTCCAGGGGTTGGCGACTAGAACTGATGGAATCTACCTGAAAATGAGATGCAATTTCTTGATTACCTATAAACACAACCACATCCCAAGAAAATTATAAATGAGAACCTACATGATTCTAAACAACCTCTTTGTAAAAGAACAAATTGTATGTGAGATGGGCTAGAATACAAACCCAAATAATGTTGAACTGAAAACAGGAAAGTACAAGGAAACTCTAAAATCCTTCCACAGTAAACCCCACATGATGTGTAAGTGTAGAGTGGAAACTAGAAGTCATAGAAGCGCTCCCCGCCTACCTTGTCTCACTGGGATCCACTAGGTCCTAGGCCACTATTTCTTTTACCAAGTCGTCAGTCTTCTGCACTAGACACTACACGTGTTGGTGGGGACCATGTAGGGGTGAGTAATAAAATACTCAGTAGCGACCCCAAAACAATAAAGAAATACCACAAAACAATATATATGTAAACCCTGAATTATGATCAGAAAGCATGATCACGATGCAAGAAAAATCACATTGAGAAATGTTTTGTGTATAGAATGTAGGTCTATTAGTCATATCATCGAACACCTTGGGATAATAATGGAATCCTCCTCAATTAGTACAGTGGGCATTCCGGGTAAAATAAAATCCACTCAAAACTATATTTAGACTATTTTTGTACTCATCCATGATGAATACCGTGGGTTTGTTGGGTCACACAGATGCCACTCCCCACCATAGGCATGCCATGTCACATAGAAGCCGCTTCCCACTATAGCCATACTGAGGTACTCTTCATGTCGAGTATTGTGTGTCTGTCAGGTAACACAGAGTTGCATCGCACCATGGGCCCACCTGGTAACATAGATCCTCTTCCCACTGGGTAATTATAGCTGATCCAGAAAGGGTCCCTTGTCAGTTGTATTTTGTTCTCAGCCAACCACAGGGTTTCCACATGTAGTGTGTTTGATTCTGGGAGTACTTCCCCTCAAGTCATCTTTAAAATTTACACTTCCCTGAAATCCATTATAGAGTATTCCATAAAATTCTTCCAATCACAAGGGTTCCAATACAGCAAACGACTCATCTATCAGACCTCCAGATTGAAATATATTTGTGTTTTTGTAAACAGGGGTCGGTTGCGTCTTGGCCTGGTCTTCCAGGTCTGACCAACTCGACCAACCTGGCCCAGAGCCCCGACATGCCCAGATTTAGTTTGACTAACCCAAACTGAACTAGTTCAGGTATGGATTGGCCCAATCCAGTATTGACAGCTGGGCCATCTATCTGGCCTACAATCCTGCCTAATACGCCAGAGGTGGAAAGGTTCCTTACCAGGCCCAGATGTGGCAGCCGACTGCATATACCCTCCCGCCCTACAGGTTGCTGTGGGGATGCCTCCTCCAGCCCAGATTCAAAGAATTTTCAGGGATCCATCATGTGGCCAACCAACATTCTGACTATACGTTCCACACGTGGTCAGGGGACTGCATTCCCTGAGAACCACAGCCCATGGCTGTGCGCCACTCCAACGATATGACTGAGTGGTCGATCCATTGACCCAGCCGTGGCGCTCCTCTCAGTGCGCCATCATGGCGTACCACCTCCAGTCCACAACTGCTACAGACGAGCAATTACATGGTCCCACGGGTGCACACAGGCTGAATGTTCTTCACACTTCCTGCACATTCATCCTCTATGGGGTTTCACCTTCCCAACAAAGGCCTTATATTTTCCTTGCTAGCAATTTGAATGATCGGTCACGAAGAATGCACAAGGAGGAGGGTCTCAGGCCTTGTTCGTGTCAGCCCACACCATCTGCATTAGAATTTAAAAAATCATGGACGTCTTAGGATCATAATTATATTGAATAATTATCAATGATGATGCAGAAACACAAAGGAAACCACCCTCCTTCAAGAACACACGATCTGCAGATCAACTTGTTCATGGGTTGATCAGAGTTAGTTGGTTTAGAATAAAAACGGGGAAAACATAAAACCATTAAACCCCTACCTCGAATTATTTTGACATTTAATTGGTTCTCTATCAATGATTCAAGAGGCTGAAGGCATTCATCACTCACCAGTCCCGTACTTTGAGATGCGCTAAAGTCGTTAATGATCCACCGAAATTCACTTTTGGAAAGAGTTACCCCCATCAGTTCCTCAAAAATATTCAATCATGTGGTTCTCAACTCTCCAACGTGTTGACCCCTTAAAAAAACACATCACACCATTTCTTTTACGTTGTGATTTCATGTCATTACGCTATTTCATTTTTGAAACATCATATTTATTACACTTCATTTAATGCTTCGTTACATTGCACAAAAATGAGAAATTGTTGGGTATCATTTGATGGACATTGTTTCCACACCACAACCCCACCGTCTTCTACTATAGTGTTTTGAAAAAAAATAAAAAAATATATTTTTATGTTATTTTATATATTTTTTTGAAAATTCCAAAAACTATCTTTTCTGGTCAACCCTCGCCAGCCAAATTTAGGGCCTTTCTTTTCGAACCCTGACGTTCCGAGTACAATGGTTCCCTCAGATAATTGATCTGAGCACTAGTTTAATATTTAGAAAAACCAAATTTCACATTTTCTTAAATAAACTTAAAAAAAGTTCAAAATTCAATTTTTGGCACAATGTGCCTTGGAGTGAAGTGTCGTTAAAGCGTCTGTTCTCAAAACAATTTCATATAATTAAGAAACAGTTACAAGGTAATTCTGGGACAATAAAATTATAAAACCATATATAAAATACATATTTACCTAATTAAATTAATCTTATACAAAATCACTATTGTAATGTCTAGGTGATAACTATCATATTAAATAATAAAATTTTAATAGCGTGTCTCGTATTGTCAAAACATGGCATTGAATGTAACATTATATATCAATGAAATTTAATTTATTTGAAAAAACAATTTCATAAAATCTTGAGGTGTTACATATTTTATTAAAATGTTTCTTTATTCTAGTTATTTATAATCATGTGTAACTATATTATAAGTCCAATATTTATCTTGGAAAATGTTTTGAATCAATAATATTGGATGACCATGTGTTATCCTAATAGCAATAAAAAAATCCTATATCAATTATATTGATTTTTTGGTGCTTAATGGTCGAGTGAGTGTTGGTATCAATTTTTAGACACCATAGACTTGTGGGTGATTATTGATATGATTTTATTTATTTGAAAATATTTTTACTTTAAATTATATTTATCAGAAAATGATTTTGATGTGGGATTTCAAAAGAAAAAAAGAGACTTAAAATAATATGTTTTAGAAGATTATTTTGATACATAATTATTGGTTTTCAAAATTGTTTTCCATTTCATTTTAATAATTTCATTGTGTCAAAATCACAACTCCATTAGCTCCACCAACTATATAGATAGTCAAGGTGGGATGACCACTTGATCTCCTTATCAAAAAATCCATCATTTAGAAACTGGAATTGAGGGTTTAAAATTCCTATAAATTTGAGGCATTAAAATCCATTTATAAATTTATTTTTTAGATATATTAACCACAAGAAATTAAATCAAATAACTACCAAACAAACCATAAAAATACCTGATTGAAATTTCAAACATGTAGAAACCAGTATGAAATACCATGAAAAATACCTAAAAACAACAAAAAACTCCAATAGCTCTTGAACAAGTACATGATATAGTAATGACACTATTGATAACCAACCAATTATAAAATACCAAAAAAGTAGTATATATATATTTGGGGGGATCATATAGAAATAATTTTTAATTAACTCACGAAAACCTCTTATATAAATGTGAATGATGCATATTATTGACCAATGAATATATAGAAGATGAACATTATATGCATTGGAAAAATATAGTTGGTAGTTTGAAACCACACCAATCGTTCGATAAAAAAACCATCCATCAAGAATAAAAACTCCAAAAAAATACGCAAGCTTAGCTCTCATCCTATGTAATTCATCCCAATATCAACCCATCTTTATGAATGGGAAACAAACAAGACAAGATCCGATCTTGGGTTATCGAAACCATGAAATATAGTTGAACCATATAAGTACTATAAAAATTCCCAATAAGGTATCAATGATTCTAATGAACACACACAACAGTAGAAATATTTCCTGCATAGAAACTTTAAGGAGAAACATGGCCATAACTCCATGGAATATAAGCCTATAACAAACAAGGGTGACCTCACCACAACCCTAAACATTCAAATCATAAAAAATATTATTTTATTTACCATATTAGATTATTGGATTTATTATGACATTGTTTCAACAAAAATAACCTTATATAAAACATATATCAATGTCTACTAATCCAATATTGGCATTCTTCAAAAAAAATTCATATTCAGATATCTTTTTGGAATAACGATATTTAATTAATTATGATTCAATAATCATTTACAATATTTATTCAATATTTTCACAACTTAACTAATTTCAATACTACCATCCATTCTAAGGAATATTAATAATAATAAAAATTAATTATACCCCATATAGAAAATATTAATAGGCATCCAACATTTTATTAACTACATGTGAGCCCCAAATTATATCGTATTTATTATTCTTCATTAATTTAATAAATTTTACATTCATTATGTTAATTTTACTATTTTACCAAATAATAATATGCATGTTAATCCCACACATACACATAAAATAAGTATCATTCCTGAATACCCCACACCGAGATGATATATCCATCATTATTTAATCAAAAAAATGGTCGCACACTAATATACAATTAATTATAATTCGAGGATCTCACAACCAATAAATATATCATCCAATAATTAATCATCCATTTATAATTTATAATTATCTTACAACAAGAAATATAAAATTATTCCATTTCATATAAATATAGAATATGATAGATCAGAACCAATTGTGGAGAAAAAAACTGACCTCAAGTCATACAAAAATCGATCTCTAGAAGCTGTTGGATAAGGCCATGAAACATGTCTCAAAAGTCTCTAAAGGAGGTCCTTAAGACACCTAGTTTTTGAAGATAAGGAATGAAACAATAGTTTTTTTTGTATAAATTATCAATTAATACAAATTGGGATTCTAATAGGACCCTACCTAATGACTCTAACCATACTAAACACCTTTTCATTTTAGTAAAAGAATAATTTAAAAGGTATAGACACATTTCAATGATTCTGGTCAAAACATTTCTCTAGAATACATTGAATAAATCCACCATATCTCATTATAATCCTATAATCCATGGATAATAATAGGCTGAAACCAATATAAAAAACCATAGTGGTCCCCCCAAAAGACATGGACAATGTATCATCCATCATGTCTCTTTGGAATAGTCAACAACGCTACACCACAATAGTCCTCATGAAGGTATGGAAAAGAACCCTAACCCATTGAGCTCTATGGTGAAACCCCAAGACTCTTCCACAATGACCACATTCCAAGCCTCCACACCAAAGGGACTTGAATATATAGAAATTACCATGTTTGAGACCACACCACACCAAATACTATTGGATAATTCTACAATCCTTCCCCTATATCTCAATTTTCATCTCAAACCACACATCCACCTTTAAATCCATTATTGGATTCCTCAAGTCAACCAAAATAAAAAATTAAGGTCTCAAGAAGAGTTATAAATTTACCACTGATACATCTCAAAAAATTATCATCCATGATAATTTACACAAAAATACAAGAAGGTAATTAATAGGGAATCTAGAAAATTCAACCCATGTGACACCTCTCAGGGATCTATATATAATAAGAACATAACCAACACATAGGAGGAAAATGGTTCGTAAACATGTAATATCATATATCAACATATTTTTCAATAAATAAATACATACCATCACAAAAAATAATTAACAATAAAAAATCAAGATATGGAGCATAGATCTTTGAATCAATCTCGCTTGTACACTCCTCTAAGAGAACATGTCACCACAAGACTCAAACTATTGAAAAAACCCAAAGAATAATTTCTCCTGATTTTCCCTGATATCAATAAGAAGTTACTTAAATGTTATATCTACATAAAATTTTAGCTATTCCTATTAATATAAATGAAAATAATTCTTAATATACATGTGAATCTTCGACACAGGAATGTTTTCATGCATATAAAACATATATTCGGAATTGATGACCAATATTAAGAAGATCCTTAAATATTTGACACTTTATATGTTCTGAAAAATCAGATACAAATCTTTCTCTAATGATAAATCCTTCATTACCCAATATAAGGAAATATCATCATGAATAAATGATCTCCAACATAAAACTTCATAGCAATCGTAATATGATGAATATAATAATTTTATTGATCATGTGTAGTCTTTATTCACTCATATATCTCATCTATATTATTTTTTATTAATTACATCTATTTTTGTAGGAGAATAGCTAACTCTCATACCACACTATAATATAACGGAGACCAATAAGGTCATCCATTCAATTTTATAATTGTGGATAAACATATAGCTGAGTGATATATGTAGATACAAGGAAACTCCACTATGTGTGTATGCCTTATCCATAAACCTCCAAAATATGAATCCCATTCATGCAACATGCCTTTAAATTTTTGGATAGTCTTTATTGTCTTAACATATGTCTATAGAAGATAATTGTCTCTATAAATAAGAATGGTCTAAAATTACTCTAGAGACATTTATAAAACATCGGCGTAAAACATGTAACAATACTGAAGATGATAATCATTGAAACCCAATATATCCTCACCACCACCTCCCGATACTACCTTAAAACAACCACCCCGGATCAGTATTCCATAGTCAATTGGAAGTGAGATGAGTGTACCAAAAAATCCTTGTTCAACCATATACCATCACATACTCCATGATATCACGATAGTCCAATGATGAAGTAAAATGATATTTCCTCCCACATACTCTATGGAACATCATGAAAATGAAGTTACCCACCGGGAAAATGGAGCTCAACCTTTACCCTCTAACAAAACTATCACCAAGACATAAACTTTGAAACCAATGTATTTATTACATAACACCAAAATAGGCCCCTCATGGATGATTACACCTTAGCTACCACAAGATGTACTATAAATGGAAATATTTGGAACATAGAGAGCAATACATCCCATATCCTCCAAGAAATAAATATCCTACCCTAAAATAATACTTGATGTTGATCATCCCCAGTCCATCCCTATGGAGAATAAAAAAATTATTATCTCACCAACCCTAATCATAAAAATCTCCCATTTAGGACTCCTCTAACCAAAACCCTAGATACCAATACACTTTCATTTTATATAGAAATACCCTACTAATTACTTATCACATATAATGGGGAATAATGATTATCTACTCCTTCAATCTTGAAGAATAAATAGGCTCATAAAAATCATCTTCACAAAAATCCCCACATAAATAGACAAGAATAATATACCCTTTCATTGGAGTATAAGAAAAAACGAATTTATAATCCTACAATAATTACACCAATCATCACTTTCATATATTAAAATAAGTCTGGGGAAGATATGATTAATTATTTTGTGATATGTAAAGACCCAAAAGATCCCACAAATAATATATTTCAACTAAAACATTAGAGAAATTAAATCAATAAAATCTAAATATCATGGGAAGCATAGTTACATTAATGGGGACATAACTATTTTGATTCTCTTGACCATATCAAAATCATTAATAGGTTGAAAAAAAACAAGAAAACTAGATTTATTTTCATGAATTAACATTTTGACGTTTTCTCCATCTTATTTCCATATAATATATATTTGAGAGTGGTTAAAAAATTATTTAACATAAGGAACCTTCATTTGAGTTGATATACCATCCACTGGATCCCAATTCATAACTGAAGGACTCTCCTATACATAATTGGGTTGTAGAGCCTTCACTAAAGGTGAAGAACAAGTTACAAGAAGGAAGCGAGTTACTGTAGATTTTTATGAAACTAATGACAACAAATATGTCAAAAAAATATGATCCACACCTACACCCAATATAAGAGAACTCATATCAAAAATTAGAAAATTCTTTTTTCTCTCTGCATAATAAATCTCATGCATTTCTTCTTGTTGGGTGATATCTAGTAAAAGAATTTAAATCAATACATGTAATGCTAATATGATCTAACCTTTGTTTTTTAAATGATTGAAAAAAATGAGCAAAAGTTTCATATATTTCATCGTATGAAACTGTTAACTATATATCTCATGATTTTATTAATAATATATATATATGTGTGTGTATATTATATATCATTCATGACACATGATTCATATTCATTATAATATACATGTGTGATATACAAATATTAAACATACACTATATATAATTCTTATATCAAATACAATTGTACATGATTTTTAGGAATTTATATTAAGTTCATATCCAAAAATCTTTCACCGTCACTAAAATCCTATATGGAATTTATTAAAAACATTACAACTCTTTGGATCCATCAAAAATATTTTAAATACCTTTTTACTAATATCAATTAGTTTTGATGGAATTTTTTATCTAAATTATTATATATATCTAATGGGATAACTATGTGACCCTAAGAGACTTAATTCAATGGAATAAAATAATAAATAACTATTTCATATATATAATCAAAGAGAGACCTCTAACAAATCATAAATGATACTAAAAAAACAAATCGATCTACTATGATCTCTATCAGTCATTCTTATATCTCTATAATAAGATTTCTACTATAATATATATCATATAAATCACATTTATACATATATATTCCCTTATTCGATGACATAGAGTGATTAATAGACAAGGAACATGTCTATCTCGCCTAGTTGAAGTCATCATTTCCCAATTCATCAAAATTTACGTGAAACGTTGATTTTTTTTTAAAATTTCATTAATATTACATATGGAAACATCTCACATCCCTCATCTATGTAGTTGAACACATTATATATGTCACAAATAATAATGTCCTACTATTTATCGATCTAATGTAATCATGGTATCATTTTCATTTTTTTATACATATAGAAAAAACCCATGTTGGTTATATCCAAATGAAGTCCTAATAAACAACACACCCAACCACCCATATATTAGTAATGTTATTTGTAAACACAAATAAGTTGAGTATCTAAAATGAATTTTCTCATGCTAGGTATATTTACAACCTCAAGTAAAACAGGTTTATAATAAGCATACCTCCTATTTATATTTATGATTGTATGAAATTCCATGAGATATAATTTATTGTACTTTTCTAATTAAGAAGTTTCTACATATTAACTCATTAATATATTATTTATTTATGGATTTTTGATGGAGTAATATAATCTATTCCTGAAAAAAGTTTCATATTATCACAACCCATAATTCACTATGATGATCTTCTATTAGGGAAAACTCAAAGTCACATTTTTAGTGGATAATTATAATTACATCTATTTCAATGTATATCTATATTTAATATTTTTAATCCAATATAAAAGATTGATAAAATCAATATTACCTTTAAAATGATACATTTAATATCCTTAAAAATCTATATATAATATTTAACAAATCTAACAGAATCATATTTCTATATTTTCATATATGGAAAAAAACTAGATCGACCTTATATATAATTCAATTTAAATAGGTTTGTTAACATATTACATCATATACAATTAATACCACAACTCTATGTTATTGTACAATAAAACCACCCCACGTAAATCTTAATTAATAAAATTATTTTTAGTAATCCAGTTTGAATAATGGATGAATTAAGAATCATATACCTACTGTTCAACTACATGAACATATCCAAACTACATAACATCGCATCATTTAATATTACGATGTCATCTTACATTTTCTACTTAGAAATATTTATAAGTTCATCATCATCAGTATCCTCCAAAATATTTTCATCAAATATTTATTTTGAAATCATTTAAATAAATGTAAATATCTACATTCTTATTTTACAAACACATTCTAATGTATTTTAGGATATATATTCATTGAATTTTTCTGAATAAATAAATTAATCTTATAAATTTTATTTATTTTAAAATTAAAAAAACTATTTCAGATAAATTGATATTAAATATTGGAATTTTTTTCATAATCCCATGGAAGGTATAATTTTTAACTTATTCATGATGATTAATTGTAACCCATTACATTAATATTTATTATCACATGTACATAAATTTATAGGATAGTATATGAAAATACTTTAATATTAGACATATATAATCCAATATTGTTTAAATTCTAATTTTTCTATATCCAAACATACACTGACTAGCATCTAAGATAATATATTCTTTTTTTAAAATCTTGATAAGTTACACAATACTTTTTTTGTTTATGAAATAACAATCATTTCCTTATATTAGTAATATTATACAAGAAAACTATTATTCCAAATCATATATGGTATTAAATGTCTTTATATTATTTTCATTTTAATAAAATAATTTTTCAAAATTTGAAATTAATGGGTTGAAGGAATCAAAATCCATTATATTTTAACAAAATAGTAGAAACAATTTTTGTCATGGAATTTTTTTTATCCTTATGTACTCTAAAAATATGTTATAGAGTTTGATGAATCCTAAATCATGGATATATAGTTAATTATATCTTATTTTTCATAAATATTTTTACCAATCTACTTATCTTATCATATAAGATACATAAGATAATGACACATATTTCTTATATAGATTCATACATATTCATGGAATATTCTATAAAATTAAATATTTGATGTAGAAACTGTTATAATTATAAATGTAAACTATAATACAAAATAATTGGTCACTTTATTTAATATCCTATATATTTATAGCACCCATAAAATATATATTTGGTGTCATATACCTTTCAAAAATAAATAAGTAAAATCTATAACATGAATACTTTAACAATAAAATTAATTGGAGTTTCGAAAACTTCTTCCTGTATATATTTGATAATCAAATCATACTGAGTTATTATTTTTGTATCCTAATAAATCCATGTATCACTTTTCATGACTCGATTTATAAATAACCATTTACTGAAACTTCAAATCCGTATTGTTATTCTTGTTATAAATTTTACCCAATAGCATTGTCTACAGAACACTAGTATCTTGATATCATATACCCAATTTATTAATTCTCAATATTTATGAACATAATGTATTATTTTCAGGAATTAAATTTTATTGTCAAAACATATTTATAAATGGAGAAGTTTGAATTCACTAACCAAAACAATCCATTTTTATGTATCCCATGTAACCATTAGTATAATTAAAAACACATTACCTTGTTTATCAAAAACAAAAATAACATTTCATTCAAAAACCATTGGTTTACATAAAATTCTCAAAATAAAAATGAGATCAATTTATGATTTGTTCTTATAAACAAAAATCATCTAATTTATCATTTTAGAAACACATTTTCTACATTAATTAAGATAAAACATAAATCATAATTTTATTATTATCATCAAACCTCTTGCATATTTATAGCTCTTGTAAAGCATATAGATGATATTATATATCTATTACAATAAATGAAATCCATTTTGTAACATTTATGCGGGCTTTACTCTATGCTTCTTATAAATAATGATGTGACGAGAAAAAATACATCATATAGAAGTAATATTAATTTCTTCTTTAATATTTTCCCTATATGATTCAAATACCTTATCTATATACATGAATTAAATTTTTTAAAAATGACAAAAAACATTTCTGTAGAAGTACTTTTCACCGAGGGGACATTTGGGAAAAAAATGGGCATTCAAGCATAGTATTATATCCACTTAGGCCTTGGGCATTCGGGCTATGTAATGGGTCTCCCTCTACCCATTCTAAAGAGGTATATTATTTATTTAAAAAAAATTAGTATTCAGCCCCAAATTAAAAAAAAAACATTGATACATCATATATCCTGTTTACTTATTCTCCAGAAATTGATAATATAGGCCAAAAATTTATTGAATTCATTCGTTATTTTAGAAAATTTAAATTTGTTATATTATAATTAATTATTTATCCCAAATAAGTCTCAAGGGATCTACAAGTTTCACCAGGTCATTATCTTACTATATCATTGAACATATAATAAATTTCTACAATTCAATATTTTAATTTATATGTAATGAATTTTAAATAATTAAATTAGTTATTCTATGATACCATAAAAAAGGAGATGAACTTGTTGAATAAAATAGACACTAGGTTACCTGAGAAATTTTCTTACCACATAGAATTTTTATTACAAACATTTAGTTAAACAATCATTTATTGGAATTTCATAATTTATGTTTCTCATATGTCAGATTAATCTCAATTTTAATGTTCTTAATGAAGACTTTATCTACAAAAAAAATATTATCATAAGAGTATCATTTTTTATAACCTTCTAATATAAAATTTTATGAAATGGGTACCTAATAAAATGATGAACCATTTTAAAAATTTCATATTTAGTAGTGTTATATTATATATATTTCACCATTAAGTAAAATTGTGTATTCATGTAAATAATCCATGATTATTTAGGTATGGAATCATAAAATTCATAATATTTTTGAATCTTGAATAATAGAGTTAATTACTCTATATCCAACTTGTAATATAGATAAACTCAACACTATTACTCAAGTATTATAGCTATTAGGGTTTTATGACTACTGTAAACCAAATAAAACATGAAGTATCTTCTAATGATGGATATTCAAGTGATAATCATGTAGATATATCCCAAAAAATTATGGTATTCTAGAGTTATTTATATAGTTATTTCCTTACAAAAGATAATCTATAGGTACTCGTGTTGTGCTCAATAATAACAAGTTAAACAACTATAGTCCTGAAAAGTACTACTTTTGAAGGAATTTAATTGTTAGTATTTAATGTGTATTAAATGAAACCATATTATCTCATGTTTAGACTATTTATTTGTATACATGCTTCTCATGATTTAGTTTTTTGAATACCTATTCCATTCTCCAAATTATTGTTTCCATACAACATTAATATGTTACATTTTATAAAACCCAAATGTTTTTGTTACCCACCAATAAAATATATGGTAAACAAAATCAAATGTATCTGAATACATAATATTCATAATGGTTATGATATTTTTATGTAATGGAATATAATTATATAGGATTGAAAATATCTACATGAGTATGCCTGATGTGATAGATTAACAACTCCATTAACATTTCTAGACAATACATAGCCGCTAGTCTCGTAGGTAGTCTGACCCATAGTCGATTTAGCAGGGGATAAATTACCCAATATAGAATTAAATTCATGCTATCAATGATATATAATATGAAAAATATATTTTCATCTACTACTCATATGATAATAAATTAATTACAAACATTGTTAAAGGTAGATAAAAATTAAATTCATCATTAAAACAATAATTTATATACATAAAATTTTCTCTAAGAAGTAGATTACTAGTTAAAATCTATCATATAAAAATTCACATTTCGTAAATGTTTTTTATAAAAATTAATATATTAGGGAAAAACGTTAAATAAGTGAGAAATTAAAATATTTAAAATTAAATTTATATATTTATGAACATTTCATAGATAAATTATAACTATACAAATTGTATAAATTAGATAATAATTATGAATATTCTATAGACTTGAATATAAACACTTTATATTAATTTAAATTTTTATTATATCTTATTTAATAATATATCTAATTTATTTGATTAATGATTCATAATCCATTTAAAAATTAAATTTTTTATATAATATATTTTAATATAATCTATATATATTATTTTTATGTTATTTAATACTTTGATCACATTTTATAGATTTGGTTTTTAAAAATATCCAAATTAGCCCTTTTTAAATTAAAAAAAAAATTAAATTTAACATATTATATAACTCATAATTAAAATATAAAAAATTCCATAAGATGGAATTATTTGTTTTACTTATATGCACTTTATAAATTAACATTTTTATTTCTAAATAAAACATTCATTTCTATATCATAGAGTATGATATTTAATTTTGAAAATGGTATTTTTATATTAACCATTAATATTTGGGAATTAAATGTTTCATTATTTTTTTAATTATAATGAAATTATATTAATTAATTTATAATCCATATATAAATTAAAATATTACTAAAATACATTTTTATATGATTTATAAAAAATTTATAAACCATTTAAATAATTTAATATTTTATAATATATTTTTTAATTATTTAAAAAAAACCCTCTACCCTTAAGTAGAATTCATATTTCTTATAAGGGTAATATAACTCTATCATTAAGTCTACTATCTTTGTAAGAGTAATTTTTTATAAACATTATGCAGAAATTATAAATAAATGTTTTTTTAGGTTTACCTTTATGATACTCATTTCACTTAAGGGTATATCAAATTTACCATTGTTTAGAAAAATCTATGTAAATATAAACCCGGAATACCTTTCTCGAAATCCATGTGAGGTAGGTAAATCTGTATTATATTTATATGAACCTGTCACATAAAGGTAAAACACAAATTACACTTACATATAATTTTAATGTAAGGTTAAGTATTAAATTACCTTTATATGATTTGGAAAGAAAATTTGTGTGTTTATCTATTATTAAAAATGATATAACTCAGTATAAAATAATCTCAATAGTAGTTGATTAAACATGTATTATTCTTGATGTAAAAAATCATTACAATAAAATTTGGGTATTATCTGATCATTGGAAGTATAAAAATAAACCAAAATAAACCCAAAAAATCTTAAATAAAGTAATGTTTCAATATTTTTGAAAAAAGGAGAAAACAAAAAACTATAATTCCACTTTTTGTAGTTTCTTCCATCTTCTTTGGTAATATAAAACATTTAAGAGAGATAAAAAGTAGTAGTGAATATAATATCACTCTCTTAGAGGTGATACGTTGGATACTAGATCCTAGTTTATTACTAGAGGACTCTCATATTAATGAATGAGTGCTAGCACCTTGACCTAAAGTGATGAACATTCTTTGAGAAGGAAGAGAATTATATCATATTTTCCTGAAACTGATGATCTGTATTACGTCAAACTAACATGACCCACACTAACACCCAATAGAATATAATTATTCATTTTACAATGTAAAAGAATGTTTCTATGTATCATAAAACATCTCTTGTTTTTTTCTTATTGGTTGTAATTCATAGAAGTCACTTAAAAGAAAACACTAACCACACATTTGTTATTAAATTAATACAACCATTCTGGAGAGAGTTTCCAACTATTTCTTCACTAGGAAATATTAAATATACATCTCGGATATATTTATTATAGTATATATATATATATATATAATATCATTTATCATTCTTTGTACATGCGTCACATAATTGATAGTATACATGAATCATATAGATGTATTAAAAAATCACTACATATAGAATATCATATTAGATATATATATACATAATACATCATATTATTGCATCCATGTATCATATGTATTAATTTTTTAGTTCACATCCAATATTAATTTCTAATACCTATAGTACAAAACTATTATCTAAAATATATAAGAACCTTCCAAGAAAAGACCCAAAGAGTCATAATAACCCTGATACACAACTACCCCTTTTTGAAAACTAAGTACTTGAGTAGTGACCCACTTCTCCTATAAATACTTATAAGAATATTGTCCCAAGTCAGTGCACAAAAAAGTATAATTTTTCCATAAAATCTCAAGAACTTTATCTCAAATAAAATTAAATTTTGGTATGATCCTCTTTTAGTATCCTAATATAAAAAAAGACTCCTCATGGGAGTAATATTCTTGGAGGCTAATAAAGAAACAACGTCATCATTCCTGAAATGATTTATAAATAATCTACACTACATAACATATCCCAAGGAATATACGCCATTTGAATAAAAATTAAACAACAATATCTTCCCAAATTTATGAGGATTATGAATAACTCTTAAAACATCTCATAGACTCTGTGCAAGCTCTTCATTTGACTTTGAATACAACCAAATTTTATTGATGAACACCACCATGAACAAATCTAAACACTAAAGTAATATGGTATTCATTTTTATTAAGAACATAGATTTCTTTATTTTTAATGCTCATTGATATTATGGAAAAACCATAATACCCATACCAACATATAAAATAATTCCTTACAATTTCCTCACCTTTCACCCCACATTTGATAACATCATAACCATAAATCGGTCTTCAAGAACTTATTATCTACCTTTAGTTGATTTAGTAGACCATAAATCCATGGGAGGGTATATATATTCTTCACTCTCACCTAATTCAAGAAATGATAAATGATGTATAAACCTATTCATCCATCCACATTATTCACAAATCGAAATGTTGAAACCTAAGCAAGCAAAGTATGATGAATAAAACCTCACAATAGGATATCATCTATCTAAATGTATAATTCCTACAACTTAGTAGTAACAATATTATATAGGGATATTGGTCCAAAGTGATATCCAACTATACATATGTAATAATGGTGATCTCTCATGAAGGGGTAATATCATGTCCTATTCTAGAATGAAATTAGGATATTATCCATAACTCTGGGAAATGTCATCGACTAACCCTCTACTAAACTCAACATACTCCAATCCAATAAGTATTATAGGGATATCACACACCTCATTACCATACAAGGGTCTTACTCACTAATAAAAATAAAATGAACTCTATGACTATCAAAGAATATAAAATTCCTAGTTAGAATAAAAATAGGTAATACATCACATTATGTCTTGAAATCCTAGTAGTGAAAAAACTAAGACATGAATCAGAAAATGTAAATATCTATCATATGTATATCCTTGACAGAGAACACCTCTATGACTACACTCTTATTGTTACTCCAAAAAATAAAGTGAGTCACAGGGCTATTCTGTTCGCAGCCCTTCTATTATTTACTAATAAAAATTTAGAGAACCCTTTTAAAATGGATTCCATAAAGAATATTACTATAATAGTTGAACCTAAAGAGGGAAAACAACTCCATGATAATTTCCATGGATAATTGGTCACTCGATCATTTGGTATACATGATTTTCAAAAGAAAAAAAAACATGCCCAATCCATTAGTAGGGGTTATTAACCAATTGTTCTAGTAAAAAGGGATAATGTATGCTCAAATTGCCTCCAAATTGTCTGAAACAACCTCTGAATAAGAAACAGTGAACCTCTAGTAGATGGTATGCTTTGTGAAGGAAACCGAGGAATCCACCTACATAATGGTATAGTCTAAACCAACATCCTCATAATAAAATATACCTTAAAAAACCTCAATATTCATCAGAAGAATGGCTAGGATGATGTTGCACTAGATATAATGAAAAAATAGTCCTTAAATTGATTCACACTAGTCTAATAATCTGATAAAAGACCTTGATCATAAAATAATAGGATCTCTTAACATAAACCGAATGACTGCACACTAAAAACATCCCTGGAAATGATTTAGGATCTTATAAAACCAATCTATATTCCTGATTGATGAATAAAACTAAATCTTAAACTAATCATTAAAATTTTCTCATGGAATTTATGAACCCTCATGATCCTTAAAGAAAAAAACTGAACACTGTTGAATAACACCACCGAACACCCTGATAGCCAAAGTAACCATGAATTCTCTTTAATAATTAATCAAATTGAATGTTATATCATCTTCCACTAACAAAACATAAATATTCACACCTAAAATAGAGTTTAAATAGTTCTATATAATTTGGAATTAATACCCCTGAAGAATCTATCTAAAATAATATTTATCATTATTTTTAAATGTATGGAAATATCTTGTTTCATCTTACTGGGAATCATCAGTATTGTCCTCACAAGTATTTCAATATATATCAATCCCTATAAAATATTCAATTGTTAGGAACTACCTAAACCTATATTATGTAATATTTATGGTTTATTAATGAATGTATAACTTTATACCCATTTTTTACATTACTCAAACATAGGAAAATAGAATCATTATTCATGAACCTTACCAAGGTCTCTTCTTGAAAAATAGTTTAACTCTTCTTAGCATGTTTAGTAAAAATAAGGTCATAATGCTTGACCGTAGTGGGATCTAAATTCCATTTCCTAGAGAGACTATCATACATACATCACATTCTATTCCTAGAAGACACTACTTTCATAGAAACATATGAAATCCCCACAAAAGACTTTCTCTAAGCATATCCCTATATCTAAAACATCATATCTGATACTACTTTGTCACGATGTCCCAACTCTATTATTGCTTTTGGGTCAATGGTAAATTTGTAGATGACCCCCCCCCCAAATCCCACCTCAAACAGGCTATGTGTTGTAAACTAGAATTGAGGGTGTAAAATGCATAGAAATTAGAGGCACTACCCACATTGGGAAAATTTAAGGAGAATATATATGATCCATAAACAAAATACATCTCATAATTAACGAGTAATTCATTAATATACATGAATGTAATGTCGCAATAACTGAAAAATAAAAAATAACAAAACAATTCTACAAATAAACAACAAACTACAATATTCTCAGAACTACACCATGCGTTAATAATTTGCAGCTCGATTTACAACCAGTTCCTGTGGACCGTAAATGTAGTTTATATATATAAATATATGAATATATATATATATATATGGGTCGAGCACCCACATATTATCAGTATGAACCTCTCTAGAAACTCTTCTGAATGCATAAATGGTGCATCATATAAAATAGTGAATATATATAGAAAACAAACTCATTTTTAAATAAGGTAAAAATATATCCTATCTTTACCATGGATCGTTTTATATATAATATATATAAGTAAGAAACTATATATTAAAATTATATATATTAAAATGGTATCCCACATTCATTTCCCCTTTTTGTTGTCTCTCTCAAAACCGAACTCCAAATTCCATATCTGGAATC
This sequence comes from Viscum album, assembly GCA_963277665.1. Taxonomy (NCBI): domain Eukaryota; kingdom Viridiplantae; phylum Streptophyta; class Magnoliopsida; order Santalales; family Viscaceae; genus Viscum; species Viscum album. Next base: position 1,341,890,555 of record OY728132.1, read on the forward strand.
CCTTTTATAAGTCATTATATAACCCTCGGACAAATTCTATAACTATAAAACCATATCAAATTTCACCACATGGACACATAAATTTAGAAATTCTTATAGCCAAGGATTAAGAAAAAAACCCATTATGACTCATATATCAAGAATTATACCACAAGCTATCAAAATACATGTATTTAAACCTATAGTAACCACATTTATTACAACAGGAATACAGATATGGTAAAATTGTGATCCAAAACATCCCATGTTGAAATGAACCTTATACCTAAACTCATAAAAACGTGGATATTTCTACAAATAATTATAAATTTGAATGGAGTGTGGGGAATAAAGAGTATCCATCCATAAATTCTCTCACTCACCTAGATATAGAGGGGAAAACTGAGATTTAAAAATAGTTGGTCATCCAATGCCTACACAAATAAGATGGTAGATAATATAAGATCATAAAATAAAATGGATAGTATTCACACAACCAATCTAGAGGAAACCGAATTTCCTTAGAATCAACTATATATATTATCCCCCACAACACCCGACTTCTACTACTATGGTCTAAGAAACAATATTTCATATAAACATAAAAACATTATGATTAAAAATCATAAATCAATTTAATTTATTTAAAAAATTCAAATCATTATTTAACACCATTTGAAATTCTATTATGAACATTAAATTTCAATACATGCCAATAACATTTTATAATTCATAATAACATTTACAGGTTTTCAGAACCATAATCATAGATAATTATTATTACCACCCCATGAATCTCAATTATTTTATATATAATTACATCCATTAATAACAAATAATCCCATGTATTTATCTGTAAGATATTTACCATTCTATAATCTATGTATTTTATTACATGACATTAAATACCAACAAAAAGATTTAATTTTTTCATAGAGGCTAAGTGTAAAAGGAAGTTTGAAATGAAAAAAAATCAACGAATAATTAAACCAACCCTAATGAAGAAAACCAAAAAATTTTGAATTTCTCAAAAAAATAAATATCTTAATTAATACATAACATGAAATAATATATCTCACCTTTTTAATACATACCTCAACTAATATTAGAACCATAATAGTTACATAAAAATTCAAAACATGGGATTCAACATGATAAAGCACGCACTAAATAATAGTCATATTTATAGAATATCAAACTCAAAGGTAAAGCTGGACCATAACACCAAGGCCTATAATCAAATAACAAAAAATAATGAGCTCCAAACAAAACAAAATATTTAATTTTTAGGAAACATTCATATTTAAATTACCATATTAGAGTATATTATTAATGATTTTTATGTTTCATCAAGAGGAATCCTATATAAAATAAAGAACAATGTCTATAAATTAACTATAGATATCATTCAAGAATCAATTTCATGTTTTGATATCCTAAAGTAATAAAAATAATTAATTTCATATGAAACGTTATTTAACCACTTAATCAATACATATTTACATTTCTTAACAAATTAATGTGTATCATCTGTTCAAATAAACAAAATAATAAATGAAATAAACTATAGAATGTAAAGAAAATATCAAGAGGCATCCAATATCACATAAACCACCTACGATCAGTATATATAAATCTATATTTAATTATTTATAAATTTTTCAGATTATTATTTTCATTTGGTTGACATATCAATTTACACAAATAATATAAATAATTTTAATTCTATAGTCACACATAAAATAATGAGATATCACGAATTCCCCATGACATGAAAGAAGTTACAATATTATATTAAAAGAATTTAAGAGAAAGAACATATCTTTATTCACATATATAAGAAGGTATTTAATATCCATAAGGATATCATACCTCTATGAATACTCTATTAAACGTTAATAATTTTTTTTTAAATTGATGGAAAAATATTACATAACATGGAAATTGAGAACAAGGGAGATGAGAACTAACATAGAAGAAGAAAACTGAGATATGAAAACGCATTAATTGATCATAAAAATTTAAGACATTAATCCATTGAAAATGGGCTGAAATTTCTCTATGTTTGGTATTTAGGTCATCTAGGGTTCAAAAGAGAAGGAATGAAGTAAATGTTTTTTGAAATATTTTTTTTAATAAAATAGGTTTTGTTTTTAATAGGACCATGATAAAATAAACTTTACTATTATTCAACCCATATTTATTTCACTAAAAGGAGAATCTAGGTTTCATTGGTATAAAAAAATGGTAATTGTCTAAACCATCCCGTCAAATCCAAGGTGAAATCCCCATATCAACTCTTAATATAATAAACATAGGGTCTGACTACATGGAATCCTATGCAGGACAATATAGAGATCCCCTAAATGGTAGAGACAAGATCTTGACCATCAAGTCAGCATAGAAAACCCATTGATCTACACTATAGTCATCCTCCTCAAGGAAATAATAATGACCTATTCCCTTGAGCTTTATTATATATCTACGAGGCCAAACAATAGATACATCAAAATTGTTTGAACTATAAAAACATTTATCTTAATATTTATGGTTGTAGAGACATGCGATCAATATAAGGAACATGTATGGGACCAAAAAATGTTTCTACATTCAATTTCACATAGTAATACTTTTCATCCAAATTTATTTTCAAATCAAACATCCCTACTATACATCAATCCATCCCTGAAAACTTCCAATCACCCAAAAAATTGAGGAAGGTATCATGAATAGTCATCCTCTTATGAATTGGATGAGTAGTTATGTCTTATACTTTTATATTATTTTATTATAATTGTGACTTTTGAAAAATGTGGTTTATCAGGATTTAATGAGCGATCACTTAAAAAAATGGATTTTTTTATTTAACTCATGGGGGGTGATGATTAGTTTTTAATGAGGTTGATCATTTTAGAGTCCTCTTTATTACTAGTGGGGTTGAATTATTTATTCGGTTATGTGATATGGCATTATGATTCATGGGATATATGAAATTATTTTCTTGTTTTTCTGGTTGGTATATTTTTTTGTAAAATTTTCTTATCTCACATTTTCTATCTTGGAAAGATCTATAAAAGGTATATTTTCAAATTAATATAGTATATAGTACTCATAGGCTCATGAAAACATGGATCATAGTAATTAGACCATTATGGTAATTTTTGAGTATTAAGATATTGTTTGTGAAATGGGGCTAGGGTGTAATGTTCCTAGACATGTTCATCTACATCATGACTTATATGAGTTTCTATATACCCAAATCATCCATCGCCATATTCTAAAGGCCACTGAATAGAGTAGAGGTTTAAATAATAATAATTGGGGTGAGAATACCCTCAATAGAGGATAACCTCATTACAAAACTAGTGAAATTTTTATAAACTATCATTAAAATAAAAAAATTAACCTAAAATAGACATAAAAATAAATGAAAATCAAATTAAGAAATATAACCCATGATATAATTAGATTTGAAACTATATTTCCACATAGTCATACAACTTTAACTAATAGTTTCTGATGTAGATCATATATAACTAGGTTTTAATGTAAACAAAATAAAATGGAGGTATCTATAAAAATAGTCTAAAGTCCTTACATAATCCCACCTCCAAACTCCAATACATATTCCATGAACAAATATCCATAATAGTAGATACCTATATATTATTTGGGCCATAAAACATATAATCACCTCAGTTACTAGGGAACCTGAGAAATGTGTGAGAACATCACATTATGTCACCGTAAATAGTGTCACCAACTAGTCTAGTAAATAAAACTAAATGTTTAACATGGGATACTAAAAACATAATCAATTGATAAACTATAACTATATTTTATGATTTTTATCTCGAAAAGTACATGAATATGAATAATGGTTATGATATTATCCCATGTTTCAATGTTTCAAAGGTGAACATCCCTTCAGCATCAGGCTGATGATGATTAATACCTTTTAATAAAATAATTAGTATGATAGGTTGTCTCATCTCATAAAGTAAATTGTTACTAAACTTGGGAATCCATCATTGATATAATATAGGCTCATAAATCCGATTTTTTATTCCATACAAATAGTCATAAATTAATTTGATTAATTTCTTCTTTAGTAGGGAGAAAACATTAAGGTATGAGGGGATGAATGTGTTGGGAATTTTTTATGATTCACTCTCTTCCTAAAATTATGATATAAAGGTATATTATAATAAAAATACAAGTAAGGATGAGGGATCTTATTATTTTCACCAAAGTAAGGATGCATCATATTTTTCTTCACACACTTATAAAGATGATATATCATAAAATGATCAAATATTATGGTTGGTTTTTTATAATTTATATATAGGGAGAGGCTGGGTATTCCTCATGATAGGGTATTATGTAATCACGCACTCTCACTAAATGAAATATTTTTCTCTTATATTCCTCACATTATAGGTGGTGGTCAATTATTCTCATCACATAAGGAATGATGTTCACTTATGATGGTCATAAAATTATATCCTTATACCCTATGATCAACACATAAGGATAGGTTGGTATATGGGTTTAAATCCATATAAGAAGGCTCTAATGTTATATAGTATTATATGGATTGTTTCTGTTTGGAGTCTTGTGGGGACACTCAGTGGAATGAACCCTCATTGTTATGAACTATATGAGAATTGATTCCCTCTAGAAAGATGGTTAGGTTTGGAGGATACCACCTATCACGAATAAAATGGGGTATTAATTATATTTGGATTATTTAGGTTAAACCTAAATGTGTCACACCTTATATCCTTTAAAATTATGAACTATAACCCATGTTGTTTATGTTGTATAGCTTAATATTGTGTGATAATAATTGTATTTGTTCATAAATGCCATTCCATAAGGATGATTTTTTAATAAAATTTAAATAAAATGGAACTTGAAATGGTTTGTGGATAGGGGTTTCTGAACATTTTTTAGATGTAGCATTGATATATGTAATGATTAATCAAATTATTCTTAGAAATTGACCATTTTAGAGGGACTAATGATGGATGTTTAAAATCTCTGTTCTATGCCTAGAGTTTCTACAAGTGAATCTGGAGCATGAAGATTGAACCACTATAATCTGTAGACTATGAAAGATGTTTTCTTTATAAAGGACTAAAAAATGGATGGGTTAATAATAGTATCCTATATAATCTATTTTGACTACAAATTGGTTTATGTGAGGTGTTCTGTATTTATATGAGGTATGTTCTCCATAGATATAGAGTTTTGGGGAACAATCTGTTGGAGATAACAATTAATTTATGGGTATATGTGAGGTAATTCAGCTATTATTTATCATATATATGAGTTTATAGAATATTTAAAAGAGTATATTGTATTAAATAAATAAATTTTAGGAATTAATAAGTGTTATTTTTTAATTATCAAAATTAAAAAGAACTTAATGTGGTTACATAACATGTATTTATAGGCCTATGTATCCAAGAAGAATGTATCTCGTTGACAAGTAGGGAAATTAAAAAAAATTACTATATGATCCCTTAAATATTATGGGCCGTAAAGATAAAATGATTTTCAACTGGTGTTGCATGATATTCTATAAAAATATGTTTATTTTTCTTCTTCAAACTTCTCTTACAAAATGATTTTTCATGGAAACATATTTTTTGAATTTAAAAATAACTAACCTCAATATTTGTTATATAGAAGGGGATTACAATGTATTTTTTTAGGAATACACTAAAATTTTATGTTCTCTCCCTTATCCCTATATAAAAAGGGAAGATAACGAGTCACACCTTGTCTTATATATAGCAATGGGGACCTTAGAGGGGACCATTGACGAATCATGTATATTTAGCCAATCCTTTATTTTATTGGAACTCTTCCTTTACATTAATGTATGATGAAAATCCCAAAGATTTATATACATTAAACTTTTATATAAACAATCTTCCATGACTAGATGTTGTAGAAACTAGACAAAAAACAATATTATAAGGCATGTTTAACATTACATTAGCCTTTTCAAGAATAGGTCATGAGTCAAGAAGAATTAGTAGGTTTTTTATTTCATTAAATATAATTATGATATGGATTCTATGAGTGCTTTGGATTATATTATTTGGAGGTAAGAAATAATAGAGAACCTAATGGGGTCAAACGTACATGTTTTTTCTATAATAGATTTCTAGAAATAATTTCTCAATCTAGACTATAAAGAGTACCTATTTTCATGAAGGATTTATTTATATGTATACAACTTATATAGATGAAATCATAACCCCATAATCAATATTTTTCTATCATAAGTAGTAGTTTATAAGATTGAAAAAACTATTGTGATAAAATATATCTATTATAGAAAATGTGTTGATCGAACATGACTTGGAAATGACCTATTTCATATGGAAACCTATAAAGATGGTCAATGAACAAGATCTTGTTTTTGGGACATATACACTATATTACAAAAATATCTATTAAGATGGTATAATATATTTATAATAGGGTTGAAAAAATGGGCAAAGAATTTCTTGAAGATGTAAATTCATTAATGAGTGGGCACATCGTTATTAGGTATAATATACTTGTGATGTTCCTATAGAGGTCTTGAATGGACATAGGATGTATAAATTTGTGTGAATGAGGTAATTAATATACAAAAACCAATATATTCTCCTATAGGTTCTATTTAGGTGGTGGTAACCACAGACTAAAACATTCCATGTATATTATGGAGATGATGATATCATCTTGTGGTATATCAAAAAGGTTATAGGGATCTTTCTACTCAGTAAAATGTAAGATAGATTTCTACTTATATGGAGAACTATAATGATGTATAATAAACCCCAATATAGGAATGATTTATGCTATAGACACTAAGGGATGAAAAACAGTAAGATACTAATCTACCCCGAAACATCCCCTTATTGATGTATTTTAATATATTTCATGTCATTATAGTGAAGTGAATGATTTACTTGATTAATCATTGAAACTGAAATTGCGAAATATGACAACCCCGATCATACTAGTTCCTCTTAGATAGTGGTCAATAAAATTATATATAATTCCCCAAGAACTAGTGGGTGACCCCATATCAATGGATTGAATAATTCGTGTCAGAAATATTTAGTGGATTGTTACTTAGAATAAGGGATTCCCATTTGTTGGTGTGACTGATAAGATTTATCATGAATGGAGTGTCTTGTGTATGGGAAAGAAATCAAACTCCCCACCTTATTCATATTGATTTTGTATAGAATATCAAAACACGTTCATTACTGTCACATTATACCATGTCTTTATAGCCCATTATAATTCATGAAAGGGTGGGACTCTAATAATTTCAGTGTGTATGAAATTTGAAAACCCATAATCCCTATGAACATAATATTTTATCCAATAATATTTAATATTTTTTTGGGTAAACAACTTTGTGGTTTTATGAATGGTGTTTATCACTATGATATGACCACTTTTATAGTTCAATTTATACCCATTCATCTCTCCAATTGTAGTGATTATGGATGAATACTATAAAAAATATGAGGAGATTTTATATGTCAAAATATTCAAATGTAGCTTATTATATTTCTATATACAAAATAACATAATATATGTGACACATACCCTATTCCATTTTACATGCTAATTATCTTTCCCCTAATATCTCATGGGTAGGTATGATATTGGCTTCAATATTAGTGTAACCCACTGATGATTTGAAACTGTGGTGGATATTGGATTTTAAATACCCCCACCATAGTATCATAGAGTTGATAGTTACTTTATAACGTTGGAATAAGATTCAAAGAATCATATCTCTAAGGAACAAATATTATATTAGATTTGAAAAACTAGATACATAAATGGAATTCACCTTAAAATTGATAACATAATATTCAAAAATGGTCATCATTGAAAAGGCCATATTTGACCATAGTATATCACTATGTATCAATCATAAAAAACATCCTAGTATCCTGTGTAGAAAAAAATACAAGAAAAATGTGAGATTAGATGCTTAGTAAGAGTTTGTGTACAATAGAAAATATAGAGAATAAATAATCATAATAAATATGAAAATTTAAATTAATGAATCCAATTCTATTTAAATAATAACATTATCAGAATATGGATTGTATAAAGGATAATCAAATAAATCCAAATAAACAATCATATTGATTTAAAAATTATCTATAGATAATTTAACTAATATAATCATTACATGGGAATCAATAATTGATTTCATAATTAGGTAATTTATAATTTTGGACATCATAATATACTATCAAGTCCTTTCAGAAGAGAATTTAAATCTATGGATAAAAATTAATTTAATTTGGCCAACTGATTTATCTCATTAGATCTATTGATGCAATGAGGGCCTATGTAATTTTCATCTCCACTAATACATTAATATTTAAAATTAATTACTCATATGAAAGGGGTGATGAAGAATCAATATAAACATTTTAATTTAAAAAATAACATACAAAATGTTAATAATTTACATAATCAATAAACATAAACCCAAACCATTTTGAGTAATAAGGGTAATAGTAATAAAATAGTACATCCAAAACCAAACTGATCATAACCCATATAGATAAATTATATGAATGGTTTGATTACAACATATCTATAGTATATAAAAATTATAATAAGGATATTTTTTATTAATGAATAAAAATTTGATGAAAATATCCTTTAAAATATTATTTAGGAATAAAACCATTACACATTGAAAATAACCATTTATAACTAAAAGTTAAAAAAAATTCATTTTGATTTATTTTTGGAAAATAAAATTTGAAACATACCATAGAACCTTTAAAACACTATTTTGTTATATTGGATGAAATTTTTATATGTTTTACACATAAAAAATAGTATCTTTCAGATGTTCTGTAAAAGCCAAATTTTCCTTATTAGGATGGAAACATAAAGAATCCGTTTATTTTTTTTTATAAAAATTAAAACATTATTTAATTTTAAATTAATAAATCATTTTGGGAATTTGAAAATTAGTTTGGAAAATGTTTTTATAAAATAATGTTTTGGAATTAAAAGTTTTTTTGAGAAAAGGGGAGAAATAAAGTCTTAAATTTATAAAATCATTTTCTCAAAAAAAAATTAAGTACCAAAGGGAATTTTTTTTTTACTATTATCTATAAATATTAACAAATAACCATTATAAAATTAAATATATTGTTTTTTTATAAATATAAAATAATTCACCAAGGGGGACTTATCCATAAACATTCTTGAAAAATGTTGAGATTACAAAATACACATTTACAATTTCGGTAACCATTGAATCATAAGACCCATGAAAAGAATAAGATTAAATGAAATTATAAATACCATGAAGAGATATTTATTAATTATATACCATGTGAAAAAGTGACATTAAATGAAACCTAGATAGGAAGAATTGGTGAATATAGAACATGTCTCACAAAAATAGATGTTAGATGAGAAACCTTTACCTCAATTTCAGATTCGCTTGTATGTGTCTGAACCTATTTTATTTGAATATAGGTTTACTATAAATATGTTAATGAACCATACTCATATATATCATTCCATGTGTTATTAACTTATGTTATTTTATCACCTATTCATTAATTGTCTGGTTAAAATTACAATTTTGGGTAATAATAGCTTTGTTTTTCACATATGTTTTGATTCGGTATTTTTAGTCCCTTTAATTTTATCATGTTTCCATAATCTATAGAATTATAACTATGATATGATTATTATATATATCCATTATATATGTATTTAATGTAATTTATAAATGTTTGACATAGAAGATGGATTACACCATTCATATAGATAGCAATCCTTATGTACGAATTAACAATGTTTCCATTTTTTCTCGATAGATGGAATGAATAAAAAATAAATATTAATTAAATAATGTATAGAAATTATTAAGTTTTATATATAATGTATTTTAATAAAATCCGTTATTATTACAAATCACATAAAAATAAAAATAAACATTTCACATCCCTATCTATAGGTGGCAGTCCACACGTATGTATAAGAAATATTATTGTTTTTTAATTGGATGGAAGGTAAGAATTTAAATGTTAAATTATATTTACAGAAGTATATTTTTGTTATAAATAACACATATATTAATTAACTTTATCCGTACTACATTTTTTAAAGTGTAGGTGAGAAAAATTGTGAATCAAGACTACATCAAATTTGCGTTTATCCCACTCTAGAAAAAGAACTGATAAATGGGGATTTATGAGTTAAAAAATAGATAAATGGAGACCCTTTATTATGCTAAAAAAACCTAAATAGACAGCATTTTCATTAGTATTTTTTCCTTAGCACAGAAATCCACCATCTTTAACAGTGGTTTTTTTCTAGGACAGATAAGGTGTATATTTCATAAAAACATTATATATCATTAAAAATAATATATAAATATATAAATATATTCATATTCATATAAATATAATATATTTTATGAATATGATTTATATAACAGTAAATATGCATTTACAATTAATATTTAAAATATTTATTGAAAATTGGATTATAAAATAATTTAAAAGAAATATTATTTAAAAAAATTATAATTAATATTGAATAAAATTCATTTCAAAATAATTGGTTGAAATAAATATTCAAAATATAATTAATGGTCTAAGATATGTTGAAAAAATGACTTGTAATTCAAACAACCATAACATCTGATCCTAGTAACCATTAAGGCTCTACCATATATCAAATCAATGCCTGTGAAGATACCTACACTGTATTGGTCAGAGATACCATGATCAATATTTTTAAATAGTCATAAAATGCTTAGAAGGCCTGTAAATATGATTTTCTGTTGGGATACATTAATTTTTTAATATTAAACGGGATTTAAGATTTGTTTAAGAGGGTCTTATTGTATATTTTCAATGAATATTTATTTTATCTCATGGATTACATTTATATTGATTTTATGGTTTTAAAATTTTCTTAATTTTCATATTGAAATTTTATTTATAATTAAATATATACATGTTTTCTTGTATTTACATATAATAAATCAATTGGAAAAATAAATATTTTAATATATTTACATAAAAATATATTTTTAAAATTAAAAACTTTATTGAAATTATTTTTTATTCATTTCATTTAAAATAAAAAAATATCATTTTTAACCTTATAAATATAATATAATATGTATATATATATCTATACAAGGAATTATTATATATAAACATATGTGTGTTAGTAGACGAATATATATTTATATGAATATTTAAATGTATGTAAATAAATAGATATATATATATATATATATATATTTGAACATGTATATGATAAATATAAATTTTAATGTGTTTGTAAATATGTGTGTATGTGTGCATGTATCAATATTTCATATATACAACTTATATAAAGGTATTTTTATAGATATATCATTATCATTAAATATAGTATATAAATTTATTTAGAGTAAATATTTATGAAAACATTAAACAAAATTTATATCTATATACAAAATTACCTGTACATATTTATAAATATATATGTAAATATAGAGAATTATAAATATATAAGTCCTGTATTAAATTTAGATATCAATATATAAATATATTTTAAAAATTAATTTAAAATTAATTATAAAAATCATATGAAATTAATTAATATCTATTTAATTCAAAAAAATATCTAACGATTTTATATACATTATTAAAATATATGAGTTGTATACTTATACATATGTATAAATAATATTTACATACACATATGTATGGGTATTAATAAACACACAAACATAAATATTTATACAAATCATATGGGAACATTGCTAGAATGCTGGTGGAAGTCGATATTAGATCCACTCTCATTGACACGACAACACTTTCTATTCCCTCTGATCAAATTCTTATTGATGTTTAATATGAAAACAAACCTCTTTTCTGCACTAAGTGCATGGCTGTGGGGAATTATTTGGAGTTGTTCCACAAAAACATTACATGTAAGGAGTGTGGGATGCAAGGGCACCCCTACAATCTTTTCCGATGTAAGGTGAATTTGAAGGATTCACCCCTGCCTGAGCATGCCACCCGGGACAATGAACCTCTTCTGGAGTTATACCCTCATGATCTTCCAATTCAAAGGAACAGAAAATAATTGATAATTGATGCTTCTCCGCCTCGATCTTTTGATCCTCCTAATGCTCAAGAGCCTGTAAATTTTTAGATTCTGAGCCCCTCTCCCGCCTTAATTGTGAATGTTCTTACACAACAGAATGTACAGACCGAACCTTCTTCCTCTGCTAAACGGGGGAACATCTCCGATGCACCATGGGAATGGGCAGAGGATTCCACTCCAGGATTTGGGGAACTAATCCTCTGTAAGTGTGGAGACACTCAGGATGAGTCCAAGGAAAGAGAAATGGGCATGAGTATAGTTTCATACAGTGAAATTTTCTGAGGATAAAATAAAGGGATCCCTGATAGTGAGGGTATTAGGGTTGAACCAGTTAGAAGGAAACCAAGTAAAGACTACTCCACAGTTTTGAGGACAGTGACCACTAGGTCATCTAATAAGAAGGATACCGAGAAGTTATCTTTGGAGAAAATAGAAAAAAGGAAGGCTTATAATATATTGCTCAAAAAACATGAGACTCAATCAGAATGGGAATCGACTGATGTTGACGACATGACCAGGTACGAGTGTGATGACTATGACTGTTATGACTTGTAAACTCTCTCTTTTTTTCATATCTTCTTTCTCTGCACTTTTATTTTTATTAATAAATTTATTGGTCCAGGCTTGCTTGGATATGAACTTTTGGGTATAATTGTGTGTGTATATATATATATCACAGACACACACACACACACACATATATATATTGATATATTGTAAGATATACAAAAAAATGATTGGTGGGGTGTTAAAGATATTTGAAACTATAAAGGAGTTCATAATATGAACTACCAACATGAGTAGGTATTCGGGGAAGTCATCATAGAACCAAGGAATTGTGTTTGTGGGGGGGGGGGGGGTGAGTGAACTAAGAAGGGGTTGGGGGGTACATGATGGAAGGTTAGGGAGTAGAAAGTGATGAGAATGGGGGTTACAAAATCTAAGCAAAGGAGGTGTTTTTGCATTTGGAAATAATAGTTTTTAAATAATTTATCAGCTATAAAAAAGGATGATAAAGGATGCCCTTATGAGTGCTAAAAACAAAAAAATGAACCCTTTATCACTGAATAAAGTGATAAATAAGGCACAATTTATCAGATATTTTTTCTAGCAATGATAAAGGTATAATTTTAACATCACTTACAATATAAGTTCTTTTTAAGGACAAATAAATCGCTTTTTTGTGCTCTTAAAGGCTAGATCAGTAGTAGTTCACATCTCATAGTGAGGCAATTGTCCACCGTATACACGAGCGATGTTATCATATCCCCCTCTAAATAGATTGTAATATGATACATTTGATATAAAAATTCCAAAATAATAATAATTTCATAAATATCATGCTCTTATGTAAAATCAATCATTATTTCTAGCCTTGAAAAGATATGATGGAAAATAAATTACATCGATTTGGGAGGTGGTAGTTCACCATACACATGATCGATAGTTTTGTTTCCCATTATATGGAATTGGAGATGGATATGGGTTATTACATTTAGGTAATAAAATCTTAGTATATATCTAATAATTTTTATTTTATTTTATTACATTTTAAAATTATTTTTAGGATGTGGAAGCATAAATAATACAAATACACAAGTTTAATAATTTGAATTCTTGTTCAAAAATCCTCTTTAAATTTATACATAATTTCTTATATGGTGGGATTGTTAATAAATATATGGAATCTCAGATATTGGGAGTGGATTAAGGAAGGTATTTTAGTAGGTCTTGGAATAACCAAAATTTTTTGTATGTGTGAATAGGGGAGGAGAGTGTTTGGCCTTTTATAAGTGGATGAGATGGCATAGTAAGAACATTTAATATGATTAATTAAACCCATATTTTTATCTTTCAAAAGGCCTCTAAAATGGGTCATTATTGAAACATATAGATCATAGGGTCCAAATAAGTCCAAAAATGGCATTTGGACAAGTTTTAGGTCATTTCCAACCCTTATCCTCTTAGTTTAACACTATTGTAAACAATTTTTTACCTTGTCTAGAATAATTGATTCTGAATGTTTTCACTATTCATTATGGTCAAAATTTATGTTGAAATGATTATAAAATATTAAATACTCTGATTCAAAATATGGAATATACTTTTCCAAATTTAATTCAAAATTTAGTACAATTCAAAAATTATACATGAAGATGAATCAAAAAAATGGATTAAAAAAACATTCAAGAGTTAAAAGTGGGTTTATATAATAAATAATTTTTAAATATATTAAAATCACATATATTATTTTAATTATTATATAGTTGAACAATTTTTAGATTAAAACTAATTTAAAATATAATTTAACCATGTGTATAATTTAAATAGAAAGACAGTTTTCAATAAGAATCAGCATTATTGACTATTTATAAAAAAATTAATCTTTTTAGAAAAATACCAAAAAATCACCTAAAGATATTATTTATATTTATATTTATAAAAATATGTTTATTTTCCATGTATTTTTTAATGTGGTGAAAAACAATTTTATATTATGGGAAAAAGAGGAGACTAGACCACCCTTTAAAAAAGTACATCTTTTCAGAAATATTTTCCTATAAAATGATTATTATTTTATTTCTTATCAATTGATAATCGTTGAATTTATTACATACATGTATAAAAAATATAATTTCTCTACTACTGTTAGTCCTACTCTAGACCACAAACTTAATGGATATTCTATAATAGTTTTTTAAAAATATTTTGTTAGAGTATTACCTTTTTAAACCCAACATTGTGTTTATCGTAAGATATTAAAGAGACTGAATTTATTTAAAAAGAAATATCTAAAAAGTCTCAGAGTGTTATATCTTATTATATGCTTTTTTTCATGTCATATATTATATTAATTATTATTCTTATATTTTAAAATATCAAGGATTTATATTCTACCTCCATAAATAAATTGCATCCTCGTAATTTAATCATGATAATAGAAATTAAGGGTTGACATTTTAAAATACCTATTTTGGGAAAAATTTGTTAAAAAGGGTTAATAAAACATCATCAAGATAAGATTTAAATTTATATAAATGGTCACCTTGAATAACACATAACTATTTTTAAAAGTATGAGAAAATTGGTTGGAATTGGAGATAAAAATATGAAATAAAAATAATAAATAATTATAGAATTTCACAGAGATCATTGATCACAATAAATTTAATGATAAATGTAAATTTAAAGACCTAAAAGCCATAAAAAATATTTATTTAAAATACCATTTGATTTTTTAGTTTTTAATATTATATGATAATGTTTTTGTTTCAAGATCCTTTTATTATTGTTGAAGAATTATTTTTACAAGCTATTAATATATGAAAACGTACTTACTATATATAATTCTATTTCATAAGAATAATTTATTCCTTTGGTTAGGATTCGATCAATTTCAAAAATATCTCTTACAATAAGTAATGAATATCCAAAAATGGATTTTTATTCCTAAATATAAAAATTTATCTTTTAACAGATCATAATATTTATAAAATAATGAAAACACCTTATTTTGTTATTTTACACAATGAAAATAGTTATCATGAGGTATCCAAAAAAACCAAAATTTAAAATTCATCCATTTGAAAAATATTAAAACATAAGATCATTCCAATATATTTTTGACAAAAATCAATAACCAAAAATTTATCATGAATGTATGTAATAAAATATACCATTATGTTCACCAGGATACAAAAAGTGGCTCATAATGTCACATTAAAAATATATGAATACCATGATAACAAAAAAACCTTAATCAATATATGTATTCATAGAAAATTATTTTCCTCATTATTCCTCAAATAAAATATCTAATTTTATAATTTATTTTTTTAATTCCAATAAATGTAGTGAAATCAAGAGATATAACATAAACCATCCCATTACTAATGAATTTTAAGTCCACCAATACTATGATTAATCATATATTTATAACTATCATCTCAAAATTGGGTACATATTAATTTTTATATTCCATCATTCATGTTTTGTACAAAAATATATACTATCCACTAAATATTTTTTTATTAATTTTTACAATTCAACATATTCCTTACCATCCTTAATAAAATATTACTACAATAAAATACTCATTGATTTCATGATTCTTATAACCAGAATATAATTGATAAAACAATTCTATAATACAATTATTTAATTTAAACACAATCACATTAATCATTCCACTCTATCTATAGTAATAATTTATTTTTGACCCTAATGCCATATCTTATTCAGAGGAATATTCCCTTGATTATTGAGACATTAATTTGTATAGTGACCCTACTCCTTACTGTTTAAACATTGAACATTACATGTTTCATTCATTCCATTACAATCATGATCATAGTGGAACTTATATCCAAACATGTAGAAAAATCCCATTTCCTTGAATTAATTACTAGGCAGTTTCTTTCAATAGTTATCAAATGTGTGTAATACATTTTTATCTTCTTCTATTTATCCAAATTTTTCTCTACTATTTTTTATATCTTCTATCCCCTCAAATCCATTATAATTGGAGAATTATTTCACTATCATGATAAAATATGATACTATATGATCATATGGTGAGAATGTTTGGGATATTAGTTTCATTCTAAATATTTTCTTTATCCCATAAAATTTATCATTAATATTTTTGGTTCTATTACTTTTGTAGTCCGATCCATGCCTTGATAACCTTGTAAAGTTTGATTCATACTTATCAATATTCTTATCTTACTTTTTTCTTATAATCAAGAAATTTATTCCAATATCTGCTCATTTCTCATGAGGAAAATATTTTTCAAATAACACTAGTTTGAAATCCTTCTATTCTATTTTTTATATTTATTCCTCATCCTTAGAGTTTGAAATCAAGGACCACCATTGATCAGTATCCTTTGGGAGATTATAAAACTCAATGATAACCTTCTCCCTTTAATTATATCAGGGTGTGTGAAATATATTCTCTATGGAAATTATTCGTTTATCAGATGCAAATGGATGTGGTTTACCTTTTAACGATAGAGTTTACTGATTTATGAAGCAGTAAAATATTTTTAAACCACATTGTTAATGAACATGATCCTGCAAACAAGAAATGTTATTAATTATAACCTATTTCAGTTACCCTAGTATGGTTATATTTTGATCGGTCCAAGATGGAGTTTCATCTCCATCTTCACTATCTTTCCCAAGAGGGAAATTCCTAATTTGGTTATTTTCATTGATACGGTTCCCATTACATTAACTTTATAAACAAAGGAACACACTATAACAGATCATAACATTATGAAACATAATATATAGTCCCAAAAAAGTGAATCAAATAAATAAATTTAGAAATTTATTATTAGATAATATCATAGTCATAAAGATTGTGTATTTGAGAAAGTTTGAAAATCATATAAATAATTTCAAATTCATTACAATTGTTTGTAAATAAAAGGTGAATTATCCAAGAATATACCCTAATATTTTCCAACTAGGGGTGTAGTAAGGACCATTTTCATGTACCTAGTAACACTCAATTCAAGACCGGTGTAATTTTTTAAATATTATTATACCCAGGTACATATTTTCTAGAACCATATCCTCTTGTAGTGTCCATAAAATGATGTATTTCTTAGTAAAACACATTATCCCTACCCTAGAAAAACAATAAGATATTCTTATATACATATCCTCAATGTCTATCATTGGGTTATTTTCCCTAATATATGTTACATAAAATAATTTTCCCATAGATTTTAATAAATTTACTTTGAAACAAACATTAAATACCCTGACTCTAGTATTTAAGAATTCATGGATACATTATTAAATTATAATGATTTTCAAGAAATCACATCCAAAAGGACCCTATATTTTAGAAGTCCTGGTAATATAGATAAAAAATTTATATTCTCATTACAATGGAAAACATAAAAGACAAAAAGTGGTTTCTTTACGAATGCTATATTCCCCTTAACATATCCCTTCCTATTAATCACAATACACTTACTAGTATGTTAGGGAAAATAATAAACAATAATGGTTTGAGCATAAATAATCAGTATTGTTATGTGTACAATTACATCAATCTAAAATAAATTAGTGTAATCAAAATGGAAATGTTAATAATTGAAACTCATAAAATTTAAATATAAACTTGAGGATAATGTTTCAGAAATAAGGGATGGTAAAAAAGACATATAAATAATCACATGATCTAAAATCTAATCCAAAAATATATTATGTAATGAAATAATAATAGGAAAATAAATGAAGGATCTCATAATGAGGGTGTTTATAATAAAATACTAAATAATAATTCTGTTGATGCCTTTCGAAATACCTTTTAAAACTATGGGTGAAAAAAAATTTAATATGGCTATTTAATTTTTCTCATGAGACCTATCAATGAATCAAGTTGTCAAATAATTTTAGGCCCACATAACACATAAAAAAATATAATGAATTCCTCATATTAAAGGGTTAAAATTTAATAAATATAAACATTACTATTGAAAAAATATTTTAAAAATTGTTAATATATAGTCCAACCAATATATATTATCATAAACCATCCAAAGTGATATGGGAAATTGTAATAAAATTGAAAATCCCTAGTGAAACTAAACATATGATTTGGATGGAAATTATAGTGGTGGTTTCACTACAACATATCCCCAGTGAAGAATAATTATAATAAGGGATGTTTTCATTGATGAATTGGAATTCCAATAGAAGACCCATTATATCATTTTGATTAAAATAGACATTTCACTTTAAAAATAATATTTTGAAATGAATATTTAACAAATTTTTTAAATTTATCTAAAACGCCATTTGAAAGTTATAATGGAAAATTTTAAACAATGACTGGTCAGGAAGGTATAAATTCAATACTTTTCGTATATGTTAAAGGCAATATTCCTTTACCATTTTCAATAAAATCCAAATGAACCATGTTTGTAAAATGAAATGATGATTACTTTTTTTAAATGAAAGAATACATGGATAAAAATTGATTTAATAAATAATTGAGTGAAATTAAAAATAAATATTTAAAATATTTTTAGAAAATATGTGTTTGGAAGAAAAATTATTTTAGACAAAAGAGAGAAATAAAGTCAGGTTTTATTAACAAAAAATTCTCAAAAATTTCAGTTAAAAAGTGTGAAAAAAGGTATTATTATGTTTAAATTTTCATGAATAATTATATTATAATTAAAAATTTTTATACTCTAAAATATTAAATAATTTATCAAGGGATACTTAAAAATAAAAAATCTCAAATAATAATGAGATTAAAAAAACACACCCTTAAAATTTAAGTAATGTTTGAATCAGAAGACCCATGAAAGTAATATCGTGAAATTAAACATTAAACACCATAGATAGAAATTTATTCTTAACATAACATATCAAAATGCAATGTATATACATTAAATTAAATATTATGTGGTGAATATGGCATACGTATCATGAATATTGAAGTGAGACATATAACTCTTACCTTAGGTTTGAATTGCTTCAAATACGTACAAATGTACTATATACTAAAAATAAGTTTATTATAAATCTATATTATAACTATAATAAACTATATCATACAATATATAATTTCATTATGATCATTCACATATTTTTCATTAAAATTTCATTCTTAAAATCAATGTTTTAGGTAAAAATATATTAGGTTTTCATGTATTTTTAGATTTGACATTTTTAGTCCTTTTACAATGATCATGGATCCAAAATATAATTAATATTTTGAAATACCTAAATATAATATAAATTAATTATATATATGGTTATATATTTATAGTAACATAAAAATTATAGAGACAAAAAATTGATTAAACTGTTCATGGGGATAGTAGGCCATAGGTACATGTGAATATTATTTCCATTTTTTCTCGATTTATAGAATACATAGAAAATAAGTATTCATTAAACATTAAATTATAATTCTTATGTTATATATATCATTTATATTAATAAATTACATTTTATTTCAATCCATATAAAAATGAAATAAATAATACATCATATCATTACAGAGAGGCAGTTGTCAAAACATTCACACTAGTTTCATTATTGTTTTCCAACACATTAGCCGTTATGAAGTTGAATGTGATATTTTATTTATATAAGTGTTATTATGTTATAAATTTCACACATAATCATTAAAATTATTTTTAATACTATCCATGTAAAAATTAATTAAAAAAATGCATCATATCACTTTGTGAGGTGGTATTTCTCCATACACAAGAGCGATGTTACCGTATCCCCGAAAAAAATAGAATGTATGAAGGTATATGTGATATAATAATTATTAAAGTATAATAATTTTATACATTTTTTAAGAAACCAGATCTTATTTTCATGTTTGTTTTTCTTTTTTTTGGATTTTTGGAGAAAAAAAGAGGAGTTTCTAGAAATTCGTTAAGTACATGCCCTTTACTTTATGAGTACAGGTTGTGTAATTTATTTTTTTCATTAAACACACTAGAGTCGCGTCTGACAGAAAAAACCGCCTTCTTCTAGGTTTGGATCGTCCAAGAGGAAGAGAACGGTGGCGATCTTCCTATGAGATCCTTATCGTGCATCTGTTCTCTGAATCGACCACCGTCAATTGTGTTGGGATCACCTCGGTAAGTTATTCCTTCTCCTAGATCTTGATTTCCTGATTCCTTCGCTTTCTCAAGTTATCACTGGTTGATCATTTTTAATGTTCTTGTAGATATACGATGTTCTTGGGAGATTGAAGGCTTTAGGTTCACATATATCGATCATACAACACCGAGGTAGGTGGTTTGTGCCTTTCCGTTGAATGTCTTTGAGTAATATGTGCAAAATTTCCCAATACCCTTGAACGGGGTATTGTGTGTTTACCAATTTATCCCTATTGTTTTCCTACCATTCTTGTATGCATAAGTACAGGTTAGTTGAATGATAAAATGGTTAATTTATATAAATTGGAGGTGTTTTCCCATGCATGTTTTTTATGACCGTTTGGTCTTGCTTAGGCTGTTGGGATTCATTGTTTGTTTCCATTAATAGGATTTTAGGATGGAGTGATGTTTATCTGCCATGTTGTTATGCCGTAGAATATTAGACAAGTCGTTCTTGATGTTTAATTTGGATGATATGAATTTCCTTACATACTTGAATTACACAGGGCTATGATAACCTAGTATAGTAGACCATCGTGAGAATGGACGTAAGGGCTTCTCGAGAGTGTCTATTTTTACTATTACGATGTGATACCATAGGTGGAATTGATGTAAGTTCTTCCTCAGAGTGTATATAGTTCCTCGACTCGGGCCATAGGGGTAATGTGATGTATGCTCTTCCCTAGAGAGCCTTTAGTTACCGATATGAGACTATAAAGGGAATTGACTGTGGGTTCTTCCTTAGAGAGTCTATTCTAAAGCTGAACTATAGGGGATAGACTATGTGTACTTCCCAAAGGGTTGCTTGTATTGCTAGGTAGGACTAGAGGCGATAGGCCGTGAGTACATCCAAGTTGGTTACCTGTTTTTGATTAGCTACTTGCTTGATATGTGGAATTGAATGCTTTGAAACTATGGAAATGTCTACTGTTGAGTACATCTTTGTTTACGACTTCTTTTTTACTTATTTCCTTCCATATATATTCACTGACCATTAGGGATAGAAATTTTGGTTGTTTCCTACTAGGATAAGTCTCAAACTGATATTGGGTCATGATTTTTGGGCCCAAACAAATTATATTGTTGCAGGTATAGATAAAGGAATGCACCCTTCTACTTCAGGTACATGATTTCTTGAGGAGTTGGAGAGAAAGAGACCAAGATGATCCTTGAGATGCTGAAATGTTTACCTTTTTTATTGTGTACTTTGTTTTAGTACTGTATTCCATCATTGTGTTTGGTTTGGATTTTTTGATAGACATATGTACCATGCATCATTTTTATATATATTCTCTAGCTATTTATTTCTAAGGAATTGTACTCTTCCTTGTCGTTTGATAATACTACTGCATCAACTACTGTTATCTGTTTCTCTTCTGCTATGTTACTATGCCATTGAAGGATTTGTTTCCCCACTATCACACCCAAGGATCTCGCTTCTAGTCGGCTGCCTCTAGCATTAGGGGAAATGCATGTGAGGCCATGTGACCAAATGGGTATGGGGTGCCTCTGGGATGCTTCCAAAACTAGGACGTTACAACGTGGTATCAGAGGGAGGAGCTGATGCGGAATGTCCACTCCTTAGTTTGGGAAGTTCATCATGGTGTTACCAAGATGTATCCTGATCTACACCGTCTATATTGGTGGCTTGGTATGAAGAAAGATGTTTCTGGTTTCGTGATGAGTATTTATAGTTTAATTGATATTGTTTTTAACCCTATATTAAAAATGGTTTAGTTATTAAACTTTGAATTTAACACTTTTAGCTCTTCTTTAAATTAAATAATAATAAATGTCTTTATCTAATCCAATTAGACCAAAGGGAGTCATATATTATTCATAAGGTTGTTTTTTTGTCTAATTATACTTATCCAATAGAATTAAGATATGTGTTTGGATAATTGTGATATCATTTTTACCCTTAATTACATAATTTACTTTCAACCATGGTAAATAAAATTCAAAAGTTACTATTCACCAAAAATTATTTAATATTATTGAACCACATTTTACATACTTTTATTAACCATGTATCTAGGATTTTTAAAATTCAACACATAGAAGTGGTAAAATTATGTTATATGCAAATTTACAAATGCTCCAAAGAGGTGGGTAAAAGAAGGTAAAAAGGTCAATAAAATTTTTATATATCTATATTTATTATAAACGGGCTCCAATGAATTACATTGAACTTATATAGGTATTATGTATCTATTTTTCCTAAAATAAATATAAATGAAATAATTATTATTTAAATAAAAAGTTGGTTTTAACCAATAACACAGTGTTTTTTTTCTATTCATCAAAAAGTGAATGTTTTCAAGAAAAATACAAAAAATTCACCCTAAGACAATTTTGATATTCCGAATTCTAAAATGAAGTATAATTTAAAATAAAATATTTATAAAATTTTAAAAAGTGGTAATTACTATTCATAACAATTAGTTGGATTGGTCATAGTGTGTTAGAATCTCGAAGTTGCGTACAATGCAATCTATTGCATTATTCAAATGAAAACGTACCGTAGAGGCTTGGGGTGTTACATTCTTCCCTCTTTTAAATAATTTTTTCATTGATGTTTCTAGAATACTACATCACAAAATGATTCGGGTGGTTCTTCATCATATGTTCCTCTGGTTCCCACATTTCCTCTTCCATTTTATGGTTTCTCCATAAAACGTTTACCAGACGTGTTGTCTGGTTTCTCAACACTTGTTCTCTGGTATCAAGAATCTTGACATGCTCTACACAATAAGACAGATCAGGTTCTGCTTCAATTGTCTCATAGGTGAGTACATTTTTTGGTTCAGGCATGTATTTTTTCAACAGTGATACGTGGTACACATCGTGACCATTGGAGAGACTTGGAGGCATTTCAAAACTGTAAGCTAAAACCGCAATTCGTTCTAGAATTTTGAAAGGTCCGATGTACCTAGATCTCAATTTACCCTTCTTAACGAATCGTATAACACCATTCCATTGTGATACCTTCAAGAAAACACGATATCCTACTTGATATTCCAAATCATTTCTCCAATTATCGACAAATCTCTTTTTCCTACTTTGATCTACATTGATTTGGGTTTGGGTAACCTTTTCCTTTTATAGTGTTTCATCAACATGTTTTGGGCCTATGAGTTTTCTTTTACCAACATCATCCCATGATGTTGGTGGGTGACATCTCTTTCCATATAACGCTTTATATGGTTCCATCTGAATACTAGAATGGATGTTATTGTTATAGGAAAATTCTACCAGAGTTAAATATTGATCCCACATACCTTGAAAGTCGATTAATTAAGATCTCAATATGTCTTCTATGTTTCAAATTGTCTGTTCCGATTGTCCATCGGTTTGATGGTGGTAGGCAGTGTGCAACTAAGTTTAGTATCCAAGGACTTCTGACGACTTTTCCAAAATCCAGATGGAAAACGAGGATCATGATCCGAAACAATCGATAGGGGTACACCATGGAGTCTTACAACTTCATTAATATATAGTTTTTCAAGACATTCAAGTGGTAAATCAACTCTTATAGTAAGAAAAGGTGCTAACTTGTTAAGATGATCAAAAATGACCCATATTTAATCATTAATTCTAAGAGTCATTGGTAGACTCATGATAAAGTCCATTATAATATTATTCCATTTCCACCCAGGTATGGGAAGATGTTTGAATGACACTTCCAGGCTATTACCTTCCAGCTTTCACTTATTGACAAACCATACATCATGACACAAAATCAGCAATCTCCCTCTTCATGTTGTCCCAAAAAAAATTTCCATCAAATATCTATACATCATAGTGCTCCTAGGATATATAGAGAAATTGGAGCTATATAAACCAATCGACAATTACCTTTTTAGATCAGGTATATCGGGAACACAAAGCCTCTTCCCAAATTTCAAAATTCCATATTCATATACGAAGTCACACAATCTCCCATCATTTATAGTATTAATCTTATTTTAAAACTTCTCATCATCATTTTGAGAATTTTTTATCCTTTCTAGTAAATATGGTTTGGAAACTCTTTGAAGATGTATTGATGTTTCACCATCCATGGTTATTCCCATATACTTCAAACTCTTGTGATCAGTATAAATCTCACATTTTTCACCATAGAGATAGTGTCTCCATATCTTGAAAGAAAAGAATATCGCTACTAACTCAAGATCATGAGTGGGATAGTTTTTATCATGAATTTTTAGCTCTTGTTATGCATAGGCAATGACTCTACTATTCTACATAAGGACACAACCAAGTCCATTCATTGAATCATCACTATAAATAATAAACCCATCATTCCATAATGATAGAGTCAAGATAAAAGCATTGAATATTCTTCTCTTCAATTTTTCTAAACATTGTTCACACTCTTTTTTTATGAACATATTTAACACCTTTACGTGTGTGATTGGTTAATGGGTTAGCCAACCAGGAAAAATTCTGGATGAAACGTCGTTAATAACTTGCAAGACCAATAAAACTACGTACCTCAGTTATACTCGTTGGTGCTGGCCATTCTTGGATTTACATGCAATTTGAAGGATCAACAAATATTCCATCCTTAGAGACAATATGGCCAAGAATATAAATCTCTTGAAGCAAGAATTCACACTTGCTAAAATTTCCATATAAATAATTTCTTTTATGAGTCTTTAGAATAATGCGTAAGTGATATTCATGATCTTCATTGATTTCCGAGTATACCATGATATCATAAATAAATACCACTACAAAGTCAAAAATATATTCCTTGAAAACTATATTCATTAAATCCATGAAGACAGAGGGTTCATTAGTCAATCCAAAAGGCATTACTGTAAACTAGTAATGCCCATACCGAGTTAAAAATGCGGTTTTAAGAATGTCTTCCTTCTTCACACACAACTGATGATATCCATATTGAAGGTCAATCATAAAAAAATATTGGGATCCATGAAAGTGGTCAAATAAATCATCAATTTGAGGTAGGGGATACTTGTTCTTTATTGTAATAGCATTGATCTCTCTGTAGTCAATGTACAACCTCATAGATTCGTCTTTCTTCTTAACCGAAAGGATATGGGATCCCCATAGAGAAACACTAAGACGAATAAATCCATTATTACTCAATTAAACTTGTTTTTATTTAGTTATACTTATTCCAAAGTGGCCATTATATAAGGGGTATTTTATATGGGCCTTGAACCATGAATTAAATCAATGGAAAACTCAATTTCTCGTTCTGGAGGATGTCCTGGTAAATCCTCTGGAAACACATCAACGTATTCATGCACAATTCGTAGGTCCTCTATTAGAAAATTATCTTCCTCACCCATAATTATTTCATTCTCATCCACCCCAATAATATAATATAGTAGAGCTACTGAGTTGGATCTAGATAAAAATCAGATGGTGACTTTTTTTCGCTAATGATAAAGTACTTCTTATCATCAGCGAGAATTTCAACCTACTTATTCTTACAATAAATTTTTGCATCATGGTCCGAAATCCATTCCATACTAAGGATTATATCAAATTTAATCATGGGTATGACGATTAGATCAGTAGATAAATATCGTTTATATGCCTTAATGGGGATTGATTCACAAAGCTTTGTTGCATTGATAGATCCCATAAGAGTTTTGACTGACAACTCCCTTGTTAAATAAAATTCTAAATATCTAATTTTCTTAGAAAACTGGGATGATATGAAACAATTCAATGATCCAGAATCAAATAATGCATTTTATAAACTTGAAGAAACCGTTAAATTACCTGCCACCACATCTTTCGGAGCTTCAACCACAGTAGTAGTGATCGAAAAAGCCTTCCCCTGATCCCTTGGCCTTTTATGTGGGAAGTTTCACTAATTCTTAGAAAATTCATTTTCATAATGTCCCATCTCTCTGAAATTATATCATTGAACATTGGTAGCTTCTTTCTTCCCCTTACAATCACTATCAAGATGGAAATTCTGTCCACATTTGTAGAATACTCCATTTCCTTTTAGAGAGCCACTAGGGTGATTCCTTCCAAAATTATTACAGGGTGGAAATTCAACACTTCCTTTCTTCCATGTTTCATTATTTTATTTCCTAGAGTGTTCATCAAATATCTTCTTCTCTTTCTTTTCTTTAATGTCATAAGACATAGAGAATTACTTTTCTTTCTTTATAACACATTAGACAATAACTTCATACAATGAGAAGGATTGTGAGACTAATGCTTGACAGTGATATGTTTTCAACCCATCAAAGAAATGTTGAAACTTACTTCTTGGGTTACATATATAATATGCAACATGCCTTTCTATCATTCTAAAGTTGGCTTCATACTTGCAACATTCTTATCCTCCTTTTGTCTTTGACTCAGAAATTGCCTTTCCATATCGGCTAGATGGTCACGAGGAAGGTATTTTTCTATGAAAATATCTCTAAACTCCCTCCATTACCTACATGATACTTCATCATACTCCTTTTTATTGAATTAATGACAACCATAGATCTGCATCTCCCGTGAGGTGATAAACTTCCATGAAAACATTTTCCCTTTCGCTACTCCCCAAAGCATGACATATTTTCTCTAAGGAACTTATCCATTTCTCAGCTACAAATGGAATTTTAGACACATTGAATTTTGGTGGTTATTTCCTCATGAAGATTTCTAACATTGATCCTCCACATTGTGGATCAGGGTGCTCCATATGGGTAAGGTTATTGTTCATAACCTGAGTGAGTTGCCCCAGTATGGTGATAAGTTGATCATCACTAGTTGCATCACCAGCTCCAATATAGTTGTCTTGACTAGGAGGGAAATACTTAAATGGATTACTTTCATTGATAAAATATCCATTCATTCCACTATGCCCCATTTCTAAATAATGACATACACTAGATTAGTTTATGAATTGAAATACATAATTCAAACTTGTAAAACACTTAACATAAATTGAGCAATTTATGAATATAATCCATAATCATAAAAAATGTTTTCTTTTAAGGAGGTATATACTCATAAATCCTTCATAATGGTCTGTAATGAAAATTTGAATTATCTTAAGCATATCCCCTGGGAGTGTCGTATCGAAGAGTGCCGCAAGGGCTGTTGTCATGTACCAGGATACCCCGAGTCCAGATAGATACTCTTGGTTGGTGTTTTCACTCTTAGGTACATCTGTTTCGGAGCCGCCACTACCTGCTCGTCTTTAGATATGGATTTATTTCTTGGAAAATAAACAAAATCTCTATATTACCAAAATTATAGGAAGTTCTTCGATACAAATTCTCAATGTCTAATTTAGGGTAATGTGCTCTAATCAGATTTTATGTAAATCAAGTTTCCATGGATTGTACTAAACATCTCTGATACCAACTATAACCCCCTGACCCCAGTTACTTAGAGTCGGTGCTTTATTACATAGAATTGGCATGATATAAGGAATCATGTCCTGAAATACTGAACAGTTTAGTATTATTGGAGACAAGATATATACATAAGTTTAACATTACCCCTTGAGAAGAAATACAGAACTAATTTATTCCATTAGAAACATCCAAGACTCCTAGATTAAGCCTGCCAGTCACTCACAACTAACTTCTTCATATCGTGGGAAAATTAAACAAAATAAAGTGGTGAGCTCAAATTCTCAATAATAGTATTAATTACAGTGGAAGATAACATAATCATTAGGCATGTTGAATAATTGAAAACCCATACCTTTAGAAATAAAAAACATGAACTCTTCATGGCTGAAATATGAACTGAGTAAATAATTCCATAATTAACCATTGTCATGGGTACTATACTAGTCGAATAACCACATGATACATCATTATTATTTTCATAATGAGGGAATGTATAATGACAGACTTTTGGAAACATATTATCAAGGCCACGACCAAGACATCTAAAAATGATTTAGGCCTCGGCCAAAAAAATATATCAAATTGGGAATGGCCTTGGCCATCTCCACATCTAATTTTCTCCTGATACTTATGGATGCACTGAGGAGCTATAGCGGGATCCACTAATCACATACAATGTTTAATACATTCCACATACGAAAAGGTTGAAACATAATCTAAACATTCGTATTAAAACAACAACATGGAATGTGAATACTTTAAACATAAACCATTAATGGTATAAAAATAACACATCCATAGTCTAACATATCCCAAAGCCTTAAATACAATATGGAATATTTTTATAATAATTAATAATTTCAAAAAGTGTAAATTTTATCAATGGATGTTGACATAGATGAGATCAAAAATTTTTGGGAGAAATATCTATTTTTATTTTGAAATAATGTATGAGTCACATAATTATAAAATAAAACATTTATTTTGAGAATTTTCTAATAATATATTATGGGACGCTTCGACGATGTTATTACGGTAGAAAATAGTTTCACCCACCGTATACGTTAAAAACATTCTTACAATAATTTTGTTGAAAAAGTCATAAAGTACCTTGTTTGGAAAAAAATGGAAAGATTCCTTTAAAAAAATATAATGTCAAAGAAGGGTATAAATGAATTTAACCCATAGTATATTAAGTAGTAAAAATTCATTGAAATAATTTTTTAATAAAACATGGATTTGGATGATAAAGAGGTCCCAGTAGATACTTACGTAAAAAGAGCCTCAGATAATAATGAGATTGTGAAATTAACCCTTACCATGTACTTTTCGTTAGTATATGTAATGTTAACCTCCTGTATAATAGTTTAATCATTTTTACTAAAATATTAAATATGCATATACATAAATATGATATCATATATGATCTTATAACATTTCATTGTTAATAATATTTTAGTAGTGTCATCGTTTCCGGTGTAAACTGATTCGTTTTCCTTTATATGATTGGTTATGTAAGTAATGTATGTTTTGAGTTGGATGTATTTTATTCATATACAGAATGATACAATGTTCATAAACATTATTTCTAATCATAAAATGAAAATTATTCTTGAATGACTATAATGGGGAATGAATCTCATCACGTTCGTGGAGAGGATAATACGTAGGTATGCATGAGAAACAATATCATTATATTAATGATGAAATATCATATAATTGGATGGTATATCAAATATAAAGAATCATTAACATGTTATATTTATTATTTACATTAGTTATACTCATTATTATACCCATCCAAATAATGAAGTGTTTGAATAACACACTACACCACGACGTGGAGACGGTAAGCAGTACGTACGCATGTATGGTGACTTTGTCATTCATATGATGGATATAATAATGAATGTGGTTGTAAAAATTTTATAATAACAGCAAAAAATATATAAGATACTGGAGTTATTATTTTATAAAGGAAACAACAAAGAAAGAGGATGTGGATTAAGAAAAGAACATGAATCAGGTTATGAAATATTTACCTCTTCTTTGGGTTCTTCTTTTTTATTTGATCAAAAAGGCTACATATGAGGAATTTATGACCAAATTAAGGACTCTAAAATGATGGGATAAAATATGGGAGGATATTTGGGTAGGGTTTGGCCAAGAAAAATGGCTTTGGAGGTGTAAAATTTAGTAAATGTGAAGTGCCCTTTTATAAGAGAGTCGAGGGTCACTTTAGGAAAAGCATGAAATATTATTTTATAATAAAATATTATTCGGTTTCTAATGGATCAAAAATGCATTATTTCTAGTATAAGGTGTGTATAGGTCTAAAAACTTTTAAAAATTAGGTTTTGGACAGGTTTAGGTCACCATATTAACCTTATCCATTAGATCTAAGTCTTAGTTAAATAGTTTGTCATTTACCATGTCTCTTTGTATTTTAATATTATATAGTTAATAAACATACTATAACAAGACAAGTGAACACTAAGTGGTTAATTATTAATATATATATCCTTATATATGTCCTCTGGAGAAACTGCATAATTTTATGAATATTATATCAATTAATAATATTGTATTTTTTTTAAAGATCAATTTTGTCAATTTTGACACTATTGAGTATTTGATTTTTTTGAAATCCATTTAAACCTTTTCAATTTGAATAAAATTTATTTAAATAACCCTCACATGACATAATAACCTATAAAAGTAGAGTAATTTATTATAAGTTTCAATTTTAATTTATTTGGATATTTAAAATATCAATTATTTTTATATTTCATTAATAAGGTAATTACTGAATCATCATTGTGTCATAAATAAATTAAAATTTTTAATGTGTAAAAATTATAAATAAAATATAATTATGTAAGAAATAATTATAAATTTATAATGAATTTTTATAGTTGAATTTATATTGTGTGTACCCCTATATTAAAAATGGTTTAGTTATTAAACTTTGAATTTAACTCTTTTAACTCTTCTTTAAATAAAATAATAATAAATGTCCTATTCTAATCAAAGATGACCAAATGGGGTGATATATTATTCCTAAGGTTGTTTTTTTGTAATTATACTTATCCAATAGAGTTAGGACTTTTGTTAGGGTAATTATGATATCAATTTTACCGTTAATTACACAATTTACTTTAAACCGAGGAAAATAAAAGTGAAAAGTTACTATTCAAAAAATAATAGATTCATATTATTGAACAACATTTTACTTACTCATATTAACTGTGTCTCTCATATTTTTTAAATTCAACTCATAGAAGTGGTAAAATTATGTTTTATGCAAATTTGCAAATGCTTCTAAGAGGTGGGTAAAAGATGGTAAAATGTTCAATAAAATTTTTATATATCTAAATTTATTATAAAATGACACCAATGAAATACATTGAAATTATATAGGTATTATTTATCTATTTTGACAAAAAAATTAAATTAAATAAATAATTATTAAAAAAAGTCGGTTTTAACCAATAACACAGTGTTTTTCTTTATTCATAAAAAATCGAATGTTTTCAGAAAAATACCAAAAACTCACTCTAAGCTAATTTCGATATTTCTAATTCAAATATGTAGTCCAATTTGAAAAATAAAATTTCAAAAATTTCAAAAATGGGTATTACTATTAATAATGGCTATTTTGATTGTCCGCGGTGTGTTAGAATGTCGAAGTTGCGTACAATGCAATCTATTGAATTATTAAAATAGAAACATGCCATGGAAGCTTGGGGTATTACACACGCAGTGTACTTAAAAATTACAGGTAGTTTAATTTAATTTTTTCATTAAATGTTCCAGGGTCCCATATAATCGAAAAAACTCTCTCCTTCTTCGTCTGTCACTTCCCAAAGTGTCCTTAGCAGACAAATATTCTCCAAGCCCCGGCCTCACCATCTGTTATTTGATTCGAACTCTGTCGTTTTTGTTAGAATCGCATTGGTGACTTCTCCCTTATGCTTAAAATTTATCTCTTAGT
This sequence comes from Viscum album, assembly GCA_963277665.1. Taxonomy (NCBI): domain Eukaryota; kingdom Viridiplantae; phylum Streptophyta; class Magnoliopsida; order Santalales; family Viscaceae; genus Viscum; species Viscum album. Next base: position 1,341,922,714 of record OY728132.1, read on the forward strand.
TTCTCCTCTTTCATGAGATATCCTTGGTTGAAAATTTTCATCATTTGTGGAGATCTATGGCATTCTAAGGCTTTTCATGGCCTAAGATTAACGTATATCATCTGTACAATGCCAAGGTAGGTGGTTTTCTTATTTCTATAGATAGTCTTTGATTTGAATGTGAAAATTTTCCCAATACCATTGTTTGTGGTATTGTGTGTTTATGTTTTTTATCCCTACCATTACCTTCTATGCCTTGATAGATTGGATAGTGGTTAATTGTTTGTAAATGGGGTTATCTTTTCCATACTATGATTGTTTTTCCCATATGTACATGTCATTGGCCATTTTTTCTAGCTTGCCTATTAGGCTGCATTGATTTACATGCCTAGAATAAATAGGATGGAGTACTTTTATCTGACATGCTATGATATATTGTAGTCTGTTTAGCTGAGTATCTCTAGAGGTTTACTGTGGCTGTAACATATAGATGTGCACGATTGACTTACACAGAACTGTGAAAAGCTGTTGTAGTAGATCATAGGGAGAATAGACAATGAGGGCTTCTCCATAGTGTCTATTTACTTTTTCATTATGATTCCATATGGGGGATGGACTTTGTGCCCCATCATAGTGGTTGTAGTTTCCTTGTTATGGGACATAGGGGGAATTGGACGTTGAGTGCTTCTTCAGAGTGGTTACTAGTTACCAATATGAGACCACTTGGGGAATTTATAGTGAATGCTTCATTAGAGATTCTTTTCTAAATCTAAACTATAGGGGTTAGACTTTGATTACATCCTAGAGGGTTTCTTGTGATTTTTTGTTAAACCAGAGGGGGTAGGTTATGAATACTTCTGAGAGGGTTACTTGTTTGTTATTATCTTCTTATTTGATCAATGAAATTTAATGCAATTGAACTATAGGATTGTTACTTTTTAGTAATTCCTTATTTAATATTTTTTTCTTGTTTCCTACCATATATATTCCCTGACTGTTAGGAACAGATCATAGGGTGGTTGCATACTGGGATTAGTCTGACACCCTGTTTGGGTCATGCTTTTGGGCCCAAACTGATTATATAGCTATATGTATAGATAAGGGAGAGCGCCCTTATACTTCAGGTACTTGATTGCTGAGGAGATTGAGAGATTGGGACTAATATGAGGATTGTGATGCTGAGGAGTTTTTTATTTGTTTTATTTATACTTTGGTTTAGTACTGTATTCTAGAATTGTGAATTGTTTGGGTGTTTTACTAGAAATATATATCATGAATCATTATATATATGTCTTCCAGTTGTTTATTTATTTCTAATATTCTACTGTTACTGTTTTATAGTATTATTACTGCTTCCTCTAATGCAATCTAGTTTACTTCCACTATGTTACTCTGGTAATTAGGGAATTGTTTCCCCACTATCACACCTAGGGCCATCGCTGCTAGTCAGTAGCCTCTGGAATTCAGGGAAATGATCTTGAGGCAATTTGACCAACTGAGTACAGGGAACCTCTGGGCGGCTTTCTGAATTAGGACATTACAGTAATACCCCATGTTTTTATTTAAATAATGATAATGGTTCACACCGATTATTTGTGTGATATCGAATGTTGAACCATGTGATAGTTATAAAAGGTACCCTTTTCAAATATTGATGATATTTTTGATTATTAACAGAGGTGAAGTTAATTTTTAATATGGATATTTAGTTGAGGTATCTTCAACTCAAGATTGAGGAGTATAATATTCAAAATAAAACATTTAAGAGAGGGTATTAATATTATGATTATTCAGTGATGCCTTTTAGTCTGACATATTCTCACAATGTTTTAATTTGTTTAATGAAATGTATTCACCATTAGTATAATGAATCCTTTATCGTAGTAGTTTTAGATAATTTCCTCATTTATTTAAAATATGAGTGTGAGTAGGATAACCATCTGAACCTAGAATTGGAAAAATATATGAGTCAACCTCTTCATGAGAATATTTCAAAATTTATCATCTGAATCCAATAAGTGATGTACATAGGTATTGTGATTTCAAAACATGGAATCTTAGTCTATCCTGAGAAGAAATGGTAACTTTTCCCAGGAGGATCCATGAAGTTTCAGTAAGATTCAGATCTTCTTAGGACTTTCAAGATACAATTATAGGTTCATCAAGGATATATTGAGGTAGGATTCACCTATGAATTCTCTCACCACGAAAGTGGTTAAATTTAAATTGGATTCTAAATGAATGGATTATTATGATGAGTTGAAATGGATGATAACATTAGAAGCTCTTTTGATCATACCTGATCCTAGAATGGGGAATGAGGTATACTATAATGATTTTAGTGATATTATTGGTTGTGTGTGGTTAGATGAAAATTGTTATGGAGCCCACATATCTCATCATATTTGAACAGTTGATAAAAATTACCCTACTTAGGATTTTATGCTTTCCATAGTTCTGTACATGCTAAAGTGTTAAAAGTATTATATTTTTAGGGATATTTTAATCATATTTTATGATGATAAGAGTTATATATATATAATTTCTCATAAGTACATTAATATTTCATAAATACAATCAGTGCAATATTTTAATATGTTTATTTTGATATTTTCTACACCTTGAAAATGGGGAATGTTTTTAAAGATGCACTAAGAAGGAAATCTGCACAATATGCTATCTTGAAATAAAAGGAACATATGAAGTTAATGTTCATATGTTCTCATTTTCATCCTGACATGCAAGTGGATGATTCAAGTATAGTTCTAACTATTTTTTAATTATAATCACCAACCTTGATTTTATTCTATAGATTCAATAACAAGATGATGAGTTTATGGAAATTAGTGAAACTCTTTAGGATGGGATGACCATTTATAGGTTTTCTCTCCCTTATAATTGAATCATTCTATTTAGATATTGTTTGGTAGTCCCATAAATTATGAGAAGTTTAGTGATTCATTATTTACATTTTTATTTATAGGATATTCATCCGAGAACTAAAAAGACATATTAGTATAAAAAACAATTGTTCTCATGGATGATTTTGAATCACGGGATTCCTGATTATTTATCCTATTATTATAATTACCAATAGATAAAGGGAATGAACTTGAACTCCTATATTTGTTTCCCACATGTTCTAGTGATATCATAGAAATGAGTTGAAGTTTACATGAAATTTTTTTAGATTTATATAGACTCCCCATGGGATGAATATTATCATAGTGTTGGTTGATCAGTTGAAAAAATAATCCCATTTTATTCAAATAAGAAAACCCACTAAAGTTTAAGATCTAGGTAAACTGTATGGATTATAGATTTTCAGGTTCATGGGGTTTCCACTAATATTTTATGATATAGGTATCCAATTTCTACTTGTAAATTCCTAAATACTCACCATTAAATTATGGAGACTTAGGTCTGGATGATTAAAACATACTGTCCACACACATATAGCCTGATGTATTTTTATATTTGGATGCTCATGGATATGGTACATGCATGTGTCTTACATTTTTTTGGATCATGGAATACCCATTTTGGGATATTTATGTTTACATATTATTATGATTAATAGTCACTTATTAGAATGAAACCTTTTTGGATTTATATATTTTCCCATAAATGTCACATCATTAGTGAGAATAGGTAGGAGAGGCCCCAATTCAGGGACTAGGTCTCATTTAATAGAAGTCAGTGAGGTTTCAAGGTGTATATCAATGGTTTCTTGAAGATTAGAGTCAGGAGAAATCATTTGAGTATTATCAATTCCATCAATTTTTGTTTTCCACTAGTGATAGATCTTTCTTGAAATATTCTTCTATGTTTAGTAAGTATATGATTGGAAAATATTGAAAGATAGATCCTAAATACATTGGACCATTTGAGGTCACTTATTGAATGTGTTAGGAATTATATATGATGGCATTAGAATTTTATTTGATAGGTATCAATAATGTTTTATACATATCTCAGCTTAGAAGGAACCTTCATGACTGCTCTCATGTTATGAATTGGTATCATATTGTGTTGGATGAAGATTCATCAGTTTTGGAGAAACCCATAGTGATAATTTATTCTCAGGTGAATTTCTTTTGTGGAATGTATATTCCATTTTTCAGAGTGTTTTGGTGGAAGAGTTATGATTTTTATGAGGTTTGTTAGCATGAATTACTAATGAGAGAATAGTGGCAACACTTATTTGACACAGAGTATTATTTAAAATAAATTGGGGGTAGATATATATATGATGGGGAGATTGTAACATAAAATTATCGTTTTTAGGTATATCATAAATGGTTTTTTTCCTTATAAATTTTTTTGGGTTGTCATATTGAGTTTTTTCTAGTGTTTTTAGGGGTTTATTGGTTTTTATCTGTTTATATGCAGTGGAGGTAAGGTGCTACATCATGGATTACAGGGATGTGGAAAAGTCTGTTTGACTATGGTGCATCCATTTTTGGATCCTCTAAAAATTTATTCATAGTTTTATAATTGGGCACATGGATTTGACATGGAGACTTGGAGTCCATTTTATTTTTTTCTCTAATAATTATGAAACAACATCAAAATTTGTTTTTAGTTATTCCCTGGACCCCTAAGATGGAGTTTCTGATTTTAATGTCGTTTTGAGGGTTGTTCTGGCATGTTGTGTGGGATGAATCACAACCTTACCTTAAGAAAAAAATATCTATGATTATAATGAACCATTTATAGTGAATCCATATCGTAAGAGGGTAGATACGACAAGGTCTAGGGTTTTTTCACCAAGGTTTGGGTTAGGTTTTTTTATGAGCACTGGACATGGGGGGTTGTGTCATGTTCTGTGTTTAACAGAATAACTAGACAAGAGTAATTTTGTATTCCTAATCTTAATGTTTTGACATTAATAGATTATTTGGATATTGGAGAGTCAAAATAACTTATTTTGGACTCTCTAACATCTCTTCTTTAATGATCAAAATACTTATGGGTGGGATTGATCCCTAACCAGTAAGTTTATCTCTTCTCATCGCATCCTCTAATATTCTATGTTCTATTTTATAGGGTAATGAATACATGACTTTTTAATGGATTGGATATTTTTTTTGTTGTATTATTATTCTATGTACTTCTCTTAGACACCCCTTTCCTTCTACTATCCATTGGAGTTTTCTGATTTGAGTTATTATTTCATCTTATGATAATAGGGAATGCAGTTCTTTATCTACACTATATTGCGCGAACCTTGAATTCCTATTATTTATTAAAAAAAATTATATATGAATTCTTATGATATTTTAATGGTTTATTTATGTTAATTACATTTTTAATAAATTATTTTCCCCTAATATTTCTAATTGAAAGGGGATTTTCAATGCCCTGGGAAATGGATTTTGTAATGGATTTTTGAAACACGATTCTAATTGCATAAATATTCGTGTGGATTGTTTTATGAAATATTCATCCCTTTGATATTGTTTTAAATATTATTCACAATAGCATCATTGGTTATTTATGAGGTACTGGTATTATATTTAGTGACCCAATCCTTTTACACTAATTATTATAGTATGATTAAATAATAAATATTTAATATGTATGACCAAAGGTATTGCGAGGTAAAATGTCTTTGGATAACTAGGATCATGATACAATAGAAGGAAGGCTAAAAAATTAAAAAATTATTATATTATCCTTAATGATCTTATAAATCAATTTGAGTTCCTAAAAAATTTTAATAACCTAGGGAATTCATAAAAGAAAGGGGTAATCAAAAATTCCCAGTAAGGGAATAAACATGGTAAGGTAACATAACATGTGAGTAAAATTTGTAACATGATATCATAAAATATAATGATAATGAGTAAACAAATATATTTATAACATAATTAAAATGGTATAATATGATCATTGGAACATTGAAAACGTGTTAGAAATATATGACATGACATTAACATGAGTCAAGGATAACTTCCTAGACAATATCACTTTTTGGAAAATGTCCATTAAATGACTATGATTATTCAATAATATCATACATAATAAAATAGGAGAAAAAATATTTTCCCAATTAATTGAAGTTATATATAGACAAAAAATCATAAAAAATTCATGATTTTGTTGCCAGAAAAATAAAATTAATTATAAGTAATTAACATTAGAACTACCCATGGAACAAAAATGGGAAGCAGAATCATTCCATATATCAAGATAAAGGGAACTTTTATAATGATGGTATTTATGAAATGATATTAAGGAATGAATTATCCCATAATATTAAGGAATTATAATCTAGTTATATATTCTAGAGGTATATATAAATAATTTATATGAATTTTATAAACATAAATGGAGAAAAAAATGAGTTTGTGGGAGAATGGTCAGAACTTAATGAAAATGATTTTTTTAGAGAGATCCCTTACCTTGAGCTTGATTCCTAATGTGTGTTCTTCATATTCATGAATAATAAAAATATGTTAATTATTTACCATGTTATGAAAAATTTTCAAGTTATTTATTATTTACCATTTATTTATTACCATGTGATATTCAATTAGTTAATTGGTTTGGTTCTATGTGTTTTTTTGATGATGTTTGGATCATATGTCCAAAATCACATTGGAAATTTGAATAAGGTAAAATAGATTATTATTTAATAATATATATAATGATAATGATGTAATAATTAATTTTTATAACTAAATTATAAATTTAAAACCAACCATGAAATTTGGTTATGAAATAGGAACTACATTACTATCATGGAGATGGTAGTTTGTTTGCATGCATGGGTAGCGTTTCCATTTTTCAATGATCATGATGGAATGGAGAAAAGTGGTATTTTTTAATTATATAAAGATAATTATATCATAAATATGATAATATTTTTTTAAATACACTCATGTATTCCATTTGTGTGATGTGGTAATTAAAATAATATCACATCACATTATTTAGCTGGTAATTCACACCTACAGATGAACGACGTTATGAATATTCTATGAATGTAAAGGTATGAAAAAATTTGATATATTAATTTTAAATAATGATAAATATTAAATGAAATAAATAAATATATTTTATACTAATCGTTATAAAAATCTACGATAGGTAATGATGAATGATGAATTACAACGTTTCGATTGTCAATAATCTACCTTACATAGTAGATGATTGATTTGTTTCTCATTTTATAAAAGTGGAGATAGATTTATGCTATTAAATTAATATAATAAATTATTATCATTCTGTAGATGTAGGTAATATTATATCATCATTTTTTCATAATATTTTAAATATATATAAGATAAAATAAATCAAATCCCTCATTTAAGTATGATAACTGTTAATGAGAAAACCTTCTTAGTTTTGCAACGAAAGCCTTCCAAAGAGGGAATTATAACAAAAAACGACAATTTAATGGAAGTGATGAGGGTAATTGGGTATTTTTTGGATGAAAAATGGAAATTTTAGTGTGAAGAAAAAATGATTGTAGATGCCCATTTATAATTAAAGATTGACATTTTTATAAATTCTAAAAACTATTGTAAAAATGGGAATCCAATCATATGAAAAGTGATCCAAAATTGAAATATAAATGATTAAATATAAAATAAACTCATGAAATATCTCAAATGGGAAAAATAAATATGTTATAAACATTTTATTCCATTTACCTTCATGGTTACTCACATGTACTATTTTAGTTTCTTACCATGATAACTCGTATTTTAAATATGAAATAATATTTTTAGCCAAAAAGTAGAATTATCCAAATTAGATAATTAGGAACCAATTATTCTAAAAATTGAATCCAATTTATCAAACAAAAATCATGTAGGTGAGAAAAATTAATTTTAACAGGAGTGCATGTAACATGAAAAACACATTTTTAACATTAACAATAATATATAATTTTTAGTAATTATAAGAAACCAAAAAAATATGTTGAAATTATTAAAAATAATAATAATAATAATTAAAAATATGGAATAATGTTTATCAAATAAGATTCATAGATTTTAATTCATTTAATTTAAAAATAAACACTCAAAACATTTCAATATTATGTTTTTCAAGATATTATTTATTTGAAGAATAAGATGATATTTCATTAACTATATAACTATTAATAATCATTATGTTAATATTAATTCATATATCTAGATATATAATTTTTAAATTTAATTAAAATATTTCATTTTATGGATAAATTTAATTGATTACAAATTTTAAAATTTATGCACATAAAAATAGTTTCTAGAAAACACTGTTTGAAGAATAAAAATATAAAGAATTTAAAATCATAAATTTTTTTGATTCAAGTAAAATGAATTATATTTTTTTAAAATAAATTATTCCTCATATAAATTTATTTCAAAATAAAAAATTAATGATACATTCAAATAACATTTTTTTAATGAAATGTGATCAAAGTATTTGAAAAATCACTAATTTTTATTGTTCACTGGATATGAATAATTTCAAAAATTTCTCAAAATTACTCCTGCATTAAATTTTTTTTGTGATTATTTCATTAATAATTTTCATTTAAAAAAATCTAAAATTTTAAGAAACGGATTTTAATATTTTCTCATAAAAAACAATAAAAAACGTTTTTGAGGAAAACATAATTTTCATTGAAATAACTGTTTTCATTACAAATATTGTAGCTATTTACTAAGAATTTATAGATAAATTTATATTGATTTGGAAATTTATATAAATTTCTAATTTAGTTTATACTATTCATACTAGTTAATTTAATATCAAGGTTATATTAACCATAAGTAGTCATGTTTTTAATCTTAATTTTGTGTGTTGTATATGCTATCAAATATAGTTTTCATCATTAAAAAATATTGGTTTTTAGATATCTCAACCATTAAGTAAATTCTCCATTGAAATTTTGTATTAAATTGTAATGTTATGATATGTGAGTTAATTCATGTTTACTTATTTTTCCTGTTCTGAGGATTCCATTTTCAAATTTACTATTGTTCCATAGTACTTTGACCAGGTGAGTTATCTTTTTTTGTATATAATTTAACTCAACTGCCCAAGATATTCACCATATTCCCCCCATAAAAGAAGGAATTTTCTATCAGTACCACCTCTAAATTCAAAACATATGAGAAATCTAGTTTGTACATTCTCTGAATGGATACATGGAATACATCATTCACTTGAAAAAGGTTTTGTAGGAGTTGTAGTAAATAATCTATAACTATGATGTTATCATGAATCTAAAATGGGAAGATTCACATGGGTATTATCTTTCCCTATTCTGAAATATTTGGACTATCTTTTATGGATATATGTAGAGAAACAATTTATACCAATCATAGAACTATATTCCTTGTTGATGATTCACATTATAGCTATTTTTTCAACTACGAGCAATCCTAATGTGTTTTAAAATATTGTTGAAATTTTTTCCTTTCCTCAACCATTTTAGGTACAAACATCGCAAATTCAGAAACATTAATCCTACACACCTGTGTTCTACACCGCTTCCCATAAAGTTATTCATAAATAACCAATTAGTTGCATGGGTGGAAAATAGTATTATACAAAATCACAACCAAGGATGACGTTGGTACAATCCACCTTCTATGTCCATAGAAAAATATATCAGCATGTATTAAAGTGTATTAATTGTCATCTTTAATTTTCTATAATTTCATGGGTGACACTCCATATGAAAGTGAAAATCAGTTTTTAGAGCATGTAAATGGATCTTCCTGAGCATTGATATATATCATGAATATCAATTAGATACAATTGATAGTTTTATTATAATCACCACCTCATAGATTTATTTCATTGATATTTTATCAAGTGGGAAGTCCAAATGAATTTTTATGAGGTGAGAAGTCTTTGTAAGATGATCCACAACAACCCATATAACATTGTTTACTCTTGATATATATTAAAGAATACTGAAAAAATACCATGGTGTTGTTCTCCAATTTCCATGAAGCTATGGGTAATGATTAATTCATTCCCATAGACTATCTCCTTTCCTCCTTTCATGCTGAAATTCTAGACACATTGATGTATATTTATAAATATCCATTCAATATTGTCCTACTAATTGTTCTCTTTGAGATATCGATACATATTTTTGTTCCCTTTGTAGATGGAGTAGGTTGAGCTATGTGAATAATCTAACATATCTTTATATATATATAAATATTTGATGGTACAAATATTCGTGAATAATATATTAAAACTCCTTCATAAAATTTGAACTCTATGTATTTACTTTTCTTATAGCTTCCACCATCTTATAAATTTCCACATTATGTATTTGAGAATCCTTTATATTCTACAAAATAGATGACTGAAAAATAATTTGATTAAGGAATGATTATATTCATTCTTTTATGATTACAATTTCCATTAATTTCATGTTTTGTAAGATAAGATCCTCTTCAATCATCATCATTGAAACTGATACTGAATCCTTTCTACTTAGAGAATCTTCTAATTTTTATTTCAAGAAGGTTGTTGACTCATTAATCCTAGTTAGTGATTATATTTTACAATCTATGTAGAAAATATTATGTTCCTTCTATGTCAATATATAGTTGAGACTCTTTTGATCCTTATATATTTCAACCTTCTCTACATAGAGATAATGTCACTAAATTATCTTCACAAAGATCACTACAGTCAACTGTATATCATGAATGGTGTAATAGTACTCATGAAATTTTATCTTTTTTTTTTGTGGTGTAGGCTATCAATTTATAATATTAAATTTTAAAAAACCTATCCCCTTTCTTTGAAGAATAACTTTATAGCACAAAAGGTTCCCCAATTATGGTCAGTGTCAAAATTGGTGAAATGAGCCTCTTTTTAACTCTTTAATGTGTTCTTTGCATTCACTAGTACAACAATATTTCCTTATTTCAATATTATCTTGGTTAGGGGGTTTTAAAACAATTAGTATTTTTTCATAAATCTTTGGTAATACCCATCATGTCCTTGGAAAATATGGGTCTCCAGTACAAATGTTGTTCTAGACTATTCCTCCATTTCCTTTATCTTAAAGTATTTCATAGATATCCAATTTCTAGGGATAGTATTACCCTAGAATGATACATTATTCATATAAACATAACATTTTTTATACCTTCAATATATAATATCTTTTATCCAATCCTTTATAAAAGTATTAAAATTCTCCTCATGCTCTTCCTTACATTTAAGATAAACCAGAATATCATCAATAAAGACTAATGTAAATTTTTCCAGGTAATATTTAATAACACTATTAATTAAGTCCATAAAAATTTCTTGGGGTTTAGTTACTCTTTTAGAGATCAATATGAATTCATAGGTTATGTACCTTGTTATAAATGATGTTTTGTGCATATACTCTTCTTTAACATTAACTGGTGAAATCTAGACCGAAGGTCCTGCTTAGTAAAAAATATTGGGCTTCAATTAGTTGATCAAATAAAAAATCTATTCATTCAAAGGGATACATGTTATTTATAATTATTTATTTGAGTTCATAATAAAAAATGTAGAGGTACATAAACCCATCCTTATTATTGATAAAGAGGATTGGAACACGCCACAATGAAGAACATGGGAATTTAGAAATTATCTTATAACTGATTTTCCATATCTTCCATCTCAACATTTTAAATTCTATGTGGATTATTTTACATGAGAAAATATCCAGTTATAATTTCAATTTATAAGACATCCTCTCTATCAGTAAGGAGGATAAGAAACACTACGTGAAATACATCATTATAATCCATCACAATGGATACATATTCAAGCATGGTACTATCATTTGTCTCTATCACATTTGCTGGATATTATTTCCCAAAAATAAATAATATCCATGCCTGAATTGAATATTAAATGAAAGATTCTTCCTCTTACTTACGCTTTTATAAAACAGAGGATGAATATGGGTGTGAAGAGTGATCTCCCTATATCAATATTTGATGTTGGATTTATATAATGATGTCAATTACATGACAAAAATATTATCAACATCCTCAAAAGAAGTAATTCCAGATTCATAAAATATTTAGTCCACAAAAATTGATTTGGTAGGATTTATATACTTGTGATGAAACCATCACACTACTTTATTTCCTCATAGATAGTCCAAATTCCATGTTTTTATGGGGTGTTTGAATACATCTCATAAACATGAATGATATGAAATAATCATTTGAACTAGAATAAAAAAGTACTTTTTCTATTATTTAATTAATAAGTATAATACCATTCAACATATAATTTTTATGATCCACACAACAATAGTGTTGTATATGTACCTTTCTTATATATAAGCCTTAAAGGTTATTGTAATTTATTATCCAAAAAATCCCTTGTTTTATTGAATTATCATGAATGATGTTTGTTCTATTTATAGTTTAAATAATTATCCACAGGCCAAGTGTTGATATAAACCTATTTTATTTTTCCGAATTTTTGGGTACTTGTTTCCATTCAGAATTGATTAGAATTATGAACCTCTTTTCAACATTTTAATCATATCTTGGTCTCAATAATATTGTTTCTAGGATGATTCTTCCCACAGTTATGATAGGTGTGATGTTTTGTTTTAATTCTTTGAGGGGATTTATTTTTTAATATTCCAAAAAAAAACTCAATTTTTTGATTTTTTCTCAAGTCACATGATACCATTAAGAGTCACCAATATTAATCTCAATATTGAGAGAATAATGGAAACATTATTCATCGATGTCAAATTCTTAATTTGAAAATTAAATTCATTGAATAATATTTAACCCAATAATGTATTGGTCAACCTTACTATCCGTGTTGATGAAAAATCCAAAGGAATACCATGAAATCTTTGTGTAGCAATATTAATATGCCTCAATTGACTCATATTCCTTTTATTTGATACTAAGTAACCCCATAATCATAAAAAAATTGATATTTTGGTGAAAATATTTATTGAAATATATTTTCATAATGTAGTCACACTCCATGGAATAAATATACTATTGGGAAATTGTGTTATTGACTAGTTTGTACCACCGATAAACTTATCTGTTAATGAGACAAAACAGTAGAAAAAATTTATCAATCTATGAGCATTAATGAAAAAAGAAAATATTCTCTATAGAATTAATTTATTGTTCTATTATTAAGGTATTAGAACATATGGTACATGTTGGAGAGCCTTGTTGCATAAAAGTCTCAACCACAACATTCTATATCTTTGGAAGTGGAGTGCATTACACACGATTAAATTCATTATTCATTAATTGAGATAGTTAATCTTGTAATACCCTAAAATTAGTATATATAACATTCATTATGTTAATAAAATAATTGTGGAAATCATCACAATCACTATCATGTTGGATTTGGTCATTATTTCCCCAATTTCCATCTATTAACAAAATAGCAAAAAAAGATGAGAGTTCATTAATGTTTCATAAAGAATTTTGGTAATTTCTAATGCATATGTATAGGGAGTATAAAAATAGGTTTGAAGTATAGACCATTTTTATTTTACTAAGATATGATTATTTATAGATAAATTCACCCTTTTCAGTGTTATTACCCCTTGGTACAATTCACCCAAAATAATATCCACTTTTAAAATCCAAAAAAGGAATTATTTTCATAGAAACCACTTATTTTAAATGCTGTAAAAATTTTGGGATGTTTTACTAGGTTTAGCCATGTCCCTAAGGATTTAACCATATTTTTATAATCCTAACCCCCAAAAATATCTTTAACTCTATCTAATACAAAATTTAGTGGTTTAATTATTTTCCACATTCAATTACTATATTTTTGATCAAAAAAATACAATACGTAATACCCAAAAAAACATGAGTCCTAGTTTATTTGGACAAATAGGTTCCTGATACATAAAAATGAAAACTAAAACATGAAATACTTCATTTGTTCTTCATAATGACCTCATAAATCCATTTTATCTCTTAAAACATTACAATATGACTTATGGAGTAGATAAAAGAAATGTGTGATGTAAAAATCCCAATAATGGAATAAACATAATAATAAAACACAATGTTTGTGTAAACTCATTTACATGATATAATAAATGAGAACTATCATGAGTAATAAAATTCAATAATAACATAAATTACAAGGTATAATTAGATCCTAGAAGCATAAGAAGTGTGGCAGAAACATATGACATGAAATAAACAGGATTCATTGATAACTTCTTAATGAATATGACATTGTAGTGAAAGGCCCATAATTTATTTGGATTACTCCATAATACCATACACAATTTTTTATGAGACTAAATATTTATAGGATAAATTGAAGTTCCATAAGGGTGAGACCATCATAAAATTTCCAATTTTATGTCTGTGACCAAAATAAAATCAATCATAAAGCATAAACAGAAGAATTTCCCATGGAAGGAAAATATGCTTCATAATCATGCCACATATCGACATCGAAGGAAATTTCAAAGTGAATGCATTATGAGAAAAGGACCTAAGGAATATATTACCACATAAAATGAATGACTAATTGGATAAATATAAATCTTTGAGAAATATATATAAATATCTATTATAATCATTCCATAACATTAAAGAGAGCGAAAATTAGTTAGAGAGATAATGGTCATAACTCAATGAAACAGGTGGTTTAGAAAGGTCCATTACATTGATTATGATTGGCCATGTGTACTCCAAATATCCTTAAGTAATATTTTTTTTCAATATATCATCTATAAATAAACATTTCCATTTTTATTTTTCAGTAATTTTATTTGTTATAATTTCTTTTCAATTAAATAATGATTTAGGCACATGTTGAACATTTTGATGATGTTCCACTCATATGTCCAAAATAACATTGGGAAGCTAAATAATATGAAAAATATTGTTATTTCATGATTTAAAGAATAAAAATAGATAATTAGATATCACTAATATACTTAAATTATACTTTAAAACCGACAATAAAACATGGTTATGAAAAATGAACAATGTTACAATCATGTAAATGGTTTGTCATACATACAAATCAAAAATGTTTCTATTTTTCAATGATAACTATTTAAGGAAGATAAGCATTATTTTATATTTTAAAAATTATAATTATATCATAAATATTATTTTATTTAATTAAGTACACTTATTTATACCATATATGTGATGTGGTAATTAAAAACTAATCACGTCGCTTTATGGAGGTGGTAATCAACACGTATACAAGAATGATTTCATCATTTTTATATGAATGGAAAGGTAAGAAAATATATGATATGTTATTGTTAATTAATGTTTAATATGTCATTAATATCATTTATATTCCTTAAATCTACCATTATAAACATCTTTTATAGGCTATGATGGAAAATGAATTACACTGGTTCCGAAGGTGATAATTTTTATACACACAAACAGTGGTTTCATTTCCAATTTTATAAAAGTTGGGATAGATTTTTGTTATGAGATTAACGTAATATTATTTTAGTATTTAATATATGTTTTTATATATTATATAATCACGTTTGGATTATATTTTAAGGATTTTTAATAAGAAATAAAACCAAACAAACAATTAAGGATGATACCATTTATTCGGAAAACCTATTTAGGTTTACAAAAAAACAATTAAATATAAGATTTTATAACAAAAATTCATATAAGACATGTTAAGGGATATAATTAAGTGATTTTGGTAGGGAATATCTAAATTAAATGGATTTTTATGTGTTATGTAGACATGATATGGGGTGCCCACTTATAAGTGAGAAGGAGTGGCATTTTTGTAAATAATCCAAACTATTCAATAATGGGAAGTGGTTCACATGAAATGTTTTCCCAAAATTGATTGATAAATTATTTTTGGAAAGATGAGGTCAATAAATATCACCAACATGAAAATGATTAATGTTATTCCCTTTACCTTCATGGTTACATGCATTAACCATTTACGATTTTCACCACGGTAACAAGTATTTTACAAAGGGAATTTATACTTTTAGTATAAAAATGAAATGAGGATTATTAGATAATTAAGACCCAAAAAATCAACAATATAAATAAAATTAATCATATAAAAATATTCTATTTGTGGAAAATCAATTTTAACATAGGATCATGTTGCATGTAAAAACATGTTTTATCATATATAAAGATATTTAATTTTTACTAATAATTGTTTATAAAAAAATCATATTGATGTTTTTATATAATATTAAAAAATTTATTAAAATTATAAAATAAATTTTATAAAACCCAATTCATATTATATGAATAATTCATTTAAAAAACCTGTAAAATATTTTGAAAAATTATTTACCAAGAAATGAAATTTTCAAGAATAAGATGATATTTCATTAATTATATGAATTGTAGTCATAATTATAAGAATTTATATTCATAAAATCATATATATAATGAATAATTTTAATATAAATATTTCTTTATTTTGGGTTATTTAATTTAATTAAAAATTACATAATTTGTCCACTTAAAAACATTGTCGGAAAAATAGTTTTTTAAGCATAAAAATAAACTTATACCAAAATAATGAAAATTACTGATTAAAATAATGTAATTAGATTATTATAAATAAAATAGTTTATATATCACTATATTTTAAAATAAAAAATATTATGTACATTTTATATTAAATTTTTTAATTAAATAATAAGATAGTATTTGAAAAATCGATATTTATCAATATTTACTGAAAAATCCACTATTTTTTTTAAAAATCCTACAATTTCACCCCATGTAAATTATGGAAGGTTAATTTAGAAAATTATTTTAATTTTCTAAAATATAATTTAAAATAATTCTATAATTCTATTATATATTATATGTAAAAATAAAAAAAAATCATATTTTTAATTTTTTATAGAATAAAATATCTTCACTAAATATTGAGAAATACAATACAAGGAATTTATCAACACATTCATATAGATTAGAAACTATCTACCTATTTAATAAATTTATTGATTCTATTCAATTAATAAAATTTAATTGTTTGGTTTTAACATTCATAAATAATAATGGTTTTTTTAGACTCGATGTTGTGTGTCATATACACTATCAATCATTGTTTTTTTCTTTGAAATGTCCTAGGGTATTATAGTATTGGGCCTCATAAATAATGTTATTGAGGGGTTCAATAATAAGGTGTTCCGTTTATCCTCAGTCCACATGATCTATGTATTTTTTCGTGATATTGTTAGGGGTTTAATCACGAGGTTTTCCACTACTATTTCAGCCTTTTGTTCCAAAAAATTGAGTGCACACAAGTCATTGATTATGGTAAGATTAGTCTACTAGCATGATCTATTGTGATCCTCGTGATTTTTTTTCATTTTTATTTTTATTTTAATTTCTTAGAAATGAAATTCACGTTGAAAAATGATTATGGAAATTATTCTTTGAAATTTGTTCAGCTTCATTTGTTTTCGAATTGTGGAAAAACAGAATTCTTTACCATTCTTTTGATGTAAAAAAATTATCTTCTTATCATGGCTTGTTTTGTTAAAATTGATATTTTTGGGATTTTTTATATAGATAAATTATATGAAATAACATGATGGGATATTAATGATCTTGTATATATCAGACCGTCCACACCACTTCAGTGGTGTGAAAACCTTGTTTTATATTTTAATGATGGAAAAGGAAAGGAAAACTAGTGAGGATGAGGAAGATTTTTAGGATAGATATAGGTAGATAGAGTTGAGATTTTTGGATATTTACCACATATGACATAGAGTAGTTATTTCACATTTAATCCATATTATTTTGTTGTTGGACATGTATTTTGTGGTTCATATACATTTTCTGATGTTTTATCACTAACATTGGAACTATGATATATGGTTTTTTACTTTTATATAACATACACTATTTCATTATAATATTTATAAATTCTAGGTATCTTGTTTCGGATTAGAATTAATGATTCCCTATGGTATTTTTATTCTCAAGAGCTAGTTTCTAGCTCATTGGGTTCGGTAACGACCTATATGTATATAACACACCGATTCATGTATTATTTTTTATTGTATTATGTGTCTATTCCTCACACTCGTATTTTCAGATATTTATGAAGATATATAGTGCACCAATTCTATTTTTTATTCATTTCATACTCTAAAAACAAAATGTCGAGGGAATTATTTTCAACTTTAAAAAACCTAAATCTTTATTACCACTGACTTTTTTGATTTTGTTTTCTTCCTCATGAATTTTTGTTCTATATTTTTTTAACATCAAAATAATTTAATTTTGTAAAAATTCATATACAACTAGGATTCCATTAAAATTACATTTAAATTCATCTGTTTTTTCCATGTTATGGAATACCATAGTAACAAATACCATAAACATTATCTTCTAAAAAACAATTATTTTCATCTTTTCATCAACCAGTGATAGCTTATTATTTCATAGTGTGGCTACTTAACTCTTATAATTTACTAGTTTGAGAGGGAATTGCTTCTTCTATGATCATCAACTAATTAATTATACACAGTAATATAATTTTTTGAATGATATTATTTTTTATAAAATAGTTCCATCATAAACCCATGTATACATACAGATACCTCACATGATTTATTTTTTAGATATAATTTTAAAAGATATTAATATTCTACCACTATTTTCATCCCTTCATGAACATTATAGCTTCAATTGGATCCATAAAATGTATCACCATCAATAGAATCTATACATTTTTACTTAACATTGATGTAACTTTTGATAAATTTTGATCCACTTTCTTCCTTGAGTTTTTATTCCACTTATTATCAACCTACTATATCCTATATTCAAAAACTATAACTAATTATTCCTTATATAATTAAATAAGAATAGCGAAAAATTTATTTAACAAAGGTTTAACATGTAACATCCATTAAACTATGCATGTCAACAAATTTTGATAATTACACTAGGGAAAATAAAACCCAAATACAATTCATATAGAAACTTCCTCTAATACCACATGAGGAACCCCTTAGGAACAGTCTTAACACTTAATAGGGTGGTAAATCAGGTGTTACATATTATTTAAAAAATTATAAAGTATCCCAAAACTCCTTTCAAATGAACTAAAATTGATGGTTTGTGAAAATCAATCTTTTAATAAATTAACTATAACTTAACAACTTTATGCATAGAGCATGAAATTATTAAAAGGTTCAGTACAAATACATACACCATTATTGGACTGTTTATTATACCCAATCAAGGAATCTCCAGTATAATCATGGTGGATAAAATCAATTTCAGTTTTGACACATATACTATACTAGAGTGTCTGTGGACTAATGAAATCCGGTTCCACACAAATCCCTTTTCAGTGGATTCTCATTGTATTCACACAGTCACTCTATAATCTCCCTATATAACATGATTTACAAATGTTAAATATTGTCCCCCAATATATATTATTGTTTAAATTTTTTATGAAATCTCCAGTTTTATAGGATTAATATGTACCGATATTGGGGTTCTTTTTCAAATAAATTGTATCTTTTTGAAATTAATTATAATCTTTTAGAATAATACCTTTAACACTATCACTACTCAATCGTCATCTTAAAAAAACATATAAAATATATTTTCACTTATTTAATTTAATCAATCACACTCTATTTCCTTATTCTAAAATTTTTGTAACCACATATTTCATAGGAATATATTTTTCTTCTTTATCATGTAGCTTCAAAACTCATATGATCCTCAATTTCATCATAGGATTAAATTCGCATTTTTTTGTTCTTGTGAGTGGTTCCATTAATTTTTTTCAAAACACATCACAAAATATCTCAATTAATCCATAATCTAGGTACTTTTTCTCTCAGTATCGTTTTATATTATTTTCATAGCTTAGAAGGGAATTATAATATCCCTTTTGGAATATATAACATTCGAAAAAACATTCCATTCCTATGACCTCCATTAATTTATCACTTTTTTTATATGATGGTTCCCCACAATATCCTCATATTCCTTTTTCATCCAAAACTATATATACTAAAATTATAAAAATTACATTACATTATATTTATTCAGTTCATTCCCATTATTATCTCATAAAAAATAAATATTATAGAGTTTTATAACATCATTGATATCTCCTCATATCCTCTTATCATACTCTAAAAATTATAAATTGACATACACAACTCAAATCATGTTTAGTGGTAGTAGATTAATCAGATAGAAAATAGAATGTGTTTTTTCCTAATCATCACTATTAGTAACACATAGTAGTTCATGAACTCATCATATTCAACTACTAAATATACCACTGTTCTATGTATATATCTTAAGACTCTCCAACATAATTTTTTATTTACGCATTTTATTCTTTCTCTATAAAAGATAATTTAATGAATTTAATCATGTGTATATTCATTCATATATACATGTGGTCATGGATTAATCCCTTTTGGAACAAACATCCTCTACAATAGTAGGTATCATGATTTTCATTTCTTTTTGATTACATCATACATGGTATAATTGTAATTTATTATACATTATGAGAACATTCTATGCGTGAGATTACAATACATATAGTGAGATCAACAACATAAGCACTGAGATTTAAATTTTTTATTTATTATTATATTTACATGTATTTAGTTATATTTTGAACTAAAAAATCCATGAAATATTATATATTAATATGACTCTATCTCATGTCTACACACCATCACATATTGCATCTTGAATACATTGCATGTAGTGTGGAACTGACATGTTACATTATTTAAGATGAAATCACCCAATTTTCTATAATAAACAAAAATATTGTGCATTCAAATATTTTATCCATAATTTTTATAATAATATGATTTATACATTATAATATTGATGTTGTCTATGATCAATCATACATGAAGTAGTTGATTCACTTACCATGGAAGTTTCTTAAGGACAATCTATCATAATTCACAATAGGTCTTACCTCATACAATCACTCTATCTCACCTCAAAGTCGATTAATTCATGGTATATCCATCTCTTGGTAGGTCTATATTTCATTATTGAGTACATTCATATAATTTTTGGATATTTTTTGGACATACATGGGATCAATAAATCTACTACACAATGCATTTGGTTGGTTTAATTACCATAAAACCACACACAATCAATTAGGGTCCATAGTATGTTTTCCAATAGTATGAAGCTCACAGTAGATTGTGTGGATCATGTAATATTTTTGTTTTATCATACTATGGGTCCATATACCATAGTTTGCGACTCATGTAGTCAAACATAAAATCCACTGTTAGTAGTCAAATGTATGTGTTATTTATTATGAAACATCTGTTGGAATTATATTTTTAAACCAAAATACATCATTTATATTTTATCAACCTAAGAAATTTTATTTTGGTCCTATGTGATCCATCCCATGATATTTATTAGATTACATAAATCACATGAGTCATCCTATTAATCCCCACTGGTATAACCCTTTGGGGGCCAAATATTGATGATTACATAATTCCGTGATATTGTTTTTCACCATTATGCTTGATTGTGGTTTAATTTATATCTAATTCCTTGAAATTACTATTATTCGTATTATATATAGATTCTATGTTGAAAATCATACTATTAAAAAAAAATTAATCTGATTAATAATACACTTCATTGATTTTTTTCTGACTATGAAACTAGTTTTGGCTCTATGAACACCATCACCCACAACTCATGGTGTGCATAACCTATGTACAACCTATACCTTCTATGAAAAAATAAGAACACTGTAACTTAGAAATGTATGACCTAATCAATTTATCTTCCTTTCCAATGCTCCCCAATTTGGCCATATAGAATTATTATAACTATATGTCTACCATCAAGCATTAGTTATACTTGTCTTAGTCTTATTGGGCAGTCATTTTTGGTTATCTGGGCCCTTATTTTAAATATAAATAGAACATAGTAAAATATTAAGGTAAATATGAATTAGTTTCCATTAATGAAAGCCTAAAACCTTATTAAAAACATTTAAAAATTTTCATCAAATATTATTCATTTTAAATCCAATTTTAACCAACTATCTTTTCTAATGGAAACCATTAATACTTTATCATTTCCTAAACCATATAGGTAGAATATTATATATGTGTTGAGTTTATACTCCAATCAATCACACTTATTTAATCCTTTTCATTATAATATTTCTTTAAAAAATAAGAAAATTTAGAAAAAAAATAAAATCATATTGCAAAGTGAAATATAGTGAGTTGAGGCTGGATACTTTTTGGGTTCTTGAAAATGTCCTACTTATTATATAGTGGTATATTTCACCTCTCTAGGACTGTCCCTATTACTGGATGTATAGAGGAACCAAATGACTAGGGTAGATTTTTTTAGCTGACATATATCAAAATTTTCAAATGGATGAACAAGTGAGACTTAATATGGGGTTCAACTAATCAATTGGATATCACTACTGCATTAGAGGGAATTTCTATGAAGGTTTTTTACTAAACTCAATGAAATTCTTACATTCATGTCAACTAAACATGGATATTGTTCTCTAGAATTTTTATATGGGAACTATTCTTACTAAGGTAGAATCTTAATTTTTGAATAAGATCATTATGAATATGTGTAGAGAGGATTAAAAATGAATTATTTATAATAGGGATCAATATAATGCTTTACCAATATAAGGGAATTGACTAATTAAAACTACAAGTCTTGATGAGAGAATTCCTTTAATTTCCCATCAGTCATGGACTTTCCTCCCAAGGAGTGGGTATGAAATACATGGGTATACATGCCAACTATGGGAAGATAAGAGATAATCATCATCATTGTTACCATGAAACTGACTCCTTTGAGAATTTTAGGATTTTAAAGACAATGGTTTCACCCATGTAGATGAACTAGTTCGGGATGATTCAAAAAGATTCAAGAATTTCTAAATTATCTAAAATTCCTAAGTCATCTATTTTTGATCTTGCTAATCATTAAAACATTTGAAAATTGACTTGAGACATACAACTAATCTACATAACCATGATTTTCATCAAGATTGTTATAGTTTCATGTGATATTCTATTGAGGATCTACCTAATCTTCTATGAAATGAATTACCATGGTCTAGAGATAATTATTAAAGATGAATTAGTATTAGATGGTGTGTCTAAGGAACATGAGGTAGTGATAATAAATTGGTCTGATTTTCAAATAATCCTCTCACAACTTCCTGATGTCCAAAAGATAAAGAATGAATTATATGTAGAATATAAAAATAAGTAAGAAAATTAATCATCCTTTAAAGAGTAAAACATGTTAATATAATATTGAATGGGTCTCTTTGAATATCCATAAATGGATTCTATTGCATCATTCCCTACACATCCCTATATATTTCAAAAAAATCAATGGGCAATAGGGTGGTGGATCTGTTGATGGAATATATTTTTTAACACAATATCTGTCACTAATTTTACATATAAATTAATATAACCAAGGTAGGAAACATAAAAGATATTTTTCTTACCACAAAAAATTATCTCAATAATATTTTAGTACCTCTCTACGAACTCTATAAATCCACTTATATACATTAGGTAGAATATATGTAGTACCAAATTTTTTTTCTTCTAACATTAAAAACCATTTATATTATGAAAGTTACATATTGAGGGAGTATGTCAAGACCTTATATATAGAAATGTGTTTAATAAAATGTTTATTATACATCTGTTTTCAGTAGAAGAGTTTAGTTATTATCATCCTATCCATGCTGGTGTTGATATTGGGGAGGAACTATTGGTGGATTTCTACCATGATTGTGTGGGATCATGGTTACAAATTATTATACTAGATAAAGTATGACCCTTCCAGTGGATGAAATAGAAATAAATCTTGTAAAAATCCTACTTCTCAGGGTTCACCATCATCATGTGATATCGAGATGAAATGTTCATGATGAACTAATTCTGGTCTCCCATTACATTTAAGAATGAGAAGATCAAATTGTTCAAATATTTTGGTGTGGAGGCATAGTCCCTCTATTTCAAGTGTAGATTATTTTTTCGATATATTGAAAACCACTAATTCTACCCATCCACTATGTGGGTAGGGAAGGAATTGATTAAATCATGAAATTATAATTTTTCAGGTCCTCTCACTTTTTTGGTTGGATTACTAAGAAAACAATTCAGACATGGTCTAGAGTATGGAAGTCATGCTAGACTATATTAGTGGGAGTTATTGGGTCTATAATGCTCTATCTGATGTTGTTTACAAACCCTACCAAATATCTAGATCGTTGATTAATGTTTTTATATTTTTAAAACTCCATGTAAGGTGTGATATGGTTATTATAAATATCATCCCTCTCAATAAAATATATTTTGTGGATAAATACATGGATTTGTAAATTGGAGTTTATCTCTAGGGGAAATCGAATATTTAGAAATCCATTGAATCCTTTTCAATGGATTTTGAAATACTGGAAGGATCAACCACACAATATATATTTTTTATGGTTTCAAAATGTTTTTAGGTGTGGTATAATAAATAAAATCCGATGACCAATGGAAAATATCTACTGAAGGGTGTGGACTAGTAGAGGAATTTTACCAATCTTCAGTTGGTCTTCTAGGGGAAATATTTCTCACATGATTCATCATCATTTCCCTCCACCTAGTTAATTTATGGTCCATCTATGATAACTTTCAATAATATATTTTTTGGTGTTCTAGAGTATGTAATTACATTAGAAGGAATAGATTTCAGAACATGTTTTCGTAACCTAAGAGGAAAAAATACTTGGTTTAATAATACCCAATCGTATCATATGAACATGGGGATACTACCTCATAGAACCAATATATTTCTAGGAGAATTTAATTTCATAATTTAAAATTATTTTGACAACATAAACCAGATTTAGGAATCTAGGACATAAACATCACTCTATGTTCAACTGTTAAACACAATTACTAAAGGATTACAGGATTAAAAATATCAATATGACATATCCTATATGCACTGATGGAATTTTAACAACCCCAACAAATATTTACAGACACTTGATACATTTTTTTATGTAATATACTATTTGGTAGAGAATGTTAGGATTGTGTGTGGCATAAACATGAAATGAATATGATATGTGTATAGAGAATCCCAAAGGTTTTTATTATCCTCATCACCCTCTTTTGAAGGAAAATATTTCTCTCAATCACTTTAGACATGTGTACAAAATTTCTAGAAATCTTGATTTTGTATTGATGATGATATCTTTTATCACTAAGCCCCTGAGTGGTAGTTTTTTCATTAAGGAAATCTTTCCCCAAGATAAAGAGGTTCCCTAATGAGCTGGACTTGTCATCAAAAAAGCATATATATAGATCGGAAACACCTTAGTCCATTTTTAGAGAAACTCACCAAGAACGTATGAATCATCTGAAAGACACTCTTTATTTAGAATGATGATGATGTTTTCCCCACCTCCCTTTTATTAGTAGAGAAAAATGTTATTAAAAATTCTATATACATTTCCATGGATTATCCCAAAATGGAATTATTCACATTATCCATGAATATGTACATTCATAGAGTATTCATAACCTTATAAAAAATTTCCCCCAAAATAAACTTATTCATGTACTAAGCATAGTCCCCCAAGGGATGTGGTGACTTATATATGATCGTATATATTAAAAACATAGTGGTATGAGATTCTAGAATATTAGGTGAAGTCTACCATTGATGTCATCTGTTGGGTTTATGACACAACAATGTATGTTTCTCAGGATTATTCTTGTTTGAATCTTAAAGAGTAGTTTTATAGGAATTTCTAAAAGTGTTATGAGGAAGAAAACCGTGATGAACTTTAATACATTAACCATGAGAAGGATATTCTTGGAATTATACTTTATTATCATGGAGAGGATCCCCATGATAGATTCTAGTGATATGAGAATCCCGAAGAGTTGAACCATCATCGTAATTGAGAAGATGGAGTCTTGATATAGATCTAGTGATATGTTTTTCTTAAATTTGTTTGTGAATCCATAGAGAGTGACAACAAACGAAATGTTGGTAGTAGTTTCTTGATAAATGATAGGTAAACATGAATCCCATCATTTAGTAGAGAAAATTGATTGCCCCAAGTATTGAAGATGTGTGCTCTTGATTATGGAAAAATAAACGGGGCCAATAACAACATGTTTGTCTACCTAATGTGCTGTATGAATCCAAAAGTGGTTTTAGTTTTCCAATTTTCTATTTTATTTCTATCAAGTGGTGTCTCGGTATGGAACCCTATAGATGTACCTTATATCATCAACATAGAGGAAATATGTGCTCTCATGGTTTTGGGATAGATAGAGAATATGGACTGTGTTGGGGGAAACATTAATTTATTCTCCATATAGTATTTTTACACTTTAGGGTGATGAAGTGAAGAAATTAATTCATGATTATCTAGATCCATCCATCTAGTGAGAATAACACATTATTTATTTTAGTAATGAAAAAGGGAATTTATCACCCTTACCTATACAACCTCAACATGTGAAAGTGACTGAGGGTTCCTAAAATTCACGAGAGGTGTAGTAATCTATATTTGGTTATACATTTATAGAATGACAAAATGTTGGATTCAGTGAGTATTAGTAGTTCCAAATGCATTTATACTATCTCTTCTCATATTAGAAGGTTTAGGGGAACCTTCCTTGGAATAAAATGTGTTGGGAATTTGATATGTATTTGTAGAAAATCATGAATAATTAAATGATGATGGTGGTTCCCAATAATACTCTTTTAATAACAATTTTATGAATGGTGATTCACAAAATGTTAAACTTTTATATTTATGAGTATTTTTTTTTCATCTCCTCAATTAATGATCTTCACTCTCTCACTATCATGAGAGCAATAATTCCCACAAGTTTTATCATTTCTATTGGTTACAGAAAACATTTATCATTGGTTCAACTAACATTACTCATTCACTAAATATTATATGAGATGTGATTCATGATGTATTCCCCAATTCTATTTGTGATTATCGATGTTCTCATTAGATAATATTATATTACTCATATTTTCACAATCAATGGAGAAGGGGTTCATATTGGGCTCACCACATATATTTTTAATGATTTTCATCTAGTATTCTTCTTGTATGTTTTGAATGATTTTTATTTAAAAAAAGATTATAATTTTACAATGAGGGGTATCATATTACTATTGGGGTGGGAATGTTTTGAACCATTTGAATAGAACAAAGTATGGGATGTTGTCTCATACCATAATATATATTTTTGAAAATTATGAGGCTCACACATTAATTTATGACATGATTATTAATACTATTCCCACTTATATCTTTTTACTAAATTGTTAATTAAATCATTTAATGTTTGATTAGGGTGACAAGAAAACATTCAAACTGGTCATATATATTGGGGTTTTTATATTTGGCATGTCAAGAAATATTATTTCTTCCTCATGTAAGGATATGTTGGAATCATAAGATCATCACATAAAAAATGATTATGAATCTTTGGATTACACTAGATAGTAGAATAATTATTTATTATCATCTCATATATAATGATGTATCATATAATTTTTATCACAAGAGGTAGTTGTTTTCATATTCACTTATATAAGGATATGCTGAGAATTCTTCAAAATTGGATGCATGGGAATCATTGAATTTCACATAAGGAATGATGGGTCTGTTATGCTTGTCACATAATTGGATTTCGAAAATATTTCACATCACATAAGTTATGGTTGAAAACATATCGCCAAAACATAATGTGAAGTTAATCACTCAGAATCATCATATCTGTTGTTGTTTGTATTCAGTTTTAAACCCTTATGGGGAGAAAACTAGGGGTTATAGTACAGTGATGACAATAAATGTTTAATGTCCATTGGGGATATTATTTGAAATTGAACCTCATAGAAATGAAATATATGAGGTCTAATGATATAAAAATTTTTATTTAGGTTGGAGGGAAACTATTAATGAATTGGGTGAAGTGATGATAATAGTTTTTAGATTATTATGATTGAATCTAGAAAATGTGTCATGTGAATCCTATTAGAGCTCCAATCAAAACCGTCATTATTTATTTTTTACCATTTAAGGTTGTGTTATAGGACTAGAAAATGTTTTTTAACATTATATTTCAATGATTATTTTGAAGTGAAAGGTTCCATATAGTAGTATTGAGCATAATATATTCGTTGAGCCTATCTGAAGAAACATAAATGAATCCAAGATATGTATAGGGAATAAAAAAATGTTTCCCAATCCTTGGCTACTATAAAGAGATCACAGTTGGAATTTTCTAATCTCAGTTATAAATTAGGAGTTTTAATAATTGAATCTATATTAGAAGGAAAAATCTCACATCACCCGACAACTCTTATAAAATAGTGATTTATAAATGATGCAAAAAAATTTATGGGTAACACAATATCTTGGGTAAGATCTGGTTTATGAAAGAACATGGCCTATAAGAGGAATAATTCTTTTTAAGAGGTTTATTCTTTAGGGGGTGGGTGTTGTTAAGAAAACATTGACAACATTCCAATTCATTTAATTCCTTTAATGAGGAAATCTACATAAGATTTCTCATGTATATGAATATTTGTAATCTAGGTTCGAATGGATTTCGTAGTTGGAGAAATTAATGTTTTTGAAACCTGAAAAGCATTGAGATATTAGAATTTAAAATAAACTAATGTTGTGATAATATGAGTATTTATAAGCCTTTGTGTATTAGGAAAACATTTTAATGGAAGAGTTACATGCTGGTTGAATAGTTCCAAATGCATGCAACATCAGTTTGTGTAGTGTGTCAAGTTTCAAAATCAAGATACTAGGATTGCATGAGAGTCATGAAAAATCCTCTGATCAAGGTTTCTATCGTTCATCTTCGACTATTATATTTCTTCTAACATATTTTCTAGAATCAATATTAACCTTTTGGAATGGTCATTAGATTGAACACATATGACCAAGACTGCATCAACCAGTGTTTGAATGGGATGATGGATCTATATTCATTACACAACTTGAGGATGAATGATTTATCTATCATTGTCTCATTATTAAGGTGAATGATATATCAAAAACATTTAAAAATTTTTGGATATAGAATAACTATGAAAACTCTTCCAGGTGAAAAATATATCACGGGTTAATGAGTAAAAACCATGATAATGAATTATAGAAAATTCTTGATGAATGGTTTATGAATTTTTTTTGTTTTTATGAGGATGATGAAATTCCAATACATCTTTCCACATGATTTATAATGTAACGTCTCGTGACCGAGTGTCACTCAATGGGTTCCCCGAACCCGGTTGGTCACATGACCTGAAGCGCATTTCCCTAAATGCCAGAGGCTTCCGACTAGCAGCGAGGGCCCATGTCTAATAGTGGGTAAACTATGCCCTCATTTTTCAAAGTGTAGCATAGTGGAATAAAATATTCAACATACAACAACAGTGGAAGAAGAAAAACATACACAACTAAAATAATCAACCGCAGTAAAAAGATAACCAACAGTCATATAGATAATGATGCAACATGTCTCATGTTCTATGAAAATAGCCAGAACATGTTACACAACAGTACAATATAATACAACTGAAATACCTGGTACAGTAAAACAAAACAAAACAACCGACATCATCATGAGCCTAAGAACGGTCCCATGATCCCCTACTCCTTAGAAATATTCATGTACTTGTATATGGAACCTTTCCCTTATCCACACCTACAGAAACATAATCTGTTGGGGCCGATGACATGACCCAAACAGGTTGTGAGAAATAAATCCCTGTAGGCACTCACCAAAGGCCCATGCCCAACTGATAGTGTAATGTGAAACAGCAGTGGGCAGTAGTAAAATTCATTAAACTAAGATGTACTCAAAAGTAACCAACTATAACAGTTATATTTCAATTCATAATATTCATTTTATTCGTTTAATATATGTCATCACCTCAGTGAATGATCTAAGTAGATAGTCTGTATCCTCAGACATGTCAAATCTTACCCTCATGTAAATAGGAAAAAACCCTCAGGTAAATGTCCTCAGAGATAACAGATATTACCCTTAGGCATACTAAGTGTTTCCCTCACGCACAATGTCTATTTCCCTTAGGCATTCAAATCATTTCCCTCACGCAGAATAGAATGTTTCCCTCAGGCTAAGCAGTACCTTTCCCTCAGGCTAAACAAACCATGCCATCAGGATAAAAAGAACACTTCCCTCAGGCTCCAGTAACTAATCTGAGACCAAAACATAAACATACAATTTATACACAATTCCTCTCAAGGAAAAGGTAATACACAATATAAACATGGAATACCCTCAGGTATCCTGGCCAAACAGCTAAACAACGGAAAGAACCCCCGGGGTTGTCCTGGATCCATGCTGTGATCCCAAACAACAGTTTATTATCACATTTAATTACTTATACAGTTCTAGGTATTCACAACAGTCAAGGACTCAGCCACACGATACAAAAACATGGGTTTGTAGAAAAAATGTTCACACAAACCCACAACAGTTGGAATTTAAACACCAAGCCACTGGCCTCGATCACCCCTGATCGATATACGTTAACGAAGCTCCTCGGATCGTCCAAGAGTGAATTTGATCTGAGATGAAAGAAAACTTTTTCAAAAGCAAATAACTTCTCATAGGGAAAGAATTGGTAAGAACGACTTAAGGATAAGGAGAGTCTTACCCGTACGGTTCCAAAAAGATCAATAGAGGTGGAAACAGATTCCCGGTGTGCGATCTGGAGCTCCTCAAAAGTTTGACACTCTCTCCTGACTCCTCCTCTAGTTCTAAGCCTTCCCTATGAACAGGGGATGCTACTACCCATTGTAAGAAAAAACAGACTTCATGAAGTGTATTATTGGGTACATGGTGTGTAGTTATTATTTTCTTTAACTATTCCATCAGCGGCTTCTTGCCAGCGTGGAACTATTCATCTGTCGACATGTGTACCCGGCGTGTATTCTTGATTACATGGAGTGTACTGTTGCTCAGCTGGCAGCTACCTCCACTGCCATACTGTTCACCTACCGACTGAATACACGGCATGTAAATCCCCTATACATGGCGTGTAGTCGGTTTTTACACCAATCATCATCGACAAGCCTACACGCCCCATGTACTCATTCCACATGGACAAAGTACATGGCGTGTGGAAAAGTACAAAGCGAGTAGTCACAAAATTGAGGATTTTCTCAAATTTTCCGTATTTTCTCAAAAACACTTAAGGAGAATAGAAAAGATGAAACATGTACCTCATGAATAAGAACTAGGTTCTTACAAACATAACCCTTTAAAGCAATTAGTCCCTGAATTTCCCTTCCACAGGTGGTGAAGATAAAGATCAAAACAACTCGGTCCATTTAGCACGTACATCTGTCTCCAGCTCCAAAGTTTCTTCCTGCACTCGGCCATGCTGCCATAGCACCCGTACGAGAGGAACTGACCAGCCTCGGGGAACCTTCGTGCTCCTATCAACGATATGAATCAGATGCTCCTAAATGGATGCATCTACCTGAATCCTAACCTCCTCTGGCTAAAAGACATGAGACTGCTCTAAATGATAACGGCGTAGCTAAGATACATGGAAGACATCGTGCACGACCCAGTACCTCTATGGTAAATGCAACCAATAGGAAACCGGACAGACTCTCTCCAGAATCTCAAATGTCCCCACATACCTCGGTGAATGTTTACCATATCTCCTAATCCGATTGTGTCCCATGCTCGGACAAACACGCAAGAAAAACTAATCCCTGACAACGAACTCCCAAGGTCATCTACGGCGATAATCATAAGATTTTTGATGAGACTGTGCGGTATCCATCTGCTGTTGAATCAACTGGACCTGCTCAGAAGTCTCATTCGCGAGACATGGTCCTAGTAAAGCTACCTCACCTGCCTCTAACCAGCACAAGGGTGATCAACATGGCCTACCATATAAATTCTTGTAAGGTTCCATCTGAATAGTTTCCTGAAAAGTTTTATTATAGGCAAACTTGACTTTGGGGTACATGATTCTCCCAAGATCCACCCAAGTCTAGGATGCATGCACGCAATGTGTCCTCAAGCACCTGTATCATATGCTCTGATTTTCCATCAGTCTGAGGGCGGTAAGAAGTGTTCAGAAGCACCTATGTACCTAGTGCCCTCTAAAAACTTTGCCAGAAACAATATGTAAAACGGGCGTCCCTATATGAGATGATAGAACTAGGAACACCATGAAGACGTACGACCTCTCGGATATACAACTTCCTTAGATCGTCAACACCGAACGTCTCCTTGATCGGAATAAAGTGAGCTAACTTCATGAGTTTGTCCACAACAAACCACATGGCATCATTTCTTCGAGGTGACCTCGACAACCGAGTCACTATGTCCATCGCGACATCATCCCATTTCCACTCTGGAATGGTTAACTACTGTAATAGTCCGGCTGGCCTCTGATGCTCTTCCTTCACCTGTTGACAGGTGGAACATCTCGTAACAAAACCGGCTATCTCTATCTTTATTCCCGACCACCAATACTAACGTCTCAAGTCACAGTACATCTTGGTAACCCCGGGATGCACAACCCAAGCTGAAGCATGAAAAACCTGCATCAAATACTCACATATGTCCACTGGAACCCATACTAATACATGGAAACTTAGTACCTCATCATCGCCTATCGTCCAACCAGGAGGAGTGTCCACACTTTCCACCGACTCCCGTAGAACTAGGCCTTCTAAATCAGATAGCTGTCTCATCCTCACTCTATCTAGTAGGGTTGAAGTCATGGCTAATGAAGAAACATAGGTTTTCCCCGAACTGTCATGCACCTCCAAATGCATCTCAGAGAACAAAAAAATAATATGGCACTCACCACTGGCCTCATAAACTGCCTTTACTTGAGTCTTTTTTCTCAGTGCATCAGCAACTGCATTTCCATTACTAGGTGTATAGGCAAGCTCAAAATCAAAGGACCGAATTTATTCAACCCACCTTCGCTACATCAGATTCCCGTCACCCTGAGTAAATATCTACTTGATAATTTTGTGGTCGGTGAAAAGCAAAAAATGATCTCCCAAATGATAGTGTCTCCAACAGTGGAGCACCTGAACAAATGCAGCCAACTCGAGATCATGCGTCGGATAATTCCTCTCATGTGGCCTCAACTGCCTTGACCCGTATGCAACAACTCATTCTCCCTATATCAACATAGCTCCCAGCCCAATACATTATCCATCATAGTATATTGTATACCACTTCCCTTGATATAGAGGTATCAGGATTGGTGTTGATGTAAACCTTCCTTCAGGTCCTGAAAGGATGTCTCACAAAGTTCTGTCCAAATGAACTTCACACCCTTCTTAGTCAAACCCGTCAATGGTGCTGTAAAGCGGTAGATTTCTGGATGAAGCATCTGTAGTAACCAGCCATCCCCAATAAACTTCATATTTCAAACACATTCTTAGGCTGCTCCCAGGAAACTACTACTCTCACCTTCTCTGGGTCTACTATAACTCATGCATCTGAGATGATATGATCCAAGAAGAGAATCTGGTACATCCAAAAGTGTCACTTTGAGAGATTAGCATATAGTTGATGCTATCTCAGTGTACTTAGTACGATCTCATGTTGGGTGGCATGGTCGTTTCGTGTCTGAGAGTACACCAAGATGTTTTCCATGAACAATACCACAAAAGAATCTAGATAAGGATGGAATACACTATTCCTCAGAGCCATGAAAACTGCTGGTACATTTGTAGAGTTCAAAAGGAATAACCAAGTACTTCTATAAACCATATCTGCTCCTAAAAGATGTAAGTGGTATGTTCTATGGTCTCACGCGCAGCTGATGATATCCTGATCTCAAGTCAATCTTCTAGAACACTTGTGCTCCCCGAAGATGATAAAAAAGATCATCAATCCATGGCAAGGGATATCAGTTGTTAACCTTCAACTGATTCAGCTTCCGATAATCCACAGAGAGTCTGAGGGTACCGTACGCCTTTTTTGCAAAAAGGACAGAAGAACCCCAAAGAGAAGTACTGGGTCCGATGATATCCTTTGACTATAACTCCTCTAACTGTCTCTTGAGCTCCTGTAACTCAGGAGTAGCCATTCTATAAGGAGGAATGAATACAGATTCCTCTCTTGGAATGAGCTCAATAGAAAAATCGACCTCACACTCCGGAGGTAGACCAGAAAAGTCCTCTGGGAAGATATCCCTGAAAAGATCAATCACTGGAGGGAAATCCTACTAACATGTCCCCTAATCATCATAATATAAATTCGCAATCTGGGTTGTGACTCCACCTCACCCATGATTCTATGGTCCAGCTCGACTCGCCTGAACATCCCACTCACCCTTGTATATAAACTCTCCACCCTATGGTGACGTGAAACTCACCCTGCAAAGATAGCAATATACAAAGGCTCAAAAGGTAACCAACCAGTCCATCCTGAGAAAGACATCATATCTCATCATCTCCAAGACGTAGAGGTCCCATAGAAAGTGATACCCACCAACCTCAAGGGGGCACTCCCTACACTGACGTACACCAACCGTTCTAGTTCCCAACGGAGTGTCTAGAGTCATAACAGAAGAAGAAGAAGAAATATAGAGCCCAATGCTCTCTATAATGGGCAGAGATATAAAGCTATGTGTAGTACCCATATCTAAAAGTAATGAAGATAAGACAGTATCTACTAGAATAGTACCTCTGACAGTAGAAGATCTATGATCCTGCTCCTACTTGGTCTGCTGCACTGCATATTCCTGCCCAGTGTTGCGGCCATGTGACATAGCCTAGCTACCCTTAGTTGTCCCGCCCTGCTGCCTCTGAGATCCTAGTTTCTAGATACCACAATCACGACCACCATCTCTACATGCACGCCCTGACGTATTCTAGTTCCCCGACTAGTAAGAACCGACTCGTCCTGCTCCCAAACGCGGTGTCTGCACGGAACCCCTCTCACTAGCCACTTGTCGAAACACCCTGCAAAGAGTTGTAGATGACCCATCTTGCAGCAAGCTCAGCCCTCCACTGGATCACGTGGACACTGTGGTATCTTGATCCCCTCTTTAACGCACTTGTAGCACATGACCGAGCCACCGAAAGTAATCTCCTGGCTAGTACTTCCATCGTGAGAGAAACTCATCTGTCTCTTCCTCTTTCCGGAAGAAATAGTACCAGAAACTGGTGCTGAACCGCCCTGGACTGCACCATTAGCTCCCAGAAAGTTCCTCTCTGTAATCAATACCTGGTTTATAATGGAATGTAATGTAGGCCACCTAGAAACATTCACCAGTGCTCGGTTGTCATACCTAAGACAATCCTCAAAGCGTCTTGCTCTCAACGTCTTATCACCCACCAGAACGGGTGAAAAAACACTGAAGCATGGTGAAACGAGCAAAACAATCCATCAATGACATAGTGCCCATGCGGCAGATTCATGAACACTCGAGCTCTATCGGCCCTCAGTATCTCTGGGAAGAAGAAATCATAGAAATCTATCTGAAAATATTCCCACGCCATGTCTCTTTGATACTATAGATGAGTGGTAACATCCCACCACTTCTTGGTGGAATCATGCAGCATGTTAGTCACGAGCATGACCCTACACCCTAGTGGAATCTCAAGATGCTCAAATATAGTCTACATAGACCCCAACAAAACCTCTGCAGCCTATGGTCTGCCATCCTCTGAAAATGTAGATGGATGCTGTTGCAGGAAGGTATGAGTTAGCTCGGCCATATATGTGGAAGCCGACGGTGCTCCCTGAAAGGTCTGCATGAACCCCGTAAAGCCTTCATAGAACTGCACATATGTGCATGTGTCCGGTATAGTGGCTGGCGCAGCTTTTGGCTCCACTAGAGGATCCACTGGTAGCCCATGGCCCACCAACTCTAGAGTATAATCGTTGCCGCTCTCTTGGCGAAAAATGCGTGGTTGTATCGATGGTTTGACTTGACAAGATAAAATACACAGCTTAGATCAAAATTATCACACTCTGAAAAATAAGAGACCAAAAAGATAACAGGTGGAAGATGGCATTCAAGATTTGAAAAACAAGACTACACGGAGTGTATATTGACTACACGGTGTGTACCTGTCTTCTCTTCCCCTTCCCGGGTCCTTCTACATGGCTAAGCCACATGACACCCTTGAACAAGACTACACAGCGGGTATATATGCTACACGACATGTGTGGTTAAATTTTCCAACTGCCCATGTCGTTCGTGACACAGCCAACTACTCGACTTGATACTACATAGTGTGTGACACCCGCACACTATGTGTACACCACCCCGTTTCCCAAGCCGCACGACTAAGTCCACACGGTCTCTACCGGTCAAGACTACACGGCGTGTCCCATAGGTACATGGTGTGTTCAAGAAGAGGTAACACTGACCCGTGTTTTTTAGTTACATGACCATGTCCCTAGGTCAGACTACATGGCGTGTTCCACAGGGGACACGATGTGTATGCCTTAAGGTATCCTCCGTGCATGTTTGTTAGTTACATGGGTGAACTTCGGGTCACCCCTACATGTTGTGTTCATTCAGTACACGACATGTTTTTCCAAAGCATTTCCTTTCCCCGTGTCCACGCCCACACTGTCTATGAGTTGGGAAGAGACTATATGACGTGCACTAAGGGTACACGGCGTGTACTTAAAAATATTTCTTTTCTTCCCGAACAGAAGACCACACGGCTTGTGTCCGAGGAACCACACGGCTGGTATCCTAGTTTTTGTGGACAGTAGTCCTCTGAAACAACTCCAGAACCTAGAAAATACTGAAAAACAACACCTAAGTGCCAAATTCCGATCCGTTAGGGCCCATACTCCCCGCGAATCAATGTTTGGAATCTAATATATGTTATAACAAGATAAACAGTCAATGATCCACCAAATTCCGGTCAATGAGGGCCGATACTCCCAAAAAACCAAAGTTGGGGATCCATTATATCATGGCCTCACACAACAATACCCTATCAAATAGCTAGTATTTATCAAATAAACTATCACAACAACATTCTTTTCTAGAACAACAACTATCACAACAACATGCAATTTCTAATGCGCCTACATGGCATGAAACTATGCTTGGCATGTGATTTATATCATGTGCCTAAATGATTCATCAAATGGAATACCCTCATCTCATAGGGTTGCTACTAAATTGATCCCATGGATAAAATATAAATAGCACAATCACAAGTGTGTCACCGAACAATGAAAATCAAATCAACTGTAAAATTTAGAAACCCGTAAAATTACAATTATGAGGTAATTTGGCTTTTCCCTCTACATGGGTTAGCTATGCCCGTGCACATCATATTACCAAATACCTTGTCCGTACTATCCATGACTAAGGATCCAAATAGTAAGTCAAAGAAAAGAAACCCCTCCGATACCACTTTGTAATGTCCCGGGACCGGGTTCCACTCAATGGGTTCCCAGAACCCAGTTGGTCACATGAGCTCAAGCACATTTCCCGAAACGTCATAGCCGGTCGACTAGCAGTGAGGGCCCATGTCTGATAGTGGGGAAACTATTCCCTCATTTTTCAAAGTGTAGCGTTGTGGAATAAAATATATAACATACAACAACAACGGAAGAAGCAAAACATACATAACTGAAATGAACAACTGTAGTAAAATGATAACCAATGGGAATAAAGATAATGATGTAACATGTCTCAAGTTCTACGAAAACAGGTAGAACATGTAACACAACAGTACAACACTGTATAGATCAAATACATTTTATACTTAAAACAAAATAAAATATCCTGCAGCATCATGATCCGAAGCTCGGTCCCATGCTCCCCTACTCCTCAACAACAATCAAGTACCTGTATAGGGACCCTTGACTCTATCGACACCTTCAGAAACGTAATCCGTTTGGGCTGAAGACAATACCCAAATAGGGTGTGAGAAATAAATCCTAGTAGGTAACCACCAAAACACCATTCCTAACTAATAGTTTAATGTGAAACAATAATGTGCAGTAGTAAAATGCATTAAACTAATCAGTACTCATGAGTAACCAACTTTACAAGTTATATTTCCATTATTAATATTCATTTTTTCCATTTAATATATGACATCACCTCGGTGAATGTTCTAAGTAGATATTCAGTGTTATCAGACATGTCAACTCTTAACCTTAGGTAAACAGAAACAAAACCCTTAGGTAACTGTCCTCAGACATAACAGATATTTCCCTCAGGCTAAGAAGTACTTTTCCCTCAGGCTAAACAAACC
Organism: Viscum album; assembly: GCA_963277665.1. Lineage (NCBI taxonomy): Eukaryota > Viridiplantae > Streptophyta > Magnoliopsida > Santalales > Viscaceae > Viscum > Viscum album. The sequence goes on from OY728132.1 coordinate 1,341,961,015, forward strand.
ATGCCCTCAGGATAAAAAGAAAACTGCCCTTAAGCGCAAGTAACCAAGCCGAGCCCAAAACATAAACATTCAATTTATACACAATTCCTCTCAAGGAAAAATTAATGCACAATATAAACATGGAATACCCTCGGGTATCCCGGCCAAACATCTAAACAGAGGAATGCACCCTAGGGTGGTCTAGGATCCAAGCAGCGATTCCAAACAACAATTTATTATCAAATTTAATTACCAATACAATTCTAGGTATTCAAAACAGCCGGGGAATCAGCCACATAACACCCCAACATGGGTTCGTAACAAAAAGGATCACACAAATGCACATCAGTTGGAATTTATACACCAAGCCACCTACCTCGATCACCCCTAATCGATATACGTGAATGACGCTCCTCAGATCGTCCATGAGAGAAGATGATTAGAGATGAAATAAAACCCGTTCAAATGAAAATAACTTCCCCTTGGGAAATAATTGGTAAGAACGACTTATGAATAAGTAGAGGCTTACCCGTAAGGTTCCAACAAGATCGACAGAGGTGGAAACGGATTCCCAGCGTGTGATCTAGAGTTACTCAAAGGATCAACCCTCTCTCCTGACTCCTCCTCCAGTTATAAGCCCTACCTATGAACATGGGAGGATACTACCCATTTTTAGAGAATAAATAGACTACAGGGTGTGTACTATTGGGTACACAACGTGTAGTTTTCATTTTTTTTTAATATTACTTCGGCAGCTTCTCGCCAGCGTGGCACTGTTTGTCTGTCGACATGAGTACATGATGTGTATTCTTGATTACATGGCGTGTACTGTCTCTCAGCTGGCAGCTACCTCTAGTGCCTTACTATTCACCTGCAGACTGAATACACGGTGTGTAAATACCCTATACACGGCGTGGAGTTGGTTTTTACACCCATCATCATCGACAGGCCTACACGCCCCATGTACTAATTCCACACAGCCAAAGTACATGTCATGTGGAAAAGTACTTGGCGTGTAGTCACAAAATTGATGATTTTCTCCCATTTTCCTTATTTTCTCAAAAAAACTTAAGGAAAAGGGAAAAGAAGAAACTCGTACCCCAAGAATAAGAACTGGGTTCTTACATTTGATGCACCATTTCTATCACTATCAGGGTGGATGTGCTACCATTGATTCATGTTTTCATGTAAATGTTGTACCATTGATCTGTGTGTATTAACAGGATCCACCTCGAGGAATTTCTAATTTAGAGACCTTCACATACTTCATTCGGTGTCCTGTGAACATGATCAATGGGGTGATTTGATATGGTGAAAAAATATCCCTTTAATGATAAAATTTCTGGTATGGAGAGTTTGGAACCATGATATTCCAACTGATGATCATATTATGTGCCTCAGTATCATTATGGCTTCTAGGTGATGTTGTTGCAGAGTGCCCCGAATCGAGTCCTCCAATCAATTGTTTTTTAAGGGGAATGGGATGGCATTTGGTTGCAGCTACTAGGGGGTTCCCAGGTCTAGGGTATCAAGAGATCTCATGCTCATCCATTCTTTCTATATGGTTTCAGGGACCTAGGGACTTCTTAACCAGAGAAAATGATTCATGCTATCATTTTCTCAGTGGTTTTTTTGTGTTTATGGAAATTGTAGAATGGAGCTGATCATAAGATCCTATCAGGTACTAGAACCAATATTCGTTTTATGTTTTGGAGCACCGTTAATGATATGGTTCAGATATGCAATAGATGTTTTCATAATCCCCCGCTGCATTCAATTATTTTGGTCGTCTTCGATTCCAAAAACATTCCCAGTATCAAGCAAGGGAATTGGATTTGATGGTTTCCCCATCATTTTGGTGTGAATTTAAATATTTATGGATCTTGTACTATGGGTAGGATGAAGTTTGAAGGATTCGTTAATAATTACAGTGGATCTATGGTTCTGGACTTCTTGTCCAATTTTAGAATATGAGACTCCCTCCTAGAAGAGGCCTATGTAATGCTTTATATCCTTCATTTATGTAAACAATCGAATATATGACCCATGGTTATTGAGACATAGTCACTCACTATCAACAATTCCATTCTTAGATTGGGAGCTTTTCCATGGACTACTACATATATTATTAGAAAGTGAAAGGGGCTAGTGAGTAATTGCATTGTGGTTCTTTAGATGTGGTAGGAAGGGAATATGATTGTATATTTTCTTACCTCCATGGTGTCCCACGACGAACATATCATTTTTTCTGGGTTTTCTCACCTTTTTTTATTTTTTAGTTCATATTTCTTAATAAAAAAATTTATCATTCATATCAAAATTATCTTCTAACTGGGTAAGGTACTATCAGTTAATGTCTAGATGTGGATTATGAACTACTAAAAAAATATCCATTAGTGGAATATGTTCCATTGATATCAACCTCTTAGTGAATGTCACATTATAAACATATAAAGGGAGAATGATGCACAATTTTTGAAATTCTATAGGTGGGTAAGGCACCATCAATACATTGAAATCATGGTGAATAATTAATAAATATTTCAATTTTGGTTGGTCAGATTTTGTTAATCCACCTAGGGTAGACATCATACAACAAAAACTCTTTGGGTTGTTGATGTACCACCAATTATTCGTCATAACAAATAACGAATCACTTTATAGAAGTATATATAATTCATAACTATATAATGTAGAAAGTGTCCTTATTGAAATACACTAACCCACTAAAGGTCTTATACCTACAAAAACTCAACCCTCACTTTTTTAAATCTAAATTCATTCATATAATGGTTTATTTTAAAACATCATATGAGGATCAAAAATTCACTATATAAACAAATACTCCCACAATGGGTGTTAGCTTAGAATTCCATTATTGTGGAATTTAGGGTCTAGTTCCACATAGACCTAATTTCCTTCACATTGATAATGGAGGACAAACCAAAACCCTATTTAATCACAGACATTCCAATAGATTTTATGGATTAAGTTAAAATTAATTTACAAGGCTTACAAACTGATCTAGAATTTTCATCTCTTAATATGATTCATACTAAGCTTAAAAAAACCTATTAGAAACATGGGACCATTTAGTGGGACCTACAAAGGTCCCACCCATTGAATTATTCTAACTAAATCAACTTTAAATGTTCAATTCCTAAAAATCAAGAAAATATGTAAAATTTTTCAAAACCATAAAAAATGCACCGATAATGTATGAGTTGACAAATATAAGTAAAATGATTCATAATAACACCTCAATAGATCAAACTATTGAGAAAACACTTGAAATAGATATTCTAGAGGTATTCATTTTTTGATGAATTATAAATAGAGAGAGATGGAAGGTGAGGCTTGAGCCACTAATCCAAAGAGAATAATTGTAATAATAAATTTAATTAAAAATAAATTACAATTAATGAATTTAATTTAAAAAATTTAAAATATCATAATAGATATTAATAGGTACATGATAAAACTCCATCATATACTAACTATTCTACCATGTACTTAATCTTGGTTTGATGATTAGTTTGTGGACTACAAAGAGCCACCCCTTCCTAGTGGCCCATAAGTTACCCTGTATCAGCATATGAGATTCTCAATAGATATTTTCACCTAGATAAAATTCTTGAAACTAGTAATGTTTTCCTGAAACAAATTTCCAAAACTGAAAATCAACCCCACACCTAAGAACTACTAAGAATTCACGAATATTGTTGGAAATTAGATAACAAAGTACCTTAAATGGACGATGAGTTATAAACTCGCTACCATATAGTAGATCATCCTTGACCAACCCATTTTAGGTCACTAAGCCTCATTTTAAAATATCTATAGTCATAAAACCCATGTATCAAAATCCACTTCACATAAATTATCTGATATGTTGAATTTTCTTAGTTAGGATCCATGTATCACAACGATGGGAAGGGGATACATCAGTGATATCTTTTTCTATTATGTTTCTTTACAAATGAAACAAACATTTCCTCCTATTAAAGGTATCTTTATTTACTAAACGAAATTCAAACTCATAATGACTATGACTGAATAGTGTGTTTACTAGTCCTGAATATTTTGGTGCTTCTGGAGCAACAATAAAAAAGTTGACCATTTCAAAATAATTACTCTCTTTTCTACCTAGAAACGGGTAGGAACTTCCTTGAGTCCTTTTCAAACTAATCTTCTTTCTTCAAAAACTGCCTCTATCTCCTTCGAACTGAGTTTCACTGCATACCGCGAGTGCATTGCGAACCACTTCCTCTTCTATGAACTGTCTCTAATCTTTGTATAACTAATTCTCCATGTGTTGTCTCTATGGACTAATTTTGTGTACCGATTCCGCATAACACTTTCTATTACTTCTTATGTATACTATCTCTATGTACATCCAATACTTTTGTTGAATTGATTCTTATATAAACATCCCCTTCATTTTCCACAAATTATTTCATCTTTTGTATACCACATCTTCATACGTAGAATATCTACACCCTAACTTCTTCCCTTAATGGGATACTCCCTCATGAACTACTGGTGACTTCTCCAAAAATCTTCTTACTGGGAAGATGTTCGTCTAAAAATTACTCACTTTATTTGATGGATTGTGGTCCATTATATAGGCAAATAAAGCTTCAAATTTCACTAAACTGTTTTACCATAATTTTCAGTGTAGTATAGTCTTTACCTCTCACAAAACACATATTATTTAAACTCTAATCAATCACTTTGATCAATCATTCGTGGATGATGCATGTGAAAAGTGAAATAAGTCATCAATGGTGAAAATATGAGAAATTTTAGGATAGTATCTTGAAAGGTATGAAATGTAAATTTTTTAATGTATAATTCTATATCTTGTAGGAATATCTTGCTAATACACCAAACTATTGATTTTATCAACAACCTCAAACAAACACAAGAACCTTAGAACATTGTTTTACTATAATCAAATATGATAATGCCATAAACTAGGAAAACCACTCAATAATAAGAAATCTATCACCTCATAATCAATATGATGGTTTTGAATGTTAGTAGTAGATATATACATGGTTTTTTTCTGTATGTAAAAACTTATTATTTAATTGGACATGATTCTATGTCTCCTCCATGAGACCCATCCTTATAATAACTAACATACTTTTTCTCAAACATTCAATGTAGTAATCGAAATGGACATCCATACATGAAAATAAATAGTTACATCTAAGTCAAATCCGGATAATTGATTTTATAGGAAAATGTTTTAAGAATAATATGGTTCTTTTATAAACATTAAAAATAAAGGATTAATGATCACTTTATAGGATCAAACACCTAAATAACCATCTCAGACTACCAATCAGTCCCAGAATGGTAGGTAGGACTCGTTTTCAAATGTCTATAATGTTTTTTATTCAAACATAGCTATAGTCATAATTTAAAATAGGTATATCATTTTGATTCAATACTCGTAATATTCTAATGGAGATTCATTGTGTCCCAAGAAGACAACCAGAGTATCTCATCAATAAAATTAGTTTCTTGGGTCTGCATCAATTGTTAATAAATCATTAACCTATCTAATACAACCCATATCATATCACTTCTACAAGTTGCATTAAAATATAATTTAAAGAATTATATGGAAAAAATATGATATCTGCTTAGCAATATGTGATGAGTTAATATGACTGGAATGTTCATGAAGCTCAACCTTCACCTACTGAAAGGATACTCATTATGAAATGAACCCTACAATGTTATTTACTATAACAAGACACCATTTCATACTGTGTTTCATGATATGTCTTTGAAATAACTTAGTAGACATCCCATATTGAGACAACCAATTCTTTAGTTTTATTAGGTTAAATATCCTAATAGGGGTGGTAAGAATTAGGGATGAATGGATAAAACTACATCATCTTTGGATATTGTTTCATCATTAAAAACATTCACTTATCAATTTCTACCATAGAAATGTATGAATATAAAATAAATCATGCACATGGCACATCAATATTACTTTTTTCACCCTCATTATACTATGTCCATGGAGGACACAACAATAATGTGACGATCTACCAAACTCAGTAAACTCACTAACAAGTAAAAGGATTAGGATAAATATATTATATGACTAGTTTCACCGCCTTTATAATGTTTTGGGTAAGCTCTTTTTATTCCCAACGGTTACTCTTTATGTCTCATTTGACGGATTACATCTAGTGGAAAGGATCGCTAACTTCTTCTTCTTTTTCTCATATTTATTAGAAGGGATCCACTAATAGTTTATGGACCTATAAGTCCATTAATTATCTCTAATGAATTAATCCTTCACAACATATAGAAGCTCTATTGAATTATCAATTTCATCCACTGAAGAATATGTCTTTACCACAGATTTACTGGGAAGACTCAAAGATCCTCACAACTCTTGGGATTATTTCATGCTGATTTAATGCCTTTCGCAGAAATAGATTTATAGAACCATAATAGACTTTATTAAAATCCATATCAAGATTAACCAAATATCAATTCTTGAAACGTCATAACAAAATATGTAATCCATAACCAGTTCTGTTATGCTTATGATCAATATAATCTTGAATTCTTAATTTAGATCTAAAAATGAATGCTCAAAATAGTATTATTTCATGAACATTAACCTAACATGGCAAAGCTCTTTATTGACCAATATAAATGGGAGAAATACATTATAATAAATTGGGAGTTATCCACAAAACCCATGAAAACATGAATCTAAAAAAATCATGGGTCCCTCTATGGTAATTAAAAACTCAAACTTCATAAGGTTTTTGATATGATTTACTATGATATCACACATCCAAATAAGATCAACTAATTTATCTATATTGAGTCATTCATAGAATTCTAAAAAGGAAATATTCTCCTTGAATTCCTAGAAATATATCTAAATGATAAGGCATATCCACCATAGAATAGGTTTATAAAAAATATGATCAATGTATATGGACAAAAATTAATTAAAAAACTAATTAAAAATGTATTCACTAGGGCCATGAGAACTATTGATTTCATTATCGAAGACACAATTATCACTATTTAAACATAAAATATACACACACTGTTGTATATAGTATATAAATTATTAAATGGTATCACTCTAAATTTTTTATATCCAGATAATATTTTAACCTTACAAAACATATTTCATAACCCAACTGATCAAAATACTCATTGATATGAGGAAGAGGATACAAGATTTTAACTTTTACCATAGTTAGCCACAAGAAATCAAAAATAATCACCATTAATGATTCAATATATTGGTGAATAATATATAATCAACCTAAGAGAGTTCTTTCAAGAAAATAACTCTCCTTGACTAAAAATACTCTATATGAGAATACAGTTCCCAAAACATAGAATATTGGATTTTATAAAAAATAATGGATATATAAAACCCAATGTGTTTTTAGATAAATACTTTTTCTATAAACTATTTATTGATATTTATAAAATATTTAATCTATTTTTTAAATGAAATTGAAATAGATTAAAAAAATAATTCAAAAAATATTGGAATTAAACTAACAACAGGTGAATCAAGCATAGTAGAATATTATAAATAAAATTCCACGAAACTATGTAGTACCCAATTTAAATTATTACCATCCTTGTATTTTTTTACATTAATTAAAAGTGTATAAATAAAATGGGAAAAAATTTAAAATAATATAATCTTCATTAATAAGTGTTCTCCTAGATCATATTTATGTTTTAGGACCATCTATTGATAGAAAAATTTATAATCCAGAAGATCATCATGAAAAGATAAATCCTATTTTGAGATTTAAAATGAAAACTATGGAAATTATAAGCGTGACTTGTTATATGTGTATTAAGTGAGTGAGTTTAAAATGGATATATATATAGGAACATAAACTATCTATTATAATTGTGGTCATTGGATATATAAGTATCCAATAGGTATACTAATTTGGGTATTGTGTGTAAAAAATTAAAAATAATATAATATATGACTAAAAAATAGTGAAATAAAAATATAACATGAATATATATATATATTTTATAATTAAAATAATTATAACATATAAAATTTAATTTATTGTAACACCCCAAGCATCTACGGTACACTTCCCTTTGAATAATGCAATAGCATGTGTTGTACGCAACATCAAGTTCTAACACACCACAACCAATCAAACTAGTCGTTATGAATAGTAATACCCACTTTTTGAAATTTATAAATTTTATTTTTAAAAATGGTCTTCATTTTTGGATTCGGAATATCGAAATTATCCTATGGTGAATTTGTGATTTTTTTTGAAAAACATCATTTTTTGATGAATAGTGAAACCACTAAGTGATAGTTAAATAATTGAATTTTTCAAAAAACATAATTTTACTACTTCTTTGAGTGGAATTTTGAAAATCCGAGAGACACGGCTAATATCAAGGAGTAAAATGTGGATCAATGAGATGAAAATAATTTTTTTGTGAATAGTAAATTTTTACTTTTATTTACCACGGTTAAAAGTAAATCGGGTAATTAAGGGTAAAAATGATATTAATATTACCCTAACACATGTACTAATTCTATTGGACAAGTGTATATCGACCAAAAACATCCTTAGTAATAAAATATTATCATTTAGGTACACTTGGATTAGATTAGGACATTTATTATTATTTAATTCAATGAAGATTTAAGAGAGTTAAAATCAAAGGTTATTTACTTAAAAAATTTTAATATAGGGTCACACATAAGATAAATTAGATTATAAATATTCATTAGAAAGATAAAATGATTTCCTACATAATTATATTTTATTTATAATTTTTATACATTTAATAATTTAATTTATTTATGACACAATGATAATGCAATAATTACCATAATAGTGAAATATTTAAATTATTGATATTATAAATACCAAAATAAATTTAATTTGAGACTTTTTATGAATTACACTAATTTTATAGGTTAATATTACATGTTAGGATTGATTTAACTAACTTTTTTCGAAGTAATCATTCTGTTATGCTTTCCACAAAAATCAATTTTCCAAATAGTGTCAAAATTGACAAAAAAGAGTTTTTAAAACAAATATTATATTATTAATAGATATTAAATTCTTAAAAATATATGGTTCGGACAAAAGACTTATATAATGATAGGTGTATCATTAATTTACCACTTTGGTGTCTCTTGGAGGTATATAGTATGTTTATTAACTATATAATATGAAAATACAAAGTGGCATGGTAAGTGTCAAACTAATTAACTAAGAGTAAAAACTAAAAGATAAGGTTAATATAATGACCCAAACCTGTCTAAATTGTATTGGTTGAGTGGTTTTAGATCCATAAACACCATAAAATTTAAATAATCCACTTTGGATCCATTATAAACCCAATATGAATTTATTATAAAATAATATTTCTAGCTTTTCCAAAGGTGCCCCTCACCCCTCTTATAAAAGGGAACCACCCCTTCTCATTAATTCACACATTCAAATCCTTTTAGATCGGCCAAACCCTGACCAAATACTCTCTCAACCTCCCTCAATTAAAACTATAGGCCTTAGTTTGATCCTAAATCCATCCTATGGAGCCCTTTTGATCAAATCAAAAGGAAGAACCGGAAGAAGAGGTAATGCTTTCACCACCCTTTTCAAAATCATTTCTTCGTCAACTTCATCTTTCTTTGTTATTCACATTCTAAAATAATGAATCAATTATCTCCTATATACTATAACATTATTATAAATATGGTACAACCATATTCATTATTCCATCCATCCTTTGAATGACATGTCACCATACGTGCGTACGTACGACTTACCGTCTCCACGTCGTGGTGTAATTGTTATTCATTATATTATTATTTGTATTGGTATAATAATGATTTTTAATTAATTTAAATAATAAATATAACATTATAATTATTCTTTATATATGATATACCATCCAATTATATTTTATTTTAATATCAAAAGAATGATATTGTCGCTCGTGTGTATGTACGGACTACCTACTCCATGAACGCGATGAGATTCATTCTCCATCGTATCCATTCAAAGTATAATTCTCATTTGATGATTAATAATAGTATCTAAGGACTTGATATAATTATGGATATTATTAAAATACAACTTATCCATGAAAAACATGGCTTACGTAACTAAACATATAAAATAAAATGAGTAAGTTAACACCTGAAAAAACAATAATACTAAGATATTATTAACAAATCAATGTTAAAAGATCATATATGATATCATATTAATGTATATGATTCTTTTATAATTTAATAACAATTATTTAACCATTATATAGGAGGTTAACCTACCTTCAACCAAGGAAAAGTACAAGGTAAGGGTTTATTTCACAATCTCTTTATTATCAGAGGTTGTTTATACGTAATTATCTACTGGGACCTCTTTATCATCCACATCCATGTTTCTTAAAATTTAATTTCAAAACATTATTACTATTTTACAAAATATGTGTTAAAGTCAGTTATACCCTTTTTTGACTTTATATTTGATGTTTATAAAGTAATCTTTCCATCGTTTTCCAAACAAGGTGCTTTTTAACCTTTTCGATAAAATTATGGTAAGAATGTTTTTTTATCTTATACGGCTGGTGTGACTATTTTCCACCGTTATAAAATCTTCGATGCTTCCCTTCCCATATTATAAGAAAATTTTCAAAGTAAATGTTTTATTTTATAATTATGTGACTTTTAAATGATTCCAAAAAAGGGATCTTTCTCTCCATTAGTTTTGATTTCATCTATGTCAACATCCTTCGATGGATTTTAAGCTTATTTGAAGTTGATTTATTATGATACAAAACATCCATATTGTATTGAAGGTTTTGTGATTTGTTTGACTATAGATGTGTTATTTTTATACCATTCATGGTTTATGGATAAAGTATTGACATTTCGTATGCTAGTTTTAATACGAATGTTTATGTTATGTTTAAACCTGTCCATATGAGGAATGCATTGGACATAATATATGACGGGTGGAGCCCGCTATAGCTCCTAGATGCATCAGAAGGTCTCATGAGACAAACTAGTGTTTTGTCATAAGGCATTGACAAAATCTTATTTGTAGTCTTGGCACGAGGCCTCGGCTATGTGGTTATGATAGTGTGGCATTATGAATTCCTTCATTATGAATGTGGTTATTGATATTGTTAGTGATTATTCGTTTAGTAGAATATCCATGAGAATAAGTAAATGGAATTATTTCATTTTATTTTTTCCATACTATGTTGAAGTTCAAGTTTAAATGGCTTTTGTTTTAGTTATACATTTTCTTAAATGTTTATTTTTATTTATGAATGTTTCCGCTATATTTTTATACTTACTGGGAATTTTAGCTCACTCCTTTTAAATGTTTTATTTTTCTTAGGATGTGAAGAAGTAATTTATGAATGACCAGTAGGGATAGTATGAGGGGATAAGAGTGTGGACTATGGATACTATATTGATGTAGTTTTCATTTAATGATGTAATGTAAACTTTATTAATGTATCTAGTTATTACAAGGCTACTAAACTAATCCTTCTTTTGAGACTTGATCTTTCTTGTGATCATGCCAATGTTGTTTAATAATGCACCGACTCTGGGTAACTGGGGTCGGGGCGTTACAGTTGGTATCAAAGGAAGTTTACTACAAACCTTGGAAGCTAGATTTAGATAAACTCTGATTAGAGCATGTAGACCTAAGATGAACTTTGAGGATTGGTGTAGAAAAACATCCTAGAATTTTGGTATTATAGAGATTTTGTGAGTTTTCTGAGCAATACATCCCTGTCTGGATACGAGCAGGTAGAGGCGGCTCTGGCACAGATGTACCTAGGGGTATAACCCAAAAACTCCGCTTTGAGCTGGACTCAAACGGGAACTGGTGCATGACAACAGGCCTTGCTGCACTCTTGGTTATGACACTCTCGGAGGGATATGCTTAGGATAACTCTCATTTTCTTTAAAAATCATTATGAAGGGTTTATGAGTATATAAATCCTGAAAGAAAACATTTTTATGATTATGGATTATATCCATAAATATTTCAATTTATGTTAAGTGTTTTATAAGTATGAAGTTATGTATTTTGATCCATAAACTGATCTAGTTTATGACATTGTTTAGAAATGGAACCTAGTGAAAGAAATGGAAACCGTACTAATGCATGCAATCCATGTAGGGATTACCCACCTGCTCAAGATAATTATATTGGAGCTGCTGATACAACTGGTGCTGATCAACTTATCACCATAGTGGGACAACTCAGTCAGATTATGAATAATAACCATACCCGTATGAAGCATCCTGATCGATAGCATAAAGGATCAATGTTAGATCACATCATGAGGCATCAACCACCAACGTTCAATGAGAGTATAAATCCATTAGTAACTGAGAAATGGATAAGTTCCCCAGAGAAAATATTTTTGGCTTTTGGAAGTAGTAAAAGGGAAAAAGTTATCATGGTAGTTTACCGCCTCACTGGAGATGCTGATCATTGGTGGTAATTGATTCAAAACCTGAAGGAAGATGATGAAGTATAAAATTTGGAATAGAGGGAGTTCAAAGATCTATTTTTTGGAAAATACTTTCCTCGTGACCATCGACCTGATATGGAAAGGAAATTTTTGAGTCTGAGACAAAAGGAGGATGAGAATGTCCCAATGTGTGAGGCTAACTTTACAAGGTTAGCAAGGTAAGATGTAGATTATATACGTAACCCAAGAAGTAAGATTGATTGTTTCTTTGATTGGTTAAAACCATTTCTCCGTCGATCATTAGTCTCACAATCCTTCTCATCGTACGAAGACATTATCTCATGTTCTATCAAGACATATTAAGAGTTCTCTAAGTCATATGACTTTAATGAAAAGCAAGAGAAGAAGATATCTGCTGATAAATCTGGTAATGTAAATAAAGGGAAGAAGGGAAATGTTGAATGTCCATCCTGCAGTAAATGTGGGAAGAAACACCTCGGTACTTTCTTAAATGGAACGGGAGTCTCTTACAAGTGTGGTGAAAAAGGCCCCCCAAGCTCGTTATTGCAAGGGGAAGAAGGAAGCTACTGATGTCCAATTCTACAATTGCAGGGAGATGGGATATTATTCAAATGAATGTCCTAAGCGTTAGGGAAACTTACCTAAGAAAATCCCAAGGGATCAAGGACATGATTATGATATCACTACTGCTGAGGTAGAAGCTCCAAAATACGTGGTGGTAGGTAATTTAATGGTTTCCTCAAGTTTAGAAAATGAATTATTTGATTATGGATCATCACATTGTTTCATATCTTCCTAGTTTGATAAGAAAATTAGATATTTCCAATTTGATTTAACATGGGAGTTGTCAGTTAAAATTCCCAAGGTAAGTATTATTGCATCAAATTTTTGTGAATCAGTCCCCATTAGAGCATATAAATTTTCTGTATCCACTGATCTCATCTTCATACCTATCATTGAGTTTTATATAATCCTTGTTATGGACTGGCTTTCGGACCATGATACGAATATTTATTATAAGAATAAGGAGGTTACAATTTTGTATGATGATGATAAGGAACTCCTTATCTTTTGAGCAGAATTGTCACCACCTAATTCTTATCTAGATTCACCCCCTGTAGATCAGCTAAATTCAATTATTGGGGTGGAAGAGGATGAAATTAATGTGGGTGAGGAATGGAATGTTCAAATATAGGACGTACCTATTGTGAATGTATATTTAGATGTGTTTCCGGAAGACATACCTGGACATCCTCCAGAACATGAAGTTGACTTTTCCATTGATTTAATTCCTGGATCAAGGCCTATATCGAAGACCCCTTATACAATGGCCACTGTAGAATTAGTTGAACTAAAGAAACAACTAGAGGAATTGAGTAATAAGGGATTTATTCGCCCTAGTGTTTCTCCATGGGGATCCCATGTTCTTTTTGTTAAAAAGAAAGATGGATCTATGAGGTTATGTATCGACGACAGGGAGATCAATGCTATAACAATAAAGAAAAAGTATCCCCTACCTCACATTGATGATTTATTTGACCAACTACATGGAGCTCAATACTTTTCAAATATTGACCTTCGATCTGGATACCATCAGTTTTGTGTGAAGAAGGAAGACATTTCAAAGACATCATTTCGAACCAGGTACGAGCATTACGTGTTTACAGTAATGCCTTTTGGATTGACTAAAGCACCCTTTGTATTCATGGATCTGATGAATAGAGTTTTTAAGGAATGTCTCGATGAATTTGTGGTGGTATTTATTGATGATATCTTGGTATACTCCAAAAGCTATGAAGATCATGAAAATTACTTGCAGATTATATTGAAGACTCTGAGAAGACATGATTTATATGGGATGTTTAGCAAGTGTGAATTATGGCTTTAAGAGATTTCTTTTCTTGTCCATACTGTCTTTAAGGATGGATTTTATGTTGATCCTTCTAAGTCCAAGGCAATCCAAGAATGGCCTGCACCGATGATTATAACTGAGGTACATAGTTTTATTGGTTTAGAAGGTTATTATCGACGTTTCATCTAGAATTTTTCCCGGTTGGATAACCCATAAACAAAGCTCACACGTAAAGGGGTTAAATTTGATTTGAAAAAAGATTGTGAATAATGTTTCGAAGAACTGAAGAGAATATTAGTTAATGCTCTTATATTGACTCTACCATCGAGGAATGATGGGTTCGTTATTTATAGTGATGCATCGAAGAAAGGACTTGGTTGTGTCCTTATGAAGATTGATAGTGTTATTGCCTATGCATCACGACTATTGAAAATTCATGAAAAAACTGTCCTACTCATGATCTCGAGTTAGCAGCTGTGATCTTTGCTTTGATGATATGGAGGAACTACCACTATGGTGAAAAATGTGAGATTTATACTCATCACAAGAGTTTGAAGTATATTTTCTCACAAAAAGAACTCAACATGAGGAAAAGGAGATGGATTGAATTACTCAAAGACTATGATTGTATGATACACTACCACTCGGGGAATGCAAACACGGTGGAAGATGCTTTGAGTAGAAAAGATCATGGAGTTTTGAACAATATGAGAATTGAAAGGGATCCAATTTTCATGGATCTAATGAAGATGGACATGGGAATATCCTGGGAAGGTGAAACATCAATGCTTCTTTAAATGGTTGCCAAACCATCTTTACTAGAAAGGATTAAGAGTTCTCAGGCCGATGATGAAGAATTTTGAAAAAGGATTAAAGATGTGAAGATGGGAGATTGAGAGACTTTGTGTATGAAGAATGAATTTTGAAATTCTAGAAGAGACTTTGTTTTCCCGATATACCTGATCTTAAAAGAGAATTGATGGATGATGCTCATAGTTCCAGTTTCTCTATAAACTCTGGGAGCACCAAAATGTATAGAGATTTGAAGGAACATTTTTGGTGGGACAACATGAAGAGGGAGATTGCTGATTTTGTGTCAAGATGTTTGGTTTGTCAACAAGTGAAAGCTGGAAGGCAACAACAAGGTGGAATATTGAAACCTCTTCCCATACCTAAGTGGAAATGGGATAATATCATGATGGAATTTGTCATGGGACTACCAAAGACTCTAAGAAGGAATGATGAAATCTGGGTTATTGTTTATCAGCTTACCAAGTCAGCACATTTTCTTACTATAAGAGAAGATCTACCACTGGAACGTCTAGCAAGACTTTATATTGATGAATTTGTGAGACTTCATGGAGTACCCCTATCGATTGTTTTTGATCATGAACCCCATTTTACTTCTAAATTCTGGAAAAGTCTTTAGAATGCCTTGGATACTGAACTTCATTTGAGCGCTGCCTACCACCCTCAAACAGATGGTCAATTAGAACAAACTATTCAATCCTTAGAAGACATGTTGAAATCTTTCTCACTTGACTTTCAGGCTATGTGGGATCAATATTTACCTCTGGTAGAATTTTTCTATAACAATAGTTTCCATTCGAGAATTTAGATGGAACCATATGAAGTGTTATACAGAAAGAGTTGTCGCACACCAACCTGTTGGGGTGATGTTAGTGAAAGAAAACTTTTAGGCCCAGAACTAGTGGAAGAAACGATGGAAAAGGTGAAGGTTATCCAAAACCACATCAAGGCAGCTCAAAGTCGGCAGAAGATCTATGCCCATAATCGAAGGAAGGATTTGGAATTTCAAGTCGGTGATCATGTTTTCCTGAAGGTATCTCCATGGAAGGGAGTCATACGTTTTGGTAAGAAAAGTTAATTGAGTCCCAGATACATCAGACCTTTCGAAATTCTAGAACGAATTGGGGCTGTAGCTTACCGTTTGGAAATGCCGCCAAATATATCCAAAGTTCACAATGTGTTCCACGTATCACTATTGAGGAAATACATGCCCAACCCAATGCATCTACTCACCTGTGAGGAATTAGAACTGGAACCTGATCTGTCTTCTTGCGAAGATCCCGTCAAGATTCTTGATACGAGAAAACAAGTACTGAGAAATCGAACGACTTGTCTGGTAAGAGTCTTGTGGAGAAACCATAAGATAGAAGAGGCAACAAGGTAACCCAAGGAACTTATGATGAAGAACCACTCTTTATATACGGTAGTATTCTAGAAATTTCGAGGATGAAATTATTTGAAGGAGCGGAGAATGTAACACCCCAAGCATCTATGGTACATTTCTCTTTGAATAATGCAATAGCTTGTGTTGTACGCGACATTGAGTTCTAACACACCACAACCAATCAAACTAGCCGTTATTAATAGTAATACCAACTTTTTAAAATTCATAAATTTTACTTGTCAAAATGGACTTCATTTTTGGATTCGGAATATCGAAATTAGCCTAGGGTGATTTTTTGATTTTTTTCTTAAAAACTTCATTTTTTGATTAATAGTGAAACCACTAAGTGGTAGTTAAAAAACTGAAATTTTCCTAAAACATAATTTTACCGCTTCAGTGAGTGGAATTTCTACAATCTGAGAGACACAGTTAATATAAGAGTATAATTTGGTTCAATGAGATGAAAATAGTTTTTGGTGAATAGTAACTTTTTACTTTTATTTACCACAGTTAAAAGTAAATACGGTAATTAAGGGTAAAAATGATATTAATATTACCCAAACACATCTCCTAATTCTATTAGAAAAGAATATATCGACCAAAAACAACCTTAGGAATAAAATATTATCATTTTGGTCCACTTGGATTAGATTAGGACATTTATTATTATTTAATTCAAATAGGAGTTAAAAGAGTTATAATCAAAGTTTATTTACTAAAACATTTTTAATATAGGGTTACACATAAGATAAATTAGACTATTACTATTATAACGACCCATACTTTACATACATTGTTAATACTTCAAAATTGAATCATACTTTTTACAACATATAACAAAACCACGAAAGGACCATATAGGTATAGTGTCTTTAGAAACTGGGAAACATAAACATCTGGTTCATAAAGCGTCTACACTGTCTCCCATTTATTTCATCATATCTATAGTCCCTTTTGTAATATCTTACTTCATAACCTTCTTCCTGACCCGGGGAATGAAAACATACAAAAGGGTGAGCTCAAATGCTCAGTAAGGGTAGATAAAATAAATATCAATCACATCATATACATAAGAACATAACTTTTGGAAATCTTAAACTGCAAAAGAGATCATAATTTCATAACATGGTATAAATCATGTTAGCGAAATGTAATCACAATAATCATAACATAAAACATGAAACGTTGTGGCATACACACATTAACATAGAGAATCATTTCTTATTAGTCAAGACTCATTGCGAAGACTATCTTAGTGGAAAAAGTCCCTTTCTGAACCGAGTTCACTACTCGTTTCAGTCCAATTTTACTGAACCGGTATAACCTACCATTCCAGCGATGTCTATCTCATGAGATATAAAATCTTTACCCAATGCATTGGAGGGAGATATAGGTCCCACCCATCTAATAATGATACCATTCTTATGTGTGCCACAAAATCATAAACCATACATCATAGCATAACCCATGTAACAAAATGGGAATCTTAAACATCATGACATCATAAAACAATTCATATAAGATAAAGGGATTCATAAAAATATAATTCCATCACAACATAATCATATCAATGTAATAATAGGGATATAAACATAACCCTTTATTATCTTAGATGGAAAATAATTTTGATAAAACATTTGAACCCCATTCTTGAGGAAAATATCCTTTCTGCTTCAAAAACACCTTTCCTTTATTAACATGTCGTACAATTCTAAACTAAAAGAAGTTGATTAAATATAAACTTGAAAACTTGTAAAGGAAGATTCTTGGAAATAATTTTTTAAAAATCCATTCATGCCGTATAAGTTAAAAAAAAATTCTTCGTACTTTTGTCGAAAAAGTCAAAAAGTACCTCGTACGAAAAACGACAAAAGATTCCTTTCATATCCTTTACTAAAAACGCACTGAATAATGTTATTTACTTATTCAATAATCATACTAATTTTTTTGATATCATATATGGTCATTTTCTTATCTTCTTAGTAGTAATATTTCATTGCTACTTGTTATTCGGGTGTTTATAACTTTTTGTTCTTATGCGCGTTTTGTCGAATAAATTCTTATTCTTATATTTAGGTTATAGATACTTCATTTCCAGAATGGTATTAGTGTAATATATATCATATTCATTCATTCAATTTATTTATATACTCATTATGAAATGAAGATCATGTAGAACGAGTCGCATCACATCGTGGAGACGGTATTCCGTACGTACGCACGAATGATGATATCATTCCTATGATCGTGGAATTGTATTGGAGTGTATGTATACTATTTCAGAATCAGTATCACTTTTTAATAGTCATATAAAGTCATTATTTAGACCATTATACCCATCCAAGTATGTTGGTGGTGGGAAATAGATTACACCACGTCGTGGAGACGGTATTCCGTACGTACGCACGCGCGGTGATTTCTTTTTCTGTAGGATGGATAGATGGTGAAATATGGTTGTTTCATACTTATAATAACATATCAGTATATGAGTGATACTGATGTTATTACTTCATAATGAAACAACTAAATAAGAAGAAGTGGAAGAATAAATAAAGATGAAAGAATCGATAACGGACATTACATCTTCTTTGAAGTGCTTCTTTGAGACCTTCTTTTAGGGCACTAAAATTGGACTTTGAAGAAGACCAAGACCTCTAGGGTGTCTCTAGGGAAGTGGAGAGGAGGAATTGGCATGGGTTGGTCAGGCTTGAAGGCTCAATGTGGTGTGAGGAAGAGGGGGAGGAGGTGCCCTTTTATAAGGGAGGAGAGGGTCACCTTTGGGAAAACTAAAAATATTATTTTATTATAAAGTCGTGTTAGGTTTTAAATAGCTCCAAATTGAAATATTTAGAATCTAAGGTGGGGATGGGTCGAAATCCTCTCATCCAATAGAATTTAGACAAGTTTAGTTTCCTATTTTAACCTTATCATTTAGATTTAACATTATGTTAAATAAGTTTACTTTTACCGTGTCTTCTTGTGGTCTTATACTATAAGGTTAATAAACATACTATAAGCAGCCAAACGAACCCCAAGTTGTTTATTATTAATATATATAACCTTATATATGTCATTTGGCAGAACCTTAGATTTTTAGTAATAAAATAACAATTACTAATATAATATTTTTTTAAAAAACTATTTTATGTCAATTTTGAAACTATTTAGTAATTAATTTTTGTGAAAATTATAAAAGAATTATTAGTTCGAAAAAAGCTAATTACATCAATACTAACATGTCATATTAACCTATAAAATTAGTGTAATTCATAAAAAGTCTCAAATTAAATTTATTTTGGTGTTTATAACATTAATTATGTCAATATTTCATTAATAAGATATTTATTGCATCATCATTGTGTCATAAATAAATTATATTATTTAATGTCTAAAAATTAAAAATAAAATACCATTATGTATGAAATATTTTTAGCATTCTAATGAATATTTATAGTCGAATTTATCTTATTTATAGCCCCATATTAAAAATTATTTACTTATTCAACTTTGATTTAAACTATTTTAACTGTTCTTTAAATAAATTAATAATAAATGTCCTAATCTAATCCAAGTTGGCCTAAATGGTCATATTTTATTCCTAAGTTTGTTTTTGGTCGAATTAAACTTATCCAATAGAATTAGAACATGTGTTAGGGTAATAATAATATCATCTTTACCCTTAATTACCCTATTTACTTTTAACTGTGGTAAAAAAAGTAAAAATTTACTATTCACCAAAAATTATTTACAT
This sequence comes from Viscum album, assembly GCA_963277665.1. NCBI lineage: Eukaryota > Viridiplantae > Streptophyta > Magnoliopsida > Santalales > Viscaceae > Viscum > Viscum album. The sequence continues at coordinate 1,341,981,331 of OY728132.1, forward strand.
CTCATTGAACCACATTTTAGTCCTTGATATTAACCGTGTCTCTTGGATTTTCTAAATTCCACTCACAGAAGCGGTAAAATTAATTTTTATGAAAAATTCAGTTTTTTAACTACCACTTAGTGGTTTCACTATTCATCAAAAATTGAAAGTTTTCAGAAAAATACCAAAATTTCACCCTAGGCTAATTTCAATATTCCGAATCCAAAAATGAAGTCCATTTTGAAAAATAAAATTTATAAAATTTCAAAAATTGGTTATTACTATTCATAACGGCTAGTTTTAAAAATATTTTAATAGAAAATCGTTGTTTAGTGAAACTCGGTATTGCGTACGACACAAGCTATCAAGGAAGGTCGCGATTTCGTGAAAAGTAAGCTAAGAAAGTGTTGTGTAGAAAAATATTCCTCTGAAGATTTATATAACATAAAAGTCTTGGGTGTTACATTCTACCCCCCTTAACATGAATTTCGCCCTCGAAATTCGTCACTTTGTAACAAACAGATGAGGATACCTCTCCCTCATCATATCCTCAAGATCCCATGTAGCTTCTTCTAATTGGTGGTTTCCATAAAACTTTCACCAATCGAGTGGTCTTGTTTCGTAGGACTTTTTCGCTACGATCCAGAATCTCTATCGATTGTTCTTCATAAGAAAGATCTTGCTCCAGCGGTACAACTTCTGAGCTGAGTACATGTGAAGGATCAGGTATGTACTTTCTCAGGAGAGATACATGGAACACATCGTGTACTTGAGAGATATTCGGTGGAAGCTTCAATCGGTAAGCTATCGACCCGACACGATCCATTATTTCGAAAGGACCGATATATCTAGGGCCCAACTTCCCCTTCTTTCCAAATCTCATGACCCACTTCCAGGGAGATATTCATATGAACACTTTATCACCCACTTCAAACTCTAGGTCTTTTCTTCGGTTGTTGGCATAACTTTTCTGTCGACTCTGAGCTGCTCTTATGTGTTGTTGAATAGATCTGACCTTTTCTGCCATTTCATCAACGAGATCAGGTCCTAATAGCTTTCTTTCCCCAACTTCATCCCAGCAAGTTGGATTCCTGTATTTCTTTCCATAGAGAGCTTCATAAGGATCCATCTGAATACTAGAGTGAAAGCTATTAGTATAAGAAAATTCCACCAAAGGTAGGTGTTGATCCCAACCACCTTTGAAATCCATAGAGCGAGATCTCAACATATCTTCTAGGGTTTGAATTGTTCTCTCAGACTGACCATCTGTCTGAGGATGATAAGCAGTGCTGAAACTCAACTCTGTATCCAGAGTATGCTGATGACTTCGCCAGAACTTCGAGGTAAATCTCGGATCCCGATCAGATATAATAGAAAGTGGTACTCCATGAAATCTTACAAATTCCTTTACATATATCCTAGAAAGATGATCCAGAGAGAAATCCTCTCTAATAGGAATGAAGTGTGAAGACTTTGTAAGACGATCAACTATGACCCAGATAGCATTATTGCCTTTGGATGTTTTAGGAAGTCCTGTGACAAAGTCCATAGTGATGTTTTCCCATTTCCATTCGGGTATGGGTAATGGTTGTAACATCCCCTCAGACTTATGTCTCTCAGCTTTAACTTGTTGACAAACCAAGCATCGAGATACATATTCAGCAACATCTCTTTTCATGCCATCCCACCAGAAGTACTCTTTCAGGTCCCTATACATCTTCTTTCTTCTAGGATGAATAGAGAATGAAGAACTATGAGCCTCATCCAGCAGCTCCTTCATTAATTCGGGGATGGGAGGAACACAAACCCGATTCCTGAACATTATTATCCCATCACAATCAAGGTTGAATTCAGGAACATTTCTCACCTTCTTTTGTATCTTGACATCTTCTTTCTGTGCCTCTTTAATCTTCACATGTATAGATGGTTGAACATTCATTTGGGAAAGATATGATTTTTCCCCTTCCATTATAATTCCAAGATCCATCCTTTGTAAATCCATAAATATTGGATCTTTTGTGATCCTAATCATGGATAAACTAGCATGGTCTTGTCGACTTAATGCATCTGCCACCTTTTTTGCTTTCCTATGGTGGTAATGGATTGAGCAGTCATAATCCTTAATCATCTCCAACCATCTTCTTTGGTGCATCTTCAGCTCCTTTTGTGTGGAAATATACTTTAAACTTTTATGATCAGTATAAATATCACACCTTTCACCATAAATGTAATGCCTCCAAATCTTTAATGCAAAGATTACATTTATGGTGAAAGGTGTGATATTTATACTAATCATAAAAGTTTAAAGTATATTTTCACACAAAAGGATCATGGGTTGGGTAATTTTGATCATGTATTATAAACTGTCGTGAGGCATAAGGTATCACCATATAATTTTGCATAAGAACACACCCCAATCCCTTGTTGGATGAATCACTGTAGATCACAAACCTTTCTCCACTACAAGGCAGTGTAAGCAGAGGTGCACTGGATAACCTTCTTTTCAACCCCTTGAAATTCTATTCACATTCCTCTGTCCAAACAAACTTAACTCCTTTCTGAGTCCACTTGGTGAGTGGATTAGATAATCGTGAAAAATCTTTCACAAAACGTCGATAATATCCACCCAAACCATGAAAACTTCGGATCTCAGTTACTGTTGTTGGTCTTGACCATCTTTCGATAACCTCTGTTTTTGCTGGATCCATAGATATCCCCTCTTTTGAGATTATGTGACCCAAAAATGAAACTTTTTGAAGCCAAAATTCACACTTGGTAAATTTGGAATAAAGCTTCTCCTTTCTCAGGGTCTTCAATATAATTCTCAAGTGATCTTCATGTTCTTCCTTGCTCTTTGAATAGACAAGAATATCGTCTATAAAGACTACCAAAAATTGATCAAGATAGTCTCTAAAGACTCTATTCATCAGATCCATGAAGATAACAGGGGCATTAGTAAGACCAAATGGCATCACTATAAATTCATAATGTCCATACCATGTACGGAAAGCCGTCTTTGGTATATCCTCCCTTTTGACCCTTAATTGATGATACCCTGAACGAAGATCAATCTTTGAAAAGTATTGAGCTCCTCGTAGTTGGTCAAATAGGTCATCAATTCACGGGAGAGGATATTTTTTCTTGATAGTAATCTTGTTAAGTTCTCGATAATCAATACAGAGTCTCATTGATCCATCTTTCTTATTAACAAACAGAACAGGTGCTCCCCAAGGTGACGCACTAGGGCGTATGAACCCCTTATCAAGATTCTCTTGGAGTTGCTTCTTCAATTCCTGCAACTCAATTGGGGCCATTCTATAAGGTGTCTTTTAAATAGGTAAAGCACCCCGTACGAGTTCTACTAAGAACGCAACTTCACGATTTGGTGTAAGTCCCGGTAATTCATTCAGAAAGACATCATCAAACTCCCGTACAATGGGCATATTTTTAATCGTGAGTTTCTCACCAACCATTTGAGATAAATAACCTTCATTTAGTGGAATCAAGACCCATAAGATGGATGAAATTTCCACTGGAAGGTTATGTTCATCCTTGCATCGATAGACGACCATAGATTGATCTGGAATATGAAATGTGACTTCCCTTCTTTGGCAATTGATATGAGCTCCTTATAGAGAAAGCCAATCCATGCCAAGAATAACATCAAATTCCACTATAGGAAGGATCACAAGACTTGTAGGAAGCACTTTCCCACAATCTTCAATCGGAGAAGAATTATAAACATTTGATGCGACTGCTGTGCCATTAGGTGTTGTCATAGCTAACTCAACATCTAATTGTTGAGGTAATACGGTGATACCCTTAGAAAATTCATCAGAAATAAAAGAGTGGGTGGATCCAGAATCAAATAAAACATTTACTACTTTAGAGTGGATGGTAAGTGTACCTTTCACCACATCGTTATCGTACTCTACATCACTGATAGAAATTGCATGTGACATTCCTTTGTCTTTAGCCTTAAGAGTTTGTTGACGTCGAACATCATCATCAACCCTTGGATTAGGGAATTTATTGGAATAATGCCCTATCTCCTTGCACTTGAAACATTGAAGTGTAGTAGGTTCATTCTGTGTATCCCTTCCTTTGTTTGCATCATTAGACATCTTCTTCCCATCATCACGGCATTCAAATGCCCGATGACCTTCCTTTCCACATTTGAAACATTTACGTGTCCCTTTAAGACAACTCCCTCAATGTTTCTTTCCACACTTTGAGAATAAGGGAAATCCCATCTTCTTTTCAGTGTGCTCTTTAGATTTTCCTTTGAATTCCATTTTCCTCTTCTTATCAAACCCATATGACTGATGGGATACTCCAATCTCCATCTTGGCTTTGAGAGCACATCGAACGATTTCCTCGTAGCTATTGAAGTCCCTTATGGCTAACGCCCTTCGAAGACTTGGATTTATGCCACTAAAGAATCGATCGATCTTACTCTCAGGTTGGATAATAATACCAGATGCGTACCCTGCATGTCTTGTAAAATTTGGTTCATAGGTACCAACAGATTCCTCATCCTTTTGCTTCAGTTCAAGAAACTCTTTCTCCATCTTTGTTCGGAGAATACAAGGGAAGTACTTATTGAAAAATAAGTTCTTAAACTCGTCCCATTCCATGGACTCAATTTCATCCCTTTGCCTCATATTCTTAATAAGATTCCACCATTGATCAACATCTCCTTCCAAACGATACACTACTCGGATGACTTTATCATGTTCAGAACATTAAAGAACTGAAAATATCTTTTCAGTAGTACTAATCCATTGTTCAGCAACTAATGGATCAGTAGACCCGCTGAAAGAAGGTGGACGTTGCCTCAGGAAGGATTCAACAGAATTTTGCTCCTTCCTTTGCTCGTTTGGAAGTCCTGCATGATTCATAGCTTGAGAAAGTTGTGTGAGCATGGCTACAATATTTTGCATTCCAGCTCCCATAACGTTTGGTTGCTCAGGGGGACAATCATTGCATTGCCCGTCGCATTCCGCATTAACACAGTTCCTTCAGGTTCCAGCCATTGACTAAAACCAAGAAGAATAGTGTGAGCAACAATAATTATAATAGGAAAACCACATAATCAAGAATAAAATTTCACACTTAAGGTCTTATCCTAGGTTATTCATGGCAATTTCTAAAACACTAAGATTGTGTTCTATGCTTAGACATATCCTTAGGGTTCTTACTAGGGCTTTCACATCCTAGTTTCCAAAGGTTGACTATACCTTTCCTCTGATACCAACTATAAAAACACATACTTTACATACATTGTTAATACTTAAAAATTGAAGCATACTTATTACAACATATAACAAAACCCCGAAAGGACCGTATAGGTATAGTATCTTTAGAAACTGGGAAACATAAACAACTGGTTCATAAAGCGTCTACACTTTCTCCCATTTATTTCATCATATCTATAGTCCCTTTTGGCATATCTTAGTTAATAACCTTCTTCCTGACCTGGGGAAAGAAAACATACAAAATGGTGAGCTCAAATGATCAGTAAGGGTAAATAAAAGAAATATCAATCACATCATATACCTAAGCACACAACTTTTGGAAATCTTAAACTGCAAAAGAGATCATAATTTCATAACATGGGATAAATCATGGCAGTGAAATGTAATCACAATAATCATAACATAAAACATGAAACTTTGTGGCATACACACATAATCATAGAGAATCATTTCTTATTAGTCAAGACTCGTTTCCAAGAATATCTTAGTGGACAAAGTCCCTTTCTGAACCGAGTTCACTACTCGTTTCAGTCCTGTTTCACTAAACCAGTATAACCTACCGTTCCAGCCATGTCTATCTCATGAGATATAAAATCTTTACCCAATGCATTGGAGGGAGATATAGGTCCCACCCATCTCATAATGATACCATTCTTATGTGTGCCACAAAATCATAAACCATACATCATAGCATAACCCATGTAACAAAATGGGAATCTTAAACATCGTGACATCATAAAACAATTCATATAAGATAAAGGGATTCATAAAAATATAATTCCATCAAAACATAATCAAATCAATGTAATAATAGGGATATAAACAGAAACATTTATTATCTTAGATGGAAAATAATTTTGATAAAACATTTGAACTCCATTCTTGAGGAAAATATCCTTTCAACTTCAAAAACACCTTTCCTTTCTTAACATGTCGTTCTATTCTAAACTAAAAGAAGTTGATTAAAAATAAACTTGAAAAACTTGTAAAGGAAGCTTCTTGGAAATAATGTTTTAAAAATCCATTCATGCCGTATAAGTTAAAAAACATTCTTCGTACTTTTGTCGAAAAAGTCAAAAAGTACCTCGTACTAAAAATGACAAAAGATTCTTTTCATATCCTTTACTAGAAACTCAATAAAGGGTAAAATTGGATTTAAAAAATTGTATGTGGATGTAAATAATATTAAATATTGAGGAATCATGGATGTGGATGATAAAATACACCCCAGTATATACTAAAGTATAAACAATCTTGGATAAAAATGAGATTGTGATATTTCCCTTACCTTAGGTCCGTTTTGCATCGAAAGTGTCCGAACCTCCTGTATAATGATTTAAATAATGTTATTGACTTATTAAAGAATCATACTTATTTTTATGATATCATATATGGTCATTTTCTTAGCTTCTTTGTAGTAATATTTTATTTCAATTTGTTATTCGGGTGTTTATATGTTTTTGTTCTTATGCGCGTTTTGTCGAATAAATTCTTATTCTTATATTTAGGTTATAGATAATTCATTTCCAGAATGGTATTAGTGTAATATATATCATATTAATTCATTAAATTTATTTATATAATCATTATGAAATGAAGATCATGTAGAATGAGTCGCATCACATCGTGAAGACGATATTCTGTACGTACACACAAGTGAGGATATCGTTTCTATGATCGTGGAATTGTATTGGAGTGTATGTATACTATTTCAGAATCAGTATCACTTTATAATAGTCATATAATGTCATTATTGACACCATTATACCCATCCAAGTAATGTGGGGGTGGAAAATAGATTACACCAAGGTGTGGAGACGGTATTCCGTACGTACGCACGTGCGGTGATTTATTTTACCGTAGGACGGATAGATGGTGAAATAGGGTTATTTCATACTTATAATAACATGTCAGTATATGAGTGATATTGATTTTAATACTTCATAATGAAACAACTAAAGAAGGAGAAGTGGAAGAAGAAATAAATATGAAAGAATCGGTAACGGACATTACCTCTTCTTTGAAGTGCTTCTTTGAGACCTTTTTTTAGGGCACTAAAATTGGTCTTTGAAGAATACCAGGACCTCTAGGATGTCTCTTGGGAAGTGGAGTGGAGGAATTGGCATGGGTTGTCCGAGTGTGAAGGCTCAAAGTGGTGTGAGGAAGAGGGGGAGGAGGTGCCCTTTTATAAGGGAGGAGAGGGGCACCTTTGGGAAAACTAAAAATATTATTTTATTATAAAGTCATGTTCGGTTTTAAATAGATCAAAATTGATATATTTATAAGCTAAGGTGTGGATGGGTCGAAATAATCTTATCCAATAGAATTTAGACAAGTTTAGGTTCCTATTTTAACCTCATCATTTAGAGTTAACATTAAGTTAAATAAGTTTACTTTTACCGTGTCTTCTTGTGTTCTTATACTATAAGGTTAATAAACTTACTATAAGCAGCAAAACGAACCCCAAGTTGTTTATTATTAATATATATAACCATATCTAAGTCATTTTTCCCAACCTTATATTTTTAGGAATAAAATAACAATTACTAATATAATATTTTTTTAAAAAACTATTTTATGTCAATTTTGAAACTATTTAGTAATTAATTATTGTGAAAATCATAACAGAATGATTAGTTAGTAAGAAGTTAATTAAATCAATACTAAAATGTCATATTAACTTATAAAATTAGTGTAATTCAAAAAAAGTCTCAAATTACATTTATTTTGGTGTTTATAACATTAATTATGTCAATATTTCATTAATAAGATAATTACTGCATCATCTTTGTGTCATAAATAAGTTAATTATTTAATGTCTAAAAATTACAAATAAACTACCATTATGTAGGAAATCTTTTTATCTTTCTTATGAATATTTATAGTAGAATTTATCTTATGTATAACCCCATATTAAAAATTATTTACTTATTCAACTTTGATTTTAACTATTTTAACCCTTCTTTAAATAAATTAATAATAAATGTCCTAATCTAATCCAAGTGGTCCTAAATGGTCATATTTTATTCCTAAGTTTGTTTTGGGTAGAATTACACTTATGAAATAGAATTAGGACATGTGTTAGGGTAATAATAATATCATCTTTACCGTTAATTACCCTATTTACTTTTAACCGTGGTAAAAAAAAGTATAAAGTTATTATTCACCAAAACTTATTTTCATCTCATTGAACCACATTTTAGTCCATCATATTAACTGTGTCTCTTGGATTTTTGAAATTAAACTCACAGTAGTGGTAAAATTAAGTTTTATGAAAATTTCAGTTTTTTAACAACCACTTAGTGGTTTCACTATTCATCAAAAATTGAAAGTTTTCAGAAAAATACCAAAATTTCACCCTAGGCTAATTTCGATATTCCGAATCCAAAAATGAAGTCCATTTTGAAAAATAAAAATTATAAAATTTAAAAAATTGGTTATTACTATTCATAACGGCTAGTTTTAATAATATTTTAATAGCATATCGTTGTTTAGTGAAACTCGGTATTGCGTACGACGCAAGCTATCAAGGAAGGTAGGGATTTCGTGTAAAGCAAGCCAAGCAAGTGTTGTGTAGAAAAACATTCCTCTGGAGATTTATATAACATAAAAGTCTCGGGTGTTAATACTATTCATTAGAAAGATAAAAATATTTCCTACATAATGATATTTTATTTATAATTTTTAGACATTAAATAATTTAAGGTATTTATGACAGAATGATGATGAAGTAATTACAATAATAGTGAAAAATTAAAATAATTGATATTATAAATACCCAAATAAATATAATTTGAGACTTTTTATGAATTACACTAATTTTCTAGGTTTATAGGACATGTTAGGATTGATTTAATCAACTTTCTTCGAAGTAATCATTCGGTTATGAGTTTCACAAAAATCAATTTTCCAAATAGTGTCAAAATTGACAAAAAAGAGTTTTTAAAACAAATATTATATTATTATTTGATATTAAATTCCAAAAAATCTAAGGCTCGTCCAAGAGACATATATCATCAAAGGTGTATCATTAATGGACAACTCGGGGGTCTCTTGGAGGTATATAGTATGTTTATTAACTGTATAATATAAATATACAAAGTGACATGGTAAGTGTCAAATTATTTAAGTACGTGTTAAAACTAAATGATAAGGTTAATATAATGACCCAAACCTATCTAAATTATATTGGTTTAGTGGTTTTCAACACATAACCACCTTAAATTATAAATAATCCACTTTGTATCCATTAAAACCGAATATAAATTTATTATAAAATAATATTTCTAGCTTTTCCAAAGGTATCCCTCACCCCTCTTATAAAAGGGAACTCACCCTTCTCATTAATTCACACCTTCAAAGCATTTTGGTTCGTCCCACCCCTTCCCAAATACTCTCTAAACTTCCATCACTACAACCTAGAGTCCTTATTTTTATTATAAAGACAACCTATGGAGGCTTTTTTATCAAATCAAAAGGAAGAACCCGAAAAAGAGGTAATGTTTTCACCACCCTTTTTCAAATTCATTTTTTCTTCAACATATTCTTTCTTTGTTATTAATATTATAAAATAATGAATCCAGTATCTCCTATATACTGTAACATTATTATAAATATGGTACAACCATATTATGTATTCTATCCATCCTTTGAATGACATGTCACCATACGTGTGTACGTACGGCTTACCGTCTCCACGTCGTGGTGTAATTGTTATTCAATATATTATTATTTGGATGGGCATAATAATGATTTGTAATTAATTTAAATAATAAATATAACATGATAATGATTCTGTATATATGATATACCAACCAATTATATATTATTTTAATATCAAAATAATGATATTGCCGCTCGTGCGTATGTACGGACAACCGTCTCCACGAACGTGATGAGACTCATTCTCCATCGTATCCATTCATGTATAATTCTAATTTGATGATTAATAATAGTATCTAAGGAATTTATATCATTCTGGATATGATTAATATACAACCTATCCATGACAAACATGGCTTACGTAACAAAACATATAAAAGAATATGTGTATGTTAACACCCGAAGCAACGATAATACTAAGATATTATTAACAAATCAATTTTAAAAGATCATATATGATATTATATTAATTTATATGATTCTTGTATAATTTAATAACAATTATTTCACCATTATACAGGAGGTTAACCTACCCCCAAACAAGGAAAAGTACAAGGTAACGGTTTATTTCAAAATTTCTTCATTATTCGAGGTTGTTTATACGTAATTATCTATTGGGACCTCTATATCATCCACATCCAAGTTTCTTAAAAATTTATTTGAAAAAAATCTTACTATTTTACTAAATATGGGCTAAAGTCATTTATACCCATTTTTCACTTTTTATAAGAATTTTATAAAAGAATCTTTCTGTCATTTTCCAAACATGGTGTTTTTTTAACCTTTTTGACAAAATTAAGGTAAGAATGTTTTTTTAACTTATACGGAGGGTGCAACTATTTTCCACCATTATAAAATCTTTGAATCACCCCTTACAAGCTTATAAGAAAATTTTAAGTAAATGTTTTATTTTATAATTACGTGACTTTTAAATGATTTCAAAAATGGGATATTTCTCTCAAATAGTATTGATTTCATCTATGTAAACATCCTTGGATGGATTTTAAGCTTATTTGAAGTGGATTTATTGTGATACAAAACATCCATATTGTATTGAAGGATTAGTGATTTGTTTGACTTTGGATATATTATTTTTATATCATTAATGGTTTATGGAGAAAGTATTGACATTTCGTATGCTAGTTTTAATATGATTTTTTATGTTATGTTTAAACCTGTTCATATGAGGAATGCATTGGACATAATATGTGATGGGTGGAGCCCGCTATAGCTCCTCGATGCATCAGTAGGTCTAACGAGACAAAATAGTGTCTTGACACTAGGCCTTGAAAAAATCTTATTTCTAGTCTTGGCAGGAGGCCTTGGCTATGTGGTTATGATAGTATGGAATTATACATTCCATCATTATAAAAGTGGTTATTGATATTGCATGTGATTATTCAATTAGTATAATATCCCTGAGAATATGTAAATGGCATTATTTCATTTTATTTTTCCATACTATGTTGATGTTCAAGTTTAAAAGGCTTTTGTTTTAGTTATACATTGCCTTAAATGTTTATTCTTATTAATGAAAGTTTCCGCTATATTGTTTTCCTTACTGGGAATTTGAGCTCACCCCTTTTCTATGTTTTGTTTTTCCTAGGATGTGAAAAAGTAATTTATGAATGACCTGTAGGGATAGTATGAGGGGATAAGAGTTAGGACTATGGAGACTATATTGTTGTAGTTTTCATTTTATGATGTAATGTAAACTTTATTAATGCATCTTGTTATTCCAAGCCTACTAAACTAATCGGTATTTCGAGACTTCATCTTTCTTGTGATCATGCCAATGTTATGTAATAATGAACCCACTTTGGGTAACTGGGGTTGGGGCATTACATTTATGATATTAATAAATAGTAGTTAAATATACAAAACATTTAAAATAATTCATTGAATAATATTTTGGTTGAACATAAGTAATTAATTTTAATTTTATTTAGAGATGATTATTTAATATTAATGTAATATTATTCAATGAATTATTTTAAATGTTTTGTATATTTAACTACTATTTATTAAAAAAAATTAAATTTTATTTACACTCATTACCAAAAAATAATTAACATCTATCCAATATTTATTTTTAAGGAATTAATTAAGATAAATTCATTTTATAATTATAAATTCATTTTTGTTAAAAAATTACTTTTTATATGCTATGAAATTTTATTTTAATTGTCCAAGTATGTCATGGATGAAAAAATATTTTCTATATGAATAATATATTAATAATAATTAAATTAGTAAATAATGTAATCAAGAATATGAATATTATATATCTTAAATCCATTTTCCATATGAAAATTATTATTCTTATAATTTAATTTCCATTTTAATGTTAAATTTCAAAATATTAAAAATTAAATTATCAAAAAAGAAATTAGTTTTTGGAATAAATAGTTTAATACTATAGTAAGTTTAATTTTTTGGACATTGTGAAAATAATTAATTCTTCAGTGAATTGTGAAAAATATAGTTGTCAGTAAAGTCCTTGAGTTTATGACAATTTTAAAAAGTATGTTTAATTTAAAAAAAATACAAAAAATTAATAATGATATAAATTTATTTTTGAAGTGAATTTATGAATTTTATATATACTATTTTGAATTTATAAAACCAATTTTTAACATTTTTGAAATTGTGGAATATTTATATAATAGTAAATATTTTTAGTCTACCTTTTTAATTATGTTTTTTTATATTAAATTTGGGTTGATATATAATTTAAATCCCCAAAAATCAAATTTGGTTAATAAACATATAGTTTATTTATTTAAAAAAACTTTGAAAATGTTGTCCAAAAAAGCATTTATTCTAAAAAAATAATTTTTTTCTAAAAATGAGTTTTACATGTTATATACGCTGATATTAAATTGATTTGATCCCTCACAAGGAAATTTTATTTAATAAAATTGGTATAATAGTTTTAATTATTTGGGAAAACATTATCAAAATAAGTATCATTTAATTTATATTTATTTAAATTAATTTACTTAATTAGAAATTATTTTCCATGGTAAAAACCAAAAATAGTAAAAGAGAAAAATCTAAGAGTAAAAGAAATAAAAAAATTACTAAAAAATGTTCTAAAATTAATGGGTGGGGAATGGCCAACCATAAATTAGAATATAAAATATTATTTTTAAAATTTAATATACTCTCCATGTGAAACATATGTTTTCTATATATGTAAATGTTTCATTAAAAAATGGAATTCCAGTAAAATATAAAATGAAATCACCTCAAACTCAATTCTCCAATCAATATAAATATTTATATAAATAAACTTTTCCCCAGTCTATGATAAAATATATACACTTTAATTATAATTCATTAACATTCAAAAAGACAAAGGCAAGGAGCTATAAAGAATTTACAAAAGAAGAACATCCAAAGGGAGATATAATGTTCTCAAGAGATATTTTGGTATTATCTTCTTATTATGACTCTTTAATTATATTATAACCATAAAATTCTAAAAAATTATTAATAGTAATGTACTAAAATTTTATTATACTAATGAAATATCTATTTTATAGGTTCCTATAAAACAATTCAAAAAATAAATACACCATCATGCGTAAGTGTAAACTACAACATCTGTGAATGGAATTGTTTATTTTTATCCCATAAATAAATGAATATTTATAAGAAATTATATATTATATTAATGTGATATTTTTAGAATAATTATGATTTTAATATTTTAAAAAAATTCATACTTACCACTATCAATAAAAATTAAACGTTTTGCATATTTGTAAGTGTAACATACCACCAAAACAAAATTATAATATTTTATTTTTAATATTTTATTTATTAATTTAAAAAATTTATTAAAATATTATTATCCATAATAATAACATATAAATATTAGTAATATTATTATAAAATAATTATATTTTTCGAAAATAATCATTCACATAACCATATTCCTTAATGGGCAATAACTTTTTCTTATTTGGTTCTCTTAACTCTTGAAATGAACAACAATATAAATATATATCATGAATGAATATGAAAAAATAAATACTAAAGTAATTATAAATTAATTGGAAAATAAATTTAATTTTATTATACTGGAATGTGTATATTTATATTTAACATAATATAATTGTAAATCCCTTTTTTCATTGGAAATTAATGGAATGAGATAATCCCCAACATGATTTTCATGATTCATAACTAAAACATCTATGAATGGAAACATAAAAATCACCAATAAAATTAAAATATATATTATATTACATTTAACGACCTCATAATTATATACATTGATTCTATAAACACGAATTGACTCCTCCACTATGAAACTAGTTGTAAAAAAAGAATCAAATTTAAAAACATATGATGATGAATGTAAAATATAAATAACTAAAATACTTATAAAAAATATTATAAATAATTAAAATATTTGGTTATAGGTATGTATAACGTAATTAAATATGTGATTGAGATAATTATTTTTTTATACAATTGTTTTGGGGATGTTCTATGAAAAGAGATTAAGGTGATTTTTTTTTGTATGTAAATACTATTTCATTGAGTTATGATGTTTTATCAAAATTTGTTTTTAAAATTTTTGTATACTCTAATATATGATTTTATGATGATGAAATCACTAGATTTTTTATTTATTTAAATTTATTTCATATAAATTACCTTTAAAACTATTCTTCCTTCAGAATATGAGGTTTATAACTTATTTATTATCCCAAACCTTTTTATTTGAGTTATAATGTCACATTTAGAATCATTTTCTTATATTCATGGTTTCATCCCCACTATGATTTTTTGTAGTTCTACTTATTTATAATTTCATTAAATTACACTTTCGTTTCAAATATTCTTCCCTGATGCATTTCTTGTCTGTAAATGTATGTAATTGTAAAGAATAAATCACATTCTCTTTAATGATGATTTTTCATCCATGCCAGTATATTCCCTTATAAATAATTTTATCTTTTATTATTGGAAACCTAATTAGTATTATCTCATGTTACATTCATATTTTTCTTAACATATCCTCAAAATGAATTTTTATTGTCCATTTTTATAATGCCTTATTTTAACACTACAATTTTAAATTAATAAATTGATTTCGCATATATGATCGTTTATTTTATCATCCACACAAACTTTTCATTGGATATAATTTATGTATTTTTCAATTGTCACTTATTTAATTTATTTTATTTTATGTAAAGATCCTAATAATTATTCACCTCACCATCTAAAAGTAACATTTGAGAGTAAACAGAAAATTCATCATTTTACAATAATGGTAAAAAAGATTTTTAAAATATCTATTTATTATTTCTCATAATGAACAAATACTTTTTCTGTTATGACCATTATTTTCAACAAATATTCATTTACATGTTTTAAAATAGTATTTATAAAAAAGCTACTAGATAAAGAATTTAAAGTGAAAATTGGTATTTCTTTTTCTATTTAATAGTGTTACACCCTATAATGTTGAAAATATATTTTAATTATTTGTTAAAATACTTATTGATCATTATGATATACTGGGAATATGTTCATATATGACTATCCATCATGTTTATGAAGATTTATAATTAAATATTCTAGGTAGGTTCTGACAAAACAAATTTATTTTGAATGGGTTAATTAAGTAACATTCAAAATAAAAATATTTTTACATTATTTTGAAATAAAAATGTATGGATCATTATTAATGATGATTAGGTTACATTATTTTCCTTAAATTTATTTGTTAAAATTTTATATATCATGATATAAAAAAGAATACATGGGTAGTTTCTCAAGACCATGATTGTATATAGGATGCTAACCAATGCCCAAGATGGTGCATTAAGAGTTATACAATGCCCAAAAGGATACTTAAGTTTTTATAAAATGTATAATATGACATGTGAGTTATTATCAGATGCAGAATAGGGTACACAAGCTATTATTTTATGCTAAATACGGAACAACAGTAGTAGTATAAGACATATAGGGTAGGAAAGCTGTTATCCTAAGCCAAATAGAGTACACTAGTAGGTAACCCATTACCAAGAGGCTACATAGGTTGTTATCCCAATCTAACCAGGTAAAAGAAATTGAGTAACAATTCCTAATCTAGTAGGTTATTTTCTTATATTCCCTCACTTATAAAATATTTTTCTGTTATATTCTTATACTATGAAACAACAGATCACATTTATTTGTTCATTTTTTACTCATATTCTATTTAGTATGATTGATAATTTGATGTTAATGGTCATTTAATTGTTCTTTCTGGATGAGTTTTATTTTTACATGATATATTTTACAAGATATTTACCCCATTTTCTTTTTGTTTCTATATATTCTTATGAACTAACATGTGATGATATTTTGATGAGTTTTTCCTTTACAGAGTATTTCTGTAACTTATTGAGATTTTATGATATACATCATTTAAAATTAATTTAAATTATTTAAATCTTTTTGTGACATGAAATATATTTTTTTAACTTTCATCACATGAATCACCATTTTTTTCTTGCATTGCAGTCAACATCGAGTTCCATTGATGATTTTTGTTACACACAAGAACAAGTCTTATAAGACAACAATATACTATTAATACTATTAAGATAGTTATAACATATCCATTAGAGTGGTGGGAGTGAATGTGATTACCTAAATTATGAAAATTATAGTTTACCCATGTTTATATATCCAATAATTAGGGGGAAAATTAATTTGAAATGAAAATAAATACTAATAGAATATAAAGGATGAGTTCTAATGAGAAATTAATTTTATGACCAGAATGACTTTTTTTATAAATAACATAAATTATTTACTATTATAGAATTATATTATGAATAATAAATTTTATATATTTAATATTATGGTTTTAAATTCATCCAATACTTTTTATTGTTTTATGATAAAAAATCCATTTTAAGCATAAAAGTTTTGATATTTTTAAAAGGTAATTTGTCCAAATTTTAATGGAAGAGTTGTTTAATAAATTTTTTTGACACATTTATAATTTTATTTGCTAAAATATACTTCAATTTTCAAATAGTGATATCAAAATTTAAATTGGGGGAATTTTCGGTATTTTTATGAGAAGCTGTTTTTGAATAGTGAATGACACCAAATTTAAACTGTAAAATGATATTTTGAATAAATAATTTTCATTCTAAAATTATATTTTAAATTTATTTTTAGTAAAATTATATAATTTTTTTATCATTTAAACCAATTTTGATCATTCTAATCAATATTACAAAAAATTTAATATAAAACCATTCATCACTTTTGAACGTTTCTCTTTAAAAACCTGCTTTGTTTTTTAATCTAGATGATTAATTTAAAATTAATTTATACCACTTTTATTATTAAAAATTGGGAAAAATGGATCCCATATTTAGAATAAGAATAATTTATAATGTATAATAAGTCAATATTGGTGTTTTAATAATTATATTAGCGAAATTAATTAAAAATAATACATTTATTAAGTTTAAAATACGATTAAATAGTGGTAAAACATTAATCATATTGTATAAAAATGGCCCAAAGCATGTCCAATGCCCATTTTATGTCTATATTTATAACCTAAAACTTCTGGGATCTATTTTTATATGCTATTTAAGCCTCTTGGAAGGTAAAAACGTTAGGAAAAACCAATACTATTAAAAAATGCCAAGTGTTTCTTCTCCCTCCACTTTGAAATGGGAACTCACCATTCCATTCACATTACAACTCTAAATACCTTTGGCTAATTAAAATATATCCAAAATAATCACCCAAAATACCTCATATGATTTTTCTATCCTAAATTTTTTAATTAATCCATCCATGGAGTCCTTTTATGTAAACTAAATGGTTTTTTCCGAAAAAAGGTAACATTATTCAACAATCACATTTGTTTTATTTATTTATCCACCCAATAAAGCATTTTTATTCAATGATTATATAAAAAAAGTATCCCCAATATAATTGGTTTTTTTAATGTAAATGGTTCTACATAAACCTTCAAACACTTCTATATAATAGGACAAACATTCATCATTTGTGTGTATAACAGAATACTTCCTCACAAACCGACATTGTTCATTCTTCCATTACCGCCGATAATAATTGAGAATAATGAGGCTATTAAAATTTTTATCTGATATATCAAACATTTAAAATATTTTTTCCTTTTTAATTGTCATGTAACATATAAATTAATTATATCTATTTTTGGGAATATGATAACATCATTTTTGGAGTTGTGGACTACCACCTCTTGAAAGCAATATGAATCATCCATTCTTTACGTGGACCATATTAAAAATGGTATTAATAAAAATATATTTTATAAATGAAATATTTATGATATTCATGATATAATTATATATCTATAATAATAACATTAATTTTTTAATCATTCTTTTTTACATACTGAAAAAGTTGTAATGTTGTTTGTGGACTACCACTTCCTCGAAGTGATTTAACTATTTCTTTAACAACACCACACATGATAATGATATATATAAGAATATATAATTTAAAAATATGGTATCTATGATTTAATATTAATTCTGTAAGGATAAAAGTTATTTAAATTGATTCTATAATCACCATTAAAAAATTGGAACGTTACTCATGCTTACATATGACCTATTATCCCTATAATCGCGATGTTGTATAATTATTCAGAACTATATTAACTGATTGATTTTAAAATAATAATTTAATATAAATATATATTCATTATTTGATATTTTTAATTCTTTTTATGTAATCAATATTTTGTTAATTGTATAATTTTTTTGTTAAAATATGTCAAATTCATTTTTCACATATAAGCCAAATATGGTCAAGACATCTAACTTAAACATTATTAACTAAGTAATTATACCTACATTGTTTATAAGTTAATAAAATTAGTAATAAAATTGTAAAATATTATTAAATAATTTAATAATTTACATTATTTTATAGTTTAGGATTACGAAGACACATGCGACAAGTCAGACTAATCGTAAGTTGTTCTAGTCTCACTCTTTCTTTAGTGAGGCATACACAATTTCCACCACTAATTTATTTTTTTCTATATATTATTCCCTAGTTAAATTTTCTATCATGAATATATTTATCTACATGTTATTTATAGTTTCATTTGGAATTTTTTTTCTTTCATGGTTATTATAATTCAAAAGTTACAAAGTAGTAAGTGATATCATAATTCAATTTCTAATCATTAGGTTAAACTTCTATGGAATTGGTTATGCTATGTCAATATCATGTGTGAAATGACCTATGATTGTTTTATAATGTATTTAAAAAGTAATTTTTTTGATTTAATTTTTTAACACATTAATATTTCATTGATTAATTCCCCCTCCAATGATACAATATTTGTAAGATTTTTCTCATCCCGATTTTATTTATATGAAATATATTCCCTATTCATCACTTATTTTTATTGTGTGGTGTATATAAGTACCATGAATGTTTTTGGTAAATATTATCCACAAATATATTTTTGATTTAAATAACCTTTTAATAACCTCCCTTTATTGGGATTATGGTTTCAATGTTACCATTTCAATAATTGATTATTTTCACAATTTTCCATCCTTATGATGTTTGTTATGTTATACACATATTTTTTAAGAGGTGTATATAATGATACATGGAATTTTAATATATTGAATCTACTTATTCCCCTGATATTAGAAGTTTTATTTAACATTATTAATTCATGGGGATTATGAATTTTGGTTTTAAGGGTTGTATGAGACACTTCGGGATTTTTAAAGGCTAGTATCCCCACGAATGTTATTAACGTTATTTTAATGGTATCTCCATTTTTTTAAAAAAATAGCACTTTTTTAGTTATGCTCAATAAGTGTTATTTTTTAGTGTTATTATAATCATTATTTTATAGATGGATTAATATTACTTCAAAGATATTGTTATGAAACCCATTTTTTTCACAAGCTAATCATATTTTAAAGAGATTGTTATTGAACTTGTTTCTTTTTTGTGGTTTAATGTTGGGTAAATGAATTTTTTTAAACCATTTATTTCCCTCAATTATATCACGTTTCAATGATATTTTTATGGAACCCATTCTTTTTCCATGGTTTAATAATGTTTTGATGATATTTTTATTGAAACCATTTCTTTTCCATTGGTTAATCATGTTTCAAAGACTTTGTTATAGAACCCATTTACTCTCAATGGGTTGGCCATGTTTCCAAGTTAATTTTATTTTTCCCAATTATTTTCCATGGGGTAATAATGAATATAAGATATTATATTGAGCCCATTTATTTTCTTCAGGATAATCATGTTTCGAAGAGATTTTAATTGAACCCATTTTTATCCATGGGTTAATCATGTTCAAATAGATTATTATGGAACCTGTTTGTTTTCCATGTGTTAATCATGTTTTGTAAATACTTCTATTAAACCCATTTTATTTCCATGAGTTATTAATGTTTCATTGTGATTGTTTTTATTCCCATTTGTTTTCCAGGGGTAAATCAAGTTTCAAATATATTGAAAAGAAACCCATTTTCCCACGGTTTGATTATATTATAACAGGGATAATCGAATTTCTAATGAGTTTTTGATGAAATGAAATATTTGTTTACTAATAAATATTATAGGTGGTTATGTGATAAACTAATGAAGTGTAATGACCTAAACTATTATGAAAAAATTACTCATTTTTATTTAATTAAATGTATTATAGTTATAGAAAACACATTAACTTATTTAGATTTATTATATCCAATATGATTTTAATGACCGTTATGTATCATTACAATTTATAATATAGTCATTGAATAATGATCACTTGAATTGTATAAATATAGGGTTATAACAAATCCTGTTGGAATAGATAAATGATGTGATGGCCACTACTAGTAAGATCATACCCTATGAACTCCATTAATCAGATATTCCAATGGAGATAGAATATATAGGATTTTTGTAAGACAAGTCCCAAAATGAAATACAACAGCTTATGTATGAGGGAAACCATTTATGTGATAATTTCAAGACCATCAAGATCATGACCCAAACCATGTCTGTTGAACAACACCATAAAATCCCCACCACCACACACCTTACTATTAGGGTGTATACTGGTGTATTAATGGGATATGTATCAAAAACTATTAGTTATAAGTATTTACAGTATTTATTATAAAAGAATGAATATATTTTCATCAATATATTCTTACTTAATAAATGATTTTTTTATTCAATAAAGCACAAATTTTGTTTTTGGTTAATATTCAAATTAGATTAATTAAAAAATGGACTTTTGAAATAAATACTATTTTAATAAAATATTATCATTGTATAGATCGTATTTAAAATAATTTATCACATAAATATTAAGAACTGAAATGATATTTTTTATAATGGTTCAAAAATAATTAGGGTAAAAAACACATCATTTTCAATAAATGACTATTCTTAGTTTCAAAGTAAAAAATTAAAATATTTAGAAAATTATTCAGATAAAATGAATATTATTTTTGGAATTATGACATTAAATTTGTTGAATAGTGATTTTTTCATTATTTTATAAGACTGTAAAATATTTTGGGTAAAAATTAAATAATGTGTAAATATAAGGTGTGTTTTATGACATCATAACGACCCAAAAATGAGGTAATAAATACTATAAAATTTATAGATGACCAAATATATGTATTTCATTTATGTTAATATAATTTTATTTATATTTTATTTATTTTATAAAGCAATTATAAATCCATCAAAACATGTGATATATTTTATGTTTTTAAAATAATTTCATTAGAAGTATGACTCACCTCTAAATAAGAAAGGAAATTAATTTATCAGCTTCAGACCTTGACCATATAAAACAATTTAAAAAACTACCATTTCTTATGAAAATCATGGGAAAACCCAAGGAATGATTTGTGGTTTTGAGTATTTTATTATGTAGTGTCCAAAAAATAATAATAAAGAAATCACCGTCTTTTACTAAATAAAACCACCCAAGATCCCATTTATCATTAAAAAAATCACTTAGAGCTTGACCATACTATCCACATATGGATTATCCCCAAGGATCCCCCAAGCTCTCATGAATACCCTCACATGCCTTTTTAATCACACATTCATTTATGAGATCCTCAGATTTCTCTCCATTAAATTGAAGACTCTTTCTTGAAATTAGTCTTTATAATTTAAATTAGTTATATTGTAATTTAGTTAATATGATTCAATTACTATAAAATAGATATTTTTAGGGTTAAAATATTTATCCTCTTCCATTTCTACATTTACCTATGCTATTAGACTGTCAAAATTCTGTTTGTGATATTCCCCGCTCCTCTTTTATTAAGTACTCTTTTAATATTATGCCTCTTAATTTAAATTTCGACTATGATGGGATATTTAATTCCATATTACCATTATTTCCTATTTTATTTATAAATTATAGATCTCTTTTCAATGTCTTTTTCCTCTCCTATGAACCTTTATGCACACCTGTTAGCAGAAACAAATTAGGTAAGGTTTCTTTCCTTTGTCCTCATATTTCAAGTTTCTTTATTATGATACACCATCTATTTACAATAATTTATGATTAGGATGTCATTAAATATCTATATTATTGTAAATTTGTTGTATAAATGATTATAGACCCATTTCTATCTCATTAAACCATTTTTTGAGTTTCTATAGGATTATGTTATACTACCGAAATTGTACCACTCTTTTCCATTCAAAAATAATTTTGTAGTAAATACCATAACCATTTTTCTAACATGGTTATTTACCTTCATAAAAATATACATAATTATCTAGGGCTTAACTTTATTTATTAAAAATTCCTTGACCATGGAATAAATTATGATGTTGAATGATTCTATGTTATTTAATCCATGTGGGACACTTAACCATGAGAATGAAATGACTATGAAGGGTTATCCCTGATAGCGCTCTAATGAAATGGGTAATGTTTAGTATCATGATACTTCATGTTGGGATAAGGGTGTACCTGACTCATTTATGTGACTCTTTTCACTATAATGTATTTCTATATTTTTCATTAATGTATGTTTATGATGTCGTGTTTTAATTTGTTCCCAAATTTCCAATGTTGGGATTATCATTATTTATCATGCGTTGTTATCCTTGTTCCTTTTATAATCCATTAAAATACCTATTGTGAAAAATTATTTCCTTCCTAATGTTATTAATTTTTATTTCCTAACTAGGATTTATATCTCACCCCTTTCTTATTTATTTCATATGTTTATCCCATGTAGTGTTAAGAAAGAATGATAGTTTTGTTTGTGATAAAGAATTTTAAATAAAGATGTTTCTTTTCACTTATTAAGTTGTTATGTAATGTTTCCAATTTCTAAAGGACACTAGAACTATTGATGTTTTAGGTCCTGATAAGTGTAATAACACATGTATTAATATGTTATAAAGATTAGAGTTGTTATAGTTGGTAACATAGGATTGGTTATGTTATATTTTAGATTAGGATTAGAAAACTCTAGAGAAAACCTTAGGATTGTGGAACTATAGAAAATTCATTATGGATAATACAAAGTATAATAATACCTACATATAATTTTGAAGGTATAGAGTAAGTGTTTTATCATGGAAATACATCCATGTTTGGATAATACAAGTGGATTTGGTATTGTAAAATATGTACCTATGGGTAACAACTATTGTAAGATGTTTCAGACTATACTTGGTGTAATCTAGTACAAGAAATCAGGCCTTAATATGCACCAAGTTTGACACTTATGAGAGATATTCTTTTGAAAATTCATAAGATCATTATGAACCATTATTAAGGGAATAAAAAATTACCCCAATATTATATGTTATAAAATAGATCATGGATAACATAGATTGAATCCTAGGAATTCACGATTTAAGAAATAAATGTCATTTATATATAACCCATTTATTTTCAATAGATTCCCCTTTCGGTGTTTAATATTTTGAAAATAATCATCTCTAATACTATATTAGATAATTAAGAACAAGAATCCAAAAGTGAAATATAGGGTTATCATCTATTTTTCTACAAATTCCTTCATATCATGTAATTTTAGTAGAATTATTCAAACACTACCCCAAAGCATGGAATTAGAGATTTTGGTGAAAATAGAAAATTAGGAAGTTATTGAATCCTAGGTATTTAATGCCTCTTATATAAATTTTTGTGCACTGAACATCCCGGAAAACCTTTTCATACTCCCTTTTGTGAAAATATGATTAAATTCTAGGTATATATTGGATTTAAATATATCGTTCCTACATAAATTTCCATTATAAGGACACGCATCTTCGTATAGAGAATCGACCCTCATCTCTATAAAAGTCTAAAGTGGAGGGTTAATATATTGTAGCACCATCACATCAATAATATATATTATTTAACTATGAAAAAGAATATCTAGATTACATGATTGAGTCAAAAGAACAGATCATCCCCAAATACATACCTATTGTGAGTGAATAAACTATTGTGTTTATTGAGGAATTTCATGGTCTTTCGCCTAGGTGAGAGGTTGAATTTTTTGTCAAGAATATTCCTGGGGAATTGCCAATTTCCAAGACTCTGTATAAAATATATGTTTTGGAACATGAGGAACTAAAGAAACAAATATAGGAGTATCTAGAAAAAGTATTCGTACACCCAAGTGCTTCACCTTGGCCATTATTGGACCTCCTCTTTAAGTGGTAGAACGAGTCAATGTGCCTTTGCATTCATTATAATGAGCTCAACAAGATCATGATCTATAAACACTATACTTTTACATGGATTAATGATTTGTTTGATCAACTTTGTGGTGAACAATAATTATCCAAGGTGCATCTATGGCTGGGATATTACAAAGTTTGGGTAAAGAAAAAGGATATCCACAATATAACTTTTTTTCTATGGTATAGACACTAAGAGTTCACGGTGATTCCATTCAGACTAACTAATTCTCTAGCAGTCTTAATGAACAAGATGAATATATTATTTTGATATTATCAAGAAATATTCATTGTATTCTTTATAGATGATATTCTAACATATTCCAAAACCATGGGGGCCCATGAGGATCATTCGAACATAGTACTAAAGACTATGAAAATGAAGAATCTCTATGAAAAGTACAAAAAGTGTGAGTTATGGTTGAAGTAAGTCTCATTATTAGGGAATATTATCACATGAAATGGGATATCTATATATCATTCAAATTCAAAAGCTATTGAATTATGGCTGAGGCCAACATCTATGATCCATATCATTAGTTTTCGTGGGTCAGTTGGATATTATCACCGATTTGCATGAAATTTTCATGATTTTCAAACCATCATCTTAATATAACATGAAAGCTATTGAAATATATCTAGGTGTAATGAATGTGAAGAATCTTCATGGAGTTGAAAAAGAGGATTATTACTACACTTGGTCTCAAACTACCCACATGAGGGGACTTTTTGTTATTTATAGTGATGCGTTGAAGATGAGATTGTGCTGCATATTAATGTAAAATGAAAAAGTCATAGACAATGCTTCAAGGTAGTTGAAAATTAATGAGAAAAACTATCCCACATGAGATCTAAAGATGGAAACTGTGATATTCACTTTAAAAATTTTGAAGCATTATCTCATTGGGGAAAAGATTGAAATATAAACATATCAAAAAATTCATAAATAAATATTCACACCGAAAAAGATGAATATGTGATAACGATGATGGTTAGAGCCTACCAAGGATCAAGACTGCTCAATATATAATCATCATGGGATTCAAAACAAAGTGGAAGATACTTAAATAAAAATTATCTATTTATTATATTATAAATGAAAATTGTAAAGGATGTGATATTCTTAGATTTTAAGAGGATGAACAATTGAATCATAAAGGAAAGAACATCGTCAATCCTTTCACAAATTATGTCTCAGTCATATATTTGTAAATTCTTAATGTAAGCTTAAAATGATGATGTGGCAATTAAAAAGAAAATGGAAACAATAATAAACGATAAATATTTCTAGTTCAATGTTAATAAAGATGGAATTGTGAAATTTTGCAAAAAGCAATGCGTTCCATTAAATCCCATGTCAAAGAAGGAGCTATTGGATATTTCACGTAGTTTAAATTTATCCATTCACCAAGGAAACTCAATGATGTATCAAGATCTATGATATTACTATTGGTGGGATAATATCAAGAAAAATATCGTTTATTATACATCAATGTTCCGAGTATGTTAGAAAGTGAAAGGATTAATGATAGAAGTCTAAGTGGATGATGCAACCATTATCCATAAAAAATGGAAATGAGAAGAAATCAATATGGAATTTTTCACATGAATTCCAAAGATATTAATGGGAGGTGATGTTATTGGGGTTGTTGTGGATAATCTTACAATGGATGCACAATTCATTGCAATTCCAGAGGATTTTCACTAGATCAATTGACACCAATATACATTAGAGATGTGTTAAGCTTGTATTCAGTTCCCCTATTGATTGTGAGCAATCCAGAACTATGATTCATCTATTTTTTGTAAAAAAAATTTCAAGAATGCTCTAAACACTAAGGTGATTATCAATATAGATTATCACCGACAAAATTATTTCCAATAAATATGGACTATTGAAAAAATTTGAGAACATGTTGGGAACATTCATAATTTTTTTCATGGGAGGATGGGACCAACATCTTATTCTGGTCAAGTTCTATAACAGAAAATGTTTCCACTTAAGAATCCAAATGAATCCCTAAGAAGCGCATTTTGGGAATAGGTGAACACAACTGGCATGTTTGAATGATATTGGGTAATGAAAAAATATATTTCCTGAAATGGTTTTTGAAATTGTTTATATGGTTAATAGAAATAATTATCACATCAAGTCTAACTAGAGATGATAAATGAGTATCCTGAAAATCTTAGATGTGAAAAAGAGTTTGATGTTGGAGAAATGGTATTCCTCCACATATGTACATGGAATGTAGTGATGAGATTTTGGAAGAAGGGAAAACGTATTCCATGGTACATCAACCCTTTTTATATCATTTATCACATCGAAGCATAAACCTATTGACTAGAACATTCACTGAAACTTTCTCGAGTACATGATGTATGCCTTGTATCCCTCTTGAAAATGTATGGTGCATACCCCTCACATGTACTAAACCCAAAGGTAGAACCACTAGAGAATGACCATACCTATGAGGAGTATTTGGTGTAGATATTATATCGTAGAGAAAAGGTTCAAAAAATTAAGACAATTCCTCTCATCAATGATTGGGAAGATGGTAATGAACTGAACTATTGTGAATAAAATTCCTCATTTTTATTAAATTAAATGTTTCATGGTTATAGAAAACATATGAACATATTTTGTTTTATTATAACGAATTGGATTTAAATTCCCATTTAATATCATTGGCGTTGATAATATTGTCTTTGAATAGTAGTCAGATGACTTGTATTAATATAGGGTTCTAACAAATCCTTTTGGTAGAGAAAAAGGAAGTGATGACCTCAATCAATAATATCATACCATATTATAAAAATTTATCAAAGATTCTACTTATATGGACTAGGCCTTAATCATTACATAATCTTGAATTAAATTAATAATTCATATTGAGTGGCTTTTTAGGTTCAGATTTTTAGAGTTTTAGGCCATAACTTATTACATTACATCTCCAATATTACAATGTAGACACTTATACTGAGTATCCATTTTATTCTATAAAATAAAAACTATTTTAAAAATAGTCATGTATATTACTCTATTTTAGATAACATAACTTTTCCTTGATCACATACTTCACCCTATTAATCTTTATGTCATGTGAAACTCATTTAAAAAAACATGGGATGAGCTTAAACATCGCATTAAGGGATACACAGAAAAGAAAAAATGTTAGTTTTTTAAAACAAAAAGTAATATATGAAAACAATATCATAAGTAATACTTTTCGGCTTCAAAAAGTAGTAAAATACACATAACTAAATAAAAGCTCATTGCTTACCCTTTTAATCCGAAAAGATCACCATAAAACCCCTAGAATAAACACATACCATATAAAGGTATCTTTGGACATAATCATACCTAAATTGAATAACCGTAGACTCTAATTCCACACATATCACTAAATGGAATAACCATATGGTCAACATCCACTCATATCACTAAATGGAATAGTCATACGGCCGACTTCAACATCCAATTCATTGGATGTTATAATGTCACCACCCATCCTGGATTATCACATTACTACCCGTCATTCTGTTTAACATGTAACCACCTGTTAAATGTCCAAATGACATTATAAAATCATAACACCTAAAATATTGATAATATAACCATTTCACCAATAAAATTTCATTTTAAATATCAAGAAATCATTTCAAGATATTGAAATAATCAATCCATTACAAAAAAGCATTTTCAATACCAAAACAGAATAAGGGGTTTCCTTTTTCATTTTTAAAAAAATTAAGTCTTATAGAGAAAACCAAATAACTAATATAGTTAAAGAGTGGTCATTTTCACCACAAACATTAAAAACATTACTTTTTTTTGTTTTTTAAAATGTTTTATAGAAAAAAATTCTTTTTGAAAACCATTTAAAACATTTAGTAATGATATTTTTGAATGAAAGTGTCCCATACCACTTTGAAACTATTATAGGAATTAAAATTTAAAAACATTAATGTCTATATATATAAATCATTGAATACATTTTTAAAAAATTGACATTAATTAGAATTATTTATAATATTAAATCATTAAAACCTTTAAAACAATGTTTTAGTTACAATGTTTTTTACAATTGAAGAAAATACTTGAATAATAATAGTTAAAGAATAACATTAAAAAAACATATAATATCATAATAATATGGAGATTCATGATATAATATGTCAAAAGGTAGTATATACACTCTATAAAATAATAAATGTTCACAAGATCTAGATATGACTCAAATGATGGGAGATCAAGACGTAATCCCTTACGAATATTTTGTTTTCCTAACAACGTCTCTTTAAAATAAAAAAAATATGATTTGATGAGATAGAAAAGGATCTATTATAAATTGGAGATACAATTTACAAAAATAAGGATATATAAGATCATATCCCAAAATAATAAATATGAAATTAAAATACATATCAAAAAAGAACTCTTTGACTAAAAGAGGTGGGTGAAAGGTTCCCTTACCGATTTTGTTACTTATGAAACATACACCACATGAAAGAATGATAATAAAATGAAGATGTAAATACCAATAAATTAACGTATATTAAAAAATTAATAAATTAATGGGAAGTACATACACCACACAAAAATAAATAATGGAAAATATAGCATGAATCTCATGGGAATAAATGTGAGATGAAAACTCCTAACATTGTGTCTCACTTGACCCATTCATTCATTAATTTCCGGAATAATAAACCTAAGTTAATTTATACTTTCTTAAGAAAACTTTTAATTTTTATTATTCCTTTTATATCACTTATTATCTTTCTATAAAAATTAGTTAATTATTAGAGTTCATATAAGACATTTTGTCGATGTTTGGAACATGAGTTAAAAATGAACTTGTTAAAATTATAAATTATCCATGTAGTCGAAATAACATTATATATAGAATGAAATCCATGATTTATATATCATATATATCATATATATAATATATATCTAGAATATATGTATATATAACAATCCATATAATTTGGATATATGAAAATGAAATGCATCGTCCATAGAGACGGCAAGCCGTATGTACGAATGAACGCTACTCCCATTTCATTTTTTCATTTTAAAAGGAATGAAATACAAATGATACATAAGTATATTATTATTATGGTATAATATAATATTCTATATATGTTATGTATTATCATTTATATCAATTATTTTATGTTCCATGTATGGTATGAACAAGTCATATCACTTTGAGGGGGTGGTAGTCCGCATTTCCTCAAATGAAAGTATCGTATTTACCTATTATGGAATAAATAAAGGTATGATATAAATGAATAATACATAAGAATAGGAAAAAAATAAACATAATATATATCATATATAAATATATTTCATCATTATGGACACCATAAGAGGTTGTAGGGGAAGATTGGACAATCATCGTTTCATGAGGTAGTAGTTCGCCGTCCACAGAAAAGTATGTTCTTTACCGATTAGATGGAGGTGTGTGTAAGTGTAGTTTAAATACATCAACTAAAAACAACCTAGTATATTTAAGATACCTTATTTTTTAAAAAAGAACGGAATAAAGAGGTTTTATGGGGTTTTAGAAGTTAAATTATTGAAAACCACTTAAGAGAATACATTACCTTTGAATCGGTTAAATCCATTTGGTTTGAACCAAAAGGTTTCATGAAGTGACATGTGCCTAAGGTAAGGTATCTAGGATGAATATAGGAATGTAGGGAGATTAATTGGTCTGATTTTAGTTGATCCAAAGGGCTTGAGTGGAGTGAGTAATGGGTTAGTGGTGATGGAATTTTATAATGGGGAGGAGGGGCTCTTTAGGAATGTTTGAAAATATTATTTTTTTATAAACTAATTTTCAATTTCAAAAGGACTAAAACTAATTAAATTATAATATAAAATGAATATTGTTATAAATAAAATCATGAAATAATAATTCGATAGTTGTTGGATAGTTTTTTATATTTTATAATCTCATTTATTAAATTCATTCATTAATGAGGTCAACAGTACTTCATTATTGTGTCATAAATAAATTTATTTATATGGTGTCTAAAAATTATGAAAAAATACCATGATATAGGAAATGCTTTTAGATTTTAAATTAAAATTTATATACTAAGAGATAACTTATATAACCCCATGTAAAAATGTATTTAGAAAAACATATATGTTTATGTCATTTTGGTCATTACATTAAATTAATTAACATAACGTGTCATTGTCACTCCCAAGGGGTACCATGGGGCCCCAAAATAGACCCAATGATTTCCATGGTTGGATATGTATCCGAAAATATGAATAGGACACATTTTATGCTAATTTAAATTTATTATTATAATATTTTTTTACCCTTAATTTTCATATTTACCCTTTATCCAATGTAAATAAAATATTTACCGAAGTAAATATTCATAATGTCTAAAAGAAAAAGTTACCTATTCACAAAATTTGGAACTCCTTATTCCAAATATGGAATTAATTTTTCAAAATTCAAAACAAAGAAGTGGAATAAATTACATTAAAATTAATCTTGTTGTCAATAACAAAAAACACATTTTAAAGAAATAACAACTATCAAACGATTGGTACTTGTTTATATCCAATGTCAATGTGAAATTATTTACAATGAAAAAAATTATATTAAATGGTAAAAATATAAATTAATTACACTTTGAAACCAATTAAAAATATAATCTATTAATATAAATAAATTAGATTAAAATGTAGTTTTGAATTAAAATACAGTATTTTTCACAATTCATAAAAATGGACTTTATCAGAAAAATACCAAAATTTTACAAAAAGTGAATTTTGGTGTCGCGATTCTAAAGAAGAATATTATTTTTTCAAATAGAACATATGAAACTGAAAAAAACAAGATTTAAAGGCATTCTCCATTAAAATAGGTTAAATCAACCTTTTAAAGAATATTTGAGTGTTTATGCTTAAAATTGGATTCATTCACATTTTAAGCTTCTAAAATTTATTGGGAAATTTTAAAAACATTTTCGAAACATGTATAATAATATTGAAGTTAGTTTTTTTCATTTCTACAAATAATATGGATATGCGTTAACTACAATTTAAAAGAATAATAACAATATACTATTTTTTAGTATAAATCAACATTTTATGCAATGTATGATTTCAAAGAAACCTATTGTTGCGTACCAGGTACGCTATGGAATATAACATCCCCTTTAAAGTTAAATTAATTTTTATTTCACAAATATGAATAAATATGAAAATTTTATATTCTTTTTTAACCTCAGATGATACACTAAAAGAGATAGTATTTATAGGATTTTTTCTAGACCAAGCCCAAGTTGTGATCTATCAACTAAAGCCTAAAAAAACTGTTTATAAGAGAAGTTCATGCTCATCAAGATCCCAACGGAAACCATGTTCACTGAACTGCTATATAAAAGCCACACCATCAAGCACCTTACACTTATGGTTAATACAAGTTTATTAACGAGATATTTATCATGACCCTAGCGAAATAAATATGAATATAATTTTTTATATAATAACAAATATATTTTAATCCAATTTTTCTTAATTTATAAATAATTATTATTTTTTATGCAATAAAGCACAAATTATTTTTTTGGTTAATATTCAAAATCTATTTATTTATTAATTATTCTCTGAAATAAATAATTTATTAATAATATATGATCATTAAATATATTTTATTTAATATAAATGATCAAATTATTTTATTTAAGTAGAATTTAATTTCTATAAGGGATTAAAAAAATTTATTATTAAAAAAACATCATTTTAAATAAATGTCATTTTTATTTTAATAATAAAAATTCAAATACTTATAAAGTTATTTAGATATAATGAATTTTATTTTTGGATTTGGATGTAAAATTTATCTAATGTTGATTTTTTCATAATTTTATTAGACAATCTATGTTTTGAGTAAAAATTAAATACCGTATAAACAAATGTTGTGTTTTGTGACATAATAAAGGACTAATTGTGATGTAATAACTACTATAAAATGTATCCATAGACACATATATGGTTTTAATTTTTAAATATATTAATTTTATGTATATTGTATATATATTATAAAGCCATTATGAATCCTTCAAAACATGTAATATATTTTATGGTTTTTAAATAATTTTTTAGAAGTATAATTCAATTCCACCAAAAAAGGGAACTATTTTTATTAATTTGTGTACATTACCATATAAAATAAGGTAATCCACTCACATTGTTCAGAAAACATGTAAAATCCATGACATGGGTTGTTGTTTTGAATA
The DNA here is from genome assembly GCA_963277665.1 of Viscum album. NCBI lineage: Eukaryota > Viridiplantae > Streptophyta > Magnoliopsida > Santalales > Viscaceae > Viscum > Viscum album. Next base: position 1,342,014,264 of record OY728132.1, read on the forward strand.
TTTTATTAGGCGGTGCCCAAAACCAAAACTAATAAAGAAATCCCCCAGTATTACGATATAAACCCACCCATGCTGTCATTTATCATACCTAAAACGAATTATAACATGTAAATACTCCTCCAAATACTCTATAAAGTCCTTAAAAGTTCCCCCACGCTCTCATGTAGCTCCTACCATGCCTTTGGAGTCACACATTCAAGTAAGGTATCCTCTCCTTCCTCTCATTCTTTTGATTCAAGAAAATTCATTGAAAGAACTGTTTATAATTTAAATTGTTTATATTTTAATTAATTTAATATGATTATATTATTATAAAATATATTTTATTGGAATAATAAATTATTTATCCTCCTTCATTTTTATATTTATCTAATTTGTTACTACACCAAATTCCGTAGGGGATATTCCACTCTCCTCTTTAATGAAACACTTCATTAATGTTATGTCTTATAATTTCCATTTTGTTATGTTGGGTTATGTTATTCCATAAACCAATTATTTTAAATATTATTTATACATAATTATATCCCATTTCAGTCTCATATATCATTCTAATTTTGTTTTATACACACCTTTTACCATGCATGATTTATGTAAGGACGATTTCCTTTTTACTCAGTCTTCAAGATTATTTATTATTCTATCTTCTATTTCTAATTACATGAGTCTAGGAATGTATTTATATTCCATTATTACTATAAATGTTTTGTATAAATGTTGATATACCGCTTTATCTCTCACTAACAAATTTTTTAAATTTCTATATGATGATGGTATGTTGCTGAAATTTTCCCGGGATTTTCCATTCAAAAATTATTGTGTGGTGAATACCATACCCATTTCTCAATAAAGGTTATTCAAAATTAGGAACATATACATATTTTTGGGAATTAAAATTTTTTATTACTCATTACATGATCATGGAATAAATATTGATTTTTATTGAATCTAGGTTATATGATCCATGTGTCACACTTAATCATGTAAATCAAATGATTATGATGGGTGCGCCCTGATAGCACTCCAATGCACATGGTAATATTCAGTATCATGATACATAATGCTGGGATAGTGGTTTATGTGATTTCTTTATGGATGTTTTTCCACCATGATGTCTTGGAAATTTTATCCTTGACTTATGTTTACGATGCAACATTTTATGATGTCGCCACATATCCTGTGTTATGATTATGTAGGTATGTCTTGCCTTATTATCCAAGTTACTTTTATTATCCATTAACATTTAAAATTTCTAACATGTTTTTTCCTCATCTTATATTTTTCTATTCCCATTTAAGGATTTATAGATCACCCTTTTCTCATGTATGTCCTCAGGTTATCCCATACAATGATAAGTATGAAGGAACATTTTGTTAATGTTAAATAAGTATTCAATAAATATGTTTCTTTTCATATTTCGATTTGTTATGTAATGTTACTAATTTTAAAAATATAGTAGACCTATCTATATTCAGGGACTTATTAAGTGTAATCAAATATGTATTAATTTGTAATAAAGAGAAGTGTTTTTATATGAAGGGTGGTTCCGTGATATGGAAATAATGATTTGTTTAGTGATAAACCAATTAAGGATGGTTATGTGATAAACCAATGATGAGTGGGTTCAGGATATCCCACAAATAGATCGAGTAAGGAAGTTAGCCATATAGATAATATATTTATAATAATTACTTGATTGTAGGTAGACTGCATGGTTATTCCATTTATAAGAATGAAATATATAATAATGTCTCAAGGTAGCTGTAAGTGATTCTATTATTTCTACGGGTTTATAATATTTTTAATGATAGATATAGATATCTGATGAGTTTTTTTTATTGATTCAGATGATTCTTTTCTTTACCATGTTTCAATATTTAGTGATCTAGTTATTGATGGTTATGAATTATTTTATGAATTACTCATACATTTTGAATATGTAATCATACCCTTTTGCACTCTTATACTCATTAATGAAATTTAATTATAAATTCATATATTTCCCCTTAAAGAGTATCTGAGCTCACCATTCTTATGTTTCAATCTCTCATGTTTTAAATAATTATTTTTAAGGATTTATACCTATAATGGATTTCACAAAGATATTTTTATAAGAGAATATTCAATAATGAAAAATGGGTAAAACATAATATGATGTTCATATTTATGAACCTATTGTTTATGAGTCTATATTGGTGGGAATTTTTTATTTTGGAGTTTATCCCAATTCTCTAAAAATATAATACTAAATTAATACCCTGAATGAAAGTGTTCTAAATATTTATTTTAATGTTTTAGGGTTTGATGGGGGAAATGGTTCTCAATTATTGGCAACAAATCCAACAATTTGGAATCATGGATTTAAGCACAGGATAAGGGAGTGCCAGTCCTGAGCTATTATAATTTGAACTCACCCTTCCTTACGTTTACATTATATAGGTGGTGAATACGAGTTTAACTTATGAGGAGTATAGATGGGCTATTAGTGTAGTTATATTTTGGATAAATATTCAAAAGTATCATCAAATATGATTCTTATAAATCTATTCATAAGAGGCACTAACTATTCCACTCCTGAGATAGTGTGAATATTTGTGAGAATTAATGTTTAACATATTGTAATAATGTAAAATAGAGATATTTTTTTCTTTTTTGTATAAAATATTTTGTATATTAAAAGTGATTTTGGCAGAAGTTCAAGTAGTCTAGGTTGGTAGATCCTCACATGGTATCAGAGAATGGTTTATTAATTTTTAGGGATTTAGATAAGATAAATTTAAGGAATCCTCTAGTGATTAGTATATATAGGGTAACATCATTACGATTAGGTAAAGAATACACTATTTTGATTTTGATAAATTACAAACTGAACATGATACTTCCAAGTTGATGTGACCGTATAAAAAATACACATAAGGTTAATCATCATAAAAAAGGATAGTTGGGAATCAACGCTATTATCATCCAGTGCAAGATTAGTGGGTCAATGATTACATATGATAATATTCACTATTGAGGTATATAATTCGATTAATTCAATTTTTTTAGAAACCATTTTAAATGATTTAAATGGAATATGAGGATGTAATATATTCCGAGTAAGGTTAAATATTCTTGTTGGAAAATTATAGTTGATAATTGAGGTTAAACTAAAAAAGTATTAAATTGATATAATTATATCGTAGATGAATGGAAATTGTCATAGGTTTAAATGATGGATCTATTAGAGAACACATATTAGGATATATAATTATTATCTATATAGTTATCAGATATAATTTTTTTTAATTTATTAGAACCATTTTGGTTATATTTTTTGTTTGTATATTAGATCATGAAAATAAATCTGTGGAATATATGTACCTAGAATATCCAATAATCACCCGAGGAATAATGTTTGGCTTAAATCATTTAGACAAAATAAAACACCATCAATGAATGCCTATTATGAGTGATAGGATAAATCTTATAGTAACATAGATTATGAGTTTGGAATATCATTAGAAAATATATAGTGAATTTATTATGGATCCATTAAATTATTTCATCATTGAGGAATACTTTAAATTTTGTGGACATAATTTATTTATAGGAGAGGGTGGGGAATATAATTCCATTAATTTTTTGGAAATATATTTTACCCATAAATTATATTTTTATAATTATAAAAAAGTTTTCTATAAGTTCATAGGAATTGAAATAGTTTAGGAACTAAGTCATAAAATATATGAATTAAAATAATAAAACATTATTAAGTCATAGAAATTATTTACTTCAAAATCACATAAAACTATGTATTACAAACCATTGAATTTTAATCACTATTAAGGACTAAATCTATTAAAAGTTTATAATTTAAATGGGGAACATAAATGGAAAATAAAAAAATATTTAACATCTGGAGATATCTTGGTACATATTCAAACTCACATATTAAACATATCAAAGAAAACCCCTAATGGGGAAGAACGTCATGAAGTGAGAAAGAATATTGTGATCCCTGAAATTTAATCATTGGAAATGATAAGTGTGACTTAAGAAGTGTAAATAGAATGACTGAGTTCAGAAAGGTTACATATAGAAATAAAATACGGTTATTCCAATTTTGGTCCTTGAAAATATGGTCTTTAGATATACCTGAATCCAATAGCTATTAGAAAGTTATGTATTGATAAAATAAAATTTTAAATACAAATAAATAATAAATAAAAATTAATTACATTAAAATATAATATTAAATTATTATAAGTATATGTGTGTGTGTTTTTTTATTTTTCTTAATATTATGATATAATGAAATATTCAATGAAATATATTAATATAAATGGATTTATAAAATTATTAAAAGATAAATAATTAATGTTCATGGTATTTAAAAATGTTTAAATAATATGTAATAAATATTTTTAAAACAACAATTTTTAGTATTTTTTTTTTGAAAAATAATCACCTAAAAATTTTTATAAATGTTTTTAATAGTATTTTAAAAAAATTAATTTACATCCATAAAATTGATATTTCCCCACATCTAATATTGATAAATTTATTTTACTCATAAAAATTTATTTTTGTATGAAATTAAATTTTTGTGTTCTATAAATTGATATCGTAAGTATCTAACTATACCCTGGAAATAATATATTATTTATATGAATAATATACTAAGATTAATTTAATTCTTAATTTATGGTAAATAATTTTAATAATTATTAATATCTAAAATCTATTTCTATATTAAAATAAATTTTCATTATATTTTATATTTCTATTTAAAAGTAAAATGCCAAACATACTCAATTTTGACATGACCAAATAACTTTATTATTTGATTTATCATGTCAACATATTCATAATATGATTTTTTGGATATTTTTGAGATAATTGTTTATGATGTTAATAGTAAGATTCATAGTTTTCACTAATATAGTAGTGTTATGACTATATCAAAATGTAAGTATGTCTAAAAAAATTCTATAATAATTTCTTTATTATGTGAGTTTTTTTATTTTAAAAAATATATTTAATTTTGAAAAACCATGTGTATCCTTTTGAACATTATGTAATGTTTTCTAATAAAAACTATTTTTAGTATTTCTATTTTAATTAAGTATTCCCCATGTTAATATTAAATTTGGATTTATTTTAAAGTATAACAAATCTATTTTAGATAATATTGAACCAATTAACATTTTTAAAATAAAAAACATATGCAATTTAGTGCTCAACATAACATTCATGCATAAAATACACTACTAATAGAAAGGGGGATTTCCATGATACATAAATAATGAAGAAATTATTTTTTCTTTCATAAAAAAATTTAATTTATTAAATCGATTTGATATTTTGAATTCTTTATTCCATGTAATGTAATAATATTCATTTTATATTTATTCATTAAAAGTAAATTACATAGTAATAATTAATTACCATGAAACAAAAAAATGGTTATTTTAAAAAGTGTAAGAGTAAAAAACATAAAATCATATTTAAAATCTTATTTCAAATTAATGCTTACGGTATGGTAGAACTTAACTCATCCCGACCTCCATTATTTCTCTATTTGGAACCACTTTCATAGTGAAGCATGTTATCTCTTTATATTTAAATTTTATATTAAAAAATTACAATTCCAATCCCAAATTAAAGGATCTCAACTCCACCAAATTTCTAATATAATTTAATATAATTAAATAAATGAAAAATATATTCATATATCCTCCACTTTATCCCCATTTCCTAGAATAATTTTTTATTCCACAAGACCATGCTAATGGTCCTAAATGTTTTAACTATGGGAGAACCCACAATGAATTTTTTTTTGTTCTCAATAGATCTTCCTTTATTATCCTCTTCTAATACCCTTGAACTATTTTCTATCATTGAAAAAACAATAAAAAAAATTAATTGAATGATGAAAATCTATCATACTAATGGAATGACCTATTTTAAACATCCACTAAAACAATATCAAAAATTAATATGGCATCATGCAGGTGGGAAAACATCCACCTTTATTAATATTGTGCTTTATTTTTCATCACCACCTTAGATAGTTGGTTCTAAAAATTAATTTAATGGACTAATATGATAATTATAACTTTAATGATACTCTAAAAATACAACACAATCTAAATATTTTCACCAAATTATAGAAAATGTACAAGAAATCTATGCGTATGCATGGATTACCACATCTATGAAAATAAATTATATTTAATTCATATTAATCTGAATTTTTATAAATATACTCTAAAAGGTGATTAAAATCCAAATATACCAATAAATAATATCCTTATTCATCATGAATAAAAACATTATTAAAAGAATTCATGTCCTCAATCATACACACCCATAGATTATAGCTTGTTCTTGTTTGGGTGGTTTTAACTTCCTAAATGACCAATGATATAAGTATATATCATAGATTAATATGGTAAAACAAACACTATTGTTATTATAAATTATTGTGTGAATTTTTTTTATTTCAAAAAACTACATTAATATTTAGATTATTATTATTGTAAATAAGTTATTATTTGTCTTAAATTAAAAAAAAGGTCACAACCGACTTCATTATCCAAAATCATAAATAAAATATTCTAGGAATGAAGTTATAATATTGTAAATGAAAACCCCAAAATTCCAATGTAAGAACATCACATTTTATAGAGTTTATGAATCATAACTCTAATTGCATAAGGGAATGTAATATCGTAAGAAATTACAATATAATATATATTTTTAAAAGATTTAATACAATATATTGCATTGATTTCCACAAACACTCACTTTTATTTCTATACATGACATAAAGACATTTTTATATTGTTTTCATTACATGAAAGACCACATTTTAACCGAACTACAATATATTATTAAAATATTATTAACTAATATAATATTACATAATCAATCTATTAAATTTGAATTTGGAATTCCATTAACTAAATTATAAAAATATATGATTTTAATAAATATAAAATGAAATTATTGGTTAAAAATTTATTATAAATGAATACAATATCCAATTGAATATGAAGGAATGTTTTTTTCATCAAAATCAGTTTTTATGCACCCAAAAGTGTTTTACCATTAAAATTAAAAATAATTACTATTATTGAATTAGTTTAATGAAATAAATATACTATATATTAAATAAAATATCTTTTATATTTATCCAATAGATTTCATAGACACAAGATATGATTGGGCCCAATTGTACACATAAAATAAGATATTTTTATTGAGGAACCTTTGCAACCTTTTAAAAGTGAACGTCTATTACATCAATTTTTTTAAAATTTAGAAAAAAAATTAAAAAAAAACAATTCATTGAAATAGAATCATTAAAATTAGGTTATATTGGAGCTATGGTTTTTTTTTTGAAGTCTCAATTTTCAAGAAATAATGAAAAATACTAAATTTTATTTAAAAACTTTATTTTTTATATAATTTATTTATAAGTTTAAATTATATTTTTAATTTTTTAAAAATTAATTAGATTAAATTTTTATTAGTTAATCCAATTTAGGAAATTAGAATAAATTTCACTTTAAAATTGTGTATAAAAACAAATAAAATTTTAGTCATTTTTACATTAAAAACTCCGATTTTCGTCGCATATGGGAGATTAATTTTAAATTAATTATTTCCTCATATCTGACAAGATTTTAGAAAAAATGATTTTAATGACCCCAAGATTCATTAATGGAAATACTTATTGATCAAATTAAATGTCTCTTTATGTTTATAAAAAATGTCAACTTCTTTGGTTTAATGTTACGAATTTCCACTGTTGCTAATATAGCCGTTAAACAGTGATCACAGGATCAGTATAAATATAGGACATTAACAAATCCAATTTACATAGAAAAAAGATGCGATGGCCTCATCCAGAAGAATTGATCCATACAAAGCCCATTTTTCAGAGCTTGTAAAAGAGGTGGAGTCCTTGGGCTTCGCTCTTGACCAATCCCAAGATGAGCTTCACCATGTCAAGCTCGAACGAGACCATCTTTGGGAGAAGAGGAAGTTGATAGAAATTACCTCTCGAGCGATGTTATCAGATCCACCCAAAGAGTCTGTCACCATCTCAAACCTTACCCTTATTTCTTATGCGGCTGTTTTAAGAGGTTGTGTAACAAATCGATAGTATTATGTTCATGTACATTATTTTTTGTATATAATAATGTATATAATTTCATTTCATTATTGATACATTGTAAATAGTTTTTGAAGTACAAATATTGTTTTTAATTATTATTTAATTAAGAAATCTATTTTATTAAATTAATGGATTTTTGAATTAAATAATATTATAATAAAATATTATTTTTATTATTAAATTAACTTTTATCAAATATAAATGATCTTATAATTTTATTAATGCAATCGTAATTTTTATTAAGATTTGAAAGCTATTTTTGTCAAAACCCGTTAATTTTCGATAAATGTAGGTTTTTATTTTGAAAGTAAAAATTAAAATATTTAGAAAATTATTCAGATAAAATAAATGTTATTTCTATAATCATGACATCGAAATTATGCAATGGTGAGTTTTTTATATTTTTTTAAGACACTCAAATTTTTGGGTAAATATTAAATACTGTTTAAATATATAATGTGTTTTATGACATCATAATGACCCATAAGTGAAGTAATAAAATACTATAAGATCTATTTTCGGTCAATATATGTTTTACCATTAAAATAATGTGATTTTGGGTTTGTTTTACTTATTTTACAAAGCATTAATGAACACCTCAAGACTTATTAAACATCTTGTCTTTTTCAATTATTTTCCATGGGGGTGTGACTCACCACCACATAAGCAACCCCATTATTTTAAGATGTTTGGAATTTGGACTTATAAAATATTTTTTTCCTATTCCCTTTTCCAAAAAAACTTAGGCAAAAACCATGGGATTGTTTGTGGTTTGGATTAATATAATATAAGGGGTCCCAAACATAAATAATAATGAATTCCCTCACCTTTCCTATATAAACCCACCCAAGCTCCCACTTCTTCCTCACTCAAAGCCTTTGGAGTTCATACAACCTCTTCCCTAAACTTTCTAGAGTCCTACCGAGGTTCCCCAAGCTCCCAAGAATCCTCTCACAAGCCTCTCTCTAGCCATTGGAAGCACACTTCCAAGTAAGGGTTTTTTCTTCCTTTCTCATTTTTTTCCAGTTTTCTTTGAGTTTTTTTTCCAGATTAATTTCAATTATGAATGTTAGGGTATGGTTTTTTACCTCCCTCATAATTTCCTATTTATTTTTGAATGACGGGAGACCCCTTTTTCTCTCATTAAATTCCTCCCATGTACACTCGTTACTATGCTGAAATTCCGAACGGAACTTCTGTCCCCTCATTTACAATCAAGAAATACATTTGAATCATGATTCTAAATTCAATTACAATTGTTGGAACATGTATCTATATGACATTATTACATTTAATTACATGTAAATATTATTAATAACCCTTTTCTCTCTAATAAACCTTTTTTATGAATTCTTATGTCACGCCGTTATGTTACCGAAATCGCACCGATTTTCTAAGCCAATGCCATTGTGTAGTGAATACCATTCCCATTTCTCCATCAAAGGTATTCAACTTTATGAACTTTTACATATTGATTATAAAGTTTCATGTATGAATTCAAAATTCCTTTATCATGGAATAAATGATTATGTTTAATGAATCCATGTTTTATGATCCATGTGGCACACTTATGCATGAAATGAAATATTTAAAAAGGGTGCGCCATTATAGCGCTCCAATGCATTGGGTAAAGTATAGTATCATGATACGTCATGTGCAATGAGTGTTGACTCATGCTAATTCATGTGCAATGAGGGTTTACTCGTGCTTCATGTGTAATGATGGTTTACTCATGCTCTATGTGCAATGAGCCTTGGCTCATGCTAATTCCATGTTAAGTGTTGTTGCCACATTTCCATGTTTTGATTATCATGATTTATCATGCCTTTATGTTAATAATTCTCTTGTTCTCTATTGATATGACTAATGTATAACATGTATTGTACTCCTCATGTTATTCCATGTGTATTCCCTTACTGGGCTTTATATCTAACCCTTTTCTTATGCATGTCCTCAGGTTATCCCATGCAATGCTAAGTAAGAGAGAATGTAGTGGTCATGTAAAATAAGTTTTCAATAAAGATGTTGTATTTCATGTTTCAAGTTTTTATTTCATGATCCTAAGCCCCAAAGACACTAAACTTCTTCATCTTATTTGTGGTATCAAGTGAAGATTTATGTAATATATCATGTTTTTGTTTGTAATAAAAGCAGGGTTGTCATAGTTGGTATCAGAGGATAGGTTTAGTTATTTTTGGGATTTGGATTAGAAAACACTATTAAAGAATTAGATACAAGACTAAGAATAATAAAAACTTCCCTATGTTTTGGTGAGAATTGAGTAAGTGGGTTATCCAGAAAATAAATATCTGTATGGATATGAGTAGGTAGAGGCGGCTCTGGCACATATGTATCCTTGGGGTAAAACCCGAAAAAATCGTTTTGAGCTAGAGTCGAATGGGAACTGGTGCATGACAATAGACCTTGCTGCACTCTTGGTTACAACACTCATAGGGAATATGCTTTGGTAAATTCACAATCTTAGTATGAACCCTAATTAAGGGAATAAAAACGCCCCTAAGAATATATGTTAGAAAGTAGATCTTGAAAATCCAAGATTGAAGCCTATAGACTCATGAGTTAAGGAAATAAAAGTATATTTATAAGTCATCAAGTTTTGTCTTTGGATTACCCTTTATTTGTTACCCCTAACTATCCATTTATTCCATCCAATGGCCGGTAATAGTAGGACTCAAGCTAACAACCGACGTGAAGATAAGTGTGATGACGGTACTAATGAGATACCCAATCCAATTGGAGCGGGAATCACAAATATTGTCACACTTCTCTCTCAGTTAACTCAAGATTTGAATAGAAACATGGGTCAAGAGTAATGTTCAACCCCCCCCCCCACCCTAAGAAAGAACACGTCTCTATCGAAAGATTCATGAGACAAAGGCCTCCTACTTTTAGTGGATCATATGATCCCATGATCGCTGAACAATGGTTCAACACCATTGAAATGATATTCTTCATCCTTCATTGTTCTGAACAAGAGAAGGTTCTCCTGGCTTATTATCATATGGAGGGTGAAGCTGATAAATGGTGTACATTGATAAAAAATACAAAGCCTGAGGAGGAGATCGAGGCGTTGGAATGGAAGGATTTATGGAAGATGTTTTTCGATAAATATTTTGTGCCCACCCTCTGGCTTATAATGGAAAGGGACTTTCTTTAACTCAATCAAATAGAAGAAGAATCTTTTCAAGAATACAAGGAAAACATCACAAGGCTTGCACGATACACTTCCATCTGTTTCGTTACCTCGGAATGCAATGTTGACCACTTCATTGGTGGGCTGAAGCCTAGCCTGCGGAAAGCATTGGCCATCCGTGACTTCAACAGCTATAAGGAAATTGTCTGATGTTCCCTCAAGGTTGAAATGGAGATTAGGGAATCACAGGGGTATCATGGGGACATGAAGTGTAAGGTGGACTTCAATTATGGTGGTCCTATTGATAAATCCAATGGTGCTAAGAAGATCCAGCACTCCACCTGCCAAAAGTGCGGAAAGTAGCACCCTGGAAATTGTCTCAAGGGGATGAGGAAATGCTTGAGGTGTGTAAGAGAAGGGAACCTAGATGTTAAATATCATAAAAAAAGGCCCGCGGCTGCGATAGAGGAGAGGAAAACTACGTTCAAAACTCAACGCATTGTTCAATGCCTCAAATAAAAAGAACTATGGCATTTTTCAAATCAGTTCCCTAATCCAAGGGTTTTTTGAGGCAACCAACAACCTCTAAGGCAGCAAGGAAGAGCTTTTTCCATCACTTATGCTGATGTGAAACCTTAAAATGAAGTGGTGATACGTACGCTAGTTATTCATTCAAGAATAGAGAACATACTTTTTGATTCAGGTTCTACACATTCTTTTATATCTCGAATGTTTTGTAGAAATATCCCAGCACCACCACAAATCATGGAAGTGAAGATGTCGGTGAGTACGACAAATGGTGAAATAAATGGATCCCATTAATATAAGTCCTCCCCTATTTTAATTTGAGTATTGAATGTCCCGGAGAACCTCGTCATACTCCCTCGGGTGATATTTGATTCCATTCTTGGCATGGATGGGCTTTCCATATATAGAGCCAACATAAATTGTCGGGAGAGGGAAATCACACTCCATATGGATAATCGACCCCTGATTCTATACAAGTGTAAGGAGCAAGATGAATCTCTTTTAGCTGCATCATCTCAAGCATGGATATTACATCCCTATGAGCATGCATATCTAGCTCAGATGATTGAGTCCAAGGAAGAAACCATCCTTGAAGAAATGCCTATTGTAAGGGAATTCACGGAAGTGTTTCCTGAGGAACTGCCTGGCCTTCCTCCTAGAAGAGATGTTGAATTCTCAATTGAACTTATACTCGGGTCATTACCAATATCCAAGACTCCATATATAATGGATGTTGTAGAGCTTGAAGAGCTGAAGTAATAACTACAGGAGAATCTGGATAAAGGGTTTATATGACCAAGTGCTTCACCATGGGGTGCACTAGTCCTCTTCGTCAAGTAGAAGGATGGGTCAATGCACCATTTCATCGATTATCATGAGCTCAACAAAATCATGATAAAGAACAAGTATCCTCTCCCACGAATCGATGACTTGTTTTATTAGCTGCATGGAGCACAATATTTCTCCATGGTAGATTTTCAGTTGGGATATTATCGAGTAAGGGTGAAGAAGGAAGATGTCCCCAAGACTTCTTTTCGTACAAGATACGGGCATTATGAATTCATAGTAATTCCTTTCGGACTCACCAATTCTCTAGAAATCTTCATGGACTTAATTAATAATGTCTTTAGAGATTACCTAGAAAACTTTGTTGTAGTTTTTATAGATGATATTCTAATATACTCTAAAACAAATGAGGATCATGAGGAGCATTTAAGAACTATACTAGAGACATTTCACAAGGATAAGCTCTATGAAAAGTATAACAAGTGTGAGTTCTAGTTGAAGGAGGTCTCATTCTTGGGCCATATCATCACAAGCTATGGGATATCTGTGGATCCCTCTAGAACAGATGAAATTGAGGGATGTTCGAGGCCAACATTGGTAACAGATCTACGTAGCTTCTTGGGGTTATCTGGATATTATCAACGATTTGTGAGGAATTTCTCACGATTGTCCATCCTTCTTACCAAGATAACTCGAAAGGGAGTAAAGTTTTCTTGGAGTGATGAATGAAAAGAAATTTTCAAGGAGTTGAAAAGGAGGATTATCACTACGCCCATGCTCACATTACCCACAAGTGGGGAACGTTTTTTGGTATTCAGTGATGCATCGAAAAAGAGATTAGGTTGTGTGAAAATGCAGAATGATAATGTGTTATCCTATTACTGAAGGAAATTGAAAATCAATGAGAAAAACTATCCAACGGATTATCTGGAGTTGGAAGCGGTGATCTTTTCCTTGAAAATCTGGTGGAATTATCTCTATGGGGAGAAATGTGAGATATATACTGACCACAAGAGTCTTAAATATATATTCACACAGAAAGAGATTAATATGCGCCAGAGACGATGGATAGAGCTTATCAAGCATTATGAATGTTCAATACATTACCACCCTAGGAAACTGAACAAGGTGGAAGATACCCTAAGTAGAAAGTACCCATCGATTCTATCAATAATGAGAATTGAGAAGGATCCAATCTTCTTAGACATGATGAAGATGGACATGAGAATCATAAAGAAGGGAACATCATCAATCCTTTCACAAATGATTGCTCAACCATCTCTTGTGGAAAGGTTAAAGGATGCTCAAAAGGATGATGTGGGAATTCAAGAAAAAGTTGAAGCTCTCAAAAAGGGGAAATCCTCGGAGATTAATGTTAATGTAGAAGGAATTGTACGAGTTGGGAAAAGATTATGTGTTCCATAATGTCCGGAGGTGAAGAAGGAACTTTTGGATGGCGCACATAGTTCAAATTTCTCTATTCACCTAGGGAGCACAAAGATGTATCGAGATCTCCAAGAAAACTTTTGATGGGATAATATGAGAAATTAGATCATTGAATATACATCAAAGTTCCTGGTGTTCCAGCAAGTGAAGGCAGAGAGGAAAAAGTCTAAGGGGATGATGCAAACACTGCCCATAAAATAATTGAAATGGGAGAACATCACCATGGACTTTGTCACCGGAATTTCGAGGACATCAAAAGGAAAAAATGCAATCTAGGTTGTTGTGGGACATCTTAAAAAGACTAGACACTTCATTTCTATTCCAAAGTATTTCTCATTTGATCAACTGGCACATATATATATCAGGGAAGTGGTAAGGCTGCATGGAGTAAGACTATCTATTGTGTCTGACTGGGATCCAAGATTCACCTCAATGATTTGGAAGAGTCTTCAACATGCTATGAATACTGAACTGATCTTCAGTACGGCCTATCATCCTCAAACTGATTGCCAATCTGAGAGGACTATCCAAACACTTGAAGACATGTTGACATCGTGCTCAATGGACATTAAAGGATGATGGGATCAACATCTTCCTCTAGTTGAGTTCTCTTATAATAACAGTTTCCACTCAAGCATCCAAATGGTACCATATGAGGCCCTTTATGGGAAAAGGTGAAGAACACTGGAATGTTGGGATGTGGTCGGTGAATGTAAGCTTCTTGGACTGAAAATGGTCAAGGAAATGGTGGAGAAGGTCAAAACAATTCAGCATCATATTAAGGCAGCCTAGAGTCGACAGAAGAGTTATAAAAATAATCATCTACGAGACCTTGAGTTCAAAGTTGGAGACATGGTTTTTCTACGCATATCTCTGTGGAAAAAGGTCATGAGGATTGGAAAGAAATGGAAGTTAAGTCTAAGGTACATCGGCCCCTTATATATTCTTGATCGTGTCGAGGTTGTGGCCTATCGACTATCACTTCCACCTACCATGGCCAAAGTACATGATGTCTTTCATGTATCCCACTTACGGAAGTATATACCGGACCCTTCACATGTACTCTCTTATGAGGTGGTACAGATGGAGGATGATCTTTCTTATGAGAAAAAACAAGTGAATATCTTAGATCATAGAGAAAAATTTCAATGAAATAAGGCATTTCCCCTCGTCAAGGTGTTGTGGAGAAACCAAAGGTTTGAAGAAGCGACTTAGGAATCAGAGGAAATGATGAAGCTGAGATAACCACACCTGTTTTAGTGTGGGAAAATGAAAATTTCGAGGGAGAAATTTCTTAAGGGGGGAATATTGTAACGACCCAATGTTTCATTAATGGAAATCCCTCTAGATCTAATTAAATGTCTCTTTATGTTTATATAAGATGTCATCTTTTTTGGTTTTATGTTAAGAATTTTCAGTATTTCTAATATAGCCATTGAACAGTGATCACATGATTATTATAAATATAGGACTTTTTGAAAATGAATTTACTCAAACAAAATCAGCGATGGCCTCATCCAGTAGAATTTCTCCATAAGAAGCCCATTTTTTCGGAACTTAGAAAAGAGGTGGCTACTTTGGGCTTTTCTCTTGACCAAGCCCAAGCTGAGATTCATCATTTCAAGCTCGAACGGGACCGTTTATGGGAGAAGTAGAAGTTTATAGAAAATACAACTCGTGCGATGTTATCCGAGCCACCCCAAGAGTATGTCACCATCGCACACCTTACCCTAAGGGCTTATACGACTGTTTGAAGGGGTTATGTAATGAATCGATAGTACTATGTTCATGTACATTATTTTTTGTATATAATAATGTATATACTTTCTTGTCATTATTGATACATTGTAAATAGTTTTTAAAGTACAAATAATGTTTTTAATTATTATTTAATTAAGAAATATAATTTATTAAATTAATGTATTTTTGAATAAAATATTTTTTTAATAAAATATTAATTTTATTAATAAATTAATTTTTATGAAATATAAATGATCATATAATTTAATGAATGCAATTGTAATTTTTATTAATATTTGAATGCCATTTTTGTCAAAACCCGTGAATTTTCGATAAATGTCGGTTTTCATTTTAAAATTAAAAATTAACATATTTAGAAAGTTATTTACAAAAAATAAATTTCATTTCTGGAATCAGGACGTCGAAATTATCCAATGGTGAATTTTTCATAATTTTCTGAGACAATCAACTTTTTTGGGTAAAAATTAAATACTGTTTAAACATATAATGTGTTTTATGACATCATAATGACCCAATAGTGATGTAATAAAATACTATAATCTTTATGGTCTGAAAATATATGTTTTTCCATTAAAATAATGTGATTTTGGGTTTGTTTGACTTATTTTAGAAAGCATTAATGGACACCTCAAAACTTATTAAACATCTTGTCTTTTAAATTATTTTCCATGGACTTGCGACTCACCTCCACATAAGCAACCCCATTATTTTAAGAAGTTCGGAAATTGGACTTAAAAAATATTGTTTTCCTATTCCCTTTTCCAAAAACCATTGGAAAAAAGCATGGGATGATTTGTGGTTTGGATTAATTTCATATAAGGGGTCCCAAACCTAAATAATAATGAATTCCCTCACCTTTCCTATATAAACCCACCCAAGATCCCACTTCCTCCTCACTAAAATCCTTTTGATTTCGTCCAACCTCTGCCCTACTCTCTCTAAAATCCTCCCATGGTGCCCCAAACTCCAAAGAAGCCTCTCACAAGCCTCTCTTTAGCCTTTGGAAGCACACTTCCGAGTAAGGGTTTTTTCTTCCTTTCTCATTTTTGTCCAATTTTCATTAAGTTGTTTTCTCCATTTAATTTCAATTATAAATTTTGGGGTATGGTTTCACACCTCTCTCATACTTCACTATTTATGTTTTAATGATGTGAGACCCCTTTCTCTCTCATTAAATTCCTCCCCTGTAAACCCGTTACTATGCTGAAATTCTGAAAGGAACTTCTCCCTCCTCATTTACATTCATGTAATAGTTTTGTATCATGAATATAAATTCCATTACAATTTTAGGGACATTAATATATATGACCTCTTTACTATCCATTACAAGTAAATATGATGATGAACCCATTTCTCTCTAATCAACCATTTTCTGAATTCTTATGTCACGCCGTTACGTTGCTGAAATCACACCGATTTTCTAAGCCAATGCCATTGTGTAGTGAATACCATGCCCATTTCTCCATCAAGGGTATTCACCTTTATGAACATCTACTTATGGATTATAAAGTTTCATGTATGAATTCCACATTCCTTTATCATAGAATAAATGATTATGTATAATGAATCCATGTTTAATGATCCATTTGGTACACTTATGCATGAAATGAAATGTTTATGAATGGTGCGCCCTTATAGCGCTCCAATGCATTGGGTAAGGTATAGTATCATGACAAATCATGTGAAATGAGTGTTTACTCATTCTAATTCAAGTGCAACGAGGGTTTACTTGCGATTCACGTGTAATGAGGGTTTACTCACGCTCCTTGTGCAATGAGTCTTAGATCATGCTAATTCCATGTTAAGTGTTGTTTCCATACTTCCATGTTATGATTATCATGCTTTATCATGCCTTTATGGTCATGTCTATCTTTTGATCTATTGATATGCCTATTTGCTAACATGTATTGTACTCCTCATGTTATTCCTTGTGTGTTCCCTTACTGGTCTTTATAGGTCACCCTATTTTATGCATGTCCTCAGGTTATCCCATTCAATTCTAAGTACGATGGAATGTAGTGATCATGTATAGTAATTTTTCAATAATGATGTTGTATTTCATGTTTCATGTTTTTATGTAATGATCCTATGCCCCGAAGACACTAAACCTATCGATCTTCTTTATTGTATCAAGTGATGTTTTATGTAATAAATCATGTTTATGTTTGTAATAAAAGCAGGGTTGTCATAATGATTCCATATTTGGAATCAGAATAATTTATAATTTCTAATTATATAAACAATGTTTTTTACCCAAAATATTAGTCAAAATAAATTAAATTAATTTGAACAATTATGCTGAAATTAAGATTAACAAGGGACAATATGCTAATATTAAGGGGGAAAATGATATAGAAAATTTTAAAAAATCTAATAGATGGACATATTTCAACACTGTACTAATTGTTCTTGAATATGGGTTATTATTGGTTCCATTTTTTGATAGGTAAAATGTTGATGGAATTCCTTTTCTCAAATTTACAAGAGTGTCACTCCTCCAACAATATAAAATATGCCTCATGCCCTACCACTTTCTCACGCCATTTAGGAAAAAAAAATTTGACCAATATCAAACAAAATATCTCCTTGTAATTACTCCCACCATCCTAGAATCCTCTCCTTGAGCTGAAATAAACATAAGGGATCCCTTTAGTGCAATCCAAAAGGAGTTACACAAAGAAGATGTAACATATTTCCTAAAGCTATTTATTTTTATTTTCCTTATCCACCCATGAAATTACTCTAATTATATTATTATATAAAAAAATTGTATCACAAATATACTATGATGTATTTTTTATTACTAGTTTACCTACACTTACAAAAACTTTCCTTTAACATGTATCGAATATATTGTTTAAAAGTACGGAAAAATACAGCCTCAAAAAAATATGATTGTTTTTTTCCATTACCAAAATTCATGGCTATAAGTTATTATATTAAATATATTTATATATGTTATCTATAATTTTTTATTATTTATTTATTCATATTAAACTCTTTTATAACACATACTCTTATTGTTTCCATTTTGTGTAAATACAATAGCCTCATTTGTGGAAGTGCAGACTACTACCTCCTCCAAGCGATATGATTCGTTCACACTATACATAGAACATATAAATGAAGGTTTAATTAAACATATTTATATTAGAATAATTATATATGAAATTCCCATAATAATTATTTTTCTATATATATTCTATATAATTTTCTTTATTATTCTTTCCAAACACTAAAAAGTGATAATGTCGGTGGTGGATATGTGGATTACCACCTCCACGACATGATGTGATTTATTTTACATCATAATAACACTATGAATAAATATATATGATTAAATAACATGTTATTTATGATATAACGATCACTAAGTAATGATATAGTGTTACTTACCTTTTTTTCATAACGATCACTAAAAAATGGGAACATTATTGATGCATATGTACGACCTACCGTCTCCATAATTGTAACATTGGTTAACTTTACATAACCATATATGACTAGTGGGTTTAAAAGTATAATTTATTTATAAATAGTATAATTATTTCTTGATTATTAATCTAAATATGTTTATATAATGACCCCTATGACCATGGTCAATCTATGATAATTTTTTTGACACCAAAATAGAGTATTGTCAAAACACACAATGTAAACATATTTGGTTATGTAATTGATTACAACATTGTAATATGTGAATTTTAAATAATTTTATTAAACATGAATAGGGATATCAATCAAGTATATTAATAACATATGATTTTTATTCCAGAAAATAAAAAAACATGGGACAAGTCAGTCTTAAGGTTTGTGATTCATCACAATTTATATTCCATTGAGACTTATTTCTTAGTATACACCAATTCACTTTGATATGGTGTTTATAAAACCATCTGAATTTTTTTATCATGAACCTATTTATTTTAATAGTATTATAAGTTTCGTTTAATTTTATTCCTTAATGGTGATTATGTTTAAATTGTTTGCTGTTTGTATGGGAGGCTTTGGAATATTTACAGAATATTTTCCTCATGAATGTTTTTATAATATTTTAATGGTATTTATATTAATCAACATCAATAAACCTTTTTGGTACATATCCCCCACTATGGAAATTTTTAATAAATAATTTTACCTATTTCAATATCAATATTTCTCTATAAGGAAAAAATATTATTAATTACATCAATTATTTGATATTTGAGGAATGGTTTAGAATAGAAGATAAATGTGAGGCCCAATTATAGATATCATTTCAAATCATCAAAAATTTCATGATATGAATTATTTTAAAACATTATAATAGTTAAATGTGTATTGAGAGTAAAATGTTATAGTATAGTTTTTCGTGAGCCAGATACAAGACAACCAATATTAATATGTTGCATTCATTTCGGTTATCATTTTTTATATATGTTATTTTTCATCAACATATCAACAAATGAATTTAATTTTTAGTTAATTGATTAAATGTAATTTTTATTCAATTAGTTACCTTTACATATTGATTTTTCAATATCTAGTAGTATTAATTGAATTTGGTATCGGTTATTTACCTTTCTATGTTCATTTACTCTATTAAATTCCTCATTTCTCCTGCATTACATACCCTTAATGAGTATATGATATCACACTTATTATTTTTTCCATTAGTTAATGAAAAGATATATCTGAATAAGATTTCAAGGATCCAATTACTCTTATTTTATTATGAACAATGTATTATTCCAAACATTCTAATGTAATATGGGTATGTTGTATGTAATAATGTTTTCCAAAACTGTTATATTATTCGGTCCCTAGTTTTTTAAAGATTTTATTTATTACAATGTAATATACTGACGCATCAGCTCTGGGATTTATGGGGTCGAGGGATTATGTTGGCATCCAAGGACATTAACCAATGACAATGTACACTAGATTTAGAAGAAATAGATTAGATAATATAACCCTATAATATAAATTGTGCATATGTATAGAAAAAAATTATAGAACTTTTTTAAGGTTTATATTTTGTGGCTATTCTTAGAAATACATACTTTTCAGGATACTACATGTGGATGGGGTTTTGGCACATAAGTACATGGGTGTTGCAACTCCAACAAGGTGTGTCGGGCCTGACTCAGCGTAACCTTTACATGAAAATTAGCCTTAATGCTAACCTATATTGACCCACCAAAGGGATACACTGAGGAAAATTATCATTTTGTTTAGAAACCATTATTAATTATTCAAAAAGAAAATATATCCCCTAAAAAAAACTTGTCTTTGATCTTGATATTTCCAATGCATAAATTTTAAATTTATTCTAAGTGTTAATAAATATTTTAAAGTATACAATCATCATAATTTCATGGTAATTTGATAATTGAAATTGTTTAGAACTGGATTCTGGAAGGATTTTTGGTATCGATACTCATGGAAAATGTAGAGACTTCCCTGCTATGGAAGCTAGTACAACTAATAATGGAACTGAGAATGTTATGGAAATAATAGGTCATCTTAATCAAATTATGAAATATAACCTCTTTATAATGGAGAAACCTATCCCGAAGAGAGAATATCCTATGCTGGATGGATTTATATGACATATGCCCCCTTGATTTAGTGGTACTACGAATCTAATAGAGGTTAATAAAAGGATCAGGTATTTGGAGATGATATTTATGGCATTAGAATATAGCAAAAAGGAAAAGGTTAAAATTGTGGTGTATTGTGTTAGAGATGATGTTAATCAATGGGGGTCTTTGATCCAGAATAGTAGTGAGGAAGAAGATATGTAACTTTATAAATGTATAAATTTTAACGATACATTCTGCGATAAATAATTTCATTATGATGAATAAACTAAGATGAATAGAATTTTTCTTATTTTAGGGGGAAAGGAAGAATAATGTTTTGTATTGTATTGAGATACTATTATAAGGTTATAATTCTATTCTAAGATTCCATACCCAAAACAAAATGAAAAACTGATCATTTTATTGAAGGTATTAAGAAAAATATTCTAATAGAAGTTGTCTCCAAAAAAAATTCATCATATTATGAAATAGTTTTATGTTAAATCAGGAAGGATAAATAATTTTATAGAATCAATATATTCATGGTAAAAAAGGACGATAAGAGGCCATTAGTTAACCATGAAAAGGTGAACTATTTGAAGAAGGAGGGGAAGAAGGATTTTCCCACATGTGATAAATGTTGAAATAATCACCCTGGTATATTCTTGAATGGAATGATAGCCTATTACATGTGTGAATATAATGGTTACCATGCTCAAGAATGCGATGAGGAAAATAAAAAAGGATACTATATAGTGTTAATACTTCAAATATATGGTAAACTATGAAAATGAATTGACCGAGCATCAAGGGAATGTACCCCATAAGATGCTAAGGGATCAATGTCAATAATATGTTATTTTCCCAACATAAGTGGAATGATTAATTCTATTTTGTATCTATATCTATTAAATATGTTTTAAAAGTATTTTAATGGTGATTTTAATGTTATATGATTTATGAAATATGTATTTTTTTTATTCAGTTAAATTTCATTAAAGATTTGATATCAGATGATAAATGGTACTATGAAAAGAACTTTCATAAAATGTAAAACTATTCTAAAACGTGTGGTCTAGGGAAAGATAACCTATAGTATATTTGAAATGTTTAAAAATTATTTTTGGATAAATAAATGATCGGGTGGGATAATTTTAATAGGATAAGTGATCAATGCCATGGAATTGAGTAATGATTTAATTAAAAGTGTTTTATTCTATCATTTAAGGGGTTTACATAATTTTAGGATTTAAGGATGAAATCAATAAAACAAATTTTATTTATAGAATAAAATCATGAATGTTTAAAATATGGTTTTATGGTAGTCCATTTTATTAGCATATTCTAATATTTGATATATGATGATTAAAATCCACTTCATATTATTTGAAAATTTCATTTTGGAAATTTAGTGACCTTTATTATAATGTGTTGGATCATAATATTTTTAAATTTTTTACAATTTATGGAATTTTTATGTTGATCATTGGATGAGGTTTTATAGTTTAATGTATTACAACAACAAATGAAGAAATATGTGTTATGAAAAATATAGAAATAGTTCAATAATAATATTATATATATATATATATATATATAAATATACAAAGTAATTATATTTACATATATTATATGAGAGTGAAATAAGTCCTCAACATTAAAAAAATTACATTGAAACTAAATTTTTTGTTGTAGTACATTCATTTCCAATGAGTCAAATGTACACTTAGGTCATTGTAGATTCTGGGAATTTTGGATTATTAACATTATAATAAAAAAATTATCTATCAATATGATAGATATAATATTTTAAATTAATTTATATTGAATATCATTGTTTTAAACTCACAAAAGTGTTCCTCTAAGATTAATTGTTTCATTTTTATGATTTTGGTGTTATTTTGAGCTGAAAAGTAAAAATTGGCCATTTTGGATTTTTAACAGTTTTAACTTATTTCTGTATTTTGGCCATAAAATTATCTACATTGATCCAAATTTAATAATTCTTTCTTTTCCAGAATCTACACATCTAGGGATTCATTTAATAGTTTTTGACTAAAAGCTGAATCGGTTATATGGAAGCTCAAAAGAAGATCACAAGTTGGATCAAGAAAACTGTTTCCAGTTCTTCCTAGTTTTGGTGTGGGAGTCATAACTCATCCATTATGGCCCCCAATATTGTAAAATGCGGTGGGTGAACGAGCAAGGGGTTTTGGAGCATCTTTTATTAAGAGAGAACCGCAGGATTCATCCGTTTGAGGGTCCATTAAAGCTTTCTAATCCGTGGATTGGCGTTTTGGAGATTCTGACTGGACAGAATAAATGATCAGAGTAAAAGTGCCATAACTCTTGGAATACCTGTCCAAATCCACTGATATTTTGAGGGGACACGTCCAAGACAATAATGAACAACATTGAAGAAGGGATCAATGCGTGAAGAGGTCATTGATTGGGTCCAATACGCGACATTATTCGGAGGACAGAAATCTGGCTATAAAAGGAGGAGAGCTCCTCCTCCTCAAGACATCCCATTCTCCACCCCATTCCTTCTGGGGCACCAAGGAGAAGAACTTCTCAGATTTTTCTTTTATTTATTTTATTTTAAAATGTCTCTCCTCTCTCGCTTTATCTAGATTACCCCATCCATGGAGGGGTAGATTCATTTGAGTGATCAGAAAGAGGGGAGGCTGGACATATGTGTTGTGCTTGAGTTTTGTGCATGAAATGAATAAAATTTGTTCTTCTTTCTTCTTTCGGTTCCAATTCATAATTCAGTATTAAATTCTGAATGCGGTTGTGTTAAGGTTTTTATTCTGAAATTATAAATTTCTTTGGTCGATGATCACATCTCCCTCCACCCAATTCTAATTTGTATACGGTGGAACATGATTATGGTTGGGTGGTGATTGCTTGACGGTTGTCAAGAACATGTTTAGGATTGTATGTTAAAATCCTGTTTTATTAGGGAACAACAATTCCATGGCTGGTATTGCTCTAATTAATCAAGAGAACTTCTACAACACTAATCACATTGGAAGGAGGATAGACCAATCTTAGGTTTTAGAAAGGAAAATTCTCATCACATATCTCTTACCAGTTTAAGGAAGAAGAATAGATAAAAAATGGAAACCATGATGGCACAACACTAAGTCTAGCCGAACCCAATCCGATCACTACCTTTATCATTTCTTAAAATCAATCAATTTCTTTTGTTTGTTTCTCTCATAGTCATTCAAATTAATTAAAACCAATCTTTTTATGAAAACCAACAAAAAGTGACAACCTTATTTTGTGGGCACTCCTCTTTGGGAGACTACCTAGGATCAACTGCTATACTATACTTAGGTAAATAAAATATTGTTTTGCCACGCCCCATGACAGGCGTGCGTCAAACATGGCACCGTTGCCGGGGAGGAAGTGCCTCAAAACTTTTGTTTTTTTTTAAATCTCTTTTGAATGACCCGAAGTTCAAATAGCAATTTATTAGAATTCGATCAATAAATTGAGTGCACAATAACCAAATTGAAAAATAAAAATCATCCCAAAGAATTTGAAGAAATCAATCTCACTGATTCAAGTGATACCTTGAGTGAAGACATTGAACCTTTAGTAATGGATGTAAATCCCAACCGAACCCTACGTGACATCTATGCACCTCAATTTGTCAATCAAAATTATCAACTTGCAATTCCTGCCTTTGAAAATGATATTAAATTGCGAATTAACATGATCCAAGTTCTTCTTAAATTTCATGGTCTTGCAGGTGAAGACCCGAATCGACATATTCACAAATTTAACTATGTCTGCTCCTGCTTTAAACCTCGAGCAGTCGCGGAAGAGTATGTGAAGTGGAGGGCTTTCCCCTTCTCACTAGAGGGAGCAACAAAGGAATGGTTGTACAATCTAAAACCGGGGGAGATCAGTGACTGGGAAGATCTAAAAAAATGCTTTCTATAATGATTCTTCCCAACATCTAGGAGCACTGAAATATAGAAGGAGATTTATGTCATCTATCAATCAACTGGAGAAACACTCTACGAATATTGGGAATGTTTCAAGAAGATTTGTGCAAGTTGTCCACACCAAGAAATAGAAGGGGACAAATTCCTTGTGTGCTTCTACCAAGGATTGCTTGACAATGACAGGAATCTACTAGATGCCTCATCGGGAGGAGCCCTCATTTTTAAATCACCTACAGATATACGAATTCTGATTGAAAATATTGCACAAAATTCACAGCAGTTTGGCACTCGAGGTATGATCACCAGAGGAATACATGAGGTAAGAACGTCTGATTTAGTGGATTTAATTAGAAAAGAAATGGGTGAACTCACCAGGTTGGTGCGACAAATAGCTGTGAACCATGTGAAGGAACAACAAGGACCGAATCAGGTATGTGTTTTATGCTCTTCTAATTCTCATTACACTGATAAATATCCAGATGTGTAGGGGACAGAAATTTGTGATGCAACCTATCAACAAAGGAAATACCAACCGCAAACCCAACCAGGGTATGGGTTTCAACAGAACCAAGCCAGAGCACCTTTTCAGAAGCAATATCAGAACCCGATAGCATTCCAACAACCTTATCAGAAGCCCTTCCAACAACAAAAAAATTTTCAACCACCACCTTTCCAACGGAATAATTATGAGAAACCATGCACAAGTGCACCGACAAATGAAGACCTACAACTGAAGACAATAGTTGCGGGAATAGAAGATAAGATGGACAAGCTAGCTGATCAATTTTCAAGCATTATGGATGCTCTCACCAAGAACCAATGTAAGCTTCCTGCACAAAAAATTCCCAATCCAAAAGAGAATGTTAGTGCAATCATAACCCGAAGTGGGAAGGAGGTCAAACCACCAGAACAATATGAGGAGGATGAATCGAGGGAACCTGCTGAAGCTCGTCCTATCCAACCAAAAGATGGAGTCAACAACAATGTAGAAAGAACAAGGTTCAGGAAAGAAAGACTAGAAACACCATTGCAGAAACAACAAAGGGAGAAAAAGGATATTCCAGCACCATTCCCATCAGCATCGGTTGAGTCAAATAAGGGAGAAGAAGAAGAAATTCAATGAGAAATTAAGGAAACATTCCGAAAAGTTGAGATTAACATTCCACTACTGGATTCAATCAGGAAAATCCCTAAATATGCAAAATTTCTGAATGAGCTATGTACTAAAAGAAAGAGGCTGGATGGAAATGAAAGAATCAACATAGGAAGAAGTGTCTCAACATTGATCACACCACCGATACCGCAAAAATGTCATGTTCCAGGGACATTCTCTATATCCTGCACTATCTGTTCATTAAATTTTACTAATGCACTATGTGATCTTGGAGCTTCGATAAATGTGATTCCTCCCTCTGTGTTTTCATCTTTGCAGATCGGAGAACTAAAATCAACTCGGGTGGTGGTACAATTAGCAAACAGATCCACCGTTTTCCCAGCTGGATTTGTTGAAGATTTACTTGTAGGAGTGATAGGATTAATCTTTCCAGCAGACTTTTCTGTCCTTACCATGGGGGAAGACTGAGCACCATCCCAATCTCCCATCATCCTAGGGAGACCATTCCTGAAAACAGCAAGGACAATCATCAATGTGCATGAAGGAACACTCACCATGGAGCTCGGAGATAGTACGGTACACTTCAATATTCTTGATACGATGAAACACCCGTCCAAAAATCACTCACTTTATGAAATCTCCCATGATGAAGGTATAGAACCAATTGAAGACTCAGGTATGCTTCATGACTTGTTATCTGTGGGAGAACACTCTTCATTTTAATTTTATAACTCCCATGAACATGAAAATTCTGATATCAAGTTGGAGGATGAGGTAAAATCGGATTTTTTCGATGATTTGTTACGAAGAAGTAAGATTATTCCAGTGAATTCAACATTAGAAGTAGGAAACATAAATGCAATATCATCCCTTGAACAACCCCCATGTTTAGAACTGATGCCTTTTCCATGTGACTTGATGTATGCTTACCTAATGGAATGAGAGAAATTTCCAGTAATCATTGCCAAAAACCTATCCCATTCATAAGATCAAACATTGATTGACCTTCTCAAAAGGAATGTAAAAGCTGTAGGATGGAGTTTAGGTGATATTCCTAGAATCAACCCTAAGGTATTCTCTCACAGGATATTTTTAGGAAGTGAATCTCGGCCAGTTAGACAACCTCAAAGAAGACTCAATCCCACAATCATGGAGGTTGTTAAGAAAGAGATTGAGAAATTATTAGTAGCTGATATCATTTACCCAATCTCTAATTCTCAATGGGTCAGCCCAATTCATGTAGTCCCCAAGAAAACTGGCCTGACCACTGTTACAAATGAAAGAAATGAACTGATCCCCATGAGAATACAAAACAGCTAGAGAGTGTGTATAGATTACAAGAAGCTAAATCAAGTTTCCAGAAAAGATCACTTTCCAATTCCATTCATTGATCACATGCTTGAAAGGTTAGCTGGAAATACTCATTACTATTTTTTAGATGGATTCTCAGGATATTTTCCGGTACCAATTGCACCAGAAGACCAAGAGAAGACAACCTTCACCTTCTCTTTTGGAACATTTTCCTACAAAAGGATGCCTTTCGGGCTATGCAATGCCCCAGGTACATTTCAACGGTGTATGGTGAGTATTTTCTCGGACCACACTGAGGATTTCCTGGAGGTGTTTCTTGATGATTTCACAGTTTTTGGAAATTCATTTGATCATTGCTTGGGAAATTTGGAAAAAGTTTTGAAAACATGTATTGAAAAGAACCTTGTCTTAAATTTTGAAAAATGTCATTTCATGGTTGAAAAATAGATAGTGTTGGGGAACATAATTTCACAATAATGGGATTGAGGTTGATAAATCAAAATTTGATGTAATAAATTCCTTGCCCTATCCAACTTGTGTCAAACATGTTAGATCCTTTTTAGGGCATCCAGGATTTTATAGAAGATTCATCAAGGATTTCAGTAAGATTTCTCTCCCTCTCTCAAGATTACTTTTAAAGGATTCTAACTTTAATTTTGATTGTGCATGTAGGGAATCATTTGATAAATTAAAGGAAAGGCTGATTACACCACCAATAATGAATCCACCCAATTGGGATTACCCTTTCGAGATACTTCGTGATGCATCCAACCAAGCAGTGGGAGCCGCTCTATCACAGAGAATTGACAGCAAGCCTCAAGTCATCTCTTATGCATCAAGGACCTTGGATGAAACACAAATACATTACACAACCACAGAGAAGGAGTTCCTTGTAGTCGTTCTTTCACTAGATAAATTCCGATCATATCTTCTGGGAACTAATGTTGTTGTTTTTTCTGATCATACAGCTCTTAGGTACTTAATGAAAAAGGAGGATGCTAAACCACAGTTGGTGAGATGGATGATACTCTCACAAGAGTTCAATTTGGAAATCAAAGTTAAGAAGGGGAATGAAAATAAAGTGGCTGATCATCTGAGTCCACTACCCCACACCGCTGAAACAGAAATACCAAAGTATAACCCACTTAATGATGAGCTTCCTGGAGAACAACTCTACATCATCAACAGTTAAGTACCATGGTATACCAACATTTTCAACCATTTGGTAACATCTCAGGTACCCTCTCATCTATGCTCTCATCAACAACATAAGCTTAAATCTGAATCAAGATTTTCCATTTGGGAAGATCCGTTTCTGTAAAAAATTTGTAATGATCAAATCATAAGAAGATGCTTGCCAAGAAGTGAAATTGAATCAGTGTTTGAATTTTGTCATAAATTATCTTGTAGAGGCCACTTTGGACCTTAGAGGACTGCCCAAAAAGTTTTAAAATCTGGACTCTACTGGCCCACCTTATTCAAGGATGCATATGAATTTTGTAAAAGATGTGAAAAATGCAAATTTTCTGGTAACATATCAAAACGACATGAAATGCCACAAAAACCAATCACCTTTTGTGAAATTTTTGATGTTTGTGGCATAGATTTCATGGGACTATTATCAATGTCATTTGGAAATTCATATATTCTTTTGGCGGTAGACTATGTTTCAAAATTGGTGGAAACAAAAGCAACCATAACTGATGATGCAAATGTTGTTTGTGATTTTGTTAGGGATAACATTTTCTGTAGGTTTGGCGTGCCATGAGCAATCATCAGTGATCAGGGAACTCATTTCTGCAATAGGAAAATGGATTCATTGCTGAAGAAGTATGGGGTGCATCATAGAACATCTACCCCATACCATCCCAAACAAATGTCCAAGTAGAAGTCTCTAATAGAGAAATCAAATCCATTCTGGAGAAGACTGTTAAACCCAACCGGAAAGACTGGAGCCAAAAGTTAGATGATACATTATGGGCATACAGAACAGCCTACAAAACACCGATAGGGATGAGTCCCTATAAATTGATCTATGGAAAGAGTTTCCACCTTCCTGTGGAGTTGGAGCATAGAGCCTACTGGGCGGTAAGAGAGATGAATCTGGACCTTGAGAAAGTTGGGAAAGAAAGATGATTATAATTGTAGTAGTTAGAGGAAATTAGAAGGGAATCTTTTGAAAACTCAATGATCTCTAAAGAGAGAACAAGGATGGACCATGACCAGATAATTCAACCAAGAACCTTCAACCCTGGAGATCACGTGTTACTCTTCAAATCCAGACTTAAGCTTATGCCAGGTAAACTTCATTCCAGATGGGAAGGCCCCTTTACTGTTATTCATGTATATCCTTTTGGTGCTGTGCAGATTCAAAAGGAAGGAGGAGGAAACCCATTCACTATAAATGGGCAGAGGCTGAAGAAGTTCCATGGGACCGTACCTCAAGAACCAGTGGAGAAGATCACACTCCTTCACCCTGAATACAAATGAACACCTACCAGGTTGCATCATTCCTTTACACTTGATTAAATGCAGTAAGTCCATCTTTTTGAAACATACATAAAAAATTTTATTTACATGCATTGAGGACACTGCATAAATTATGTGTGGGGGAGGGATTCTTATAGTCCAGGAGATTTTTCAGAAATTTTTTTTTGTTTTTTTTTGGTTTTGTCGAGCCAATGACATTAAACAAAGGTGCTACTGGGAGGCAACCCGCATTTTCCCCCATTTTCCACTTGTCTTCTTAGTCATTTACCAACATGATTGAACGGGCCTGCACTATCAATTGTTTTCATTTTTTTCAGGTCCATTAATGAATAGGGTGTCATGGGATTATACGTCGTGAAGAAAAGGATCCATTTGATAGAGGATTATGAGTTTCATTTCTATATTATTCGACATTATTCCCTACATTTTTAGTCTTTTAATGAATTAATAAAAAATGCATTCCCATGCTTGAATTCATGTTTTACTTGACTTCTCTAGGAGACATGAGTTTCATAGAAATCCAGTGATTCTATGTTTTAGATTTCAATGTTTCTGAGATTGAATGATTAAAATGGATAATTGGATGATTAAAGTGATGCAAGGATATTGAAATAAGGACTCATGATTTAAGATAATTAATTGATTCATGTAAATGAAATTTCCCTTCCATTTTTCATTCTTTGAATTTCTGAAATTCATGTGAATTAATTTGTTATTATTAATCATGCCATGAGTGATTGTCCAATATTATATTCTCATTCCTGAGAGGATTTCTAGACCAAATATTTCCTATTTTATCTTGATCATATTTATTGAGTGATCTTGGGACGTGCCACCTGCTAGAACTTTTATTGAAACTTGTCAAAGCTATGATTGTACAAAACCACATTTAAAATGATTGAGGCATATCTTTGGCTAGCCACATTTTATCCTATGACCCACCTTTACATTTATCCTTCGTAAGCCCTTAGATGCCATGAATTTCCTTATAGGTTTAAGCCACATTACAATCCAATTTTTTCTTACCTTCACGGACTTTTAGTATTTTTGCATGGTTATTTCAAGTTTGAGTGTGTGGGAAGGGCCTTTCATGTGCGTTCCTTGGGATATGCATCATTTTTTGGGTGCTGTAATGTATGAGTCATCATTTTGGGCAATGTATTATTAGAAAATTTGGCATGAGTCATCATTTCATTATGCTTCATTCATTTCATCCAGTTCTCAATAAAAAAAAGAAAAAAAAAAGAAAAAAAATCATAATAAAGATGTGCCTTTTTGGAGCATTACAAAAAAAAAGAAAATAAAGTTGTGCCTTTCTGGAGCTTTACAAAAAAAAATTGGGAGAACTTGGATGATATCATTATTTGTAATCATTTATTGACTCATGACCCATGTCATTGAAAGGGGAGTGGTGTTGTGATTCACATTTCAAGGGGATTTGAGTGAGATTCATCTTGTGTTTTCACTTGATTAATCATGCATTGTACATAAGAGTAAAACCTCCTACTTCTGGCCTTTAATTATTTCAATCATTTACCCACCAACCCTAAGCCACAGAGTCATTTGAACCATTATTTCAAGTCCTCACGATTTTATGTGTGTTTTGTCTTTACAAAGTGGAGAAAGTAGTTACTTTACAAGCCTATGGGTAAGGAGCATGTTCTCATGATATGAGCATAACTCCACTATTAATTGTATCATGAGTGATGAGAGAAAAGATTCAAAAGTGAGGTAGGTCGTTATTTGGCGTGTTTAATAATAATAAATTGAGAAGCTTGAATGAATGAAAGGAGAAGCTTCGTTATTTTTCAAAGGGGAAAAGTAAAATGCTTGAATTGATTGTTTCTTTGAAAAATGGAAAATTAAATTTTTATTTTTTGTGGAACTGGAAAATTTGATTGGACATTGATAATCATTTGATTTTATTCCATTTGAAATTTAAATATTGGTGACACTGGTGCCCTTTGAATTCCATGTTGAGATTTTATGCTTGAGTACAAGCATAGTTTAAGTGTGGGGAAATTGATAGAGAAAATATTTTCAATTAATTTATATTGAATAAAATTGTTTTAAAATCACAAAAATGTTCCTCTAAGATGAATTGTTTCATTTTTATGATTTGGGTGTTATTTTGAGCTGAATAGTAAAAATTGGCCATTTTGGATTTTTAATAGTTTTAACTTATTTCTAAATTTTGGCCATAACATTATCTACATTGATCCAAATTGCATGATTCTTTCTTTTCTATATTCTAAACATCTATGGATTAATTTAATAGTTTTTACTAAAGGCTTAATCGGCCATATGGAAGCTCAATAGAAGATCACAAGTTGGATCAAGAAAACTATTTCCAGTTCTGCCTATTTTTGGTGTGGGACCCATAACTCAACCATTGTGGCCCCCACTGTTGTAACATTCGGTGGGTGAACGCGTAAGGCGTGTTGGAGCATCTTTTATTAAGGAAGCACCACGGGATTCAGCCGTTTGAGGGTCCATTAAAGCTTCCTAATCTGAGGATTGGCGTTTTGGAGATTCGGACTGGACAAAATAAATGATCACAGTAAAACGGTCATAACTCTTGGAATACCTGTCCAAATCCTCTGATATTTTTAGGGGACACAGACAAGACAATTAGGAACAACATTTAAGAAGGGATTAAAGCGTGAAGAGGTCATTGATGGGGTACAATACGCGACATCATTCGGAGGACAGAAATCTGGCTATAAAAGGAGGAGAGCTCCTCCTCCTCAAGACATCTCATTCTCCACCCCATTCCTTCTGGGGCACCAAGGAGAAAAACATATCAGATTTTTCTTTTATTTATTTTATTTTAAAATGTCTCTTCTCCCGCATTATCTCTCTTACCCCATCCATGGAGGGGTAGCTTCATTTGAGTGATCGGAAAGAGGGGAGGCTGGACCAATGTGTTGTGCTTGAGTTTTGTGCTTGAAATGAATAAAACTTGTTTTTCATTCTTCTTCCAGTTCCAATTCATAATTCAGTATTAAATTACGAATGCAGGTGTGTTAATGTTTTAATTCTGAAATTATAAATTGCTTTGGTCGATGATCACATCTCCCTCCACCCAATTCTAATGTGTATACGGTGGAACATGATTAGGGTTGGGTGGTGATTGCTTGACGGTTGTCAAGCACGTGTGTATGATTGTATGTTGAAATCCTGGTTTATTATGGAACAACAATTCTAGCTCTGGGATTACTCAAATTAATCAAGAGACCTTCTACAACCCTAAACACATTGGAAGGAGGATAGACCAATCTTAGGTTTTAGAAAGGAAAATTCTCATCACATCTCTCTAACCAGTTTAAGGAAGAAGAAGAGATAAAAATTGGAATCCATGATGGCACAACACTAAGTCTAGACGAACCCAATCCGATCACTACCTTTATCATTTGTTAAAATAAATCAATTTTTTTGTTTGTTTCTCTCATAGTCATTCAAATTGATTAAAACCAATCTTTTTACGAAAACCAACAAAAAGTGACAACCTTGTTTTGTGTGCACTCCTCTTCGAGAGACTACCTAGGATCAACTGCTATACTATACTGAGGTAAATAAATTATTGTTTTTCCATGCCCCACGATAGGTGTGCGTCACAATATCTATTAAAAAGTTTTTGTTATATTTTTTCATATCAATGTTTCCACTTCCTACGTATTTTTTCCAACCGGGGAACGTAGTTATGGGACCATTGTACTTTTCTTTTCTATCTTATTTAAAATATGTGATATTAACCCTATTTATGATGTGTGTTTTTCAACAATAGATTATATTCAAATATCAATCCCTTGGTTAATGAGATCGAGTTTAAATTTTTAGAACAAAATTTAATTAATGTGGGAAGAATGAAACACTTAAAAAATTCTAAAGTTGAAATATTGTATTTGATAGCGTGTATAACATGAAAAACCAAGCATGTATGGTAATGTAATATCTGAAGACTATAAAAAATAATTACAATTTTATATAAATATAATATTGTATATTTCATGAAAAGATCACAATCCCTAATTTATCTTCACACACATGCATGAATGACCTTGTTCGATAGTCTGAATTACACCTAAGAAGATATTTTAACCGAATAATAACATATTATTAAAATATTATAATTTAGTATAATAAGATGTAACCAAGCCATTAAATTATAATTTATAAATAATATAAACTAAATAATAAAAATATATGGTTTAATGAAACAAATAATGAACTAATTTGATAAAAAATTATTAGAAATGAATATAAGAACCTATTGAATATAATTGAAATATTTCTCATAAAGACCTATTTTATTCACCCAAAGGAGGATTACCATAATAAAATAAATTTAATACTAGTTGTGGATGATTATAATTAAATATATATTATATATTCTATAAAATTTACTTTATATTATTCTAATATATTCTATAGACATAAGAGAATATCAAGCCGAATTTTTCTTATAAAATATTATATTTCTATTATGGCACTTTTACCAAATTTTAAGAGTGAACCTATTTTAAATCCCATTTCTATATTTTTTAAAATTATTTTATGTAAAACATGAATATATATTTCTAAATATAAACATAAAATTTTGTTTAGGAATAATTTTGGGTATTCTTCTGTGAGGTTTTTCTTTTTAATGAATAGTTAAAATTAATTAATTTTTATTCAAAACTGCTTTTAATCTAATCTATTTATAGTTTATATTTATAGTTATAACCAGTTTTAAATTTTAATTATATTAAATTTGTATTAAATAATCCAAGTTAGGTATATTAAATCAATTTCACTATGAAATTGGTTAAAAATATGTTGTAATCTTTTGGATGTTTTTACAATAAGAACCACATTATCATCATGTATGTAGAGTTAATTTCAAAATTAATTTCTTCCAATTATGTGATTGTAATGTGGAAAAATGGATTCCATGTTTGGATTCATAAAAATTTATATTTTTCTATAAGGTAAAAATATTTTTTGACTAAAAATATTAGTGAAATTAATTAAAATAAATTATAATGACTAAGGTGGAAATAATCTTCCCACTTGACTATCCTTTAATAGTATGGTCCCAAATGACCTCAAAACATGTCTAAAATCAATTTCATGGAAATATTTATACCATATACTCCCATTTATAAAATTTTTAACATTATTGTATTTATATTAAGTAGGAATAACATGGGTGTAATTTATTTTCCAAAATATACAATAGTGATTATCCTTATCAACTATAAAAATACCTCCTTGCATCCCACATCCTCACACCTATCAAGCAACATTGGATCAACCAAGATATAAAAACATAGCTCTTACAAACACCCCCTAATCCTGGAAACATAATTTTTTCTAGAGTAACATCCACTAAATCCTATTGTCGTAATCCAAAAGGAGTTACCCAAAGAAGATATTATATCTGTCCTTAAGCTCTTTAGTTTTATTTCCATTATCCACTACCTTAAATCTTATTATATCATAATTATATAAAAAACCATTTTCCTAAATATTCCATTTGGATTTTATACTTACGGTTCTACCTATAATCACACACACTTCCATATAATGGTCAACGAACATACTATTTACGTGTATCATGAACTACTGCCTTGAGAAATGATGATGGTTATTTTTACCATACCAACTTTTATGTTTTGGAATTATGATCAAATATATATTCATATATTTTATATATTATATTTATTATGTTTTTATTATTATGTAATTATTTTATAAGACATAACCTTTTACATTCCATTTTGGGTAAATATGATGATATCATTTAGGGAAGTGTGGACAATCAACTCTTCGATGCGATTTGAATTGATCATAATACACATAAAACATATAAAATATTTTTTTAATTAAAAATATGTTACATAATTTAAATATATATTAAATTAATCATAAAATTAAATTTATTTAATATAATTTATCAATTTATTTATTACCCTTTTAACACATGAAAAAGTGATAACGTCGCTCTTGGATGTGCAGACAACCACCTCGTCGACACGATGTGATACCTTTTATATAAAAAGAATCATATTTATAAATAAATATTATAAAATAACATGTAATCTAATATATAATGATCATTATATAAAAAAAGTGTTAATTACTTTTTTTCATAATGATCACCAAAAATGGGGACATTACTCTTCCATACGTACGACCCACCTACTCCATGATTTTGACGTGGGTTCATTTTTCATAACCATATTTAACGATTTGTTTTAAAAGTATAATTGATTATTAAATATTTAAATTAATTTATCATTATTATTCTTCATGTGTTTATATAATGATCGATTAGACCATAGTTGATCTACCAAAGTCAATTTTGACTCATAAATAGAATATGGTAAAAACACCTGATGTAAACATAGATGTTTAAGATTGTTTTTTACAAAATTGTAATAAGTGAAGTAAAAGTGACAATAAAAATGAAAAAATTTATCATGAATGTAAGTAATTAACATTAGTTTATTATTTAGAAATATAAATACACAAGTGACATGTTATACTCAAGGTAAGGGATTTCATATCAATTTACATTTCATTGAGACTTATTTGTTATTATGAAACAATTAACATTTAAATGGTGTATATACTACCCTTTAACAAGTTATATCAAGAATATCCTAATTTTTATGATCTTGTAAGATTTGTTTATTCTTTTTACTTCATTGGGATATGATTAAAATGTTTCAAAGTAGTATGGGTAAAATATAAATGTTTAAATAACATTTCCCACAATAATGTTTTAATGATATTTAAAAGGTATTTTCATTCATCAATATCAACACTGATTATTGTTACATATACTCTACTAAGAAAATATTAATAAATCCATATCCTTTATTCAATAAATATATTTTTTTGATAAGGAACACTATTTATATGATAAATTTATTATCTTAAATATGTGGAAGTATTTAAATTAGAAGAAACGGAAGGGGAAGGATTATTGATAGACCCTCAATGCATCTCTAGTCTCATGACACAAATCAATTGGCAAAATAAGAATAGTATAAACCATGTTTAGAATTTATCATTAGATTATAGTTCTTTATCTTTTATATATGTGGTGAACAATATTAAATTATTTTATTTATTTTATTTTTCCTTCATTATCCATTATATTTTTCATCGACATATCAATGTATGCATTTCATTTTTAGTTCATTGATTAAATGGAATTTGTTTTCAGTTTCTTAACATTATATATTGATTTTTCATTATCTAGTTATTTTAATGGCATGTGTAATCAATTATTTAACTTTACATGTTCATTTACTTACATCAATTCATTATTTATTCCTCCTAACATATCCTTATTGAGAATTTTTTCTCACCCTTATTATGTTTCCTTTCCCCTGGTTATAAAGAAGATATGTTTGAATATGATTTTATGGGGGATGTTTCTTTTATTTTATCATGTAAAGTATTTTTTTTCAAATAAAATCAAGGTATAGTTGAAGAAATATGGTTTTCCAAAACTATTAAACTATTTGGTACCTTGGGATTTGAAGCCTGTATCTATGCTAATTTAATAATATTATGCATCAGCATTTATAATTCTGGGGTAGAAGTATTACTATCGGTACTTGAGGGAGTTTATTAGAAACCATGGACACTATATTTAGAAAATAAATATTAGATAACATAAACATAAGATAGAATTTGATGATATTTTTAAAAGGAAATCATATACTTTTTTAACAGTTGAGATTGGGTGAGTATTACTAGAAATACAACCATATCGGGATACTACAAGTGGATGTGGTTCTTGAACTAATTTACCTAAGAGTAACAACCACGGAAAGCTGTGTCAGTCTTGAATAAACATAACGTGGTAGGAGAAAATGAGCATTACTATGCACTTGGTTTGACACTCCTAGAGGATACACATAAGACTATTTTCATTTTATATAAAACCTATATGACATATTTAAAATTTAAATGTATCCCTATATAAAAACATGTTTATGATTATGTAATTTTATATAATCAAAACATTCAGTATATTCTATGTGTTAATAAATATTTATAATTATAATATTTTGATAATTTTATAGTCTAATTATGTATATGTCATCTTTAAAAAAGAGAACATTGGTGGATGAACGACATAAATACTCATGGAATATTTAGCGACTAACCTAACAAGGATGTCAATACAACTGGTACTAGAAATTACAATGTTATTGAAATATTATGGTACCATAATTATGTTATGAATAACATTAATGTATGATTGGAAAAACCTATCCCATAGAGAAAATATCCTATGATTGATCACTTTGTGTGACAGAGGCCCCCACAATTTCATGGGACTACTGATCCAGTTGAATATGGGAAATGGATTATGTATTGGGAAATGGTATTTATGGAATTATGATTGGGTTAAAGGAAAAGGTTACACATTTGGTGTATTTTCATTTAGGTGATGAAGATCAATGGTGACATTTAATCCAAAATACTGCGGAGGATGAAGAGATATAACTCATTGAATGGAGAATTTAAAAGGAGACATTCTTTGATTAATAATTCCCTTGTGATCAACCATATGATATGAAGATAATATTCCTTAGTTTAATGTGAATAGAGAAATAAAGTGTTGTGGAGTACGGAGATACCATTAAAAGGTTAGAAAATCTTGCGATAGATTTTTTACATCGCAGATAATGCACGAGTGAACATTTTTTTACGATCTTAATAAAAATCTTCAATGAGAACGTTTCTCAAAAAAAATTCATCATATGATGAAATAATAATTTGTGACATCAATATTGAGAAATAATTCTCTAGAATCAATATATTCTTGGGAATCCAAGAAAAGAAGAGGAAAACTAATCATCCAGGAAAGTGAATGAACCCATCAATGTGGGAACAAAGGATTTTACAACATGTGATAACTGTGGAAATAATCACCCTAGTAAATGCTTGAAGGAAATGGATGTTTATTATATGTGTGAAGATATGGGTCACCTTGCTAAATAAGGAAAGGTTAAAAATAAAAAGGCAATTATTGAGTGTTCCAACGACAAGGATATAGGGTACTATGAAAATAGATACCCCAAGCATCGAGGGAACATACATCATAAGAATCCAAGGGATCAAGGTCAAGAAAATATTATTTACACTACTGAAGTTGATCCTCATGGATTTTAGATATTATTTATGGGCTTTATATGGCATTGAAAGGGGGTATTAAATCATTTTTTATGTCGAAAGACACGTTGCTAGAGCGAAAAAAGTGGGGAACGAGAAAATGAACGAAGACCGCTTAGTGAGGACACGATGCCACCGACACGGGGCCACCGTTATGGTGCCACCTTCACGGTGTCACCGTCACTATGCCACCCCCACGTTGCCACCCTCACATTTCCACCGTCACGGTGTCACCCTCACGGTGCCACTGTTTCGGTGCGAGACCGTGACTGGTGCCACCTTTTTGGTTGAACCATTTGATGGAACCATGTTTTGGGAAAGTACTGGACTAGGAGGATCCGGGCCATTACAGAGAACTATTCTTCTCCCATCATAACCATGACTATCCTTTAGTAAGAAGCTCATACAAGGGATCATATGATATTATAATAAAATAGGGTACCCCTCAACCACTTCCCCAATAGTTTTAGGATATAAAATAACATCATATGTCCTAATTCATATCTCTCAAAACTCATACATGATGACGCATAGGATAATTTAATCCAGTATGAAGACACCTGTTCTAATATAGCATGCATGATATGAAACACATCATCTCATCATTCCAAAAAAAATTCCATATAGTAACCTAATGCTTTGAGGGAGAAAGAAAACTCATATATTGTGTATTATATATAATCAATTGAACCTCTGTCCAACACATCACATACATCAAGTATCACACTTCACCGACATGATAGACTATACAAAATATACCATTAACAAAAATTACAATATTTACTACATATTTGGAGATATTTTTGATTTAATAAAAAAATCCATTAAACCCTCTACATATATAAATTGAGAGACATAACCATAAATCATATAGATATATTACATAACCTATAGAAGAGATTGGGTTCATACGGGGCTTTCAAAAATCCTTTTCTTTCAAACCTAGATATTGGGAAACACCCTTTTAGAGTCTGTTTGGGGCGATTCACCCAAATGACGTGGGTGGTGTAGTGAATTAAATCAAAAAACAATCATGGTATATATAAATCCCACAACCACACTATGGGAAACTACCAATCCTTATACTCATCTATCACTAACATCGCATGTATGTCTTGGATTCCACTAATTAGGCCAAAGTATCAAAAAATAATAGTGTTAAAAAATAATCTCTTATCATAATTATTATGTCGGTTATCGAAACACTAATTTCATAATGGACATTGGGAAACAAATAATGTTAAATTTAAATAAACAAGAATTAAATATATTTTATAACTATATTTAAGATTAATTAATATTAAAAAACAATGTTTAATTATTTTACTAACAATATTTGTTTGTTTTTATTAAAATAGACATGTAATATTTTTTTGGACATAAGGTGTTCATTTAAAAAAAAAATAAACATGTAATATTTTATGTTTTAACTTCATTTTAAATTAAAAATGATGTAAAAGGTCATTAAAAAATCCATGCATTATCCCCTCTTTCATATGATGCACTTTTTATAGAAAACCTAAACCCTAAAACACATGACTCCGCATTCTGATTCATTTGGATTCATCTTGTTCAATTTATCTATTTTTTTCTTCGTTTTCATCATTTGTTTTCTATAATTAATCCTTATTTCCCTTCATTTAGTTCATTCAGTGCATCCATCACCATTTTAATTTTCTAATTTTCCACCACACAATTTTGGAGTTGTATTCTTAGATAGTTTACAATCAAAGGTTCACTAATCACCAATTCAGATATCTCTGTCACAAATTTGAAGCATCTCAATATTTTATATGTGGATTATTTATTTTTCGTTTTATATTTTTTTTTAATTTTTTATGTTTTAAATTTTTTTATATGAATATAACTTTAAATTATACATTATTATCTTTTTAAATAGTTTCATTTTCTAAATGCATTTGTGATTATAATTTTTTTAATGATATAATTTATTTTTCATTGGAATTATTTTTATTTACAATTTTATATATTTATAAATGTTTTATAATCAATTTTTTGTAGTTAATGTTATCGATAATTATATGATAAATAATAAATGTTTTTTGATCAAGTTGAATATTTTTCTTGTTGAATCTCTGATGTAAGCAGCCATTCTAGAGTAGGGTTACCCAAAAATGGAGAATGAATAATAAATAATCTCTATAATATTGCTTGAATAATTAAAACAAATGAATATTATTTGAATATAATTATTTTTAATTTCATATATAACATTTTCATTTAAAAATAATATTTTTTCATGACATTATATTTTTAATAAATAATATTAGTAATTAAATAAAATTTTATTATGCACACACACATATATTAATAATTTGTAAATTAAAATAAGTGTGATTACATTGTGCTTATTATATTAAATAATGTTATGTCATTTAATCTATTATTCGTTCTTTATTAGTTCATCACCATTTAATAACTTTTATTAAAGAAATCAATCATATTTTTTATCATTATGTAACATTTTTTTATTTATCTATAAATGGTAAATTTTTTATTTGGATTATAAATTTTTATGTATAAACTTCTTCTATTTATATATATATATCCATAAATGATTATATGTTTTAATATATTCACATTTTATATAGTGATATTAGGTCATTAATGGATCCTAATTAGAACAATTAACAAAGATAAACTTGTAAATAAGAAATATTAGTGGAAGGTTTCTCATAATTTTGTAATATATATACTTAAAAATAATTATCTTAGTTGTTCCAGGATTATTTAAGTTTAATTAAAGGAATGGGTGGAGTGATTAATATTTTTTTGAATTTATTAAACTTTTAAAAAAGTTACATCTATTAAGAAACACCCTTCCTGATTCTAATTATGATGGAAAAAAAATATTATGAAAAATTGAATTTGGGTATAATAATGTAATTTATTTCACCAATTTTTATGAGTTTTATAGGAAAGAATATAAAAGTTTAATAAAATGACCAAAAAGTTGTACATCAGTATATAATATAGATATTAAATTCAATTCTGATTGGTTTTTTGATACAAAATACTAACCACTTGGTAATTCAATTTGGAACATTCTAAAAATTATTATTTTGAAGGGTTTATTAGAAAATTAAAATATTAAATAATGGTTGAGATGACATATAGATGAGTGTATATCTAATGGAAACTTATGTCACCTAGCTGATTCGCCATTGGGGTAGATATTTGATGAGAAATTCTCTAATTTTGGTATTGAAGTAAGAAATATCAGAATGTGACTGTGCATAGAGGGAATGAATCCATATAAGGGTCTTATTAGGAAAAATAGTTCATTTCCTATTTTTAGTTTAAAACATATACCCATTTAAAAATGAATAAAAAATGTGTTATAATTGTCTTCATAAATTTTTTTTACCAAAAATAACCAGGAAATGAAATTGATGTGTAACATTCACCATTTATGGATGATTTGAATGTTTTCTGGGCAATGTGTGTGATAATTTTGGATAAATATAAGAAAGTGTATTTTTTTTATAAACTATGGTACTATTAATAATAATAAATTTGCTACATAAGGTAACACATATGTATATAGTGTTATCAGACAAAAATCATTTATAACTTATGATGAAGAGACTTCATATTATTAACTGTACAATTGAATAATAAAAGTATTTATGGGACAATGAATATTTTTATGAATGGATCATCCATATCCTAGATTGAAGAATACATTTAATTATTTACTTTAATATAATATCCAACCAAAACCATTTTCCGTTGTAAAATATTATTGGGTTAAAAATATTTATTTCACAATGGGAAGGAAAATAATTTATAGTCATGAACAATTATTTACATGAAAGAGTCTATTTTATTCAAACTACCTCTTTAATGATTTCTGGAGATAAAATGTGACATTTAAATTATTCATATTGGGAAAAAATATATGATTATTTGAATGAAACATTATTATACATAAATGGATGGAGAAAAAAATTAGTTTATGCAAGATTAGTCACTATATCTACGGGAATACATTTAGAGGCTTCTCCCATTGGGAATTGAAATATAAAATATTTTCCTATGGATTATCTCACATTAAAAATGAGTGAGAAGATGAAATTTTTTCGATGTATAAATAGTGTTATTTACCAACCATATATTATTTAAATGAGAATCCATTTTAAATTATAAGAAATTAAATTAATAGGCATGACATCTCATGATTCCCCTAGATTGAAATAACCACTACTAATAGTCACACTATTGTGTATATTAGTGATACCTATCAGAATTACTATCATGAGGTTATGTTATTTATTTGAATCCATATTTAGCAATGTAAATGATCCAAATTTTTTAGATGTGTTGGATAACGAATATTCTCTCATAATATATATTTTAGTAATGTTTTTCACAATTTTTTTAATATAATGGATCATCTAGTGATTCCTATGGTGTGAGAAATAAAAAAATGGGGGCATGTTTTTTTATATTGGATATATATTTATGACATATATATTAAACTTGTGATGGGATGTGTCAAAAGACTCAATCAATCTAGGGTTTCTACTATTATAAAATATATATCTAAATAAGTGATTGAGTATTTTGTGGATTATTTGTGTGATGAAGTACACATTGGTCTTCTTATATCTCAAAACATGATAGTTGACATTGATGGTAAAGGGATTCATGGTGTAAAGGTAACATGAAGTCCACATTATTATGTGATTCATACACATTTATACATTATGAATTTTAAATATGAGTTAAAACATAATCTATCATCCCATATTGCTATATTGAGGGTGTAATATCTTAAAATATGTAAAAATGGTTGATGTTTTAGCATAAAAATACAATTTTTTCATGGGTTAAAGAGTGAGTAAATATATAGAAATATGCATTGGAAACATTGAAATGTTTTCTAGGTCGACCATCTATACATTTTATTACATGTTATGGTTTTTATAATAATGGGTTGAAAATTAAAATAGAAAAAATCAGGATAATAATAGTTCCCTTAAAAAATTGGGGTAAGGGACATCACAAAAGAATTTTACTTTTGAAGTAAAAAAGATAAATACCAATTTAATGTGTGAAAAAAATATCTTTTAATTTTTAATATATATGGGAAATTTATTAAACTAAATTTGACGTAACAAGGTCAAA
This sequence comes from Viscum album, assembly GCA_963277665.1. NCBI lineage: Eukaryota > Viridiplantae > Streptophyta > Magnoliopsida > Santalales > Viscaceae > Viscum > Viscum album. Next base: position 1,342,058,881 of record OY728132.1, read on the forward strand.
CTATTATTGGTTTGATAATTACAGTGGTGTAAAACAATATTGTTTTGGATATAAAGTCATTGATTTGAGAAGATCTATTTACAATGAGTAATAATTTACCACTGAGATATATGCATTATAAATATTTTATATAATGGACCCATCAAATGATTTGTGGTATGTCATTTTTCAGGGAAAAATTACTCATTTCGGCGATGAGGATGAGAATGATGTTATTAATATACATAAGGTTTATTAATCTTTTATAAAATTTTAGGTGATAATAATTAATATAGTATTGACATAGTTTATGGTTTATGAAATGATCATGTCAAATGGAAATGGGAAAAAACAAAGATACTATTCTAATAATTCATGAAAATATTTATATTTTATTTATTACTTGAAATTTACACATGTAAACATCTATATAATTATATTTATATTTTAAAAAATGTAAATATTGACTCTTTATAGTAATTTTGTGTTAAATTTTATATTCAACATTTACAATTAATGATTTTTTATTGAAAAAATGATGTAAATCCTTTTTTTCTTAAACATACAAATATAAAAAAAATTCCAACAATGAAATTTACATTTATATATTTTTACCATATATATAATATTTGAATTAATGTATATATTTAGTATTTTATGTAACATATATTTCAGTTAAGAACAATGATATCAAATTTTTTAAACATAAACATGTTTTAAAATATTTTTTACCTATATAATGTTTTATTAATTTCATTAGATATTAAAATTTGTAATAATAGGTAGTTACACATATTATCATTAAATTAGTCAATTTAAATTATAAAAAAGACATATCGGACCATTAACCATGGTACATGTAAGTTTTTTTCATATTTTTTTGAATAGGTTCCTTGGAGAAAGAGTCCATGTATTGTTGATTAAAAAAATTAATTACAGAATTCTGAAGGTTGAGATTTTACCAAAAAACAAATATTGGGTTTGTATAATTCACAAGTAAGATAAATAATCCAAGTAATATTTATGCTAATACCATTATTAGAATGAACATCTACCAAATAATTCACCTCATGACAGAAATGTGTGATTATATAATTAATTCTAGTGATAGAGTTCATGAATTCATTCCATAGAGACATAAGATTCCCTGAAAAGTGAAAGGTACCATATATTTTTTCTTGAATAACTATTGTAGAATATATTTTGATCAATCAAATATTCCAACCTTTTGAATGATTAAAAAATAATTCATGGATGAAAAAAATAATATCGTCTTAAAGAGTTGATGATCATCTACATGAACCATAATAACAACCAAGATTATTCCCAATGTGATCATGGTAAGTAACACCACATCCTGAGGGTATATAGTTACCTTTTGAAGAACCATCAAAAATTATTTTAATCCACTTCTGGTAATGTGGTTTCCAGAAGTCCTCTATAGTCCCTGTTAGTGGATTCAAATTCCCATCAACAGCCATCCTTCTAAAAAATATGAATTTTTGAGATTTTTTTTTGGAAAAGTCCAATTATAGATTATAAGAATCCTTAATAATGAGAATAATATTTACAATTTAAAATAATTGATTTAAGGGGGGTTTTCTATGAATTATCTTATTATAACCACTCCATACTGAATGATGGTGTTCTTCCACCACCATAGATTATGATTCCTTGAGTTCATAGATATGGGATTACAAGTTTACTAATAATTTGACATGCATTTTTATAACAAAGGATACCTGTTAATTTTGAATATAATGATAATTCAATTAGCCCAATTGAAAAAAATATATGTCATGTCTCCATCCCTAGACATTATAGAATTACCATGTTACATCTTGATTGGATGTCCATTAACAAGATGTAATAAGAGTTGTTTCAGGTGTCCATACTGATAAAATTTATCAATAGAGTCATTTTGATCTCATTAATTATATATTATTTATTATATTGGACTAATAATTATAAAATTCAATTAAAAACTAAAATTAACATTAATGAAATGAATGAAATTAATTAAATTTGTTTATTTTGAGAGGTATAACACTAGATATATTTTAAAATAAAATTGACAATTTTTTTTGGTAGTTACTGACTGAAAACCCAGCCTAATGATGGGTATTTAGATGTATACATGGACTAAATTTTCCAAAATCCAACATGATGAATCATTAAGGATATAATAATAATGTTATATTTTTTAATTTCTTCTTTATTACATGATTACTTCTTTTTTTACGTTCATGTAATAGGAATCGAGGATATATCACCAAATGTTAGAGTTACTGAATGTAAACACTCATACTTTATCATGATGAGGGTGTCATTTAATATAGGGAAAAATGATTGAAGGAATTTTTAATTCATCAATATCAAAATATAGTTGTGGTTTTGAAGTTAAATTTTTCTGTCCTCCATATCCCACACTCACCATTAAAATTGAGAATATCTAGTATGGAAAAAAAATTTCTAACAGAAAAATCTAAAGAATTATATAACATTATTGTAAGAAATTAATTATAATTTTTTTTATATCTATTTTATAAAATTTATTTCACTAATTGAAAATTTTATGATATCATTTCAAGATAACCATTATTAATTATGAATGTATGAAACTTTTTTTCTTGAGGGTATGATAAAAGAATTTAGTTACTACTTTAAGAAATCCAAAACACCATTTTTATATAATAGGATATGTGGAAGTGTTTTTATTAAGAGACTTTTTTTTCATAAATGTTTTAAATTGAGGTATGTGGAAGTATATTCATTATAAAATGATATAGAAAAGATAAAATAGTCAATGAGTGATCAAATTAAATCAATTTTGTAGAAAATTTTTGATAAAAAGGTTGGATAATTATGAAAAATGTAGCCTACCTACTCAAATCCTCAACCTCCTCATTCAGAAATGACCTTATATTATGAAATGTATATAATTGTTCTCCATGTACATATTGTATCATATAAAGATTTACATATTTTGGGTGATTTTTTACATCATCGTCCTATGGAGTTGGGTCAGTTAAGAGTATCAGTATATGATATTATTGATCCAAATAATTTTTTCCCAATTACCTAGAGAGGTGGTTTCTGGAGATGCAGATTGTGTGGGCCATTAGTAAAATTCGACATCAACCATTCGTCAGTACATGACATACAAAGTATATGATTTGTAAAATATAATTTTCATTTTATTGAAAATTACATTAAAAATTTTCTTTTATTTAATTTATATAATAGAATATAAAATAAAGATATTTTGTTTAAGATAAACCAAAGGTTCAATAACTAAAAAATTTGGATACATCTATGATTTCTGATGGGCTAAAAATATTATCCCATATTTTCTCACTATTGGATAATATTTAAGATTTTTTAATGATTTCTGATATATGTGGAAGATACTATGGATTGTGGATATTCCAAAATCATATCATGGAACTTTTTATTGTTGATGAGTGCACTTGTACCAATGTTGATGTTTTTTCAATGAAAGTTGATTTATATTTCATTTTTTTTTCTTTAAATAAAAATGAAATAAAGTAACATAATTTACTATTTATTTAATTTTTATCTACACATTGAATTCATTCAAAATTTGGCCACTCCATTTATTATTTAATAGATCTTCAATACATTTCATCAACTATGTAATATCATAATGATGATGGTAGAGTTACAAAAACACACAAATATATATATTAATTATTTTCCAAAAATACTGATTGTGTATCGATTTTTCCCATTCCAAGATGTTTTATATGAATATGATAATTCTGAATTAATATTAGTTATAATATCAGAAATTATGATCTTATAATACTATAGTGGTCATTAGATGTTAGGAATATTCTTCATGGATGAATGAACATTATAATGGATTTCTTATTTATTAGGTAGCATTTATAAATGTATTAAAAAATTATTTAAAAACCAATATTTATTACTTTATATATGTTATTTAATCTTATTTTTTTATGTTATACCCATCTTTTCAATTCATATATGAAAATAAAGGTCATATAGAATGTTTTATAGTGATAACTTCTTGATAGTGCAACCCAGTAAAATAAGACGTGTAAAAGAGATGGAAAATAAGTATTATATTAAATTATATTTTATTATATATATATATATATTAGTTTATAATTTTATGTTAATGTTTCTTTACAAAATTTTTGAAATCAAAAAGGAAATTTGGGATTTTCATTTTTTGTTATAAGATTAATGTTCAATATCAACAAATTTTAGGAGAGAATTAAATTTAATAATTTTATTTATATTAAATATTTAAGGTTTGGCATGGAAATATTCTATTTTAAATCATATAAAATTCATTTTACTATATATTTTCTATGAAAAAGTGTTATATATTAATGAGGACCTTAACTATATTTGAATTTTTCTTATGAACTATTTTTTAGGTATGGTTAATATGTACATTTTTATATTATGTCTATATTTTAATTATTGATTAAACCCGATTGTTTATAAAATTGTTTTCTAGTTTAGGTTGGTTGTTTCTATATTTTGTAATGAAAATGTTCTTTGGTTATTTTTATCATACAAAATTTATTTAGATATTTTTTTCATGTATATTTTATTCTATTGCATTAAAATTTGAATTTTCACATCATTTTTTCATAAAAAATCAAGAAATATTTTAAAGTTGTCCTGGATGTTGGATTTAACCAAAAATGATGTACATAGAACCATTCGAAATCATTTTTATTATAAAACTAATGTATAAATTGGTATAGTTGTCTAAATCATTTGATGACAAATTTATTGTAAAAAGGGTGTTAAAGGATTTCTCTATGGGTTTTGAGGTCGATTTGGGGTATGAAACGACATTGAAAGAACCAAATTTAATATTTTGAGTCTTTTGACATCATTTTTATTTAAAAACCAACCCTAAAATAATTTAATTTTAGAAAAATTTCATAGAGGTTAAATTCTTTAACCGAAATGGAATGTTATTTTCAACATTGGGTTTATGAGAAACCTAATATTGAAATATCAATAAAATTCACTTTTTATTGGATATCTAGATCTATGTTTTCTAATACCAAAATTGAAACCATTATTTTTTAAATTTTCCAAATATACATCAGTTAAAAAATGACATTGAAACTTTAAGAAAATAGAAGTTAAAATATTATTTTCCACTAGTGGAATAAACACACCAGAATTCCATTGAATTATCTAATTAATTAAACAGTAATAAAATATTTCCATTACAGTTTCCAAGATTTAAATTTTAGTCAAAGAATACATATAGAATAATAAATAGAAATTATTTTATTTTAATCTCATGTATGTCATCATAATAAAAAATCATCATTAACCAAATATTTTTTTGATTAATTTAGTTATCATTTCATAATCATATAGCTACATGAGGACTCCTCATAACTACCATATAATTCATTCACTCATAGTGAATAATATAAAATTTTGTTACATATTTGTAAATTGATAATATATAAAAAACTACCTAGTGGCCATTAAATAAGAAGATTTATTAATAAGTAAGCATCCCAATATATTCCAAAAAATAATGACTAAAACCAGTTTCAACCAATTAAATCAATCTATATTCCAAAACTAACACAAGAACACCTAATATCACAAATGGTATCCATATAAAAAACATCATCATAACTGGAACCATTTCCACTACATTGATCATCGTTTCCCATATTAGGACAACAATTTAAACCCCTTGCCACATTCCCTACACTGAGATTACTCGACCAAATCCAACCCACCAACACCTATAATGGGTTTAAATTACATCTCAATTAAAGGACCACATCTAGTAAAAAGAAATAATCTTGAAAAAAATAGACACAATAAGTATTCTAGGGCCTAGATACTTTCCATCTACCCTTGGCATGAAAATGTTCACACATTGACTTGAACATTTATCATTCACTGACAACCAGTTTTATTTCATTATTTTATTAACCCATTTATTTATCTAAGGTTATGACTATAAGAAATAAAAGGTCTCATTTATATAAGTATATAATTCATTACCCATGGTTTCATGTATCCCATAAAATTTTACTAAACATAATGTAATAACATTTCCTTTAACATTCCTTTAATCGTATAAAAAACCACTTCTAAAGTCATGTTATTTACCCAATTACATTATCATATAGAATAATAAATTAATTAGACATGCATTATGAATCAATTTTATTTCAATCAAATTATAATAATATTAATTATTAAAAACATTGCTCTTTAATTTTAAAGCCCAACAAAATTATTGTCTTTGTATTATTTAACCATTCTCAAAAAATTTACTATGATACACCCGAGCATAACCAACATTCTAAAAAATTCAGAAACATAGATAACACACTATCTAATAAAAATATAGGTAACAAGAAGTATACATTTCCAAATCAAGATATCACAAATCTCAAAATATTCATATGATAATATTAATATCCCTACATCCCATAATCCATATATATCGAAGAGTTTACTTTTTTTTAACATGTTATAATAGAATTATGTAAGGATAACATTGTAATGACCCATTAAATTCAAGGAAAAGTTTTTCTTAATTTTCTTTGGAATTTTACAAGAATGCAGTTTCTGACAGCACATGATTCTGAGGCCCGATGTGCTCGGAATTTCTATCCAAAGTTTAGCTCAGGTACTTTCAGTGAACGAACGAGTAGGAATTTCTAACTTTTGAACCGTTGCTCGGAATTGAATTCTGAGGGCACCGATGGAACCGTAGCACTGGTAATTGCTTAGGAACACATATTCCGGAGTTGTGTTTTCACGAGAGAAGATGATATAAATTGTGGAATTTTAATTAATAATTTAACAACAATTTTTATTACCTCTTGATAGTTTTTAACTTGGGGTGGAAGTTGGGTAACTACCCAACTTCCCGAGGGAGGTTATGTGGGTGGTGGGGCCCACACGAACCCCACCCCTTCATATTCCTTAACTCCCTCAACTCACATTTAATTATTATAACTTATGTATAAATAACTTTTGTTATTAATGAAGTGAGTTTAATGTGTGTGTGGGTTTGAAATTCAAACTCATGTCTAGTTAATAAATTAAGTGAGGGCTTAATTTATTTTGGGTTAGTTTATTGTGGTGGAGTCTTGGGGAGAAAAAGGCTAAGGATTAAGGCACTTCTTCATCTTCGACGAAGAATGCGAAGAACACATCGGTCCCCGATGAAGAACGTCGAGTTCTCGGAAACCGATTAGGCGACGCCATGTACCGCGATGCCGATGACGTCTTCTTTCACGACGTCTCGTTCCGCGATGGTTTTTCTGCGACGAATCCTCATTCGACGAACCTCTGTTCAAGCTACGCTCGATGTAGGGGTTTATTTATTTATTTTGTTCATGAATACTACCTTGTCGTTCTTTGTGTAAATACGACCAATTGCTATCGAATAACGAGAGGGGGCTGGACCGCACAAACATGGTCGACCCTCCTCCCTTATTCATGTTATTGTTTATAATGTGGTTGGAATGGGAATGGTGCGGTGTCGTCGCACTGCGCGGGATTATGCGGCAAGTAATGCGCAGCGCCGTCGTGCCACACCATGAAAGTGAACCAAGTCGTGGAACCGTCGCGCCGCGCCGTAGAACAGAAAAAGCACAGCGGCCGGAGCGGGGCCGCGGCGAAGGGGTGTGGTGTCGTCGCACCGCACCCGATGGATGAAGGCCGCGACCGATACCGGGCCACGGCAAAGCATGGGAACCGGCGACCGGAAGCGGGCCGCCGGTGTCGGAGCAGGGAGGGGACCGGTCATCGCTGGTCTCATGGTGGCAAAAACCGGCCGGCCGAGGCGGGCCGGCCGGGAAAGGAAAATCCGGGGGTTTAAACCCCCGGCCGGCCAGCTAGCGGCCCCCATTAAGGGGGGCCGCGGTTACAAAACACGGGGGGCAGCGCCCCCCCAAAAACCGAACAGCGCGGTCGTTCGACCGAGCCAGCTGGAGCCACGCGCCAGCGTGCCGGGTCGCCGGGCCGGGCGACCCGGACCCGGGTTGGGTCGCCCGGTTCGGGCCGACCCAGGGGGTCTCGTGCCAGGTCGGTCTGAGCCCGAAACCCCCTTTTTCGGACCCTCTTCGGTCGTTTTCCCATATCATGGGCTACAGACCTCCAAACGATGCACCGTAAGTTGCGATGTGATCCTTTGATCGAGATGGTCATTTGGTATATCTAACTCAATGTTTCAGAATACTTTGCATTCGGCCGAGTTGGTTCATACACGAAAGCAACTAGGCCCTCGGAGCGGAAACGATCATAACTTGAGCTCTGAACGTCCGATTGACGTGCCGTCAACTTTGTGGGATTCCTCTTAGTGAGACAGATCTTTCGGATTACTCCACTCAAGGTTTGGATGCAGGTGGAGTACGGTCGGGTTGGTTTTTCCTTAAAAACAAACTGGGCCCCTGGGACGAAAAAGCCAATAACTCTCAGACCGGGCGTCCGACTGACGCGCCGTCTGCGACGTTGAGTTCCTGTTGACAATACGGACCTTTTGGATACATCAACTCTAGACTACGTGTCAGTTGATGTATCAGCCTCTCGTCTCATGGAGCGGACCCTCCCGAACGAGATTGCTATGTGCGGGAACCCTAGAGCTGGCTGTGTTTGTGACTGTGATGACGACGACGACTGTACAGTGATCCTAAATGGATTTGACGGCGATGACTACAGCACTCAGCGATCCTATGTGGATCAGTGCTACCGATCCTGTGTGAGTCTGATCCTATGTGGGTTAGCGCTCAGCAGTTCTGTGTGAGCCAGCGCCTACAGATCCTCTGTGGGTCCGTTCCTGTGTGGGTCTTTGTGGGGGTTAGTTACCTATCGATCCTGTGTGGGTCAGACCCTTCCTGGGTTATTGCGGGGGTTAGTACCTATCGATCATTTGTGGGTCCGACGACTTAGATGAATCAGTGGATATATTTGATCATCTCTATCGTCATACAAAGAAGTATACCTCTGTGATCTGAATCTTGTTTTCATTCCTTTGTGGATTGTGTTGTGCTATCCTGTGTGGATTTACATTTTGCATTCCTGTGTGGACTGGGATGTACTTGAGCTCGGATGTTGGAGCCGAACGAGAATTGATGACTTAGGAATATGTATGGGCATATACCTATGTAGTGTCGGATGTTACTTCATGATTGTATCTTTACTTTGTGGATTATCCTTTGTGTATTATGGGAGACCTTCGGGGGTCTCAGGGTCCCTACTGAGTAGCTTATACTCACCCCTGCATGGGCTATGCCTGCACTACGTAGTGTTGGTTGTAGACGACGGACATCGCTGATCGTGGTTGAGGCTTGCGGAGCAGGACGGTACCTGGAGGTGGACCACTAGCGGGACGTACTCGGAGTGGACGGTTGGACTCGAGGAGCTGTGGAGGCTATCTGTACTCACCCTTCAGGTGGGAGTCCCAGTAGATGGCTCAATGCTGAGGATTACTTTTTAGTTTTTGATTTCCCTTTCGAGTTGTACTTTAATTTCAGTTTGGGTTTGTATTCTGGACCACTTAATTTTCCGCACATACTGTTGTACTCAGTTTTTACTTATTGTTTACTTCTTCTGCAAGATTACTCTGTGGTGTTCGTTTACTTTACAAAGGCAATGACTTCCCTTTTTACCGGGATTTATGCCTTGGTTCTAGTCGCCAACCCCTGGCCTATGGAAGGCGGGCTTGGGGTAGTCACAGCCCGAGACCCGAGGACGGGTCGTGACAAATTTGTATCATAGGAGTTCGGTTCTACCATAGAACTAAGGACTCTATTATTTTTCTATGTGAAGAAATAGTGTTAAGAGTATTGGGTGCGGTTATCAGTCCAGGGAGTCCAGTGTTGGTGCGGCAGCCGACGTATCCGTACACCAGAACCCTGACTTCTGATTTCCAAATTAATGCACGAAAACATTTATTTCAAGTGTGTTTCAAGTTATCTTTGTGATTACTTTGTGTCAGCTCACCAGGTATACTATTCTAACAGTGGCGCACCTGTTACCCTTTCAGGATTGCACCACGACGGCAGCCAGCTAGGGTTCCGAGAGTTGTACGTGACGACAGCCCACCGAGCGACGAGGCCTCGATGCAGGGCCATTTGACAGCTGAGGCATCGGCGGTACCTTTACCCGCCAAGCCACCGATGGTTCCAGCCCCAGCCGCTGACGATGCACGTCGCCTTAGTGCACTGCACGGGTTCTAGCGCCAGTGACCACCCAGGTTCCGCAGGGAGACGGACCCCCAGGCCGCCGAGGACTAGCTGGAGGCAGTTGTACGAGTTTTCCAGTTAGTGAGGACACCAGCAGATCTCATGGTGATCCTCGCAGCGAGCCTACTGCATGCGGCAGTGGTCCGATGGTGGAGCTTGATACTTCAGCTGCACGATGAGGCATTGCTTCTCTGGGCGGACTTTGAGAGCCTCTTCCACTCTGAGTTCGTTCCAGCCACCCTTCGTGCGGTGCGCATCCAAGAGCTTCTACAACTGCAGCATGACATCTTGACGGTCTCCCAATACTCTGTGAGATTTACCGATCTCTCGTGCTACTCGACAGACATGGTACATGACCCATTCTTTCGGGCCCGGACCTTTGAGCAGGGATTGAGGCATGAGATCAGGGCATCGCTGATCTCCCTCAGCATTCCGACTCAGGCAAGAGTACTGGAGCGAGCCCTTTTGATCGAGATATTTCTTTCTGAGCCTTCATTAGCGCCGAGACCCACCATAGGGCGGGAGGTAGCAGAGTCCTCTACAGTAGGCAGTCGAAGGATGGCTCATGGGTCCAGCCAGACCAGACCCACAGGCAGACGACCTCAGGACACTGGCTAAACTGTGTGGGGCACACAGCACGAGGTCAGTCTTTCGAGAGGCGGGAAGTGCTAGTCATGTGGCGGGCAGGGCCACATGGCTCGTGATTGCCCGACCCGTCGTGCCGAGGAGCAGCAGACAGTTGAGGGACCACCGAGGTAGAGGCAGAGGGTCAACTGTGGCGGTCTGCAGGGAGAAAGCGGATGAGGCAGAGGAGTAGGCCGAGCTGGAGGTGGTGGGTGACGCTTTGAGGCTCTACCACCACCACCACCAGGAGGTCCACCCCCGACCATAGGGAGCTGGCGAGCAGAGACAAGCACAGCTCCAGGCAGCAGAGGCCTATGACCACGGAGTGCCCAAGATAATTTGAGGTACTATCTATGTATATTCCACCCTTGTTGCAGTTCTTGTAGACACAAGAGCGAGTCAATCTTTTATAGCTGCTGCCCTTGTTCGGAGCTCAGAGATTCCGACAGATCCGTTGGCTTGATCTTTACGGCTATAGATTCCTACGGGAGCAGACTCGACGATTACGCACTTGTGACTACAGTTTGAGCTTACTCTAGGAGGAGAGATCTTCGGTTGGGATCTTCTTGTAGTGGCGTCGAGGCCTTACGACATCATCTTGGGCATGGATTGGTTATCTAAAATCCATGCACAGATTGACTGTATTAGGCGTAAGGTGTGATGTGTATGCACCGATGGGAGAAGGTTCACCTTCACCGGTGAGAAGGGAGCCTTTGCAACACAGGATGGAATCTCGCAGAGGAGAGGACATACCATCACTCATCAGTTGGCTAGTCTCATCCTAGGAGCAGTTGACGTGCGGAGTCCTGGTTTCCCTACAGTGGTGGATCAGTATGCGGACGTCTTTCCCGACGACATTCCAGGACTACCTCCTCGCAGAGAGGTAGAATTTTATATTGACTTATACCCAGGGACAACCCTGATATCGACTCCAACATATCGAATGGCCCACACTGAGCTTCGAGAGCTACGGGTACAGTTGGAGGACTTGCAGGGAAAGGGGTTCATCTGACCCAGTGTTTCACCCTGGGCTTCCCTGATATTGTTCGTCAAGAAGGCGGACAGGAGCTTACGACTTTGTATCATCTATCATCACCTGAACTAGGTGACAGTGAGGAACAAGTATCCGCTACCGAGGATTGATGACCTCTTCGATAAACTCAGGGGAGCACGGTGGTTCTCAAAGATAGACCTCAGGTCAGGCTATCATCAGCTCAGAGTTTGAGATGAGGACGTGCAGAAGACAGCCTTCAGGTGTCGTTATGGCCACTATGAGTTCTTGGTTATGCCATTCGGCATAACCAATGCTCCAGTAGTGTTCATGTCTCTCATGAATAGAAGCTTTTAGCCATACATCGATCGATTTGTCGTGGTCTTCATCGATGACATTTTTATTTACTCGATGACTGAGGAGGAGCACGCCTACCACTTGCGGGTTGTGCTAGGCACACTCCAAGAGCACCAGCTTTATTGAAATCTCTCGAAGTTTCAGTTCTGGATACGCGAGGTTCACTTCTTGGGACACGTCATCTCTGAGGCGGGAGTTGTGGTGGATCCTGCGAAGATCGAGGCAGTGCTAGCTTGGGAGCCACCCAGGAGCGTGACGGATGTGCGGAGTTTCTTGGGACTAGCTGGATACTATAGGATATTTGTGCTAAACTTCTCCAGAGTTGCGGCACCACTCTCATCTTTGACAAAGAAGGGAAAACCCTTTGTGTGGTCAGGAAGATGTCAGTAGAGCTCCCAGGAGCTGAGACAGAGATTGACCTGCGCACCTATCCTGAGGTTTCCTAAGGAGGGAGTAGGGTACGTAGTCTACTGTGATGCATCATGGACTAGACTTGGATGTGTCATGATGTAGGTGAGGGCTGTGATCACCTATGTATCACGTCAGTTGAGGCCACATGAGCAGAACTACGCTACCCACGACCTGGAGTTAGCAGAAGTAGTCTTCGATCTGAAGACATGGTGACACTACCTGATGGGCGAGCGCTTTACAGTCTTTTCTGACCATCAGAGTCTCAGATACATCTTCTCTCAGAAGGACCTGAATCTGAGACAGCGGCGATGGCTCGAGTTCCTCCAGGACTATGACTTTGAGATAGTCTATACTCCTGGGAAGGGGAACGTGGTAGCTGATTCTTTCAGCAGGAGGACGGGCATTCAACTACTTGAGGAGGCGACAGAGCAGCTAACCTCTTTCCAGATATCCTTCGTTGATAGAGATGGATCAGCCTTCCTTTAGTCTCTCATAGTCACCCCTCCACTACTGCAGCGGGTCAGAGAGGCACAGCGTGGGGACGCTGACTATGAGACGTGGCGTCCATAGATATCCTCAAGAAAGGCACCTGATGGTTTCTCCATTGGAGCAAAGCACGAATTCATTTTCAAAGGACTTACCTTGGTACCATTTTGTTTACGGGAGGAGGTGGTGAGAGAGTTTCACACTTCTCCTTTGGCAGTACATCCTGGAGTGGCGAAGATGTACCATGATCTCAGACGGCAGCACTGGTGGACGAGCATGAGGAAGGCTATGGCAGAGTTCGTTTCTTGATTCCTCACCTTCCAGCAGGTGAAGGCAGAGCACCACGTACTAACAGACTTGGTACAGCCTTTGGAGGTCCTAGAGTGGATGTGGGACGACATTTCTATGGACTTCGTGACTGGACTTCCACGCACTTCCTGAAGTCACGACTCCATTTGGGTGATTGTCGACCGACTCACCAAGTCGACACACTTATTACCGATCAGAGAGCAGGGCTCAGTGGAGAGCATGGGACGACTTTATGTTCAGGAGATTGTGCGGCTTCATGGTGTACCATCAACTATCGTCTCTGATCAAGATGATCACTTTACTTCTCATCTTTGGAAGGGGTTGTAGGAGGCGTTCAGGACACAACTACGTCTAAGCACTACCTTTCACCCTCAGATGGATGGTCATATGGAGAGGACCATTCAGACTCTCAAGGACATGATCCGCGCATGTGTCCTCAACTTTGGTCGCAGCTGGGAGGACCACCTACCCATGGTGGAGTTTGCGTACAACAACAGCTACCACTCCACCATCGGGATGGCACCATACGAGGCGTTGTACGGCCGACCTTTCAGTTCTCCTTTGTGCTGTAAAGACCCTGGGGAGTCAACACTTGTGGGACCGGAGATGGTCCAAGCCATGACAGAGAAGGTCCAGGTCATCCAGGAGCGGATGAGGACAGCTCAGAGCCGACAGAAGTCTTATGCTGACAGGTGGCGGAGGGCACTAGAGTTCGAGGATGGCGATCACGTCTTCTTTTGTGTCTCACCTCGACGTGGATTATAGTGATTTTACTGAGGTGGAAAGTTGTCTCCACGCTTCATCGGACCGTTCCAGGTCCTAATCAGGATTGGCGAGGTAGCTTATCACCTGGCTCTACCACCTCAGTGGCACCGAGTGCATGACGTCTTCCATGTATCTCAGCTGAGGAGATACGTGCACGACCCGACGCATATCATTGACCATGGGGAGCTAGACGTTGATTATGGGGCGACTTTTACGGAGGTCCTAGTGGAGATCGAGGATCGACATGTGCGGGTCCTACATGGATGGTCGATTCCTCTAGTGCGCATCAGATGGCATCACAGTAATCTCCAGGAGAGCACTTGGGAGCGGGAGGCTCAGATGCATGCTCAGTACCCACATTTGTTTCCCTAGATTATGATGTATCTTTAGGGGACGTAAATCCCTGAGGTGGGAGTAATGTAAAGACCCGTAAAATTCAAGGAAATTTTTTTCTTAATTTTCTTTGGGATTTTACAAGAATGTTGTTTCTAATGGCACATGATTCCGAGGCCCGGTGTGACTAGAATTTCTATCCAAAGTTTAGCTCGGGTACGTTCAGTGAACGAACGAGTGGGAATTTCTAAATTTTGAACCAGTGCTCAGAATCGAATTCTGAGGGAACCGATGGAACCGTAGCACCAGTAATTTCTTAGGAACAGCTATTCCAGAGTTGCATTTTCATGAGAGAAGATGATTAAAATTGTGGAAGTTTAATTAATAATTTATCTACAATTTTTATTTCCTCTTGATAGTTTTTAGATTTGGGTAGAAGTTCGGTAACTACCCAACTTCCCAAGGGAGCTTATGAGGGTGGTGGGGCCCACACGAACCCCACCCCTTCACATTCCTTAACTCCCTCAACTCACATTTAAATTTGATAACTTAAGTATTAATAAATAATTTAATTAATGAAGTGAGTTTAATGTGTGTGTGGATTTGAAATTAAAACTCATGTCTAGTTAATAAATTAAGTGAGTGATTAATTTGTTTGGGGTTAGTTTCTTGTGGTGGAGTCTTGGTGAGAAAAAGGCTAAGGATTAATGAACTTCTTCATCTTCGACGAAGAACGCGAAGAACACATCGGTCTCCGACGAAGAACGCCGAGTTCTCGGAAACCGATTATGCGACGCCGTGTACCGCGATGCCGTCAACGTCTTCTTTCATGACATCTCTTTTCGCGACGGTTTTTCCACAATGAATCCTCATTCGACGAACCTCTATTCATGCTATGCTCGAGGTAGGGGTTTATTTATTTATTTTGTTCGTGAATACTGCCTTTCCGTTCTTCGTGTAAATACGACCAATTGCTATAGAATAAAGAGAGGGGGTCAGACCGCACAAACACGGACGACCCTCCTCCCTTATCCATGTTATTGTTTCTAATGTGGTTGGAATGGGAATGGCGCGGTGTCGTCGCACCATGCGGGATCATGCGGCATGTAATGCGTGGCGCCGTCACGCCGCGCCATGAAATTGAACCATGTCACGGCGCCGTCGTGCCGCGCCAGAGAACTGCAAAAGAACCGCGGTCGGAGAGGGGTCGTGGTGGAGGGGTGCAGTGTCGTCGCGCTGCACCAGACGAATGAAGGCCGTGGCCGATACCGGGCCACGACGGAGCATGGGAACCGGCGGCCGGAAGCGGGCTGCCGGTGTTGGTGCAGGGAGTGGACCGGCCGTCGCCAGTCCCGTGGTGGCAGAAACCGGCCGGCCAGGGTGGGCCGGCCGGGCAAGGAAAAGCTGGGGTTTCAAACCCCCGGCCGGCCAGCTAGCGGCCCCCATTATGGGGGTCGCGGTTACAAAACATGAGGGGCAGCGCCCCCCCCCCCCCCCCCCCCCCCCCCCCCGCAAACCGAGCGGCTCGGCCGTTCGGCCGAGCCAGCTGAAGCCGCGCGCGAGCGCGCCGGGTCGTCGCACCGGGCCGCTGGGCCGGGCCGCGCCCAGGCCGGGCCGACCCGGTTCGGGCTGACCCAAGGGGTCTCGGGCCAGGTCGGTCTCGGGCCCGAAACCCTCGTTTTCCACCCTCTTCATTCTTTTACCATATCATGGGATACAGACCTCCGAAAGACGCAACGTTAGTTGCGATGTGATCTTTGGATCAAGAGGGTCGTTTCGGTATATCGCACTCAAGGTTTTGGAATACTTTGGGTTCGGCCGAGTTGGTTCATACACGAAACCAACCAGGCCCTTGGAGTGGAAACACTCATAACATGATCTCCAGATGTCCGATTGATGTGTCGTCGACTTTGTTGGATTCCTCTTAGTGAGATGGATCTTTTGGATTACTCCGCCCGAGGTTTGGATGCAGGTGGAGTATGGTCGGGTTGGTTTTTCATTAAAAACCAACTGGGCCCCTAGGACGAAAAAGCCAATAACTCTCAGACCGGGCGTCCGATTAACGCGCCGTCTGTGACGTTGAGTTCCTGTTGACGATACAAAACTTTTGGATACATCATCTTTGGACTATGTGTCAGTTGATGTATCAGCCTCTCGGCTCGTGGAGCGGACCCTCCCGAACGATCTTGCTATGTGCGGGAACCCTAGAGCTGGCTGCATTTGTGACAGTGACGACGGCGACGACTATACAAAGATCCTCAGTGGATTCGACGGTGATGACTACAGCACTCAGAGATCCTACGTGGATCAGTGCTACTGATCCTGTGGGGGTCCGATCCTATGTGGGTCAGCGCTCAGCGGTTCTGTGTGATCCAACGCCTACAGATCCTGTGTGTGTCCGATCTTGTGTGGGTCTTTGCGGGGGTAAGATACCTATCGATCATGTGTGGGTCAGACCCTTCCTGGGTCATTGCGGGGGTTAGTACCAATCGATCCTTTGTGGGTCCGATGACATAGATGAATCAGTGGATATATATGATCATCTCTATCATCATACGAAGAAGTATACCTGTGTGAGCTGAATCATGTTTGCTTTCCTTTGTGGATTGTTTTGTGCTATCCTGTGTGGATTTACGTTTTGCTTTCCTGTTTGAACTGGGTTTTACTTGAGCTCAGAGGTTGGAGCCGAACAAGAATTGAGGACTTAGGTATATGTATGGGAGTATACCTAAGCAGTGTTGGATGTTACTTCGTGATTGTATCTTTCCTTTGTGGATTATCCTTTGGGGATTCTGGGAGAGCATCGGGGGTCTCGGGGTCCCTACTGAGTATCTTATACTCACCCCTGCACGGGATATGCCCGCACTACGTTGTGTTGGTTGCAGATGACGGACAACACTGATCGTGGTTGAGGATTGCGGAGTAGGACGGTACTTGAAGGTGGACCACTAGCGGGACGTACTCTGAGTGGACGGTTGGACCCGAGGAGCTGTGGAGGCTATATGTACTCACCCTTCAGGTGGGAGTCCCATTGGACGGCTCGACGTTGCGGCTTACTTTTCAGTTGCTGTTTTCCCATTTGAGTTGTACTTTACTTTCAGTTTGGGTTTGTATTCTGGCCCACTTACTTTTCTGCACTTACTATTGTACTCAGTTTTTAATGAGTTTTTACTTCTTCTGCTTACTTACTCTGTGGTGTGTGTTTACTTTACAAAGGCAATTCCTTCCCTTTTTACCGGGATTTACGCCTTGGTGCTAGTCGCCACCCCTAGCCTGTGGAAGGTGGGCTTGGGGTAGTCATGGCACGAGCCCCGAGGATGGGTCGTGACAAAAAATTTTATAAAGTCAATAATATCTTTAACAAAAGCATAATCACATAGGATCATGTGTTAAATAATTTATAATTCCTAAATTATCATTCCAAATGATCATTTAATTCAGGGACATAGACATGATTTTATCCATATGTCTCTATTGGATAATTTTTTAGATAATATTCATTGTTCTATATCATGAATGTTGTAAATTTTTCATTATTCCACTAATAATATAGATTGTCAAATATTTTCATGAACTGTATCTAATAATTTCCTAAATTCTAATCTTGAAAGTATTATCAATAATATTTAATATAAATATTCCAATATGATATTACATATTTTAAGATAACATTAGTTTTAAATAGAATGAATTAGTATGTTTAATTAAATTCAGGAAAATTAAACATAAATATTATAATTAGTTTATCCTTATAGAGAAATTCCTTCGGGTAAAATAAAATTCACATTAATTCTATTTCATGATATTATAGTATCATCTTTTAACTATAGAGAATAAATTTCACATATAAATTATGTAGTTTAAAAATTTTCATTAACATAAAAAACACATCATACATTTTATCTCCCTCTTCTGGATTATCAAATATAAATTCTTTCAGTGGTTAATAGATTCTTCACGAAAAATATTCATGATTATTATTTGATTATGTTTAATCACTTTTATATAATTGAAAAAGTCTAAATCATTGTAATTCTGTAATTTGAAAATATAAATTATGGATAATCCATAGATCACCTACATAATAATTATCTCTTTCATCTTAAGAATAAATGAAAGGGAAGGCTCTAGCTTTCGTGGAAGTTACAAACAAAAAAATACCCATGAACTTACAATGCTCATAAAAATGTGGATAGATGATTTTGGGATCATCCAGATGATATGAATATTTATGAAATTGATAGGGGAGTAGGTATTTGAAAACATAAGCAATGTGTAAAATTGATGAGAATCATTGAATCCTCTATTTTAATTTCCCAAGTATTTGGTTTTCTAGCCATAAAATTATTACTGGTGGAACCAAATAATCAATAAAGGAGTTATAAAATTTTTAAATTGTTCAAGAGAAATTATATCCTTGAATTTATTTATTAGAATCATTAAAAACGAGATTAGAGGCTTATTGTTCTCGGTGGATTAAGAAAATTATAAGAACATGGTAAAAGTGATACCCCTAGTTAGGTTAAGGGGTATGCATGAGGGTAACATGTTTTACCCATTCCTAATCCATCAGATATCATTACATAAGGGTATCTATATCATAAAATACTCTTTGTTTTAAAATATTAACATTATGTTTATCCACGGTGGGTTATCTATGTAATGGAAAAATATTCATCCACTTACATTTCCCTATTTCAGGGAAATTATATGGGGGGATTGTCCATACCCATACACATACATTATAAATACTTCCCTAACCTTATTTAGGTTCTATGAAATCCCAGTTACCAATATTAGGGACTCAAAGTTCATTTTTGTGAGGTCTGGTTTACCCTTATGAAGTAAACTTAATACCATTACATAGTAAGATCAGAATAATATTATGATTACACAGTAAATTTTTTTGTTTTTAAAAAAATTGGAGAGTTTTAACATACATTTCTATATGGTTTGAAAAGTCATCCTTACCCATATTTTACTCATGAAAAAACCATTACCATTGTGTTTCCCATTAAAAACTGAAGTGACCAATACACATAGGCACAATCATGTGTAAGGGAAAGAATAACCCTAAAAGAATTAAATATTAATTATTAAAAACCAATAAATAAATGAGAATGGAATTTATTATAACATAAAATTCAAAAAAAAATTCCAAATATAATAAAAACACATTAAAAATTTCTAATAATTCATATAAAAACTTTTGACACATTGAAATTACTTCCTTAACTTGTAAAATAATTTAAATAAAAGTGTTTTTAAATTATAAAAACTTATTTACAACAACATATAAATTTTTAAAATTGATATTGAACTTTAAAACAATATATAATAAAAAATTAATTAAAATAATATGATTTTCCTTTATATTAGTTACCTCACAGACAATTATCATCCTCTATAATTTAAAAAAAATTAGAAATGATAGGGAAGGTATGAGAGATTAGTCAAACATCCCAAGATATATCTCTCCAAGTTCTCTCTTTGCATGGAACCAAAAAAACAGTAGATGAAAAATCTATATATCTATATGACACATTAATATAATATTTCAAGGAACATATAACTCAAATAGGGGAAATGACATAGATAAAAAATTAAATTAATGGGAGAATCATTCTCAAATATCAACATGAAATAGAAAATATTTTACAAAATAATATGCATCAAACAAAATGGAATACCGAGCATGAATTGATCACTCATTCATATGTAATGTCATATTAATAGAAACAACATCAATAATAATTAATATAAATAAATATATAACTATAAATCATGAGAAAATAATTAATTTTAATTTTATTCACCATTCACACTTTGAAGGCCCAATTTCATATTCAAAACCTGTAACATCCCGGTTCTGGGTGGCACTCAATGGGTGCCCCAAACCCTGTTCGCCACGTTACCTCAAGTGCATTTCCCCAAACACCAGAGGCTGCCGACTAGTAGTGTGGGCCAAGGTCTGATAGTGGGGAAACAATGCCCTCATTTGTCAATGTGTAGCGCATCCGAAAGAATAAAACATACAACAACAGCGGATGCAACAATAGTACATATAACTGAAATGGATAACTGATAACAATGCGAGGAAATAGAAATCATATATATATGAAGATGCAGTATGTCACTATTCTATAAAATAGCCAGAACATGTTACACTACAATACAATACATTACAACTGAAGTACAAGTACAGAAAAATAAAACAGAACAGCCAGCGGCATCGCGAGCCAATGCTCGGTCCCATGCTCTCCTACTCCTCAGCAACAATCAAGTACCTATATAGGGACATCTTCCTCTATCCACAGCTGCCGAAACGTAATATGTTTGGGCCGAAAAGCATGACCCAAATAGGGTGTGATAAAAAAATTCCCAGCAGGCACCCACCAAAGGCCCATGCCCAACTGTGTGAAAACATGCAACAAATGTGTGCAGTAGTAAAATGAAATAAAGTAAGAAGTACTGAATATAACTAACTTATGTAGTTATATTTCCATTTTAATATCCATTTAATCATTTATTTAAAAATATCACCATAGTTATTATTCTAAGTAAACAACCAATGTCCTCAGACACATATACTCCCACCCTCAGGTAAAGAGAAACCAACACAAGAATCTGCCCACATGAATACAGATATTTCCCACGGGCGTAAGAAGTGTCTCTCATAGGCACAGAATCATTTTCCCATAGACACTGAAGAAGTAACCCATAGGCAAAATAGTGTAGTACCCACAGGCTAATCACAACACTACCCTCAGGCTAAACAGGTAACCGGGCCATGCCCAAAATGTAACCAGCAATATACAAGAAATTCCTCTCAAGGAAATTAAACAATAATTACTTTCAAGGCATAATATAAACAAGTAATACCCTTGGGTATCCTGGCCAAACAACTAAACAGAGTAATGCACCCCCGTGGTGGTCCTAGATCCACACAGCGATCCCAAACTGAATTTTAATATCACATTTAATTACCTATAAAATTCTATGTATTTAAAATAGCCACGACCTCAGCCACACGACACCCCAAATATGGGTTCTTAGCTCAAAACACACAAAACCGCATGATAGTTGGAAAATATACACCAAGCTACCTACCTTTAACACCCACGAACGATATCCACGAACGTCGATTAAAGAAACGCCCAAAAACGACATAGATCTTACCCGTGCAATTACAACGAGATTGTTCGAGACGGAAAAGGATTCCCGACGTGCGCTCGGCGGATCTCCAAAGCTCCAGTGTCCCTCTTCTGTTCCTTCTTCCCGTTCTAAGCCTTCCCGGTGAACAGGGGAGGCTACTGCCCAATTTAAGAAAAAAAAGTACACGGTGTGTATTTCCAATTACACGACATGTACATCCCATTTTTTTAATTGTTCCTCTGGTGGCTTCCTGCTAGTGTGGGACTGTTCACCTTCCGACATGACTACACGGCATGTCTGCATTAGTACATGGCATGTGTTTTCGCATAGCTAGCCACCGCCTCATTATTCGCCTGCTGACTGACTACACAGTGTGTAAAGGACCACTACACGGTGTGTAGTCAGTTCCTACACCGTTAATCGCCAACGTTGCCACATGACCTGTGTACTCATTCTACACGGCCAAAAGTACACACTGTGTGGAAAAGTACACGGCGTGTACTTCCAAAATTTTGGAGTTTTCCCCATTTTCCTTATTTTATAAAAATCACTTACGGAAAAGAGAAATGAAGAAACCCGTACCTCAAAAATAAGAACCAGGTTCTTACAAACATCCCCCTTTTAAGAAATTCGTCCTCGAATTGCCCTTCCAACGGTGGAGAAGATAAAGCTCAGAACATCTCTGGCCACTGAGCACGTACGTCGGTCTCCTGCTCGCAGGTATTGTCCTGCACTCATCCAGGCTACCGTAGCACCCGTATAAGAGGAAATGACCGACCTCGGAGAACCTTCATGCTCCTGTCAATGATACGAATTAGATGCTCCTCAAAGGACGCATCAACCTGTAGGTCGACCTCCTCAGGCTGAAAAACGTGAGATGGGTCTGAATGATAGCGGCACAACTGAGATATATGGAAGACGTCGTGCATTTCCCAGTAACTCTATGGTAACTGCAACTGATAGGCAACCAGCCCGACTCTCTCTAGAACCTCAAATGGCCCCGCATACCAGGGTAAAATTTTACCCTGTCTCCTAACATGCCTGTGTCCCAACCTCGGCAAAACATGTAAGAAAACCTGATCTCCGACCACGAACTCCATACATTGTCTGTGGCGATCAACATAAGAATTGTTACGAAACTGCGCGGTAGCCATCTGCTTCTGAATCAACTAGACCTGCTCAGAAGTCTCATGCACGAGACGTGGTCCTAGTAAATCTTTCTCACCTTCCTCTAACTAGCACAAAAGTGATCGGCATGGACTACCATATAAATACTTGTTTGGTTCAATCTCGATAGTTACCTGAAAATTATTGTTATTGGAAAACACGAATAGGGGTATGTGCCTCTCCCAAGAGCCCCAAAAGTCTAGGACGCATGCACACAACATGTCCTCAACCACCTGTATCATCCGCTCTGACTGGCCATCAGTCTGAGGGTGGTAAGCTATGCTCAGAAGCACCTGTGTACCTAGTGCCCTCTGAAAAATCATCCAGAAACACGACGTAATGTGGGCGTCCCTATGAGAAATGATAGAACAAGGGACCCCATGAGGACGTACGATCTCTTAGATATATAGCCTTCTGATCTTATCATCACTAAAGGTATCCTTGATCGTAAAAAAGTGAGCTACCTTCATGAGTCTTTCCACAGCAACCCACATGACATCATTGGCTCGAGGTGGCCTCAGCAACCCGGTCACGAAATCCATCGCGACATCATCCCATTTCCACAATGGAATGGGTAACTGCTATAACAGTCATGCTGGCCTCTAATGTTCCACCTTCTCCTGCTGACAGGTGGAACACCTCGTAACAAAACCAGATACCTCTTTCTTCATACCAGGCCACCAGTACTGACGTCTCAAGTCTCGATACATCTTGGTAACTCCAGGATGAACTGCCCAAGATGAAGTATGAAACTCCAACATCAGATCCTCGCGTATATCCCCTAGAACCCATACTCATCCATGGAAATGTAGAATTTCATAATCGCCTATCATCCATCCTGGAGGAGGGTCCTCACTTTCCACCAAGTCCCATAGGACTAGGCCTTCTGAATCAGATAGCTGTATCATCCTCACTCTATCCAGGATGGTAGAAGTCACAGCTAAAGATGAAATATAAGTTTTCCCCTGACTATCGTGCACCTCCAAATTGATATCAGAGAACAAAGCCATAAGCTTCCACTCACTACTAGCCTCCTGCACAGCATGTATCTGCGTCTTCCTGCTCAGTGCTTCATCTACTGCATTACCTTTACCAGGGTTATATGCAAGCTCAAAATCGAATTACTGAAGAAATTCAACCCACCGACACTGCCTCATATTCAAGTCACGCTGAGTAAAGATATACTTGAGGCTTTTGTGGTCGGTGAAAACCAAAAAATGCTCTCCCAAGAGATAATGTCTCCAACAGTGCAACACATGAACAACTGCAGACACCTAGAGGTCATACATCGGGTAATTCCTCCCATGTGGCCACAACTTCCGAGACCCGTATGCAACAACTTTATCACCCCGCATCAACAATGGTCCTTGCCCAATACCAGATGCATCACAGAAAACTGTATAGCTCTTCCCCTGCTCTAGGAGTATCAGGACTGGTGCTGATGTCAACCTTCATTTCATGTCCTGAAAGGCTGTCTCGCAAGCCTCCGACCAAACGAACTTCACACCCTTCTAAGTTAGACCCATCAACAGCACTTCTAAGTTGGAGAAGTCCTAGATGAATCGTCTATAGTAACCAGCTATCCTTAAGAAACTCTGTATCTTAAACACATTCTTAGGCTGCTCTCAGGGAACTACTATTCTCACCTTCTATGGGTCTACTACAACTCCTGGCCCTGAGATGATATGACCTATGAAGTGAATCTAGTCCACCCAAAAGTGGAACTTCGGGAGCATAACATATAGATGATTCTCTCTCAGTGTACTCAATACGATCTCACGATGGGTGGCATGTTCGTGTCAAGTGTGAGATTACACCAAGACGTCATCCACGAACACTAACACAAAAGAATACAAATATATATAGAACACATTATTCATCATAGCCATGAAAACTACTGGCATGTTCGTGGGTCCGAACGGAATAACCAAGTACTCGTACAGACCATATCTTCTCTAAAAAGTTGTAAGCGGTATATTCTATTGTCTCACATGCAGCTGATGATATCCTAACCTCATGTCAATCGTCGAGAACACTCGTGCTCCATGAAGTTGATCAATAAAAACATCAATCCTCGGCAAGGGATATCAGTTCTTGAATTTAAACTTGTTCAGCTTCCGATAATCCACACAGAGTCTGAGGGTACCATCTGCCTTCTTTCTTAAAAAGGACCGGAGAACACCAAGGATAAGTACTGGGTCAGATGAAACCATTTTCTTGAAACTACTATAACTACCTCTTGAGCTCCTGAAACTCTTGTGTATCTATATTATAAGGAGGAATAGACACTGGTGCTTCTCCTAACATAATCTAAATAGAGAAATCCACCTCTCACTCCGGAGGTAGACCTGAAAAGTCGTCCGGGAAGACATCCCTGAAATGATCAACCATTGGAGGGAAATCCGTCTGACAAGTTCCCTGATCATCCAGATATAAACTCGAAATCTGGGCTGTGACTCCACCTAGGCCATGATGTTCTGGTCCACCTTGAATCTCCTGAACATCCCATTTTCCCTTGTATAGAAACCCTCCGCCGTCTGGTGATGTGAAACAAAATCTACGATAATAGCAATATACAAAGGCTTGAAAGGGAACCAACCAGTCCATCCCGAGAATGATGTCATAATCTGCCATCTCTAAGACATAGAGGACTCAAAGAATATGAAACCCACCAACTTACTGGGGGAACTCCTTGAAATGATGAACACCAGCCGTTCTAGTTCCCAATGGAGTGTCTAGGGTCATAACACTAGAAGAAGAAGAAACACATAGCCCATGTCTACACACAATGGGTACGGATATGAAACTATGTGTAGCACCCGTATCGAAAAGTACTGAAGATAAAATAGACGCTAATAGAATAGTACCTTTGACTATAGAAGGTCTGGGATCCTGCTCTTGTGGGGTCTGCTGTACTGCATAAGCCTGCCCAGTGTCGCGGCCCTGCGACACAGCCTGGCTCCCCTGAGTTGTCTCACCCTACTACCTCTGAGATCCTGGTGTCTGGCTACCACGACAATGACCACCATATCTTTCTGCATGCCTTGATGTTTTCTAGTTCCCCAACTGGTAAAAAGACACTAGTCTTACTCCCACACGCGGAGTCTGTACAAAACCCCTCTCACTAGCCACTGGTGGAAACGCCCTACATAAGAGTTGCAGATGACCCATCCTCCTGCTATATCGGCACTCCACTGGCTCTCGTGGACACTATAGCCTCTTGTGTCCCTCTCTACCACACTGGTAGCACATGAACTGGCCACCTGAAGCATTCTTCTGGCTGGTACTGCCACCCAGAGAGAATTCCATCTGTCTCTTCCTCTTACTAGTAGAAATAGTTCCAAAAACTAGTGCTGAACTGCCCTGGCCCACACCACTAGCCTCCCGCAGGTTCCTCTCTGTAATCAGCACCTGGTTGACAATATCATGTATAGTAGGCAACCTGAAAAAATTCACCAGCACTCGGATGTCATATCGAAGACCTTCCTCGAAGCGCCTGGCCCTCAATGTCTCATCACCCACCAGAACGAGTGAAAAACGCTGAATCTCGGTAATGCAAGAAGAATAATCCATCACCGACATAGATCACTGCTACAGATTCATTAACTCATGAGTTCTATCTGACCCCAGCGTCTCTAGAAAGAATAAGTCATAGAAGACTGCATAAAAAATCATCCCATCCCATGTATCTGTGATTCTCTGACTGGGTGGTAACATACCACCACCTCTTGGCAGAATCATGTACCATTTATGTCGTGAGCTTTACCCTCTGCCATGGAGGCATCTCAAGGTGCTCAAAAATAGTCTTCATTGACCCCATCCAAGACTCTGCAGCCTAGGGTTTTCCATCCCTTGAAAACGTAGGTGGATTCTGCTACTGAAATATACGAGTCAGCTCATCCATATATGTGGTAGCCTGCGGTGCTCCCTGAACGGTCTGCATGAACCGCATAATGCCTTCACAAAACTGGGCATCTGCGCCTGGGTCCGGTATAACTGCTGGCACCGCACCTGGCTCTACTGAAGGGTCTACTAGTAGCCCATGGCCCACCATATCTAAAGTATAATCACCACTGATCTCCTGGTGAACAACACGTGGTCGTCTCGGTGGCATGACACTACAAGGCCAAAACACTCCTTAGTTTCAAGATTAACAACGACCGAAAATGAAGAAACCCAAAAGGGAATAGGAGGTAGAAGGCATTAAAAATTGCAAAAAAAGACTAAATAAAGTTTATAATTACTACACGACGTGTACCTGACTTCCCTTCCCCTGCCCATGTCCTTCTACATGGCTAAGCCACACAGATCCCATTTAAACAAAACTACACGGCGTGTATAACGTCTACATGACGTGTATGGTGTCATTTCCAACTTCTTGTGTCGTTTGTGACACGGTCGACTACTCGGATTGACACTACACAGTGTGTTACACCCGCACACGGCATGTACACAACCCTATTTCCCTAGCCACACGGCTAACCCCACATGGTCAGTTACAAGTCAAGACTATAAGGCATGTCCCACAGGTACACGATGTGTACTAGATGAGCTTCACCAACCCGTGTTGTTAGTTACACGGCTCGACACACGGATCACACTACATGACTTGTTCCAGATGGACACGACGTGTACAAGAAAGGATTTCCCTGACCTGTGTTGTTAGTTACACGGCTGGGTCCCCAGGTCAGACTACACGGTGTGTTCCATAATGGACACGACGTGTATGTCTTAAGGTCTCCTCCGTTCGTGTTGATCATTACACGGGCGGACTCTGGATCAACACTACATAGCGTGTAAACCCAGTACATGGCGTGTTTCCCCCAAACATTCCCTACTTCGTGTTTCTGCCCAAACAGTTTGTGACACGGGTAGAGACTACACGGCGTGTACTATGGGTACACGGCGTGTAATAACAAAATTTATTGTTCTTCCTGAACAAAAGACCATATACAGTGTGTTGAGGTACTACACGACATGTATAATGGTTTTCCGGACAGTATGCCACAGAAACATCCCCGGAACCAAGAAAATACCAAAAAACAACACCTAAGTGACAAATTTCGACCCGTGAGGGCCCATACTCCCCACAAATCAATGTTTAACATCTTATCTATGTTATAACATAATAAACAGTTAATGGTCCACCAAACTAAGGTCAATTGGGGGCCATACTCCCCAAAAACCAAAGGTTGGAATACATTCTTTCAATATTCTTATTCAATAATACCCTATCTCATAGAAAGTATGTATTAGGAATCTATCACAACATCATGCTTTTCTAGCACAACAAATATCACAACATCATGAAAATTCTAATGCACCTACATGGCATGTAACTATGCATGGAATGTGATTTCTAACATTTGCTTAAATGTTGCATGAGATGGAACACCCTCATCTCATCAGGTTGCAACTAAATAGAACCCATAGATAAAATATAAACAACAAAATCTCAAGTATTTCACCCAAATGTATAATCAAATCAACTTTAAAATTTGCAAAATCAAAATATTTGCAACAATAGGTAAAATTGGCTTTTCCCTGTACAATAGTTAGCTCCGCCCGGGTAAAGATTATTACCAACTATCGTTCTGTCCTATCCCTGACCAAGGCTCCATGTAATAAGTCAAAGAAAAGAACCCCCATGATACCACTTTGTAACATCCCGGTTCCGAGTGCCACTCAACGGGTGCCCCGAACCTGGTTTGCCACATGACCTCAAGCGCATTTACCCAAATGCCAGAGGCTGCCGACTAGCAGTGAGGGCCCAGGTCTGATAGTGGGGAATCTATCCCCTCATTTGTCAAAGTTTAGCACAGTGGAAAGAATAAAACATACAACAATAGTAGAAGCAACAACAGTATATATAACTGAAATGGATAACTGATAACAAAAAGGGGAAACAACAATCATATATATATGAAGATGCAACATGTCACTATTCTATAAAAAAGCTAGAACATGTTACACTACATTACTATACATTAAAACTGAAGTACAAGTACAGAAAAGAAAAACAGAACATCCAACGAGCTCGTGAGCCAATGCTCGGTCCCATGCTCTCTGACTCCTCAGCAACAATCAAGTACCTGTATAGGCACTCTTGCCCCTATCCACACCTACAGAAACGTAATCTATTTGGGCCAAAAAGCATGACCCAAACAGGGTGTGAGAAATAAATTCCTAGTAGGCACCCACCAACGGCCTGTGCCTAACTGTGTGAAAACATGAAACAACAGTGTGAAGTATTAAAATGCAAAAAAGTAAGCAGTACTGAAAGTAACTAACTTAACCATTTATATTGCCATTTTAATATCAATTTAATCATTTATTTAAAAATATCACCGTAGTGATTATTCTATGTAAACAGCCAATTTACTCAGACACGTAAACTCCCACCCTTGGGTAAAGAGAAACCAACATAAGAATCTACCCACATGCATATGGATATTGCCCATAGATGTAAGAAGTGTCTCCCACAGGCACTAAATCATCTGCCCACAGGCACAGAAGAAGATTCCCATAGGCAAAATAGTGTAGTTCCCAGTAGATAATCACAACACTGCCCTCAGGCTAAATAGGTAACCGGGCCATGCCCAAAATGTAACCAGCAATATACAAGCAATTCCTCTCAAGGAAATTCTTCAATCATTTCTTTGAAGGAATAATATAAACAAGTCAAACCCTCAGGTATCCAGGCCAAATGGCTAAATAGAGGAACGCACCCCCGGGGTGGTCCTACATCAAAGCAGCAATCCCAAACAGTATTTTAATATCACATTTAATTACCTATACAATTCTAGGTATTTAAAATTGCCACGACCTCAGCCACACGACACCCCAAATATGGCTTCGTAGCTCAAAATCACACAAAACCACACAAGAGTTAGAAAATAAACACCAAGCCACATACCTTAAAAACTGACGAATGATATATGCGAACGTCGATTCCAGAAACGCCCAAAAATGACGTAGATATGGGGTTGAAGAAAATCCGTTCAAACATAAATAACATCCATTAGAGGAATAATTGGCCAGAACGACTTAACAAGGGTGGAGGGATTACCCGTACGGTTCCACCGAGATTGTCTGAGATGGAAATGGATTCCCGACGTGCGCTCGGCAGATCTCCAAAGCTCCGGCATCCCTCTTCCATTCCTTCTTCCATTTCGAAGCCTTCCCTATTAATAGGGGAGCTAAATCCAATTTTAAGCGGAAAAAACAAAGTACACGATGTGTATTTCCAAGTATACGATGTGTACTTACCATTTTTTAACTGTTCCTCTAAAGGATTCCCGCCAGAGTGGCACTGTTCACCTGCCGACATGACTACAGGGCGTGTCTGCATGAGTACACGGTATGTGCTATCGCATAGCTAGCCACCGCCTCACTATTCACCTGTCGACTGACTACACGGTTCGTAAAGGGCCACTACACGACATGTCGTCAGTTCTTACACCGTTCATCGCCGACGTTGCCACACGACCTATTTACTCATTCCACACGGCCAAAAGTACATGGTGTGTGGAAAAGTACATAGCGTTTACATCCCAAATTTGGGAGTTTTCCCCATTTTCTTTATTTTTTCAAAAAGACTTAATGAAAAGATAAAAGAAGAAACTCGTACCTCAAAAATAAGAACCGGGGTATTACAAAACCAAATCGTAGGTTTTTATATAATATTAATTCATCTCAAAATTATACTTGATTAAAAAACATTTTTTTATATTAAGAATAAAAATAAAAAAATTCATCATATCATTTTCAATTTAAAAACTTTTTTTAAAAATTATAATAAAGTATTTAAATCCATTGAAATGGTGTTTTATTACACTATTATGATAATATCATAACTGAAACCAACATAAATTGATTTTTATCAATAAACCAGTTCTCTAATTCAAAATCACATATATAAAAACCTCGAAACATTTCTGGTTTTTTATTTCATAAAATACATTCTTTAAAATGTCTATTTCAACTTAAGAACATTTTCTAAGAATCAAAAAAAAATTTTTCGGCATATGATGTTTAGGGTTTTAATCACACACAACTTTCCATTTCAAATAATTTAGCAGGGGTCTAAAATTTAATCATTATGTGAATCATTAAAAATATATGATGTTGGAATAATCCATTTTCTCCATCATTAAAACGTTTTCATGTTCAT
Source organism: Viscum album (assembly GCA_963277665.1). NCBI lineage: Eukaryota > Viridiplantae > Streptophyta > Magnoliopsida > Santalales > Viscaceae > Viscum > Viscum album. The sequence continues at coordinate 1,342,089,878 of OY728132.1, forward strand.
TAACAAACATATCTTTTAGGGGGACAGTCATAAAAATCTATTAGGGGTATAATGTCCCATTTTCATTTACTATTTACTAAAAGTGAATTCCCATATATTCAATTATTCTATATCAATGTCACATAAAATTAACCAATCATCACATTTACAATGATCAGCATAAATAGAGATTTGAAAAGCATACATGTCAATTTAACCCATCTATCACACCTTGATATTAATCACCTTGGGAAGAACTAAATCCATCACACTATTTTAAAATATTTTGTAATATTACACTTCATGATGGGTAAAGAATCCCCTCTCATTATATTTTTTAGGATATAAAACCCTGAGAGGAGTCGCTTTCAAGGGTGTAAACACACCAGGATTAAACCATGTAATATGAAAACCCACATGTATAACCCAAAACATAGAAGAATCTAAATAAAAATAGGGAGAGATAGAGAGAGAGAGAGTAACTAATCATACACTAGGAAAAAATATGTTAATGAATGAATTTAATTATTATCCTTTCCCCAAACCAAGGCCCATATCACTTGGAACTTCTGAAGAGTATATTGATTAATATGAAGATATATATACCATAACCATTTCCCCCTAATATAATATATACCATTTTGGGACTAATAGAAGATTAAATGATGTACATGATGATAACAACCGCCAAGGAGAGAGTAAATAATTATTTCTCCACTCATAAAAAACAAGGGATCTAGGAGAGATTACTAGAATGATATGAACAATGTTATAAAATCTCCTTTCCCTAGACCACATATTCATCTCATCCACAGGCTAATGAAACATTATATTATTACCATATTGGAAGACTAAATGATATTGGTTAGAATTTAAAAGTTTAAATAGATAGAAATTCCCACAGATCAAGGATTCATTAGATGAGTTTCCATCTAGTGAATTTATAGGTTTCAATATACTCATTCTAAAGGGATAAAAATCGATTATTGATGAAAAACGTAACCATTCATGTCAAAGTTATAGAAATTTAATCATTTCATGATCAAAATTTCAAATTAATAGTCTAACCACACATAAATAAGAGCATTGAAATCCTATAACATAAGGAAAACATTAACAACTAAAAAACCTCCCATATTGGGGATGATATATTGACCTTTCATTTTAATAAATTGATAAAAAATCATAACCAGACAATATTAATAACATATCATAATAATCCACACCAGAATTGTATAGGTCAAATTCCTTTAAAAACATGGTTACATTAAAAACTACATCATAATATTTCTACATCATATCCATTTATGTTCTTCACAATTACAAATCTTCTTATAAATATCATAAAAAATAACTTTCCTCACAACCTAATGAAAGGAAACCAAATAAAGTCTCATATCTAATACTTAGTAAGGGTAAAAAAGGGAGATATCAACATAAATTGAGAATAAGGGTATCAAAACTGGATAATAATATTTTAAAACTATACCCTACATGTCATAGATCATAAAATTGTGTCATGTAATAAATCATTGATGTTCATTCAATGTAAATAATAAAATAATCAGAAAACATAAGCCATATGAGTGTAACATTGGCCAATGAAATATATTAGTGGAAAAAATATAAAAATATAAAATAACTTCCTTATTTTCTAATGATCATTTTTTTTACTTTCATAGTGGAATTATGCAACTCTCTAAACCATCATATTTATCAATTTTCACACCAAATATTATTAGAATGAACAATGTTCTATTCCAAACTGGGTTTTCTCCAAATTATAGTCATTTTTATCTCCCAGGATATTAGTATTTACATAATTATTTAGAGGAATATATAATTCCATGAACATCCTTACCAAAAAATCATATAGATGTATTCTATAATATCATAGAACATTTAAAACTAAATTACTGATAATAATATACCAGTTTTATTATATTTCCACTATATCATGACCCATGAAAAAGAATTTTTTATCATAAATTTCACCTCAAATCATAATTTCATAACCCATGTAAATGAAATGTGTTTAGTAAAAAAATTCAGCTATAATAAAAAACTATCCAAAAAAACTACAAGGATGGTAGTATTATTTTATATCCCTAACAAATCCCAAAAAAATATAAACCTATTGTCGTTAATAGAAATACCAGAAAATGATGAATAAAAAAATCATGATGGATTTATCCTTTCAATATTGATATAAAATCATTATAATATAAAAAATTCACAAATATTCATGACTAATTTAAATTTTAACATAACCATGAAAAGTTGTATAGGAATCTTCAATAGAGTAAGTGTTCATGATAGTGTGGAATTCCATACAAGACATATAAGTTAAAATAAAAAATCCCTTTTAAACTTTTTTAAAAAAGAAAAGAAGTAACTCGTTAGGAAAGTGATAAGAAGAATAATTTTAAGACATTTTTTTAAAATTAAATCACGGGAAAAAAATAATTAAAATATTTATGAAAATGTTTTTTAGAAAACATGGACATGGGAGAGAAATGATTTTAGACCAATGTGAGAAATAAAGTAATGTATTTATTAATTTTTATTATTATATTTAGATATAAAATAAAGGAAATGTAATGTATAAATTTTAATTTCTATACAATGATATTAGAGATTTTTTTTGTGAGGGAGATATCTAATGATTTCACAATCCAAATAGTAATCATGAACATTCACAATAAACAATGAGGTTGTATCATAAAACCCATACAACTTATATAAATTTTAAATAATAATACACGTAAAAGATTGAAACTAATATCAATATATACATCCCATAATTTTAATTATAATAATTTAAAAATTAATTCATGTCTAGTATGTACAACACATAAAATAAATAGGTGGGGAATATGGCTTATGTCCTAAGGAAATCAAAGTGATAAGAAAATCCTTTAGCTCAAGTCTCTAATTTAATCATACATGATATGAACAAATATATTAAAATTATAGGTTAATTATAAATATATTATAGAACCATAATTATATATAACATACAACATTCCATTAACTTATAGAATTTTATTACTCTTTTATTATTTTTTCAATAAAATCACTATTCCATGTGATAATTGCTTTTGTTTTTCATGTATGTTTTGGTTTCGTACTTTTTGTAAATGTAATAATGACATGGTTCTATAATAAATATAATTTTAATAATTATATTTATTTAATATATATGAATTGTACATATTTAGTGTCATTTAAGAATATTATTGATAGAAATTTTTTTCACACGGTTAACATAGATGGTAGGACATACTTATACTTGAACAGTGTTTCTATTTTTCAGTGAATAGAACAAAACAAAGGAAAATAATAATTCATATTTGTAGTTTCATATATAATATTTGTCATATATAATAATTATATCTCTTGTTATCACAATCCATGTGAAAATAAAATTAAGAACATATCACATTGCCTCAAGGATGAGGTTGTCCAAATGTATGTACGAGCGCTATTAACATTGTCCAACAGATTGTAAGTTTATAAGGTGGATGCAATTTTATAATTAAAAAAGTTTAATTATTTAATAAATATATTATATATACATAAAATTTATTATTATATTCATCCATGAGAGGTGATTATGGAAGATGGATTACATCTGTTCGTGAGACTGTAGTCATTTATACACACGATCAATAGTTTTATTTAACATTTTATATAATAAGAGATAGGTATATGTTGTGAAATTAAAATAACTAAATATTAATATATTTGAGATACTGAGGTTATTATTTACTAATTTTGGAGAACATTAGAAGGAGTTAATATAAGAAATAAAATAAAACACTCATTTAGGAATCATACCTCTTCTTTGGACAATCCCTTAAGGTTAAAACCAAATCCTTCCAGATGAGCTTTTCATAATATGACACACCTATGGAAAATGATAAGTGATATAATTAAGGGATTTTAGTATGTATTTACAAATATAAATGGGTTTTTAATTTTGAAAAAAAGTGGATTTGTGGTATATTTTTATAAGTGATAAGTGGTGTCATTTTTTAAATACCCAAAAATATTCAAAAACCAAGATGTCACATTCAATCCATGTGCCTAAAATATTAATAAATAATTTATTGGTTGTAATATATTCTCCAGAAGCACCTAAAATATAAAAAATACACATAAAACATGTTATTCTGTTTACCTCAACAGTTCTACCATTTTATTTTTCACCATAGAAATAAGTTTTGTACACAGGCAATTAATCCTTTAATATTAAAAATATAATTATTAAAATTAGATAACATATAACCAAGTAATCTAAATATTAAATCCTATTAAAAAATAGAATATGTGTTGTAAATTCACTTTAACATAATATCTTTTATAATGAAACACCATTTTTAACCACAACCTTGGTAATTAATTTTTTATTATTTTAAATATTTATTGTGGGGAAATATTAATATTAAAAAATTTACTAGTATTAATTATACAAATATCTAATTTGGAATACATTATAAATAATAATATTCATTAAATTGTTAGAATTTAAATAAAAATTAAACCTATATTCAAGAAGAAAAACTAGTTTTCCAATGAAAATATTTTCTTATGTATATATGGTTTCTTATGTAAATTCCAAAAAAAATTAATTGATATATTATAAATTGGATTAATAAAAACAATATTGAAGTAATGTTACTTTTAAAAATATTTTAAAACATAATTGAAATATATGAGTGCATTAAATTAAAAGATAACATTTAAATAAATCATTATTTTCCACGATTCATCAAAAAATTAATCTTTATCAAGTTATCAAAAGCTAAACTGAAGACTATGTTTATATATTTATTTTAAAATATATGTCCATTAATGAATTTTTTTTTCTAAAATATGTTTTCTTTTAAAAAATATGTTTATAAAAACATAATGGAACCTCTTAAAAGAAAAATAAAAATTTTAAGCATGAATCATGATTTATTCTTATCCCAAGAAAAAAAAAATTGGATGAATAATTAAAAATTTAATTCAAAACAAAATAAATATTTTCATTAAAATCATTCAAAAAATAATGAAAATTATATTTATTTAGTTAAAAACAAATTACAGACATATAAATAAATTTCTAGAATTTTTTTTTACATTCAAATGATTTCTATTTTAAACCATAATAGTTTAATATAAAATATTCTTATTTTACACATATGAGAGCCATATATATTAAAAAAAAAATTCATTCGTAATAATACCATTCAATTTAATGGATATGATATAACAATGAAATTAATTAATAATATTTTATTAGTATATCATGGTTCATCAAAACACAGTGTTACATGTCCCATAAGCAATCAAAGAAATTTATTTGAAAAAATATTTGGTAAAATTCGTGTGTGTTATGATCAAAGAAAGAATATCATCTTGAAAAAAATTATTAGAAAATCCCCCATAAAAATAGATAACTCTTCAAATTCTTTGAGGAACAAGATACACCAAGGTAGAGGTGATCCATATAGCATCATCACAACTAAATAAGCATAGTTATCCATTTAAAAGATATTGAAACTGAAGTCTATCACCACCTACTCTATCAAAACCTCATTCACATGATCTAAAATATATCTATCATAAATATTAATAACATAGTGGTAGAACTATTCGAGTTTCCACTTATGAGCGGTATCTTCACCATTCTCTAATATATGGTTATTTTTCAACACATCTTGATAAACATCATCCGTATGAAATTGATGACGTAGTTAACATAGAGACTCTGTTATATTATAAGGCAAAACACGTTAGGGTCTTATATTTTGGGGTAATGATTATTTAATGTTTATTAATTAAATTATCTTTTTTCTTTTTCCCATTATACAACTTATTAAAACAAATATGAATATATTCATGATGTGTGATCTTTTTCTAGGTCTCTACCCCACAGTAGTATCACATTATATATAATATCTAGTGAAATTAAAGGTCCTTAAATCAGATTAATAAGGAACATAAAATCATATTTTCTAGCTAGTATATTTGGAGTATGTATTATGGTAAAATTTAACTATTTCCCAATAAAACCATGAATAATCACTGGTAACTAACTCCAAAAACCATCATATCACTCAAACATCTCCTTTCATTCAAATCTTTCATGACCCCCCAAAGGCACCCACCAGAAGATGTCAATGAAATAATTGAGATAATGATAGATGAAAATCACCTTTAATAGTCCATGAGTTTTATAAATGAATTTATTGTATAACATACACATTTGTGATAAAACTTTCACTCCATTATAAGATAAATAGTAAATATTCAAACCAAAGTCTATAAAAAAACTACAATTTATAACATAAGAAGAAGAAATCCCAATACTAAAGCCTATTGAGTGAAAAAGTTAAACTATCTCATCTACTACAAAGGTTTTCTATTCTTTCATCATCTGTAACATGGTTATATCTCACCATGTATCACACATAAGAAATGAAAATCTATAATAAATAATAGGTCACCCCACAACCACTTCCCATCTAGTTTTTTAATCTGTCCTATCACAACACTTCCCGATCCATCACTCTCCAAATGTTATCTCGAATGATCCTGTGCTTATTTAAGTTTCCCTTATGACACATGGGGTAATATATCATGTACCCCTATATTATATCTTCTATTTATTTAATCAAAATCTCTATATAGTGAATGACTCATCTCTATGAGCCATCACAACCCATTCCTTGTGTATTAAACCTTGAGTATTGTACCTCATGCCACAAATACCTATAAATCAATTATTATACCTCAAGACATGACAACCAATACACATAATTACTATAATAAGTATTAAGATACTATATCTAGATATATATGAGTGTGAAAATTGAAAATCTATTATATCACTCTATACAAATATATGGGGAAGGAAAATTAACATGCACCAAACATCTAATATTACAATGAGAAGAGAGAGGGACGATAGGGTATAGACAGTCATCCATTCCTTACTAACCCGAATTATGGGGAAGCACCCTCTTTGATTCCATTAAGTTTCAATTTCCCTACCGATATGGGTGGGTTAGCATTCAAAATCATAATACATATAATATATATATAAATATCTCAACTAAACTATAGGAAACTACAAATACATAGACTCAAATTCCACTAACATACCACAAGACTATAAAAAACAACTAATATGGCCTAGGAGTAAGAACAATACAACCATCTTGCTTCATTTGAATTTGATAATAAAATAACTATTAATTAATTATTACTAATATCATTTCCAAGATTAAAATTTTATTATTCAATGATTTTTTCAACAACACTATAATTTTTTTCCTGTTCTAATGTATATCATCATCATAAAGTAAGACCGAAGAACAATATTTTATCTTTAATTGATTTATTTATTATTCAATAATCTTCTAGGTACTCTAGGACCCAACCCAATGTATGACATAAAATATTCACTCGTAGTTGAAATATGAAAATACATCCCATAGTTCAAAATATATTATATAATTTACAAATTATCATAAACCATTAAAATATTAGATTCATTAATAATAAACCACCCTTTTATTAATCAAATAATAATCGGAAAGCCCAAATTCAACCCATTCTATCAATCCAGGTGCTATCCTTGACATCAGTATATATAATATCACATCCAAAATCCCATTCCAATATCATCATCATTTTCATCACCCTAGTGAATTTCCTTCAGAATTAATTACCATATCATTAATATTACCATCAACCCATGCACCATTACATTCTCAGGAATCCCTCTCTATATCTTATCAACCACAACCCATCCCAGGCTCACATCACATCTCATCGCAGGGCTCCTATCCAGAGAAAACATAGAAGGTAGCAATCAAATAACAGAGTCAATATAGAATCTAATCCCTAAAAAATAGTAATTTACCCATCATATGAAAACATGCTCATTCATCCCCCAAAAATTTATCTTCCCTAATAAATATATAATATTTATACCCTATATTAAGTAATTAATTTATCTATGGTTATGACTATCGGTATTCTAAGGTAGAAACTATTAATAGAAATAATTTATTACCCTTAGTTTCATGTATCACTTAAATTTTCATTTATCTTTGGGGAAGAACATCTCATTTAACATGACTCCAATCCTTTACAACGAAAATAAATAACATCTTATATACTAAATATCATTCTGTTAATATATGTGTTAAAAAGTTACTTAAATGGTTATTCATAATCAATATGGTTTCTATCATATTATAAGAATAGTGTCATATAAAATCATTCCTCATTAATTAATTAGTTAGTAAACATTACCAGATTTATCTTATTTTACTATTTTCATCTCATTTGACAAGATAAACAAATAAAAAGAATCATTATAACTAAAACATAATCATTGAAGTAACCCTATTTTTAAAATCAAGAGATATAAAAAAGAATACATTTCAAAATCATGTTATCACACATCCCAAAATATTCAGAAATTAATATTAATATCACAACAATTGATTTTACATATGGTCAGTAGAATTTATTAAAGTTCTATCATGAAATACCATATTTATGTATGGATACTAATTCTATGAATACAATAATATCTATAAAAATAGAAAACATAGAGTAACTTGTGTTAAATAATTTCTTCGTTAATTTTATTTTCAATTTTTAAATTAATTATAAGAAAAATTAATTCAACTGTCCATTTCACTATATCATAGACCATTTATAGGATAATCAACATTTTTCTACCACATGTAGGTTCTAATTCTATTAATTCTTTGTAAAATATTAAACACTATCAAAAAAATTTATCCATTTTCTACAATAATTTTATAAATTGCAATACCTGAATTATTATAAATAGTATCTGAAATACTTCCTCAAATGAAAACATCCTGATTTTATGATAACTTCATTTTTCCATTGAATTGATTACTTCCATTAATTTAATTCTGTGAAATTAAAGATAAATAGGATAAATCTTTTCACTAAGTAAGAACTACCATTACATGAAATAATATTAATATTAATTATATTTCATGAAACTAAATTATAAATATGATACTATGTATTGTAATATTCCACTCATCAAATATATAATTATTAAAATAAATTAATTTAAAACACATTATTAATTTTATACTCCTATTAGAGATTAGCACATATGAATTATTCATGCAATTAATTTTCAATATTACCTAATATACATTATTCATTCGGTTAATTTTGCATATTTTTAAATGAGTATAGTTAATATCATATGTCTAAAGTAAGGTTTTTTACATTATGATAATACCACACATTCACAATATAAATAAAGTAAAATCCATAGATCACCTACCAAGTATTATGCATTTTCAAGACACTACAACCATGAAATAGAGGATGGAGAAGGTTGTCACATTCCTTGAAACTAGAAAGAAATAGTTCCAAAAGTATGATAATGTTATTAAACATTAAGAGAGTGTTTTGGGGTCATCTAGATGATATTAAAATTAAATAAACATTTAAGTATTCAGGTATTCAATAATAGTTTCACTAATTTTTCTTGAAAATATTTATTGAAACCCTCATTTAAATTTTATAACTATTTCTTTTCCATGTATCATAATAAATAAAAATTGAACCATGTATTATCGAATGGAGTTATAAAATAATTATTCCAGTAAAAATTAATTTATTGACTACCTTTAGGTACTTAGAACATTAAAAAGTATATTTAAGGGTTAAATATAAAAGAGTGTGAAGAAACCTTTTAAACATAGTAAAAATGATACCCCTATGTAAGTAACAAGGTCTCTGTAAGAATATCATATTTTACCATTTTAATGTTTTTATAATAGGATCACATAAGACTAGGTCTATATTTCCCTTAAACATGATTTGAAATAAAATCAACCATACCTTTACATACGGTGGATGGTCTACATAAGGGTCACCTATTCTACAGTTATGAAACACTATTTCAAAGCTCACAAATGGGTAAATTATTATTACCCTTAACAAATCTATTAAAAACCTCATCACCCATACATAAAATTTTTCAAATTACAATTAACATTTTAATGGGACTATACTTCCTTTATCTGAGGTGAGAGTCCCCCTTATTAAAAGAACTACGTACCTTTACATAGATTGGATAAATGGGAGTTACCCTTACAAAAAAAGGAAAACATTATGCAGTGCATGAGTGTTTCAATTTACCTCTATGAATGATTTTAATACTCACCCTTACCCTTATGAAACTCAATAAAAATCTCTATTACCCTTTCAAAATCCTTAAAAAAGGATTTACAATTTTTAAGATGCACGGTAATTTATACGAGTATAAATATCATTTAAAAATATTAAAATTAAATTTTTATAATGTAGTAAATAATTAATGTAGTTATTGTAATTTATAATGGTTTTAAAAACATCCAAAAACATAGAATAATTTAATAACAACAAAATTTATTTCAAGATAAACTTTTAGAAATATTTAATGACTTCTATAACATGTAAAATACTTTTAATAATATTCTCTAAATAAAAAAATTTTATGAAAAAATCTAATTAATAAAATTTATCCTAAACCACTAGACACACCCAAATTAAAAAGGATGGCAGAGAAATACCATGGATCATTATAAGAGGCCATTTTGGTGTAATGACACTATAATTTAAAATGAAGTAGTATAATAATGATTATATTAAATTACTAACTATTATAGTTTATGTTTTGTAAAATGAGGCACATAATACTCAATCATAAGAACACACACTATGTTATAATTATCTCATTTATCATCTCATTTATATCATAAACCACCCACATTCATATATGGTGGAATGTAATGTAGGACCACATAACATCAAGTGATACACTATAAACCTTTTCATTCATTAATATTTCTATCATGCCAAGTCATATGAAAATATTATATATATATATATATAGGGTTAAGATCCCTAACATTATATAGATGTCTTGTACTTGGTTTTAGAAATTATCTTACCCTTATTTTGATTATACCTTGGTTTGGTTTTTCATTGGAGTTTTTGGGTGATTTTTCAGAATTTTGGAAGGCCATGGGGGTATACATAGTAGGGGAATAGTTAGCACAAACTGTTTGATTATCCCTAGGAAATAGTTAACTCCTTTTGAAGCCATAAGAAGTAGTGGATGGTTTAAAAAACCTCTGAAACCTCCCTCCCCAAAAAATTCACCCTCATACATAGGTGGTTTTCATAGATAGGGCATGGTTTGGAAAATCCTACACCATTCTATAATAATTCATGCTCCCAAGATAGCATCAGAACACAGTTAGGGGGAATCATTTGTCAAACAATGCATCCATGTCTTGGGAACAATGCATATATGTTATCTACACCTAAATTCTAGATTAAAAATTCATCAACCCCCTTTTGATATCCCTAATTACCCCAAATCAATCAAAATAATTTCCTTTTCCTTTGGAGACTCCAAAGAGGATTCCAAGCGTCCTTAATCCTCTTCGTGGGCTAATCAATGATCCAGTGGAAGGAATCAACCATACTTCAGGTATAAGATATATTTTTGAATAAGGTTCCTCCCTCTCCCATATTTCTATAACTTATGAGATGTATGATTTCCTTCATTATTGATGTTTTAAATCTAGGGTTAAATAGATATTGTTTCATCATATCTTGATCCTATATTTTGATCCCAGATATCATTCACCACTAAGAATATAGATATTTTTCATTTAATTGAGGAGTATGGTTTGGCGAAAATTCATCAAAGAACGTGATGTAGGTTGTGTAATTGATAATTCCAATAAACATGATTGTGAAATTTCTTTGGTATTTGTACCATTGATTTTATACGTTGTGAAATTATTATTTATTATATTTTATTAATGAACTGATTATTATATTATTGTGACACCCTTATTGTATCCCATTATAATATTGAAAAATATATGGATGGATTTGATGGAAACAGATATGGTGTTCCAACTACACATGATATGCTAACTTAATAATTCTAAATAAAATGGAAAAATTATATAATAGAATTAAACAAAATACATATTTCATGGTTGATAATGGGATATAAAGGGTTGTTTGTTTTATCTTTGTTGTGTTAATTGGAAATGAAATAATTGATATTAAATGGATTAATGGGAGTTGATCATGTCATTCCTTGTGAATAAAGTAAAGAACCATGACAATTAGTGATAAATGAAATGGTGCACCATGATGTGAATGATTTATAATATTGTTAATTATTTTTAACCATGATATGTATATGATTTATACGAAAATTTTGAATGATTGAACAAGTAGATGTTGGTGTGGGACAGATGAACCAAATACCCATGCAGTACTTTACAGATGCTACATTCCCTTAATGAAGGCATTCGAACTATGGGGAGTGGGTCAGAGACTGAAGATTTAATACACATGAGAAACAGGTCATGAAATGATTCAATAAATAACCATGGTCTTCCAAACTGATTCTCTAGGGACTTGAGATATTGTCATTGGACTATTTTTCAATGTTCCTGAGATATTGAAACCTAGACCGATGCCCTAAAACCCAGAAATGAAATTGGAATTAAATAACAAATAAAATACCATGAAAAAATGAATTTTTATATCTTTATGATGTATAGATTTTACACTAGCATGGGCCAAAGCATATATGATTGGTTGTTGTGTAATCGTGAACCTGATATCCTTTTTTGACTAAATATTATTAAAATTTAAACCTACTTACATTTGTTTATTTATATTTACTCTTTATACAATTGAATAAAATATTATAGACTAGATATTTCGTTTGAAAGTATTTGTTTTTTTCTACTATGTTGTACTCACAGCCTAATAGGTCTCTCTGATTAGTACCTAAATAGACATCGTATTATCATGATAGGATAAGGGAAAGATCCCTATGTTAAACGGATGATATGGTAGTTGTGATTGAGGATGGATGAGTGAATAGGACATGATATCAATACCCACTTGGGAGTTTCCTGTGGGACTTTGGTTGTGTTTCATTAGATATAAGACAGTTTTGTTGAATGAAATATTTACTAATTTGGATTTAGTTATTGTTTACATGTTTTGAGATTCATCATGTGATTCTTGGGATTATTTTTACTATGGTTGATTATTGGTCATTATCCTATCTTGGTAATTTCTATATTGATTTACGCTATTGTTCTACTTTGGTAAAGAGGATATAGTCTCCCCACATTACATATTAGACACTCACTGCTAGTCAGTAGCCTCTAATATAAATGGTGGTACACATGAGGTCATGCAATAAACTTTCTCAAGGAACCGGTTTGTGGAACACCTGCTGGGACATTACAAAGTGGTATCAAAATTTGTCTTTATTACATTTAAACTATATTACTATTTAGAAAAAGTTACAAATAATATTAAGATTAGTCAAGAATTTTTCATGAGTGGGTTCAAGTCATTATCTAACCCATGTGAAAGGGAAAACCCAAATACCCTTGGTTAGACAGTAGTTCTGGATGTTTTTTTTGTTAAAATTGATTTTTATTTCACGTTGGGTGATGTACATATAGTGTGATGTTTTTTGTTTTATGAAATTTTACTATTGGACCAGTATTAAAATTCATTTGAGTATACATGCATCATTATAGAAAGATAGGATATTATGTGACATTAATCATTTTAGGAACACATGGAGAATCATGTTTTAAGTGAGTTATTGAAATGAAAAATATTTTATTTACTTGTAGTGTATAAAATACATGGTTCCTAATGATGAATTTAAGTGGTCAAAATGATTCTAAATGTGGTAATTTTAAAAGAAAAAATCATATTCTAATGAAAATCATATAATTATGAAGAGTTGTTACCAGGGGTTAGCTATGGACCAGGTTAGGGATGGTTGGGTGTAGTGATAGTGGATTGATTTTGATGGTGTGTCTACACATGAGGGATGATTTGTTATGGATTTATGTTAACCTCTCTTGAAAATATGTTAATGATGTGTTATATTTCCGAGTACACATTTTTGGTATTGTCGATACATTCCTCCATAATGATGTTGGTCGGTAGGATGATAGGAATAAATTGGTAGAAATGGTCCTCCTATTGAGGAAACAGAGGCCCTAATTTTTTTGGGTGAATGGGAAAGAAAGATATTCTGTGAGAGCTTCTTTATCTTTATACAGTTGATGGAATGCGACCCAAGATGGGTTGTAAAAAATATGTCTAACCTAAAATGAATGTTTCTATTTTATCACCCTCTTACCTTCCATAAAGAGGTTGGAACTAAGTCATATGGGTTAATGATTGATTCTATCCATAAAATTATTGACCATTTAGAGACTCTGGAGGAAAAGATATTCAATTTGGCATCATTTATTTTTCATAGATCCGTGAAACCCAGGTGAGATATCATGTCTTTGGATGATCGGTTAGGGAACATGGTATATGAATACTTTTAGGGTAATATCCCTTAACACTATTACCCAATGACACTAAGTTATGTGAATTCATTAGAGTTTATTTAGTTGACCCATAAGAGAATATCCAAGATAGAATATGCTTGTCACTTCATAAAATTGATGCAATTTGTTTCTGCATTGGTAGAAGATGAGAAAACTATAGTGATACATTTTTAGGAATGAATTAAATATCAAATTAACTCCCAGGTTAACATCTCCCATTTAAATATGTTTTCTTATGTAGTTTATTAGGATATCATATATGTGGCGAATCTTAAGGGGGATTCTAAGGGGGAGTGGTGGTTTCTTTTGGATGACAAGGAGATATATATTAGGAGGGTAGGAATATTCACAATATGAATGTTAACTAGTGTAGTATAAAGTAGAGTAGAAATATGGGGAATATATAGTGGTTATTATAGACCTACGATAGATAGGTAGTGAAGGAGGAGCTATAACATACACCATTAGGGGAATGAAGTCTTCTACACCATACCAGTCTGGTAGTTGGCGAACTATGGGAAAAGGAGGTCTAGGTAGTGTAAATTTTACTTTCAAGGAAATTTACATCATAGTAGTAATGTAGTGCACTAAAGGGGACTCAGACTGTAGTACATGGATGAGGGGTAGGTTAGTTTTATGTAGTTTTTTCTGCACTTCTGGATAAAAAGTTTGGGCCATCAGCAGTTAGATATACTTTTATAGTGTATTCTATAATTTTTGGTCATTTATTTGAAACATGTGCCTCAAATTATTTTCAATATTCTCAACTGGTGAACAAGTTGGGTCCTAGAAAGGATCTTTTGAGTGGGGTGATGTCACTCTACATAACCATAGGTGTACAGTTATGGGAAATATGTCAATTAAATTGGTGTTTTCTTTAGGTTGGTGAGTATCATTTTCATTGGGATATTTATATACCTAAAATATCATGTTTTAAAATGATTTTGTGTAAGGAATAGTCGGTACCATACTTACGAATCATAGTTTTTTATTGTAGGAGAGTGGCATTTACATATCCCAAGGGTGACATATATGTTCCTCATGGAGAATATGATATCTAGTAATGTCATGAAGGGAATATACATCCACAACTAGGGGATATGCCTTCACTGTTTTGAAGTATATTTATGAATGAAGGGGGAGTAAAGCATGTTGTATGTTCACATGTAGGGGACCCGTTATAGGATGCTTTTCTTGAGTACATTACAGGATGTAACCAGAGAGATATGATGAGTTCACAATTGATCTAAAGCCTAATGTTGAAATAATTTAAATTACTCACTACAAATGGTAACAAAATAGATTAAAGAAATTAATATTCTTATGGAATATATTATATATAATATAATTATTCATCCATGTTTATTTTTTAGGGTTATTTTGTTTTTTTCATAAGAGCACTGATTGTAACACATGAATAATTTGTGAAATATATTTTTCAAGTAAATTTAAACATTTTGATATTTTTAATTATACAATAAAAAATGTTTTTTTATTTTCACAAAACATTGAGTTTATCTGGCATTAAACACAGAAGTATGTAAATCTTTCATCACATGCAACACTAGGTTATCTTTTGTTACACATGATACTGAGTTCTATACAAAATAATTTTTCTTCACACTGTGAGGAACAGATTTAAATCAAAATTTTAACCCTTTATGTAAATTTATGGGAATATATATTATAAATTCTAGAAATAATAACAAAAACTTATCCTCAGATGAATTTTTGGGATTTTTCAGTAACATTTCTTTTTTTGATGAATAGTGTAATATAATGAATTTTAATTGAAAACGTTATTATAAATTAATAAATTTATAATGTTAAATTATAAATTTAAATGGTTTTAAAGAAATATTAGTTAAATTTATATCATTTAATACTATTTATATCATCATAATCATTTTTTTATAGAGATTGGATAAAAAATAGTATAATATTTTGAACAACTCACTTAAAAAACCATCATTTTTATTATATTTCTGGGATCAATTTTAAATTAATAATTCCCATTTTGGTAAATTAAATTTGAAAAATTTATAAGATTTTAGGGATTATAATAAATGAAAATGTATAATAATGTATCTTAATTTTTAACCAAAATTAATAGTTAATGCAGTATAAATTAACTACAAAACCAATGGTAAAAATTTGTTTTCTGGGGGATTAATTTCGAATTATTAGAGAGAAAATGAACAAAAATCATATATTAATGAATTTATTTCTACCTTGGACATAATATCTCATAAATATTTGAATTACTTTCATATTCCATAATATTATGGCCCATAAAATATGTTATTTAAAGACTAAGACAAAAATATTGTATTTCATACTTTTAATATCTATAATTCATTGAGATAGAGAGAAAATTAGAAATGCTATGAAAATAATTTTTCAATATAATTTTTTTATTTTTATCATAATATATTATCTTTAAATTTTATTGATGAGTTAGTTAATTAAAATACATATGAAATGCCAACACCATAATTATTTATTTAATAAAAATAAAATAATTGATACTAAAAATAACAAAAGTCAAGTAAATTGAATGAATTATTATATTAAATTATTTTTTATATGAATATTTAATTATGTGATGGTTTTAAAAAAATGTTATAGGATTCCATGATTGTCTAGATAACTTTGAATTTTAAATTAAATAAATAATGTCAAAATTTATAGTCATCTCATTTCAAAATAATTGGTATTTTATTAATTGACATAAAATTACAAAAAAATATTATACTATGATAATTGAAATTTATTTTTAATCAATATAAACTATTATAAATTAATTGACCAATTGTTATATTATAATTACTATACTTAAGGTTAAATAGTAAAAATAAGGTTAATGTAGTTATTATTAAAGTAGTGTTTTTGCGTGTTACTTGGTTTTTTGTAAAAAAACTATTTCCAAAATACAATGGATTTATATTTTACAAATTAGATAACAAATTTAGTATCACTGGTTCCAAATTTTCCAAAATTTCTCACTCATCTTTTTCATAAATGAAATATTAGCAATGTCAAAAAAGTAGTTAGATTAGTGAGAAACCTAAATGGTAAAAATAAGGAAACTTAGAAGTCAAGGAAAAAATGTTTAATACAATGTTACATTATGTATTTTTGGTTTTTATAAAACATATAATACCAAAAAACCAATTATGTATTAATAATGGGAAAAATTAGGTAAAATTTTCATCCTAATAATGAATAATATTTAGTATCTACAAGAATGCCATTCCTCATAAACTATAAATGGGAACTCACTATCGTATAACCTTAACACATATGAAGTGATTTTTATGAACTAATATTTACCCAAATATCTTCCCAACATAACTTCCATAATTTTAGATGCTATATTTTTGTTATAATTATATCTTTTGAAGGATTTAGTGAAAACCTAAGGATAATTCCTGATGAAGTTGCAATGTTCTTCAATGAGAGTCTATATTTTATTTGTTTCTACACTTCCTTTAATTATTATTATACCATAATTTTATAATGAAAACACGGACTTATATATTTTGGTATGTTGTTATATTATGGTTATGAACTAAAATCACACACACTTTAATCAAAAGGGTTATGAAATCATCGTTCCTGTGTATAACAAACAACCACCTCATGGAACGATGTCATTCATTTTACTATTATTATCTATAATGGATGAAAATAATTATGGAAAAACTATATATATATATATGATATTTATGATAATATTATTCTTCTGGAAAAATTATATCACACATATCTTCTTGCCACCCATTTTTTGGACTATGACAACGTTGCTTGACTGTACGGTATACTACCACCACACAAAGCGATGTTATTTGTTCATGATGTAAATGAAATGTATTAATTATTATTTTAAAAAATATGTGTGGTATATATTGTGAAAATATTTTAATATAATTATTATATATATGTATCAAATTTATTTTCGTAAATATGAAAAGAAAATGGAAATAATATTAATGAATACGTATGAACTACCATCTCCATAAATGGTTTACTACGTTTCATATAACCTAATTTTATGGATATAAATACATTTATACTAAACATATATAATAATAATATGATTTTATACATTTTGGAGATGATTAAATCATGATATATATAAGAAGAAAAAAATGAAAAGTTAAAACATATATGAAAAATTAGTTATTTCTCAAAACACAACTTTAATAAGGAATTATTAATAAACAGTTAAAAAATGCATAATAAAATAATATAAAATAAGATATATGTAATTATTTTTCAAGAATTAGTGTATAATAAATTTATATTTATTATACAAGAGGCCTAAAGGAGTATTTTAAAAGTCAATACATATGGTAAGGATATTTCTAGTCTCAATATTTTTTCCGAGACTTGTGTTATATTTCAGACTCATTTATTTTTTATAGTGTATAAACTACCCTATAAAGTATTATATGAAAATATACCTCAGTTCATGGTGATTAATTATTCCATTAATTTTATTCTATCATGGGGTTTACAGTTCAAATGTTTCCAAATCATTAATATATTTTTGACTCAATTTTCCATCACTGAGTGGTGTGTTAATTTATGATATAGTATTATTTTATTAAGCTTACATTAACCCCCTATAAAATTTAATATCAATTTATTTTCATTATCATGATTTTTTATGTTTAATTTTATGTTATTAATTTTTTGGGATTATGATTCACTATTACAAAAGATGTAAATATTTTATTTTTGAATCTCATTATATCTCGGGATTGTTTACAATTAAGTCAATAATGATGAAATATTATTTAAGGTCTTAAAAATTATCATGAATTTTATTTTCCTATGCTTATTTCATGATAATAAATGTTCCCTTTAAAAATATTATATTTATGAACTCAATAGTGAAATTTAATAATTTTAGGAAAAGTAAAATTTTCGTATTAAAATCAAACATCATCCAAAGTCATTTTTCAGAAATTTTTTTTCAGATACGTTTCTAATATTTTTCAATTTTTTTAAAAAATAATTTTTCCATGTTGAGTTTATTTATTTTTTATCTATATAATATTCATATGGTTTACAAAAATAATTCTCTTTTGGATTTTACCAAAAACATAAAATGAATATTTTTTTTAGCATGGATTGCATGAACAGTATATCCCATTGTTTTGATCGATCAATGATTTCATGATTAAAATAAAATCATTCAACATTATTTTCAACTAAAAAAACCTCCTTAATATTTGGGATATTTTTATATTTTAAATAAATTATTTCAAAAGTAAAAGATTTTTAAAATTATTTATGTTTTAAATATACTTTTAAATATTTAAAGGAAATTTTTCTTAATATGTATTTAAAACTATTTTTAATATTTCCACTAAATTATTTTAAGATTTTTTTTTCAATTAAATGGAATGTGAAAAAAAATTAAGTTTAGAAATTTAGATTATATTAATATTTATTTTCTATAAAAAAATTTCAAATAGTTCTTTCAACATCATTCTCCATATAAGATGAAATGATTTTTAAAATTTATTCATTAACAAGGATTTAATACGAGGAAACCGTTATTTTTATTTATTTCAATGGTACATGATTATGATGAATTTTTTATGAGACTCATTTTCCTTTCACATGTTATACTATGATAAAATTATTAATGTAACCATCTTCCTTTCAAAGGTTTTGCTTTAGTAACATGATTATGAAACTGATCACTTTTCCAATTCATATAATATAATGAATGTGTATGGTAACCATTTTATTTCATGGGTTATGATATGATAAAATTTTTATGATCTTATAGATAACATAACTATTTCTTTAAATATGTGAAGGGAATGACCAATATATCCCTCTAATGTATTGTGTAATAATTTATATATTACAAGTGATAGATATGGAAAGATTGGGGAGTGATCTGAGTATATTAATACATGGATGGTATATGGAGTAAACCCAAAATAGTAATATAAGTAAGGAGAGTGGAGTGAAATCGATATAGTAAAGGGCATTTTATGCTATGATGTCATAGTAGAGAGAATTGAACAATATGGAAATGATTTAATATGCCTTTCTTTACACCAAAAATCTCTTTCTTATTCAATTGTTATTATGTGACGAAATATGTAATGTGATTCTTTTATGATACATGATTTATTAACGTCAAATCATTATTCCATGATTCAATATTATGATTTTTGACATGTAGGGTATGGTTTTTATATTTTATGACCATACCCTTATACTAATGTTATAGAAACATATTCCCCTTTTTATCCTTATTGATAATTTAATGTCATCATTTCATGTGTTTCTTGTCACATGGTTAAAAATAATTGTTTTATGTAGGAGTACTAATTCGAATGATATTTGTGGGAAACATTGAAGATCATTCATCATATTAGAGTATTGTGTTTTATGTTGATAAATTCACTAAACTATTGTAGTATTTAGGATTTTATTTGTGTAATTTGATGAATATTCTTCTCAAAAGATTTTATATCCATATATGAGATGTACGAGTTTCTATTTTGGGTATCAAATGAACATTTTAGTAAACATTTGGATACAAAGATGAGAAATATTTAGTGATATACCTAGGGATATATCTATGGATTATTCTATTGTTGTCTATATGGATAAGACATACGATGAATCAAATTTTAAGAAATTTTCCACCAATATTGTTAAATGATTAAGATAGTGGTTTCCATGAAGTTACATTCCTATAAGATACTAAAAGTGGATTTTCCACTAGAATAGATGTATATGTGGGTAACAACCTTGAAAATACCTTATTGAGAGAGGCTCGATAAGGAACTGGTGCATTCCAATGGGATATATAGAAAAACTTGTTTTAAACACGTATGGGATATTATTTTTGGAATTTAAAAATTTATTATGAAATATCATGAACTATTTAAATATATAATGATAATGAATTACTTAGAATAAACCTAAGTTGTCATAGATAAAAAAAGAGGTGTCATGATTTAGACATCCTATAATTTTTTTTATATATTATTTTTTATAATTTTATTATATATTATCACATTATGTTTTTTATTTTAGTTAATGGAGGGAACCAAAAGAATTTTGGTAAAAATTGAATATGGAAGAAAAACTGGTGATAAGAAGCCAAATGGTATAATGAATACCGTAATGGATGTTTTGATTATACTAAATCTACTATAATGTAACATGATTAAAAATTTATACCCCATCCAACTCATAGACTCACCAATGAGAGAAAGAATTATATCACTGAGAGTTTTGGTAGTAGAGTCTAATGGGTAAAGAAGATTGAGTTTCCAGTATGTCTAGAATGACGGAAGTAGAACTCTAGGGAATGTTTCCAATGGATGAGAAGACGTTTTGACTATAGAAAACAAGGAAAAAAATAAATTAAAGTCAAGGGGTAAATGTAAATATTAGTTAACACAATGGATGAGAATATATTTATCCCAAATATATCATAAATTGTTGAATGCTTCAAATGTGAAGAACATGGGATATATAAAAATGAATTTCCAAAACAGAAATCTCAGGAATTGAATCAGAAACATTATATGATTAATGGTTATATTGAAGAAAATGAATATAATATGAATGAAATATGAAAGTTTTAACACCCCAATATTTCATAGTATGTTATTTCTTCAATGTAATTCAATAATTTGCACTACACGCAACACCGAGTTCAAGCGAACCACGACTAACCAAACTTTCCGTTCAAAAGCAGTTATGAATAGTATTAAATAAATTTTTTATATTATATAATCCTTATACTTTTAGAATACATATTATGTGTTTCTTAGACATAATGTAAGAACAAAATCATTTTTTCAGATAAAAGATGTATTTTTCAAAAAATGCAATTATATCGCATTTTAATTGCGAGCCTTTTTTAAATCCAATATTTGAAACATTTATATAATTAATTTGACAAACTAAACTTTTTCTCCATAATCAGGACATAATAATTTAGTTTCAAAAAAAATTTGGTGTTTTTCTAATAACTTTCATATTTGGGTGAATAGTGAAAAATATTTTATTTCAAGTTAAAACAACTTTTTTAATCAAAATAATTTATTGTGTAAAATTATAAATTTTAATGGTTTTTAAGTATAAATAGATTATATGTATACCATTTAATCCAATTCCGGTCATTGTAATTTATTTTACATTGAAATTGGACATAAAAATGTGTCAATCTTTTAATAGTTATTATTTCTTAAAAATACGCCTTTTGGTCTTGACAACGAGAATTAATTTTAAATTAATAAATGAAAATTATATGTTTTTAATTAGGTAAAAACAAAATCATTTTTGTATTCATAATATCTAAATTATCCTAGGGTGATTTTTTGGTACTTTTCGGATAACTTTCATATTTTTTAGAATAGTGAAAATTACTAAATTAAAAAAAACAACTTTTTTTATCGAAATAATTAATAGTGATAAATTATTAATTTGAGTTATTTTAAAGTATAATTATAAAATAGATTTTAAATTTAATACATTGTTGTTAATTATACATAATTTCTCATTTTAACTAGACATAATGAACTGTCAATCTTTTGATAGTTATTATTTTTTAAAAACATGCTTTTTGTTTTGACATCGGGAATTAATTTTTAATTAATTTCTTCCACTTCTGTGTTTTGAATTTATAAAAATGGATTCCATATTTA
The DNA here is from genome assembly GCA_963277665.1 of Viscum album. Classification (NCBI taxonomy): domain Eukaryota; kingdom Viridiplantae; phylum Streptophyta; class Magnoliopsida; order Santalales; family Viscaceae; genus Viscum; species Viscum album. The sequence goes on from OY728132.1 coordinate 1,342,113,009, forward strand.
GAATCAGGAGGTCCAAATTGTGCAAATATATTACTCTTATTTTTAGACATTTTGAATAATTACTTTGGTAAATATTTTATTTACCATTGTTAAAGGGTAAATCCGGTAAATAAGGGTAAAAAATAATATAATAATAATAATAAATTACAAAAAAACGTGTTATAACCCTATTGGTTGATACATGTCTGACCATGGAAATCTTTGGGTCTATTTTGGAACCCCATTGATTGACATGTAAGTGATAATGACAATTTATATTAATTATGTTAATGTAAATAAAAAATTACATTAGCCTATATCTTTTAGAAAATCAATTTTTACATAGGGTTATATATGTTTTTTTTAATCTATAAATATTAATTAGAAATATAAAACTATTTCCTACATAATGGTATTTTATTTATAATTTTTATACATTAAATAATTAAATTTATTTAGGACACAATAATGATGCAGTATTTTCCTTATTAATGAAATAACACAATAATTTGTATTATAAAAGTTAAAATAAATATAATTTGAAAGTTTTGATGACATCAAAGAAATTTATTTGTAAATATGACATTTTCTTATCTCTTAACTGAGTTTCATTTGAATTAATAATGTTTTTAAGACTATAAAAATAATCAATTATTAAATTGTGTCAAAATTTACCTAAATGAGTTTTTAAAACAAATATTATACTATTAATTCATATTATATTCCAAAATTTCTAAGGATCGGCAAAAGGACTTATATAATTATAGGTGTAATATTAATGGACCACTTGGAGGTCGCTTGGCAGTATATAGTACGTTTATTGACCATATAGTGTAAGTTTTCAAGAAGACACGATAAAAGTAAAATTATTTAACTTAGAGTTAAATATAAATGATAAGTTTAAATAGGTAACTTAAACTTGTCTAAAACCAATTGGTTGAGGGTATTTCTACCCATCCCCACCTTATCTTCTAAATAAGTCACTTTGGAGCAACAATAAACTGAATATGAATTTATTATAAAATAATATTTTATGTTTATTCCAAGGTGCCACTCACCCCTCTTATAAAAGGGAACTCCCCCTTCTCTCAATTTCAAACCTTAAAAGCCTTTTGGCTTGGGCATCCAATGACAAAATATTCTCTAAACATCCCTAAATTCATACTAGGCTCTTAATTTAGTCATAAATCCAACCTAAGGAGCCCTTTTGATCAAATCAAAAGGAAGAACCCGGAGATGAGGTTATGTTCTCACCACCCTCTTTCATGTTCCTTTCTTCTTTAAAATATTCTTTCTTTTTTATTTTCATTATAACATAATAACTCCAGTTTCATATATATACTGTGATGTTATTATAAATATGGTACAACCATATTTAGTATTCTATCCATTCTTTGAATGACATGTCACCATACGTGCGTACGTACAACTTACTGTCTCCACGTCGTGGTGTAATTGTTATTCAATACATTATTATTTGTATGGTATGATAATGATGTGTAATTCATGTGAATAATAAATATAACATGATAATGATTCTTTATATATGATACACCATACAATTATATATTATTTTAATATCAAAAGAATGATATTGTCACTCAGGAGTACGTACGGACTACCATCTCCACGAACGCGATGAGATTCATTCCCCATCGTATAAATGGAAGTATAATTCTTATTTGATGATTAAAAATAATGTTTAAGGACTTTATATCATTATTGATATGAATAAGATACAACCTGTTGATAACAAACATGGCTTATGTATCAAAACATATAAAAGAAAACGAGTAAGTGAACACCTGAAACGACTATAATACTAAAATATTATTAACAGAGCAACATTAAAAGATCATATATGATATCATATTTAGGTATATGATTCATGTATAATTAAATAAAAATTATTTAACTATTATATATGAGGTTAAAATACCCTTGAATGTTGAAAAGTACAAGGTAAGGGTTTATTTCACAATCTCTTCATTATCCGAGTTTGTTTATACATAATTATATATTGCTGCCCCTCTATCATCCACATCCATGTTTCTTAAAAATGTATCTCAAATAATTCTTACTATTTTACAGAATCTTTGTTAAAGTCATTTATACCATTTTTTAATTTTTATAAGAAGCTTATAAAGGAATCTTTCCGTCATTTTCCAAACAAGGTCCTTTTTAACCTTTTCGACAGAATTAATGTAACAATGTCTTTTTTAACTTATAACGCGGGTGCGGATATTTTCCACCATTATAAAACTGTCGAAGCATCCCTTACAATCATATAAGAATATTTTTAAAGTAAATGTTTTATTTTATAATTATGTTACTTTTAAATGATTTCAAAATGAATATTTTAAGAATTTTTGAAATGTACTCTTAATCAAGATCAGAATTTTAAATGTTTTAAAGATTTTTCTTTCTAAATCTATTTAATTAATGTCCATGTCTTCAAAATGATTTTATTGATTTATTTAAATGGACATGAATGTTTTAAAAAGATAATTACTTTCAAAAGTTTCAAAGAGGTATTGGACACTTTGATTCAAAAATGTATTTAAATATCTTCCTTTCTAAATTGTGTGACTTTTAAATGTTTTGATGAAAAATGGATATTTTTCTCAAAGTGTTTTACAATTAAATTTCATCTGTTTCAACATACATTGATGGATTTTAAGCATATTTGAATTTGATTTATTATGATACAAAACATCCATGTTACATTGAAGGTTTTGTGATATGTTTGATTGTGGAAGTGTTATTTTTATACCATTCATGGTTTATGGAGAAAGTATTGACATTTCATATGCTAGTTTTAATACGAATGTTTATGTTAGGTTTAAACTTGTTCATATGAGGAATGCATTGGACTTAGTAAGTGACGGGTGGAGCCCACTATACGTCTTTGATGCATCGGTAGGTCTCCTGAGACAACCTAGTGTCTTTGCACAAGGCTTTGATAAAATAATATTTCTAGTTTTGGCACAAGGCCTTGACTATGTGGTTATGACATTCTGGAATTATGCATTCTATCATTATGAAAGTGGTTATTGATATTGCATGTGATTATTCGACTACTAGAATATCCATGTGAATAAGTAAATGGAATATTTAACTTTATCTTTTCCATATTATGCTGAAGTTCAAGTTTAAAAGGATTTTGTTTTAGTTATACATAGCCTTAAATGTTTATTCTTATTTATGAAAGTTTCCACTATATTGTTATCCTTACTGTGAAGCTGAGCTTACCCATTTCTATGTTGTATTTTTTCCAGGATGTGAAGAAGTATTTTATGACTAACCTGCAGGGATTGTTTGACGGGATATGAGTGTGGACTATAGAGACTATGCCTTGGTAGTTTTTCACTTTATTATGTAATTTAATACATATGAATGTATCTAATCTTTCCAAGGCTACTAAACTAATTGGTCTTTTGAGATATGATCTTTTGTGATCATGAAAATGTTATGTAATAATGCACCGAATCTGGGTAACAGGGCTCAGGACGTTACAGTTGGTATCAGAGAAAGTTTAGTGCAAACCATAGAAGCTAGAATTAGATAAACTCTGAATAGAGAACATATCCGTAAGATAGACATTGAATATTAATATAGATGATCTTTCTAGAATTTTGGTGTTTTAGAGATTTTGTGAGTTTTCTGAGAAATACATTCCTGTCTGGATATGAGCAGGTAGAGGTGGCTCTGGCACAGATGTACCTAGGGATAAAACCCAAAAATACCGCTATGTGCAAGATTCGAATGGGAACTGGTGCACGACAACGGGCCTTGCTGCACTCTTGGTTACGACACTCCCGGGAGAAATGCTTAGGATAATTCTCATTTTGTTTAATAACCATTATAAAGGGTTTATGAGTATATACTTCCTCAATGAATTTTTTTTATGATTATGGATTATCCATAAATTTATGAATTTATGTTAAGTGTTTTACAAGTTTGGGATTAAGTATTTCGATTCATAAACTAATATAGTGTATGCCATTGTTTAGAAATGGCACCCAGTAGAAGGAATGAGAACTCCATTAATACGCATGATCCATTGGGTAAGAAGGATCATCTCTTTCATGGTATTAAGACAGAATTTAGAAGGGAAATAGTATCCCATATATTATTATCATATGAAGAAATGGTATCATGTGTTGATAAGATAAGTAAAGAACTCTCAGAGTCCTATATCTTTGAAAGGATTCCAGAGAAGAAAAAGATGGTAGAGAGCAAGATAGATAAAGGGAAGAAGCTAAAGAAGTATTTTCCCATATGTGATAACTATGGAAAGAATAACTTTGGAAAATGCTTTAAGGGAATGGGAGTATGTTATAAGTGTGGAGAAAAAGGACACTGCATTCGTGATTGTTAGGGTAAGATTTTTTTTTTCAAATCTACAATGCTTCATCTGCAAGGAGTGGGGAAACTACGCGAATCAATGTTCACATTATCAGAGTATGCCCCAAATGATGCTATTGGATTATAATAAAGATATGATACTACCACAGATGAAGAGAAATGACTAGTGTTATTATGTTGTTATTAAAGAGTTATTTCATTTGAGTGTTGTATCAACAAAGTACTAGTTATATGATTTATGAAGATAAATAAGGATTGTACTGCAGTACTATTTCATTGAGGATTTAAGATTATATAGTACTATGAAAAGTGAGTCAACAACAAGTTAAAATCTTTTTTAAAAAATACATGTTTTTAGGAATGGTAATCCTTAATATGGTCTTGATACTGAGGTAGTAATTTTGGAATAAGGGATTGTTGATTTGGATAAATTATATTGGATATTCTTGACTACCTTGGTATTGATTAATAGTTTGTTTATTTCATTATTGTTGGAGTATTAAAAGTTTTTTTATATAAGTAATATATCTATTATCTTATAAGGAATAAGGGAGAATAAATGTAATCAATAGGGTTTTATCGTAATTCAGGGTGGTACCATATTTTAAAAGAATACATGATGAAGGTATTCAAATGTTATTACATGAAAAAAAAAGATCTTCATTCTATTTATCTTCCTTATAAATTTTGGACATTGAGTTTAGAGAGATGTAATTTGGATAAGTCTAAAGGTTGGAATGGATTATATTTTAATTTTTATATTATTGTTAAGGTTAAATAATTTCAGAAGATTATTTTTTATTGTTATAAAAACGACAACCCGGAGGTCGGGCGACAACCGGTCGCGTCCGGCAAACCCGCGAGACTTGAACCCGCAACTGTTGGGAGACAAGGGTGCATTACCTGCCACTGGCCTACGTGATGTCCTAGTTTGTATAATGTGATTTTTTTTATAGTCTGAGTAATGAATTATAAATTCATTATTTTGGAACCCTATATGATTAGGATAAATATAATAAGTTTGAAATCTTTTGGAATGAAAGATGAACTTGTGGTAGGAATTAGTTGAAGGATGAAACTATACATGTCATGTATATATATTTGATTTCTTATTATATTCATAATCTTTAGGGAAGGAATAATAAAACCAAAAATGTGTTACCCTAATACCTTATGATTAACCGATGATATTTTTAATCATCATAGATATATGGCTTGGAGACCCTCTATTTTAAACTAGTTTGTGATTGATGACCTCAATCACTCCCTATAAATATTTATGTTTTTCCTCCAATTATGTGTCTTTAATTTCCACCAATGTTCTCATAATTGAGAATCATAATTTGGTGGTGACCCTTTCATTTCTCTTTCCTTCTTTTTATGACTAAATTTTATTAACCCAATTTCCAATTTGGGGTTTCCACAAAGGTGTTTTCTATTTTCAACATTTTATTTTCGAAGAACAATTTCAAATTTAGTGGGCGTGATTTATTGATAGAGGGGAGAATGTAACACCCCATGATTTCATAGTTGGTTATTTCTTCAATGTAATTCAATAACTTTTAGTACACGCAACACCGAGTTCAAGCTAACCACGACTTACCAAACTAGCCATTCAAAAGCGGGTATGAATAGTATTAACAGAATTTTGAACTTTATAAAATCCATATAATTTTCGAATCCATATTATGAGTTTCTTACACATAATTTAAGAAAAAATTCATTTTTTCAGATAGAAGATGTATTTTTCAAAAAATGAAATTTTACCGCCTTTTAACGGGGAAACCATTTTTAAATACAATATTTGAAACTTTTATATATTTAATTTGAAAAAATAAAATTCTTCATTATAATATGGACATAATAATTTAGTTTCAATAAATTTTTGGTGTTTTTCTGATAACTTTCATATTTGTGTGAATAGGGAAAAATATTTTATTTCAACTGAAGACAACTTTTTTAGTCAAAATAATTATAGTGTTAAATTATAGATTTTAATTATTTGGAAGTATAAATAAATTATATTTTTACCATTTAATCCAATTCTGGCCATTGTAAGTAATTTTACATAGAAATTGCACATAAACAAGTGTCAATCTTTTGATATTTATTATTTCTTAAAAATAGGCATTTTGGTTTTGACAATGGGAATTAATTTTAAATTAATAAGTGCAAATTATATTTTTAAATTTGGTAAAATAGGCGTCCTTTTTTGATTCATAATATCTAAATTATCCTAGGGTGAATTTTTGGAACTTTTCTGATAAATATCATATTTTTATGAATCGTGAAAATTAATAAATTTTAATTAAAAACAAATTTTTTAATCGAAATAATTAATAGTTATAAATTATGGATTTGAGTTATTATGAAGTGTATTTAGAATATATTTTTACCATTTAATACAATGTTGGTCATTGGACAAAATTTCACATTTAAACTAGACATAAGGAAATGCCAATCTTTTGATAGTTATTATTTCTTAAAAACACGCTTTTTGTTTCGACGGCGGGAATTAATTTAAAATTAATTTCTGCCACTTCATAATTTTTAAATTAGAAAAATTGATTCCATATTTACAATCAGGAGTTTGAAATTGTTTAAATGTTTACTCTTATTTTTAGACATTTTGAATAATTACTTTGGTAAATTTTTTATTTACCAGGGTTAAAGGGTAAATCCGGTAAATATGGTTTATAAAATAATATTATAATAATAATAAAATACCCTAAAACATGTTCTAAACATTTTTTTGATACATGTCCAACCATGGGAATCATTGGGTCGATTTTGGGACCCCATTGATCTACTTGTAAGTGATAATGACACTTTATATTAATTAAGTTAAAGTAAATACAAAAATGACATAAGCATTTATCTTTTAGAAAAAATAATTTTACATAGGGTTATATATGTTATATATTCAACTATAAATATTAATTAGAAATATAATAATATTTCCTACATTATGGTATTTTATTCATAATTTTTAAACATTGAATAATTAAATTTATTTGTGACACAATAATGATAAAGTATTTTACTTATTATTGAAAGAATCAAAAAATAATTATTATCAAAGTTCAAATAAATATAATTTTAAAGGTTTGATGACATAAAAGAATTTTATTGGTTAATATGAGATGTTATGATTTCTTAAATGAATTTGTTTTGAATTAATAAAGTTTTTAAGAATTTAACAAAAATAAATTATTAAATAGTGTCAAAATTGACATAAACGAGTTTTTAAAACAAATATTATATTATTAATTGATCTTCTATTCCGAAAAATATAATGTTATGCCAAAAGGCTTATATAATTATAGGTGTATTATTAATTGACGACTTGGGGGTATCTTGGTAGTATATAGTAAGTTTATTAACCAAATAGTTTAAGAATACTATAAGACACAATAAAAGTTAAATTATTTGACATAGATTTAAATATAAATGATAAGGTCAAAATGGTAACCTAAACTTATCTAAAACCTATTGGTTGAGAGGAGTTTAACCCATCCCCAACCTATTCTCGAAATAAGTCCATTTTTATCCCTTATAAACTGAATATTTATTTATTATAAAATAATATTTTAGGTTTTTCCAAAGGTGCCTCTCACCCCTCTTATAAAAGGGAACTCCGCCTTCTCTCAATTTCAGACCATCAAAGATATTTGGCCCGGCCAAACCCTACACAAATATTCTCTCAACTTCCTTAACTTCATACTAGAGGCCTTCTTTTAGTCATAAATTTAACTTAAGGAGCCATTTTTATCAAATCAAAAGGAAGAACCCGAAGAAGAGGTAAAGTTTTCACCACCCTCTTTCAAGTTCGTTTCTTCTTCAACTTCTTCTTTATTTGTTATCTCCATTATAAAATAATAACTCCAGTATAATCTATATACTTGGTTGTTATTATAAATATAGTACAACCATATTCTTTATTCTATCCATCCTTTGAATGAAATGTCACCATACGTGTGTATGTACGACTTACTGTCTCCACGTCGTGGTGTAATTGTTATTCAATACATTATTATTTAGATGGGTAAGATAACGATGTGTAATTAATGTAAATAATAAATATAACATGATAATAATTCTGTATATATGACACACCATCCAATTATATATTATTTAAATATCAAAAGAATGATATTGTCGCTCGTGCGTTTGTACGGACTACAGTCTCCAAGAACGCAATGAGATTCATTCCCCATCGTATCAATGCATGTATAATTATAATTTGATGATTATAAATAAGGGTTAAGGACTTGATATCATTCAGGATATGAATAAGATACATCCTATGGATAAAAAACATGACTTATGTAACAAAACATATAAAAGATAACGAGTAAGTGAACACCCTAAACGACAATAATACTAAAATATTATTAACAAAGAAATATTAAAATATCATATACGATATCATATTTATGTATATGATTATTGTATAATTTAATAACATTGATTTAAAAATTATACAGGATTTTAACCTACCCTCGACCAACCAATATTAAAAGGTAAGGGTTTATTTCACAATCTCTTCATTATCCAAGATTGTTTATACGTAATTATCTACTGGGAACTCTCTATCATCCACATCCATGTTTCTTCAAAATGTATTTCAAAACATTCTTAGTATTTTACAGAATATGGGTTAAATTCATTTATACCAATTTTTGACATTTTATAAGAATTTTATAAAGGAATCTTTCTGTCATTTTCCAAACATGGTCCTTTTTAACCTTTTCTACAGAATTAATGTAACAATGAATTTTTTTAAATTATACAGTGGGTGTAGCTATTTTCCACCATTGTAAAATCGTCGAAGCTTCCCTTACAATCATATAATAATATTTTGAATGTAAATGTTTTATTTTAAAATTATTTTACTTTTAAATGATTTAAAAATGAATATTTTAATAATTTTTTAAAGGTAATCTTTATCAAGATCATAATTTTAAATGTTTTTAAGATTTATCTTTCTAAATATTTTTAATTAATGTCCATTTTTTCTAAATGATTTTAAGGATTTATTTAATGGACATTAATGTTTTAAAACGTTAATAAATTTCAAATGTTTCAATGTGGTACGAGACCTTTTGAGTCAAAAATGTATTTAAATATCCTCCTTTCTAAATTGTGTGACATTTAAATGTTTTCATGAAAAATGGATATTTCTCTCAAAGAGTTTTAAAAATAATTTTCATCTATTTCAACATCCTTTGATGGATTTTAATCTTATTTGAAGTTGATTTATTATGATACCAAACATCCATGTTTTATTGAAGGTTTTCTGATATGTTTGACTGTGGATGTGTTATTTTTATACCATTCATGGTTAATGGAGAAAGTATTGACATTTCGAATGCTAGTTTTAATACGAATGTTTCTATAATGTTTAAACCTATTCATATGAGGAATGAATTGGACATAGTAAGTGACGGGTGGAACCAGTTGTAGCTCCTCGATGCATCAGTAGGTCTCATGAGACAAACTAGGGTCTTGGCATAAGGCCTTAACAAAATCTTATTTGTAGTCTTATCAAAAGGCCTTGACTATGTGGTTTTGATAGTTTTCAATTATGTATTCCATTATTATGAAATTGGTTATTGATATTTCATGTGATTATTTGACTAGTAGAGTTTCCATGTGAATAAGTTAATGGAATTATTTCATTTTATCTTTGCTATATTATACTGAAGTTCAAGTTTAAAAGACTTTTATTTTAGTTATACATTGCCTTAAATGTTTGTGATTATTTATGAATGTTTCCGCTATATTGTTATCCTTACTGAGCATCTGAGCTCACACCTTTCTATGTTTTATTTTTCCAGGATGTGAAGAGTATTTTATGACTGACCTGCAGGGATAGTCTAAGGGGATATGAGTGTAGACTATGAAGACTATGTTGTTGTAGTTTTTCACTTAATGATGTATTATAAGACTTATGAATGTATCTGGTGTTTAAAAATCTACTAAAATAATCAATATTTGGAGACATGATCTTCTTGGATCATGCAAATGTTATGTAATAATGCACTGAAACTGGGTAATGTGGGTCGGGGCATTATAGTTGGTATTAGAGAAAGTTTAGCACAAACCTTGGAAGTTAGATTTAGATAAAATATGATTAGATCACATGTCCCTAAGATAGAATTATTGGATTAGTATGGAAGAACTTCCTAGAATATTGGTATTGTAGAGATTTTGTGAGTTTTCTGAGAAATACATCGCTTTCTGGATATGAGCAGATAGAGGCGGCTCTGGCACAGATGTGCCTAGGGGTAAAACCCAAAAACACCGCTTTGAGCTAGACACGAATAGGAACTGGTGCACAACAATGGGACTTTCTGCACTGTTGGTTACGAAACTCCCGTGAGATATGCTTAGGATAATTATCATTTTCATTACAAACCATTATGAATGGTTTATGAGTCTATACTTCCTCAAAGAACTCATTTTTATGTTTAATGATTATATCCATAAACTATTTAATTTATGTTATGTGTTTTAAAAGTTTGGGACTAGGTATTGTGATTCATAAACTAATCTAATGTATTCCATTGTTTAGAAATGGGTCCTAGTATAATGAATGAGAATTCCAGAAATGCACATGATCCAATGAGTACGAAGGATCATATCTTTTGTGGTCTTAATCCAGAATTTACAAGGTAAATAGTCTCCATCATATTATCATCATATGAAGAAATGGTATCATGTGTTGATAAGATAAGTAACAAATTCTTGGAGTCCTATGGAATTAAAGGGAAGCCAAAGAAGAAAATGATGATAGAGAGAAGGACAGATAAAGGGAAGAAGTTAAAGAAAGATTTTCCCATATGTGATAACTATGGAATGATTCACCTTGGAAAATACATGAAGGGAATGGTAGTATGTTATAAGTGTGGTGAAAAAGGACACCAAGTTTGAGATTGTGAGGTTAAGAAAAAGGTTTCAAATATACAATGCTTCATATGAAAAGAGTTGGGACACTACGCGAATCAATGTTCATATCATCAAAGTATACCCCAAATGTTTCTATTGGATAATAATAATGTTATGATACTACCACAGATGAAGTGGAATGACTAGTGTTCTTTTATTGTTATTAAAGAATTATATAATTTTATTGTTGTATCAACGATGTACTGGTTATATGAATTATGGAAATAAATAAGGATTGTACTGCCGTACAATTTCATTGAGGATTTGAGATTATATGGTATTATGAAAAGTGACCCAATAGATAGTTAAACTATTTTTTGAAAATACATGGTGGAAGGAAAGGTAATACTTAATAAGGTCTTGATACCGAGGTAGTAATTTTGGAGTAAGAGATGGTTGATTTGTATAAATTATATTGAATATTATTGACTACCTTAGCACTGATTAATGGTTGGTTTATTTCATCATTTTTAGAGTATTAAAAGTTTTTGGATATAAGGAATATATCTATTATTCTATAAGGAATAAGGTAGAATAAATGTAATAAATATGGTTTTATGGTAATTCAAGGTGGTACCATATTTTAAAAGAATATATGATGAAAATATTCACATGTTATTACGTGGGAAAAATGATCTTCATTATATTTACCTTCATTATAAACTTTGGACTGTGAGTTTGGACAAAAGTAATATGGATAAGTCTAAAGGATGGAATGGATTATATTTGACATTTGATATTATTGTTAATTTTAAAGAATTTCTGAAGATTATTTTTGGATTGTTATAAAAAGGACAACATGTAGGTCGGGTGACAACCCGTCACGTCTGGAAAAGCCGTGAGACTTGAACCCGTAACTGAAGGGTGACAAGGGTGCATCACCTATCACTAGCCAACGTGATGTCCTGGTTTTTGTAATGTAGTATTTTTAATAATCTGACAATTGAATTATAAATTCATTATTTTGGACCCCTATACGATTAGGATAAATGGAATATTTTTTAAATATTTTTGGATTGAAAGATGAACTTGTGGTAGGAATTAGTTGAAGGATGAAACTATACTAGTCAGGTATATATATTTGTTTTCTTATTCTATTATTAAACATTAGGGAAGGAATAATAAAACCAAACATGTGTTACACTAATACCTTATGTATAATCGACGATATTTTAAATCATCATAGATTGATGGGTTTGAGACCCTCAATTTTAAACTTGTTTGTGATTGATGACCTTAATCACTCCCTATAAATATTTAAGTTTTTCCTCCAATTATGTTTCTCTAATTTCCACCAATGTTCTCCTAATCCAGAATCATAATTTTTTGGTGACCCTTTCATTTCTCTTTCCCTCTTGTTAAGACTAAATTTTATTAACCCAATTTTCTATGTGGATTTTCCACAAAGGTGTTTTATATTTTACACATTTTATTTTTGAAGAAAAATTTCAAATTGCGAGGACACAATTTATAAAAGGATGAGATAATGTAACATCCCAATATTTCATAGTACATTATTTCATCAAAATAATTCAATAACTTTAACTACACGCAACACCGAGTTCAAGCAAACCACGACATACCAAACTAGTCGTTCAAAAGTGGTTATGAATAATATTAACTGAATTTTGAACTATATATAATAATTATAATTTTAGAATCCATATTATGAGTTTATGAGACATAATTTAAGAATATATTCATTTTTTCAGATAGAAGAAGTATTTTTCAAAAAAATGAAATTTTACCGCCTTTTAATGGGGAACCTTTTTTTAAATCCAATATTTATACTTATATATCATTTATTTGAAAAAATATACTTCTTCATTAGAATCGGGACATAATAATTTCTGCCACTTCTGTGTTCTGAATTTAGAAATATTTATTTGATATTTAGAATCAGGAGTTACAAATTTTGTAAATAGGTAAATCTTATTTTTAAACATTTTTAATAATTACTTCAGTAAATAATTTATTTACCATGGTTAAAGGGTAAAAGCGTTAAATAAGGGTAAAAAAATAATATTATAATAACAATAAATTACTCTAAAAGATGTTTTAACCATATTGGATGATTAAAGTCCGACCATGGGAATATTTGGGTCGATTTTGGGACCACATGGATCCACTTGTAAGCGATAATGATGCTTTATATTAATTTAGATAAAGTAAATAAAAAAATGACATAAGCATATATCTTTTAGCAAAACAATTTTTTAGTAGAGTTATATATGTTATATTTTCGACAATAAATATTCATTATAGAGATAAGAATATTTAATACATAATGGTATTTTATTTATAATTTTTATACATTTAATAATTAAGTTTATTTGTTACATAATAATAATGCAATATTTTCCTTATTAATGAATGAATCAAATAATTAGTATTATAAAAGTAAAAATAAATATAATTTGAAAGTTTTGATGACATAAAAGAATATTATTGGATAATATGACATGTTATTATTGATTAAATTAATTTTTTTTAATTAATAAATATGTTAAAACATTAAAAAAATCAATTATTAAATAGTGTCAAAATTGACATAATGGAGTTTTTAAAACAAATATTATATTATTAATTGATATTTTATTCCCAAAAATCTAAGGATAGGTCAAAGAGATTATATAATGATAGGTGTATCATTAATGTACCACTTGGGGGTCTCTTTGAATTATACCGTATGTTTATTAACCATATAGTTTAAGAATACAGGAGGACACGGTAAAAGTTATATTATTTAACTTAGAGTTAAATATAAATGATAAGGATAAAATGGTAACCTATATTTGTCTAAAACCTATTGGTTGAGAGGATTTCAAACCATACCCACCCTAGACATGAAATAATTCACTTTGAAGCTATTATAAACCGAATATGAATTTATTATAAAAAATATTTTACGTTTTTCCAAAGGTTCCCCTCACCCCTCTTATAAAGGGGAACTCCCCCTTCTCTCAATTTAACACCTTCAATGCCTTTTGGATCTACCAAAACCTATCGAAATATACTCTAAAATTCCCTCCCTTTATCCTACAGGACTTACTATAGTCAGAAATCCAACCTAAGGAGTCCTTTTGATCAAATCAAAAGAAAGAATTCGAAGTAGAGATAATGTTTTCCCCACCCTTTTTCAAGTCCCTTTCTCCTTCAACTTCTGTTTTTTTTTGTTATTCCCATTCTAAAATAATAACTCCAGTAACTTATATATATTGTGATATTTTATATAAATATGGTGCAACAATATTTAGTATTCTATCCATCCTTTTAATGACATGTCACCATACGGGCGTACGTATGGCTTACCGTTTCCACGTCGTCGTGTAATTGTTATTTAAAACATTATTATTTATATGGGTATGATAATGATGTGTAATTCATGTAAATAATAAATATATCATGATAATGATTCGACATATATGATACACCATCAAATTATATATTATTTTAATATCAACATAATGATATTGTTGCTGGTGCGTACGTACGGTCTACCGTATCCACGAACGCGATGAGATTCATTCCCCATCGTATCAATGCATCCCTAATTCTCATTTAATTACTAAGAATAATGTTTAAGGACTTAATATCATTCTAGATATAAATAATATACAACCTATGGATAAAAAACACGACTTATGTAACAAAACATGTAAAAGAAAACAACTAAGTAAACACCCGAAACGACGATAATACTAAAATATTTTTAAAAAAGAAATATTAAAAGAACACATATGATATCATATTTCTGTATATGATTATCGTATAATATAATAACATTGATTTAACTATTATACAGGAGTTCAACCTACCCTCGACCTAGGAAAATTACAAGTTAAGGATTTATTTTACAATCTCTTTATTATCTGAGGTTGTTTATATGTAATTATCTACTAGGACCTCTCTATCATCCACATCAATATTTCATAAAAATGTATTTCAAAACATTATAAATATTTTACAAAATATGTGTTGTAGTCATTTATAACCTTTTTTTACTTTTTCTAATATGTTTATTAAATAATCGTTCCGTTATTTTTAAAACAAGGTCTTTTTTAACCTTTTTGACAAAATTAAGGTAACAATGTATTTTTTTAACTTATACAGCGGGTGTGGCTATTTTTCGCTGTTATAAAATCGTCGAAGCTTCCTTTAGAATATTATAAAAATATTTTGAATGTAAATTTTTTATTTTATAATTTTGTGACTTCTAAATGATTTCAAAATGAATATTTTAAGAAATTTAAAAAGGTGCTCTTTATCAAGATCAGAATTTTAAATGTTTTAATGATTTATCTTTCTAAATATTCTAAATTAATGTCCATGTTTTCAAAATGATTTTAAGGACTTATTTAAATGGACATGAATGTGTTTAAATGTTAATTACATTCAAAAGTTTTAAAGTGGTATGGGACACTTTGATTCAAAAATCTATTTAAATGTCTTCCTTTCTAAATTGGGTGACTTTTAAATGTTTTCATGAAAAATGGATATTTCTCTCAAAGATTTTTAATAATCATTTTAATCTATTTCAACATCCTTTGATTGATTTTAATCTTATTTGAAGTTTATTTATTATGATACAAAATGTCCATTTTGTATTGACGGTTTTGTGATATGTTTGACTGTGGATGTGTTATTTTTATACCATTCATGGTTTATGGAGAAAGTATTTCTATTTCATATTCTAGTTTTAATACAAATATTTATGTTATGTTTAAACCAATTCATATAAGGAATTAATTGGACTTAGTAAGTGACGGGTGGAGCCCGCTATAGCTCCTCGATGCATCGGTAGGTCTAATGAGACAAACTAGTGTCTTGGCACAATTCCTTGAAAAAATCTAATTTGTAGTCTTGGAACAAGGCCTTGACTATGTGGTTATGATAGTCTGGAATTATGCATTCTGTCATTATGATAGTTTTTATTGATATTTCATGTTATTATTTGACTAGTAGAATATCCATGTGAATAATTTAATGGCATTATTTAATTTTATATTTTCAATATTATGCTGATGTTCAAGTTTAAAAGGATTTTGTTTTAGTTATACATTGCCTTAATTGTTTATGATTAGTTGTAAAGGTTTCTGCTATATTGTTATCTTTAATGAGAATATGATCTCACCAGTTTCTATGTTTTATTATTCCCGGGATGTGAATAAGTATTTTATGACTGACCTGCATGGATAGTCTGAGTGGATATGTGTGTGGACTATGGAGACTATGTTGTTGTAGTTTTTCACCTTATGATGTAATGTTGGACTTATGAATGTATCAAGTGTTTCCAAGTATACTAAATTAATTGGTCTTTCGAAACATGATATTTTTTTATAATGAAAATGAAATTTAATAATGCACCGACTCTGGGTTACTGGTGTCGGGGCGTTACAGTTTCTATCAGAGGAAGTTTAGTACAAACATTGGAAGCTATATTTAGATAAAATCTGATTAGAGAACATAGACCTAAGATAGACTTTGAGGATTAGTATAGAAGAACTTCCTAGAATTTCGGTATTGTAGAGATTTTGTGTCTTTTCTGAGCAATACATCCCTGTCTGGATACGAGCAGGTAGAGGCGGCTCTGGCACAGATGTACCTTGGGGTAAAACCCGAAACACTGCTTTTAGCTAGACTTGAACAGGAACTAGTGCACGACAACAGACCTTTCTGCACTCTTGGTTACGATACTCCTAGGGGATATGGTTAGGATAATTATCATTATATTTACAAAACATTATGAAGTGTTTTTGAGTATATACTTTTTCACAGAAAACATTTTTATGATTATGGATTATATCCATAAATAGATTAAATTAATTTAAGTGTTTTAAAAGTTTAGGATTAGGTATTGCGTTTCATAAAATAATCTAGTGCATTCCATTTTTTAGAAATGGCTCTCAGTAGAAGGAATGAGAACTCCAGCAATACACATGATCCAATGAGTAAGAAGGATCATATCTTTCATGGTCTTAAGCCAGAATTTAGAAAGGAAATAGTCCCCAACGTATTTTCATCATATGAAGAAATGGTATCATGTGTTGATAAGATGGGTAAATAATTCTCGGAGTCATATGGATTTGAAGGGAAGCCATAGAAGAAAAGGATGGCAGAGAGAAGGAAAAATAAAGGGAAGAAGGTAATGAATGATTTTCCCATATGTGATAACTGATGAATGAATCACCTTGGAAAATTCTTGAAGGAAATCGGAGTATGTTATAAGTATGGAGAAAAAGGACACCACATTCGTGATTGGGAGGGTAAGAAAAAGGTTTCAAATGTACAATGCTTCATATGCAAGTAGTGGGGACACTATGCGAATCAATGTTCAAATAATTAGAGTATGCCCCAAATGATGCTATTGGATAATAAAAAAGTTATGATACTACCACAGATGAAGAGGAATGACTATTGTTATTATGTTATTATAAAATAGTTATTTCAATTGAGTGTTGTATCAATGATGTACTGGTTATATGAATTATAGAGACAAATAAGGATTGTACTGCAGTACTATTTCATTGATGTTTTGATATTATATGGTACTATGAAAAGTGACTCAACAGCAGGTTAAACTTTTGATAAATACTTGGTAGATGGAAAGGTAATCCTTAATATGGTCTTCATACTGAGGTTGTAATTTTGGAATAAAAGATAGTTGATATGGACAAATAATATTGGATATTGTTGACTACCTTGGCACTGATTAATGGTTTGTTTATTTCATCATTTTTGAAGTACTCAATGTTTTTAGATATAAGGAATATATGTAGTATTTTATAAGTAATAAGGGAGGATGAATGTAATCAATATGGTTAATTGTAATTAAGAGTAGTACCATATTTTAATAGAATACATGATGAAGGTATTCACATGTTATTAGGTGTAAAAAAAGATCTTCACTATATTTACCTTCATTATAAATTTTAGACTGTGAGTTCGGACAAAAGTAATTTGGATAATTCTAAAAGTTGGAATGGATTATATTTTAAATTTGATAATTTTGTTATGGTTAAATAATTACTGTAGATTATTTTTGGATTGTTATAAAATGGACAACCCGGAGGTCGAGCGTCAACCTGTCGCGTCCGAAAAAGCCGCGAGACTCGAACCCGCATCAGAAGGGCGACAATGGTGCATCACCTACCACTAGCCTACGTGATTTCCTGGTTTGTATAATGTATTTTTTATAATAGTCTGACAAATGAATTATAAATTCATTATTTTGGAACCTTATACGATTAGGATAAAGAGAATATTTTTTAAATCTTTTGGAATGAAAGATGAACATGTGGTAGGAATTAGTTGAAAGATGAAAATATATTTGTTAGGTATATATATTTGTTTTCTAATTCTATTCATAAACATTAGGGAAGTAATCATAAAACCAAAAATGTGTTACCCTAATACCTTATGATTAACCGATAATATTTTAAATCACCATAGATTGATGGGTTTGTGACCCTCAATTTTACACTTGTTTGTGATTGGTAACCTCAATCACTCCCTATAAATATTTACGTTTTTCCACCAATTATGTGTCTCTAATTTCCACCAATGTTCTCCTAATCTAGAATCATAATTTGGTGGTGACCCTTCCATTTGTCTTTCCCTCTTGTTAAGACTAAATTTTATTAACCCAATTTCTGATGTGGGTTTTCCGCAAAGGTGTTTTCTATTTTCGACCTTTTATTTTCGAAGAACAATTTAAAATTGTAAGGAAGCAATTTTTTGAAGGAGGGGAGATTGTAACACCCATGGATTTCATAGTACGTTATCTCAACAATGTAATTCAATAACATTCACTACACACAACACCTAGTTCAAGCAAACCACGACTTACCAATCTAGCCGTTCAAAAATATTTATGAATAGTATTAACTAAATTTTGAACATTATATAATCCTTATAATTTTATAATCCATATTGTGAGATTCATTGACATAATGTAAGAACAAATTCATTTTTTTAGATAAATGAAATATTTTTCAAAAAATGCATTTTTAGTGCCCTTTAATGGGGAATTTTTTTTAATACAATATTTGAAGCCTTTATATATTAAATTTGACAAAAATAAACTTATTATTTATAATAGGTAGATAATAATTTAGTTTCAATAAATTTTCGGTGTTTTTCTGATAACTTTCATACTTGGGTGAATAGTGAAAAATATTTTATTTTAACTGAAAACAACTTTTTAAATCAAAATAATTTATAGAGTTTAATTATACATTTTAATGGTTTGGAAGTATAAATAGATTATATTTTTACCATTTAATCCAATTCTGGTCATTGTAAGTAATTTTACATTTAAATTGGAAATAAACAAATGTCAATCTTTTGATAGTTATTATTTCATAAAAATACGCCTTTTTGTTTTGACAACGAGAATTAATTTAAAATTAATAAATGCAACTTCTATGTTTTGAATTTGGTAAAATAGAAATCATTTTTGGTTATGGAATATCTAAATTATCCTAGGGTAAATTTTTGGTACTTTTCCGATAACTTTCATATTTTTATGAATATTGAAAATTACTAAATTTCAATTAAAAACAACTTTTTAAATTGAAATAATTAATAGTGATAAATTATTAATTTGAGTTATTTTAAAGTATATTTTTAATATATTTTTACCATTTAATACAATGTTGGTCATTGGACATAATTTCACATGTAAACTAGACATTAGGATGTGCCAATCTTTTCATAGTTATTATTTCTTAAAACACGCTTTTTGTTTTGACAATGGGAATTAATTTTAAATTAATTTCGGCCACTTTTGTATTTTGAATTTAAAAAAAATGTATTCCATATTTAGAATCAGGAGGTCCAAATTGTTTAAATAGTAATCTCTTATTTTTATACATTTTGAATAATTACATTGGTAAATATTTTATTTACCATGGTTAAAGGCTAAATCCAGTAAATAAGGGTAAAAAATAATATTATAATAATAATAAATTATCCTAAAACATGTTCTAACCCTATTGGTTGATACATGTCTGACCATGGGAATCTTTTGTTCGATTTTGGGACCCCATTGATCCACTTTTAAGTGATAATGACACTTTATATTAATTAAGTTAAAGTAAATAAAAAATGGCATAAGCATATATATTTTAGAAAAACAATTTTTACATAGGGTTATATATGTTATATTTTCGACTATAAATATTAATTATAAAGATAAAATAATTTCCTTCATTATGGTAGTTTATTTACATTTTTTAGACATGGAATAAGTAAATTTATTTTTGACACTATAATGATGCAGTATTTTCTTTATTAATGAAAGTATCAAATAATTAGTATTATAAAAGTTAAAAGAAATATAATTTTAATGTTTTTATGACATACAAGAATTTTATTGGCTAATATGACATGTTATTATTTCTTTAATGAATTTGGTTTGAATTAATAATGTTGTTATGAATTTAAAAGAAATAATTTATTAAATAGTGTCAAAATTTACATAAATCAGTTTTTAAAACAAATATTATATTATTAATTGATATTCTATTCCTAAAAATCTATGTATAGGCCAAACTGATTATATAATGAGATTTTTATCACTAATGGCCCACTGGGGGGTCGTTTAAATGTATATATGAAGTTTATTGACCATATTGTTTAAGAATACAAGAAGACACTGTAAAAGTTAAATTATTTAACATAGAGTTAAATATAAATGATAAGGTTAAAATGGTAACCTAAATTAGTCTAAACCCTATTGGTTGAGAGGATTTCGACCCATACCAACCCTATCCATGATATAAGTCACTTTTTAGTGATTATAAACCGAATATGAATTTATTATAAAATAATATTTTATGTTTTTCCAAAGGTTCCCCTCACCCCTCTTATAAAAGGGCATTCCCGCTTATCTCAATTTCACACCTTCAAAGCCTTTTGGATTTGCCAAAAACTGCCCAAATATTCTCTCAACATCCCTCAATTCATCCTATATACCATCCTTTAGTCAGAAAGCCATCCTAGGGAGCCCTTTTGATCAAATCAAAAGGAAGAACCTGAAGAAGAGGTGATGTTTTCCCCACCCTCTTCCAAGTTCATTTCTTCTTCAACTTCTTATTTCATCGTTATTTCCATTCCAAAAAAATAACTCCAGTATCATCTATATACTATGATGTTATTATAAATATGTTACAACCATATTTAATATTCTATCCATCCATTTAATGACATGTCACCATACGTGCGTACGTACGGCTTACCGTATCCACGTAGTGGTGTAATTGTTATTCAATACATTATTATTTGGATGGGTATGATAATGATGTGTAATTCATGTAAATAATAAATATAACATGATAATTATTCTGTATATATGATACAACATCCAATTATATATTATTCTAATATCAAAAGAATGATATTGTCGCTCGTGCGTTCGTACAGACTACCGTCTCCACGAACGCGATGAGATTCATTCCCCATCATATCCATACAAGTATAATTCTAATTTTATTATTAACAATAATGTTTAAGGACTTGATATAATTATGGATATGAATAAGATACAACCTATGGATAAAAAACATGTCTTATGTAACAAAACATATAAAAGAAAACGAGTAAGTGAACACACGAAACGAAGATAATACTAAAATATTATTAATAAAGAAATATTAAAAGATAATATATGATATAATATTTATGTATATGATTGATGTATAATATAATAACAATTATTTAACTATTATACAGGAGGTTAACCTACCCTCGACCTTGTAAATGTTCAATGTAAGGGTTTATTTCCCAATCTCTTCATTATTCGAGGTTGTTTATACGTAATTATCTACTGGGACCTCTCAATCATCCACATCCCTGTTTCTTAAAAATTAATTTGAAAACATTATTACTATTTTACATAATTTTGGTTAAAGTCATTTATACCCTTGTTTGACTTTTTATAATAAGTTTATAAAGGAATCATTCCATCATTTTCTTAACAAGTTCCTTCGTAACCTTTTCGACAGAATTAAGGTAACAATGTATTTTTTAACTTATATAGTGGGAGAGGATATTTTCCACCATTATAAAATTATCAAATCATCCACTACAATATTATAAGAGTATTTTTATGTTAAATGTTTTATTTTATAATTATGCGACTTTTAAATTATTTCTAAATGAACATTTTATGAATTTGTGAAAGGTACTCTTTATCAAGATCATAATTTTAAATGTTTTAAATATTTATCTTTCTATGTCTTTTTAATTAATGGTCATGTTTTAAAATTGATTTAAAGGATTTATTTAAATGGACATGAATGTTTTAAAAGGATAATTACTTTAAAAACATTCAAAGTGCTATGAGAAACATTGATTAAAAAATGTATTTAAATATCTTCCTTTCTAAATTCTGTGACTTTTAAATGTTTTCATGAAAAATGGAGATTTCTCTCAAAGAGTTTTACGAATTATTTTCATCTATGTAAATATCCTTTGATGGATTTTAATCATACTCGAAGTTGATTTATTATGATAAAAAAACTTTTATGTTGTATTGTATTATTTGTGATATGTTTGAATGTGGATGTGTTATTTTTATACCATTCATGGTTTATGGAGAAAGTATTGACATTTCGTTTTATAGTTTTAATACGAATGTTTATGTTATGATTAAACATGTTCATACGAGGAACTCATTGGACTTAGTATGTGATGGGAGGATCCCGCTATAGCTTCTCGATGCATCAGAAGGTCTCATGAGACAAACTAATGTCTTAGAACAAGGCCTTGACATAATCTTATTTTTAGTTTTGGCATAAGGCCTTGACTATGTGGTTATGATAGTCTGCATTATGCATTCCATCATTATAAAAGTGGTTATTGATATTTCATGTGATTATTCAACAGGTAGAATATCCATGTTAATTGGAAAAAGGCAGTATTTCATTTTATCTTTGCCATATTATGCTGAAGTTCATGTTTAAAAGGCATTTGATTTAGTTATACATTGCCTTAAATGTTTATGCTTATTTATGATTGTTTCCGCTATATTGTTGTCCTTAATGAGTATCTGAGCTCACAACATTCTATGTTTTATTTTTCCCAGGATTTGAAGAAGTATTTTATGACTAACCTAAAGGTATAGTCTAAGGGGATATGAGTGTGGACTATGTAGACTATGTTGTTGTAGTTTTTCACTTTATGATGTATTTTAAGACTTATAAATTATTCTAGTGTTTCCAAGGCTACTAAACTAATCAGTCTTTTGAGACTTGATCTTTTTTGATCATGCCAATGTTATGTAATAATGCACTGACTCTCGGTTATTGGGGTCGGGGCGTTACAAAAGGAAATAGGTATTAAAGAATAAGATAACTAATCATAGTTAATGGCTTAAGGATGAGGTAATCAAAGTTTTTATTTTTATGAATTCAAAAGAAATTTATATAAATTTATATAATGATTTTTGGTGGATTTCCAATAATATATTAAATGGTAATGATTTAATATAATATTTATTTATTGTAAGGTTGATATTTTGAATAATGGAAGATAACTACTAATATATTCTAGATGTTTAGATAATGTACTTAATATAATTAGATACATGACATGAAAAAATAAACTGGAAGAGACAAATTACCTTGGGGAAGATTAATAATTTATTGAAAAAGTTTTTTATGAAATCATTTTTTGAGTATAGATAATTTTTGTAATTGAGGTATATATCATCTAAGCTGTGTTTTTTGAAAGAAAAAATAAGCTTGTATGTTTTCAATATGGTTTTATGGAAATTTAGGTTACTACCATCTTTCAACTGAATATTTAATGAAATTATTCACATTTTATGTATGAGATAATAAAGAGATGCTTTAATATATAGAGGGGATTAATGGTAGGTTAATCTAAGAGTAATTATTGGTTTTTTTTATTTTTTTGAAAGGGTTTATAAGGGTAACTCTTAATGAAATGGTTTAAATTGAATTTCTATTTGGTTTTAACGATTAACATATAAACTCATCTAATGAAGATTTATCTACATTGGATAAAAAGTGTTAAATATTTGTACTAGCGATATAAGAAAGGGATTATCATTATTTATGGATCATATAATCCATTAGTGATTTAGGAATAAAAAAATTACCATAAATATTTAGAGTAGGGTTGAATTGTAAATTGATCAAAGAACATGATAGAATTTAGATTTTGAAATAAAAAAGTATATGAGAATTATGTTTCATTAAATTTTATGATATTAAAATAATTACTAAAGTATATGAAATATATATTGGAAAAATAATTATCCCAATATAAAACACCCCATGATTGTACGGTATGTCTTTCCATAAATAAATGTAAATTCTTCGATAGATTTTGTTGCACAAAACACCAAGATGGTCCACATAATGAAATATTATAATAACATATCCACTAAATTAGGGGGAAGTAAAAATATTAACCACATTATTAAATATATATATTTTATATTTTTACATTCATTAAATATATTTTTAAGGCATAAGATAAGAATAAACCCCATGTTATGCTTCGAACCTATATTTTTCTGAAGGTCGTTTCGTCTCCTTTTAATGGCGCACTTATTTGAAATCACAATTTTGAGACATTTGTAAATTTTATTTGAAAAATTAAAAAAATTGAAATATTAATATCAACATTTACTATGGGTGAATTTTGGTATTTTTATGATATGATTCATGTCCTGATGAATATTGAAAATTACTAAATTTTGGTTAAAAACATTTCTATATAAATAATTTATAGTGTTAAATTATATACATGAAAGGTATTAAAGTGTAATTTGATACATTATAAACAATTTAAAGCAATTTATGTCATGTGAACCAATTTCACATTAAATTTGGACACAAATATTTTTTTATATTTTGAATTTTTTAAATTCAATAACACTTTTTCTCACCCCATCAACATGATTAATTTTACATTAATTTTATCAAATTATTTGTCTTAAATTTTGAAAAATAGAATCCATATCTAGAATAATAAGATTTCAATTTATTTAATACTTCCCTTTTAATTTTAGATAATTTAAATAGTATCTTTAGTAATTTTTGTTACTATAGTTAAGTGTAAATTGAGTAATTAATGGTAAAAATAATATTATAAATTTTATAAAATTACTTAAAAAATTTAATTATTTTTTTAGATATGTGAATTTATACCAAAATAAATATTGAGCTTAATTTATTGCCTCTTAGAGCCTCTTCAGTGACGTTAATCCTTTTATTGTATTTTGTTTTAATAAATGTCATGTATGTTATACTCATGTTTTTAATAAGTATTATATTTTTTAACATGTCATTATTCTTAATATATATTAGACTATAATTCATAAAGTGCAAGATAAAATTATTTCCTCCATAATAGTGGCCTATTTTTAATTTTTATGAAATAAATAATGACCTTAACATATTACAAGATGTTGATAGATTAGTTATTTCATTAATGGAAATATCTTGTTAATGATATTTAAAATATAAAAATGAATATAATTTTTAATAATGAATTTCATCAATGAATTTTACAGATTACATAAACATTTTAGTGATGTGTTAAAACAATTTTTGGAATATATGAGGTTTTTATGTTATTTAAAAAACAAGGCAATGAAGAGTATATAAATTGACAGGAAATATTTTTTTTTTAAATAATACTATAAACTTATATAAAATTCATAAAAATATAAAACTAAAAAATTTATATGAAATATAGTTTAAAATTTCATTAATTATTTATTTATTGCTAGTTTGGTATTTTAGCGTAACAATAATAACCCTAAAGTTGTAAAAACACATGTTGTCACAAAAAGAGTTAAAAGGATTAATCAAGAGTTATAACCCAAATATGAGGGTAAAACTTTGGTCTAAAAATTTATTTAATTAATTAGTTGAGATAATTTAGACCCATAGTTATCTTATTTGTTAAATAAATTAATTTTCAAATATTTTGAAATTAAAAATTAATTTATATTAATTTAATATTTTTAGAGTTTCTAAATTTCCCATTACCTTAATAATAAAAGGGAACATTATCCTTACTTCCTCAAACCGCATTTAGACATATAGGATGACCAAAAATATACCATTTAACTTACAAACATAATTATACATGTTAAAATATATTGATATTCAAAAAATACTAACCCTGGATCCCTTAAAAAGATATATCAAGGGATTCTGCTAAAGGGGAGGAAATATTTTTTACCAAATCATCCTGGTTCATTTCAAATTCTACTTCCTTTTTATGTATTGTTTCCATTATAACATTATTTATATAGTATAGTATATATTATCATATTTTATTAATTTTATGGGACAACCATATTCATCCTTTAATCCATTCTATGAAAAATGAAAGCATCGTGCCTTCGTACATAAGAATTACTATATTCACGCTATAGTGTAATTTTTCTTTCATCACTGATTCATTTGGATGTGTATAATGATAAATATAATGGGTATAAAGAATAAAAATGAAATTACATTTTTTAATTATTATACCATACACTTCCTTACCCTTTAACAATTATGGTGATGATACCATCAATCGTGTGCACATATGACCTACCATCTTAACACTGCGATGTGATCCATTTTCCATATTTACAATAAAATAATGAAAATAAAAATTAATATAATGAATAAATATGATATATCAAACCTCAAAATAATTTGGATGATGATAGAAATATATCATGTGTACATGACTCTGGACTTTCACGATGAAATGTAAATATGAAAATAAAGTAGTTAACACCCAAACCAAGGGTAATAATGAATAATTTGTGTCAAATGGGTGATAAGATAATTTAATAAGATCATATATGTCAACAAAAATATGAATACGGTTTTGGTATAAATTAATATCATCATTTAAACAATTTTATATTAGTTTTAGATGTGTATAAAAGAAAATCCATCCAAAGGTAAGGGTTATTTCACAATAATAACATTTTTCTAGACTTTTAATGTATACGTTTATACTGAATAACATTTTTCTTTTGTCCCCATTTTTGTAAAAAAATCAGAAATAATTTTAATATTATGATAAACATGTTTATTATGTTTTTAAAAATTTTCACCATTTTATAAAATGGGTTGAACATACTCTTTTTTATGTTTTCCAAAGGAGACACTAGAAAATCTTTTGATAAAATTACGGAAGGATTGTTTTTTAACCTTTTGCAGAATGATAGGATTTTTAGGCCATAATAATTATATAATATCATGATGATTAATTGAAATGTGTAAAATGTTTTTTCCAATAAATACTTATTTTCTTTTAAAATTTTATGACCTTCTAAATAAATCATTACTATATAAAAAAATGTCATTTCTATCAAGTGGTTTTGATGATTTTTTCAAAGAATGTTAATTTACGTCAAGATAATTTTTTAAAATTTTACGATTTATTAAATTTGATATATTATGATATCATTTACCTATCTTATTATAAGTTTTATGATTAGTCCGATTTTGGATTTTATATTTTGATACCATTCACTATATTACTTAGAATGGTTTTGGATTATGTTTACTGATTTAAGAATGTTATTTATATTTATATATTATATGTTGTTTATAAATCATCCCATTTATATGAAAAATTTCATATAATTAGTATGTGATGGGAGGGGCCCACTATAACGCCACTATGAATCAGTAGGTCTAATGATATAAACTAAAATGGTATTTGGATGAGGCCATGCCCATTTATTTATATATGTCTTGGATGAAGAATCAAAAATATTTTTCAGAAGTACTGCATTATCTATTCCCTCGTTATGAAATATTTTAATAATTACCTTGTAATTATTAGAGTCGTAAAATTTCCTTGGATATGTTTTCTATCTCATAGGATTTTTTATATGGCATTATTTTATAAATTTTTATAATAGCCATATTACGTTCATGTTTTTGATTAAATGGAATGTGTTTCAATTATTAACCCTTCCATAATTGTTATTTCTTATCTTTATTGGAATATATACCCTTAATAAGAATCTCAGATCATAACTTTTGTTTGTATTATTTTTTTCCCAGGATGCCAAGATATATATTATAACAGATATGTCCGGTAAACTAAGAGAATAATGGAGTTTCTCAAGATGTTTCTATATTTTCTTTTATAATTACAATCATAATTTAATATTAAAGTATTTATTCAATTTTTAATATACTAATAAGGATATGGACACTTGATCTTGGTATGAATGTAATAATTTAACCACCAAAAATATAATATTAGGGCCATAGTATTCACATAATATTGTCAATTTGTTGAAATGATGATCTTTTACATCATAACAGGTTTATGATCTTAAGGCCCTTGAATTAATATTTATTATTAACATTATTTGTATAAATGGTATTTATATATTCTATAATTACTTTTTATTTTATTCCATATCTTCTTCTTCAATTCTCAAATATGTTATCCTATGTGGAAACCTAGTTATGAGTTTTATTAAGTCACTATTATGAATAAAAGAGTTATTTTTTAAAATAATGTTTTTTATTCCACTGATCGACAAGGGAATATAAAATGGTATTTTAAAATTTGAATCTTTGATAACTGGGAGGAATTTCATGGGAGAAATTTATTTTAGGAGGGGAAGAATGTAACACCATTAGAATTTATAAAATATTTTATTTATGTTAATTTAATCATTTCAAAATTTTTATTTACCCAAAACACTACGTTTATATTGAGTTACATCGAGCATTTAGTTTATATTTCATGACATGAAACACCATTTTAGTATTGTTCCACATGCAACGATGGGTTAGAATGCATTAAACATGATACCGAGTTTGAAATGAAATATTGTTTAGTCTAACATTGAAAAAATAAATTAAAATTAAATTTTAACACTTTTATAAAATTAAAATGATTAAAAAATATTTTCTACATCATCATAAAGAAATAATATTATGGTGTGTTTTTGGGACTGTTCAAAACTGTTTTATTATTTCACAAACCTTGAGAAAAACAAAAT
Organism: Viscum album; assembly: GCA_963277665.1. NCBI lineage: Eukaryota > Viridiplantae > Streptophyta > Magnoliopsida > Santalales > Viscaceae > Viscum > Viscum album. The sequence goes on from OY728132.1 coordinate 1,342,142,326, forward strand.
TTTACTTAAAAAATGAATTTCCATTTAAATAAATTTTAATGTAATATTTAATTTTGAAGTGGTTTTAAAGTAAAATTATTTCAATTTGATACAATTTATTTATATTTAGTTAATTTTTTTCAATTTCATGATTAAATGGATATTAAAAATTATAATGTTTTGAACATTTTCACTTAAAAACACAGTTTTTATCATGTGTGCAAGATTAATTTTAAATTAAAATATTTTATTTATGGGGATTTAATTTTTAAAAGTGGATTACATATTTTGAATCAGAACAAAATATAATTTATAATATGTTCTACATAATTTTTTTACCAAATTGAAAAATGAATACAGAAAAAAAATAAGTGTCACGGTTAAGGTAACAATGATCTTACTAAGAGGTTAAACTATAATGAAAAGAGTGAAAATGACCCAAAATATTATCTTAAAGAATATATATTGACCATGTAAATATATTTATATGAATTATAGAAATTGCATTTCACTTTTCATTAAATATAATCAATATAATATGTTATGTAAAGAAACAGAAAAAAAATTAATTTTCATTCTTTTAAATTATATATAGCTTTGGGATCGAAAAAAATAGTTATATTATACATATTATTTTGAGAGATATATGAGTTATTTTCATAGTAATAATATATCATTAATTTTTGGAGATTAATTAATTAACTAAAATTCTTATGAAATGCCAACCGAATCATTATTTAGATAATAAGTAATAATATAAGTAATATAAACAATAATAAAAGTGAATTTAATTGAAAGAATTATTTTATACCATTAATTTTCCGATGAATTTATAATTTTAAACTTGTTTTAGTATAATATATTCTAATTCCATTACTGGCATAATATTTATTTTAATTTAATTTATATAAAAATTTCAAAATTTATAATAATGTAATTTTACAAAATATGCTATTTTATTTATTGGTATTAAAATTAAAAAATGATATAATCTATTAAATTATATATAAATTTTAATAAATTAAAAATATGATCTATTCTGGGTTAAATGTTTCTATAATGATTTCTATATTTACCGTTAAACAGTAAAAACATTTATAGCATAGTTAAGCTTAAAGTAGTGTTTGTTGCACATTATATGTGCTTGTGTTATAATTAATTGACAACACACATATGATTTATATTTTATAAATTCGATATAATATTTAACATTATTGGGTCTAAATTATAAAATATTCCTCTCTATAATTAATTCTAAAATGGTATACTAAAATTGTTAGAAAACATCAAACTTTAGTGAAAAATTCAAAATCGAAAAAATAGGAAAACATAGACGTTAAAGAATAAAATTTATAAAAATTTCTTAAATTGTGTGGTGAAGATGTGGATAAATAATATTTTCCTATAAAACCATTAATTATCAATATTGGATCCAATTTAGGTTATATTGGCCTCATAATATTGATTACATTTGACTATCTACAAGAACACCTCTCCTTCTCAACTATGATAGGAAAGTCAATCTCGTGCCTTATTCACACCTATGAATCCACTTTTTGAATCCAATATATGAAAAAAAAACTTAAAAAATTCCCTAATTTACTAATACATGAATTTTCTGGGATAAAAAATGTCCTTTGATGGATTCGGTGTATACCTATGCAAGATACCCAAAGAAGAGGTAATGTTCTTCAATGAGTGTCTTTATTTTATATATATCCCCACCTCATTAAATTATTATTATATCATGATCATATAATAACATTAATATGTTACATATATTTATATTTCATTATTTTATGGTTATATAAATCAACACAACAGTGGGTTACAAAATCATCACCCATGTTTATGGTAGACTCCCGCCTTGCGAACTGATGTTGTTCGTTTTAACATTACCACCTTTCATGTTTTGGGATAATGATGGAAATAATATTTATATATGATATTTTTTATAATTAAACTATTAGTAATCAAATTTTACTGTATTATCATCCATAATTTATTACACTATATTTTGGGGAAATACGATAACGTCACTTATGTCTACAAAGGACTAGCATCTTGCAAAGCACCGAGATTCATTCATTCTTTACATTGAATGTCTTAAGAATGATTTTAATGATAAAATGTGGAATATATCAAATAAAAACACTATTTTAATTATAATATATATATATATATATAGGTATATCAATTAATTTTATTGACATAAATATAGAATGGGAATTTAAACAATGTTTATGAGTAAGTACAACCTACCACCTCCAAGAATAATGTAATTAATATCATATCACTGAATTTTATGAGTACTATAAATGAATTTATACTGAGTATATATAATATTTATATCATTTTTTTCATTATAGAAATGATTAAACCATAATCTAAGTAAGAGGACCAATAATGAATAGTCAAAACATTTATGAAAAACAAAGCAGTCATTACCCGAAACACCACTCGAACATGGAATTGTTAATAATCATGTAATAATAATTCATAGAAAAATAATATATAATATGATATATATAGGTATTATTCTATAAAATGTGTATTATAAAAATAAATTTATTATCAAAGATGTTTTAATGAGAATAAATGAAGACAATACCTAAAGTAAGTGGGTTTCTACTCTCACTTTTTTTCTGAGAGACTTATGTGTTATTAACCACAGATTTATTTTCCAGGTGTATATAATACCCTAATAAAATATATATCATGAAAACACTTCATTTTATAATGATTTATTTTACCGTTAATTTTATTATCTTTAGGAGTTTAAATTTAAAAAGATACCAATGCAGTAAAGGATATTTGTCTCCATTTTCTTTCTTTGGGACGTACATTATATTTTGCAACTATTGTATTTCTTCAGGTGTAAATACAAAACATATTACATTTAAAGTAATTAATTTTTTAATTATAATGTTTTTTTATCTTATTACTTCATATGGATTATGATTTAAGTGGTAAATATTTTTTTCACACTCTCATTATTTATATGTATTGTTTATGATTAAGTCTCCCATATAGATATATTAAGATCCATATCTAAGAAGTATCAATAATTTTATTATCCTATGTTTTTTAATGAGAATAAATTTTTCCCTTGATAATTATTTTCTATATTCATTCATAATTTTGAAAAAAAATGTTCATTTATAAAAATATTCTTTTCATATGAAATTTTGTTTTTTCTAAAGCAATATTTTATAAATATTAAGTAAAAAACCTTTTTTTAACAATTTTCAATTGATTTTTCAAAGAAATTATTCCCATGATTTAATTTTTAGACAGTTTTTTAATGGATTTGTCATGATATTTTCAAAAACAATACCTATTTTTTAGTTACTAAAAAATTAAAAATATTCTATGTTTTTAAAATGAATGATAAGAAATTCATTTCCCACTATCATGACTGCTGAATGATTTAATGATTAACATAATTTTATGCAATATAATTTTCAATTAAAATTTTTTCCTTAATATTTTGTTATTGTTTATGTTTTATATGAATTATTTAAAAAGTAAATTAATTTTAAAATGATTTATGTTATGAAAAATTATTTTAAATATAAAATTATATTTTATTTAATTATTATTTTAATGGATTCATATGGTTTACTATATATGTATTCAATGTTTTTTTAAAGGAAATGGATTTCCAATTTTTTTATATTTTAAAATTTTAATTTAAAATTATGGTTATATTCCTTACGAAATGATCCATGTTATCTTTCAAAATCCTTCCCTATATCAGATGAATTCATTTTATATAATTTATGCTTTACTATGGATATAATCAAAGAGAACCAATATTATTATTTCATTGAATGGTTTATATTTAGGATACATTTCTTTTATGAGATCTATTTCTCTTTTATGGGTTATACCATGATAAAATAATTAAAAACCCGCTTATTTTCATAAGTTATGCTTTGATGAAACGATTTAGAAACATATCTCTTTTCCAAAGGTCATGATATGATGAAATGATTGGGATACCCATCTCATTTCATTGGTTATGATATGATTACTATTTATCATTATATGGAACACATAAATATGGGTTTCATTATGTGATGGGTAGAACATATATCCCCCTCAAATTAATTGGGTAATGATATATATATATATATATATATATTTATAACAGAAGATAGACATGGCTATATTTGGGAGTGAACCTAGTACAATAAGACATGACTGGATAGGTGAGAAAACCCAATATAGTTAAACAGGGCTAAAGCAAGGTGTACAATAGGTCCAAAATGGACTTTTTATACTATGATGGCCTTAACAGTGATCATTTACCTATATGGAAATGATTTTATATGATTTTATGCCAAAAATCTGTATATTATTCCACTATTATTATCCTTTGGAATATTTTCTTTGATTATCTAATGATTCAATTATTCGGAGCATCAAATATTTTTTCCCTGATTCAATATGATCATCATTTATTTGAAGGTTTTGGTTTTAAAATGTTATTATCATGCCCATATGCTCTTATTATACCAATATATCACTTTTTTACCCATACTGAGCATCGGATCTCACCATTTCTTAGGTTTACTTTTCTTAGGATATGAAAAATGGTTTTTAGTAGGAATTTTAAAAGTTATGATCGTTTTCAGATATATTGGGGATATTTCATTAATTTAGATGATAATGGTCTATGTTTACAAAGTCAATAAACTATTATGGTCCTTATATGATAATTTTTTTATGTTATGAATAATTATCTCGAAAGATTTAATATCCATGTATGAAAATATGGGGACTCTATAAAAACGAGATTTTGTGTCTATGTGTCCATATTTGGATATTTAACTAGAATAAAATTAAAATATGGTATCCACCTCTTCATATTGATGTTCTAATTTAATAGTTTAGAGGAGATTGTGTATTCTTTATAATTGAATTGAGTACAGGGTATCAGTAGACGAGAGATATAAATTATGATATACCATTGAATACTATAAAAAAGTGTGGCCTATTTTATTTTTTTGTAATTATTTGCTGGATAATGAATTCTCCATCATTGTCTATTGACTTAATGACTTAATCATTCACCTATAATTGGGTCAGTTTATTGTTTTTCTATGGTTAAAATGACAGTATACTCTAAGATTCATGAAAACAATCACAAATATCTTAACATCGTATATAGTAAACTAAGACATAATATTCTATAAACCAATCTATCTGAGTGTCAATTATAGATAACCATTGTATATTTCTTGGGTCACATCATGTTTGAGGAAAGTGTGTCAGCAGACCTAGGGAATGTTAATGTAGTGGTTTCTTATAAGAAACATAAGAATTTTTTGGATATCCAATACTTTGTAGGGTTTGTGGTTTATTATAATAGGTTTATCCATACCTTTTATTGCATGATTGTACCATATTGGGGATCACAATGAAGGTTTTCAAGTATGAATGTTTTGATCATGTGGGAATTATTTCTAGAAGGTAATGAAACATTTAACTACAACACAGAAGTTTATCCTACCTATGCTGGGTGAGGAGTATACCATGTTGTGTGATTCATCTAGATTCATAGTTAGAGAAGTCATCATGCTGGGTATCAATATTGAAATATGGGTCTTGAAAATAGAGGCTATATCAACAGAATTACACTACGGGTGATCTCAGGGTTGTTTTGTATATTATTAAATAATGTGATTGTGGAATTACTTTTTCAGTGAAAATTTTACCTTGTATATAGATAAAAAAATTTGAAATATGTCATTTCAACATGATCTTTTATCCTCCATTATTGGAGTAGGGTTCAATATATGTAATTATTTTATTTTGAGCTAGCACATACACCACTAATTGGAATAATTATTAGTGACTCTTTGAGATAGAAGATGTAACACCTGACCCCTAAATCATGGAGCTGGTGCATTATTTTATTTCAATAGAATTATTAAATGGAATCATATCCCAATCAATCAATATTTTTACTAGTCTTGTAATTCCAGACAATATAAATGATACCTATAATACATTGGGAAATAAGAAATAAACCATGATACATAAAACAATGAAATAATTCTCACCCTTGAAAGCTTATTCAAGGTGACTTCTTATTACCTAGGGAACAAAAACATAAAAAGGATGAGGGGAATTTCTCAGTAAGGGTAGGTAAAGATGAATTAATTATTAATCAGTGGAAATAATCCAACATGAAGTGTAAATATATTATTACACATGCTATTGAAATAACTATAAAAGGAAATATCAATATGGAAATCTTAGAAATTAAAACACATGGTACATAAAAAATAAAACTAAGAACTGAATATATCCATAGATATATAGATATAAAATATCATATATAATACAAATAAATAATGTGTTCTAAATAATGTAAATTCTGAATTATTGGATCCCATGTTTCCTTAGTACATTGAACTACTTCCATCCAGACCTTTTAAAATATGATTTAAAAAATATGAGTCACAAAATAATTTTGGATTTTTAAAACTTAAATATAATATTAATAACATTTTCATGATATTTTATATCATTCTGGTTTCAAACATGATGGTTTTTTGGTACCCAATTTCCTCCAATGAGATTACCAATGATTTGAGGGGCTTACACTAACCAGTACCCAGCCACTATAGAATTCCTAAAATGATCCCTAACCCATGTCTTTCATCTCCTAAGAATTAAAAATATTTAATAAATAAAATGAATTATAAAATATACACATTTAATGATGGATTAAAATTTATCCAAATTCCCCAAGTGGAGGATATGTAACGAAAGTATATACCCTTAAGATAATACTAAAACATTCTTTGAGGAAAATAATCATTAAACATCCCAAAGTTTTGCGCAACACTTTGAAACATTTAGAACCACAATCCCCTTAGATGAACATAATTAAATGAATAATATAATAGGGGTTGAATAAGAATAATAAGGATATAATATATCAATGTTAGTATATACACCATTTAAAATAAACTTGGTGCATTACAAAAATAAATTGTCAATAGAATGTAAATCTAGATGAATATACATTATCGTAACATTCATATTTTTGTGGGATAATTATCCTTATATATAGTGGTTTAAATTATGTTACTTACTTATATCATAGCCATATGCTGATATCATATATATTATTCTTATAATATCTAATTACCTATTTGTTAACAACTATTCATTATTTTCACTATATTGGATGTTAATTGCCTCATTTTCTCAAGTCTAATTTGAATTTTTATGTGTTAATTACGATTCATAGTTAATTATATCATAATATCTATAGTTTTATCTATGATTTAATTATCATATATATTTATTATATATTTACTTCTAAAAATCCATAATATTTCAAGATAACAAATGAAGGGCGTCGTTCAGGGAGACAATAGGCCGTTCATATGCTTGAACACTAATTCCATTCCTTTTTCATATTAAAATAAGGAAAAATAAATGAAACATATGTATATTATGATTTAATTATCTATGAAATTTATGTTACATATTTTTATTGAAACAATCCATTACATGTTTCAAATATAGTGTCAATGAGTCACACTGCTTTTAGGGGAGATAGTCCATACTTTCCCAAACGATGTTATTATATTTAAACATAATAGAATGTATAAGGTTATGTGTTATAAAATCATTAACAAATAAAAAAAATGTAATAAATATCACATAAATAATATATAAAGAGATTTTACATCATAATTTCCACCATGAGATGTCATAATAGAAAAAAATGAACAACCATTGTTTTGTGAGGCAATAGTTCATTGTACATGTAAACAGTATGTGTGTTACCCATTATATGGATTTCTATGGAAGTTCGGGTATTACACATAACATTAAAACATAATATTATATTAATTATACAAGTGTTTTTATATAATCATGGAATAATAATATATGAGGGAGTAGAGAATAGAAATAAAACTAAGGATCTTGATGAAAAATGTTACCTTTTAATCGGCTAACTACATTGGGTTTGTACCAAAAGACTTCCTTGTATTTATTCCTACATAAATTTATAATTAAAGGATGAAGATAATATTTTAAGGGAATTAGATATATTTTTTCTAAACTTATTTGGTGTGAGTGGTGTGAGGAAGTGGGAAGGTTGGTGGCCTTTTATAAGGGAGGGAGAGTGGCACTGTTGTAAATAACAAAAGGTATTTTTTAATGGGAGGTCTACCAAACCAATTGTGTATCCAAAAGAAGAATAACAATGGAATAAAGGATAATCATGGTTGATACAGACCACCACCACAACAAAATATGTACATTTGGATAATATGGTTTCTTAATTTATATGATTGACTAATTTTATCTCTTGGGTTTTTATTAAAACATATATTTTAGTAACCTAAGTAATTAAACCATTAAGAATTAATTAATTTATATTTATTAAAAAATATAGAGTCGACAAATTAATATAATTATATGTAATTAAGAAAATAAAAACCCATTTTTTTTAATTTATTTTAAAATAAGAGCACGTGGCGAGCTAAAACTCTATTTCATCACGGGCCTTATTAACAGTTGTTTTACAGTAAATTGGCCAGTATATTTATTATAAAAGACCAATTGGTCCATTGATATACAATATTTAATATTTATTAGAACATTAACATCACTTGGATGAACATATGATTTTTATTAATTTTAAATAATTTAATAAAATATCATTTATTTTAAAATAACAACTATTGAAATTTTTACATTATTTATTTAATTTTAATTTCAAAATATAATAAAAAATTATTTCTAATATATTTAGTTTATAGCTACGTAACATGATATATTATTTTAAAAAACACTTAAATACAATAATTAAATCAATATATATGGATTTTAATTTTTAAAGTATCATTTCATTATGTTAATTATTGAATAAATAATCACAATGTTGGTGTTTCATAAGCATTTTAAGTAACAAAATATCTTCTAAAAGTAATTGATAATTTATTATGATAAAAGTATCCCATTTATCTTTATAAATGATATATATGACTGAAAATATGATATGTTATACATATCTCAATGATATATAATTTTTCAATGTTGGGAATGTTTCGTTGTTGTCTATTTTCATACATCTGCTTTAATATTAGAAAATTCCATTTAATAATATCTGAATAACCTATAAAATTATAACTAGGTGAGGATACATCCAAAATATCAGCATCTAATTATTTTTTTGAAATCTGTCTAGCTAATTTTAGCCCGTAAGATTAAGGTTTTGTCCCTTATTAATCATAACATTACCTTAATCAGCATAATTAATTTTAATTACTTTCAGTAATGTTTATGATCAAAAAAATATGTTGATCTTATTATAAAAAAATATTATATTATGTAAATCTATGTATTTACCTTTTTATAAATTCAAATCACCGATGTGAGAAAATTATGATTAACCAAAATATCGTAGATGTGGTGAGATAGTGAGTTTTTAAAGTAAAACCATTCCAATGATCTATAAGTTTTTATATCCAATTTTAATATAAAAATGACTCCAGTAAACTATATTGGGTTATTATATATAATTGATCTATTTTTATTCCAATAACCAATTTAAAATATAATTTGTTTTTAATAATTATTTAAACCAAATAGAATATTTTAAATGAAATGTTATATTTTTCACTATCCATAAAAAATGATACATCTCATAAAAATAATCTAACTCACCCTAATATAATTTTGCCATTCCCAATTCAAAAAAGATGTTTATTTTTAAAAATATAATTTCAAATATTCAGAAAATATGTTTGTAATAGGTGCACCATTAAAGGCTATAAAAAATCATCTAGTGTGTAACACAAGATTGCTCAGTGTTGGATACATCATATGTTTAACATGGCGTTTCATTTGAAGTAATATTTTTAAATATAATAGTTTTTATTACAATTAAAAATTATAATTTTTTGGGGTGTAACATTCTCCACAACATAATTAAATTGCGTCCTCACAATTTAAACTTGATATTGGTAATCAAGAGTCTGATATTTTGAAAATAATATTGTTAAAAAACCCATATCATGAATAAGGTTAATAAAAAAACATCTTATTAAATAAGAATCAAAATTAAAATGGGTGTGTATATATTTTTTATATTAAGAGAACATAGGTGGAGAATGGAATCAAGGATATAGAATAAAAATCCAACAATGAAGTTCTCATGGTTAGTGCTGAAGAACTTGTTCAGATGAAAATTGTTGACCATAAAACCATAAAATAGAGTTATGAAAAACTATCATTAATATCATAAAAATGATTATAATAGGATACAAATTAAAATACCCTTTTCCCTCAAGCTGAAAAATCATTTCACACTCTATGAATATAAGTAAATATAAATTTCTGTAAATATAATATTTTCACTTTATTACACATTTCACTATTATTACATCATATCATATAAAAATAGGTTTAATATAGGTAAGTAAAATATAAATATCTAAAACCACATCTAAAGTAAAACATAAACTATTTCATAAATGGTTAACCTTTATAAAAGATTATGATCTAACAATTTATAATCATGTCTATGGTAGTTTGTAGTATCCAGTTTACTTTATCCATATGAATCATATCCTTGTCAAAAAATTATAATCTCAAAATTAGTGAAAATTTAAGGATTACCATTCCCTCAACCATGTATTTTAAAGAAATATCAACATTAAACAAAATCAATTTTTATAGTTTTCGGTACGGATCAACATATTAATTTAAATCCATCATGATAAAGTTTTACATTAGTGTCCTTACATATTTCATAATTATTATAACCATTAAATCACTAAAAAAATACTTCTACAACATTACTCAAGGATCTAGATATATAGTCACATTTATCATTCCACTTCAGTAGAATCGATAACATAATCATGACTATTATCCGTGAGATTCTTTTCAGGTATACTCCTCTGTTTATTCATGCATCTATTATTGTAGATCCCAATATTCTTATAGAGGATGCATTAATATTTTGATTTTTATTTCCTTCCATTAAAATCATGAACATGTTTTCCTTTATCTACAGACTTATAAAAACACCCAGTCCATTTAGTAAAGTATATGGTTGTTTCCTTCTATAATTGTCACATGTAGAAAATTATATCATTACATTATTTCCCTTATAATTTTTCTGATCTATCATAATTTTATTATCTATATTCCATTCGATGTCATAATCCTTAGATAATTCTTCCTATATCTCAATGGTACATAAAATGATTTTATCATGTGATGATATGTTTTGGTAGACAAGTTCTCTTTATAGACTTGGCATTAGGCCTTCAAAAAGTTATCAATCTGGTACTCTTTGATGCATATATAATCTATAGCATACCTGGGTAACTATATAAATGTTACTTCATAATCAATAAATTTATCCTCTTTCATTTTATTTAAGATAAAGTTCATTCTATTCATCTCATTTTGATGATCACGAGTGGTTAACTTATTAATGAATGTAACCATAAAGGTTCTCTATTCAATGAGTTCTATTTATTCATACTCTATATTATAATGGATTAGATACCACCATTGTTCATCATCACCTTGTATAAAATACCCCAATAGTGTAACCTTTTCTTTTTCACTGTATCCCAAGGCTACAAATATATGCTCCAAAAACAATATCCCCTATTAAGATTTAATTAGACCGTCAGTTCTATTAAATGATGTGGGCCTCTATCGCATAAAGTGATCAAACATCAGAGAGTCTTTTTGTGGAACATGTTTCTCCATCACGACATGGTTTTGGGTCATAAGATGCTGAAGCTACCCTAATATATCCATTAAATTATCAGTTACAATACCAGTTATATCAAACTACTCTATCAAGAATCCTCTACAATGGACATGAGTATTGGTACACTTCTTCAATCAAGGGTCAATTTTTAAACAATGTATTATACTAGATTTTTTTTCATAAAATAATTAGAATAATATGACTCAATATATGATTTAACACATAAAAAAATTGTAATGTTTACACATAGGTAATATCATAATCAAAAACAAGGTTTATTTTGGGATATTTTTACTTCCAAGTCCTTCATAATGGGTTTTATAGAATATGTGAATTGTCCTAAGAATATCCAACAAGAGTGTCAAACTAGTTGTGTAGTAAGGCTCATTGTGGTGTGCCAAGTCGCATTGAGTCATGCCCGCACATCTTGTCAGAGTTGTTACTCTTAGGTACATCTGTTCTAGACCCACATCAACTTGTAGTTTCAAGACTATGATATATTTCTAGAAATATCCACATAATCTATATACTAATTAAATCCTATGATGAACTTCAATAAATATCCTCAAAGTCAATATTATTGTTATATTCAACAATCTAGGTTTACAAAATCTTGTTTCCAAGGTTGATTCTAAACTTTTTTTGATACCAAATGTATCACCCCTACCCTATAAGACTAGAGACAATGCATTATTTTATTAAATTTTCATGATTATAAAGAATCATATCCCAATGGATCTATAAATTTAGCAGTCATGGAAATCTAGTTTGCATATATGATACCCATAATACCTAGAGAAATACAAAATAAAACATTATACATGAAAAATGAAATATATATTTTTTCTTCAAATCATATTCAAAGACTTATTATTTATATCCTGTGATAATGTAACATAATAAGGGTGAGCTAAATTGATCAATAATTGTGTAATAAATAATGAATCAATGTAAATAATCACTAGTGGAGAAAACATTGAACACATGAATATTTTTCACATCATTTCTATATAACCAATGCGCGAATCTGTAAAAATCTATTTATCACATCTGTTATCCAATAATCGACATGATAAATCGATGAGAATAAATTCTTTACGTCAGTTATAAAATAACCAATTTAAAAAATATTGATATTATATTTATAAAGTTGGTTATTTTATAACAGATGTGAAATATCGAATTTGGGAACTTTATCATGTCATTTATAAAATAACTGATGGGATAATGCAAATCTCAGCAATTTTTGAGGTCGGTTATCAAAAGAACCGACATGATAAAGTGCCATTTATAATGTCAGTTATAAAATAAGTGATGTGATAAATTATTTTCAATGTCAGTTATTAAATTAATGACATTATATACATAAAAATAGTTTATCACATCGGTTATTACATAATCAGTGTGATAATGATTTTAAATTATTTATCTCACCGTGTGTTCAGTCATTCCGTTTTCTTAGATCAGGAAACCTATGACTTGTCTCCTTTGTGCGGAAAACCTTGAAAAGATTCTTTGAAGTCGTTCCCTCTAGCCTCATTTTGAAAACATCATTCATCATATTTATTATCACCAGATCTATTAGGTCGACTCGCTGAACTCTAGTAAGCCTCACATGACTTGGTTTTAGTTTTTATTTTTCGTGATGCCTTAATTTTTTTTGAGATGATATTTTTCTATGTTTTTTATAGCTATCATGGTATGTTTCATAGTGTTTATTTATACCACATTAAATTATTTTCTATTAAAATAAACCATGGAAGTGATATGATGCATGTTTACGATTTTTGTGTGTTCTATCATGTGTGTGTTCGCATATAGGTGGTGGCTGTCCAAGTGGGTGGGGGTTTCCAAGGGTGTCTGGGGGGCTGTCCAGGGGGTAAGGGTTTCTAGGGGGTGGGGATGATGGGGGGGGGGGGGGTGCTCCAGGGGGTGTAGGGGCTGTCCAAGGTGGTGGGGTGTCCAAGGGGGTAGGGGGTGGTGTCTAGTGGGTGAGGGGTCTATCCAAGGTGGCAGGTGGGTCCAGGGGGGAGGGGTTGTGTCCAGGTGGTTGAGTGGGCTGTCCAAGTGGTAGGGGGTGTCCAGGGGTGGGGGTGTCTTGGTTAGAGGGGGGATGGTCTATCTAGAGGGGGGGGGGGGGTTCAAAGGGGTTGGTTGTGTCCAGGGGTGTCGAAGGGGATGGGTGTGGTGCACATGGGAGTGAAGGGGCTTTCCAAGGGGATATGGGTGTCCATGGGGTGGTGGTGGTGTCCGAGGGGGTGATGGGGTTTTCCTGGGGGTCTAGATGTCTAGGGGGTGTCGAAGGGAGTGGGGGTGGGGGTGGGGGTGGTGTCCAAGGGGGTGGGTGTGGTGCACATGGGCATGAAGGGGCTTTCCAAGGGGATATGGGTGTCCATGGGGTGGTGGTGGTGTCTGAGGGGGTGATGGGGTTTTCCTGGGGGTCTGGATGTCCAGGGGGGTGTCGAAGGGAGTGGGGGTGGGGGTGGGGGTGGTGTCCAGGGGTGGGGTGTCCATGGGGTGGGGGTGGTGTCCAGGGGGTGACTGGGCCGTCCAAGGGGGTCAGGGGTTTGAGGGGGGGGGGGTCTAGGGGGTGGTGGTGGGTAGGGGGAAGTCCTCATTGGTTGGGGGATTTTTATGGGGTAGGGGATATTTAGGGGGTGGGGTGTCCGGGGGGTGTGTTGGTGGTGTCTATGGGGGTGAGTGGGATATCCATGGTGGTTGAGGGTGTCCACAAGTGTGGGGGTGTCCATGGGTGGTGGGGGTTGTCTCGAGGGATGGGGTTGTCCAGGGGGTGGGGGCTGTCCAGAGGAATGGGGGGTCATCTAGGGGTTGGGGATGTCCAATGGGTGGTTGTGTTCAGGGGGGGTGTCCAAGGGGGTGGTGGTGGTGTCTAGGGGGTGAGGGGGCTTTCCAAGGGGGTAGCGGTGTCCAAGGGTTGGGGGTGTCCAGGGGTGTGAGTGGGCTCTCTAGGGGTTTGGGGAGTGTCCAGTGGGTGTCCAAGGGGTTAAGGGTGCGAGGTGGTGTCCGAGGGGTGGTCATGGGATGGGGGTGGTCTCCAGGGGGTGAGTGGGCTATCCACGGGGGTAGGGGGTATCCAGGTGTGGTAGGTCCTTTGGGGTTGGAGTGTCCGGAGGGGGGGGGGGTATTCAGGGGGTGGTGGTGGTTTGGTAGTGGGTTATCCATGGGGTGGGTGGTGGTGTCCTGGGGGTGATTTGGTTGTCCAAGGGGGTCAGGGGTGTCTGTTACACCCTGAGATTTTATGAAAAATATTCTTTTTAATTTCATTAATGTCTTGTGTTGTACGCTACACCAAAAGGATCTTGCACAACACACATCCTTGACTTGCCTTGCATTACACGCAATCGCGACCTTCCTCGATAGCGTGTGTAGTACGCAATGCCGAGTTTCACTAAACAACGATATGATATTAAAATATTATTAAAACTAGGCGTTATGAATAGTAATAACCACTTTTTGAAATTTTGAAATCTTTATTTTTCAAAATGGACATCATTTCTGGATTCGGAATATCGAAATTATCTTAGGGTGAAATTTTGGTACTTTTTGGATAACTTTCATTTTCTAATGAATAGTTAAAATTACTAAATTTTAATTAAAAACAACATTTTTAATAGAAATAATTAATAGTGATAAATTATTAATTTGATTGGTTTTAAATTATATTTAGAATATATTTTTACAATTTAATACAATGTTGGTTATTGGATGTAATTTCACATTTAAACCAGACATAAACAACTGTCAATCTTTTGATAGTTATTATCTCTTAAGAACACACTATTTATTTTGACAACGGAAATTAATTTTTAAATTAATTAATGAAACTTATATGTTTTTAATTTGTTAAAATAGAGATCATTTTTTAATTCATAATATCAAATATAGCTTAGGCCAAATTTTTGTTATTTTTCTGAAAACTTTCAATTTTTAATGAATAGTGAAACCACATAGTGGTAGTTAAAAAAAAACTGAATTTTTCATAAAACTTAATTTTACCGCTTCTGTGAGTGGAATTTCAAAAATACGAGACACACGGTTAATATCAAGGACTAAAATGTGGTTCAATGAGATGAAAATAATTTTTGGTGAATAGTAACTTTTTACTTTTTTTTACCACGGTTAAAAGTAAATTGGGTAAGTAAGGATGAAAATTATATTATTATTACCCTAACACATGTCCTAATTACATTTTACATGTGTAATTCGATCAAAAACAGCCTTAGGAATAAAATATGACCATTTTGGTCCACTTGGTTTAGATTAGGACATTTATTATTAATTTATTTAAAGAAGGGTTAAAATAGATAAAATCAACGTTTAATAAGTAAATCATTTTTTATATGGGGTTATACATAAGATAAATTCGGATATAAATATTCATTAGAAATATAAAAAGATTTCCTACATAATGATATTTTATTTTTAATTTTTAGACTTTAAATAAATTAATTTATTTACGACACAATGATGATGGAGTAATTATTTTATTAATGAAATATTGACATAATTGATGTAATAAACACCAAAATAAATGTAATTTGAGACTTTTTATGAATTACACTAATTTATAGGTTAATTTGACATGTTAGTACTGATTTAATTAATGTTTTACGAACTTATCGTTCTGTTATGAATTTCACAAAAATCAATTACTAAATAGTGTCAAAATTGACATAAAATAGTTTTTAAAACAAATATTATATTAGTAATTGTTATTTTATTCCTAAAAATCAAAGGTTCGTCCAAATGACTTATATAAGGATATATATATTAATAATAAACAACTTGGGTTTATTTTGGCTTCTTATAGTAAGTTTATTAGCCTTATAGTATAAGAACACAAGAAGACACGGTAAAAGTAAAATTATTTAATTTAGTTATAAATCTAACTGATAAGGTTAACATTGGAACCTAAACATGTCTAAATTCTATTGGATGAGAGGATTGCGAACCATCCCCACCTTATCTTCGAAATAAGTCAATTTTGAGCTATTTAAAACCTAATTTGGATTTATAATAAAATAATATTTTTAGTTATTCTAAAGGTGCCCCTCTCCTCCCTTATAAAAGGGAACCTCCTCCCTATCTTCCTCACACCACTTTGAGCCATCAAGCTCGGCCAAACCCTGCCAAATTCCCTTATCCACTTCCCTATAAACATCCTAGAGGTTCTGGTCTTCCTCAAAGACCAATTTTAGTGCCCTAAAAGGAGGTCTCAAAGAGGCGCTTCAAAGAAGTGGTGATGTCCGTTATCGATTCTTTCATCTTTATTTCTTCTTCCACTTATTCTTCATAGGTTGTTTCATTATGAAGTAATAACATCAGTATCACTTATATACTGATATGTTATTATAATTATGAAACAAACTTATTTCACCATCTATCCATCCTACGGAAAACGAAATCACCGCGCGTGCGTTCGTACGGAATACCGTCTCCACGTCGTGGTGTAATCTATTTTCCACCATCACCATACTTGGATGGGTATAATGGTGTAAATAATAACTATATATGATTATTGTAAAGTGATATTGATTCTGAAATAGTATACATACACTCTAATACAATTCCACGATCATGAGAACGATATCATCGCTCGTGCGTACGTACGGACTACCGTCTCCACAACGCGATGAGATTCATTCTCCACGTTTACCATTCATGAATTATTATAAATTATATATAATAATTAATAATGAAATATATGACATAATAATGATTCTGGATTTATGTGTATATATATGTATTTCATCTACTTAATTCTATTCCACTCAATAAGGAAAAGAAAACAGCGTTCATGCGTACGTACGGTCTACGGTCTCCAAGAACGATGTATTTCATTCCATTTACTGATCTACTATATATATATTCGGAATATATATTATAAATAAATCATGTTTTATATTCTGGAATTACATAATCATGATCTAAGTAATCATATGAATAATTACAAGTCAAAACACGGATGACAAATGAAACGATTTTACCCAAAACGCTCTTTAACATGGAATTTACAAAAGAACGGGTAATATAAAGCCATAAGTGAACCATATATGATATCATAACAATGATTATGATTCTAGAATAAGTCAATGACATTATTTAAATCATTATACAGGAGGTTCGGACACATACGAAGCATATCAGACCTAAGGTAAGGGAAAATATCACAATCTCATTTTTATCCGAGATTGTTTATACTTTGAAATTTACTGGGGTGTATTTTATCATCCATATCCATGTTTCCTCAATATGAAATATTTATATCCTTATACAATAGTTTATATCCAATTTTACTCTTTGGTGAGTTTTTTGTAAAAGATATGAAAGGAATATTTTGTTGTTTTTCGTACGAGGAACTTTTTGACTTTTCTGACAAAAGTATGAAGAATGTTTTTTTAACTTATACAGCATGAAGGATTTTTAAAACATTATTTCCAAGAAGAATCCTTTAAAAGTTCTCAAGTTTATTTTTAATCAAATTCTTTTAGTTTAGAATTTTATGACATGTTAAGAAAGGAAAAGTGTTTTTGAAGCAGAAAGGATATTTTCCTCAAGAATGGAGTTCAAGTGTTTTATCAAAATTATTTTCCATCTAAGATAATAAAGGGTTATGTTTTTATCACTATCATTAAATTTATTTGATTATGTTGTGATGGAATTATATTTTTATGATTTCCTTTATCTTATATGAATTGTTTTATGATGTTACGATGTTTAAGATTTCCATTTTTATTACATGGGTTATGCTATGATGTATGGTTTTCTGATTTTCTGGATCACATAAGAATGGTATCATTATGAGATGGGTTGGACCTATATCTCCCTCCAATGCATTGGGTAAAGATTTTATATCTCATGAGATAGACATGGATGGAATAGTAGGTTATACCGGTTCAGTGAAACAGGACTGAAACGAGGAGTGAACTTGGTTCAGAAATGGACATTGTCCACTAAGATAGTCTTGGCAATGAGTCTTGACTAATAAGAAATGATTCTCTATGATTATGTGTGTATGCCACACAGTTTCATGTTTTAGGTTATGATTATTGGGATTACATTTCACTACTATTATTTATCCCATGTTATAAAATTATGATCTCTTTTGCAGGTTAAGATTTTCAAAAGATATGTTCTTATGAATATGATGTGATTGATATTTCTTTTGTTTACCCTTACTGAGCATTTGAGCTCACCCTTTTATGTTTTATTTTCCCCAGGACATAAATAAAGGATTTAGGTTTTAAAAAAAAGAAGATCTTTATGGGAGATGTTGAAGATCTTTCACCATGATTAGAAGATTATATTCCGAGTTTCCAAAGACACTAAACTATTACGGTCCATGTGTGTGTGTTTTTGTTATGTACTAAGTATTCCGCAAAAGTAATGTAATGTCCATTTACATTAAGTTTCGGGTCTCTACAGTTGGTATCAGAGGAAAGGTTTAGTCAACCTTTGGAAACTAGGATGCGAAAACGTTAGTGAGATCCCTAGAGATATTTCTAAGGTATGTCTAGGGATGTCCCTAAGGATAAGTATACGTATATGATATAGTCCTAGAACTATGGTAACGATATTAGCTTAAACCAAAGATGTTAGATATTGATGTTACTCCCCCTTTATTATGATTTTTGCCTCTCACACTATTCTTTTTTGGGTTTTAGACGATGGCTAGAACCCAAAGGAACCGTGTTGATCAATGCAATGGACAATGCAATGATTGTCCTCCTAAACAAACAAATGTTATGGGAGATGGAGCGCCAAATCTTATTTCTATACTTACACAATCTATGAATCATTATGGACTTCCAATTGAGCAGTTAAGGGAACTATATTCTATTGAGCCCTTCATGAGGCAATGTCCACCATCATTCAGTGGGTCTTCTGATCCACTTGTTGTTGTATAATGGATTAATACTACTGAAAAGATATTTTCAGTTCTTCAATGTTCTGAACATGATAAATCCATCTTAGGAGTGTATCATTTGGTAGGTGATGTTGATCAATGGTGGAATCTTATCAGGAATACAATGCCAAGAGATGAAATTGAGTCCATGGAATGGGATGAGTTCAAGAACTTATTTTTCAATAAGTACATCCCTCGTATTCTTCGAACAAAGATGGAGAAGGAGTTTCTTTAACTAAAGCAAAAGGATGATGAATCTGTTGGTATATACGAAGAGAATTTTACAAGGCTTGCAAGGTATGCATCTGGATTTATCATCCAACTTGAAAGTAAAGTTGATCGATTCTTTAGTGGCTTAAAACCAAATCTTCGAAGGGCATTAGCTATAAGAAACTTCATTAGCTATGAAGAAATTGTGCGTTGTGCTATCAAGGAAGAAATGGAAGTTGGTGTTACTTATCCATCTCATAGTTTTGACAAGAAACGAAATATGGAGTTCGAGGAGAAATCTCATAATAATGGTGAAAAGAAGATGAATGTTTCCTTATTCTCAAAGTGTGTTAAGAAGCATGGTGGATATTGTCTTAAAGGGAATAGAAAATGTTTTAAGTGTGGAAAAGAAGGTCATCGAGCAGCTGGGTGTCGAAGTAATGGAAAAAGGGTTTCTAATGATGTGAATAAAGAAAAGACTGCAGAGAACACACCAACAAAACTTCAATGCTTCAAGTGCAAGGAAATGGGGAATTATACTAATAAATGCCCTAATCCAAGGGTTAGTGATGATCGACATGAGAAACCACTTAAGGAAAAGGACAAAGGGAAGTCACATGCGATCACTATTGGTGATGTTGAATATAAAAACGATGTGGTGGAATGATTAAATTTTTATGTAATGGGATTCCAGAATAATGTTGTATATAGTATCATGGAATATTGGAATATTTATGTTTTGGTCTATTATGGTTTTCAATAATTTTATGGCATCGATAACCATGGAAAGTGATTGAAATATTTTTGGAAGGCAGATGATATGCACATAATTAAGGGATAAAGAGAATCTAACATGTTTGATAGTATTCATGAGCTCATGATTTATATAAGGACTAAGTGATATCATGGTTTGTGGATATATAATTTTGAGGATTTTGGTATGTGGAAAGTGTTAACTTTTAACTGCATTCATGTTTTCACTAAGGTTCAATGGATATTTATTCTTCAAGAGAATACATGATTAAGGTATTCACATGTTTGTAATTTGACCAACATGATATATCTTATGATATATGGGGGATAAATGATGGCATTCACGTGATCATTTTCTTTATACTATGAGCTTGGACCAAAGTAATTTAGAAAAGCCTGAAGATTGGAATGGATTATATTGGACATAAGTTAGTATTGTTTAAGTATAAAACTTTTTTGATATTGTTGATGGGATGTTATAGTAATATAGCATTAGAAAAAGGACAACCTGCAGGACGGGCGACATCCCATCGCGTCGGACAAGGCTGTGGGAATCGAACCCACAACCGAAGTGCGACTGGCCTTTATCGCCAACAACTGGCCTATAGGAAGTCCCTATTTAGTAGAAACTAGTTTTATTATATTAAACAGTATGATATATGAAGTATAAGTCCATTTTAGGAACCATATATGATTAATCTCACTATAGATGAACTTATGTATTTTTTGATAACTTTTCTAACCTTTTGTTTGAGACAGATATGATCTACTAACACATCATGAATGACAAATTCAACTTCATTTCTTTAAGATATGAAGTGTAAATTGTCCAAAGAACGACAAAGGGTGAGACTATACCAAAATCACGAAAGTATTTTTCTATTTCCAATTTCATCAACTTTAGGGAAATGATATTGAAAACCAAAATGTTGTCCTAGTGCTCTTATATCTGATGAATCAGATGGTACATTAGATCTTCACAAATTTATGGCTTTTTGATTGCTGGCTTTTCCATAGCCATGTTCTCTACCACTCTCCAACAGAACATAATGGTTAGATTTCTCTTCCAAATCCATATTTTCACCTATGTGGAAACCCAGTGATTAGTTTATTTGGGTAACCGTTACGTTTCATACATTTTTTTTAAAGATTGGTTTTGGTATTCCTTTTTACGATGTGGGTTTCTATTAAAGAAACTTTCGAATAGTAAACCATTTATAACCCAGAGGAATTTCGAGGGCGAAATTCATTTTAAGGGGGGTAGAATGTAACACCCCGAGATTTTATGAAAAATATTATTTTTAATTTCATTAATGTCTTGTGTTGTACGCTAAACCAAAAGGTGCTTTCACAACATGCATCCTTCACTTTCCTTGCATTACACGCAATCGCGACCTTCCTCGATAGCGTGTGTAGTACGCAATACCGAGTTTCACTAAACAACGATATGCTATTAAAATATTATTAAAACTAGCCGTTATGAATAGTAATAACCACTTTTTGAAATTTTGAAATTTTTATTTTTCAAAATGGACATCATTTCCGGATTCGGAATATCGAAATTAGCTTAGGGTAAAATTCTGGTACTTTTCGGATAACTTTCATTTTCTGATGAATAGTGAAAATTACTAAATTTTAATTAAGAACAACATTTTTAATAGAAATAATTAATAGTGATAAATTTTTAATTTGATTGGTTTTAAAGTATATTTAGAATATATTTTTACAATTTAATACAATGTTGGTTATTGGATGTAATTTCAGAATTAAACCAGACATAAACAACTGTCAATCTTTTGATAGTTATTATCTCTTAAGAACACGCTAATTGTTTTGACGACAAAAATTAATTTTTAAATTAATTAATGCAACTGATATGTTTTGAATTTGGTAAAATAGAGATCATTTTTGAATTCATAATATCAAATATATCTTAGGCCTAATTTTTAGTATTTTTCTGAAAACTTTCAATTTTTGATGAATAGTGAAACCATTAAGTGGTAGTTAAAAAAACAGAATTTTTCATAAAACATAATTTTACCACTTCTGTGAGTGGAATTTCAAAAATACGAGAGACACGGTTAATATCAAGGACTAAAATGTGGTTCAATGAGATGAAAATAATTTTTGGTGAATAGTAACTTTTTACTTTTTTTTACCACGGTTAAAATTAAATAGGATAATTAAGGGTAAAAATGATATTATTATTACCCTAACACATGTCCTAATTCTATTGGACAAGTGTAATTCGAAAAAAAACAACCTTAGGTATAAAATATGACCATTTAGGCCCACTTGGATTAGATTAAGACATTTATTATTAATTTATTTAAAGAAGGGTTAAAATAGTTAAAATCAAAGTTTAATAAGTAAATAATTTTTAATATGGGGATATACATAAGATAAATTAGGCTATAAATATTCATCATAAATATAAAAATATTTCTACATAATGATATTTTATTTTTAATTTTTAGACTTTAATAAATTTATTTTATTTATGACACAAAGATGATGTAGTAATTATCTTATTAATAAAATATTGACATAATTGATGTTATAAACACAATAATAAATGTAATTTTAGACTTTTTATGAATTACATTAATTTTATAGGTTAATATGAAATGTTATTATTGATTTAATTAACTTTTTACGAACTAATAATTCTGTTATGATTTTCAAAAAAATCAATTACAAAATAGTGTCAAAATTGACATAAAATAGTTTTTAAAACAAATATTATATTAGTAATTGTTCTTTTATTCCTAAAAATCATAGGATCTGCCAAATGACTTAGATAAGGTTATATATGTTAATAATAAACAACTTGGGGTTCATTTGGCTTCTTATAGTAAGATTATTATCTTTATAGTATAAGAACACAAGAAGACACGGTAAAAGTAAAATTATATAATTTAATGTTAAATCCAAATGATAAGTTTAAAATAGGAACCTAAACTTGTATAAATTATATTGGATGAGAGGATTTCGACCCAGCCCCACCATAGATTAGAAATAAATCAATTTTGAGATATTTAAAACCGAATTTGGATTTATAATAAAATAATATTTTTAGTTATTTCAAAGGTGGCCCTATCCTCCCTTATAAAAGGGCACCTCCTCCCTCTCTTCCTCACACCACTTTGAGCCTTAAAGCTTGGAAAAACCCTGAAAAATTACCTTCTAAACTTTCCTAGAAACATCTTAGAGGTTCTGGTCTTCCTCAAAGACCAATTTTAGTGCCCTAAAAGGAGGTCTCAAAGAGGCGCTTCAAAGAAGAGGTAATGCCCGTTACTGATTCTTTCATCTTTATTTCTTCTTCCACTTCTTCTTCATAGGTTGTTTCATTATGAAGTAATAACATCAGTATCAATTATATACTCATATGTTATTATAATTATGAAAAAACCTTATTTCACCATCTATCCACCCTATAGAAAACGAAATCACCGCGCGTGCGTACGTACGGAATACCGTCTCCACGCCGTGGTGTAATCTATTTTCCACCACCACCTTACTTGGATGGGTATAATGGTGTACATAATAACTATATATGATTACTGTAAAGTGATATTTATTCTGAAATAGTATTCATACACTCTCATACAATTCCACGATCATGAGAACGATATCATTGCTCGTGCGTACATACGGACTACCGTCTCCACGACGCGATGAGATTCATTCCTCACGTTAATCATTCATGAATGATTATAAAGTATATATAATAATTAATAATGAAATATATGACATAATAATTATTCTGGATTTCTGTGTATATATATGTATGTCATCTACTTAATTCCATTCAACTCAATAAGGAAAAGAAAACAACGTTCATGCGTACGTACGGTCTACCGTCTCCATGAATGGTGTATTTCTTTCCATTTACTGATATATTATATATATATATATTCTGTATATATATTATAAATAAATCATGTATTATATTCTGAAATTAAGTAATCATGATCTAAGTAATCATATGAATAATTAAAAGTCAAAACACGGACGACAAATGAAACGATTTTACCCAAAACGCTCTTTAACATGGAATTTACAAAAGAACAGGAAATATAAAGCCATAAGTGAACCATATATGATATGATAACAACGAGTATGATTCTGGAATAAGTCAATGACAATATTTAAATCATTATACAGGAGGTTCGGACACATACGAAGCAAATCAGACCTAAGGTAAGGGAAAATTTCACAATCTCATTTTTATCCGAGATTGTTTATACATTGAAATTTACTGGGGTGTATTTTATCATACACATCCATGTTTCATCAATATGTAATATTTATAACCGTATAAAATATTTTATATCCAATTTTACCCTTCTGTGAGTTTTTAGTAAAAGATATGAAAGGAATCTTTTGTCATTTTTCGTACGAGGTACTTTTTGACATTTCCGACAAAAGTACGAAAAATGTTTTTTAACTTATACGGCATGAATGGATTTTTAAATCATTATTTCCAAGAAGCTTCCTTTACATGTTTTCAAGTTTATTTTTAATCAAATTCTTTTAGTTTAGCATTTTACGACATGTTAAGAAAGGAAAAGTGTTTTTGAAGTAGAAAGGATATTTTCCTCAAGAATAGAGTTCAAGTGTTTTATCAAAATTATTTTCCATCTAAGATAATAAACAGTTTTGTTTTTATCACAATTATTACATTGATTTGATTATGTTGTGATGGAATTATATTTTTATGAATTCATTTATCTTATATGAATTGTTATATGATGTTACGATGTTTAAGATTCACATTTTTATTACATGGGTTATGCTCTGATGTATGGTTTTCTGATTTTGTGGCACACATAAGAATGGTGTCATTATTAGATGGGTGGGACCTATATCTACCTCCAATGAATTGGGTAAAGATTTTATATCTCATGATATAGACATGGGTGGAATGGTTGGTTATACCAGTTCAGTGAAACAGGACTAAAACGAGGAGTGAACTCAGTTCAGAAATGGAATTTGTCCACTAAGATAGTCTTGGAAATGAGTCTTGACTAATAAGAAATGATTCTCTATTATTATGTGTTTATGCCAAAATATTTCATGTTTTTAGTTATGATTATTGGGATTACATTTCACTACTATGATTTATCCCATGTTATGAAATTATAATCTCTTTTGCAGGATAATATTTCGAAAAGTTATGTGCTTATGTATATGATGTGATTGATATTCCTTTTGTTTACCCGTACTGAGCATTTGAGCTCACCCTTTTATGTTTTCTTTTCCCCAGGACATAAAGAAAGGATTTAGGTTTTAAAAAAAAGAAGATCTTTATGGGAGATTTGAAGATATTTCACCACGATTAGAAGATTATATTCCATGTTTCCAAAGACACTAAACTATTACGATCCTTCTGTGTGTGTTTTTGTTATATACTAAGTATTCCGCAAAAGTAATGTAATGTCCATGTACGTTAAGCTTTGGGTCTCTATAGTGTCCATAGGGATGGGGGGATGAGGGTGTCCAGGGGGTGGGGTTGTCCAGAGGGGTGGGGGATATCCAGGGGTGGGGGTTGTCTAGAGGGGTGGGGGTTGTCCAATGGGTGGGGGCTGTCCAAGGGATTGGCGGTGTCCAGGGGGTGTCCAAGGGGATGAGTGTGGTGTCTAGGGGGCGAGGGGGATCTTTAGGGGGTGTGGGTTTACAAGGGTGTGTCCAAGGGGTAGGGGTGGTGTCTAGAGGGTTGAGTGGGCTATCCAGGGGGGTTAGGGTATCCAGGGTGGTGGGGGTGTCTAGGAGAGTGGCAGTGTCCAGAAGAGTAGGGTGCAGTTTGGGGGGGGGGGTTGTCCAGGGGTTGGTGCTGTTTAGGGGGTGTCAATGGGGTGGGGGTATTGTCTAATATGGTAGGGTTGGAGATCACCCTCACCCCCTAGTCACCACTTCCCCACCCCTGGACTCCCAACCCCCTTGGACAGCCCCCACCACCCCCTAGACACCCCCAACACTTGGACTGCCCCTACCCCCTTGGAAATCACCCACCACCCCCTGTACAGCCACCTACCCCCTTGGACACACCATTTATATATATCCCAATAGTTTCATTGAAACCATTGGAATATTTTAGCTTCAGGTATTCTATACCAACTATTCCTATGGAATCGTTGGTATATGGCTATTGCAACGACCATCATGCCCACGGTGTGTGAAACCATTGGGGTATTATATCCCAGTGGTTTCTGGGGCTATCCCAATGGTTTCAAATCATTGGGATAGTTTTACGTTTCAGTATTGAATGTATACATAGTTTAATATTTATACTTCATATTTCATTTTTTCAGAATAGGGAATTTGGTATCTAGTTGCACCAGGATATATTCGTTGTGTACCTTAATAATAAAGGATCCAAGATGAATTTAAAACTATTATATCGAACTATATTTTCGTATTAAAATAATATTCATGAATAAATTTTGCAAATACTAATAGATTTGTTTTATATTTCAAAATTTTTGTACTTTCAAATTATGAAATTGTTCATATAAATATAAAATTTTCTTATCTTAAAAATATTTATAATTTTGATTTTTGCTATAGGTAATAATGAATCTAAATTGGATTATGTCACATCAAATAAGAAATGAATATGAGGATGGTGTTGATGCTTTTGGGAATTTCCTAGATGAAATGTTCCAAGATGTGACATGTTTTTCTCTCCTTTTCTGAAATGTTTGAATACGAAGAAGTTGAAAAGTAGAAACATTACTGATCTTATGATTTTTTATTTTATTAATATGAGTTACAACCCTAGGATATGGAATGGTAAAACTGGAAACAATGTTAGATCTAATGATGATGATGACATGCAAGAAGGTAACTCCAATGGAATTGAAGAATTGATTCTAGATATTGTTGAAGCACAAAATGAGATAGAACCAGTAGATTCTCATTTATATGGTGATGTTGAGAACCCATTATATCCTGGTTGTATGGATTTTTTGATTTTTTCAGCAATGTTATGATTTATTAACTTTAAGGAGAAACATGGATGGAGTGAAAAAAGTTTTACAGAGCTGCTTCAATTGTTGGAAGACATTTTTTCAAAAGACAACGATCTTCCATATTCAAATTATAAGTCCAATAAAATATAATGCCTGACTTGATTGGGATAGAGAAAATTCATGCCTTTCCAAATGACTATATGATGTATATAAAGGAATATAATTTTTTTTTCAGAGTGTCCTAAATGTGGGAAATCACGGTATAAGTTGAAATAAAAATCACAGGTTGATGTAGATATTACGAAGATCTCTACCAAGGTATTTTGGTATCTCCCTATAATTCATCATTTGAAATGTTTATTTTCTAATTCACATGATTTAATAAGGTGAATATAGAATAATTATGAGTGGATATGTGACAGAAAAATAAGAAATCTAGCTGATTTTCCATAATGGATGAAAATTGATGAGCAGTATCATACATTAAGAAATGAAATTAGAAATCTCATTCTTGGGGTGTGCACTGATAGAATAAATTCATACTGAGGTTTATATGAAAAGATAATATGTCATGTGGGGTATAATGATCTCTAGTCGGATGCAACCTGGAAATGATATTGAATTTTTCTTGTCACCATTGATTGATTATTTGAATCTTTTATGAGAGTCTAATATTAGGGTGTATGATTCTTACAAAATAGAATATTTTAAACTGTATGCAGTTCTTATGTTCACTATAAATGACTTCCTAGTGTATAGAAATTTGTTTGGATACAGTGCTATGGTCTATAAAGCATGCCCAATTTATGAACAACAGACATCATATTATCAATTGCTTCATTGGAGGAAAATACTATACATGGTTCATCTATGGTTTTTTTCTATGGTCCAATATTATAGAAGAATAAAAAAGCCATTCAATAGCTCACATGAATTTTATATTGCTCCAAAACCATTATCCCCAAATGTGTATTTTTAGGGGGTGAAAAACCTTGACGTGTCATAGGTATAGACACATAAATATGGTAATGATTGAAATATTTGGAAAAAAAGTGTATTACTTTTTGAGCTACCATATTAGAGTTATCATGAAGTGAATCATAATATTGATGACATGAACATGGAGAAGAATATTTCTGACAGTTTGACTGGTACATTATTAGTTATTAATGTAAAGACTAAATATGGGTTGAGTGAAAGATTAGGCTTACTATCAATGGAAATATATTTGGAGTTAGCTCTCAATTCTAATGGAAGTAAAACATTTCTTCCCTCGACTTTTCATATATTATCCTAGAGAGAGAAAATTATCCTTTTTAGGGTCTTCATGATATCAAAGTTCCTCAAATATATTCTTCCAATTTAAATTTTTTTTGTCTCTTTGAAGGATTTGAAATTGATAGGTATGAAATTTTATGATTGTCACATCATGATGTAACAACTTCTACTAGTTTCATTGCATGGAATATTTCCCATCCATGTCAGAAAGACTATAATGAAGTCATGTTATTTTTTCAATTCAATTTGTAATAAGGTGATTGATGTGAATGCTTTGAACATTTTGGAAAAGGATGAAATTTCTATACTTTTCAATTGGAAATGTATTTTCGTCAACCTTTTTTTGATAAAATGGTGCATTTAATGGTTCATCTGGTTTGAGAAGTAAATCTTTGTGGACTTTTTTATCTGTGTTGGATGTATCCTTTTGAAATGTATATAAAAATAATGAATGGGTATGTTAAAAATCAATATTAACCTAAATCATCCATTGTTGAAATGTATATTTCTAAGGAGTTTTTGGTGTTTTGTACAACCTACTTGGCTTCGGCAGAGCACATAGGTTTTCCTTCATCTCTCCATGAATGAGTTAATAAAGATGGTAGGGGGATTCATGGCTTCAAATTCACATTCTTGTCAACTGAATAGAATGATAATTTATAATAATACAAATTATTCAAGATAGTTTATTCTCAACTATATATCACATTTCATATTAATGAGTGGAAACAATGTCATCCAAATAAGAAAGAAATGTGGATTTTGAATGATCACAACAAAACACTTTTTCCATGGTTTAAAAAGAAATTTCTTGGTAGATCAGATGTATCAGAGACATTATGATGGTTAGTGGGTGGTCCATGTTTAAATGTGATAACATGGTTTGGATATGACATTAATAGCTATATATTTTATACAGAAGATCAAGATAATAGAAGTGAAATTGAGAATAGTGGTGTATTGGTTTTGGTTGAAGCAATGCATTTTTCGAGTTCTAAAGAAATAAACCCAATTTCAGCATCAAGATAATATTATAGAGTCATTGATGAAATATTGGAGGTTTATTACTTTAAAATTAATGTAATTTTTTTAACTGAAAATTGTTTATCGGTAACAATTCATATAGAAATAATAAATTTGGAATTACAATTATTAATCTAAATATATTTGAAGACACATCAGATTATTTTATAATGGAAGCACATGAAAATTAGATTTTCTATTCAATTGATCAATCAGATATGCAGTGGTATGTTTTTTTTAAAGGGAAAAACAACACATTGATGAGGATAAACTTGATGAAGGTCCTGATTTATGAGAGATCCCTACTTCCCTGGGAATATTAACCGAAAAAATGATGATCTTGTTGAAGACATGGATTGTGCCAAAAGGAATGATCATGATGAAGGAATTTGGGAGAACAAACCATTTGTGCATTCCTAATTTTATAGGTAACATATGTTTATTTCTTATTTACACTTACTATTTTCATAAAATGATAGATATATTAATTTTTTTATTATCAAAATGAGTATTAAAACTAATTAGATCAAATTTTTGTTTATTTAAAATTTTTTAATTTAGTTTATCATGTTTAACATTACATTACTTATATATCTATTGATTTTGATGAATGAAAATTGTTTTACCATGTTCACCATGTTTACCATATATTACCATAGTTTACCTTTACATACATATATACTTATTTATTTTGTTGACTGACAATTTTAATACCATTTTTACCATCTTTACCATGTTTACCATGTTTACCATGATTACTATGTTTTCCATCTTTACCATTGTTTAACATTCTAACAAATTTACCATGTTTTTATTACGTAAATTAGTTTAGTTTTCCTTTTTTTACATTAGTATTTTAATATTTGAATTTTTATATTTATGAAATAATAGTTTTTTGATTTAAAGGATAATTACAGATCAATCAGTTGATCAACCACATGATTCCTACGATGAGAATCATGATAATTCATCTAGGGAAGAACATTCACCTGATTCTATTGATGTTCCCAAATCTTCCTCATGTGCTCCCATAATTAAAAAGAAGTGTTCAAGATTAGGTAAACCTGGCTGCACATGTTTACCAAATTTATCACTTGCCCATAGAAAGGACCAGATGATACTGGTTGAGTTTGATGAGAATGTTATTTCAAGAGGTCCAAATGAAGAATATTTTAAGAGTTTTGTATCAACTCAGGGTAAAAGAAAAGTACAAATTTTGTTGGATGATTGGATAAGTGTGGAAAAACGAATAATATCTCTGTTTTTGGAGACTATTTAGGTAAGAACATTGCCAATTTATTGACCAATCTTTAAATGTTTTTAGTATAATATGTTTTACCTTTTCTTTATCAGATGGAATTTGATATTCCTGACATTAGAGAAGTTAAGAAGAAATGTTTATCGATGGA
The DNA here is from genome assembly GCA_963277665.1 of Viscum album. NCBI lineage: Eukaryota > Viridiplantae > Streptophyta > Magnoliopsida > Santalales > Viscaceae > Viscum > Viscum album. The sequence goes on from OY728132.1 coordinate 1,342,173,652, forward strand.
GACCAGGAGATGGAGGGATTTCAAATCAACTATCACTTATGATTTTATTTTTTGTCATAGGGATCATAACAATCCATGTCATATATATCATTTGATTGATGAAGACACATGGAGGCAATTAGTTGAAAGTAGAAGAAAATATTCAATATTTGAAAGGGAAATTTTATACTTTATAAGATTTATTATATAAATGATCTTATTAGTGTTATTTAATGATTTCTTATTCTTAATTTAGAGAAAATGAGAAAATCTCATTAAGGGATCCAATCTAGAAAATTATCCCCTCATTGTTTATCTTGGGGAGGGTATACATTATTGGAAGAACAAATGATGGCAGAAAAATTAAAACAAATGATAGTATAGTCTTTAGGATCTGGAGTGGTTTCCCCTCCATCCCCTCCATGTAGACATAAAAAATGGATGATAGCTCGAAAGAGAGAAAGGGACAATATCTTTTGGAATAATTGATCATCATAGATGAGAGGATTGTAAGATATTTATTTTATTTATTTAATATAATTATATTCATTATATAATTTAAATCTTTATAGAAATGGTCATTTAATTAATACATGATTATATTGAGGAGAAGATCTCAGAAGGGGTATTTACTACTGCTGGGAGGCAAGATATTTTATCTGTAGCATTGGGAATTCCCTAACACCCCGATCGGGTATGATGATATGCGATAAGTGTATTGATATGAAAATTGATGCCACATTCTCCAAATTCATCTATTGAGGGTGTTTATAAATAAATATAATCCTTGGAGGATGAAGATAATAATATTCTGGCAATGATGGAGGAAAATATTAGACCATCAAATCAATCTATGTTTGTAGAAATGAAATGGCAATTTCAGAACGCAGCTCCCACTCCTCCACCTCCCCCGGCAGACCCCATTATTTATCATCCACCTCTACTAGTTTCTCCCACTCCCCCATAGCTTGCGGACCCCATTTTTTATCCTACTCCTCCACTACAGCTTCCTACTAATTGATATTTGTATGTTGAGGATTCTCACCATCATAAAGTTTCATATGGGATGGTTATTTTATAGGAGATAAAGTTAATCATCAACAGTAAGAGGTAGAGCATCATAGGGTCACTGTACAAGATATTATCGATAGATAAACTCAACTATCATTACCTATAGATGATGTGATGACAGCTGGACATAGTATCGACCAACTTTTAGTTTGGTCATCCAGACATCTACGACGAATTATAATAGTGGTATATATGTTATATCATTTATTTTATTTTTTATTAAAATTTTAACAATAGAAAAATAAAATATTTCTCTATTTATTTTTACAAGAATACTTCAAAGGAAAATAAATACTGTATAGGGAAAAACAAAGACAAATGGATATGACATCAGATACATATTCTAGTAGCCTAGACCGATTGTCATGATATTCAGTTTTTTTGGTGAATTATTATGAGTTTTCAAAAGAAGCTCATTTTTTGACGTGCAATCAATGTGGGGATTCTGAAAAATGATATCATGGAGCATATTAATGAAGAAAAATTGGTAATCTACGTTGTGCAGATTTTTCCATGTAAGTATTAACAACTTTACTAGCATTATAATTATTAAAAATGTATACATAGGTCTGTTTTGTTTTAGGTATCAATATAACATGTGTGAGAATAATGAGAGGAATGATTTATATGGATTCATGGACACAAAATTGATTTCACATGAAGGACATGCATTGGATGAGGAACAAAGAACGCTATATATTACAGAAAGATTTGAACAGAATATAATCACACAATGTTGGGTGATGAATGTTTTTGAGGTGTATGAAACATATATCTGGCAATGTGTTCATTGTGTTTTAATATAAAAAACCACTTACTTTATATTTTCTTTTATAACAGTGATCATTGGATGCAATGTGTTTTTTGTTCATGGGAGAAAACACTTTCTTGGATATGCTCAATCCATGGAAATGTGTGCATATGTATTCAGAATATGTTGGAAAAGTACGTTTAAATTTACTAATAGTTGTTTATATTATAATTAATATTATTTTTTATTGCATTCATATTATTTCCTAATAAGGGATGAGACTACTTTAAGAAAACCAATAAAATGAGTTCTAATATAAAATATCTAAAATTAAAGGTAAATATCCATTTATAATTTTTACTTTTTGATGTATTACATAAAAATAATATTTTGAATTGAAACTTATTTAAAAAGAATTATCAAGTAACAACAATGAATTGTAGAATGCATATATTATATGTAAATATTTATGTATGAAATAATTATAGCTGGAAAACTCGTGAGGTTTGACAAGGTAAGATTTATTTATAATGATTTCCATAATATTTCATTTGATTTATTCATTATACATGTTTACTAATATCCTTATAATTTGTAGCTATTTGATTACCCTCAACCATATAGTTCTCAAGTTTTCAAACACTTAAAAGTGGTATGGTCAAATTATTTCACAAGATTGATTAGATTTTAGTTTGTTTATAGTGTGAAATGTTATTTTTGAATATTTTAATAATAATTGTGTATTTTGTAGTTGTTTTGGTTGGATATAGGTTTTTTAGTTGAAATTTAACGTTCCAAATGTTATATATGTGAAGGTTTTATTTTTCTCTGGTTTTTCTTGTTTTGGTCTAGTTCTAATGTTTTCTAGCTTGGATTCTGGTCTGGTTTTGGTCTGATTTTAGTCTGGTTTCTGCTTGTTTCATACATTGGTATAACATTGTAATGGTTTCAAAGGGGTGGGGTGTTTGGGGGGGGGGGGGGGTTTCCAAGGGGTAGGTGTTGTCTAGGTGGGTGGGGTTGTCCAAGGGGGTAGGGTGGATGTCCATGAGGGGTGGGAGGTTCCAGGGGGTGTGGGCTGTCTACGGGGTAGGGGATATCCGGGGGGGGGATGTCCTATTGGTGGGAGGTTGTCCATAGATGTGGTGATATTTCACGGGAGTGGGGTGTCTAGGGGGTGGGAGGGGTTGTCCATGGGTTGTCTAGGGAGTGGCGAGGGGTGGGGGCAGTCTAATGGGGTGGGGTGGTGTCCAGTGGGTGGGAAGGTGTCTATGGGGTTTTCTGGAGGTGGGGGTGTCCAGGGGGTGGGAGGGGCTGTCCAGGGTGTTGTGGGAGTCCAGGGGGCATGGGTCCCCAGGGGGTGTCCAGTGGGGTGGGATGGAGTCCAATGGGTGGGAGGGTATGTAGGGGCGCGGGGGGGGGGGGGGGGGGGGTGGTCCAGGGGTGGGGGTGTCTAGTGGGGGTGGTATGGGCTGTCCAGGGGGTGGGGGTGTCCCAGGGGGGGGGGATGTCCAAGGGGGATGGGGGTGTCTAGTGCGGGAGGGGGGGGGGGGCAGTTCGGGATGGGGAGGGGGGGTTCCAGGGGTGGATGTGTCCAGCGGGTGGGAGGGGATGTTTAGAGGATGGGGGTGTCTAGAGGATAGGTGTCCAAGAGGGTCGGGGGTGTCCAGGTGGTGGGGGTGTCCAGGTGGGGGGTGTCTAGTGGGGTTGGGTGGTTTCCAGTGTGTGGGAGGGTGTTCAGTGGGTGGGACGGTGTCCATGGGGGTTCTAGGGGTGGGGATGTCCAGGGGGTAAGAGGGGCAGTCCAAGGGGGTTGGGTGTCCTGGGGGTGTCGAAGGGGGTCGAGGGGTGTCTTGAGTGGGTGGGGGATGTCGAGTGGGGTGGGGTGTTTTCCAGTGGGTGGGGGCTGTCGAGGGGGGTGGGCGGGTGTCCAGGGGGGGGGGTGTGGTGGGGGCTCACTAGTGGTGTGGGGTGGTGTCTAGAGGGGTTTGGTGGGGGCTATCTAGGGGGTTTCTAAAGGGTTGGGGGAGTCCAGGGGTGGGGGTTGTCTTGTGGGTGGTAGGGTGTCCAGGGGGGTTTCCAGTGGTGGGGTGTTTGGGGGTGTGATGGGCTCTTCGGGGGGTGAACAGAGGGTGGGGGCGTCTAGGGGGTGGGGGTGTCCAGGGGCCAGGGGAGTACTGTCCAAGGTTGTAGGTGGTGTCCAGGGGGGTTTCTAGGGGTGGGTGGGTGTCCTGTGTGGTAGGGGTGTCTAGGGGGTGGGTGGCTATCCCGTGGTGTTGGTATGTTTTATGCTTGTTTCATGTGTAAAAACCCAATGTTTTTCAATGGAAATTACATTCCTATAAATAAGTCATAAAATCAAATTATACACAATATAATGAACTAATAAGTTCTAAGTGAACTTTAAACATAATGTTCTCGCTTCATTATTTGGAAATCTGAAATACACAGTTGCAATCCGTATGTTTTTTGGAGCCTGATAAGAAAAAACATAATTTTTGATGGATAATAACCAACCATTATGAATAATAACATACCATTATTAATAGTTATATACCCTAATAAATTGATACCTTACCTATGATAGTATAAAAATAATATTCAAGTAGAAAATATGATATACCTATATTTTAGAATTAGTAAATGAATGTTTTAAAAGTGGTTTTCAAAAAATATTATGATGTGAATTAAATATTAAAATAATAATATTTACAAAATTATTTTCGAGAAATGGAATTCATTTTTGGATTCTAAATGTCAAAAAATGGTTAGGGTGAATTTTTGGGATTTTTCTGAAATACATGAAATTTATGATTAATAGTAGAATGCAATAATTTATGATAAATACTATATAAAGGATTAATTGAGTCATTGATGACGTCCTACTAAATTAATACCAAATGATTCTGGATTACCTGATAAAATTACTATTCTTTGTCATAGAATACTCACTATTCATTGTCTTGTGGAAAAATTATAAATTAAGGAATTTTATAATGAGAAATCCCTGATCTCCACAACTATAACCCCCCTCTCTCCCTCTTCTCTTCACTCCACTCAAGCCTTGTTACTAGAAAATATTCTACCCAAATCTCTCCCCAAGAAACTCCCCCACGTCTAAAAGATCATAGATTCTTCAAAATACTAAAACATCTTCCCTTAAGAGGTTCTCAAAGGAGGATGTTTGAGGAGGTAAATTCATCTTTCCAATTCCTTCATTTCTTTTAAGTTATTTTCTTTTTGTTTCATTCCTCCCCTACCTTTACCATAATAGTATGATAAATCTAGTAACATATAAGTACTATAATTCCTTCATGATAATGGGATATTTCATTATCTTCTCTCTTTTACCCACCCTTTATTTGAATGAAATGAAAGCACTGTTTGAGATATGCTAACCTTGCACATTAAAAGACAATGGTTTATGAATTTATATTATAATCATTAATTATGCTCATTAAACCATTTTTGTTATAATTGAACCAGATTATTATATATATATTATATAATATTTTTATTTATATAATCCTTTTGTACAAATGGTATTAATTAATATAGAAAAACATGTTCTTTGTAATCAAATCCACCGATTAACAAAAGTAGATGACACTATGGTTTTATATAACAGTTGACTTCAATATAAGTTACCAAATTACATTTTAAACCCCATAATCTACTAGATGTACACTAATAGCATATAAATTCATTTATGGACCACAACTTCCATATTTCATATTTATCCAAATTTTAATATAAGTGAACTGATCTTTTAAAACCAAGTAAACAAATGAGCCCGAACAATGAAATTGAACCATATAACTAAATAAAAATACCTTGAATGACTAAAATGGTAATAAAAAATCAATTAAATATAGAAGAGTTTATGTAATTATGAATTAATAATCCTATTTTTTTATTCAGGTATTTAATAAAAAGTGGAGTACACCAACAGATTTAAGGTATAGGATCCTCCCCTTTTCACTCTTAACCAAGATTGTCTTCTATGCTATGGATTTTTATGTGTAATATCAAATTATGGGGTATTTTTATGCACCTCCCCCATACTTCCCACTAGATTTCTAAGTGTCGATAAACCCATTTTCTCTCCCTTAAATCCCTCTTAGTTAGACCTAATACCATGCTGATAAACCGTATTGAATTCTACCCAAACTTCCTTTATTCCTTTGTGTTACTCTATCTTTATTTTTACCATAACATAGTTGTATTTAATCTTTATGTAAAACTTATACATTATGTTTATATGCTACAAAATCTTGTTCTGAGATCCACACCTCATTCTCTTTCGGGGATATACATGATTTTAAGTGAATCCCTCCTCGATACTTCCCAATATGCACAATTGTTTTAAAGGAACTTCCCAAATTGTTACCCAAATTTAGGTGCACTCTATCCTATGTTTTAAGATACCATTTTATTTATAAAATAAATTTTTTTATTATGAAAACCTTTTTGGTTCAATCCTAGTTTTATATAAAAGATTTCCCTCTTTTTTATTTTAAAAGCACTATAGTATTTTCCTTAAAACAGCACAAAAATGTTTTGATGATAATGTTTATCAAATTAATTCTTTATATGTTTTCACTTCTATTTGACAACACAGATCATGTTATATGCCTATTTTACCCTATGAACGTCCATGTATGTTCTAATCCCTTTCTTTCATGGACACATTCATGATACACTCATTAGTTATGCTTTATGTCATGATTGTGGTACCCAATTCATTCCATGGGTGCCATTATGTCTATGAATGGATTATTTTGTAAGATTATTTATTTGGATAAAATATTTATGTGGTAATAATATTTATGCCGCATGAATATTAAAGAAAATGTTCATATGGGTGCACCAAGATAGTGTTCCAATGCATTGCGTAATGTTATGTCTCGTGAGATGCGATGTGAAATGATATTGGCAGATAGCCTTGACACGTAATAAAATGGGAAATGGGATTTACAGTTATCCATATCCTATACTAAAGAAATGTTTTATGATTCTTCCTCATTTATATGATTCAATGAATATATGATCACAGCTTATATGATCTGATTTTATATGTTCCGTGCTTCGAATATCATAATGTCATTCCTCCCAACTCATGTGTTTAAGAAGTATCCTTATCATCTTTCCCTTACTTGGATTTTCAGCTCATCCCATTATTCATGTATTCCCCAGAGTACCCTATGTAGATGTAAGGGCTCAAAGGAAGTTAGGAGCTCATTATGGGGATTAAACAAAGAAGTGTTTTTTAGCCTGATGTTTTGTGTTTTAGGTTTCATGTACCTAGTATTCCAAGACACTAGACTTAATGACCTTTATCTTGTACTCAATTGTTTAATTATTCTTAAATCATGTATTGATATATAAAAAAGGTCCGGGTCACTATAGTATGTATCAGTGGATGGTATAGCTATTTTTGGAGATTAGGAATAGATAATCTTAGTGAGGACCCTAAGTATGACACAAATTATAATAAAACAGCCCTAAATTTTGGATAGTATAGAGTAAGTGGTTTATCAAGAAAATACATCATTTTCGGGAAACGAGCAGGTAAGGGAACATCTGGTATAGAAGTACCTAAGAGTGAAAATTCCGACAAGGAGTATCAGGCTTGACCCTGGGTATCCTGGAACCTGAAAATAGGCCTTACTACACTTTTGGTTATGACAGTCCTAGAGGATATGCTTTGTTAGATTCATGAGCTTATTAGAAACCATAATTAAGGGAAAAAGAAATCCCATAGGAATATAATTTAATAAATTGATCAAGCATAACCTACATATAAACCTAAGGAATTACAAGTTAGGATATACTTCTTATTTATATGTTTATTCTCTTAAGTTCAATGTTTCTTTCTTATGCTTAATAGCTAAGTATTCAGGACCTCTAATTATACGTTATTTTTCTTAGTTAATGGTGGGAAATTGAAGAACACATTCCAACAACCAATGTGATAGAAAATGTGAAGATTTCCCTAATGATATTCTTGCTATGACGAGAGAAGGTTCTCAAACATTTATGATAGTACATGCTTAGATGGCTCAAGTTATGAATAATAACATGAATCATTTTGGAATGACCTCCTCCTCCATGGAAAGATCAAGTTTCTATAGAATCCTTCATGTGGAAAAGGCTACCCATGTTTATCATATCTTCTAATCCCATCCTAAAATAACAATAGATTAACTCCATTGAAAAGATACTCTCCGTCCTCCAGTGCTCGAAAGAAGAGAAAGTTGTACTGGCAGTCTATCATTTTAATGGGGAAGCTGATGAGTGGTGGACACTAATCAAGAATAAAAATTCTCAATAGAAAATTGATTCCTTGGATTGGGAGTAATTCAAGAGGATGTTTTTCAACAATTAATGTCCTTGAACCCTCCGTCTCAATAAAGAAAGAGTGTTCCTCAGACTCAAGAAGATGGAAGAGGAGTCCATCGGGGCGTATGAACAAAAATTTACAAGGCTTGCAAGGTATTCCACTAGCTTTTTCATGAACACCTAATGAAACGTAGATCGCTTCTTTAGTAGACTAAAAACGAGCCTATGAAAACCATTGGCGATTCAAGACATGATTTTTTTGAGTATACTATCTATTGTGCCCTCAAGGTTGAAATGAGGATTGGAGACTCTCGGTGGTCTCGTGGGTCCAGTGACAAGTTGTGGAAAATGGTGAACAACATGGGTGGTTCATCAAAAAAAATCACATGATGTAAAGAAGCCTTATTTTTTCCCTTGCAGAAAACTTGGGAAGAAGCATCCTGGTCACTATCTGAAGGGAACCAAGAATTGCTTCAAATGTGGATGGTTTTCTCATCTGGAAAAGAACTATGGAAGGGATATAAAAAGTACCACTACTGTTGAGGAAGAAAGGAAGGTTTAGATCGACACTCTACTAGTAGTGTAGTATTACAACTACAAAGAGTATGGGAATTATGTGGACAATTTCTCTAAGCTGATGGTTGTTGGCGGAAATCAACAATAGCCTCCAAGACAACAAGGATGGGCTTATGCTATAACTACTAGCAAGGTGGAGCTGGAAAATGATGTGGTGACAGGTACACTAGTTATTCATTCAATAATAGCGAACATAATATTTGCTTCTGGTGCTATGAATTCATTCATATCGTGCAACTTTAGTAGAACTATTCAAACACCACCTCAACATTTGGAGGTAATTTTCTATGTGAGAACAATGAATGGAGAAATTTTTGAATCCGTGGTTTGTAACTCATCCTCGGTTAATGTTTGTGGACTAAACCTCCCATAAAATATCGGTATAATTTCTTTAGTAGAGTTTGACCCTATCATGGGAATGGATTGACTGTCTTTATACAAATATAACATCAATTGTCGGTAAGGGATATCACGTTTCACATCCCGAATCATCATATGATTCATTAAAAGTATAAAGATGAATATAAATCTATTTCAGAATCCTTATCTCATGTGTGGATATTGATTCAATGTGATACACAATATCTAGCACAAATGATTGAGACAATGGAGAGAATCATTCTTGAATATATGCCCGTCGTGAGGGATTACACTGATGTATTCCCTGAAGAGTTGTCTATTCTTCATTCTAAACGAGAGTTTGAGTTCTCAATTTATCTTATTCTTGGATATTTTTCTATATCCTTGAAACCATACAGAATGTCCATCGTAGTGATAGAAGAACTGAAAAGGCAGTTACATGAGAATACAATGAAGGGCTTTATATGGATGAGTGCTTCACTGTGGGGTTCTCTAGTCCTCTTCTTCATGAACAAGTATGGATCAATGTACCTTTGCATTGATTATCATGAGCTCACTAAAATCATGATAAAGAAAATGTATCCACTACCATGAATAGATTACTTGATCAATCAGCTTCATGGGGCTAGTTATTTCTTTAATATGGACAATCGTTCATGATTTCACCAATTAATGTTGAGGAAGGAAGATATTCCCAAGAATTCCATTTGAACGGGGTATGGGCACTATGAGTTCATAGTGATGCCCTTCATAATATCTAATTTACCAAAATATTTCTGGGATTAAAGACTTTTTGAAGGGAGATGTTGAATGAAAAGTACAGTAAATGCGAGTTCTAGAAGGAGGAAGTAAAAATTTTAGGGCATGTTATCACTGGCAAAGGGATATCCTTGGACCCTTCCAAGACAAAGGCAATTGAGGATTGGAATTTTCCAACATCTGTAATGGATATCCATAGATTTTTGGGACTTTCTGGGTATTATAAATGATTTGTAAAAAACTATTCATGAATTTCAAACCCAATGACTAAGATGACACAGAAGGGAGTAATGATTGTATAGATACAATAATGTGAGGACTATTTCAAGGGGTTGAAAAATAGGCCTATCACTGTGCCCGTACTCACACTCCCTACAAGTGGAGAACTATATGTGGTGTACTTTGATGCTTCAAAGAAGAGATTTGGATGTGTACTGATGAAAAAAGATAAAGTGATAGTCAATGCCTCAAGGAAGCTGAAAATCTATGATAAAAACTATCCTATGCATGATCTGGAGTTGGCAGCTGTGATCATTGGGTTGAAAATATTGCAGCATTGTCTTTATAGGGAGAAGTGTGAGATATATACTGATGAAAAGAGTCTCAAATATATATTCACACATAAATAGATTAATATGTGCCCGCAAAGATGGATATGTCACATCAAGGATTATGACTGCTCAATCCACTACCATCCTGGTAAGGCAAACAAGGGGAAAGATTATCTAAGTAGAAGGGATCCAGAATCTTTATCAATGATGAAAATTTAAAATAATATGATCTTATTATATTTACAATGGATTTAATTGGGAATAATTAAGGTAGGAACGTCATCAATCCTTTATCAAATGATTTCTCAACCATTCATCTTGGAGAAAATAATGAGTGCTCAATGAAAAGATAAAGAATTACTGAAATGGTTGGAAGCTGTTTAAAATATAAAATCATTCGATTTCAAAATTTAGAAGGAAGTAGTTGTATGATTTGGTACACGATTAAGTGTACCATACAATCCAAAGATAAATTAGGAGATATTGAATGATGTACATAGCTCAACCATCTCTATCCACAGAGGGAGAAAAAAGATGTATCGAGATCTCCAAGAAAACTATTGGTGGGACAATATGAAAAAAGAGATTTAAATCAAAGAAGTAGTAAGAATACATGGAGTACCACTGTCTATGGTATTCGATCATGATCCAAGATTCACCTCGATGTTCTGGAAAAGTCTCCATGAATCTCTAAGCAATGACCTGATCATTTGTATGGCCTATCATCCTCAAACTTATTGGACAATATGAGCATACTATTCAAACACAGGAAGACATATTGAGATCATGTTCTTTGGAATTCAAAGGAGAATGGGACTAACATCTTCTATTGGTCCAATTCTCCGAAAACAACAGTTCCCAACCGAGTATCCAAATGTCACCATATGAAGTCCTTTATGGAAAAAGGTGAAGAACCTCGGTGTGTTGTGATGATGTCAGTGAGCATAAGATACTAGGACCTGAAATAGTTGAAGAAATGGTGGAGAAGGTGAAAAACATTCGGCAGTATATCAAGAAAGACCACTGTTAAAAAAATAGTAATAAAGATAATGGTCGACAAGACCTTGAGTTCAAAGTTGGAGACATGGTATTTATACGCTTATCACCATGGAAAAAGGTTGTGCGGTATAGAAAGAATGGGAAGGTATGTCCCAGGTACATAGGCCACTTCGAGATCCTTGATCGATTCAGAGTTGTGGCCAATTGACTAGCACTTCCACGTACCATGTCGAATGAACATGATTTCTTTAATGTATGCCACTTAATAAAGCACATACTAGAACCTTCACATGTACTCTCTTTAGTGGTGGTATAGTTATAGGATTATCTTCCCTATTAGGAGAAGCCAGTGAAGTTCTTGGACTGTAGAGAAAAAGTTATACACAACAAGACTACTCATCTGGTCATGGTACTATGGAGAAACCGTAAGTAAGAATAGGAAACAAGGTAACAGGAGGACGCAATGAAGGAAATGTTCCCACACCAGTTTTTGTCATTGAATATAAAACAATGTTTTGAGGGAAAAATTTCATTAGGGGGGAAGAATGTAACGACCCAATGTTTTTCAATTGAAATTCCCTTCTTATAAATATGTCATTAACATCATATGGAAACACAACATAATGAACTACTAAGTGAAAAGTGACCATCAACTCATAAGATTTTCACATATGTATTTGGAAATCTGACATACACGGTTTCATATCAGTATGTTATTTGAAGTTTGATAAGAAAAACAAAATTTTTGGTGAATAGTAAGCAACCCTTATGAATAGTAACATACCCTTATGAATGGTGATACACCCTAATGAATATTAACCTTACCTATGATAGTATTAAAATAATATTCATGTTTAAAATACGATATACATATATTTTAGAATAAGTGAAAGAATGTATTAAAACTGGGTTTCTATAATAAATTATGATTTTAATTAAATAATAAATTAATCATATTTAGAAATATTTTTTGAGAAATGGAATTAATTTTTTTATTATACTTGATGGTAAATTTTAATGGTGATTTAGTAGGACTTTTCTAAAATATTTGAATTTTTTATGAATAGTAAAATGTGATAATTTACCATTAATGAAAAATAAAGGATTTGTTGAGTCATTGATGATGTTATACTAATTTAAGACCAATTGGTTTGGTATCAGATGATAAAATTACTATTTTTGGTAATTTAAGACTCACTATTTTTTGTCTTGTTGGGAAATAATAAATTAAGGAATTTTGTATTGAAAAATCCCTTCTCTCCTCTACTATAAAACCCCAACTCACTCTCTCTTCTCTTCACTCCTCTCAAGCCTTGTCCCTTACCAATATTCTTCCCAAATATCTCCCCAGTAACCTCCCCCACGTCCAAAATCTCCTAGAATCTTCAAAATACTGAAACCTGTCCCCTTAAGAGGTTCTCAAATGACGAATTCTCTAGAGGTAAATTCCTCTTTCCAATTCCTTCATTTCTTTTAATTTCTTTTCATTTTGATTCTTTCCTCACCTCCCTTAACCATAATATTATGATAAATCCATTAATATACATTTATTGGAATGTTTTCTTTGTAATGGGATATTTCATTATCTTCTCTCCTTTCCCCACATTTTATTTGAAAGAAATGAAAGCATTGTTTGAGATATGCTAATTTATCACATTCAAGGACAACGAGTTATCAATTTCTTTTATAATATTTAATTTTGGTCATGAAACTAATTGTGTTATGGTTGACATAGATATTATATACGTAATATATCCTATTTTTAGGTTTGTAATTATTTTGTACAAATGGTATTGTGTTATAAAGTAGAACATGTTCTTTGTAATCCAAACCACCGATTAAAAAAACGGATGTCACTATGGTTTTATATAATAGTTAATCTTCAATATAAGTAACCAAATTAAATTTAAAACCACTTAATCTATTGGATATTCACTAATATCAGAAAAATTCATTTTTGGACAACCACTTCCATCTTTCATGTCTATTTGAACATGAATTTAAGTGATCTGATATTTTAAAACCAAGTAAACAAACATGCTCGAACAATGGAATTGAACCATATAAGAAAGAAAAAAACCATGAATGAACTAAAAAAGGGTATAATAAATCAATAAAATATAAAAGAGGTTATATAATTATGAATTAATAATTGGAATTTTTTTATTCAGGCCTTTAATAACAAGTGGAGAACACCAACAAATTTAAGGTAAGGGATCCTCCCCTTTTCACTCTAAATCAAGATTGTATCCTATGCTATACCATTTTTTGTGTAATAGAAAATGATGGGGTATGATTAGGAACCTCCACCAAATGGACCTATTTATTTATAAGTGATGAAGAAACCCATTTTCTCTCTCATCAAGACCTCTTAGTTACACCTGATAACATGTCGATATACCGTAATAAATTCTACCCGAACATCCTTTATTCCTTCAGGTTACAGTGTCATTATTTTTATCAAAATATAGTTGTCTTTTATTTTTATGTAAAACTTCTAAATTATTTTTCTATGTTACAAAATCATGTTCTAAGATCCACATCTCTTATATTTTGGGGATATACATGGTTTCAAATGAATTCCTCCTAGATACTTCCCAATAAGCACACTCATTTTAAAGGAACATCACAATTTTTACCCAATTTCAAGAGCATTTTATCCTATGTTTTAAGCCACAATTGTATATATAAAATCACTATTTTTATTATGAAATTATTCTTGGTTCAATCCTAGTTTTAGATAAAATATTTTCTTTTTTTTCTATTTTAAAAGCACTATTGTATTTTCCTTAAAACCACACAAAAATCATTTAATGCTAATGTTTCTCAAATACATTCTTTATATGTTTTCACATATTTTTGACAACACATACCATTTCATAAGAATATTTTACCCTATGAAAGTCCATTCATTTTCTAATCACTTTCTTTCATGGGCACTTTCATGATACACACATTGGTTATTTATTATGTCATGATTGTGGTACCCAATTCCTTTTGTGAGAGAACATATGATTATGTATGGTTTATTATATATGATTATTTATGTTGAAAAGTTATTTATGTGGAAAAAATATTTATTTGGAAGGAATATTCCTAAAATTTTGAGATGGTTACACCCAGATAACACTTCAATGCATTGGGTAAAGTTAAGTCTCATGGGATGTGATGTGAAACGGGATACACAGATAGCCTCGACCTGTACTAAAAAGGGATATGGGATCAACAGTTATCTTTGACCCTTACTAAAGAATTTTTTTATGATTATTTCACATTTATTTGATTTCATTTTTATATGGTCACATGCTTATATGATATGATTTTATATGTTCCATGCTTCAGATATCATTATGTCAGACCTCTTAACTCATGTTCTTAAGATGTATCCTTACGTTCTTTCCCTTACTAGGATTATTAGATCATAACTTTGTTCATGTGTTCCCCATGGTATCTTATATAGATTTATGTGCTCAATGGAATTTAGGAGTTAATTATTGAGATTAAATAAAGACGTTTTTTTAGCTCCATGTTTTATGTTTTTTGTTTTACGTTGCTAGTATTCCAAGACACTAGAATTAATGATCCTTGTCCTGTACTCTGATGTTTAATTATTCTTAAATCATGTAATGATATATGAAAAAGGATTTGGTGGGTACATCACGTCTTCTTTGGTAGTGCATTGTAATTGTTGAACTGTATTATTAAGAATAATTTTTTTACGTCAGTTATTTTATAATCGAGCTAATAAATTCATGGGGATGATTTTTTGCATTGGTTATTTAAATATCGATGATGTATATATGTTTTCACATCAGTTATTTTTTAACAGATGTGAAAAATCGATTCATATACTAGTTTATCAGATCGGTTATGAAAATAACTGACATGATATCCTTGTTTTTCACGTCAGTTATTAGGAAACGATGTGAAAAATGATTCAAAGGGGTTGTTTATTATGTCAGTTATTTGATAACTGATGTAATAAAAAACATATTATGGCATTTATTTAAAAAAATACGTAATAAATCACTACTATGGTCCATTTTACCCATCGTTTCTTTATAAACCAACTTGAAAATGGCTTCTGATGTCTATTTTTAATGTTAGTTTTAAAATAAATGACATAAAAAAACAATATTTATATTCTCCCCTGCAATAATATTTTTCCAAAAAAAATTACATAAAAAATTATAAATAACCAACTTAAACAAATATATTTTTCACAAGTGAAACCAATATGGAAATGTAAATAACTGATAACACTTTCATTTCAAATAACAATATAAGTTAATATGAATATATCAATGTATAAAACTGAAACACATGCCACTTAAACATTAAAAATAATAATAAAATCTATCCATTGATATATCCATGAAAAATTTCATATATAATAATAATAATCCAACAATAAATAAATGAAATTCATATTTATTGGACTATATCCCTCCTTAATAAATGGAACAATTTCTATCAAGAACGTTCATAAGGTAGTTTAAAACATACTGCTTACAAACCAAATTGTTTTTTAAAACCATAAAAATATTATAAAGAACCATCACAATGTAGTTCCTATCATACTAGTTATAAATTTAATTGGGGTTTCCAACCTAATTTCATCTAATGGTACTACCAACAAATTGATGGGCTTAAATTAATCGGTCCCCAACCCATAGGGAATTCCATAAGAGGTTTCCAACCCCTGTCTTTCATGTCCTATGAATTACTCATATTGAATAAATAATACAATTGATAAAATATCCATATTTAATAATGATTACTTTTTTTAAAAAATTTCATTAGTGTATGATACATAATGAAATATAATACAACTAAAATACCGTTAAATTATTTTTGAAAAAATATTACCTTTAAACATCTTGATGTGTCCCATGAACCGTTGAAACATTTAGAACCTTAATACCCTTGGATGTGTACCATTAAATTATTCTTATAATATATTGATAATAAGAAAATTCATGATATATATTTTCAAAGGTATTTTATATACAATATAAATTAAACTACATGCATAATAATAAATATGTCTCAATAGAATGTTTGAGATGAAAATCCTTTTCCTTAACCTTCTTTTGGGTCTGTGGTCTTTATCCTAATGTATAGTGGATTAAAATATGTTAATAAATTATATATGAACCATAATAATGTTTAAAATATCATATATCATCTTCTTATAACATCTTATTACCTGTTTGTTAAAAATATTTCATTATTTTTACTATTCCAGGTGTTAATTTCCTTGTTTTCTCTACTATGTTTTGAGTAGTTATTTTTTGCTACTACTAATAAGATATTTATTTATTAATATAATTGATTTAAATATGATTTAATTATTATTTATATTCATTATATATGTATTTATAATAATCCAAAATATTTGAATATATTAATTAAAGTGCACCGTTCAGGGAAAAGGTAGATCATACGTACACTTGAACACTACTTCCATTTACTTCTCAAACTAAAAGAATGAAAAAATAAATAAATTATTAATATTATGATTCTAGTATCATATATGTTCAATATTTGTGACATTGTTTTTACAATCCTTCATACATTCCATGTAGATAATTAATGAGTCACATCGCTTTGAGGGTGTGGTAGTCAACACTTAAAAAAAGAAGTTATTGTATTTACTCAAAATGAAAAATATAAGGGTATGTGCTATAAAATATTTAAATAAGAATAAATACATAATAAATATCTTATATAAAATATAAATACATTTTTTGATTCTTAATTTCTTTCAGGATAGATGGTAATGGAAAAATGAATATTCATCATTTTTGGAGGTGGTTATTTATCGTACACAAAAAAAGTAAGTTTGTTATCCATTATATTGAAGTGTGTGAAGGTTCAGGTAGAAAAACGAACATAAAAACGTATAAGTATATTTATAATACTAGTTTTTTAATATATAAATGGAATTGTAATATTATATGGAGTGTAGATTAGAAATAAATCGAATGATCCTGTGGAAATACCTTACCTTTTAATCAGGCATCTCCTCTTGGTTTGTACCAAATGTATTCCTTAGATTGAATAATTCCCAAAGAGCGATTAATGTAGTCACCCAATATGGTAATAATCCATATTTTTCATTAGTTCTAATCTCTATGAAAATGTCACTACCATGTTAAACAGATATAGCACAAAGTGTGCACACGTTGTTAACACTTAGTCCATTGGGATAGAATCAACAAACACTATATAAGGAAGATTCTTTTATAAATTTAATTTAGTTAGAGTTACCATTATCAAACCATTTATATTGGTTCATACTATTATAATGATTAAACTAGTAACCACATAATTACATATGGTTACTTGTAATTTCAATCATTAAATCAATCAATCATGGGAAAATAATTCATTTCAATTAAATTCATCATTCAATGTTCAAATACCAAATTTTTTGTTTCAACATTCCATTTCAACTTCCAAAAAAATAATGAGTATTTGTCATGTGCATATATTTCTGAATAGTCTTTAATTTAATTCCGTTGTTTATCAAGAATTAACATCAGACCATTTTATCAACTCACATTGAATTTGAGTCCATATTCTCTAAAAACCAATCAAAAGTTTCAGAACATTTGAAAAATGTTTTTATTTCAAAATTCTATTCCTTTAAGAAATTATGATTCATATAGTATCAATTAATGGTATGAAAATAAATAGAATATTCATTTAAAATGAATCATTAAATTAGGTATTCAAGTGTATGGAAAATCCATATTGGAAAGACTACCACAAAACAATTAAATATTTCCACCCAATAAGAGATACACTACAAAGAGTTGATGGATAAACAAATATTGGGAGAGTCCTAGTTCCACTAATCAATATAGAAATATCTAGAACCATAGAAATACATGACGATCATTCACTCATAAAAAAATTCAATAATTTAATAATATAAAAACAGAAATAAAATAGATTACACATACTGGATGAAATCAAATGCATCCAATGACATGTTGATCAATGAAAAAATGGGGTTGGAGGATCATAAATACTCTATAAAATCCATCTAAAATCCAAAGAATCATACTTAGTTAAAATGGAAAGATATTATAATGTATTGGGGTGATCTTGAGCCTTTATATAATAATTTTTTAGAATTAAATTCCCACTGAACATTATCATATGGTATTCTACATGGTTAGTACTAATGGTGGACGTTACCATGCACAAATATTGGGTTTCAAGAGAGATTTTCACTGTTTATCATTATGGTTTAACAATCCATGCACCCAACAAAAAGTACAACTTTGTCTATGATAAAAAGGGTTCTAGATTTAGGAAAACTATTTTGAATAATTATGCACCCACCATGTAATAACTATTATCCCATGACAAAAGGTTTGATGGGGAGACCACATGGTTTGAACTAACCATGCATTCCCTTCCCGAACCACAAAAATGGAAAAATAATTTAATTTTAATTGTGTAGCTTATATAATAATTTGTTTTTTATGAAAATTACCATAGTGTAACATAGTCTTTTAAAAAGTATTGAATTAACCTATATGGAGATCCAAACAAAATATGTTCATATCCAACAGATACTAGTACATGAAAAATGAAAACGAGATATTACATTTTGAGATGATTAGAAAAATAATAATGTTTATATATTTTTATTGGACATGTTTGGGTATGTTTACATTAAAAATAATGGGGTTTTTCGAAGTGAATGTGTGGAGAGGAGTTCCACTTTTATAAGTGAAAAAGAGTCACATTTCTATAAATAACTAATCCTTTTATTAATTGGAATTCACTCTCATGGAATGTGTTTCCAAAATTTTAAAATAATATAAAGGACAATATATATGGCTGATTCAAACATAAAATACTATATTAAAAAATATTATTTTACCATGCTTTACACATTAACACTTAGGTTATGCATTCTTGTAATTTTTTTGGGATGAGAGTTGTTTTTAAAGAAACTTTCTCTTTTATAACCAAAAATAAATACTCATTAGTCTATAATTAATCCTAATTTTTCAAAATTAGAAATTTTATTTCATATTCAATTATTAAGTGTGGTAAACATTTAAATCATAATAATAAATTTATAATGCCTTATTGTTTTGGAAAAATTTAACTAAAATTATAAAATGTCAAATATGGGTTTATAAATTTTAAAAAATGTTTTAATTTTAAAAATTACCATGTAAAATAATTATTTTTTATTATAATGTTCTTTTATTAGTTTACAATTAAATATTATATTATGTTAGTTTTCTAAAAATTATTATTTTTGTAAAAATTGTATTTTTCAATATCCACCTAAATATCATTTTTTTAGAAAAATCAAAAAACATCATGATAACAAATTTTTTATCTTTTAAAAACCAAATTGAATTTATTTACCCAATAATTATTATAATTTTTATAAAATAATGTTTTGAATGTAAAAAATTATAATGAATACAATCTATATAGAAAAATGGCATTTTTTAACACTAAGTATTGTTAAATTTTTTTAATATAAATTTATAAAGAAAAAGTTTCTAAAAAGTGTGTTTATTAATATTAAAATAATAAATGTGTTTAATTTTATCTATTAATATATGTTATAATATTAAGAAAAAATAATTTCTATTAAAAAATAAATAATAATTTTATACTAAATACTCATTTAAATGTATTTTTTTTATATTTTAAAATATAATTTTACTTCTCCATTGAACATCGATGTTTATTTTCAGAATGAAAATTTTTTATATAATAAATAATAAATTAAAATAGTAACTTTTAAAAAATTAAATCAACCCTTTATTAATATAACATTAAACATAAATTAATCTAATGATTTATCCATAACATAATCTTTCTTTATTCCATTCGTATCCAAAAAAATAATACTTCTTCATAAAATCACATTTCAAGTTAGTTTATTTCAAATAATATGAGTTCCAAAACCATTAAAAAAATAATGAATTAAAATACATTGATGTTTTATAAAACCCTAATTACATTTTAAATATACCAAGTACCATAAATAAATTAGTTTTTATAATGAAATTTTGTATTATTATCTAAAATAAATTTCTATTATAATATCAACATTACCACCTTAGGTAATGCTAGAAATATAACCATTTCTATCATAAAAAAAATATTTTATAATGCTCGACCATTAAGGTATTATCCCTAATTAATTTATAAGAAAAATTGAATATTGGAAACATACCTTTAGCATCTTCATCTTTATAATCCCATTTGAACCAAATACTAAAACCAATATAGAAATGATAACATAAAAAACAATGAGATTAGATGAATAGAAAAGATAAAGCCTAATATGAATTCTTCTAGGAGGCATTAATTTCAACTTATGATAATTTCATTTCAATTATTCTAAACAAGGTTAATCCTATAATGATCTTAGTTATATTTATGAAGCAGTTAAGTTAAGATATCTCATAATTATTAATTTAAACCATTATTGTAATTAGGAAATAAATAAATTATAATGTTTCCTAATTTGAAAAGGATTGATTAAATCATATCCCCATAGAGTTTATATCTAGGAGTGTATTTAGGCCACTTTGTCATGATCTTGGTCAGATTTTAGTAAATATAAAACAGACACAATCTGATGTTAATAAATATTGCTACAATAGTTATAAAATCCATATTACCATTACAATTACTAGATAGTTATGTATATTCTAAGAATACCTCACAACCACTACTTTACTAAAATTTATTAATATTTCTCTCTATATTAATGATTCCAATAGACTATTCCATAGGTTTTAAAGTAATTTTATCTAATTATAATCCCATAAATAATAAATGTTATATAAAATAACCATAAAGGTTAACTAAACAAATGATGATGGGATAAAAAGTCACCTATCAATATTAGATGAAATTTCAATGTCCCAAATTATTCTAAAATGGTAATGTCTATACAAGAACCCAGATATCATCATATATACATATTTTATGCAAATAAAATAATGAATATTTATATCCGAATTTACCCATGAAATAATAATGCGTTTCTTAATCTTATCCCATTACATGACTTATGAAATGACAGGATACGAAAAAATTATCATTTTCCAAAAGAAATTATTTCTTTAATTATAAGGGACACTACATAACCCAAAAAGAGACAGAATATAGATGTAAATTTTTAAATTATATCCCTAAATCAGTCATAATTTATATTAATTTATACTGAATTAATTGAATAAGTAATTTGTGGTGTTTCAAAAATTATAATTTAAAATAATATTGAACCTTGAGGTTTTGAAATCATTTCAAAAAAAATATTTTTAAATATAGGTTAAAAAGTATTACATACGGAAATGACGAATAAAAAATGGGATGTTTCATATAAAATAATATAGTCAATCAAATAATTTGTTCACCTGTAAAAAAATAAAATATGGACACTTTAAAAATATACTTATTACTACTGTAAAAAGAAGAAGTTACAAGTATCTTTTAAAATTTATTTTCCAATAGGATAAGTCAAAACATTGAAAACATATAACTTTGAGAAATAAACCAAAACAATGGATCCCTAAAAATAGATAATGGTTACCAAAAAATGTGGACTAGATGATAGTAAATTTTATTTGTAAAGTATATAAAACAATTTATTTTAAAATATTTTAAAATATAATTGTCTATAAATTTAAATCATTGAGAAATTATTAGATTTTCATTTTGAAAAAGTATTAAAATTATTTTTACATGCATAGAAAATAATCTATTATATATTACCAAAATGGGGGTAGAACAGTAGTGGGATAAAAAATATGGGACTGAAAGAAAATATTCATTGGTAATAATGGTAGTATTATTTCTAATTTTAGAAATTTACATTAGAAAAAATTTTATCCGAGAAGTTGTTACTGCTGATGAGAATTAATTTCACGAGTAATAAAACTTATTTATCATTTAAAATTAGTGTATTGCGGGATTGAGGATATATTAAATATTATATTTTTGTATGAAATAATTTGACCAAATTAATGGGGAATTGAGTCGATGAAACTCTTACTGAATTCATAATAGATGTATGAAATAACATTCAGAAGAATATCATGAAATAAGAGTTTTATTATCATTAAAGTAAAATATTTTAATATTTTAAATTAATTTGTTTAATAATATACCATATAATATTAATATCGTTTCACATTATCAGGCTTTTCCAATGGAGTTGAAAGTTAGAAAAACAAACCCTTACCTCATTTCCTCACATAGACGAATGCACTCTATGCCCAAATTTAACAAATTTAAATATAAAAATAATCTATTACAATGTTTTTACCATATTCACAACAATTTATTGAATTAATTCATAATTATTATATTGATTTATATTAGTTAGTTCGTACCTAGTTTCTATGTCAAGTGTAGGTGATCTTGATCAGTTTGAAATAGATTGGTTATAGTGGGGTTTTTATTCATTATTATCACAAAATTCATCAAGTAAACATAATTAATTTCACTATAATGGTTTAATCATAATGATTTATTATGTTAATGTTTCCTTATTTGTGTACTTTTAAACATTATACCTAAAAACAAAACCAATAATAGATATTTTTTAAGGATATTTTTTTTCAATCTTGGGTGTATTCATAAATAAAAATGATAATATTGATGTATCCATTTATGATAGAAAAAATCATTATTTACATAGTTATATCATTTTTTAAAATGAATAATATTTTTATAATCATCCAAGATATAATTTTACAAAATTCACTACTGTAGAATGGCCCTAGACCCATATTTTTTGGAAATACAGTGGATGTAAGCAGTTTTGAAGACTTATACCCACAGTTTTATAAACACCATGTGTATAAGGTTGCTTTTGGAGGCCTATACCAATGGTTCTTGTAAAACCATGGGTGTAGGGATTCTTTTTGAATACCTATACCCATTGTTTTTCAAAACAATGGGAATAACTCTTCTTCCTTATTATAGAAGAAACAAATTCAGGCGACAAAAAACAATTTTCCCAGGAACACATATTCCAACAGTTTTTTATATATAACCCCAATTTATATAAATAAATATAATTAAATATGTTGGTCAGAGTGGAATCTCAAGAGGGGGGTGAATAGAGTTACTACATAAAATTTCTTTTAAAAACATTATTTTAAATATACCCCAAATTTTGAAATTGCTCACTTAATTAATCCAATGGAGATATAGATGTCAAATTGGTCAATATGTTTCTCAAAGACTGACTAGTCCTTAGTTTAATTAGTAAAAAATACTTCTTCAACTTTTGAAACAATTTTACTAAATAAAACACATAAACACACTAACCAAAACTAACTATCAATGTGAATGAAAAATAGTTTTATGTTTTAGGAATTATAAGTAGTGGAAAATAGATAAAAATAGAACAATAATAAAAAACACAAAGCACAAAAGAGTTAAATAAGTGGTTCAGTCTCAATCCGAGACTTAATCCACTTATTCTGATGATCTCCTGTCACCATGAAATTTATATTAACAATAAAATTAATACACATCATGGGAATCTCAATAGTTATTACAAAATGTCCAGGGTTCACACCCTCTACCATTGTTTTTCATGGGAAAGATAAATAACATAGGCCATACATAGTCTCTTACAAATTTATACGTGGGAAAATAATGAGTATGAGACATTTGAAGTGCGGATTTTTGTATCATCTAGTTCAAGCACATGAGACAGTGTGTATGACATAAATAAAAACTTATTTAAAATGTAAAATAAAATAACAAAGTAGAGAAAATATAATGAGATTGTGTTTAGAAGGCTCTATGTGTTTTTAGTTCAACTCTTGGCACATTATGTGAAGAATTTGATGTTTATGTCTTTATTTGGAAGTTTTCTCCCAAACAAAGTGGCGCAGCTCCAGCTTCAAGCATTCAGGAATTGAGTGTTCCACTTCTTATGTTGATCTAGAGTTGATAATATAGATAAGGAAGAAGTGAGTTTGTCCCAAATAATCATCGAGATGCTTGTAGGTTAACAATGCAAGAGCTCGTTGGTTTTTCTTTGATCAAGTGAGTTTCTTTCTTCATATTCTCATACTCTCTTCTCATCATCATGTCCTCACTCTGATTTTTTCTTTCCTATTTCTTCTCATTTATATTTTAGGTCCAACAATAAGTAAAAGTACATCACATGTGGTCTTTCTTGTACCTCGTACTTTACCCAGATATGATCTCTCGATATGTCTACAATAAGCATTAATTAATGTCAGAAGCATTAATGGTAGAAAATTTGATCATTTCAATTATATTAATAATTTGAAAAAGTATGGATTAGAAGAGTATGGTAGACTGGTAATGGTAATATTCACAATGGCAGGCTTTAATAGTAAGTTCACATCGACAACATTCATATGTAACCTTCCTAATCGTAACATTCCACCAATAACTCTACATAGTTATCCTTTCATTGGGGTCCCTCTATCCATAACCTTCAATTGATAACTCTCTATCGGTAACCCTCTCAATAGTATCCTTTCCTCAGTGACCATGCATCAGTGTCCTTGCATCGGTAACTTTGCATCTGTGACCTTTGCATTGGTGACCTTTGCATCAATGTCCTTTACATCGGTGACCTTTTAATTGGTCACCTTTGTATATTTGACCTCTGCATCAGTGGCCTTTTCTTCATTGAACTACACATCAGTGAGATTTGCAATTATGGCCTCTGCATCTTTTCCATTTTCATCAATGACCATTATATCAGTGACATTTTTAGTTGGAGAAATTTTGCACTGTGAGATTTAAACTAGAGAGCAGTGAGATTAAATGTACATAGTTATCACATCAATATAAACATGAAATTTACATAAATTATTATCTTGTAAGAGAAACATATTTATCAGATAAATAATACAAGATTCGGGATTATTGAAAAATTATTTGGGATTATCAAA
This sequence comes from Viscum album, assembly GCA_963277665.1. NCBI lineage: Eukaryota > Viridiplantae > Streptophyta > Magnoliopsida > Santalales > Viscaceae > Viscum > Viscum album. The sequence goes on from OY728132.1 coordinate 1,342,198,989, forward strand.
ATAGTCGATTCCAACAATCTCCCCCGTTTTGATAATCAGAATTTATGTCAGTATTTTCTGAATAAGGGTTAAGAAAAATTTCTAATATCTTTAGAGGTGTGTATTAGAAAATTTGAACCATTTTTATTATGGAAAAATATGGACAGTATATATATGCACAAAGAGTTTAGCCAACATAATTAAAATGTCTCCTCCTTTTTGTTTAGGAAGCTTAATACTTAAGCTTGACTTGTTTATCCCCCTTTGGGTATCTTTGAGATTCAAGCTTAAAATTTCTCCTCCTTTGTGATTAAAAAAAATACAGAAGGATACAAATAAAGAAAAAAGTATTTTACATTAATGAATCAAAATTAAAATAGAAAAAATTGTTACAAAGATCCCTATCAATTAATACATCCCACATTCAATCAACATTAGAGATGTCCAAGGAATATTTATCATTGGATGTGGAGGAAGCAAGTTCTAATGATGAAGGAATAGGCCTAGGTATGACAGTCATCAGGGAAGGAGGAGCTACAACATATTCATAAGTATACCTTTAGTCAGATGATCACAGAGTAATAGTGGGGGTCTATATTCTAATTCCCTATGCATGATTCATTATAGGTGCAGAACTAGAAAATCTAGAGGCACCTGAGGTAGAAGTCAAGGATGGAGGAACAATGATGGGAGTGCAGTCCACATGGAGGAAGGGGAAAATAATATTTCTGAAATCCATAATAATACTTCCTCTTCTTTCCATGGCTGAAATAAAGTCATCCATTTTCCCCATAAATTTTCCCAAATCAGGAGTAAAATCTCTAAACATGCTAACCTGATCTTTAAAGGCATGAGTGATAGGTGGTATCCTCATCTTCTCCAGTAGTAACTTGAAATGACCATCCACGTGATGATTAGTGTATACCCTTTTGTAGTAGAAATCTATATGTTCTGTTATGGCCTTACGATCTTTAGCAGCTCTCCTTAGATAATTTCCCATAAGATTATTATTTTCTCTGGAAGTGGAAATAACCCGAGTCATAGAATTAGGATCCGAGGTATTGGTATAAGAGAACTTCTCAACTTCTCCTCTAACAAAAGACATGAAGGATTCTAGATCAACAAGACGAGAGGATGAAGATGAAGAAGAAGAACATAGAGGGGCCATACTGAAAGCTACTGTCTCTTTAAAAGATATAGTCAGCCCACTGAGTAGTCTCTTCACATCATCATCTTGTCCACTCATATGGGTCTCCATTGACTTCTTAAAGTCCTCAAACATAGTAAAAATTTTCTAAACCACAATTTTAATATATTGAAGATCTTTGTCCAAATGAACCCTTGAAACCATGTATGATTCTAGTATAGTGATAAACTGCTTTATAGATTCCATAAAATCTGCTAAGGTTCTGATCTGATTATGGAAGTCCTTTACCTCCTCTAGCTGGATGGAGTGAGAGGCAACAACTATCCTTACCACTACATAATTGAAAAATTCTTGATTGTGAGTCATAACACTCTCTAACCCAACAAATCTCTCATCAAAGTGGCTCTTCAGATCTGATTTCACTAATTCCGAATCATCCTTATTCCCATAGTCATGAGGCAATAGAACCACTGGCTACACAATAGTGGCTTATGAAAAAATAGGAATGGGAGGAATTATGATTGGCTAGTCATCATCAGATTCTCGATAATCTAAGCCTAAGACCACAAATCCAGGGTCTTCTAACCAATCTTATATTCCAAGAGTTACAACAACATAACCTGTAGCAACAATTTCCTCCCCCTTAGTTGTAAAATTCTCCATATCAATCATATCAATATATTCCATACCTCCATGAGAAACATCATCAATAGGAGGGTCCACTTCCACTCTTATAATGAGTCTTCATCTACTTCCAAATCAATTCTAGCTTCAACTGAATCAGTAACTTCTTTATCTACACCTTAAGCCATTTCAGTATTCCCTGTCAAGGAACTAAGTCTAAGACATTCTTCTTCACTTATATCAAAAACTATCTCAAATTCATTATGACTAGATTCAATTTCCTAAGCCTCATATGAGGTCCCTCTAATGTCTCTTAAGACATTTTATTCCCATTCTTCTTCATTGTTCTCTTCATTATCACTGTCTCAAAGAATAGTCTCCCATCTATGTAATCTCATTGGTGGGCTATGTTCACTAAAGGATACAATATTAGCACAAGGATTGGAGTGATGGTCAGGATCACCCATATAATCTATAAGAAAATCTATTTGTGGAACAGTAGAAACATATCCTTCTTCTTCTAAATATGCACGCTCTACTTGACCAGGAATTAGACCAGGATTTCTCTAATCATTAAGCCTAGTAAAAAGCGTGATGGGGTTGAATTCCTCATACAATGTAGCCTCATCATGTACCCATCTTCTTTTCCAGGGGTTCAAACTTATCTTCATCAATTTGAAAATTACCATTGTAATGCAAAAATTGTGACTTACTATAACTATTTACCCCTTTTCTCTAAGAACTCCTTTCTCCTTAGCATCAAGGATATCAATATAGAATGAAATAAGGCATTAGATTTTGAACAGGGATTTTTCATATCCTCTAATTGAATCATCACCAACCTACATAAATTTATCTTCTATCCCTAATTCAATAAATTCAAATTAAATAAATCCCAAAGTTTCATTGAATCAAATTCCCCTTTTATGGGACTGAAGACATGCTGAAAATACTTAAACAACATCTTTTCTTCTCCTTCTATATCAGCAACAATGTATTTCTTAGGGATCCCACTCCCTATCAGTTTGGATAAGGCTTCTTCATAATAGAATAAATCAATAGTGGGTGGCACCACTCTTAAGAAGTAATCATAAATCCCTTCATGTGGTACTCTCAGACACTCATCCCATTCAATAGTGAAGAAGCTTACACTAACCCCATTTACCAAAGAAAAATTGTATTCTCATCCTCAGCTTGTTCGAATTTCAAAAAATAAAAAAACTCTTTAACTAAAATTGGGTAATAGTGTCTATTATTGTTTGAAAGTAATTCAACCCAGCTATGAGCTTCAAGTTCCTTCAGTAATAAAGATATACTCATTAGCAACCACTTGGAACTGAGATCTTTTTTATCTAGGATTTCACTCTTCAATAAATGAGGGTTGATTGGATTTGTCACTACCATGCTTCAACTCGAGGTCTATTTGGATTTGGCTCACACCCTTCTTCATTGACCACTAGTCTCTTCAATATTTCCATGGGATATGAAGAGGTTCTAGGGTTTTATAAGAGGGTTTGGATTTGATGTTTGGGAGAAAAAAAATTCGGGAGAAAAGTTTAGTAGGATTGAAATGTGGTATGATGTTTTGATTTTATCATTTAGGGATCGAAAAACAAATCAAGTAAAAGAAATAAGAACAACAGAAATTTTTTCTTCTTCTGGAAGAGAAAACACAAGTCCCAAAAACATAGACTGTCAGTATGGTATCAATGGTGAGGATTCTAACAGCGAGGTTTCTATCAGAGTGTTCTCTAACGGTGAGGTTTCTAATGGCGAGGTTTCAAACGGTGAGGTTTATAATGATTAGGGTTCTAATAGTGAGGTCTCTAATGGTTAGTAATCTATCAGTGAGGTGTCTAACGGTGAGGTCTCTTGTGAGGAGGTTTTTAATGGTGAGGTTTCTAATGGTATGAGTTTTCACTGTGAGGTTTCAAATAGTGAGGTCTCTAACAGTGAGGTTTCTATCGGTGAGTTCTCTAAAAGCGAGGCTTCTAACGGTTAGGCTTCTAACAGTGAGGTTTCTATCAGTTAGGTCTCTATTGGTGAGGTATCTAACATTGAGGTTTCTAATGGTGAGGTTTCTATCAGTGAGGTCTCTAAAGGAAAGGTTTCTAACCCTTATAGATTATCATACCCAACGCATGTTTGATGTAATTTAACCTCTCAGAATTCAAAGCCTTTATGAACATATCAGCCAATTGGTGTTCAGTACCAATGAATTCAAGATTGATATCACCTATTTGATAATGATCTCCCAAGAAGTGATGTCTCACATCATCATGCTTTGTCATATATTGAGATAATGGATATCTAGAGATGTTAATAGAACTTGTATTATCACACTTTATAGAGACATGTTTGAATTGATATTTGTAGTCTAGTAAAGTGTGTTTCATCCCAAAAATTTGAGCACAAAAACTCTCAGAACCTATATATTATGCTTTGGCAGTAGATAATGCAAAGAAATTCTGTTTTTTTCTACACCATGATACCGGACACTAGCCTACAATGTGACATGTTCCAGAGGTTCTCTTTTTATATAACTTTCTACTGGAAAAATTCACATCTGAATAACTTATTAATTCAAATGTTTGCCTTCTTAGAAATAACAATCCTATGTTTGTAGTAAACTAGAGATAATTTTTTTTAACAATAGTTAGATGATACTCTTTAGGATTGGATTGAAAGCGAGAAAAGATGCATACACTGAACATAATATCAGTTCTACATGCAATATATTAGAGTATACTTCCTATCCTGCCTCTATAATTGGTTTGGTCCACTGGTTTACCGGTTTCATCAGAATCCAACTTACAGGTGGTAATCATAGGTGTATCACAACCATTATTGCATTAAAAACTAAAATGATTCAAATGATCCTTGGTATATTTTCTCTAATTTATAAGAGTAACTTTTTTATTTTGAAAAATTAGAAATCCAAGGAAAAATTTAAGTTACCCCATTAAACTCATTTCAAATTCATCTTGCATCAATTTTGAAAAATCTGTAAATAAATAATTTTTAGAGGATCCAAAAATAATTTCAACCACATAAATCTGTACTATTTAAACATTGTTGGAAATACATTTAATAAATAGATTACGATCCACTATTCATTTAGTAAATCTTTTCGAAATAAGAAATGAACTAAGTCTATCATACCATGCTCGTGGAAATTTTTTTTAGACCATATAGAGATTTTAGAAGTTTGAATACAAGATTTGAAAAATGGGGAACATTAAAACCATGGGGTTTTTCAAAAAATACATCTTCAACTATGTACCCATTTAAAAATACACTTTTGTCATCCATTTGATAAATTTTGAAATTCAGATGAGCTGTATAAGCAAGTAGTATCCTAATGGATTTATTTCTACTATGAGTTCTATGGATTCTTCATAGTCTATGCCTTCTTCTTGACTATATCCATTTTCAACTAGTCTCGCATTATTTCTAACTATGTTTTTGGATTCATCTACTTTCATTCTAAACACCCATTTATTGTCTATGGTCAATGTGTCTTTAGGTCCTTCAACTAATGCCCAAACATTATTTCTTTCAATCTGATTTAATTATTCTTCTATAGTTATCACACAAAATTCATCATTATTTATATCATCTATATTTTTAGGTTCAAGCTATGAAAGAAAGGCTTGATGTTAAACCTGGTTTCTTCGAGAAGCTCTAGTTTTTGCTCCTCTATTTAAATCACATACTACATTATCTAAAGGATAATTTTTGGGAGTTCTAGTACCACTAGAAAGATTTGAACTAGTCTCCTCTTGAATATATATAGGTCCAGATTCATCATGCATAGATTCTGGAAAATTCCTTGAATTGGTTGTTATCAGTAAGGGCTTAGTGTCTTTATCATTATGGTCTAGAATTGACATATCTTCCTAAAGGAGTTCAACATGGGTTTTGGGTTCATGTGGATCAGTATCATAAAATTTTACATGAAATAATTCTTTCACACATTTGGTTCTCTTGTAAGATATTCTATAAACTTTATGAGTGATTGAGTAGCCTAAGATAATTCCTTTATCACTATTGGAGGAATCTTATTCAATATTGCCTTTAGTTTTAAGGATGAAGACTTTGCAACCAAAAAATATAATGTAATTAACCTTTGGATTCCTATTATTCCAGAGCACGTAAGGGGTCTTTATAAAAACATGTCTAATTATGACTCTATTGATAATGTAATAAGCTGTATTACCAAATTCAGCCCAAAATTAGTTTGGTAGATTTTAATCATTAAGAATAGAATGAGAAATATCTTGAATTTTCTTATTTATTCTTTCTAAAACTCCATTTTATTGAGGTGTTCTTGGCGTAGAAAAATTATGAGTATAGCCATTATGTGAGAAAAAGGATTCAAATTTCTAATTTTCAAACTCACAGCCATGATCACTTCTGGAGGACATAGTTCTATGTCCACTAAGATATCATATTGACATAGAATATTAAATTATGTAAGAACATGCTTCACTATTGTGAGATATAAAGTATACCCAAGTATATCTAGAAAATTCTTCTACAAGAACATAAACATAGTGCATCAAATTTAAACATGAAACTCTATATGGTCCAAAAAAATACATGTCAACCAACTCAAGTGATTGAGAAGTAGAATCTTCTTTCTTTGGGTTGAAATAATCTTTATATAATATTCCCTTTCGACAAGGATTACAAACATTGTTAAGTGGGAATTCCAATTTAGGTAGGTATTTAACTAAACCTTTCCTAGTTAGTTTCCTATGTGAGTGAACATTACCATGTCCTAATCTTTTATTCCATAAACAAGATTCCTTATAAAAAGCATTTAAACATGAAACATTTATCTTAGCTATACAATTAAAATCAACAACATATACACTTTCATATCTAAGAGTATAGAATGTAAATTATTTTTTAGAATCAAAAACATTCCATGCATCACTTTCAAATTTAACATTAAAACCATCATCACATAACTGAGAGATACTTAATATTGTACTTTAACCCATCAATAGAATGTACTTTTTAAATTATTATAGTATTAGGGTTTCGAATTTGTCCTAAGACTATGATCATAACTTTTTCATTATCACCAAACGTAACATGTCCACCATCAACTTTAATAAGGATATTGAATCATGATTAGTCTCATGTCATGTGTCTTGAACATCCATTGTCTATGTACCATAGAGTTTAATAGGACATCTTTAAATAGGGTTCCTATAAAATAGATTATGTGCATGGTAACTTTGGTACCCAAATTTTCATGGGACCAAAGTGGTTAGAAAGTAAAACATTGGGAACCCATACTTGTCTCACAGATTTCCTATAATAAATAGATATGTTTTGAGACATAAATAGTTTGTTCGGTCCTTTAGAAAATTGTTTCTCAAAAGATGCTCTAGAACATCAACTAGCAGTGAACTTTCCAGATTTTGAAACAAATTTATTCTTAATAATTTTTCTCTGTCCGGGATGATATCCTAGACTAGTTGTGTATTTTGGAGCAATCTATTTACCTAGTAACTGAGTCAAGGAATATCTACATACAATAAACTTCTTAGGATCTCTCATTAATTTCCCAGTGAATAATTTATGTATAGTATTTTCCTTTAACATTTGAGGACATTTTTCTTTTTCAAATATTCAGATCAGACATATAATTGGCATTTATAGAATTTTGTCTTTTCAAAAAATTATATTTATCCTTGAGTTCATTAAAGGTGTCCTCAAGAATTCTACAGTATTCAAGTAGCTTATCCTTAGTCATATTTTCATCATTGTTTGATTCACATTCATTCTCAGAATTGTAATCATTATGTATAGGAAAATTGGGTTTTACCTCGGATGTTTCTGTCATGAAACACAGGTTTGCATGTTGTTCTTTTCCATATCAGAAGTGTCAGATCCACATGAGCTATCTTCTGAGGCACTCTACATAGCTTTCATAGCCTTTTTATATCCTTTTCCCTTGCCTTCATATTTATTCTTAAATTTCAGCTTGTGGAAATTAACATTCACATGAACTTTTCATTCACACACATAACAGACTATCTCTTTTGTGTTATCATTCCATTTTCTATCCTTTTTTCACAGTCCTTTATTATCAAACCTTCATTTATAGTACTAATTTCTAAATAATGTTTTCCAAAAGTATAACTTAATGAATATCCTAGAAAGATGAGCTATCCCATAATCACTGTTAGAATATGAGTCTTCACTGGTGGAAGAATCTATAGGATCTTGATCTTTTTCTTTTCCCTTGTTCATTAAGGTGGAAGTCTTGAATGCTACAGATTTCTTTCTTAGTTATTCATCTAATTATTTATTTACCTTAATCTCTTCATTGTATGTCATAAGATTTTGAATTAGTTCCTTCACCGGTATCTTACCTATGTCACAATATTCGCAGATAGAAATAGATGTTCCTATCCATTTTTATGTAGGAATCAAAGAAATATCATAATCTGATCCTTTTAGTCCACTAGTTTTCTGAGAATACTCATGGTATTTACTATTTCATTTAACCTGAGATACATTTCAAAGTTAGGTTCATTAGGTTTTATCTTAAAATAATCATATTAAATAGTATAAGTAATTAATCTAAATTATATAAAATTGGTTGTTCCCACATGAGAAACAGCTAAAGTATACCAAATTTCATATACAGTTTTACAAGAACATATTCGATAGAATTTTTCATTACACATAGAATGGAATAATTCCTTCTTTTCATTACATTTATTATTATATATAGCTTTATCCATCTTAGACCATGTGTCCCTAGCTGTAATAGGAAATACATTTGGTTCTTCAATTGTGTCCCAAATTTTAGGTCTAATGATCTCTAGATACATTTAAATTTTTAATTTCCATTGAGAATAGTTATTACCACTAATGAACGGTAGAATTCTAGTTGAAACACCCTCATATCTATAATCCATTGTTAATTAGAATTGTAAACTACTGAAAATTTTTATATGAGATAAATTTTACCATCATTAAGATAAAACTAAAATCAGTGTGAATGAAATTGGAATGTATCACACCAGTTCAGGTAGTAGTAAAAACAATATATACTAAATCCAATGATAACAAAGTTTGGTCAGAGTGGAATCTCAAGAGGGGGTGAATTAAGTTCCTACATAAAATTTATATTAAAAACTATATTATAAAGAAATCACAAATTTTGAAATGGCCCAGTAAATTATGGTCATGGAGATATAAATTCCTAATTGGTTAATAGGTTTCTCAAAGGGTGAGTAGTCCTTAGTTGAATTAGTGAAAAAAACTTCTTCATCTTATGAAACAAGATTACTAAATAAATCACACACACACACTAACTAAAACTAACTACCAAAGTGAATGCAAAACAGTTTTATGTTTTAGAAATTATAATCAACGAAAAATAGATAAAATAGAGTTCAAAAAAACACAAAGAACATAGGACCTAAACCAGAGGATCAGTCTCAAGCCGAGACGTAATCCTATCTACATGGTGATCACCTACCACCAAGAAGTTTATAATAACAATAATCATGATACACAACATGTATCGGGCTTCTCAATAGTTCTTACAAATAGTCTAGGGTTCACACCCTCTACCATAGTTCTTATTCCGAATGATAAACAACATAGATCACACACGATATCTTCCACTCTTATATGTGGGAAACAAGGAGTAAGATAAATATGATGTGAGTATTTTTGTATCCTCCAGTTCAAGAATAAGAGACAGTGTGTATGACACAAATATAGACTTCTCTGAAAAGTAAAATAAAAGAACATAGTAGAGAAAATATGATGAGATTGAGTTTTGAAGGCTCTGGGTGATTGAAGTTCAGCTCCTGGCTCTTTGAAGTGAAAATTTTGATGTTCAAGTCTTTCTTTAGAAGTTGTCTCCAAACTGTGTGTCGTAACTCTAGGTTCTGGATTTTAGGAATTGACTGTTCTGCTTCTTGTGTTGATAGAGAGTTTATGATGTACAGAAGGAAGAAGTGAGTTTTCCCAAACGATTTTTGTGATGCTAATAGGTTTACCGTTTAAGACCTGGATTGTTTTTCATTGATCTAGATAGTAAGTTACTTCATTTTCGCAGACGAACTTCTCGTCATCATGTACTCATGAAGATTCATACATTCCTCTCTCATCTCTTTTATATTTGATGTCCCACAATTAGTAAAAGTACATCACATGTGGTATTTCTCGTACATAGTATTGTCTCAAGATAGGAACTCTCGATATGTCTACAATCAGCATTAATTAATGTCAGAGGCATTAATTTTAGCAAATAGGACCGTTAGAATAATCTTAATAATTTGAAAAAGTATGGAGTATAAGAGTATGGTAGACTGAAAAACGTAGCCTTCACAATGGAAGGCTTCAATGGTAAGTGCACATCTTCATCATTCATCAGTAACCTTTCCAATATTAACTTTTCATCTATAACTCTACATTGGTAGCCTTTCATTAGTGACTCTCCATCGGTAACCATCAATTGAAAAATCTATAACGGTAAACTTCCCAATATTTGCCTTGCATCGGTGAGCATGCATCAGTAAGAATACATCGGTGACCTTGCATCGGTAACCTTGTAACAGTGACCATTGCATCAGTGACCTTTGCATCAGTGGCCTTTTGATCAATGATCATTGCATCGGTGACCTTTGTATCGGTGGTATTTGCATCGGTGACCTTTGCATCTGTGACCTTTCAATCAGTGGACTTTTCATTGGTGACCTTTTTACTTGGGGAAATTGTGCACTGAGATCATTGAACAAGAGACAAGTGAGATTAAACATACATAGTTATCACTTTGATATTAACAGTTTTTTCACAAAAATGATTATCTTGTAAGAGAAACATAATTATCACATAAATAAAGCATGATTTGGGATTACTAAAACATGATTTGTGATTATCAAAATAGTTGGGTCCAACAAAATATATATTTATATGCCAAAAAAATAATGGAGTAGTGGTTATGGGCTGGAATAACAAATGGGTGGTCAAGGGATCGAATCTTTCATCTATGTATTTTGTCAAATCTAAAACAACAATTTTACCAACCATGGGTATAGTTTAATGAAACGGAGGAGTGGACATATACACACAGTTTCCAAAACCGTGTTTATAGCTCTTAGATATAGTCACACAGTTTCCAAAATAGTGTCTATAGATCCTAGACATATTCATGCCTCGGTTTCTGACAGTTCCTTGAAATAGTGGATATATACTATACCCAGGGGTTAAAGGGTTATTGTCATGAACCAGGCCGGGTTTTCATTTGACCCAGTGCCCGAACCAATCCGTAGAATGGTCCGAAGGTCATTCCCGATCGTCATGGGCTGAAAAAAGTTCTCGGGTTTCCAAACATTACATGGGAATAATTTACCCAAAACAAGAGACAGGAAAAAAACTATCTTGATAAATAAATTGAGACTGGAAACAAAAAAACAAACACGCCTTTAAACCATAAACCGGTTCAAATTTTACAATTAAACTAAAAACCCAAAGTGCAAAACAAAAAAGATAGAGAACTAAAACTCCAATACCAACCTATGAGAAATTAAAATTTGCAACTAGACCCACCATCACTAACCACGATGTTACAACCTGGAATGCACAAGAAACAAGGTCTGCATACACCCAAAGGTGTATGCAGAGTGTGAGAGAAAGGCCTATTAGGATGTCACCCATCGAAAAGGTTCCACGTATAAACCTTTAATGAAAAAAATATTTTCAGGATAAATAAATAAAATGACGCCAAAGCTTAAATAGTTTTAAAGAAATAGTTTATATAAAGAAAACACTTTCAAAGGAAAAACCTTAATTAAAAGAAACGACCTTTGCATTTAGGAAAACCCAAACAATAACGAAAAACCAAAAGCTACATCATATGATGATAGTGAGAGTATAGTAGTCTAAGATCACCAAAAGTGAGGGAGGCCCTATAGGTAACATCAAAATTAAAGAGTGGGACCCTATAAAATTGTGTGTCTGTGAAAACTATTATAGGAATCACAACAACATAAGTTCTCATGAAGGATCCACTAGTAGGGTAACACACCCATAAGTTAGTGGTCTCTAATCATCATCTAATTTTTAGTTAGTGTTGTAATCATCGAACCATAAAACAAAAACTGGGCCAGATCCGCTTCTGTATCACTAGCACACTAGATCTAGTCTGCCCACTTAGTACACATGCTTCCCATTTTGTGCTCAAGATGTTCCAATTTATCATTTCATGTCAAAATCAAATGAACAAAACAAACAGGACGTTACCTTAACCCAACGCCGAACTTTCACATACACAAAACCCATTTGAAATAGTATGCATGAAAAAGGATTTACATAACATAGTTAAACCATTTTTGAATTGTTGTTAATTATTTACAAAAACATTTTAAATTTTGTAAACAGGATCTTTAAAAAGAGACATGACATGAATTAACACACAAAACCAACCAAGCCATCCTTCAAGACCAAACACACTCAACGTCCTACTAAGAACACAACCTACACAACTTACAGAGATTAATAACCCAACCACACAGTTAAAAGAAATTTTCCTGATTAAATAATACAGCAGAAATTTTATTAAGCAATTTCAGAAGATCAAACATGACTTTAACCACTAAATACACACTCAAACACTCTATTTGGAAAAAATGCACATGAACTCCACACCAGTACAATAACCATGCACTTTTCACATTTTCACAAAAACAACATAAAATTTATAAAACACTAGAAGATAGTTCAGTGTGGGTTTTTACAGCAACAACCCATTAGAACCATAAAACACCTTCCCTTATGACCAAAAACATGCAACAATGTGTCGAAAACACACTTAACACCACTTTCACAACTGAAAAACTAACTGCACATATTATTAAACACTAATGATACACTAAAAACAAGTTTCCAAACAAAGAACATACCTGAACCACATAAACATACTACTAAACAAATATAATGCATAGACAAACATCATGATAACCAAATCCGTACCCAAATGAATTAATCATATAATATTATAAATTAACTGAACAAGATAATTAACTCATCGAATAATGATTAAACACGGAACCACCTACCTTTGACACTAAATTCTCTACAAATTTGTTTGAAAATCTAATCGCACCACGAACGCACCACAAATGGGTCAAATTGAACCTTAAAACAAGGATTCAAACCAAAACGAATTAAAATAAAACCCTAAATAGTCATAACCCACTGAACAACCAAGACTCAAGATAGAAATAAAATAAACTCAACCTGAGGGGGGTAGCGGTCGCAAAACCAGGACTTAACTAGAAAGGTAAATGAGGCCAGTAACCATGGGGATTTGATGTTTTGTGACAGTTGGTCGGGGAAGGGTGAAGGAGGATGGTCTGAAGTCTTGCTGGGGGGGGGTCGCCGGTTGGAGTCCATGCAAGTCTAACTAGGGGAAGGGTGCGTGGGAAAAGGGAGAGGAGGTTCGGATAGAGCAGAAGGTGTCGGGGTTTGCGAATAGAGGAAGTAGGCTGGCCAGAAGGCAGCTGGTCTGGAATGCGGTGTGGCGAGGAGGTCGGTCAGGAGCTGCGATGTTGGTTGTGCAATAGTAGAAAGCCGAGTGGTCCACCAGGATGGGGAGAGGTGGCCAGGGGGTTGTGGCCCATCTGGGATGTCCAGGAGGGAGGTGTGGGTAGGGGAGTCCAAGAGGAATGGAGGGTCTCCGGAATGGAAATAGGGGCGCCATCAAAAAGAGAGGAAGGGGATGGGGAGGTTCGAACCAGTTGGGGGTCCAACGGGGAATAAGAGAGGGAGTTAGGGGCGTAGAATTCTGTGCATAGGGTAGGGGGTCTGAACCCTAGCCAAAAGAAAGGGGATGAGGTAAACAAAAAATATCATAAATAAATATAATTTAATAATGAAAAAAAATATAATATTTATAATAATGATAATAGTTATTATTTTTATGAGGTTAGTAATAACAATAACTTAATATAATTCATCTCCTTAACTCTTATAATAATTATAACATTAATGATACTGATAATTTTATAAAAACAATAATAATAAAAGTGATAATAACTTGATTAAATATTAACCACAATAATTATAATATTCTAAAATGAAAAAAATATCATTATTATTATCAAGACCATTCTTACTTCATTTTATTTATTAATTAATTAAATAATCATGCACCCGTCAGGGCGCAAGGTGAGTTATCAAGGTCGTGCGGCTTCATTCCTGTAATGCTCGTCCGTTGAGTGATGAAAAACCCCAAAACCATCATTTACCAGCAAAAACAGATGATATCAATCAAACTCTACCCGCACCTCATCAAAATATTTTGATGCCAATTAATATAAATTACATTGACTTTTTAATATTAACAATAATAATTATTATTAAAATATTAATAACTTAATTAATTTTTTTATATTCTCAATAGTGTTAATAATAATAATATTCTCAAGTGACATTAATATTATTACTATTATTAATACCCTTCTTAATACATCTTATTGAATTAGTTGACCATCAGACAGGGCGTGCGGTGAACTGTGCGAGGTCGCGCGACGACTCAGCGGACGCCGCGCGGCGTCGACCGCAGTGCGCTGAACGCAATCATGGCCAAAACATGCATTAAAAAAAACTCAAAATATTATGTCCATTTTCAACATGGACTACTGACCCAATGAAAATTAACAAAAAAAATTATTTAAAGACGACGGGTGTGAAAATTCTCCCTACTCTAAAGCTTTCTATCCCTGAAAAGCCACAAATAAAGCTAAGACCCAAAGTAATAAATGACACCCCTTAAGCTTCAAAGAGGATCCAGATGAAAACAACTGAAAAGGGGAAAACACATCATGTATAAAAAAGTGACTCAAATGAAAACCTCATGAAATGCATAAAAAGACTCTCTAATACTTTTTTCCCGACATAATGAGCTAGAACGCCTCCAATTGGCTGATTAAAGAAAGTATATCTTGCACCCACAGAAACCAACTTCATAAGCCGAAATACCTCAATTACTATAAAATGAATACAACACCATTTGACTGAGAAAAACAAAAAAGACCAACAACGTCAAGGGAAGACTCTTATCACATACCACCTAGTCATCTATAGGGACAGAACTAAAAAGAACAACAAGGGAAAGCATGAAGGGGATCCCCACCATTAGAAATCTCCTAACGCATGAGAGAAGGTTGTAAAAAACATGAGGAGGCCTGAGAAGACTCCCCACCATTATGAAAAAGGACAAAACCGATTGATTCTAGAGACTTTTGAGCAAGACCAGTTGTGGGTCGCCCCACCATTAAGATCAATGAAAGATACAAAACATTGAGAATTTCTCGACAGTGATGAAACACCCCACCACAAGGGGCGGGTAGGGAGGGTCCCAACCATCGGGCATCAAAACCACAACCAAATACCAACCATCATCTTCACGTCCCTGGATGAGCACTATTAAACTTTGCGACCTATTTACCTAACAGACCCCATAAGGACCACTAAGGGCGATTTCATCCAGGAGGATGCAATCCCCAGGACCTTAATGTAACGAGTCAACCACGCCCCCTCCTAGACACGGGAAACCTCACACACTTATATGTGTAGTTAGAATGGAACAACCATAGAAAACAATTAAACATTTTTAACTTTCAACATCGGTGACATAAATAAAGTCTAGGTCCCATACACTCTCGGGGTCCCTGACCGCATTCTAGCTTCACTCTGAGGCCTAAAAATGGAGCCCTGATGTTATATTTATCTCCTGCCTCGAACCGACATATTGAAGACTCCCGAACATATCTTCCCTTTTTTGGTTCAACACATAGCCACAACGCAACCGAAATAACAACAAACACAATGCACCATGACATCCAACTACTACCACATAGAGAATTTACCAACAAAGGGGTTTAGATGATGCACATTCATCACCTCTTCACCTTAACAAAAAAACATACAAAATAATATTGCACGAAAAACACTCCTCTTTCGATAAAGAAATCAAAACTTCCCAAAATGAGGACACACTCCTATGAAAACAGGGATTCCCGAAGGGTTCTACGAAACCCACCTTTGATCATCAAGAGATCTCTTGCTACAAAACATCACCAAAGATGAACCTTGTAGTCGATGAAAGCACTAAAACCCTTTCACACCATCAGTCAGCACTGATAATTCTGAACTGCCTTCACCCTTCCCCTCTAGAATTTCTTTCACCGCTTTTAGGAGGACCTTTAGACACAACGATATCAAAATTCATACCTGATGACCAAGATAACTCAATGAGACCAAAACTCTCCTCAACTCCCCTCGCATTTGTCATCCCTCTAAAAGAGGATCCTCTTACCCAACATGAAAAAAGGGATAGATATAACACTATTACTCAAAAGGGATATTCCTTGATTTAATTAACTGGAGGGTCGACCAATGGCTAATTAACCATCGCCACACTTCATCCTTTTTTTTAATTCTATAAGGGGTGGGTGCACTAGTCATGAAAGAAAACCATGGACCCAGTCAAACTATTCCAATATCCCAGACATATCACATGAAAACACTAAACATGCATGGGGAACCACTCCAAGAGCTTCCCAAAGCACCTTTCAAATAATTCACTGACCACATGCTTGCACACCAACGTACAAATAAAAATTCAAAATCAAGACACAATTCATTCCAAAAGGATTCTTAGCTCAAAATGCCTCACATCCAACATTTCAAAAACACATGGACACACAACACAATCACCAGATATTAGCACACTAGATTATCATTTAACCAATGATTTGCAAATAAAAAAATCTAGTGGGTTTCATATACACCAATAGTGCCCCATGATCCTAGTACATGAATTTTCTCGTCCTGCACTGGAACCGACCTCATGTAAATCCAAGAACTCATCCACTTGTTCTATATTAACCATTTTCTTTTTCATATATGCTGATACATGTGGTTGTCCATGAGAACAACAAGAATCAAAACTGGACCATTACATTTTTTTCAAAACCAAAAATTCAGCCCACACTTTTCAAACCTTACACATCATTTTTAAGCCCTTTATTTAAAAAAAAATTCAAGACCAAATCATTTTTACTTAAAAAAAAGATTTCCACAATTCCAAAACAAAGAGACGAGGAACAATGCAGGAGGAAACTAGTGTCAGCGAGTGATTCTAACATATGGTTGGCGGCCATACACCAATCACGCAACTAGCCATGGAGATTATTTTAGGACAGTGTTCCCTGCTCCAAAAGGCTTGCCAAGACTTGCAAGATCATTGACACCACTAGCCCTACTCTCTTTTCAATTCCCATAGTCACGATTAGCCACAAGGACTGAAGACTAAAACAGACCTCAACTTACCTTGGTAACTCGAGTCTTGCAATGAGGTGTGTTGGCTAGGCACCTTACTCATTGCCCATATGCCGAGTCTCGAAAACCTTAACATTGGTGTACCCTGACTCTATCCCTAGAGAACACGACCCAAGATGACAAACCGCCCCTGTTAACATTTTGGCACAAACCGGGCTAGGTCGTCATCTGACCCGTCACCCGACTCGGTCCGCGGCATGGCCCGAAGGGCGTTCCCGATCCCCACGGGCTGGCACAATTGCCCGAGTTTGAAAACATTACATGGGAACGATTTACCAGAAACAATTGACAGATAAACAATTAACAAGATAAATAAACTGAGACTGGAAACAAACAACAAAACATGCCTTAAAACAATAAACCGGTTCAAAGTCTACAAATCAACTAAAAACCCAAAGTGCACAACAACAAAGATATAGTACTAAAACTCCAATAACAACCTCTATGTGAAGAGAATCTACAACCAGACCCACCATCACGAAGCACGATGTCACAACCCACAATGCCCAAGATACAAGGCCTGAATACCCCCAGGTGTATGCAGGGTGTGAGCGAATGGCCCGGTAGGATGTCACCCAACAAAAAGGTTATACATACAAATAGTAAATTAAATATACATTTGAATGATAAATAAATGAAAGGGCACCCAATCTTAAACAATTTTAAAGAAACAGTTTCTATAAAGAAAACACTTTCAAAGGAAACAACATAATTAAAAGAAAACTCCCTTTCATTTAAGAAAAACCCAAACCTTCATGAAAACCCAAAAGCTACACCATATGCTGACAGTCAATGTATAGTAGTCTAGGAGCACCAAAAGTGGGAGAGGCCCTATAGGTACTAGAAAAAAAGAAAGAATGGGACCCTAGAACATTGCGTCTCGGTGAACAGTAGTATAAGAATTATATCAAAATATGTTCTCATGCACGAGCAACTAGTAGGGAAACACATCCACAACCTAGTGGTCTCCTATCATCATCCAATGTTTAGTTAGTGTTGTAATAATCAAACCCGCTAAGTAAAAATGGGCCAGAGCCGCTTCTGTAATGCTAGCACACTAGATCTTGTCTGCCCACTTAGTACCAAGGCTTTCCCTTTTGTGCTCAAGATATTCCAATTTCACATTTCATGTCAAACTCAAACGAACAAAACAAAAACGATGTTACCTAAACTGAACACCAAACTTGCACACACACAAAAACCATTTGATATAGTCCGCACACAAATGACTTTACATAACTCAATTAAACCATTTTTGCAACCATTATTAATTATTTACTAAAACATATTAAATTTTGTAAACATGTTCATTAAAAAGAGAAATGACATGACTTAACACACAAAACCGACACCGCACTCCTTCAAGACCAAACACACTCAATGACCTACCAAAAATACAACCTGCACCACTTACATAGATTAATAACCCAACCGCATAGTTAAAAGAAATTTTCTCGATTAAATAAAACACCAGAAATTTTATTAAGAAATTCAAGAAGATCAAACATGACTTTAAACACTAATGAACCGTTCAAACCATTTTCTTTGGAAAAAACGCACATGAACGCCACACCATAACAAAAACCGTGCACTTTGTGCATATTCACAAAACAAACACAAAATTTATAAAACAATAGAACATAGTTCAGTGTGGGTTTTCACAGCAACAACCCATTCAAACCACGCATTACCTTCCCTTATGACCAAACACATGCAACAATGTGTCAATAACACAATTATAACCACTTGCACAACTTAATATCTAACTGCACATATTATTAAAAACTAATGATAGACTAAAAACAAGTTTCCAAACAAAAAACATACCCGAACCACATAAACATACTACTAAACAAATATATTGCATAGAAAAACTTCAAGATAACCAAATCCACACCCAAAAGAATTAATCAAGAAGTATTATAAATTTAATAAGCAAGAAAATTAACTTATTCAATAATGCTTAAACAAGGAACCACCTACCATTGATGCTGAATTCTCTACAAATTGGGGTGAAACTCCAATTGCACCACGAATGCACCACACAAGGGTCAAATTGATCCTTAAAACAAAAATTAGAACAAAAAAGAATTAAAATTGAACCATAAAAAGACCCAACCCACTGAACAACCAAGACTCAAGATAGAAAAAAAGAATATAAACCTAAGGGGGGTAGCAGTCGCTGGTCCGAGACTTCACCAGAAAGGGAAAATAGGCCAGTAACCATGGGGTTTGATGTCATGCGACAATTAGTCGGGGGAGGGCGGCGACTTCTGGTATGAAGGATCATTGAGGGGGTAGGGGGGTCACTGGTAAGAGTTTGTATGAGTCTGACCGGGGGCTGGGTGTGAGGGAAAATGGGAGGAGGGTTGGATATAGTATAGTGCGTTAGGGTTTGCCAGACAGAGGAAGGAGGCTGACCAGAATGTGGTGGGTCCGGCATGTGGTGTGGCGATGAGGTCAGTTGGGAGATGCAGGGTTGGGTGTGTAATAGAAGAAAGCCGAGGGGTCTGGCAGGATGGGTCTAGATAGCCAGGGGGATGCGGCGCATTCATGATGGCCAGGAGGGAGGCACAGAATGGGGAGTCCAAGGGGGAGGAGGGTCTCTGGAAGGGAAATAGGGGCGCTAGAAAAAAGAGAGCAAGGGGATAGGGAGGTTCAAACCAGGTGTGGGGTCCAATAGGGAAGAAGAGACAGAGGTAGGGGGAGCGGCCTTCAGCGTGCAGAGTAGGGGGTCTAAATCCTAGCCAAATGAAAGGGGAAATAGTAAGAAAAATTAATAATAAATAAATATAAGTTAATAATGAAAAAAATTATAATAGTTAAAATAATGATAAAAGTTATTATTTTTATGAGGTTAATAATAATAATAACTTAATATAATTCATCCCCTTAACACTTATAATAATAATAAAATTAATGATATTGATAATTTTATAATAAAAATAATAATAAAAGTGATAATAACTTAATAAAAAATTAACCATAATAATAAAAATATTCGTAAATAATAACAATTTCATTATTATTATCAAAACCATTCTAACTTCATTGTATTTATTAATTAATTTATTAAGTGTGCTCTACGTAGCTTGCATGATGAGTTACCGAATCCATGTGGCTTCACTCGTGTCCTGCCCATGCGTTGAGTGGTGACAAACCCCAAACCATCATTTAACATGAAAACAGAAGATATCAATTGGGCACTATCCTCGGCTCATTAAAAAAATTTGAAATCGAAATAAAAAAACACAATGAATTTTTGATATTAGTAATAATAAAAATTATTATATTATTAATAAATTAATTATATTAATATATTCTCAACACTGTTAATAATAATAATAATATTCTGAAGTGAAATTAATATTATTACTATTATTAAAACCATTATTAATACATATTATTTCATTAGATGACCATCGGGTAGGGCATGCGGTGAACTGGGTGAGGTCACCTATCGACCCACTTGAGGCTGTGTGGCTTTGACCGCTATGCGCTGAACACAATCAAGGCCATAACACGCCTTTAAAAAAATTCCAATCTTTTAGTCGGGTTTCAACCCGGACTACCAGAAACAAATAAAATAAACAAAAATAATTCATTTAAAGACGATAGGTGTAAGAGTTATACCAGTGGTTTCAAAACATGGGTATAGGGAAAATTTACTGTAGTGATTCTTCAAGTATGATGTCAAACAAACAAAAACATGCATTCACCATGACTAATAAATTTTTTTGAGTTGATTTTTTTTAAAATACCAGTTTAATAATAGTATAATTTTTAATATATTAGTTTGATAAAATAGAATTATAAAGAATTTAGAATAAAAATGAATGGAAATGAAAATATTATATAATTTTTATTGACAATATTCCTCTTAGTATAATTGTTTTAAAATGATTGAATTAATGATAATCATTTGACAGAAATATCAATACTAGTTTATAAAATATTTAATTAAAAGAACATAATTATTTAATGAAAATCACATTGATCATTTAAAATAATTTTCATTTATGGAGTAGATGAAGTGAAAAATTTATATTTATCATTTCATGGAGTCGGTAGTATACATATATGCATGGACATAGATTTAATTTTCTATAGAATGAGAAAAGAATTATCATGGTTTATCATTTTTCATTCAATAATATATCAAAAATGTAATAATAATATATTAATTCCTTTTTAGGTTTTCCATTTCTAGTTACTGATGGAAAATAAACTGTGTTGCATCGTGGATGTGTTAGTTTATAAAACAATTGATTAAAAATTTAAAAAATGGAATCCCCATGTATGACCCTTTTTAATCCTCCACACTATGAAACACCCTTACCCAAAATGGGATCACTCCATGGAAGGCTCCATCATGGAAGGATTTGTTGCTGGACATGATATAAGATCATTATAGAGGGTGACGACCCAATCTGAGATGGATCAACATAGAAATCTGTCAGCACAGGTGGGTTGCACCTCCTTTCACCCTTAGTCATAAAATGGGTCACTCGGAAAGACAATTGGATTTTGTGGGAAGGAAAATTTCTCCCATGAGTGGGCTCTGATAATTCAAACAAAAAACCTCCCAATGTATGGTGTCATTTCACTTATCTCTTTGACCACCCCACCACCACGAAAGCAGCATGAAACACAGGCTTCACGTTTTAATTTTTGTTAGCAAAATAAGGGAGGGAGGATACTTATTTTAAAATAATCATAATAAAATAAAATTATAATAATTATAATAACATATCATTTTAAAATGGTGAAACTAATTTTTAGGATGAGTAAAAGTTGATAACGATATATAATAGTTTATGAGAGGTATGAAACTTATAACTCACTTCAGAAATAATCTCCATTGTGAAGGGGATTAAAGCATTGATGGATGATATTTTGAGAATATAATGAACCTAATTGGGCTACATATGATTTTGTAGGAGAGGTTTGGGTTTTTTTGGACCTAAATTAAACATTTATTTAGTGTTTAGGGAATTTATGATATGGTTTCCCATTTTATAATTTAAAAGGAGTAATTTTTTTTGTCAATCCTGATAATGTTTCAATAATGGGAAGTCAATCTCAAGTAATGTGGCTCTTGAATTGAAAAATAATATATATGAGAAGTGATATGGTAGATCCACACCTCATCAAGTCAATTAAATTGTATTTATATCATCTTTGCACCATTAAAACCAAAGTAACTAATTTTTATCATTTAGGATTCCACCATAGAAACTTATTTTTAAAAATATATATTTAATTTTTACAGAAAATGAAATGGTACGTATTATATCAACTAGAAAAAACTATTTGTGTTCTAAAATTAAAATTTTAATCATTTTTTGGATGTGATTAAAATTAATTTTACAATACTAAATGAATAATGTATTATTTATTTTGAGAAATTAAACATAAATTCTACAATGTAAAACATGGATTTACAGATAAAAAATATTTTAAAAAATAAAAAATCACTTATAAAATAATTATTTGTAATTACATACAATTTTAATTGAATTAATATTTACAATTATTCTATAATAATTCCAGAAAAGTCATTTTATTTTTTATAAACATTTGACATTATTAACCAAAAAATCAAATTTTATTAGAAAATCACCAAACTTCATGATAAGTTAATTTTGATGTTATAAATCTGAAACAAAAATTAATTTTCACTAATATATATTATATTATTACTAAATTTAATTTCAAATAAAATTGAAAATATAATCAACATTAACATTTGTTGAAAAAGAATGTTTTTAAACATTAAGTGCCATTTATATTTTAATCTATAAAATTATTATATAAATTATGTAAATTTGATTGTAAATAAATTAAAATATTTAAATATTTTTCAAAAAAATATATTCATATTAAATATTCTATAATTAAAAAAATAGTTTCTCTGAAAAAATAAAAATTAGTTTTATACTAAATACTAATTAATCATTAATTATAATGATTTTAAATTAAATTTTACTACTCCATTTATATTATATTATTGTTTAAATTTTACATATAAATCATATAATATTTTAATAATAAAGATAAGAATATTTTAAATTAACTAATACATACATACATGAATTTATAAATTTTCTATATTAAAATTTTATTTCATTGTGTGTTATATTATTTAAAATATACTATATAACCATATAGAACTTCTGTTTTTCTATTTGATAGGTGACCAACAACCAATACTACAGTGACTATATTTTCAAAGTCCATGTTTATAATTGAAAAATATTAAACCAATATATAGACTTACTAAATGAGTTTGTTATTCTGGTCTCACTTCAAAAGAAATAGTACATATTTTATATAATAGGTTTTTCACAATGATTTCTCCATTAATATTGATATTAATAATTAATTTTTTTCGACTATCAGTAATCATCAAGGTTTAAGAAAATCTTTTGGATTTACTTGTCTTGAGTATTTTATTCCTTATATATCTATTAGCCCAATTTTTTCATCACATTTAATGGAAATATGTTATCCATGGTGTTTAGTATCCCATGGTTATAAATAAGTAATTTTATTGTGTAGTTTTTTAATGTTCCACTTTTGAATTAATTAGGTTTTTGTAGTTTGGTTTAAATCTTATAGATACCATTTTCTAATCAAATTTCAATCATTTTTAAATAATAATGAAACATTATTTAAATTTAGAGACATAAAATAATAATAAAAATATTATTATTATTATTAATCGATCCCAAAACCTTTTGCATTACATTTATACATAATGAATAAATATATATATTTATAATAATTTTTATCAAATTTTATTGTTATTGTGATTTAAATAATATTATTTTTAATATTTAACTATAAAAGATTTTTTACACATATTATATATATGAATGATGAAATTATTTATTTTGACCATATTTTCAAAGATCATATTTGAAACAACTTTATATATAATAATATTATTAAATCCCTATATATAGAAATACAATATCGATCATTCATTCAAATCTCATTGTGTATGGCCAAATTCATATTTTATATTATATATATTTTGTAATGATTTATACTTTCATGGTTATCTTCCTTATTATAGGGTTATTCTATACTTTTTACGAGTAATGTTTATTATGATATAGTATATTTCTTATTTAATAAGATTTTCTTATTTTACATCAATTACCCTTAATTGATTTTTCAATCATTAATGGATATATTTCATACATAGTTAGTAATAATCCATGGTTTATGGTACTTATTTTAATGATATTTTTTTTAATTTCCCACTTATTAATAAATAATGTTTCTTTAGTTTGGATTATATCTTATAGGCCAAATTATATTTTCATTTTTCAATCCTTGTAAAATAATATAGAAATTTTATATAGAGATAATGAATTTATATTTTTCGAGAAGACATTTCTTTCCTCATTATATGAATTTACTTAATATTATGATACCCACTATCTATTTAGGGAATGAGTCTACTATTATATTCTACCAAGTCACACACTATGTATTTTTTTCTTGGAGAGGTTTATCTATCCTATTATAGAATATAATAGCTTAATTAGGACATATGATTATTATATTTTGAGGGAACAAATAATTCACTAAAAATTATCATAATGTTTCAACAATGAACATTTGTATAACATCATCTTGGAATAAAATAATTACAAAATTAGATGATTTATTTGAATATGATATCATTTGAATAGAGATTTAATTATATTTGAATACATTTTATACATAATATAGTTCATAGAATAAAATTATATATATATATATATATTACTCCACATTGAAAGTTAATCATACCTTAAATATCATGATCCTATTATTATGTAGTATTTTAGGTTGTAAATTGTTTTCCTTGAATGAATTTGTTTGTAAATTATATTATTATATATTTTAAAAGAAGTAAATTATAAATATATATATTATTATATATGGATCATGATTGTGCATCAATTTAATTTGATAATTTCCTATGGAATATGACCCAACAAAATAGGCCATTATAGTTCCTCTCTATTATGAGAACCAAAAGATTCTATGTTGATATCTCTTAAACATTTATTCTATTTTCATGGTGTTGATATATGAAAAGAAACATTGTTTGACAATTTTCATGTGTGATTGATCTTAATAGGATTATGATTCATTTGAATATTTTTTAAACTGGTGACTTCCATGATGGGTTATTATGAGGACATACTCACCAAAGGAAAATCTTCTTATTTTCATGTCATCAAATATTCTAATCAACGAACATGTGTTGTGGTATTTAGACATTAATATTATTTATAATACATATATTGACTTTTATACATTGATATATATATATGAATTAGAAGACTCACTATGTTTATTCTATGTTGGATATTTTGGGTACATCACAATTAATATGTCATCAATGAATATATACATATATATATGAATTATTTTTCCCATACATTTTTGGAAGTTAATACCTCATTCCATTCATTTGAATGGAATCATCGAAATAAATTATATTTTCTTGGTGATGCACGCCTGATCATTCAAGGTAATCAATGAAATATATATGTATAAAAATGGTTAATGAAACAAGTATCAATCCTTCATGATGATATATTGAGACAAAGGGATTACATTACAAATTCTATGATCTTATTTAGTTTTCAAAATTTTGACTTTAACATTATTCTCTTTGGTTCCTTAAATCATTTTGAGATTACAATCATACACTTTAGATAGAATCTGAAAATTCTAATGGGGATGAATCTGGAGATATCATAAATTATGGGTTTCCATTGATATCAATAAAATTCAAATTCAAATTGTTAATTTGTATATATAATCTTCTCAAGACCATAGAAAACTTTTATTAAGGATTTTTTGATCATATAAATAAAAAATTTATTTATTCACAAGATTTTTTTAAATACATGGATATAGAATATAGAATATTTTTTATTTTTTATTGAATATATATATATATATATATTCACATATTCAATAAATGTAGTGGATGAAAATTTGACAATGATGAGGTCCATAGATAAATATTAATTTGAAATATGATAAAATAATATTGATCATTTGTCTGGTTGTCACACACCATGATAAATACAATAATAATATCTTAGAATGCATTGTGGCTATTTAGGGGTTTAATAATTTATTAAGGTCTTCTATGAAATTAAATTTTTTTTATCAATAACCAATAAATATATAAAAATATTAATATATTTATTGTAAAATAGTTAATTGATTTGGAGATTCATTATGCCAAAAAAATCATGGATTGCCTCTCATATTTTTAGAATGCTTTTGTTTTTTTCGTTCAATAATCAGATATTATACCCCCTAATTTTATATATAATGAGAGTGTGAGGATGATATTTAAATCATAAATTAATTGTCAAGGAATTCATGTTGAATTATTTAAGATGACTGATCCACCATTCAATAACCTAAAAATCAATCCGTGTTATTTAGACATAAAATGAGTAATTCTGGATCAAGGGTGGACGGATTCCTTAATTACACCATATAAGAATAATCAAAATTCTCAAAATGGTGTTTAGATGATCAATATTATTTATGTAAGAATGATATCGAGAATTAGGTATAATTTATTCCTATCTAATTAAATTAATTATAATGTTAATGTTAAATATCAGATTTTTATCATGCTTATCATGTTTCATTAGAAAAACCATTAATTATCCATGTCATATAAATCATTTACATCGTGGAATATCCATATAATTAAAATACTTTAATCTCTAAACAAGTCCAAATAAACACTTTTCTTTTATTCGAAATCGTGACATTTTACCTATCTGGTCATAATAAAATTTATAATAATCACTTTTTTTTATTATTACAAATTTACAATTCCAATTTTACTAAATGATTTATTTGGTTCCTAGTTCATTGTTGAAAAATATTCTTTATCCCCATATTTTCTCAATCACATATCCCAGACTAATTAATAATTATGAGAAAATACATCTAAATAACCCATCCATAGGTACCTTTAAATCTTTTCAGATAAAATAGGGTTACACAACATGTTAATCTCTCTCTCATGTTGCATAACCTTTTTTAATTTAAATGGACACCGGTATAGGCTCAGAGCCCCATGTAACAAATATATTCTACATGCATCAAATTCACAAAAAGGTTAATAGCTAGGGTGGTACATAGTTTTTCTATATTAAATGTTATGTTTATTTTATACACACTATGTAGTACATCTGCTTATAAAAAACATGTAGTCAAGAAAAATGATGTAATTAATACATAATGTAAATTAAATACTTGAGGCATACATAATGTATTACATGTAACATAATATATATTCCGTGTTACATTCCTATATTCCATTATCCATATATATTTTTATAGGGTGAACATGACAAGTTCTAAGGTGTGTAATATAGATTTCTAGTGACACAATGTAAACAAAATATGGGTATCTTGTACATGACATGTTTATTTCCAATATGTAAGGAAATATTTAATTTAAATAATTAATCCAATAATCAGCATCGAACTATGTTCTTTGGGACATTAAATTGACGTCACCCTCTAGTTTTTAGGTGTAATATTATATCAAATTAAAAAATTCATTCAACATAATATTCAAAAGAAAAATTCATGTATGGTATATTTCATTTTAATGTTTCATCATAGATTAAATTATACAAGAAAAGTTATTTTCCTGTATTTTTCTATTAAAAAATTTGAGTGTACATGAAGCAAAATTATTACACATACCTTTCACACAAAATATTTAGTGACTTAATTATAGACAAACATGGACCATACTAAGTCTATCAGATTTGTACATGGTGATTATATTTAATATAAGAAGTTGTGCACTATTTTCATTAATTTATTTATAAAAATAAATTTCTTATTTTATATAAAATCTTAGTGGAAGAGAATGTTGAGGTAGATTAGATGAAATTTGATTAAATTAATTAGTTTATTAATAGGGTAGTATATATTGCTAAATCATGTGAATTTTATCTTATGGAAGAATAAATTGTATTTAATTCTATCCATTTAATAAAGAAATTAGTATTTAAAAGTTAACATATGATCAGAATCTTTGAACATACAAATTTATTTGTTTATTTTATTAATATTTATTCATTGGGTTTCAAATTAATAATTACTATATTTAATATGATAGTCTACATTTAACACCCCATATATTTTTAGGATATATGTGTCCAAGGTTGTCTTATGTAATTAAATTTATCCAATTATCTGGGTCCCCTCACCAGTGTTTGAGTAAAAAAACCTATTTAATAAAAGGACTACCTGACATGACTTATAGTTGGTTAATAGTTAATTCATGGAAGAGGTGTCTCAAATCCAAACCATGAAGAATAAAACCTATGAAATAAATAGGTGGACATGGAGGGTACTGAAATTATTTCCAAGATTTATATAAGGAGTTTTCTTTTAGGGTCATAGGTTTATTTATTGACCATTTAGTAAATAACCGATTAGAAAAATCTCATGATTAGTTCATTCATTCATTTATTTTATTTCTATCTGTTACATGTTTAACTTTTTGGATGCATGAAAAAGTCTAAATAAATAACTTTTTTAATATTAAATTATGAAATCAAATTAAATAGATTGTGCATAACTAATTTATTATAACATGTTTAATCCCTTAGGTAAAATCTTCTAAATATTTTCAGGATTTTTATCTTATAAATGAATAATATTTTACACATAATTAATAATATACCTCAATAAAATTATAAGTCAAACTATGAATACTTATTTTGTAATGAAACCATAGAATAAAATTTTGTTCCATTCCATAATAAGACACTTAAATTTATTAGGGATTTCATAGAAATTTTTAGGTTAAATTAACCATTTTAAATAAAATAAGAGTATTCCTTTCTTGACATGATGTAACTTGGAGTAATGTTTTGAGGAAAACCTTGTGTGGGTCTCTCGTTTGGGGGGTGCACTCAACGGATCAAAGAGTTTCAAGTGAACATTTGTACAATACTCTCCTTCAAATATAACATCATGTTATTGACCAGAATATTTCGTTGGTAATGAGAACATAATATAGATCATTTAAACATGAATTTATAGGGATCCTGACATTGATATTTAATGGTTAGGGTTGTTTAGAATTGATAATATCTTCAAAGATGTATTAATAAATATATTTCATCTCACTTTTAATAATAAGCTATATTTATATTCATCTAAAATAATATGTTTTATAATAAAATGGAATGTTCAAAAAATAAGACTTTTTTTTAAAGTGGGTTGTAGTCAAAATACCAGAACATAGAGCTTTATTCAAATAGAAAGAGGCACAAACAAGTTACAACAGACGGAAAGAGGTCAATTTTCTAGAGTCCTTAATAAAAGAAGGAATCAACTCTAGCGGGAGTTCATTCTTCCAAGTGATCTCACGAGAGACTCCCATGTTGGCAAGCCCATCATGGATCTTATTAGCCTCCTGATGGGAATGAGTGGCAATAAATTTGAGGTAGTTGAGTGCAGTGACGCAGTCCATACATCTGGGGGTGAGAGACCATGCAAGATGGAAATCACCCTTCCAGATGGCTTGCACAATAGTAGTGGAGTCTCTCTCGATCCAGATATTCTTACAGTTGAAAAGATTTGCATAGGAGATGACAGAATGGTAGAAATCATTTCTTCCTCCAGCGTAGAAGCATTTCTGCAGCTTCCAAAGAAACATATGAGTATCCGGTCCTGATGGTCTCTGAAAATTCCTCCGCATCCAGCAAGTCGAGGATTTCCGTTTGAATCTATGTCCACATTTACCTTAATCCATCCAGGAGGAGGTGCCTGCCAGAAAACTTCAGTAGTGTAGCGTGTCTCCGGGAAGATACCTTTGACACCAATTCGGTGAACGATTTCAAAATATATGACAGAATTGTCACAACATTCTTTTTGGATCGTAGCCGCTTCCTTTATTGCCAGCAGAATCCTCTTTTTACCTGTATTAATATTAAAATAGTTATTATTGAAAAAAGAATCATTTATACCATACCATAGTATATGAAGAAGATCTGCAACAATAGTAAGAAAGAGATTATTGATTTGGGGAGATCTTGGGAATTCCAACGTTCTTTTCAGTTGAGAGAAATAAATGTATCTAAAAGCCATCTGCATCCAAAAAGGTCAAAGATGTAATGGAAAAGGGCCATAGTAGTATCAGAAGATAAAAAAAGATGATTGATGTCCTCACGATGCTGATTGCATAATCTATATTTAGGGAAATGATTAAATCCATAAGATTGCAGGAAAACATCAGTTGGAATTTTTTGATGCGCAATACGCCACATAAGAGTAAGACGAGAATGCTTGATCTAGGTTTTATTGAAATTGGACACCCAATTAAAATTTTCATCCTCATTAGGGAAAATGATAGCGATAAAAAGTTTTAGAGTCTAACATGCCATTATGAGAAGGTTCCCAAAAAAGGAGATCCTCATTGGAAGTGAAATAATAATTATTCACAATCCCCTTGATAGGATTCAGAAGTTGAGAATCAGGGGAATTGATCATCTCCCTAATAGAGAATTTTGTGGGATTAGGGGAAAAGGTATTAGGCATATCAGAAATGAGAGGGTAGCCAGTACAGTTATCAAACCAGAATTTAAAAGGAGAATTATTACTAACAAGCAATCTATAATTTTCCAAGATAGAGTGATAAGAAGCTTTGATCGATGGCCAGATAGAAGAAGTCATGTAATTAGAAGAACCAAACTTAAGTTTATCAAGGAATCCGTTTTTGAGAAATATCATGGAATGAGAGTTATTATGAATGAGGGACCATGTGTGTTTTTCCTGAAGGGCCTCATTAATGATTTTAAGAATCTTAATACCAATTCCTCCATTTTCAATAGGTTCACAGAAAGTGTCCCAAGAGACCATTACCAATTTCCTTTCCAGAGTGCTTCCACTCCAGATGAAATTTCTTATAGCTGTATTTAATATTTTTATCAGCCCCAAAGGCCATTTGTAGACCATCATGGAGTATACTATCATAGAGACAATAATGGATTTAACAAAGAAAATTATTCCAGCCATTGAAAGGGATTTACCTTTCCAGGAAGAAAATTGATTTTGAATTTGATCAACGATGATAAGAAAAAAACAAGCTTTGGGTCGACCCCAGAAAAGGGGGACACCAAGATAAGTAAAAGGGAGGGATCCTTCCTTAACCCCTAAGACATTGGTGATATGAGTTTTCCTATTCGAGGGGAAGTTTTAAACGAAGTAGATGAAAGATTTTTTCCAGTTAATGCATTGGCCAGAAACCTCCTTGTAGTGAGAAATGATGGATTTAAGGTTATTAACATTTCTTTTGTCTCCCTGAAGGAAGAAAATAATATCATCGACATAAAGAATGTGAGAGGGATCATGAATATTTCTAGAAGCAATGATTGGTTTGATTCTTCCTCCCTCAACATTAAGGGAGAGCATTCTACTAAGATAGTCTTCAGCGATAGAAAAAATTATAGCAGAGAGAGAGTCTCCTTGTCTAACACCCATGGAGCATTTGAAATATCCCCTAGGTGATCCATTAATAATAATAGAGATATTGGCTGATTTGAAGATGATTTTAATTTTATTGATAAAGGAATCATTGAAGCCAAAACTGGAGAGGACCTTAAAAATGAAGGTCCAGTCAATCATATCGAAGGCCTTAGTGATGTCCAGCTTAAGAGCAATATTCCCACCTCTAGTATTTCTGTTCAAAAAATTAGTGGATTTCGAGGAAAGGAAAATACAATCTTGTATAGATCTGCCTTTAATGATGAAAAACTAGTTCCAAGAGACAGTTTTGTTGATAATATTATAAAGCCTATTAGCAAGGATCTTAGTAATAATTTTAAAGAGAGAATTTAAGAGGGAAATGGGACGGATGAGGTGAATTTCATCAGTTGAGTAGACAGTTATCCTCATAAGTAACCATGCATGGAATAATGTTTGGTAAGATATCTTTGTTGATGTTAGGACCATTGAAAATGTCAATGAAGTAGGAAACAACATGATTAACAATCTTTTCCTCAGAATCAATGAGATTACCCTCAACTCTTAAGCAAGAGAGAGGATTATAAGATTTCCTAACCCGTTGAAGAGTGTTGTAAAATTTGGTGTTTCTATCCCCATAATTGCGCCATTTAGTTTTGAAAATTTTCTTCTTTAAGGTATCTTTAATGTTTAGAAGAGAGATCAATTTAGTATATATGTTGATTTCATCATGGGGGTCAGAATTGAAACTAGATAAAGTTTTATTATTTTGAATGAGAGACAAATCCTTTTACAAATCTTGTATATCTTTGTCAATTAAAGAATTTTTTTCAGCGCACCACTTTTGTAGTATGTTTATAAGGTTTTTCAACTTAGTGATGCACCCAAAGGCATCATTGTGATTCCCCATATTAGTCCAGGGATAATTCATAAGAGAGACACAATCCGAGTCCGAAGACCAGGCCAAATTAAATCTGAATGGAAAGGAAGGTTTCCGAAAGATTTGACAAAGGATGACTAAGATCAAATGATGATTAGAAGCATGTTTAGTAAGGGTAGCACACAAGATCTGGTTATACTTATCAAGAGCAGACTCATTAGTGAATGCTCTATCTTGTTTACTCTCCACCACGCGATTGTAGTGATGTATGTACCATGTGAATTGAACACCAGTAAGGTTAATATCAATGAGATAATTGCCTTCTATGGTAGCTTTAAATTCCTTGGTGGAGATAGAGGAGAAAGTGTGGCCATTTTTTTCATAGGATGAAAAAATAGCATTAAAGTCCCAAACCAATACCCAGGGATCTTGAATCTTGGTACTGATGTCAGAAATCTCCTTCCAAAGAGATATTCGATAAAGGTAATTATTTTAGGCATAAACAAAGGTATTGAAGATGTGAGTGCTATCAAGGTAGTAATCGCATGTCAATGCTTGAGCAGAGAGACTAAATATGTTGACATTTTTCAGAGAGGAGTGAGGAAGAGTTAATTATATAAAAGATACACTACGATGATTTGGTTGATTTCCAATAATTAATGATTTCTTTCAGGGGATATGAACTATAAAAATCACATGATACCACACATTAATATGAAATTATCCATCTGGTACATGATCATTTTTAAGAGAGAGGAGGAAAATAATAATTTAAGATCAGAAAGTCACTCTCCATGTAAATGCATAGTGAAGGCACACTGCCTAAACATATCATAGTGAAAATCATTCGAGATATTGAGAATTTATAAATACTAGGGTTTAATGTATATAATTAATTGTAATCTAACCTCATTATCAACTCACTTACTCAAATATTTTTTTAACATTATTGTTAATTTAATTAAAAAAATTTCAAGTAGTCACTCCTCGATAATCTCACAATAATTTTATAGGATGATATAGAACCAAAACCTACAATTGTTCATGTCCATATGGTGAATAAGAGTAAAGGGATGAAAAACAAAACCAATACTATGTCCATGTATAAGGCTTCTATGTACTGACCTTCAATGAAGAGGGAGATCGAGGGGGAAGTGAGGGAATATGATGCTTCCTTCTTCTAATGTGGAATGAAGGTATGTTGGAAGTAAAATTAAATTCTTGGAAGTTTGTAAGACAATTCTTCATGAATGATAATTATTTATTCTATCATTTATATTTCTAGGAATTTGGTATTTGAAATTTTATATGGCGCTCTCATTGGTATACAATTGATGGAGCCTAATCTACTTTAAAAGGTTGTACTAAGTGACATGGATTTTCATGTGGTAAATATTTATATATTTGAAGAACATTCCATTAGTGAATTGGAAAAATTGTTTCTAATAATAATGATATTAGTTCCCCATAATTGATAGTTTGTATTGTAATTTTTCATAAAAATTACATCTATATATAAATTAGATATGTGATGTGGTATTTTAAAATTAAAAAATAAATGTTTCATATTTTTTATGAAATAATGTGTTTAGGTAAGGAATATTTACATAATAGACTATATGTATTGTATTAATAAAACCATGTATTTAAAATATATAATACATCCCGATCAAATGACTCATACCAAACCAAGATATAGAATCAATTATATAGTCATGTAAATGTGTAATGATTCCATATGTTATATCAATGTTGTTATTTAAATTGAATAGAACAAAAACCACTTGGTATTTTCCAAGTGTTCTTACAAGGAAAAAATAACAAAGCTGCATTCGGTGGAGAAGGTTAATGAGAAACAGTTCTTCTAAAATTGGTTAAAATGATGTTTGAAGGCCATTCACAATTGAGGAAAGGGGTGGGTAATCATAAATTATAACTTTTAATGATGAATTTATAATTAAATAATATATCTACTTGATGAGGAACTTGTTTTAATATTATGAAAAAGTAAATGAATTCAATAATTATGTTGTGAACGAGATTGGTAAGAAGATTAAGAAACCCCAATAAGAACTTCATGGAGATTATCATAACTAATAAACCCTTGACTATTATTGGGATTATGTGATTTCATCAATACTGACTTCTCCTTATACACCCTAGTGGAATGGGGCATTTGAAAGGGGAAGAAACCCATTTTAGAGATGTTAAGGTCAATTATGATTTATGTAAGTCATTCACTATCATAGTATGGATATGAAATATATATAGAAGTGATAATTCTAGAAAACAATCAACGTAAGTGGAAGATGGTATACCATAACATTTAT
Source organism: Viscum album (assembly GCA_963277665.1). NCBI lineage: Eukaryota > Viridiplantae > Streptophyta > Magnoliopsida > Santalales > Viscaceae > Viscum > Viscum album. The sequence continues at coordinate 1,342,233,871 of OY728132.1, forward strand.
GGAGTAGAAGGAAATCTAATTTTTTAGACATACATGTTTAGGGTATAAAAGTTTTTAATAAGGACTATTTAGGAAACAAACATACACATAGAGTAACAAAAGTGTATCTTCATAGGTTATTATAATGAAACAAAGGGATATTCCTTATATGTCCCCTCAAATAAAAATGTAATAGTAGAAGGACATTATAAGTTTATTGGGAGAGTGAAAATCATTAAAATAAATAGAATGAGTGAGGTTGACTTAGAGGAAGTCCAATATTACAGTACAAAATAGTTGGTACAAGAACAAGTTCCCCAATAAACCATGTAATAAACTATTATATAGACATATCAAATAAATATTAGTATAAGATAGGTATGAAATACAGATTCATATGGTTTTGTTGTCAACCAAGATTTTAACTCATTTTAGTTGATAATAACTATCCTATAACCTCAAATGAAGTAGTAAATGAAACATGTCCTACAATATGGTAAAATCTAATGAATCCAAAAATAGATACTATGTACCAAAAACATGTCCATATTTTTTTGGATCTTAATGTTGATGTAAATACCATTGGTTCTAAATGTATATTTATTTAAAAATTTGACATGGATATTCATGGTCGTATATTTATAAATTTATTTCTTGTAAAAGGGTATGACCAAAATCGATGTATAGACCATTATGAGTCATTTTCACTTGCATCCGTTCATAAATCCATGAGAATTATACTTTTCATGGTATTATACCATGACTATGATATTTTTAAAATGGATGTTGTAACATCATTCCCTAATTGTATCATTTAATAAATTTAAAATATAACACAAATAGAAGAAGTAGTGAATCCATGTAATGCTCATAATGTATTAATGTTTTAGATATCTATATATGGATTAATGAAATAATCATAGTCATGGATGACTCACTTTGATGATACCATAATGAAATTTATTTTTAGAATAACTGAATTTTTGACCTATGTTGATAAACAACTTAGTAGGAATGTTTCCATTTTAGTAATAGTATTTGTTTCTGACATTTTACTTATTTTAATTAAGATAGTTGTTTAGAAGAATGTTATAAAATGGTAAAATACCTAATTTTTCATGAAAGACATATGTGAACTAGTAAAACTTATTCGGATCAAGGTTAATTGGGATAGATCAATGATACTACTTAGTTTAAGTCAATGTATATATATTTCTATGATATTGCGGAGAATATGTATGGAATATCAGAGTGATAATTTTTTCCTATGCCACATTGTTTTCAAACATTTACGAAAATATACCCTCATGCACATTAAGAGAGACAAATAATGGAAATGATTCCATATACATCCAAAACTATTTCACTCATTTATTATATGTTGTGTACTATGATAAATTTTTCCAATGCATTATGTGTGGTAGGAATATATCAATAAGGGAAAATTGATCAACTTTTGATGGCTATCAAAATTATCCTCAATTATCTGAGATAAACTATAGACATGTTCTTGGTATATAGAAAAGATAAATATCTAGTCATCATGGTATATGATGATGGTAGTTCAAAAATAAATTAGTATTTATTATGTAACAACCAAGATTCATTTAAACAATATATGAATGATTTTAAAGATTTAAGAGAGTAAAAAGATATTTTTTCCAAATCTATAGTGGATTTGAATTATATTCTTTTCTCTAATATAGATAAACAAGTATTACTGATAAAAAATGTAATACCCCGAGATTTTATGAAAAATATTATTTTAATTTCATTAATGTCTTGGGTTGTATTCTACACCATGATTACCTTGCAGTATACGCAACACTGTATTAGCTTGCAGTATACGCAACACTATTCTTGGACCGTGTTACACACAATTTTGATAATAGTTATTCTACACAACATTGGGTATATATATATTTATTTATTCAATTTATAAATGAAATATGGCTGCATTCTGTTATATGAAACAACGAAGGATTCTTTCACAACATGCAACCCTAACTTGGCTTGCATTACACTCAATCGCGGCCTTCCTCGATAGCGTGTGTTGTACGCAATACCGGGTTTTAATAAACAATGATATATTATTATAATATTGTCATGAACTAGCCATTATGAATAGTATTAACTAAATTTTGAATTTTATAACATTATTATTTATCTTACACATTTTCTAGAACATGGTATAAGAACAAAATAAATTTTTCGGGTAAAATAAGTATTTTTCAAAAAATGTTGTTTGCCGCCTTTTGATGGTGCACCCACTTTAAATATAGTTTTTGACTTTTTTATAAGTTCAATTTGACAAAATAAAATTCTTCTTTGGAATCATGAAATAAAAATTTACTTTGGATAAATTTTTCATATTATTCTGGTAACTTTCACATTTTAATGAATAGTAAAAACACGCTATATTTTAATTAAAAACAACTTTTTTCATCGTAATATCTCATGTGGTTAAATTATAATATTGAATGGTTTTAAAGTATAAATAGAATATATTTTTACCATTTAATATAATTTATGTCATTATCATTGATTTTACCTTGAATTCGTAGGTTAAATCAATTCAATCTTTTGCAATGTTTTAAACAAAAACCTGTTTTTATTCGACAACAAGATTAATTTTAATTTAATTTCTGAAACTTCTGTGTATTGAATTTTAAAAAATGGATTCCATATTTAGAATCGGTGGGTCCAAATTATGTTAATAGGCTACTTTTTATTTTTGGGAATTATGAATAGTAACTACGGTAAATTTTATTTACCATAGTTAAAGGTAAATCAGGTAATTAACGGTAAATATAATATTATAAAATTACCCTAACACATGCCAAAATTCTATTTGATGGATAAAAGTAAACCCATATCAAATAAGGGTCGGATTGGATTCATTTTATGGACTTTTGACCATGAATATAATTTAATTATTATTAAAACCAAAGAAAGTGACAACATGTCACTCTCTTAAATCTTATAAGTATAATAATTTTAACTTAGTGATAAACATCATAAAATATAGAACATGAATAGTCTCATGAAATCTATCAAAAGTATCTACATCATGAGAATTTATTTAGAATTTTTTGGGATTGAATAATTATCATTAATTGTGACACAATAGTGATGCAGAAATTATTTATCTACTGAAAAATCAAGAATATAGTTTTTATTAAACTAATAGTGACCATAAAAGGCACAAAACCCTGACCAAAAATTATTGGTAATGTAAATTTAAAGTATAATCATCCAATGGTAGAATATTTGACCATTTGGAGTCATATAGAAGCAAAAAGGACACTTATATTATTTTATTTTAAATGATCCCAATGTTGTCACCTAAATAATTTAATAAATATAACAATTTAAATATTGTGATTTTAAGATGATAAATTAGAGTAAAAGTATTATTGTGAAAGGTAATATATTTATCTTTATCATAGTATTATATTTCAAATTTTTATGCAACAAATAAGTATATTAAATAATTATACAAAAATGATGTAGTAATTATTTAATTAAGAGATAAACCAAATAAATGGTTTTAAAAATAATAAAAAAAAATATTATATGAACTATTTAATGTGATCCACTAATTTTATAGATACACATGACCTTTTATTAATATATTAAATCTTTTAGTTCGAACATATCTTCGGTATATATTTTATTTAAATTCAAATAAATGAATATTGTCAAAATTGACACTATTGTTATTTTATAAAAATAACATATTATAAAATTGTTTAAAAATCACAAAAATATTTAAAAATTATAAATTTAAATTTATATGGTCTATAATGTTATAAAGTAAAAAATTATGGAATATTCACAATAAATAAGTAATTATTTGTTATAATTTAAAATTTAGAATTTTATTACCACAAATAAACTTAAATAGATTAAATAAGGATAAATTAAAATGATAAGGTTTAAAATAAGATCCAAACATGTCTAAATTTGATTGTTTGATGAGATTACAAACCTATATCATCTAAGCCTCGAATATGAGTCATTTTTGGTGGTTTTTAAGTGGGGTTAGATTTTTATAAATTAATATTTTTAAGAATTCCAAAGGTGCCCCTCTCCTCCCTTATAAAAGGGCACCTCCTCCCTCTCCTTCTCACACCAATTTGAGCCATCAAGATCGGCCAACCCCTGGAAAATTATCTTCTCCACTTCCCTAGAAACATCTTAGAGGTTCTGTTCTTCTTTAAAGACCAATCTTAGTTCCCTAAGAGGTTGTTTCAAAGAGGCGTATCGAAGAAGAGGTAATTTCTTCTCCCTATTATTTCAAGCTTCTTTCTTATTCAACTTATTCTTCTTTATTTGTTTCATTATAAAGTAATAACATCAGTATCCCTAATATACTGATTTTTTATTATAAATATGAAACAACCCCATTTCACCTTCTATCCATCCTACGGAAAACAAAATCACCGCGTGTGCGTACGTACGGAATACCGTCTCCACGCCGGGGTGTAATCTGCTTTTCCACCAACACCTTACATGGATGGGTATTATGGTGTAAAAAATAACTATACAAAGTTATTATAACATAATAATAATTCTGATATATTGTATCATCCACTCCAATTCAATTTAATAAATATGGAAATGATATCATCGCTCGTGCGTACGTACGGACTACCGTCTCCACGACGCGATGAGATTCATTCTCCATGTTAACCATTTAAGAATGATTATAAAGTATATATAAGAAATAATAATGAAATATATGACATTATAAAGCTACTAGATTTATGTGTATATATATGTATGTCATCTACTTAATTCCATTCAACTCAATAAGAAAACGAAAACAGCGTTCATGCGTACGAACGGTCTACCGTCTCCTTGAACGGTGTATTTCTTTCCATTTACTGATCTATTATATATATATATATATTATGAATATATATTATATATAAATAATTTTTTATATTCTGGAATTAATTAATCATTATCTAAGTAATCATATGAATAATTACAAGTTAAAACACGAATGAAAAATGAGATTATTTTACTCAAAACGCTACTTTAACATGAATTTACAAAAGAACGGGTAATATAAAGTCATAAGTGAACCATATATGATATAATAACAATGAATATGATTCTGTAATAAGTCAATGACATTATATAAATCATTATACAGGAGGTTCGGACACTTACGAAGAAAATCAGACCTAAGGTAAGGGAATATATCACAATCTCATTTTATCCAGGATTGTTTACACTTTGGAATTTACTGGGGTGAATTTTATCATCCACATCCTTGTTTCCTCAATATGTAATATTATTTCCATCCACCTAAAATTTTTTAAATCCAATTTTACCCTTCGTTGAGTTTTTATTAAAAGATATGAAAGGAATCTTTTGTCGTTTTTCGTATGAGGTACTTTTTGACTTTTCCGAGAAAAGTACGAAGAATGTTTTTTTAACTTATACGGCATGAATGGATTTTTAAAACATTATTTTCAAGAAGCTTCCATTAAAAGTTTTAAAGTTTATTTTTAATCAACTTCTATTAGTTTAAAATCATATGACATGATAAGAAATGAAAATGTTTTTGAAGTAGAAAGGATATTTTCCTCAAGAATGAAGTTCAAGTGTTTTATCAAAATTATTTTCCATATAAGAAAATAAAGGGTTCTGTTTTTATCCCTATTATTACATTGATTTGATTATGTTGTGATGGAATTATTTTTATGAATTCCTTTATCGTATATGAATTTTTTTATGATGTCATGATGTTTAAGATTCCCATTTTTACTACATGGGTTATGTAATGATGTATGATTTATGATTTTGTGGCACACATAATAATGGTATCATTATGAGATGGGTGGGACCTATATCTCCCTCCAATGGATTGGGTAAAGATTTTATATCTCATGAGATAGACATGGCTGGAACGGTAAGTTATACCGGTTCAGTGAAACAGGACTGAAACGAGGATGACTCGGTTCAGAAAGGGACTTTGTCCACAAAGATCGTCTTGGAAATAAGTCTTGACTAATAAGTTATGATTCTCTATGATTATGTGTGTATGCCACAAAGATTCATGTTTTACGTTATGATTATTGGGATTACATTTCACTACTATGATTTATCCCATGTTATGAAATTATGCTCTCTTTTGTAGGTTAAGATTTCCAAAATGTTATGTTCTTATGAATATGATGTGATTGACATTCCCTTTTTTTACCCTTACTGAGCATTTTAGCTCAACCTTTTATGTTTTCTTTTCCCCAGGATATAAAGAAAGGTTTTTTGGTAAAAAAAGGGATGATCTTTATGGGAGATGTTGAAGATCTTTCACCATGTTTAGAAGATTATATTCCGAGTCATCAAAGACACTAAACTATTACGGTCCTTGTGTGTGTGTTTTTGTTATGTACTAAGTATTCCGCAAATGTAATGTAATGTCAATGTACGTCAAGCTTCGGGTCTCTACAGTTGGTATCAGAGGAAAAGTTTAGTCAACCTTTGGAAACTAGGATGCGAAAACGTTAGTGAGATCCCAAGTGATATTTCTAAGGTATGTCTAGGGAAGTCCCTAAGGATAAGTATACGCATAGGATATAGTCCTAGAACTATGGTAACGATATTAGATTAAACCAAAGATGTTAGATATTGAAGTTACTCCCCCTTTATTATGATTTTTGCCTCTCACACTATTCTTTTTGGGTTTTAGAAAATGGCTGGAAACAAGATGATTCACGATAATGGAGGATATGATGGACAATAGAATGATATTTTTCATGAGAAACCAAATGAAATTGGATTTGGAAGTCCAAACATCGTTATTATGCCGAATCAGAAATCTCATAAAATGATCAATAAAGTAAAATTTTTTAAGTTCCCTGACTCGGCTAATAAAAGAAAGATGGAGTTTCATGATGATCATAGAGGAAAGAAAGTTCAATTTCCCCTATGTAAATCATGTGGGAAGAGGCATCAAGGAGAATGTTTCAAAGGAACTGGAAGATGATTTGGGTGTGGAAAAGAAGGACACAAAGACAGTAAGTGCAAAGGAAAAGGTTCAGTTAACACCAGGGATGAGGATAATGGTATTTCTACGACATCAACAATGGTTAAATGATTTAAATGTGGAATGTACAGGCATAATGCAAACCAATGCCCTAAGGGAAAGTCTCATGAAGAGAATAAGTATGGTCGTATGGGTAGTATTTATGTGGATGATGATGAAGAGAATACAAATGATATGTGAGATGAAAGAATTGTTGAAGCTCAGTCAATGGTTTAAGAATATAGTGGAATGATTACATTATTATCATGTGTAATATTGTATAAGTAATCTCATGGTAATATGGAATAAAGATACATCTAAGGATTGTTACACTATTGTCTTTCCTTGAGTTTTGAAAGTGTATGATTAATGGTACTAGTATCCATGAAAGGTTATTCAGATATTTTTGGAATGTAGTTGATATACACATAATGAAGGGATAAAGAGAAAATTAAATGTTTGATAGTATTCATGAGCTCATGACTGATATAAGGAGAATGATATATCATGGTTTGAGTATATTGAATATTTGGATTTTTGTATGTGGAATGAGTTATCTTTTTACAGCACTCATGATTTCACTAAGATTCAATGGATATTAATTTTTTAAGAGATTACATGATTATGGTATTCACATGACTGGAATGTGACGAACAAGATATATGAGGGATAAATGATGGCATTCACGTTATCATTTTCTCTATACTATGAGCTTGGGACGAAGTATTTTCGATAAGCCTAAAGATTGGAATGGATTATGTTGGACATAAGTTAGTATTGTTTAAGGATAAAACATTTTTTTTGATATTATTGATGAGATGTTATAGTAATATAGTTTTAGAAAAAGGACAACCTGCATGATGGGTGACAGCCCATCACATCGGACAGGGCTATGGGAATCGAACCCACAACCGAAGTGCGACTAGCCTTTATCGCCTACCACTGGCCTATAGGAAGTCCCTGGTTAGTAGGAATTAGTTTTATTTTATTAAGCGGTATGATATATGAAGTATAAGTTCATTTTTGGTACCATATATGATCAAACATAAGATGGAATTATAACTTTTGCTAACCTTTTTTTAAAGAGATGGAATGACCCATCATTCTATCACATGATCTGCTAACACATCTTGAATAACAAATTCAACTTCATTTCTTTAAGGAATGAAGTGTAAATTGTTCAATTCACGAACAACAGTGAGATTGTACCAAAATCATGCAAGTATTTCTTTTAATTCATAAACTTTAGGGAAATGATCTTGAAAACCAAAAATGTTGTCCTAGTGATCTTATATCTGATTAATCATATGGTACCCTAGATCATCACAAATTTATGGCTTTGCGATTGTTGGCTTTTTCATAGCCATGTTCTCTACCACTCTTCATCAGAACATGATGGTTAGATTTTTCTTCCATATCCATATTTTCACCTATGTTCTCCTACGTGGAAACCCAGTGATGAGTTAATTTGGGTAACCGTTACATTTCATACTTTAGTTTTTAAATCCATGTTTTGGTATTCCTTTTTACGATGTGGGTTTCTATTAATCAAACTTTCGGGTAGTAAACCATTTATAACCCCGACGAATTTCGAGGGCAAAATTCATTTTAAGGGGGGCAGAATGTAACACCCCGAGATTTTATTAAAAATATTATTTTAATTTCATTAATGTCTTGTGTTGTATTCTACACCAAGATTAACTTGCGCTATACGCAACACCGTATTAGCTTGCAGTATACGCAACACTATTCTTGGACTGTGTTACACAAAATTTTGATAATAGTTATTCTACACAACATTGAGTATATATATATATATTCAATGTATAAATGAAATATGGTTGTATTCTATTATATGAAACAACGAAGGATTCTTTCACAACACGCAACCCTGAAATGGCTTGAATTACACGCAATCGCGACCTTCCTCGATAGCGTGTGTTGTACGCAATACCGGGTTTTAATAAACTATGATATATTATTATAATATTGTCATTAACAAGCTGTTATGAATAGTATTAACTGAATTTTGAATTTTATAACATTATTATTCATATTACACATTTTCTAGAACATGGTATAAGAACAAAATAAATTTTTTGGGTAAAATAATTATTTTTCAAAAAATGTAGTTTTGCCGCCTTTTGATGGCGCACCCACTTTAAATATAGTTTTTGACATTTTTATAAGATCAATTTGACAAAATAAAATTCTTCTTTGGAATCAAGAAATAAAAATTTACTTTGAATAATTTTTTCATATTATTCTGGTAACTTTCACATTTTAATGAATAGTAAAAACACAGTATATTTTAATTAAAAACAACTTTTTTCATCATAATATCTTATGTGGTTAAATTATAATATTGAATGATTTTAAAGTATAAATAGAATATATTTTTACCATTTAATATAATGTATGTCATTAGCATTGATTTTACCTTGAATTCGTAGGTTAAATCAATTCAATCTCTTGCAATGTTTTAAACAAAAACCCATTTTTATTCGACAACGAGATTAATTTTAATTTAATTTATGCAACTTCTGTGTATTGAATTTTAAAAAATGGATTCCATATTTGGAATCAGTGGTTCAAAATTATGTTAATAGGATACTTTTTATTTTTGGGAATTATGAATAGTAACTATGGTAAATTTTATTTACCATAGTTAAAGATAAATCAGATAATTAAGGGTAAATATAATATTATAAAATTACCCTAACACATGTCAAAATTCTATTTTATGGCTAAAAGTAAACCCATAGCAGCTAAGGGTTAGATTGGATTAATTTTATAGACTTTTGACCATGAAAATAATTTAATTATTATTAAAACCAAAGAAAGTGACAACATGTCACTCTCTTAAATCTTATAATTATAATATTTTTAACTTAGTGATAAACATCATAAAACTTCGAAAATGAATAGTCTCCAAGAATCTAACAAAATTATCTACATCATGAGAATTTATTTATAATTTTTTGGGATTAAATAATTATCATTAATTGTGACACAATAGTGATGCAGAAATTATTTATCTAGTGAAAAATCAAGAATATAGTTTTTATTAAACTAATAGTGACCATAAAAGGCCCAAAACCCTGACCTATACTTATTGGTCATGTAAATTTAAACTATAATCTTCCTATGGTAGAATATTTGACTATTTGGAGTCTTATACAAGCAATTATGACACTTATATTATATTATATTAAATGATGCCAAAGTTCTCACCTTCATAATTTAATAAATATAACAATTTAAATATTGTGATTTTAAGATGATAAATTCGAGTAAAAGTATTACTGTGAAAGGTAATATATTTATCTTCATCATAGGATTTTATTTTTAATTTTTATGCAAAAAATATGTATATTAAAGAATTATACAAAAATGATCTAGTAATTATTTTATTAAGAGATAAACCAAATAAATTGTTTTAAAAATAATAAAATAAATATTATATGAACTATTTAATGCTATAAAATAAGTTTATAGATAAATATTACCTTTCATTAATATATTAAAGCTTTTAGTTCGAACATATCTTCTGTATATATTTTATTTAAATTCAAATAAATTAATAGTGTCAAAATTGACACTATTGTTATTTTATAAAAATAACATATTATAAAATTGTTTAAAAATCACAAAAATATTTAAAAATTATAAATTTAAATTTATATGGTCTATAATGTTATAAAGTAAACAATGATGGAAAATTCACAACAAATACATAATTATTTTTTATAATTTAAAATTTAGAATTTCATTACCACAAATAAACATAAATAGATTAAATAACGATAAATCAAAATGATAATGTTTAAAATAATATCCAAAAATATCTAAATTTGATTGGTTGATGAGATTACAACCCTATCCCATCTAATCCTAGAATATGAGTCATTTTTGAGGTTTTTAAGTGGGGTTAGATTTATTATAAAGTAATATTTTTAAGAATTCCAAAGGTGCCCCTCTCCTCCCTTATAAAAGGGAACCTCCTCCCTCTCCTCCTCACACCAATTTGAGCCTTCATGCTCGGAAAAAACCTGCCAAATTATCTTCTCCACTTCCCTAGAAACATCCTAGAGGTTCTGGTGTTCTTTAAATACCAATCTTAGTTCCCTAAGAGGAGGTTTCAAAGAGGCGTATCGAAGAAGAGGTAATTTCTTCTCCCGATTCTTTCAAGCTTCTTTCTTCTTCAACTTATTCTTCATTAGTTGTTTCATTATAAACTAATAACATCAGTATCACTAATATACTGATTTGTTATTATAAATATGAAACAACCCCATTTCACCTTCTATCCATCCTATGGAAAACAAAATCACCGTGCGTGCGTACGTACGGAATACCGTCTCCACGCCGTGGTGTAATCTGCTTTTCCACCAACACCTTACATGGATGGGTATTATGGTGTAAAAAATAAATATAAAAAGTTATTATAACATAATAATAATTCTGATATATTGTATCATCCACTCCAATTCAATTCAATAATTATGGAAATGATATCATCGCTCGTGCGTACGTACGGAGTACCGTCTCCACGACGCGATGAGATTCATTCGCCATGTTAACCATTTAAGAATGATTATAAAGTATATATAAGAAATAATAATGAAATATATGTCATTATAAAGCTACTGGATTTATGTGTATATATATGTATGTCATCTACTATATTCCATTCAACTCAATAAGAAAATGAATATAGCGTTCATGCATACGAACGGTCTACTGTCTCCATGAATGGTGTATTTCTTTCCATTTACTGATATATTATATATATATATATATTATGAATATATATTATATATAAATCATGTTTTATATTCTAGAATTATTTAATCATTATCTAAGTAATCATATGAATAATTACAAGTTAAAACCCGAATGACAAATGAGATGATTTTACTCAAAACGCTACTTTAACATGAATTTACAAAAAACGGGTAATATAAAGTCATATGTGAACCATATATGATATAATAACAATTAATATGATTCTTTAATAATTCAATTACATTATTTAAATCATTATACAGGAGGTTCAGACACTTACAAAGCAAATCAGGCCTAAGGTAAGGGAATATATCACAATCTCATTTTATCCGGGATTGTTTATACTTTGGAATTTACTGGGGTTAATTTTATCATCCACATCCATGTTTCCTCAATATTTAATATTATTTCCATCCACCTACAATTGTTTAAAATCAATTTTACCCTTCGGTGAGTTTTTAGTAAATGATATGAAAGGAATCTTTTGTCGTTTTTCGTACGAGGTACTTTTTGACTTTTCCGACAAAAGTACGAAGAATGTTTTTTTTACTTATACGGCATGAATGGGTTTTTAAAACATTATTTCCAAGAGTCTTACATTACAAGTTTTCAAGTTTATTTTTAATAAACTTCTTTTAGTTTAAAATTGTATGACATGTTAAGAAAGGAAAATATTTTTGATGTAGAAAGGATATTTTCCTCAAGAATGAAGTTCAAGTGTTTTATCAAAATTATTTTCCATCTAAGATAATAAAGGGTTCTGTTTTTATCCCTATTATTACATTTATTTGATTATGTTGTGATGGAATTATTTTTATGAATTCCTTTATCGTATATGAATTGTTTTATGATGTCATGATGTTTAAGATTCCCATTTTTATTACATGGGTTATGTAATGATGTATGATTTATGATTTTGTGGCACACATAAGAATGGTATCATTATGAGATGGGTGGGACCAATATCTCCCTCCAATTCTTTGGTTAATGATTTTATATCTAATGAGATAGACATGGATGGAATGGTAGGTTATACCGGTTCAGTGAAACAGGACTAAAACGAGGGTGACTCGGTTCAGAAAGGGACTTTGTCCACTAAGATAGTCTTGGAAATAAGTCTTGAGTAATAAGATATTATTCTCTATGATTATGTGTGTATGACACAAAGTTTCATGTTTTAAGTTATGATTATTGGGATTACATTTCACTACTATGATTTATCCCAAGTTATGAAATTATGCTCTCTTTTGCAGGTTAAGATTTCCAAAATGTTATGTTCTTATGAATATGATGTGTTTGATATTGCTTTTGTTTACCCTTACTAAGCATTTGAGCTCACCCTTTTATGTTTTCATTTCCCCATGATATAAAGAAAGGTTTTAGGTTAAAAAAAGGGAAGATCATTATGGGAGATGTTGAAGATCTATCACCACGTTTAGAAGATTATATTCTGAGTTTCCAAAGACACTAAACTATTGTGGTCCTTGTGTGTGTGTTTTTGTTATGTACTAAGTATTCCACAAATGTAATATAATGTCAATGTACGTCAAGCTTCGGGTCTCTACACAAAATTCCATCCATAAGATTGATATGATATATAACACAAAAGAACATACCATATTTAATTTTTATATTACTATAGTGATAGTTTAAGAAAAACCATTGGTTACATTAGTAAACAAATAACACAAACCAAAATTATCAAATCATGAGGAATTTTTATTATAAAGGTGATGTTACTAGGAGAAATATTTCCTTTTAAGGTGACCTAGGTGACCATTTAAGAAAACACTTATATCAATTGAATTCCAATCATTATGTGAGTGCTAGGAGACTAAAATTCATTACAAGAAGGCTCCATCTCATGTTGGGTATTGTTTGATTTTTTATCCTAGAACCATATATTATTTTTTGTTGATTACCGATTATAATAAAAAAAGATATTATTACAAATATAATATCACATATTGATGGTTAGTCTACATGACGTTAATGTGATAAAGTCCATGTGTATCTGTAACATATAATTATGTCATATTAGTTCACTTCATCAATGAGAACCTTGAGATTATAGGGAGATATAAATTAAATATTGAGTCCCATGACCTGGATGATAAATTATTATGGGGAAAAATATTTGTCAAAAAATATGTGTTAAATTTTAAAAGATTCTGATTGGTCATCTAATGAATTTTCAACAATGCTATCTCTATGATCAGATATTATGAGTTGAAACAGGCCAATAAGAATCCCACATGTTTGTGTTTCTGTAGATATTCTTATCCATGATCATGTGTAATGGTACATTGAATTTGAAATTTTTATTATTACATATTGTTACTCACATACATAATTTTATTTAAAAAACCCATGATAAACTATTTTCCAAAATATTATGATATGTCGGGTACCTCACAATCTATGTGTTGTTAATGAATATATCAAGTAAGTATTTTCCATTTAATTTATGGCTATTAATATCTTAGGTCTTTGATTTGAATTGAATCACCACGATTAATTTTCCATGGTGACGTAGACATGTTCATTCCTAAGCAAAAAAAAAGAGTATCAATCATTAAATTTTATGACATAACGTTGTTTTCTTCTTTATGATATATTGAGATAAAGGGATGTTATTAACCATTCTATAATTGAACGTGGTTTTCAATGTTGTGACATTAACATATTCCTTATAGGTTCTTTGATTCATTTCAAGATAGTAATATTAAAATTCTGGAAATATTTGTTAATTCCAATGAGAAACAATCCTGGAGGGTTACACAATAATTGTTTTTATTGATATGAAATAAATTATATTTGAATATTATTATTGGAATAAATATAATTCTCCTGCCTAAGGAATAATTTTTTTCCAAATTTTTTTATCTCATAAATTTAAAAAATATATTTATATCCATGTTGATTATTTAATTATACAGATTTTGAATATTTATTTACCGATTTATTGAATGAATAAATATATAATTAAAAAATGATAAGAGTATTTAATAAATGTCATTTATGAAAATAAGATAACGACGGGGCTCTATAATAAATATTAATTCAAAATATTATAAATAATATTAAACATTGTGAAGCTAGTTCCCTCCATGAGAAAATAATATTATTAAAATTTGCAATGGAATAGGGTCATTTAAGGGTTTAATACATTACTAAGGGGAAATCTACAATTAAATAATATTTTACCCAAAACCAAAAATATGTAAATATAAAATTATATCTGTTATGATTGAATTAATTGAATTGGAGAATAGTTTGACATAATGAAATCCTGGGATCTATCTCATGAATAAATAGCACTCAAAAGGTTCATCATTAATGTCCGAGTGATATTATTTCTTCATACATATTGTCAGGAATTAATGTGAATGATTAATTATATAATCTCAATGGAATGTTTTTGAATGATCAATGCAAACACTATAAGATTATCCATCCTATATTCTAGAACATGAAAATCTTTTAGCCTTGTTCGGAGATCAATGGAACATGTGTGGATCATATCTAGAGGAATTTTAATCATCGATCCCGTAAGTGTTATTAATGTAGACTAAAATGGTATTTGGTCATCAATATAATTTCTGAAGAATAATCCAAAGACCAAGGTAAACATTTATCCTCTCAAATTAAATTAATTTTTAATTTTATGTGAAATATCTTATTTGGTCTTGAAATTCTATCATGTTTTATCCAAAAATAATTTCATTGGTCTTCTCTTCCACATCAAGTTTATCATAGAATATTAATTGAATTTGTTAATTGATAATTCTAGAGTGGACCTAATAATCCCATATACTTCACACAAATCCATCACTTTTATTGGAATTATATTTTATTAGTTTTCAGGGTGTTTTTAGATTATCATAAAATTGGATAGTTCATAAAAATATAATTAAGTTTTATAATTCCCATGTTTACCTCACATAAGTCATTGAGTAGTTAATGTTACCTTAGGATGAATTCTATTTCATTAAATTAGGTTAACAAAAATCTTCCCATATAAGTTGGGATGATATTGATTTTATGTCCAATGATTGAATGAGTTGAAGGATTTTGGATTTCACTTCACCCAATTTCATTGATGTGATCAAATTTATGCATAATTCCAATTTTAATATTTTATATCTTTAGATTATTTAATGGAATAACATATAAAACAAAAAGAAGTATTAAATATGTTATTATTTCATATTAATTCTTTATAATGATTAATAATGAATGTATTGAAGACTCCCATGAGGATATTGTTCCCAACCAAGAAAAGCCTAAACCTTATAGTGCTATAATTATAAAAAATTTTACTAGTGACCATATCCTCAATGAGGATTTATATGAAAATGGTGATCAAAATCAAGACATGGTTGGTGAAAAAGTAATTGATCATGGATAGAAAATAATGGGATCATTATAGGATTTGGATGATGAACAAAAAAATGACCCCCTATAGTGAGAATGAAGATTCATCATTCAAAGAAGATAAAACTACTACATGGGAGATTCATAATAAATAGAGGTGTGTGAGGAACCTAAAGGGAGGGGGTGAATTCTGAGGAAGGATTGGACAACACACAAAATGGTGAAATCCTGTAGGATCATTCATGGAAACCAAGGATCTTGACTTATCATGTACGAAAAAAATCTTCCTTCATTGAATATTTTTAATTGTCTTATGGGGGTTGTTTGTGTGATTTTATAATGAACTCACAATCCCATGAATGGTTTATGAATTTTAATTTTCATATTTAAATAAATTATTTAGAACCATGGGTTTCATAACTCAATGATCACTCCACTTATAATAAAATTTATAGAGCATCCTAAAATCATTTATGTGATGAAATATGATATTATCTATTAACACTATAAGTTTGACACAATAGTATTGTTTTTATATTTGAATGCATAATTTAATGATTTTTTATGTATTTTCATAAATAATTCCAACATATTTTATTGTATAACTAAAACATGGTAATTATAATCGTGGATGTAAAATGACTTGAAGTGAATAAAATTTTAAATAATTTAACATTTAGTAGTTACATGGTTTATTTTCCAAATTCATTTTTTTTTCAAATGATATTTCAGTAAAAATTATGCCTAATGGATATACATCTAACTGAATTCCCCATAAGCCATATACCTAGGCTCAAATGAGCCTGAACGGTCATGCAAATACCAAGGAGGGAAATTTTGACTGTTATGAGGATGCATGTGTTAACCAGTACAATACTGAGTATAGGTGTGACGAGGGTTGAGAGTAGTATCATTTGGTGGTCAAGCCCACCTAGAGATGAGAGGAGCAACTCATCGGGATAGGGCGGTCCATAAAAGTGGAGGGGGTCTTTCGGCCCAAACCAACATTTCTACCACATCAGATTCATTATATATAATTATATATAGAAACACCACTACCTTCATGTAGAATTTTGAAAAAAATATATTTTTAATTGGTAACATTGTAATAAAAATACACCATTTCCGAACACTATGTAGCCCCTCACACTCAGACATAAGCTTTTACCACACTCTACCGATATCACATCATGAAAACACTTCCACCACTATTTAATCACATTGGAAATTCCTGGGAATACACCTTAGAAACTCATAAAAGATCTCATATCCACTTCGAAGAACCCCTTCCCACCTTGGATCAATTTCAATTTCCCATATGACCACAATGTTTTCTTCTTCGTTGATGAATTATTCCCTACTCACTTTTGGTTATCCCTTCAGAGGTTTCGATGGTTGTTGGGCACAAATGAGGTATTCCTTCCCCACTACTGGACAAAACAAGATACTACCACATCATCCATTCATTTCATGCATCCCACTATACCCACATAGTCTTCTATATAGTGATTCCCCTCTAATATGAATTAAAAATCATTAATCCTCTGATAGGTTTGGACATTCAACATGAAAATCATTAGAAAAATAAAATGATATACTATTTAAACCCATTACATAATATTTTATTTGTTTAGATATTTTTAAAATAAAAGAATTTTTTTTCTTATGATAATTAAAAAGAATGTGGTAGTCATAATGAGAAGAGTTTGATCAAATGAGGAGACCTACTTCCAGGGTGGTTCTAGATTTATTTTTCATGTTTTTTGTGTATTATTTCTTCTATAAATTTATTTTCATTTATATTCAATTAATGTTTTTTATATTATTAATAAAAAACTTTATTATTATTATAGTTAATATTTTTTATTTTATTTTCTTCATATATATATTATTATTTATTTTTTTCTATTTTTATTTATTTTATTTTATATTATTTCTCTAACTCTCTATTCTATTCACTAAAAAAATACTCCATTTTTATTCTTTTCCATCCTTTAGTCTCATAGTTGTGATATAAAACCCTCGATAATAAGTGGTTGACATGAATCTTGTCATGTGGTATTTTAATTACTCTTGAGTCCTTTAATAATGTATACTTTTTTTGTGGTTTATTTGAGTGAAAATCATAGTTTTAGTAGTTTTCCACAATGACAGGAAACTAGATTTTATTTCTATTATTTTATTTTATTTTTTCTCTCCCTTTCATTGATCATAAGATCTTTATATAGTAGTTTCAATTTAATTAATGGATAAAAAATATTTGATGATCCCATGTCCTTGAAGATGTGACACTCATGAATGATGTGTTCCATTAGCCTAGATTATTAGAGGAGCTGTAATTTATATTGGTATAGAATTTTATATTTCAAAACATTTAAATAAACAAACTATAATTTTAATATGATATTTCAATTCTGAATTTTCCAAATAAATTGAAACAAATAATGAAGAATAATGAATGAGATAAAATACTATTCATAGGACCATGTTCATTCGTTTAAATTTATTCCTATTAGAATTACATGTTATTGTATAACTACATGTCATTTAATTATTTTAGAAAATAAAATCATCTAAAAAATATCTATGTTGTTATAAAATACTAATTAGAACAAAAATATGTACACATTAGGTTAATTAGATTATCTCAGTGAACAAACATTGAATCTCTTTATGTGATATGACCTTGGTCAGCCTATGTGCTACACTAAAAAACATAGAAATTTTCTTTTTTCTGTGATATGTGAAACAGATGCCTTAAACTGAAATCATTTTTAGATATCTAAAATATGTTTATGTTAGTTTTCATTCAAAATAAAGATTTTTATTTGGTAATTAAACATAAATTTAAATTTATAATTATTTTTTGAAATGATTATTTTCTCATTTGATGTAATAATTACTCAAGATGAAGGATCAATAGAAACTGACACATATTGGAAGAATGACCTTCTAAAAAGTCTCCATGAACTCAGTTACATGGTCATTCATAGGATGAATGAAAATGAAATAAAAGTTTCATATCTATATATGGAATATATGATGGATTAAGTCAAATATATTTATAAAAGTATGAAGTCTAAGGAGATATTTCCACTAAAGATATAAAATTTTATTGAAGACATCCAATAAGATGAGTTCCAACTCATAGATCATTAATAGATCCACCATATATAGATCCATATCCCAGATTACCATTATGAGATAGAGTGGATTCATGATGAGTACTACATGGTTGTGGGCCCACTTGTTGGAGGTCTATATGATCTAGATGACTTTTAAATAGAATATAAAGAACAACATTATCACATTCTTCCAAAAAAAGTAGAATGTTATGCACCATTTTTTATCAATATAGCCCTATATGGATTGTATGAAACCAATGTGGTGTAATTTAATGATAATATGGATGATTATAATTACCTACTTACATCTGTTGAGATTCAATATCAAGAGTCACTCACCACAAAACAATATATTAGAGCTACACCAAATCTGGGAGTTGATGTTATTTCAAAATATCTCTCCTTTTATTTGATTAGAAATATAATGAGTATGAAATCACATTATTAATAATTTTTTGATTTTTAAAATTCATATTTATCCATAGTTGATGATAGAAAAAGAATACATGATCCTATTGAGGAACACATGGAACATCCAACATGTATTCAGCATTAATTGGTGGATTCCCATAAGAAAATATAGGTGAATAAGCCCACAGAATACAAGATTTAGGAAGATCATATTGAAATGGATATTTATTATATTCATTATAAATATTCAAATACTATCAAACTAATAAAATATTCTAAACCCCCTTTTGAAGAGTCAATTCATGTTTCCAATATTGTTCCAGCAGTGGACAAGGAATGGAATGATACAACATTGAAACCTAGAACGAGGATGATACATTATTAATCCTAATCTGACCATAAATTCAATTAATAATTTATATGGGGTTGGTTCTAGTATACTCTATCCATGGATCCTTCCCCACTAACAAGGAATATGTGTAAATTGGGAAAACCCGCATATCGTGGTACATGTTTAAGAAGAACGACCAACCATAAAACAATATTTAATATTTGGTAATTTTGTTCTGGATAGAAAAAAACCCAAGTCATTGTTGTGGTATAAAACTATGATTTATCTATCTACATTCATTAAATGAATTTATGTTTTGTTCTTAGGACTAGTTTTGCTTACAGAACTGATCCCTCTATTTTTTGAGCAATAATAACATCATCTTTTAGTTTTAATGATTAATTATATTTTTAGGCCCAAAATGGGACATGAAATCCCCTAGATAGTAAGGAAATAAGGATATAGCTTCCCGAGAAAAGGGATTTCAATTTTTAATATTATATTTTAAACTCCCAAATTTTATATTCTAATAAGATGTTGGAGCTTTAAAATGGAATTTATGTGCCCATTATTTGAATTTTTTTATTACTAGAGTTATATAGTATACATGGGTTTCAATGAAAACCTATGATTCGATGTTTTATATTTTAATAACAATTATATTGGATGAGTACAATGGCACAATATATTATTAGTGAAAATCATATATATTTGTTGATCCATGTAAATGAAATCTCCATACCATAATTCAAGCATTGATTTTTTTTATATTAATGTGAATTTTATTATTTTTATGAGATATAACCTATGTGATGGTCCTAAGATAATAATTTATATTCCAGATAATTTTTAAAAATAAATATAATATTTATTTTATCTTTGTAAATTTTGTTGAGTGATATTTAGACATGAAT
This sequence comes from Viscum album, assembly GCA_963277665.1. Lineage (NCBI taxonomy): Eukaryota > Viridiplantae > Streptophyta > Magnoliopsida > Santalales > Viscaceae > Viscum > Viscum album. The sequence continues at coordinate 1,342,254,838 of OY728132.1, forward strand.
CCTGCTAGAACATGCGTTGGAATTTGGTGAAGCTGTAAAAATGAAAGAAATAATTCAAATTAGTGTGGCCAGTTTTAAAAATCCATTATCCTTGATAGCATCTTAAAATCAATATTGTTTATCCTAAAGAGACCATGAATTCCCTTGTTAGGTATTTTCCATGTTTCAAGCCATTTTGTAACCATTCATACCCTTTTCTTAGTATATTTTATGATATTATTAAGTTAATATGTGGGGGGTTGGAGATGCATTGGTAAAATTTATGAAATTTAATGTAAAAGTAAATAGTTTTAGGTTTCTACATTTTTTAATGACAAGATTTTTTATTCATTGATTTCATGTTTAATTTATCCCTTATTGAGGGAAAATGAATAATTAATATATATATATATATATATATACTGTAATAGTTTTTTAAATTATATGATAAAAAATCACCACTAATAGATGAATTATTTTTATCATATGTGGTTTTGTGGGGTATGGGGACTCTTTCTAATAATAACTTTTGAAAAAGTAGAAAAATAAAAATTCAAAAAAAAAATGATTTTAAAAATATTTTAATGTAGAGAAAATTTAGGAATTTGCACATTATTTATTAATATGTGATTATTCATTATAATATATTTATCATTGGAAGTGAGAGATGTCACATTATTCCTGAGTTAATTTCATTTCTCATTGAGTTTTTATATATTTATTTATACTTTAGATATAAACCTTCTCCTAAAGCCATGTTTTTAATCGAGTCCTACCAGCTAAAAACCTTATAGTAATTTGATCCTTTTTTGCAAGTTAGTATGATTCATTGTTCCATTTTCAATTACAATGTGGATAATTTAGTTCCTTTATAGGCTTATGGTTTTTTATCATGTTTTCTAGATTAGATTATAAATCTATTTGATTATATATCACGGAAAATGCGATAGTAGGTTTTTTTTGCAATTCAGGATTTAGCATGATGAGTAATAGTAAATTTAGAATCTTGAATGAATAAAGTGATATAATCCACCACTTTCAATGAGAAATATTCAAATATTTTATTATATTTTTTATTTAAAAATTAAAAAATTAAATTGATCATCTAATTTTTTATTTTTTAAAGATAGATTTAACATTGATAATAATTTTATTTGGTTACATTGAATTTTAAATAATGGTAACATTGGTGCCCTTCAAAATTCCCTGTTTTGATTTTATGGTTGAGTTAAATCATGGTCTATGTGTGTGGGTATTTAACTAAATTATATATAATGATTCTTTGGGAAATAATTTATTGATTTTTAAGGTATTTCGATAAATAATTCCCATATATTAATGTGTTTTAAAAAATATGGGGAATATAATTCGTTATATGAAATTATTAACAAATACTAATGGTTTTCGGAATTTGAATTTGGGAGATATTTGAATAAATTTTTACAAATTACAGAATTTTAATTTTTAAGGAAAAAATAAGTACATCTGATCAGCCACAACATTAAGGCCCTAGAAGACACATAACAAATCTCAAATGAGCTTGATAGACCATGAAAATATCAAGGGGTGGCCTATCGGGTTTCATGAGGCCCATGATGGTACCCATACATTGTATATTATATTTGGGACATGTCCCGAGGGTGTTTTCATGTTGTGGTCAATCCCAGAATGATAAGGGAGGAGAAGATTCTTGAGATGGGGTTGTCCATAATTGTGATGGGGGTCCTCATCCCCCCGATAGACATCACTGCCACATAGGTTCCATGATTTACAACATAAATGGAGTCCATTTACAAACACATGTCTTATGTAAGACATTAAAACATTATTATAATCCATTTTTAACAAAATACCATATTTTACTACCTTTGTGACACCCCGAGCACTTAGAAAAAAATTCTCACTATGTAACAACCACTACATAATAATTTCCCCAAATCCACTGAAACACATCAGATATTCCATGTAAGGTATCTTGTTAGACTAATATTGAGTTTCTATAAAAATTAGAGTCCATTCGAGCAACTTGGATAACTTTTAGTGCATTAGACAATAACCATGAGCTCACTTTTGAGGAGAAACATTGTTAATATCATTGCTGGTGCTACGTACATAAACTTTAAAGGATGGATGAGTCAAAGGCGGTATTCCCTTCCATATTCTTCTCTTACCAAGATTATTCCATGTCACCCATGCACACCCAACTTCCTAGGAAACCCATGAATAATGTTATGCCATGCCACTATATTAATCTTCTATAAATATACTCAAATAAAATATATTTTTGGTTTTTCAATGACAGTATCATATAAAATTAATAATTAATACTATTTGAAACCTTGAGTAATTATTTTTTGTATTTATAAATATTTTAACACTGAAAATCATAGATTTTTTTCCTATAAAAGAATAAATGATCACCTACATGTAGAAGAGTACAAATGAAAGAGGATGCCAACTACCAGGCTGATGATACATTTATTTCATTAAATTTATTTTATGTTATATTTCATATGTAATTGTAATTTATTTTAGGATTAGTTTAGCCTGTTTTAATCTACCATATTTATTTTATTCTTATTCTTCTCCTTATTATTCTATTATTTTGTCTTCAACCCAATCAATCATTTTATTTTATTATCTATTTATATTTTCTTCATTCCCTCTCTCTCACTTCCACTCTCTCTCATAACTATTATTTTTATTTTATCTGCATATATTATTCGAAATATTAGATATATTACCCTAGTTAGTTATTGGATGACCCAAGAACATGGCCTGAGGGAGGATAGATTTTCTTGTATCCATTCAAAAATATTATTTTGTCTTTTTGGTATATGCTAGTAACATGAAAAGGTGTGGTGGTTTTCCACCATGACATGAAACCAAATTCTAATTATATACTTTTATTATTATCTTTTTCCTCCATTCCATTTATCATAGCATATTCTGATAGTTGATTTGAGAAACACATTGAATGAAACAATACGTGATGGTGCTAGGAATTTGATGATGTGACACTCTTGATTGACATATTCCATCAACCAGGATTATAGGACGTGTAATTTTGATTTATTATACATTTTAATTTTCAATAATATTAATTAATAGATTATTGATTCATGTATGAGATCTTATAAGATAATTAACCAAATAAATATAAATCAACTAAGGATATTGATGTTAGAGTAAAAAATTGAAACTAAGACCAAAGTATTTCTTTCTAATTTAATTCTCGTTGGAATTACATTTTAATGTACAGTTAAATTAATATTCATTGTTTTTGGAAATATTAAACCCATATAAATTTAATTATTTTCATAAAAAACAACTAAATAAAGTTGTTACTAGGTGAATTAGAGTATGTAAGTGAAAAGACTATGATTCTCCTCAAGTGAGAGGACACTGATATGCATTGTGTTTCACAAAGAAAAAAATAGAAAATTTCTTTATTTTTCTATTCCATATGATTGGTATTAATTATAGTTTTGAAATACTGATTTAATTTTAAATCCCATTACCACAATTTAAAAAAAAATCAAAAGTTTACACTAATAAATAATATAATATTATGAATTTTTTAATATATAAATATCATTTTTAAAATATTTTATTTACTAATTTTAATGTAACATGAATTAATATATATTTACAATATTCTATTCATTTCCTATAGAATATTGACCTCAATTATTTTAACTCATAGAAATTTTAACCTTAATAAATGATTATCAATATTTTTTTCTAAGAACAATGAATAATTATCTTAAACATATTTTTCATAATCATATTATTCTTATTTGTAAAATTAATATCATATAATATATTTTAATATATAAATTAGGTATTAAAATTAATATTTTGGTATAAAATTTTATTTCATTTACATGGATAAAAATAAGAGTTACATATGTAACATTACACTTGTGTTAACTAATAGAAAAAATGGATAGTTAATAAATAACTCATGGTTTCTCCAAATAATTTATATGTGTTTTTTTCAATATAAAATTTTTAGAGATTCCATATTTTAGAAATATTTTCTTATTTTACATTGAAATATTTTTCATAAATAAATTAAAATGATAAGGTAATAAAAAACATCTCTCTTCTTCATATATGAATAAGGTAGGTTAAAATACAACATTAAAAATGAATTCAGTCAAATTAATTGTTGATACTCCTTCTATTTATTCTTTTAAAATCCATCTCACAAAAAAAATTACATTTTTCACTATTAATTATCTGAATCCATTCCTTTCTATGGATAATTCTATAAAATGTTAATGTTCATAACATCAGTAATACTCTCCAATTAATCATTATTTTTCAAATTTTCTCCATCGTAATAGAAAAAAATTGTAAATATAATTAATTAATTATCAAATATAAAAAAATTATTTAATTTTATAATATATAAATAATTATTCATTCACTATGTCGAATCCACAATGAAAAATAGATGCAACGATTATGTGAAGGTATGAAATACCTCCTCTATAATAAGTTATTGATAATTTTTAGTCACCTATACTTATAGATGGTATCGAGGATAAAATTTATAAGTTATTAAATTTCAAAATTTATTAATTCATTTATAAAATTTTAACCTTTTACATTTATCTTTCTTCCATCGTGTAGTTAGAGAACGTGATTATTAATATAGTTTGTGAGAAGAATAGAACCTCCATGAACGATAAGTCTAATTTATTACAGGAAACTAAAATTGTTAGACATAACCTTTAATTAGTAAATTATTATGAATATTATAACATTATTATTATATTAGTTTTTAAAGTATTCATATAAGATAATTTCCTCAATTCATGGATAATTGGGATCAACAATCATCTGTACTCGGGGACTGCGGTCTCCAAGAATGATGAAGAATATGAATAATATATATCATAACCACCCAACAATAATGGGTTTAAAAAATATTTAATAGAAATATAAGACAAATAATACATTCATATGATTCATTAAAACATATATTATAATAATATGTAGTCACTTTCTTACCTATACGATCATTATGAACCCAATATTTTTTTCTTTGATTTTCACCAACTTGTGTAATTTTATAGTATTTATACATGGAATTTTTAAATAATATTATAAAATATAGATGAAATTTAATAATAATATATTAATAAATTTTTTATTTTCTTATATAAAATATTAATATCAATTTATGATAAATATATATCAACACAATTCCTTGAAAAATACAGAATAAAATGTTCATCTAGCTCCATCTTCATGATTCATAATTTAAAATCACATGAGTTTAATGTGGAATATTATAAATCATAATTCTATATAAATTTTTGAGTAGTATGTAATATTCTAACTCTTAACATCGTATAAAAACTAAATTATTTTCATTAGCATTATAATGCAAGTGAGGAAAAATAAAATGTGTTTATAGTAGTTATTAAAACTAAACATTGGTAATGTACTACATTTATATTAAAAATTTCTAATTTTTTTTTTAATGATTAGAATAATTCATATGGTTTATAAATTGATGATTCAAATAGTTTTTATTATCTTAAATAATTCTACAGGGACATCAATTTTAGTGAAAAATAAGATAAGATATTATTGTTTCAAACCTCATCTATTGAGACATATGTTACATTATTCACATAATTAATTTGATATGGTATATATTTTTCCCATTTTATTATGATTTCCAGAAATATCATTTAATCATTTTTTTTAGTTTCATTTTCATGATATTACTTCTTAAATATTTTTTATCATAATCATACAAATTTCATAATTAGTTTCTCAACTAAATTTCATTCTCCATAAAGTCATGAAATATATTCATTATATTGATTTTCCAATTATATTTTCATACCGTTAATAATTAATGTGATAGATTTCAGTATTTTCTTGTGATATTACTTAATATAATTAAAATAATTCCCTTTTTTGAAGTTATTCTTCATGTAAAATCACACCACTTGTAATAATAACTTATACAATATCCAATAGATATTTTCTTTCCATGTATATATTTTAAATTTAAAATGTGTTCTATATAATGAAAATATGGTTATTATCATATGAAAATTATATCATCATATTACTTTTATAAATTATTACTAATACCATCTTTAAAAAATTATTTTGTTTGAGTTTCAATTGTGGTTTTTTCTGGTGAGAACATAGGGCATTCTGATCATATTAGGCTAGCACACAGTTTTCACAATCTTCACAACATCTTAGGGAAAACCATGAAAACCTGAATCATTGGGTTTTGTATGGTTGTAAAATGATTTTAAAAACATTGAGGCCACCAAGTATCAATGATGCACCATGAAAAATGGGGAACATGTATAGGGAACATGGTTTGGTATAACTATGAGACCCTACCTAGATAGCCATGAAAACAAATTTTAATTGATATGAAAATTCCTAAAAAAATATAAACCCATTTATTCAAAACCGCTAAATCCTATTCAACCCTATTATAATTTCCTATGTTTTAGGGCTCCTATGAGCTATTTTTATAATCCAATCCTCCTCGAAGAAAGATCAAATATAGGTGATCCTTATTTTATCCATTCCCATAAACTTCCCCTTCTTGTTCTTATTCTCCCAATCTCTCCCTTCTCCTCCCTATGCAATTGTGGATGACACTATAGTGGGGAGAACTAATTACCATTGATTTCGATCTTAATACCCAGTTTAATTCTTGGTTCCTTGTTTCCATTGTTCATCATTAGATAATCCCATTTTTGGCTTTGTCATTCATGTTATAGCGATTTATATTATTATGGTTCTATTTTGACTGGCCAAATTAATTACACCTAATTTTTTTGTTTGATTAAATTGATTTTAATTATATTCTTTGAATTTTAGTCCTTTAAAATTTAAATTTTCAAAAACCCAATTCCATTAAATTTTTGGATTTGGAATTTTTAAATTGGATTCAGGTATGAAATTAGAGAAACCCCCAATTATTTTGAATTGGGGTTATATTGTGAAATTGAGGGAAATTTTTGGATTTTATATTGTTGAATTTGAATGTGTGAAATTGGTGGATTTTTTTTTGAATTTTAAATTAATGAATTTAAATTGGGAAATTGAATTGTTATTTGATTTCATATTATTATTTTGGGAAATGAAAAAAATGTTTTGAAAGAAATCGTAGAGATATATTTTAAATGAAATATTTTTTTGGATTATAAAATCATATTACTTGTTTAATGGAAAATTTTAATATAAAAAGTGTATAATTAAATGAATTTTATTTTAAACAGTCTTAATGATAATTTAAAATTGTTTATTTTTATTAGAGAACCTTCAAGCCATACGTAGGTAGTTATATTTGAAAAGATTATACAATTTATATCATTTCAAAACATAAATGTTGATCATCACAACCCAGATAGAATTGTGTTGAAGTCTCCTTAGAACATACCAAGTGTATGTGAGTATACATTTATTCCCATGTTAATTTTAGTGGGTGGAATCAATTTTCATAGATGTATTATGCCTTTATGAATATGACAATGTTGATATCTTGTCTGATTTTGAGATGTATATATTCCATCTTTTATGTTTCATTACATGAATTTTGAATTTAAATAAACTATATTATGTGATTTTTTTAATCCAATAGTTTAGAAATATTCAATTAATTTAAATTAGAATAATTTTTTAAATTATTTCAATATTTTGAAATATAATGAATGATTTTTTGAAATATTTTTTTGAAATACCAAAAATGTTTATTTAAAATTGAATGATTTATTTTTATAATTTAATGGGATATCACTTGTGGAATCCTTGTTGAGACCTTACTAGGATCTTATCTCACACCCTACCTGTGACTTTGGGATCTTGTTGTTTACCTCCACCAGGTTTTAATAGGGGAAAAGAATCATGTGGTTGTGGCTCCACCTATTTATCATTGGGCTTGGAGAGTTGAGTCCATAGGGGATAGGGTTATCAATCATTAAATTCAGGTTCTTTGATGTATTTCTTGGGGTTGATTATACCTATTGGAGTTATGGTACAATTCTCTCTACAGAGTTTCTTTTATATGCATATTTACTTGTTTATCTTATTTAGAAATTTTTTTTGAAAAATAATTAAAACATTAATTTTTAGAATACTATGTTCTAGTCACCAACCCATGGGGATCAATAACATCCTTTGGGCAATGTCTCTGCCATATTAGTTATCAGGTCTCCCTGGTAACCAGGACGGTTCCTAAAAAAGTTTTATCAAAGTAGCATTTTTTTCATCTTGTCTGGATGTTAGTATGCAGTTTTATAATCTTATTAATACATTGGATGTAGTTTTAATTGGGTTTCTAACCATATCTCACTATAATGACACTTAAGTAACCAGGTTTGTTTTGGGAAATATTTATTGATGAATAGTTCTTGCATATTCCTTGATTTTTATTTGGGTAGATTTAATACCAAATATTGTTTTGTATCTATTGGGATTAATTTGTACTTTTTATCAATTTGAGTGTTAAGGTGAAGTATTATTTATTATTTAGGGGTTTTGTGTGACATCATTTATCCTAAAAGGTGTGTTACTATGATCTTGGAGGAAGCTAATAACGAGCCTCAGTGAGCATACCCTCCTATGGACCCATGTCTGGTTGAGGTGATCATGTGTACTATCCCTTATTTAGGACATGCACCACCACTATTTCCTATATATGATCCATATATGGACCCTCAATTGGATTATCTCTAAATCATTTTTAACAATTAATTCATTATAATCCCCTATTATTCAAAAAATAAAATGAGCACTACGACAATGATAAATGGATGACATAGATGGAGCATTGCTTAGGGTTCATATAGAAACCAAAAAAAATCGTTTCGACCTTTTCCACCTTAGTGATATAAGGACTAAGTAAGAGATGGTGGGAAACTATGGTGAATAAGAAAATAAATTGGGGATTAGAATGGGAAGACATAAAATTTCATTCCACCAACTATTTTTATCTAGATTTGATATTGTGAGCATAGGCTTCAGAGTTTTTCAAACATGAGCTTGCTGAAATGAACATGAAAGAATATCAAAACAACTGTGTAGAGCTCATATAATTCTCAAATGCGATGTTATAAAATTATATGATGAATAATTGAAGTATTGAGTTATGAGTTTTATGTAATATTAATTTTTAGTTATTCTTGATGATGCATCATTATTATGCTGATGTGGTGGAAAGAGCATTGATGATCAAAATAGTCTTGGATGGAAAGTCATAGTTGTTAGGATATTCCTCTCCTTCAGTGGTAGTGTGCTTTCCTCTAAAGGGAAGAGAAAGGGTGATGATTCTAATGGTGTTTATCGATGGTATGGTTTTTGTAGACTATTGGAGTTCCAGTAAGAGGTCATTTGTTTTTTTAATAGTGTTGCAAGAAAGGGAATTCATAGAGGGTTTTCTATGAGGCACCAAAGATATGTTTCAAATATATACCCTTAGGTAACCTACTTAATTTCTTCTATGTATTTTCCACTCTAAATAGAGACACAAGGTCATTGAAACCATCAAAAAATACAGTGCAAGCACATGATTCATATATAAATAGGATTCGATGAATGGAATCTTGAAAAAAGAATAATCACATGGTGTAAGAATCTCAAGAAGAATCGGGTCTGGGTATATCAACCATGATAGGTACCATCACTATAGTATTATCATTAGTAGCTAGTTTATTTAATACTAGGAAATCTCATTCATTTATTTCAACCTATACTGTTAATATGAGAAATCATTATATAGAGGTGTTATATAAAGTGATGGATATTATTACACCCCTTCTTATGAAAAGATAAAAGGTTATCCCTAATATCACTTGTGTTTTTTCTCAATCACATGTTTATCATTCTTTGTGCTTTTCTTGTTATCAACATGTAACAACTAGATTTGATATTCTGGATAGTTTGGATCATTGAAAAGATATAATTGATTTATTTTTATCCTTGATGACACTCAGTCACTACAACCAATTGTGTGTTCTATGTCATTTAAGGAGTATGCGAGCCATGGTTGATTAGATCCAGAACATCCTATCTAGAGTTGGTGAAACAGATTTTTATTTTTAATTTTAATCTGATCAGGAATATTTGAGATTTGATATCTTTCACGTTGTGGCTATGTTTCCCAATGTGTATCTATATGACTTCTCCAGTTTTCTACTATTGTGGGAGGTATTGTTTTCTATTTATTTAGATTATTGTATTCAACCAGTTTATATTCCCTCTTACCAAATGGAGATGATTGAAATGAATGACATGAATACCCATTGGATGATCTTCTAGAGAAATAATTTATATTACAACCTTTTCCTCCTTTGGTTACACAGAATCTCTTTTCTATGAAATTTTATGGCTCACAAACCCTATTTTATTATAATTAAAAACTCAATCATGTTTTGTTAAAGAACATGTATCCATAGACATAGAAAAATGATATGTTTGATTAGTTGAATGTGGAGAATTGGTTCTCAATTATTGATTTTTGGTATCGTTACCATCAGTTGAGAATAAAAAAATTTGGCATAAACTATTGATGGATTTAATGATTATTTTTTCATGAGTATGTTGATATAATTATGGAAGCATTTGTCGATGACATCCTAGTTTACTTTTATTCTTATAGAGGATCATTTGTATCATCTGAGAAGATTTTTGGAATTGATGAGAAATCACAGTCATTATTCCATGCATTCAGAATATGATTTTTAGATTCATGAATTCAAATTATCGGTACATATTGTTTCAGAACACAGTATTTCTGTTGATCATAAAAAGGTAAAGGTTGTTATGATATGGTAGAAAATATGTAATGTGTTTTATATCCAATTATTCTTGTGTCTAGATGGGTTTTATCATTGGTTTATAAAGGACATAGAAAATATAGCCTCTACGCTGAATTCTCTAAATTGAAGGGGATAAATGTTTTCTTGTAATGAACAATGACATAGATATTTTGTTGAGGTGAATCATCATTTTACTGATGAACATTTTTGGAATCTTGGAGAGGTCATAAAGATAAGTGTTGTATTTTTTGATGCATTCGATTTAGGTTTGGGCTCTATTCATATTCAAGTTGATCATGTTGTCACCTATGGATCTCATCAACATAGGGAACATATGAAGAATTACCTAACATATGACCTGAAACTTTTAGTTTTGATGCACACACATAAAATATGGCATCACTACATTTACGGAGAAGGTATAAAAGGTTTTAGACCACATGATCTTGATTTATATACTCTATAAAAAATATTTGAATCAACACCAGAAGTTTTGGGTGGAATACATGGGTTCATATGATTTTGAAATTACTTATTCTCCCAAAAGAGTAATTTCATTGAAGATGATTTATGTAAGAAACTTTCTACACAAGAAGATAATGTATCATGACATGAGTGGAATTTTATGTACCTCACTGCACAATTGCATATTGGAATTCAGGAATCAGGTGCAGAAGTTTCTTTGGACAATTTTTAGTTGACATCCGCTCTTCTAGAGATGATTCCTCATTATTAGCATCACGATGACGAGTTATATTTTATTTGAGACTATCTTTATGGCTCGGAGACCATTATAAAATGGATATTCTCCACTACGAACATTATTATTTTTCATAATCATTTAGATGTGTCCTTAGTGGTAAAGATAATTTTTTTAGGGATTTTCCTAATACCCAGTGGATAGTGAACCCAGGAACAATGAGGATGTCATATGACACAACGTGTCTACTATGGAGGCCAGGTATTAGGTGTTGAATTATTAAATTTCTCTCTCATTTTTACAAATACCAATAGGTTAGGGCTGATCATCATAAGCCTTTGGGTATGCTTCATCCACTACCAATCTCTTCTTGGAAGTGGGATGAGATCTATCTAGAATTTGGGATTATGATTCTATGTACCAATAGATTGAATATTATGATATGGAATTTGATTGATTGAATAATGAAATTGGCTCACATCATTCCAATTTATGAAAAAATCAATGTTGTGGAGTTGGGAAGTTTTGATTTGAAATAGAATATTCATTTTCATGGAGTCCCATTAATTATAGTCTCTCATTGGGATCCTCAGTTTAATTCTCATTTTTGGACTAGCCATTAAGTGGTATTGAGATATTATGTTTGTTTGATCACGACATACCATCCACAGTCTAACAGCCAGACACATAGAGCTTAATAGATTCATAAGGATATTATTTTTTCTTATGTTCACAAATTTGGTTGATTTTCTTATGATAATTTGGTGATTTTTTTGTTTTATTATAAAATTATTTACTCATAACCAATCATAATTGATCTTTTTAAGTACTTGTAAAGATTTCCTTGCGGATCCTCATTCAGTTAGTCAGAGTTTGGTGAATATTCCATGGTTTGATTGTTTTTGTTTCAAGATATGACATTATATATTTTGTTTATTCGTCATATAATATTGATGGCATAGAAAATATATAAGTATTATGATGATAGTAATGGTAGAACATTGGAATCCTTAGTTGGGAACTAGGTTGTCATGAATATTTCACCACGATAGGGTCATCGATGTCTTGGGAGGAAAGTGACACGTGATCCATATTTTGTGGGACCTATTGAGGTTATTGATAAGGTGGAAAAATAAAATTATCATTTATAATATCCACTACATCTGACATCGATACATAACATGTTTTATATATCACACCTAAGAAAGCAACGATCGCCTCCATCTCATGTTCTGAGATAGAGTGGTCACGAGTTCTAACCTGATTTATCCCTAAGTGAATGACTATATGATAGCAGATGTTGAAACCATGGGAATTTATATTAGTGTGAAGCCATTAGTTCGTGTGATATGTACGCATATTTCAGTTTCACATGGTACATGGGATAAGGAGGTATTGGTGAGAGAGGAGCGGCCTCATTGTTTTCCAATGGAAGCTTCTAAGTAGTCATTCTATGGGTAGACCATTTTATGATGGGGTGGTTTTAACACATTATTTCTATTTTTCTCATCTATATATTCTTCTTTAAAAATGATTTGGATGGGTTCATTTGTTGTTGTTTTTAGTGGGAAATTTGGAATATTCTAACCTAGTGCATGATTAGCACCTGGTTTCCCAAATTGTGCCCCATCTTAGGGTAGACCATGAAAACACTGATAGTGGGGTTTTTTCATAGTTTGTGAATGGTTTGAAAAACCATGAGTTCACCTACTAGAATCATTAAACCTTGGAGAAAAGGAATTCATGAATAGTGAGAAATTTTGTTCTAATAGTGTGACCCGACTCAACTAACTGTTCATGCTACATTTCATTGATCCAAGAATTGTTAGAAATATTCTAGGAGACTCCTTTTTGACCCCCTCTCAAGTATATTTTACCATATTACATTTTTCATAGGTATTAGGACTCCTAATAACCATTTTTCATTCCTCCACACTTTCTCTAAGGAGTATTGATGCTAAGTGATATTCCTTTAATCCCTTCCTAGTAAATTTATTCTTACTGTTCTCATTCTCCCTCACTCTATATTCTCCGACACAGGGCTTCATTTATCACCATGTTGTGGGAAAATATAAAGGCCATGTTTTGGATGGAAAACAAAGGATTAACTCCTATATAGTTTTTGCAATAATTTTCCATTGGTTAATCTCGATTTGGGATTTGGGATTCAGGGTCTAGCGATCCAAAGGTAGATGGTTCTATTTTGGTTAGAAATTTTAATTAAACATAAACTTCTTGATTTTATTGAATTTCATTCAATTGAATATAGGGTATTTTATTTTATTGAAATTGAGTTTTTAAAAACCAAATTCAATTAAATTTAGGGATTTGGTTTTGGAAATTGAATCATAACATGAAATTGGGGGAAAGCCCAATTATATCGAATTAGGGTGAAATTTTGAAATTGATGGAATTTGGGGGAGTATAAATTGTTGAATTTGAAAGTTTAAAATTGATGGAAAATATTTTAAATATGAATTGATGAATTTAAATTCAGAATTTTAATTGGGAAATTTCTTTCAAATTTTATTTGGATTAAAGTGAAAAATTTCTTAGTAAGAAACCTTTGTGTATTATCATGAATTTTTTTAATACCTATTTTGGGTTTTAAATGAAATATTTTTATATTTGAAATATGTTATTTGATTGTTTGTATTTCAATAAATATTTCTGTAAATTTTCCATTATTTATTTGTTAGTATAGCACATGTAAACCATAAGTAGTGAGTGAGTTACTGGAAAACATTCTAGAGTTAATGTCATTCCAAAACATAAATGTAGAACATCACATCCCTGATTAGATAGTGATGAAGCCTCCTTTGGATATTCCAATGGGATGTGTGTATACACATAATACAATGCCAATATGATTATTTGGAGTCACTTTTACAAAAACTATCATACCTTTATAGAAATGACCTTGTTTCTCACTTATTTGAATTTTAATACAACATATTCCATTTTTGAAAAATATTTTACCTACCATGTGAATTTATATAAATTATTTTATATAAAATGTTTTATTAAGAAATATTTTAGTAATATTCTATAAATTTAAATGTGAATTATTTGATTAAAGTATTTCTATGTTTTATTATATAAATAGTCATTTTTTAAATATTATTTAAGTTTCCATACTTGTTTATTTAAAATTGAAGGTATTATTTCGTTAATTAAATTTGGAAAGAGTCACATAATGCCTGGTGTGACCCTACTATTAATTAAGTCACATAATACATGTGTGTTATGGTTTTTTTATATTATCTCCTTTATTGTTCGATTAGGGTGATATCAATATTTGGATGTGGTTCAGTTATCGATCCTTCTTCATGAAGATTTGAGTATGTTAGGATTTTATTTATCTATCCTTTTTTGAGGTAGTTTTCTATATTGATTTGTGTTGTCTATACCTATTTTACTCATGTTAAAGTTCAATATATGGGGTTTATTTTTTTTGAATATTGATCGGTTTATCTTATTTCTTAATGTTTGCGGAAAAATCCTTTCTAGATACATTTTTTAAGATTCTTGGTGCTAGTCATGACCCATGGGGATAAGGAATTATCTCAGGAAATGTCAATGTTGTCTTGGTTATTGGATTTCCAGGTTACATGGTATGATTTGTGACAAAAATAATATTTCCCTATACCTATTTTCAAATTATAATTATATTTTATCTTTTATGATATGGGTTTCCAAAAATGTTCTAAAATTAAATATTACATTTTCCACACTGATAATTTTGAAAATCAATTTTGTTTTCAATTTATGATATAAATGTTCCAAAATTTCATCTACTATGAAAAATTTCATATTATATTAATCTATATTGACCTAGAATTAAAATTAATAAAAAATATTTTTAACGATATATAGATGGGTCGTTATTAAAAAAATTAATATAATTTACACAACTTATTGTGAATAAATCATTCTTTTACAATTTTCATTTTACGATACGTTCTCTTTATGAATTCAAGTACTCAAAATGGAATTTATTAATATGATTGATTAATATAAAAATGAATTTGAAATTTTATAAATGTATAAGTTAAATTATTATATTAAAACAAGTATTCCAAGTGCTTACAATGGAATTCAATATTTATGTTTTATTCTTGATAATGGGTGCACAATAGAGGATATAATCCACATTTACTATCATTTTGGATTTTGGAATTATAATATATATATATATATAGAAAATGATTCATTATTTATTTTTACTTTATAAATCATAAGATATATTAGCAGGACATACATTCAATAATATTTCTATATGAATTACCTATATTCCACTACATGAAAGGAGGGTGTTCCCCAAGATTCCCAATAAATCAACTAATTAGGAAAATGTTTAAAAAATATTTATCCATTTCCTATATAATGTAAAGACCATATGAATATTTATTTTCGATGAGTTTCATTTAAATAGAATGGGATAAATGATATGGAATGCTAATTTATTTTAATTTGGGTCATGTTGTCATGTTTATTGATGGAATAATGAATTATTCCATAGGGAACCATATGAAAATGATATAATACCCATTTTATTTACTTATTTTTTTATGATAATTAGTTAGAAACCATTTGGTCTAAATATTTATTATTTTTAGCATGTGATGGGTGTTCTTTAAATTGTATGTCCAAAAAATTTTGTATTGTTTCTAACTCCTGAGATTTTATTCAACCTCAATATTGAGCCTAGACCACAGTGTTATATGGTAAGTGTTCATACCTGACTAAGATATTCCATCATGGAATGGATACTTGATGTATGCATATGACTTAATGTTTATATTTATTTCCATATTTTTAGGATTCCATGGTCTTATAATATGACCATGTTTATTTTATACTTTTTAAGATCATTTTCAATTTCTTGATTCCTTTCTCATTATGACTTCATTATATTTTTCACATCTACCTTGTTATAATTAATTATTATATTTACCCTTAATAATAGTTTGACATCACCCCTTTCTTAATTTTTTACTCATCCATAGTTATGAATAAAATTATTAAATATGTTAATAATAGATGATTATCTTGTGTGGAGAACTTATGGGCCACATTGAAGACACAATATAGATTTATTATATTCCTATAGATTAAACAATTTTTCCAACTATTATGAAAACCTGAGATTATATATTTAATTATTTTTCTGAAATATATAAAACTATAATATTATTGATCCATATATTTTAAATGTCAAAATAATATGTGAATCGTAGATGTGTATAATAGATATTGTGGTATATGATGTGTTTTCGTCATCTGATTGTGGATTGAGGGTCTGGGGGCACTACAGTTAGTATATGGGGAGTTATTAGATAACATTAGAGTCTGGAATGATGTTGGATGAGGATAACTTATGATTTAGGAATGAAATCCATTGTTCATGAGTTAAAAAAGTTGTTATATTCAATGTTATAGATAAAATATTATGGTATTAGTATTGATTATAATTTTTTGATTAAGAATCATGATATGATAATTTTTGTTAAGAACCTGGTCATATGTTTAAGTATTATATATCATATAAAAATATTCATAATGTATGGATTGTGTTATTATCAAAAAAATAATACATTTTCTACATACATTAATGTTGATGATGTTTTAGTGTAGAGTCATCTAGGTGTGAAAAATTCAAAAAGAGTTGGTCGAGTATATCTCATTTATCATTCTAGTGTGTGGAGAATGGACATAACTAAAAATATTTTTGAACAATCCATTGGGGTATTCTTAGGTAAATTTAAAATCTCAAAAAAAATTATTATGAGTTATTTTATAATATGATTTTTCGGAATATTACATGATTAGTGATGGTAATAGTAAAATTTCCTTGGATAAATGAGAATGAACCTTAAGAATCATAATTTTTTATGCACATAATTTATCAATTATTTATTCAAAGATCACACATTTCACTTGGTATAATAACTTGTTTATGAGTATGCCTTCATAAATATTATTTTACTATAAATGAATGCACTGAAAATTGATTTAATTGAAAATGTAGTTATTCTTCAAAGATGAAATTTTTTTTTTAATGATTTAAGATAATAAATATTATTATTATTTCAAACCATCATTCAGGATATATAAAAAACAATATTAGTATAGTGAAATTATTTATCACACCAAAGAAGAGAAGTTTGGAGTCTCATGACATCTTGGGTGACAAATATATTGAATAAAAGAAGGAAAATTTCCTTCCAATCCCAAATAGTGGATGGAAAACATTGGATAAGGACTAAGTAAAAAAATGTTTTATGTTGTGAAATTGAGGACATATGATTTAATGCTAGTGGCGTTAGGTGAAGCATTCATTTAAATCGATATAAAAAGATGATTTTTTTTTTAATTTTACAAAAGATATTAATGTTCAATTTTCATTTGAAATTTTACATTAATTCTTTTATATCATTTAATTATCCTTAGTTTCTTAATATGTCTTGAATTATTTAATGTGATTTTTTTAAATGGGGATAAATTTATATCCCATTATTTTAGTACATATATTTTCCTTTAAATAATGTTGATTTCCAAATTTTCATCACACACACAACAAAAAAACCCCATGATACATTATTAAATTACAAAAAACCATAAAATGAAAAATAGGATAACATAACATAATATATATATAAATATTTATTTAATTATATGAAAATTAATTAAATCTTAAAATTGTTATGAAAAAATATTAAAAACAATTGATGTAAAAGATAGTCACAAAAAAATATTTATCATTATATTTTTATATTCAATAAAAAGATAAATATGAAATTTTCATAATATATAAATAATTAAAATAATATTAGTTTGAAATTTATAATAACAAAATTTGCATATAATGAATTTTACATTATTTTATGTACCAATTATCTTGGGTGAAAATGTGTTTATAGAAAATTAAAATTTTTATGTATCTACCAATATTTAAAATATTCATATAATTTCAAAACACTATTTAAGGGATGATATATGTAATTATGTATTTGTATTATTCCCTTTAAAATATTTTTATAAATTTGACAACCCATGGAGAATATTTTTTTTTTAAAATGTAAACAATTTCATTAATTATGAAAACTATTTTTTGACTTTTAATTTTATTAATTAATATATTTTAAATAATTTGTTATTTATTGATTTTAATGTATCATTATCACATTTTTTATAATTAATATATTTAGGATATATTTTTTTAATTATTAATATAAACCAACCTTATATTTTATAATTAAGAACTGGATTATCTCAAAAAAATGTTTTTAAGCACAAAGCACATTTAGTTTGAATTAGAATTTTATTAATCATTGTTATTTTATATGATAAAACTAATATTATATAAAGGAAAATAATAGTAAAATTATTTAATAATATAAACATTAATATAAAATAATTAGTAATTAACAAAGGTGAAATGAAATGTTACCATGGTAAAAGTTCAACTTTTTCTAGTGAAAAGTGTTTGGGAAAACCCATAAATGATAGATTATATTATCCAAACATAGTTTATTTGAGTAGTTACAACCATAAAATCTACAATTATACAAATTTTTTAAATATGAGATCCTTTAAAAATGATATAGTGTAAATAAAAAACTTTATATGCCAAGCTAATTACAAAAGTACCTTCCGCTTCACTTAAAAATGGGAAACAGACCCCACTTCTTTACATACTAATAAATATTAGTTAAATGAATACAATATCTCTAGTTTAAAAACATTAACCCTTTCCCACTAATCATATCCTTTTTATACACTTAATTTTATAATTCCTTTTATTTAAAGGTATAATTCTATTGAAAATTGTGTTTCCCCATAATATCCTCCTAATCATTCATATTTAATTTATTCTTAATAATATTCAATAATTTTTTTATAATATGAATTTATTACCATATATATTTTGATATTTTATTATAATAATTTCAATTCAATTACCCATTTTTTCTATAGCGTTCAATGAATTAACTATTTTCATAGACCCTATGTGCATGTTGACTACTGCCTTAAAGACACTTTGTTATTCAGTTTTGATAACCTTCTTCTATATAAGGATTCAATGGTGGTTTTTATAAATTTTTTAATTTATTTATCAATTTTACGATTATGAAATTATAACCATTTATTTTAAACTTCATTCCATTCAATCATTATGGAAGAATATTGTTAATCACTTGTTGTGTGGACTACCTCATCTATTAGCGAAAAGTATCATTTATTCCAACCACCTAAAATTGATAGATATAATGTTTAATTAGTAAAAAAAATATGAATATTTATTAATTATTATTATTCAAATGTGATAATGCTTTATATACCATCACTTTGAGAATTCATTAACAAATCGGTTTATTAATCTTGGGTATGTACAGACTGTAGTTTCAATTAAATATGAAATTCATTTGCAACCACCGAACATTTTAATGGATCTAATAATATATTTTATACAAATATGCGATATATATTACATTTATAATCATATATAAATGAAATATTAATATTTTGTAGTATAAATTTAATTATTTATCGATCATTACAACATGATCCTATTTTTCGATTCACTACCTAATTGAGTGATATTGTAATTTTTTTTAATGAATGAAAATGAATTGTTTATTAAATTCATTAGGTATAATAATAACAAATTTATTATGGTGTATGATTATAGGGTAACAATATTAATATCTACATGTGTTAATAATATTCCATCTCTGTTTATTAATAATATCCAATACATGTGTTTCTTCAACGTTACCATCAAGAGGTGTATTTTATACTATCATTTGATAAAATATAAAAATTATAAATAATAATTATACACACACAGATATATATATATATATATATATATATATATATGAAAAACAAATTTTAAATATTGGAATTTTGAAATTGGTACAAATTTTCATAGACCAACAATATCATTACATAGAACATGAAAGATAAGTAAAAGTGTTTAAACCTTACGTTAATAACAAGGTGTAATAAAAATAAAATATTCAATTTAAGTAATTAAAAATGAGTTACATAATGTTTTATATAGACTAATAAGGTTTTTAAATATATAATTAAGATAGTTATGGTTAGTTTTTATGTATATGGAGTAAGAATATCATTTCAAGGAAACAAGTTAAGAGAGTTTAGTCTCAAAACCCTTTAATGAGGAAATATTTAATTTTCATAGCAACGTTATTTTATATCATCCACATTTTGAATTTTAATTTTTTTTATCATTAATTATATTTTATTCATCATATATGAGTATTATTTTCTAGATATTTCACTATCAATGGTTTGGATTAAAATGTTAGTCTAATTATATCTTATTTTCACAAGTAGATTATTTTTAACCTATAGTTGAGAAATCTCTTCTTGAAATTGTTATTATATGAATATTTTAAGGAAAATATATATATAATGGGAGATAAACTTTTAAATTTGGTATTTTAAATATCTAAATTAATATCCTCCCCTTTCCTGAAACTCTCCCTCAAATAATAAAACATCATTTCGAAGAATAAATCATACACTTACTGATGAATATTTTTTCCACCATGTCATAGTTTTATTGATAAAATGTGTGATATAACAAAAACGTAATTCATCTCAATTTTCTTTTGGGATTACCTTCAACTATTTTTAGATTAATGTTTTATTGTTCTTTTTCTAAAATCTTATTCATTAGAGGGTTTTAAATAATTATAAATTCTTCCTACAAAGGTATATTAACAAAAAGGTTTTCATTTGATAAAGTGTTAAATATATTGAAATTTATTCAATAATATGTTATTTATTTTTAACTCTATTTAAATAATTTAAAAAATTAAATTAATAGTATTAAAATTCTCCACATTTTCCATATTCAACAGTAGGAATCCCTTTAAACAATTTCTATGTTGACATATATTTCCACTGACATTGTCATTTTATAATATAATTATTATTTATGAATTCAATGTTTCAAAAAGAATATTATTTTCAATATTTCCAAAAATTAATGATTTAAGATATATGAAAAATGTAATTGAAAATCATACATAAAACCAATTTTCAGTGTTCTTTACAAAGTATTCTTCATCTATGTTATATTTTTAATCAAGTGTATTCCTTAAATAAAATGAATAACCACATTTATCTAGACATATTATGAAATTATATTATACACATACTATATGATATGTAAAATATTTTACCAGACTAATTATTTAGGATTATAAAAACAATATACATCCAATTTTCTACCACTGTGAATGACCTATTTTCAACTACATGATTGATGGGTGATCAGATAAATGCTCGACACATTGATATAATGTGGAAATTTTTACAAAATCTTATATCTATTATATTTTTAGTGGAAATACCAAATAGAAACTAATAATTTTTAGTTGTATATACCTATAATTATTCTTAAATTCATTTATTTCCATGGGGTCATCATGATTTTTTAATGAAAAATAATAAATTATATATTAGGAAACCACATAAAAATTATATAAAAAAATATTTCATTGTGCTTTTATGATATATAGATTGAAACAATTTGGATCAGATTTTTTTTATTTTCATTGAGTGACCAGTGGGACCTAAAATATACCTCCCACTATTCTATTGGGTAATTGTTCCATATCATGATAAAACATTGTGTTCCTTTATGAGCCAAGACAACTAATTTTCTTGGGTAATTTATTGGGACAACTATGTTATAATAATAAGTAATGACACCATGAGATATTCTTATGATTTCATGTTTTCTGGTTTTTCCAATTTTTTAAGACAACATTTTATTATTATATGATCATGGTTATCCCATATACTTATGTCATAAAATTACCAATCTCGAGTCAATGATAATTAGTATATCGTGGTTGGCATGAAATATCTTATATTATGATTTACTATTATTTGTACCCTGACTGAGTTTTTGATCCCAATCAGTTATTATGTTTCCTTTTCCCTTGGTTATAAAAAAATATTATGTTTTATTTACCATGATGAGTATGATCGATTTAGACTTTATAGTCAAGGTGAATGATATATATATGGATTTATTATCAACTTATATAGTGGGAACATATCCAATTGTAAAAAATAATTGGGATTTAGTTGTATATTAATTTTACCAAATATTTAAAAATATAAAATTAAAAGAACAAGTATTAAAAATTTGATAAAGTCATGCCAATCATGTATGTATATCAAGGATCTTGTTATAATTCATGTGATTTCATCACATGATCTAGAATAATGGGTCAAGGCATGCATCAAAATTCCCCCACCAAAATACTTTAATATATCAAATATATAATATATATATATGATCAAACACATACTAATTATATATAAACTATCATGATATCATACTCATAACGTGAGTTAATAAATAAAAAAATGATTAGATATCACATAACAATATTTTTAGTAATTTACTAAACAAATCCATGAAATTCACAACAACAAGGAAGACATAAAAATGTTTTTTAGGGAAAAAATATTTTGAATACCAATGTCATTTCCACCATAGATAGGGGGATTCAATTAGATTCATTCTACACTTTTATATGAAATAAATAGGATATAACATTGAATGTTTTATATTTTTTGTGAAAAATATTTTAAAAACACATTTTTCCTTATGATCTTGAAAAAAACCCAACACATTATGCTCATCACATGACATAATAACCTACAATATACCCTGGTAACAAATATTTTATAGGTAACATAATATCAGGGATTAACCGTTTTATTATCAATACACTAAATCAATATATGTAGCCAACATGAAATTGTTATAATGTTTTGAATGGATTATATATAACAAGATGCATTATATATTCATAAACGTTATAATTAATGATATAAACTCATTACATAAGAGGGGATCTATGTAAATATCAGGTGTTCTGACACTGGATATGACTTCTATTTGCTGAACATTTATCTATTTTCATAATTCAGATTATCTATTGTAATATCAAGAAAAATATTTATGTAAAAATATAATAATAACTAAAACTAATTTCTTTTAGGGGAATACATCTATAAAAATAGATTTTTTATTAACGATTATATTGAATACATAATCCCCATATTTATTAATTAGATTATATTACTAAGAAAATATTACGTCACAATATCAAATGCCTCTATTTTAATAAATTATATAATAAATATAGATTTTATATAAGGTTATTTTCCTAAATAAATTATAATATATCCAATGAATAATTTCTTTCACATCATTTTATAATGTATTGAAAATCAATGTGTTTCATTTTACGTCATTATTTTTGAATAAAACTAAAAATATTACAAGATATGAATTTTTTATTTTTACCGATATAATAATTTATTTTTCATATTTTTCATCTATCTTAATATAATCATAATCACCATTGCTAGAAGAGAACCATAATTTCCCTAAAATTTATATTTATAATACATAAATAATATTGTGTCATGATGTAAAACTTATAACAATAGTTAAAAAATTAATAAAATATATTATTGACAATTAAATACTATATAGTATATAAAATATGGTATTATTAAATAATGTATAATATAGGATGTTGGGATCATATTCCTAAAACATTGAAAAATTGCATGGATAAAATTTACTAACATAGAATATTAATTTTATCAATATCTTATTTTAAAAAATTCTACTTAATTAGATAAAATTTTCTACCACACGTGAAAATCCATCATATCATTCATTGAAAAGTAAATTTATTACCAAAAAACACTATTATGAAATAGATAAATCTTATAAAAATCAACAATCCTTAATAATTTAAATATCTTCTAGATCACTTTATTGATCTAATCAATCCACACCCTTGAATTATATACTCTATGATATCTTTAAATAATAAAAAAATTATACAAAAATAAAAAATTCATTTTTCAATTATTATGTTATATATATATATATATAATTTTGTTAATTTATGATAGGTATCATATACAATAAAAGATAATATAATTAATTTATATAATCTTTAAGTCATATAATCACTATTAATAGAGCAACCTAGACCCCTTTAGGTTTTATTGGAATTTTAGGGTCCAATGTATATAAATTGTATAATTGAATAATGTACATATTTATAAATTTCATTCTCTAGTTTATAAGTTTCTATTTAATCCTCAGGACCTCTCTATTTATCCCCACAGATAAATCATTCATCATTCTTCTCATAATAAAATTATTAGACATCACTAATCGTGATTCACAGTTAAATCAAAAAACCACAATGGTATGGTTAAATCAGTGTGAATTATTTTTTAAAAATCACTTGCCTTATATTTGAAACCATTTGACATATTAATATGAATTGATATCACTCATATTAAAAAACACATTGACAATTTGTATAGTACTAAATAATAAAATGTTATTCACGTGATATTTTTAACATTGTTCTCCCACAATGTGCTTCAAAACTAGGGTGAGATAAGATTAATATATCATTATTTAAAAATATTACTATAATTTAGACATCACATCACATAGTAATATCAGATAGCTATGAGAAAATTTTCATTTATTATATTTTGGGATGAGTTACAATGGAAAAAATCAAACAAAACATCTTGTCATTTCCTTATAATTGAATTTTTCTATATTTAATTCTATACATATCATAATATATTCGAATATTATAATAAAGTGTTCTAGGGAATAATAAAAAATGGGATTCATCAATTTTTTAGTAGTTGAAATCTTATCAACTTGCTATAAATGGATAGATAATATGAATGAGTGAAAAAATCACCAAAAATGAAAAAACATAGTAAATATATTAGGTTATAAGATAATGTTTCCATGAATAATGATAAAAAGGAAAGAAATCTCAAATGAACTAATATATAATACAAAAAAGGTGTGTAGGATCAGAAAACTTTTTACATGTGTTATGAAGAATAATCAAAGGTAAGTTGAAATATTGTATGTCCTTGAATAGTAGTGCAACAAAAAATTATAGTATAAGAATAATCATATAAAATTTTTGAACAAATATTCCCACATCACCTTAATAAAATAACTTGTGAATAATGATTCAAACATATCATTAACATAAATAACATCTAAAAAGCCTTTCAAAATTTTATTCGTAAGATAAACATGTAAATAATTTTTCATAGATACCACTATGATAAAAAAAATATGACAAAAAATTAACATATCTCATTCATGAAACATTTCATCATATCATGTGACAGCAAAAAATTTCTAGTACATTGGTTTTTATATACAACCCTACTAAACCTTATCCACACATTTTATTATAATATCTAATCAAATATTTCATATTATTATAAATAACTATTTGACCTAAAATAGGGTTTCATAACATTATAAAATCTTATCAACTAATGAAATAATTATAAATTAATATAAAAAGAAAAACCACAAAATAGGATTATTTAAAAAGAAGAAATAAAGAGTGATTTAGGAAAAAATAATTCATTATATAAATCCTTCGAAAATGCACTAGAAAAAAATATAATGCTTCCTAAAATTATTTTCTTACAAGCATCTTAAAAATATTTGATCTTCATGTCATCTTCTAAAACCCGATTTGTTTAAAAATAATTAGAAAAACTATTAAAATTCTTATTCAGAACAAATTCAATTTAATATATTATTATATTAAATAAATTATAATGTAATATAATATTAATAAGATAAGATTATCATTGAAATGAAAATCCATTTTATATTTGAAAACTGTTTTTTCGATTCCCCCATAAAAATGATGATTAATAAATTGGGTTTTAATGAATAGAGTTGTTAAAAAGGAAAACCTGAGGATAATAAAATGAATTTCTAAAAGAAAAATGACATCATAGATGGTCTCCAAAAAATAAGACACATCATAAGGTCCGGATGGATTTTGGCACATTTTACATGGAATCTTAGGACAATGTTTATAATAAGTTACCTGGCATGAATCATTATTTTTTCCATAAGGGATGTTTTCCCAAGGTGTGTTGTGGAAATATGCTAGTTTTTTTTCCAACTATGAGGGACCCTTAATCTATTAAACATTAAAAAAATTAGCATGTGTAATTTTCCATCCAATATTATTTATATTATTCTTAATTACTTGCTATTTTCATATCTCCAGGAGTTGATTTCAGATTAAAAACATGGATTTATTAGAAATATCTCTAACCATGAATTCATTTATATAGTTTTATAGATGATTACAGACATTAAAGGGATTACATCGAGTTCCAAAACATCATTTATAATTGATATAGACAAGGCCAAAAATATGATCTAATTGAGCTTCTTATTATATTTGATTCAACATATGGGGGTTCTTTTTGGCTATCTGACTTATTCATTATGTTTTATCTACTCTCCATTTCAACATTAAACATCAAGGGAGTGTGATTAATATTTTTCCAATTGTTTCATGGTCATAGATAGATAGAAATTATTTCCCCATGTCTCTTCATTTTTCCTCATGAATACTTCATAAAATATGATTCCAATTGAATTCATGTTATATATACCAACATAATATTCTAAAGTAAATTTAATTTTATATCTCAACTACATTTTTCTGATGATATAATTCTATTAATTAATAATAACAAAACATCCCTCCAAAGGATCATAAATTTTATGAATGGTTATTATAAGTGCAAAAGGAGATGCATCAATTTCGAAAATATTAGTATTCATATTTCAATATCATTTTTATATCATTGAGAAAAAAAATATTTAATAACTTTTATAAATTAATATAAAAACATATACTATGTAAAATTTGGGAGATTATAACTTCTCCAAGAATAATTTTTATTCTACAAAATGAGTTCATGATTTCAACAATCACATGACTCATTAATAACTATATGTCCAAATTCATATAATTTTAGGGCTATTTAATAATAGTCAACAATGTCCTAACCTACATATCGATGCATGTGCTCTCAGTTCTGAATGTACCAAAAACGATGGTTAGTAACATCGAAAAAATCATGCATTCCATTGTTTGGGATTATCATATAAATGATCAGTATTATAGGGAATCAAGGTCTAGAAAAAAATCCTAAGGAATCTGGTGGAATTTTTATTGGATATAATGTTGAAACCAAGTAAAATAATGAAGATAAATTTTTATGGGTGGTCCTAGAGGGTTAGTCATTTTGGATCATTAAATAATATAAAAACATGGGGAAAATTTAAGAAATATGAAAGGCATGGTCTTTAACCCATATTAGATGTTTTGTTTGTATTTACCATATATTCATTGGTAGTACAAATGGATTGTTGGGTGTTGTGATATAATCCACTAGAGGAATTACTGGGTGAGTGTAATCCTATGCTTTACAGGTTACCAAACACTTGAAAACATATTTTATCATGTTTCTGATTTTTCCACATTCATTCATTAAATTCTCCACTTGCATCTATGTGATGTCTTCAAAAAATAATATCTTTCTCATGAACCTGATAAATTTGTTTTGAATAGTGCATTGTTGGCATCCTTCTCAATAAATAAATATCATCTATGCATCAAGGATAATCCAAAATTGAGAGTGGACAATATTATCTAGTGAATAGATATAACAATACATTTTTTATTTTCTATTCGTTTGGATTGGAATCAGTTTTTTTAGAAAATGATGTGATAAGATGTAAATTAAATAATGTTTTATAAATGAAATTATATTATTGGACCACTAAAAAATAATATGTTTATCGCTTTTTCATTGAATGTAATTCAGAAAGATCTGTGAGGAGTGGCGTAAGGAGTATTATTGGAATTGGTATTCATGAGGGTAATGGCCATATATCTTTTCATTCAAAAATTCATTGGGTGGAGGGTAATGTCTTAGAAAATGTATAGGGATGCTCTTATTTAATATTTTTGTTGGGGCATCAATAATTATATGAACAAATCAAGGGTGTATGTTTTTAAAATATTTTATTTTACCTTACAACCCCCATCTTAATTCCTAGATTTTTATTGGGGTTTTCTATGGTAGCATTTTGAAAATTCTAAATCCATGATGATTCTTAGGAATAAGATAATATTAGAGACTAATCCAAAATAAATGGCTTCGTCAAGAATATAATTTTTATTGAATCACCTAGTAATGGATTCAATCTCAGTTGTACTGGTTTATGCATTCTTGGAATCATATGAGGGGGAGGTTTTGTATATGACATATACAGATCAATTTTCATTTATTTATATAGGTTGTATGGGTAATGTGACTCTATTATGGTAGTGGATAATTCTTTTATTAATGGTATGGTGATATTTAATTCTTATAATAGAAATATCATTAATAATGAAAATGATTCCATATCAATCTAAAACCCCCTTCAAGGGAGGTATAATTCACATTGGTCTATCATTTATCTCATCTGAAGATGAAGGGATCACATTTAGAGGAGAAATCATGTACCATACATGAAGTGAAGTCAATGATATTTAATACTTCCTTTCTTCACAGTGTAACTAGAGTAACCCTAGTAATATTAATTCTAATCTAGGTTTCATTACCCCTAAGTGCACTCACATTGTATGGTTAGATTCACGTACCCTTCAATACATCTTCCCACTAACATTGTTATTATTAATTATTTATATGAAAATAAATTAAATACCTTGATTAAATAACGAAAAAATATTTCAATAATTACTTTAAATTTAAAAATTAACAATGTAATAAATTTTTTTAAAATTAATTATTACAATGGAAAAAATTTAGAATTATTAAATATTCACTTTTGGTTTTAGACCATTATCTTTAATGTCTCATTATATGTTAAGGTCTTAGTAAAAAAAACTCACACCTGATTCTTAAAAAGTTTATCGAATATTATAAGAGGATAAAAATTCAAGAGATAAATTATATAATTATAGGTAATGAATGTGGTGAAAATGGGAGGATGTGTGAACTTTAATAATTAATGAAATGGGGACTTTTTAAAACATAATATTAATTTCT
Source organism: Viscum album (assembly GCA_963277665.1). Classification (NCBI taxonomy): domain Eukaryota; kingdom Viridiplantae; phylum Streptophyta; class Magnoliopsida; order Santalales; family Viscaceae; genus Viscum; species Viscum album. The sequence continues at coordinate 1,342,284,346 of OY728132.1, forward strand.
ATAATATCCAAATACTATTCATGTTATGGTCTTTTACTTCTTGGATCATTAAATTTTGTATCGTGGAATTAAAGAAGTTCAAGGGAAAATTGAGGAGGGTACAAATGATTTTAGAGCCAGATTTTTTTGGAAAAGGGTGGATACTAATATTAATATGGATTCATGAGGTTGTTAATTTTTTAATATTTTTGGTTTCTAAATTTTGACATGATATTTCATATGGTAGATTTTTACTACAGTCAAATCCCATGTTATATAATAATTCATAAAAAAATTTAGTGCATATGGGGTTTCAAAAGTTTTTATTTATTTATCAATTTTAATGATTTATGAAATAAAGGAATGTATTTTTTTCTATTATGAATTGGTGTGACTCAAGAAAAATCATGTTGTAAACTTATTAATAATGAAATGAATTTCTTTTTTCCCAACCTATTTGTTAATTCTACGAGTCCCTGATTTTAAACCATTCAACTATTTTTACTCTCATCATTGTGCAATACCTAGGTTATTTTTGTGGATCCTTCAGCACCATTCTAATGATAATTAATTATGTATTTTGGGGGACCAATTTTGGAAATATGTTGTGTTTACACCTTTTTATTCATTTTGTCAACTTATTATTATTTAATGGCAATCTCATTGGTGATGTTTTTTCGTCAAGGTATGTTTTGACTAGGTTATTTGTAATCGTTAATGTGATTCAGAATAAATCAAGGATTCTTTATCATATTTTTGTTTGTTGGGTTTTCATATGCCTTCTTATTCTAAATGGATATTCATAATGTTTATTTTAGGTAGTATATCACAGTTTTCTCCTTATCTAAGTACATGTGCGTATTTGGAAGTTATTTTTTCTTATTGGTGGATTGTATCATACGTACTAAGATGATAATTAATTGCATACCTATAAAATTTTTCGGAATTGGGTTAATATCAAGTTTTTAAACTATTTATATTATTAATCGTGAGATAATACATTTCTGTTTCCATTTTTTGAATTATTGGATGTTGGAATACATGATTCTATTGTAGTTGAGATAAATATAGAAACAATATTTTCTTTGTCCTATATCACCCTAAATAAAATTTTATAAAAATTTATATTGGTAACGAATAAGATATAAATAAATATGTTTATTTTTTATAAAAATACCAATGCTATGTAGTAATTAAAATTGATGGAGGATGATGTTATTGAATCTAGGATGTGGTGATCTATGAACTAGAATTATTTTATTTGTTTTGGGTGTTATATGGATATAGTTGTTCCCAACATGGCTTGAATAAATTTTTTGGAAGGGTTTTGGTGGTTATTTGTAATGGGAAGTTACTAGGGCTGGTGCACTACATTTGTGATGTGTGGTTTTTGTGGTCTGAAGGTTGGGTTATGGTGAAATGAATTTCCATACGATTTTTTGTGATGGTAGTATATATGTGATAGGTGAGATTTTTTATGATGTGGTTAGGTTAATTTCATATTATCTTATTTAGTAAAATTGAACAATTCATTTAAAATACATATGATGAAAAAAATTATCATTCAATTAATTTATTAATGAGAATTTATTGGAATTGATGGGTGGTAATTGGATTTAATGAATCTAACAACATGTGAATGGGGTTGGGTTAATGTGAATAAAAAGGACTAGTAAATGAGTGTTAGTGTCAACTCATTAAAATTTTAAAATTATGGAACCTATAATTAATGTGGATTTATACGCTACGTTTTGTGGTTATGTAATTTGATGGATTTGGTGGTGGTAGTGGTTATCATAGATGACATGTTATGCAATGGGGTAGTTGTAAGGTATAATAGTTTAGTTGTTTTAAAACCATAACAAGGAGGACACCACCTGAAAATGTCACATTTGACGTCCCACAATAGATAATAAGAGGATTCATGGAAAATTATAGCCAATATTGGAATACTGAGAGTAAACATATGGGTGTTTGCAATGAAGCTTAGAATACCTACTAATACCCATCTTCTATAATTTTTAGTGATGAGAATAAGAATCTATATGCCTAATGTAAATGAGTCCAATGTACGTGTAGAGCTAAGAACCATTTTTTTATGGCCCATGTTAGTAGAGGGGAAATATATATGGTCGGTAGCTTGCATCCTACTAAAGATCCAGCAGTTAATGTTAAATATGCACACATGAGTGGTTTGTTTGAGAATTCTAAGTCCATTACAAGTACTATGAGGATGTATTGAATCACATTTTCCCTCTAATGTCATTATGAGAATAATCAAAGTGAATGGATTCCATTTTTAATGATATTTTAATTTAGTTTTTATCATCTGAAACATATAAATAAAGCATGATGTAGCCTTAATGGGACAAAATTTGTTAATGAAATTAATCATAATCCCATATAGTGATCTACCCAATGGGATATTCAGTGACAATAAAAAATCTATTTTTGAACTGATGTCGTATATTATTTCAATCAAGGATGATATTATAATTAACTATGTTGACAATGAGGTTATATGTCAGGTCAATTCTTCATATATAATTCCTCTCAAATTCATGTGCCTATTGAAAATAATTATATCCAATTATATAAACATTCGATCAGTGAGGTACCCAATTGTGGACTGAAAAATTCGTATTGTCATAGATGTGATGATGGCTTGAGCGTGATTAATCTACCATGGGAATGTGAATCCAAAAATTTGACCTCCCAGTACATTGAAGTGTCCATTTCATTGTATCCCCTTGGTGTGTTGACAATCACAATGACCAGAGGTGGAGATGTAATGACTATAGGGAGGGGAATGCATGCTAGAAGGTCTCCACCCATTCAAAGGTGTGACAGTGATGATGAATAAATATTGGACAAGAGACCCCATGCCTCTATTAGTACACCAGTTCTGGTCAGAAGGGATATGCCAACTAAGGGGAATCCTGGATGTTCTGTCCGCCATCACCAAGAGGAAGCTTGAGCTCTATTTTCCAACCCATCAACCATTATAAGGAGAGCCAAAAATCCTTTGAATTCAAGGTGTTTCAAGTCTTCATCATAGTAGTCTAGATAACCACTGATTTTCTAATACATGTGTTTTCTAGACATGTATGAGTATCACCTTTGATTCGAAGGACATATAGTAATAACTACATTCTATGTTTCAAATTCCACAGATTCGGGATGTTTAAACCCTACCCGAAATAAATTGTGATTCTAACCCAATATAGGGGGAAATATATATTTGGGAGCTAGTGATGATAATTTACAACACCAATGATTATATCCTCATGATGAAGAGAGTGGAGGAAATGATGAAACAAGGTGCCATTAAAGTATTTAATGTGTTATCCTCTGATGAATTTGATGAAATCATCGATGCTTAGGACTTATGTTTTCCCTTCCCTTGTTTTCATCATTCATCATGTTCATTTTTATTTTGAATAAATGTTCAATACTGAGAAAATGGTGACCCTAATTTGTTGAGGGTATAGGGGGAATAAGTTTTGATCCAATTATAGAAATATGCCCAAAAAGTATAACTTATTGGGGGTTCAGGTCTGGACTCCTGAATCAAGTGAGCCATCCTCATGAAAAAGGATTATGGAGGAGGATACGGTTAGAGATACTTATAATATACCACCTTCAATGAAAATATTTGGGGATTATTATTTCATCCTTCCCCCGTTTAATGTGGAGGAAGGATGGAGCATGAATCACTTGTCCAAGAACATCATTAGTCATGGTGAGTATTACCAATAATTTTTTATCTTGTTTTGTATATAATTAATTATTATTCATTCATATGGGTTAAAACATATCCTACCATATCCTCTATAAATGGGATTGTAGTATACCCTCAATAAACTATGGTGGATAATCTATGATTGAGAAAATTTCTATTTTAAAGTATTCCCCTTTGATATGATAGGAAATAGTGGATGAGGCCTTATATTCTCTAATTACATTATAGATGTATGGTAATTCCAGTTATTTAAAATTCACACCATATATTGTCATGTTATAATCATTTAAATTCCTTCATTGTGATACTTAGATCATTTACATGGACTATAGAACCCTATGATCATTGTTCCTGGTCCTTTCACTACTCCACAGGGGGATGACATGGACCTCAGACCACCCTTTGATGGTTGTGGTGTTGGTATCGATCTGATGGTGACTGAATGGGTTATTCCCATTGATAGAACCATATACTATACTAATGGTTGGGTCAATTAGGGAGATGAGCCCATTATGTTGTATACCCTTATAGGTGAGAAATATATGAGATTTTATATAATATATAATTAATCAATTTAATAATTTAATATAGGTATTGATATTTATGGATCCTTGATTTTTTTATGTTCATTGTTAAAGAGTTAGAAAGACACGTGTTTCCTTTTTTGGTGACTTTTTTCATGCACATCCTTATTTAGAATGTATTATATCAATGATCTTAATTTGTGAACATCTATTATTGAAAACTGTTCTCAAATAAATCCATGTCCATTTTATTGAGGTCCATTACAGTATAATTGTTTGGAAAATGAAAGTCAAGAGTCTGGTAGTGGAAGATTATTGAGAGCCTTTCATATTGGTCCCTTAGAAAACTCATTGTAATGTTTCTCAATTGTAAATCTAGGTCAAGAGTTTTGAGACAAAGGGTGTTATAGAGTAATATTATTGGAAAACTAATCCAACATTGGTTCAGTGCAATCATCATTTTTGATACACTTTTTCTTTTTTGTTTCCCATCATTTGAATACCACTATAATATTTTCATTTTTCCTTAAGAAAAGAAATTTGACGAATCTAACCCCAATGGAGATGTCTCCACCCCAATATAATTGAATACATTATGAGAGGATGATGTCGCTCCATGATAGAAAAATGAAGACACAACCTTAAGGAAATTTATTCCAATACAAACCACTCCCATTACGAAATTCTCCATGGAGAGCTAAAAATATTATGATACTCTCCATGAACATCATCTATTCGTATGGAAGGATGTCTGGGTTCTTTTCTTGTGGAACACCATAGAAGATGTACCTTCAAGACTCCATAAACTCAAAAACATGTTTTTATGAAAGAGTTTATTTTGTTTGACTACCTCATAGTCTAAAGTACTTTAAATGATATCATTTTTGAGTGGGATAAAAATAATGATTCTCAATAGTTCCCTATGAAGGATATAATGATCATTAGAACCGGTGAACTCTAAGCTACACTATCCCCTATAAGTGATCATTTAGTCCCTGAAATTTCTGGAGTGAATTCAATGGATTGACCTGAATACTACACTAATATCGTTCCTCTAATTCGAGATGGATACTAACCTAGGGGATCTCATAATAAATAACCATATTCTTGAATGGGTTCATATTATTGAGAAACTAACACTCCTACTATTGTATAGGATATTCAATAGGCTTGGTAGAATGAGATTTTTCAATTAAACGACCGTTTCCATACCATGTATGGTGTTTGGGAGACCTTCCCACAAATAAAGAGTTATGTTGTTGTCCTTTTGATGAATATTATTGAGGGAATCAAATTTTTAGATGATCCTATGAATTTTTCCTTTATAAATGATATGTATATTCTTTCCAAACTTCTATTACTTCATCCCTGTTTTACTCAATAGTCATATCATAACATTGATGAAGTATTGTTTAACTAATATTCCTTGCATCAATGCATTGAAAATCTAAACAATAATAATTGGGAGTGGGGTTAATGCTTTGATTTTTTCGTATTCAGTGGGTATTACTTAATATAGATTGACTTCTTGTGGATTCAAATTATGGAACTTATAAACATTGTATTTTTATGTGTCATTGCCATAATATTTTTCAAATTCATAGATGATGAAGATTTAGTAGGTGATACTGGAATCTTTATTTGGTTTACCTTTTTCAGTATTAGGCTATCCTATTTTTTTCCTTATAAAATTTCATTTATAATTTTTTTATAAAGTATGAGGTGTATAGTTGTATAGAGTTAAGACTCAACTTTTACCTACAGGGCCCTTTTTTTCTGTTTTTCATCATGGAATGTATTATTTATTTTATGTGTCGGGTTTTCAGAGTCTTAGAAACTAGAAAAATATAATTATTCTTTTGGGTAGTTCATATTTTATTGTGAGTTATGGAATGATGACATGGGTAGGGATTTAGTGCTAATAGTGATATAAAAATCACTAGATATAGAAAAAGCGGATTTTGGATTCATGAATTATGGTTTCTAAATCTATAACATGATGCGAGACACATTCTCAAGGGATACCCATGGACCATGTTCAAATAGATATTGCCTACATGTTTTCCTGTTCATTATAACATAGATAGAAGATGTATCTTTTAAAAAAGGTACCTTTTGTTTACATTCCCTTTTTTGGGATACTTATTCAGATACAAACAATATAGTATGAATTTATTGTAAAAAACAATGATATCCTTAGCAATGTGAAGTTCAATTATCGATTATCAAGAGTTTTTGAAGATCTACGATTCTCAACCCCATGAAGGGTGGTATTAAAGGGATGTAATTTGAGAGTGAATGGATAATATATGTTGGAACTATCCATTAATACTAAACCATTCCAATTCAAATTCGTCTTGTGTAATAGAGGTGGAATTCTTTATTGATAATATGTTTATAAAGGAGATCCCAAAGAGAATTCCTTTTCCTCTTGAATAGATTGTGTTTGTTTCTTTAAATTTTGGATAAAAAATATTTTGGGATATATGAGATGCTAAAAATATAGTGTGGGATCAAGGCATTACTATGTACCACAATAGAATTTGAATCACATCACACACAGTTCATTGGGGTGATATAGTGGTTGAACAACATCAACAGAAATTGATCCTTACTGAAAAAGGTTTATGCATAATTTATTTTAAGATCATAAACTTCCTTATAAGGGTAGTCACGGTAGATATTTATGATGAATTAGGAGCATAATTATATGATAACATGATCATGAAAATTTGAGATCATACCCTTCATATCAAATATTATATATATAAATCATGGTATAAACCATGGTAGTTTATAAGACAGGAATCAGAAGTAAATAAAAACACAGTCCATGACAACATGACATAGGAATAAAAAGATGAATTGTGAAAAATAATATGTATAATATTTTATTTCCATCTTAGACAATGAATCAATGTCATGACCATCTTAGTTGTATGGGATCACTCCCCATGCCCTCTTGGAAGTCCGGGTTCACCCCCATGGACATCATAGTATTTTGAGTTCACTTATACCACCGTGGATGTCATGATTCACTCCCACGACCATATTATATGTCAAAGACCACGCCTAATACCACCCCACTCTATATCATGAGATGCACAATTTTACACAATTAATTGGAGGGAGATTTTGATCCAACAGATATCATAGTGAAATCATAAAAAAAAATCCATTAGAATCATAAATTACCCTATCATAACCCATGAGATGAAATTGGTATTATAAACATGTAATCATAACATTACATATTAAAAAAGATTGTTTTTACAATCCAATAAACATAAATATAACCCATGTAAACAAGAGGCTTCCCAAAACATATAACCCGTGAAAGAGAAATGGATTTCATCAACATCATGAAATAAAAAAAATCCATTTAATTAAAGAGTATGAATGGAAAAATTAAATAATTTCTTTATAATGTAATTATTAACACCAATATCTATTATAATATATGGGAAATAATTCTGAAAGATCATTTGAAATCATTTTTTTAGGAAAATATCCATTATACATTGAAAAATGATTCTAAAAACATAAAACCATTTAAAACCATTTTCATTGAAAATAACATTTAAAACATATAATTGAATAGTTGAAAATATGAAACGTTTATAAAAGCATTTTTTCTAAAAAATGGTCTTCAATGTTCATTTGAAAACATTTTTTAAAACATTTTCTATGATGGTTTTTCAATAAAAAATATTTCTAACTAAAGATAAAGACAATCATATTTTACAAGAAAAAAATTATGTAAAGTACAATTGAGTGGAAAATGAAACTAAAACATGCAGATATATTGTCTAATAATAGGATAAGAAAATTCATTAGTGTTCTGTAGATATGTAACATGATTTTGCATTAATTAAATCATAATCATAAATAATCTTGAAAAGTGATGATATTGCTTAAATAAACTTTTATCAATTTTTATCTTGAGATCATATTTTAAACGTATTAAAATAAAATTAAATGATTATTATTATATCATTAAAATAATTATATTAATTATTTAAATTATAAAATGGAATTATATACACCACAAAATATAAATTCAGTGTATAAAAAAATAAGAGTCTGAAAAAGATGTCAAATTGAAGATCATTTTTTAATACATTTGGTCACCTTTGAAACATAAAACACATGATATAAATACCATAAAATTTATATTAGAAAAATAATAAATACAATTTTATGATACATATAATAAATTAATGTGATGTACAAATACTCCCAAAATATGTGAGTGGTGATTAAGGAATGTTGCTCACAGAAATAAAAGTTAGATGGAATTCATTTCCTTGTTTTTTAACTCTCATTGTACTCATTCAAAACACATATATAATACATATAAATTTACAATTTATCTTTTAAATAACCTTATATTTATATCTAGTACAATATATGGTCTGATCATGACCATATATTACCATGATTTTAAAAATACTTTTTTATGGTTTCACTTCTCGCAATATCTACTATGTTCTTCTCACTTGTCTTAATTTTTTATATCATTGGTCCTTATAATTATATATATCATTATTTTATAATGCAAAACATTACATTAATTTAATTTATATTCATTATATATTTATTATAACAATAATAATAATATATAATTATTAAATGGAATACACCTTCTTGGATACGGTAAGTCGTACATACATATGAAGAATGTTTCAATTTATATTTTTGTATCCAAATAAATATGGTTAATAATTAATATGTATGTATATGTATACATATCATTATTAAATTATACTAGTATATCATATATATCATATAAGGTCTCTAAACCCATTCTTAATACATTCCACATTGTATGGGAATGAGTCACATTGATTTGAGTAAGCGGTAGTCCAAACTTCCTCAAATGAAATTATCGTATTTATAAGTAACAAAATGTAAAAAGATAAGTGTTTCAAATTTAATGAATAAATTTAAATAAATATTATATATAATATAATACATAAATAGAGATATTTTCCATCATAATGACTACTATAATAGGATATAATGGAAAAATGAACTATAGTTTTTTCGTGAGGTGGTAGTTCACCGTACACAAAAATAGTACATTTGTTACACATTAGATGGAAGTGTCGGTATGTTTATGTCAAAAACATTTCATAATAACAACATATTTTGTTTAATATATATGATTTTATATAAAATTCTATAATAAATAGATTATATGGTCGGATAATGAAAATTAAAGAAATGAGCATTAGTGAAGGTCTTAGCTCTTAATCAGGGAACTCCTTTCGGTTTGTACCAAAATGCATATTGAGATTTACTTATACCAATGGGGGCAATTTTAGGAGGATGGGTGTGATTTTGGGAAATGTATTGGAAAAATATTGGATGAGCTTAACTGGTGGAATTTTTTAGGGAGGGAAAAAACCCACATGGAATTTTTGAAAAAATGATCGGTGCACCCACATCATACCTAACCAATGTTATAACAAACCAAAAAAAAATAAATAATGGATTATTCGTGGATAAATAATGGAAATTAAATGAGTGGTTGAAATCTTTATAATACTACTTGGGTATTAAATTGAAGTGTTAGTCCATAGTAAATCATAATTATACATTAATTCCATTCACTAATTTTAATTACATTGAATAATAATATTGTTCAAATTTTTTTTTAAATTTTTAGAATTTATAAATTATTATGATTTAAAATATTGGATTCATTTTTTCAAACTCCAATAATAGATGTGGAATAAGGTAATTTAAAACTAATCCTATAGTCTGGTCTATAATTTGGGTTTTTTAATGTAAAATCATTCAAATGTTTGCTATGTTTTTATATCCAATTTCAATGTAAACTTTTTTCCAATGGAAAAAATTGGGTTTATTGATAAAAATTTTATCTAATTAAAATTTGAAACGAAATTAATATATAATTTTTCTTTATAAATACATTATATGAAAAAATATTTTAGAATTACAATTAGGTATTTTCACTGTTAATCAAAAAATAAAGGTACTCAGAAAAATCACATAAATTGAACCAGAGATAATTTCGAAATTATAAATTAAAATTTAATTTTATCATACCACATTAACATTCTAAATGTGTCTAAAATATATTTATATTTTTTTTGTATAAAATTTCCTGAAAACTAGTTTATTTGTTAAAGTAGTATTTTTTAATGTATAAGGCCTTTAAAAAATTATATCATTCCTTATAAAAATGTATTATATATTTGAAACCATTATACACAATATTTTAAATGATGTTATTAATATTCATATTACTGTGTATAAATGTTATCTTATAAATATCTCAATAAAATGATGTTTTAGAGAATCATTGGTGTTGGGTGGGACATATGCCAAGTGGTTGTTGCTTATAAACTATTCAAGTCAATGTTTGGTATGTCTAGTCAGTGACTTGTAAAAAGAATATTTGAAATAGAGAATTGCAATAAATAAATGAAAAATTAATTTATTCGAGAGAAATGAAGTTCCATAAAAACTCAAGGTGTCACATTTTACCACCATAAAATGAATTTCTTCCTCTAAATTTTTCATTTGTGTTAAAAAATTAGAATAAGTATACTTCATAATATACTGAAGTTACCATGTAGATTCCTCTAACTCGTGATTTTTCAAAAATAAAATTGACTAGGTGAATGGTCTTGTTTCGCATACCTTTCATTATGTGATCAGGAATATCAGCTGGTTATTCATTGTAATTAAGATCCTACCCCAGTGGTATGACCTCTGAGATTATTATATATGAAGGGTTTATTATGTACTTTATAAAGAGGTATATGCCAAAGGCATCATGAATTTGAGAGGAATTTTGAGGAAGTTCTAATAGATAGACTACCCTCTTGATAAGATCAAAAATCTCAAAGAGACTTATATACCTCTGTTACATTTTCCATTTATTTTTAAGCCTCATAATTTTCTTCTTAGGTGAGATTCATAGAACCACCTTTTCAGCAACATAAAATTATAGATCATGTCGATGGTTATCAGAAAAACTTTTAAACTAACTTTTAGTAGCCTTGATATGATGCTAAATGGTTCAAACAATCTCAACCATTTCTTGAGAAATATTTATTCCCAACTGCTTTTTTAATCAAACCACATGACAACACATTGGAGTTATAAATTTCTTCCCATATATGGATTAATATGGTTCCATATGATTGCTTCAGTGAAATTGATTTTCATATGAATACTCCACTAGAGGAAGGTGTTGATCCCAAAAACATTTTCAATCTAGAGAACAAGATATACAAATATCCTCTGGTTTTTGAATTGTCATTTTATATTGACCATCTATCATAGGATTATAAGATGTTCAAAAACTCAATTCTATATCAACCGATAACTGAATACTTCACTAGAACATTGAGGTGAACCACCAAATCTAAATCCGACACAATGGAATGTGGTACAACATGAAACCTAACAACTACTTTAATATATATCATGGAATCTTTTATTGATGATGTGTGGTAAAATGGTAAGGAGATTGACAACCAACCATATATAATTGAACACTATAAAGGTTTCGGGTAGTCCAATGACAAAATCCTCAGTGATGTTCTCCAGTTTACATTCTGGTATGAACAATGGATGCATCATCCCCTATGACATTTTCCCATCTGCCGTAACTTGTTAGAATTAAAAAGAAAACAAATAAATTATACGAGATATCTCTCTTCATGCCATCGCACAGGAATTACTCTTTCATGTTCCTATAGGTCTTAGTAATTCCAAGATGAATTGAGAATGAAGAACAATGAGAATCCTCTAATAGATCCTTCTTAAAATATGGTATGTAAGGAACACATACATGGTTCATGAACCTTATCATTCCATCTTGATGAAGCTTAAACTCATGAATAATTATGAAACTCTGTTTCACCTCTATATCTACCTTCCATTCCCCTAAGATCTTCTCTTGGTTAGATGTTTGAACATTAATTTATGAAAAATAATATTTCCCCTTCCTTTAAGATTTATATATCTATCCATTTTAAATGTTCAAATTCTTGGACTTTTGTGATACTCATCATGAATAAGCTAGAATCAGCCTTTCATCTTAATGCATTGACAATATTGTTCACTTTTCAAGGGTGGTATTGTATTGAGCAGTCATAATTCAATATCAACACTAAAAATCTTCATTGGTTTATGTTCAACAATTTCAAAGAGAGTATAAATTTCATACATTTATCATCAGTATATATATATCAAATATTTCTCCATAATGATAATGAATAATTATCTTTAAAGAAAAAATTATAGAATCTGGCTATAAATCATGAGCTGGTTAATTATTCTCATGAATATTCAACTACCAATATATATAATAATTAACAATGTTATTATGCATATGAAACATATCAATCCCTTATATGATGCATCACTATAGATTACAAACTCTTCTTCACTATAGTGTAATGTAAGAATAGGTTCACTGACTAACCTTCTCTTCAGTTCCATGAAATTTTCCTCAAATTCATGTGTCCCATTGAACTTCACATCCATCCATGTTAACATGGATAAAAGATTATATAGTGATGAAAATTCTACACAAAGGTCTATATTATCTAGCTAAACCATGAAATCTAATGATTTTTGTCACTGTGGTTTGTCTATGCTAGTATTCAATAGACTTTTTCTTTGGTATATATACTACAATACCATCTATTGAGATTATGTGACCAAAAAATTAATAAATTTTCTACCAAAATTCACACATTATAAATCTTCCAACAGAATATACTTCTTTAGTTTATTTAGAATGATTGTCAACAAATCGTTATACTATTACTTTCTCATTCAATAGAAAACAATATCATCAATAACAGCCACCACAAACTAATAAATGAAATATTTAAAGACACTTTTTATATAATCCATGAAGATATATGGGGTTTTAGTTATAAAAATAGGCATCACTATATATTAATAGTGTCCATACCTTGTACCAAATGTTGTCTTCAGTATATCCACCTTCTTGACCCTTAGTTAATAATATCTAGAATGAAGGTCACTCTTGGAAAAGTATTGATCTCAACACAGTTGATCCAAAAAGTAATCAACAAGCTGAAGAAGATACATTTTCTTAATGGTGACCTAGTTAAACTCCAGAAAATCAATATAGAGTTGTATTGATCCCCCTTTCTTTTTCACAAAAAAAATGTTCACCCCTTGGTGACACACTTGGATGAATTAATCCCTTATCATGGTTTTCTTGGAGAAACTTTTACAATTCCTACAACTAAAATTGAGACATTCTATAATGAGTATTTTAAATTGATGTTGAACCATGTATGAGTTCAATTGAGAACTCAAATTCTCGTTTTGGTGGAAGGCTATAAAACTTTTATGTAAGGATACTAAAAAATTATTGAACAATATGAATATCATTGATATCAATTTTCTCACCAACCATTTGAGATAAAAAAACTATTTGAATTGAAATTATGACCCATACACAGGTTTTAATCTCCATAGCATGTTCTCATATATCATCACATTGATTGAATATTATTGGATGGTATGAAAAACTAAATGTGAACTGATATCCTAAATAATTGATGTTGTGTTTAGGTTGATAAATCCAATCCATTCCTATGATGATATGAAATTATTCCATAGGTAGAATGAAAAAATTTGCAAGAAGAACATTTCCACATAATTTAATTAGAGATGAATCATACAATTGAGTTGAAATCATCATTCCATAAGGGGGTTTCAATTAATACTCCATGTGTTAATGCTTTTGTGGAATATTAATAATATTATCAAAATTCATTATATATAAAAGAATGGGTAGATCCATAATCTACTATGACATAATATGTTTTAGAGTTGATGGTAAGTGTATATGTCATCATTCCATTACCATGACTCTCATTATAAATAGTGATTGGATTTTATTTTACCTTGTACCTCATATGAAGAGATTTTTGACATCAATCGTTATCACAAGCTGTAGGGGTTTGGAATTGGTTAGATGAATTCCCATTCTCCGTACACTTGTATCATTGAAGAATGGGAGGTGTGTTTTATGATGCTTTATCTCCATGAGCATTTTTATCTAACTTCTTCCCATTGCATTGATATTAAAATTCATGGTGAACGTTCCCTCAAAACATAAAACATTAATTACACCCCTTAAGAAAATTTACTCTGTTATTCATCCCACACCTAGTGCATGTGGAATTCTCATCTTCTTATCTTCATTGTTTTTAGATATTCCATTAAATTCCATCATCATTTTCTTATCATATCAATGAGATTGATACGTGACTCCAATAATTATTTAAACCATGAGTTCACACATCAAAATCAATTCCAATATCTTGCAATCTCTTATAGACAATGCCCATATATGATGTGGTAGCAAGCCCCTAAAAAACTAATTATCATTACATTATATTTTTACGATAAATCCTTAATAGTACTCTAAATTCTCATGAAAATTTCCTCAATTGTACCAACATACTCATCATTGATTTTATTTAAATCAAGGAAATATTTCTCCGTATTGGTATAATGTATAAAAGTATTTTACTTATTTAAAAATATGTTCTTGAACTGATCACATTTCATGGATTCAATCTAATTGTTTTGCCTTCCGTTCTTGATGACAATCCACCAGTTGCCTTATTCACCTTCTAACCAATAGATTTCTAGAATGACATTATCATGATCTTAACACTAGATAATGAAGAATGACTTTTTAAATAGTATTGATCCATTGTTCAGAAACCAGTGTATCAAAAGACCCTCTTAAAAATGTGGAAGTTGGATCATGACTGAGTCAAGAAAATATTTTTTCCTCCTTTTCTAATTTGGATTTCCTAAAAGAATCTAATATTGAGAATTCTATGTGAGAATATAAATAAGGTTTTTCATTGAATCTCCCATAGGAATTGACTTCTTATGAGAACAATCGGTGTGTTATCTATCATAATTACCATTAATGTGGTTCCTTTGGATTCCAACCATTTACTAAAACAAAACTCCTAGAATAAGAAACGATTAACATAATAAATAACCACATAGCCAAGAACGTTCATTTATAGAATGTCTATGTTATGAAAAATTCTGTAATCTATCACTAATTATGTATATCATTTTTATTTCATATCCAACATATTTTTAAATCCAACATTATTATTCATAATGATTTTTTATAATTTCCATAGTATATTCCATAAGAGTTTCAAACTAGGTGTTCATCCAGGACCGTTTTCATGTACCAGATTACCCTGAGTCTATATTGGAACATCTTGTAATAGTTTATAACATAAGGACCTTATTTATTTAGAGTTAAATCCACTTCTAGTATCCAGACTGGTATGTTTTTCTCAGAAAACACTCACTCTATCCTTCACCAAAATCTCAGAATATTTTCCTATACTTTTATTTATCTTTAAACATATCCTTATACTTGTGATTATGGTTCACAATATGGTTTAATCATCATATATTAAAAAATTTATCTAGAAAATTTATCTAATACAAACTATATAGAACCTTTATTTTCAAACATTTAAATTACATCACTTTTAAAGAATAATGATAATATTTAAAAAATAGATGCCCAAAATTTGTACTAGTCTAGTGCCATTGGAATCCTGGTAACACAGTTACATAAATGAGATATATCATCTCCCACAAGGTTCTTATTGAATTAAAACCTCATTAAACACATAAAACATTATACTTATATTGAAATCTTTGGGGATGGAAATATAAAAGGTCGTGAGTTTAAAATTATTATTAAGGGTGAACTAAGAAAATATTGAAGAAAAGTCATGAGAATATGTAACGGCCCAATTTTTAATCAATGGATGTTCCCATATTATAATTATATTGTAATATAACATAAAATCACAACACAATGAACTACTAAGTACTATACAACCATTAAACATAATATTGTTACTCATGGGTTTGGAATTTCGAAATTCTGACTTCAGGGTTGCAATCGGTAAGATATTTGGGGTCCGAAGGACCTAACACAATTTCTTTTTAATATTAACCTACCATATGAATAGTAACCTAACCTTATGAATTGTTAGTAGAACTTTTTGAATAGTAATTCATCCAATAGAATACTAACCTCACCTTGGAATGTATATATAAAATTAATGAATCTTATAATTGATAATATGACCATAGTAGAATTGTTATTTTATTAAGTCATTAAAAATTAACTTAAATTAATTAATTAATTTAAATGAAAATGTATTTTCATAAACGAGGTTAATAATTATAAATTTTATGTATTCTGGTTTGAAGATATTTTTACTGGACCTTATGTAATTTTTTTGATGCATTATAAATTCAGGTATTGTTTTGAAATCTCTATTTGTTATGTAAATTATTATTTTTATTACAAATTAAATTAATCATATTTATAATATTATTTTTGGAAAATGAATTTTATTTTTGGATTCTACACATCATGAAGTGGATAAGGTAAATTTTTGGGGTTGTTCAAAAATACATGAATTTGTTAATGAATAATAAAAACTGTAATTTACTATATATATACAATATGTGTTAAATACACTGTAAATTGTGTCATGGATGATGTAAGAATAATGGGATAAAACACACATGAATATATTACTTTTTACATTTAATATTCATGTTCTCTTTTCTTATGGAAAAATAATAAATGATTGATTATAATACTACGAAAACCCTCCTCCCCTACAATATAAAACCCACCCACACTCCCCTCTTCTATTCACACATAATAAGCCCTATGAAATCCCAAAATTCTCCCTAAATATATCCCCAATAACATCCCCCAATGTCCATCCCCAGTTGTTCTCCAAAAAATACCAAATCTTCTCCCCTTAATAGGAATATAAGGAATATTAAATCAAGAGGTAAATTCTTCTTTTCTTTATTTCAATTTTTCCTGTTCCTTTGTTCCCTTTTCTTTACTGAACTCTCCTCATCCAAATGGTATAAAAAATATAGTACCATAAATATAATGAAATTTTATTATTTTAATTTGATAATTCATTATCATCTCTCATTTCCCATTTTATAATATGATAGAAATGAAAACGCCATATGAGATGTGTTAATTTATCACATTCAAGGATTATGGGATATTAATTTCTATTACTATCTTTAATTTGGGTCATGAAACAATTATAATTATTGAAAAAAACTATTAGATAAATAATTTATCGTATCTTATGTTCTAGATTCCTTTTTCATAGATAAATAAAATAATAATAAAAAACAAGTTAATTATGAGGAAAACCACAAAATTAATCCAAGAATTTGTCATTAATGATTTATATAATGATTCAAATTAACTCTAAATATACAAATGAATTTTATAGCCTTTTAATCTTCTAGATGTTCAGTAATATTATATAAATTCAATTCTAGAAAAAAATTCTCATCATATATATATATCCAAACAAGAATATAAGTGAACCAATCATTAAAACAAATTAAGCAAATGATCCCAAATAATGAAATTGAAAATATTAACTAAACTAAAATGACATGGATAAATGTAATAATGGTATATGTAATAAATAAAATGCAGTTGAGGTTATGGAATTATTTATTATTTAACCAAATTTTATTATCTAGTTCATTAAGATTAAGTGAGGAAGACCATCAGACTTAAGGTAAGGGGTCCTCTTTTTTTAGAATTTATTCAAGAATCACCTCTATGTTATGTCCTTTTATGTGTAGTAACAAATGATGGGATATTATTTATCACCTCCCCTATACATCCATAATGATGTATGAAAGAATATAAATCAAGTTCTATTTCATTAACCATCCATATGTACATCTAGTACCATGATGTTTTTTCAGTAAGGGATTTGACTTCATCCCCAATTATATCTTGGGGTTTCCATATCATTATTTTTACCCAAATGAAGTTGTCTTTTATTTTTATCTAAAACATCTAAATAAATTTTATATTCACCAAAATCGTGTTCTATGGTCCACCCCTCATTCTTGTTTTTGGATATAAATTATTTTAAGTGATTCTCTCTTGAATACGTCAGGGTAAGAAAACCAGTTTTAAGGGAACTTCTTGCATTCATACCCAATTTAAAGTGAACCATACCATATGTTTTAATCCATCAGTGGTTTTATAAAACAAGTATTTATGTAATGAAAACCATCTTGGATTACATCTGGTTTTTGACAAAATATTATTCCTTTTTTTTTAATTAAAATGATTGTATGGGTTTTCTATAAAACCGCACTAAAATGATTTAATGGTAAGAATTTTTAATTATCTTTTTACATGTCGTTAGATCTATTTAACATCACACACCATGATATACACCTATTTTACCATATTAATGTCCATATAGGTTTTAATTCTTTTCTTTCATATACACTTTTATGATACTCCCATTCATTATATTTTATGAAATGATTATGATGCCCATTGATTTCCATGGGTTCCCTTATATTTTTGATTGATTATGTATGATTCTATACATGGTATGAATATTCATGAACATGTTATATAGGGTGCACCCAGATGGCACTAAAATGCATTGGGTGAAGTTGAGACTCACGAGTTGTTATGTGCAATGGTGTTGGTTGTTAGCCTTGGCTTGTGCGATAATGTGTAATGGTCATAGCGTTTAGCATTGACTAGTGACACCATGTGTAGTGGAATAGGTGGTTAAACATGAATTTTGATCCTCTATGTGCAATTATCCTTGACTCATACTAAATTCATGATTTATATTGCTACTACATTTCTATGATTCAATGTTTATATGATCCTATGTTTATATGATATGATTATATATTCCATTTTATATCAATATGTCATGATCTATAACCCATATTTTAAAGACGTATTCTTATGTTTTTACCTTACTGGACTTTTAGCTCTTCCCATAGTTAATGTCACCCATAGATTACCCTATTCCAATGTAAGGGTTCGAAGAATGTTTGGATGTCCTAATGAAGAGAGAATAAAGAAGTTTTTTTTAGTCCCATGTTTTCAGTTTTATGTACCTTGTCTTTAATGAAACTAGACTTCATGATCCATGGCATGTTTTCTAATGTATAATTATTCTTAAAATATTCTAATGTTATGTGTAAAATTCTAGGGTCAATATAATTTGAATCAGAGGATGGTCTAGTTATTTTTATAGATTTGGAATAGAGAACAATAGTAAGAACCTTAATGATGCGACTAAGAATAAAAAAACACCTCTACATTTAGGTAAGTATATAATTAGTGGTTGATCAAGAAAAAATTTCACTTTATTGATACAAATTGTTAGAGGTGGCTCTGTAATATATTTATCTAGAGGTAAAACCAGAAAAATTCACATTGAGATAGACTCGAATAGGAACTAGTGGACGACAACGAGCCTAGCTACACTCTTGGTTTGACACTCCTATGAGATATGATTTGGTAAATTTAGGAGCATAATACAAACAATTATTAAAATGATTAAAAAATCTCATTAGTATATAATTTGAAAAATAGATCAAGTATTACCTTGATTTAAACTGAGGGAATCACATGTTAGGATATACATCACTTTTACCTATTTATCCTTTTATTTTCTAAGTTTACTTTATATGCTCAATAGATAAGTATTAAAGCCCTCTAATTGTACAATATTTTTCTATGTTAACGGTGGGAAACAAAATATCACTCAATAGAAATCAATGTGATAGCGAATTGGAATATTTCCCTAATGATATGCAAAATATGATGGGATCGGTTTCTGAATAATGCTTGAAAGTATTTGCAAAGATGTCTCATGTTATGAATAATAACATGAATCATGTGGAACACCCTACTACCCCCATGGAAAGAGAACTGTTCTATTGAATCATTCATGTAGAAAAGGACTCCCAGGTTTTGTGGATATTTTGATTCCAAGTTTAGTGAATAGTGGATTAACTCCATTGGAAAGATATTATCTATCCTATGGTGCTCAGATGTAGAGAAAGTGGTTCTTACGGCTTATCACTATGATGGGGAAGATGATTAGAGGTTGAATATGATCAAGAATACAAATCCCCATGTGGAAATTGATTTGATGGATTATAAAGAATTCAAGATAATCTTTTTTAGTAAATATTGTTCTCAAACCCTTCATCTCAAGATGGAAATAGAGTTCCATTGTCTCAACAAAAAGTACGATGGGTCAATTGGGGTGTATAAATCCTAAATTTCTAGGATTATGTGGTTTGGCTCTAGATTTTTCATGAATACCAAAAGCATGTTGGATCACTTATTTAATTGACTAAAGCCAATTCTTTAAAAATCATTGGCGATTCGAGACATCGACAGCTATAAGAAGATTGTATGTTGTACCCTTACGGTTGAAATAGTGATTAGTGACTCTCAATGGGATCATGGTCCCAATGAAAAAAATATAAAATGGAATCTAATGTTGTTGTTTACACAAATAAATTCCATGATGGAAAGAGCCCGCCACCACACATGTAATACATGTGGGAAGATTCATACTAGTAACTCTCTAAAGGGAACCAAAAATTACTTAAAATGTGGAATGACATGACATCTGGATAAATACTAATGAAGGGATATAAAAAATCCCACTAATGTTGAAGTGGAAAGGAAAATTCATATCAAAACTCATCCTGTAGTGCTATCTTACAACTAAAATGATCGTGGGAATTAGTGAATAGTTTCCCTATTCTATGAGTTGTTAGAGGAAATCCAAAACAACCTCCAAGGAGATAATGAAGGGAATATACTATCATTACTGATGAGGTGGATTCAGAAAAACGTGTGGTGATAGGTACACAAGTTATTATTTCAAGAATAGCGGACATACATTTTTATTCTAGTTCAATATATTCTTTTATATCTTGAAACATTAGTAAAACATTTAAAACACCACCTCAATATTTAGAGGATATGTTTTTTGTGAGAATATCGAATGTGGAAATTATTGTGTCAACCTATATAACTCATACTAGGTAAAGTTTTGGGGACTAAACCTCCCAAAAAATCTTGTCTCCCTTCCTTTAGTTGAGTACGATTTTATCATGGGAAAGGATTGACAATGATTATACAAATATAACATCAAATATTGGGAATGGTGGATCACTCTTTGCATCACGAAGCATCATCCAATTCATTACAAGTGTAAGGAGGAATATAAATAATCATTAGAATCATTGTCTCAAGTGCAAAAATAAATTAATTATGAGAAGCATATCTCCTCAATTGATAGATACATAGGATAGAAATATTTCTAAT
Organism: Viscum album; assembly: GCA_963277665.1. Taxonomy (NCBI): domain Eukaryota; kingdom Viridiplantae; phylum Streptophyta; class Magnoliopsida; order Santalales; family Viscaceae; genus Viscum; species Viscum album. The sequence continues at coordinate 1,342,305,857 of OY728132.1, forward strand.
AAAATTCCCATTGTGAGGGATTACACTGATGTATTCGATGAAGAGTTGTCTAGTCTTTATCTTGATCGAAGTCGAGTTCTCAATTGAAGAAATTCCTTGATCCCTACCTATATCCAATAAACCATACAGAATAGACATTAAAGTGATGTAAGGGATAAAGAAGTAGTTATAGGAGAATATGGTGAATGGTTTCAAATGGATGAGTGCTTCACCAAGGGGTGCACCATTCTTATTCGTCATGAATAAAGACAGATCAATGCACCACTAAATTAATTGTCGTTAGCTAAATAAAATAACGATAAAGAAAACTTATCACCTTCCACATATAGATGAATTGTTTGATCAGCTTCATGGTTCCAGTTATTTCTCTAAGGTAGACCTCTGGGCGGGATATCACCAATTAAAGGTGAAGAAAAAAGCTAATACCAAGATAGAATTTCAAAAAAGGTTTATAGATTATGTGTTCATAGTGATGCCATTTGGAATCACTTATGCTCCAACAATTTTCATGGATTTAATGAATAGAGTATTTAGAGAATATCTAAGAATATTTTTGGTAGTACTTATTGACGATATTTTGATATACTCCAAGGGAAAGGAGGAAAACAATGATAATTGGAATACTTCACTAAAAAATTTGTAAAGGGGGAGGATGTATGAAAAGTATAGTAAATGTATGTTCTGGATGGAGGAATAAAAATTCATGGGGAATGTTTCCAACAAGAAAGGGATATCTATGGACCCTTCCAAGAAAAAGGCAATAGATGGGTGGCTTTGGAAAACAACCATAACAGATATCTATAGCTTTCTTGGTCTAGCCATGTTTTATCGACGATATTTGAAGAACTTCTCATTATTTTCAATCCTAATAACCTAGCTGAAATGAAAGGAGAAAATGTTTTCAGGCCTTGAGAATGAGAAGACTGAATGATGGAGTTGAAAAAGAGTCTTATCACTATGACAATACTCACACTCCCAGCAATTGGAGAACACTTTGTGGTGTATAATTATGTTTCAAAGAAGGTTTTAGTCTGTGTGATGAATAAAAATGATAATGTTATAGCCTACACCTTAAGGAATCAAGATATCTAGAAGAAAAACTATCCTAAACAAGATTGGAGTTGGTTGTTGGGAACATTAAATAAAAAATCTATTAGAGTTATCATTATGAGGAGAAGTGTGCGATATATAATTATCACAAGAGTCACAGATATATATTCACACAAAGAGGGAATAATATGAACCAGTGATGATGGAAATATCTCATTGGGGATTATGACTTCTCAATCCATCACCATCCTAGTATGGAATATAAGGTGGCAGATGCTCTATGTAGAAAAGATCTTGTATCTCTATCAATGATGAGAATTTAAAAAGATCTAATATGCTTAGATTTACAGAGGATGGACATGGGAATCATTAAGGGGGAACATAAACAATACTTTCTCAAAAGATTTCTCAACAATCCCTTATGAAAAAAATAATGGATGTTCAATGAAAAGATATGGAAATTCAGAAAAGGGTGGAAGCAGTTAAAAATCGTAAATCCACTAAGTTTATGACTTATGAGGAAGGAGTTGTAATATTTGGGTCACAATTAAGTGTACCATCTATTCCAATGATAAAGAAGTTGATTTTTAATGACACACATCGATCAACATTCTCTATCCATCTGGGAGAAAAAATTTGTATTGAGATCTCTAAGGGAACTTTTGGTGGAACAATATGAAGAAGGGGATTGCTGAGTATACAAAAAGTCCCTGGTATGTCAAAAAGTGATGGATGAAAAAAATATGTCTAAGTGGATGATGCAACCACTCCCCATACCATCATGGAAGTAGGAGATCATCTACACGGTCCACGTCTTTAGACTTCCAAGGACATCTAGAAGAAACCATACTATATGGGTCATTTTTTATCATCTTACAATGAATTCTCACTTTATCACGATTAAATAGGCCTTCTAGTTGGATTAAATTTCATGGATATATATCAATGAAGTGGTAAGGCTTAATGTAGTACCACTATCTATTGTATCCTATCGATATCCATGATTCATATTGTTTTTTTGGAAAAATATCTAACATGCTCTTAGCACTGAACTGAACTGCAGTAAAGCCTATCATCCTCAAAATGATGGCCAATCTGGGTGAACTATTCAGACACTAGAAGATATAATGAGATTGTGATCTATATAATTTAATGGAGGATGGGACCAACATATTCCACTTGTTGAATTCTCCTACAATAACAGTTTCTACTTGAGTATCCGAAAGGAACCATATGAATTCTTTTTTGGGAAAAGGGGACGAACACCGGCATGATTGGATGAAGTTGGTTAGTGTATGTAACATCCCGGTTCCGGAATCCACACAGAGGTTCTCGTACCTAGTTGTTCACATGGCCTCAAACGCATTTCCCTGAATTGCAGAGGCTGCCGACTACCAAGAAGGGCCTTGGGTGTGATATTAGGGAAACTATGCCCTCATTTGCAGTGTACACAACAGAAGTAAACAACACACAATGGAAAAAGTAGTAAATATCCAAAAATAGTAAAAATCAGATGACTAATAAAGAAACAACTGGATATATATATATATATAAATGATTAATGTTACATATATGTCTAGGAAAGCAACCAAACAAGTCACAATAGTAAAATACGATAGTTCTAAACCTAAGTGTAAAAGAAAAGATAACCTCCTCAGCATCGCAAGCTATAACATGGTCCCATGATCTTCTGATCTATAGTAATCAAGAACCTAAAGTAGAAGGGTTCTTTCTCTTTTCTATACATGCAACAATATAATCTGTTTGGGCCTAAAATCATGACTCAAATAGGGTGTGAGACTAATCCCAGTTGGCAACCACCCAAAGATCTGTGCCTAATAGTCAGTGAATATATGCTAGGTAAAAGTATAAAAAGTAATAAACAGGAAAGTACTCAGTAGCAAGAAATCCACAGTTCTATAATCAAGCACCAGCTAATCATGTAGATAACACAACAGGTAACCCTTTGGGATGTACTCATAGCCTATCCCCTCTGTTTCTACATAGAAGATAAAAGCAACCCTCTAGGATGAACATAGAGTCTCACTCCTCTGGTTCAGCTAATGTATAGACTCTGTAAGGAATAACTCACCATGAATTCCTCATATATTATCGTATCGGTACTAAAAGAACTATCGGGAATCTATTAAGTCACATTACCTATGTGGCCCACATCGAGGAACTATAGACACTTTGAGGAAGAACTCAACATCAATTCCCCATGTGGTCTCGCATCGTATTGTAAAGACACTATGGAGAATCCCTTACGTCCATTCTTTATGTGGTCTACTACACTAGGTTCTCATGGCCCTATGTATGTCAAATAAGTGTATCACATGTATTGGCCAATGTAAACTCATCAACTACTTTTCTAGCATTCTACAACATCTTAGCATTGAAAAACAACAGTCACACCATCCTACAATACTAGGCATGGGAAACAAACATCAGTAAAAAAATTAAACTAGACCTAATAGTATAGACAGGTAATAACTTTCATGGAAAACACTTCCAAATCCTAACAATTATCGTAAAACACAATAAAAATCCTCTACTCTAGAATACAAGCAAAGCAGGAAATAAATAAGTCTAAAATAGTAAACACGCAATAACCCGTTCAAGGGTATTGGTGGAATTTTCACAAAATATTCAAAGACATTCAACATGAAGGCACAAACCACCTACGATGGTGTTAGTAGATCAAAATACTTGAACCACGGGTATTTAATCGCCTTAGAATGCTGAATATCTACAAAAACGTCTAAAACGTTCAACCTAGGATAACATGGAAAAGAGAAGAAATTAGGAAATGATGCTCTATGAGAAGAGAGAACTAACCGTTGTGATTCCAAAGTACTCATCGGTTTTGAATCAGAGAACGGATGGAGGATTGGGGGATCATTTATGATCTTCACCTGCTCGGCACTCTTGGATAAAGGTGACCTAAAAGAAGTCAATTATGGCGATTTGACGCGACCCCAATGCATTTAATGTAAAAAAGTACACGGTGTGTACTTTTGGAGTACAGGGTGTGTACTCGAATTTTCCATACTCCACTTCAGGTGGCCTCCATGTCAACCCACAAGTCCGTGTGTGTGGCCATGACACGGCCATCACACGGCCTCCTCCAGTAATGAAGTACACAGTGTGTAATCATAAAGTACACGGCGTGTACTTCAGAAAATTTATATAAACTCTTCTTTTATCAAAAACTCTAGAAAAAGGACAAACACACCTGAAAAGAATATCTGGGTTCTTACAAACTTCCCCCCCTAATGAAATTTATCCCTGAATTTCCCTAGCATGACGTAGAAGAAGAAACCTCGAACAACTCCGGCCATTGCGATCATACTTTAGCCTCCCTGTCCCAAGTCCCATCCTGTGCTCACCCATGCTACCATAGCACCCATACTAGAGGAATAGACCAGCCATGGAGAACCTTCATTCTGCGATTAACAATCCGGATAGGATGCTCCTCGAAAGATGCATCCACATCCAACTCGACTTCCTGGGGTTGGAAAGCATGAGACGGGTCTGAAAAGTAAAATCGAAGCTGAGAAACGTGGAAGACGTCTTGCACAGCTTAGTACCTCTAAGGTAAATAAAACTGATAGGCAACCGGCCCAACTCTCTCCAACACCTCAAATGGCCCGACATACCTCGGTGAAAGCTTAACCTATCTTCTAATCATATTGTGTCCCAACCTCAGTGTGACACGTAGGAAAACCCGATCCCTGACCTCGGACTTCAAAGGTCGTGTCTTCTGATCAGCATAAGTCTTCTGAAAAGAATGTGTAGTAGCCATCCTCTTCTGAGTCACCTCTATCTACTCTGAGGTCTCCTGAACAAGATGAGGTCCCAACAAAGCTGCCTCTCCTTCCTCCAGCCAAAATAAGGGTGATCAGCATGGACTAACATAAAAAACCATAGAAGGTGCCATCAGAATAGTCACTTGAAAACTATTATTGTGGGAAAACTCCATAAGATGTATATGCTTCTCCCAAGAACCTCCAAAATTCAGAACTCATGCTCAGAGCATTTCCTCAAGAACCTGAATCGTACACTTGGTCCGGACATCTGTCTGAGGATGGTTGGATGTACTCAGAAGAACCTGCATACTCAAAGCATTCTGTAGCCCCTATCATATCTGAGAAGTAAAACGTGTATCCCTATCTGAAAAGATGGAGTGTGGAACCCCTTACAGATGTACAATCTCACAGATGTACAACCATCCCAGATCGTCAACACAGAAAGTCTCCTAGATCTGTAAGAAGTGAGTGAAAATTGTAATTCTTTGAACGATGAACCATACAGCATCATTACATGAGGTGATCTCAACAACCCTTTCACAAAGTCCATTGCGACGTCATTCCACTTTATCTCAAGAATATGTAACTGCTAAGAAATCCATACTGGTCACTGATGCCCCGCCTTCACCTTCTGACAAGTGGAACACCTCATGATGAAACCATCAACGTCACTCTTCATAATTGGCCACCAATACTGGTGTTGTAGATCACGATACATCTAGGTGACACCAGGATGAACTACCGAAATTGAGGAATGAAAATCCCACATCAGCTCCTCACGTATATCTATTGGCACCCATGCGCGTCCCTAGAAACGCAAGATCTCATCATTCCCTATAGTCCATACTGAAATAGGGTCCTCTTCCGAAACACTCTCCCTTAGTACTAGGCCTTCAAAATATAATATCTACCTCATTCGAACTTGTTCATGAAGCATAGAAGTAACAGTTACAGAAGATATAAAATCCTTCACTTGCCTATCGTGCACCTCCAAATGCATCTCATAGAACATAGCCATAAGCTGCCACTCACTACTGGCCTTTTGAAATACCTGTATTTGAGTCCTCCTACTCAATGCATCAGCCACTATGTTGCCTTTTCTCAGTGTATAGGAAAGATCAATGTCAATAGAGTGAAGGTACTCAACCCAACTTCGCTGTCTCAAATTTAGATCACATTGAGTGAAGATGTACTTGAGACTATTGTGGTCGGTAAAAACCAAAAAGTGGTATCCCAAAACATAATGTCTCTAGCAGTGTAGGCTGTGAACAACAAATTCCAACTCTAGATCATGTGTCAGGTAATTCCTCTCATGTGGCCTCAATTGCCGAGACCCGTACACAACGACTCCATCGCCCTGCATAAGCATAACTCCCAGCCCGATACCTAAGGCATCATAGTAAACAGTGCACCTATTTCCTGGCTCTAGAATGACTAGTATCATTGCTTATGTCAACTTCCCTTTCACCTCTTGGAAGGCTGACTCATATGAATCTGACCATAAAAACTCCACACCCTTCTTATTAGACCTTTCAACAGTGCTGCTAAGCATGAAAAGTCTTCTATGAAGTGTTTGTAGTATCTAGCTAGCTCTAGGAAACTCTGCACCTCAATGAAGTTCTTCGTCCGCTCCTAGGAAACTACTTCCCTCACTTTATCTGGGTCTATTGACAGTTTTGTATCTAAGATAACATGAACCATGAAGTGAATCCAGTCCATCAAAAAGTGTCACTTTGAGAGAATAGAATATAATTGATGCTCCATCAGTGTACTCAAAATGATCTCAAGATGGGTAGCATGTTCATGTCGAGTGTGAGAGTACACCAAGATATCATCCATGAACACCACTACGAATGAATCAAAATATGGATGGAACACTCGGTTCATCAGTTCCATGAAAACTGCTGGCGCGTTTGTGAGACTGAGCAACATAACCGTATACTCGTGTAAACCATACCTGCTCTTGAAGGTTGTAAGAGGTATATCTGATGGTCTAACGTGCAACTGATGATAACCGGACCTCATATAAATCTTCGAGTACACTCAGGCTCCTCAATGATGATAAAAGAGATTATTAATCCTCGGAAAGGTATATTTGTTCTTGAACGTCAACTGGTTCAGCTTCCGATAGTCCACACAAAGCGTATGGGTGTTGTCTGCCTTCATCCCAAACAGGACAGGTGAACCCCAAGGAGATGTACTGGGTCAGATGAAACCCTTTGCATGCAACTCTTCCAACTGCTTCTTGATCTCCTCCAACTCAGGTGTAGCCATCTTATAAGGAGGAATGGACACTGGTGCCTCTCCTGGAACGAGCTAAATAGAACAGTCTATCTCACGCTCTAGAGGAAAACCTGAAAAATACTCTGAGAAGACATCCCTGAAATGATCCACCATTGGAGGAAAGTTTAACTATGAAGTCCCCTGGTCATCCAATTATAAACTAGAAAAATGAGTTGTAACTCCACCTATCCCATGATTCTCAGGTCATGCTCTTCTCGCCCGGACATCCCACTCGCCTCGATAAAGAAAGGATTCGCCATATAGAGATATAAATCTCAACCTCCGACGATAACAGTCGACGATTTCCTAGAAGGGATCTAACCAGTCTATCATGAGAATGACATCATATCCTTTCATCTATATGACATAGAGGTCCCATATAAAGTTATATAGAACCACCTCTAGAGTTCACTCCTTGCACTGATGTACACTAGCCGTCCTAGTCCCCAATGGTGTCTCTAGAGTCAAAGTATCGGTAGAGAAAAAAGATGTAGATCCCAAGGCTCTCCACAACAGAAGCAGAGAAAAAGTTATGGGAATAACCTATATCGAAAAGAGAAGAAGATAAAACTGAGGCTACTATGATCATACCTCGGACAATAGAGGGTCTGGGCTCTGGCTCCTACTAGGTCTCCTCCACTGCAAAAGCCTAACTTGTACCATGGCCATGTAACCCTGCCTGAATGCTCTGAGCTGATCTACTCTGTTGTCGCTGAATGACCAGTGACTAACTACTATGGCCTTGACCTCCATCTCTGGCTGAATGGCTAGAAGAACTCTAGTTCCCGGAATGGTGAGAAACTGGTGGCGCTGCTCCCGAACAAGGAGTCATGGATGAACCCCTGTCACCAGCTGCTGGTGAGAAAATCTAAAAGAGACGCTGATAGTGACCCATATTTTTACAAGAGCGGCATTCCACTTAGTCTCTCTAGCACTGCGGCCTCGTATGCCCAACCCTTCCACACTGGTAGCATACCGCCAGGATAAATGAATATTTGTCTTGCTGCCTCAGATCACTATGCATAGACTCTCTACGTCGCTTCCTGCAATCAGCTGGGGAATCACTAACTATGGAAGCGGAACCACCCGGGCCCTCAGTTCTGGAATCTCTCAGATTATGCTCCACAATTAGTTCCTGGATAACGATGGAAGTGATTGAAGTTAGCCAGAATATATTTACCTATGAGGGGATCTCCCATCTAAGACCATCCTGAAACATTCTGGGCAAGAACAATCCATATCCACACAGGAGGGGTGTGAAACAATTAATCTCTGTAAAACGAGAATATACTCCATGAAAGATAGAGTACCCTTCTCTAGGCTCATGAACTCCTAGCCCCTTATTTTCCCTCAAGGTATCCAGAAAGAAGTAGTCGTAAAAGACACGTTGAAACTCCTCCCATTCCATAAACAGCTGATGAACCTCCTATGAGATCATGTCCCACCACTTCTTGGTGGAGTCTCGTATCATGTAGGTAGCGAGCTTGACCATCCATTCGGGAGGTGTCTCCAAATGCTCAAAGATCGTCATCAAGGATTCTAGCCCTGACTCTATAGCCTGAGGTCCTCCTTCCCATGAGAGGGTGGGAGGATGCAACATCTGGAAAACCTGTGTCATGTCTTCCATAGTCGAGGCAGGAGGTGGTGTTCCCTAGAAGGTATGCATCATCCTCAGAAAGCCTTCCCTAAATCGTGCATTGGCATTTGTGACTGGTATCACTGCTGGTGCCAATCCTAGCACAACTGGAAGCTCTGCGGGGAGTCCTTGATCAAACCTATCTGGCATATGATCACTGCCCTGCAACTGGTGGACAACCGGAGGACGTCTCAGTGGCAGGACTCTGTAATGTCAAACACACACCTTAGATTCAAGATTATCAAACACTGAAAGCAGAAAGGATAGAAAAGAACAGGAGAAAGAAATCATTCAAGTTTTATAAAACATTACTACACAGTGTCTACTTTTAATACATGACGTGTTCCCTTAAGTCATTCACATGGGTGTGTTCTTCAGTTTAAATAGGTCATGTAACACCCCAAACACATGACGTGTTATCCTAACACACGGTGTGTACCTGAATACTCATCCCCTACCCGAGTCCTTCTACACGGCTAGGCCAAACAGCTCTCCCAAGACAAAACTAAATGGCATGTTCTCAGCAAATAGAGTGTGTACTAGAAAAGCATCTCCTAACCCATGTTGTTAGTGACATGGTCATATACACAGATTGAACCACACAAAATGTTCCCGACAGACACAATATGTACGCAAAAGGATAACACTGACCCATGTTGTTAATGACATGGCCGGGTACCTGGGTCAGACTACACTGTGTGTTCAAGGTAGACACGGCGTGTATAAGAAGAGACTACACTGACCTTGTCATTTTTCTACATGGCAGGAATCCTAGGATTACCCAACATGACATGCACAATTGGTATACGGCGTGTTTCCATGAGATTTTCTTTATCCCGTGTCTCTGGCCACACGGCCTGTGACATAGTTTGAGAATACACAACGTGTATAAAAGGTACACAACGTGTACTTATGAAAATCAGTTTCTTCCTGAATAGAAGAACACATGGAGTGTATTCAAAACTACACGGCGTGTATTCTGGGTTTTTCCGGACAGTAGGACTCAGAAACTACCCGGAGCCCCGAAAACACTGAAACGAACACTGAAAGTTCCAAATTCCAATCCGTAATGGCCCATTCTTTCTGCGAATCATATTTTGGCATGTTAACAAGTTATAAACAAGGTAAAAAAAGTCAATAATCCACCAAATTTTGGTCTATGAGGGCCCATAACACTTCACAAACCAAAGCATGGCGTTCATTCAAGCAAAAACTTACACAATCAATGCTCTAACAAGAAGCAGATATCTATATCAGGGAATCTATCACAACAACATTTATATTCTACAAAACATAAATCATAACACTAATGCAATTGTAAATGCATCCTAGATGACATGGAAAGAATTCATGACATGTGATTTCTAGCAAGTGCCTATATGATGCATGTGATGACATACCCTCATCTCATCGGGCTACGATATAAATAGAACCTTAATAACATCAACAGTAACAGAACTGAACATATGAATCACCCAACGATGAAATCATATCAACTATAAACATGAAAACCTGTAAAATTTCAATAAATGATGTAGATTGTATTTTCCTAGTACATGGGATAGCTACTCCTGGGCATAACTTATTACCATGTACCTATTCCGTCCTATCCGTGGCTAATTTCTCCAAATAGTAATTCCATAGAAAAGAATCCTCTGATACCACTTTGTAACGTCCTGGTTCCGGAATCCACCCAGAGGTTCCCCGTACCCTATTGGTCACATGACATCAAGCGCATTTCACCAAACACAAGAGGCTACCGACTAGTGGCGAGGGCCATGGGTGTGATAGTGGGGAAACAATTCCCTCATTGGCAGAGTTCACAGAGGAAGTAAACAACACACAATAAAGGAAGCAGTAAATATCCAACAACCGTAAACAACAGATGACTGATAAAGAATCAAATGGAGAAATATATATATATATATGATGCATGTAATATATATGTCTATGAAATAATCCAACCAAGTCCCAATGCTGAAATACAATAGTGCTAAACCAGTGTGAAAAGAAAAAAAACTACTAAGCATCGCAAGCCATAGAATGGTCCCATGCTCTCTAGATCCACAACAATCATTAACCTAAAGTAGAAGGGTTCTTGCCCTTATCTATACCTGAAACAATATAATCTTTTTGGTCCCAAAAGCATGACCCAAACAGGGTGTGAGAGTAATCCCAGTAGGCAACCACCCTAAGATCTGTGTTTAACAGTCAGTGAATAGATGGCAGGTAAAAGTATAGAATGCAGTAAACAGGAAAGTACACAGCAGCAACCAATCCATAGTCAAATTTTTAAGCACCAACTAATCAATTAGATAACTCAATAGGAAACCCTCTAGGAACTACTCACATCGTATCCCCACTGGTCTTGCCTAGAAGATACAAGCAACCATCTGGGATGCATACACAGTCTCACCACTCCGGTTCATCTAAAGTATAGACTCTCTAAGGAAGCACTCATAGTCAATTCCCCCTATAGTCTCGTCTCGGTAATAAAGGCGCTCTATGGAAGAACATACATCACATTCCCTCTATGACCCTCATCGAGGAACTAAAGACAATCTGAGGAAGAACTCAACGTCAATTCCCCATGTGGTTTCTCATCATATTATGAAGACACTCTGGAGAAGCCCTTGTGTCCATTCTCCCTATGTTCTACTATACTAGGATCTCACTACCTGTGTAAGTCAAATAACCATTACTTGCATATTTTCCAAATTAACCTCAACAACTACTTGGATAGAATTCTACAGCATATCAACAAGGAATAATAACAATCACACCATCCTACAATACTATGCATGGGAAAACAACAACAGTCAAAAAAAGTAAACTAGACCCAGTGGTCTAGACATGCATAAACATGCTTGGAAAACACTTAAAGAGCCTAACAATTAACCCAAAACATAGTCAAAATCTTCTACTAAAGCGTACAAGAAAATAAGGCAATTAATAGGGCTAAAACAGTAAACACGCAATAACCCGTTCAAGGGTATTGGTGTAATTTTCCCTAAATATTCAAAGACTTTCTACAGGAAGGCACAAACCACCTACCTTTGTGTAAGGAGATTGAAATACCTGAACCACAGGACTTGAATCACCTTTGAAGGTCGAAGATCTATAAAACTTCTAAAACTTTTAACCCACGATAACTTGTAAAATATAAGGAACTGTGAAACGATTCTATAGGATAAGAGAGAACTCAACACTTTGATTCCAACGCACTCAACGGTGTTCAAATCAGAGAACAGACGAAGGTTTGTGGGCTCGTCGAAGATCCACGGCTTCTCGGTGCTCTCGAACGAAGATGACCTAAAAGAAGTCTATTCTGATGATTAGACGTGACCCCAGTGCATTTAATGAAAAAAATAAACTACACGACGTGTAATTTTCGAGTACAAGATGTGTACTCGTCTTTTCCATACTCCTCTTTAGGCGGCCTCCACGTCACCCCACACGACCGTGTGTGGCCATGACATGGCCAGCACATGGCCTCCTGCGGAATCAAAGTACATAGTGTATATTCATTAAGTACATGGTGTGTACTTCAAAAATTTCCAGAAACTCCACATTTCTCAAAAACTCCAGAAAAAGGAAAAACATACGTGAAAAGAAGGTCCAGGTTCTAAGAGTGTATGATTCTAGGACATGAAATGGTTAATGAAATGGGGGGGGGGAAGGTGAAAACCATTCAGCAAAACATCACGTAAGAATAAAGTAAACAAAAGAGTTATGCAGACAATCATCGATGATACCATTGCGTTCAAAGATGGAGACACAGTATTTCTACGCATATCTCCATTGAACAAGGTTAGGTGTTTTGGGAAGAAAGTAAATTTATGTCCTACGTACATCAACCCCTTCACGATTATTGATTATGTCGGAGCTATGGCCTATCGACTAGCACTTCCACCAACCAAGTCTAAGGTACATGAAGTCTTCCATGCACCCCTCTTAATGAAGTACATACCATATCTAGACATGTACTCTCTTTAGAGATAGAATAGTTAGAGAATGATATTTCTTATGAAGAGTTTCTAGGTAAGATAAAGGATGTAGAGATATTGTTCTATGTAACAAGACTACTCACCTGGTCAAATTACGATGGTGGAACCATATGTACAAATAGAAAAATGAGAATTGGAGGAGGTAGTGAAGGAAAAATACCCGCACATGTTTTTGTATTATAATGTAAAACAAAATTTCGAAGGAAAAATTTCATATGGGGGGAATAATGTAATGACATAATGTTTTATCAATAGAAATTACCTTATTATAATGATGACATATTATCACAAAAAAACACAAAATATATATTTAATAAGTTCCAAGTGAACTATAATCATAATATATTCACTTCTATGTTTGGATCTTTGAAAATCTAACATACACACTTGTGATCAATAAGATGTTTGGGGACCGATAAAACAAAATCAAAATTTGGTGACTAGTAAGAAACCCTTAGGAATAGTAATCAACACATATGAATAGTAATATGAACCTTATTAATAGTAAATCATCCAAAATAAAGTAACCTCCCCCGTGAATGTTTAAATAAAATTAATGCATCTCATAAGAGATAATATAACCATAGTAAAAGTATTTGTATTGTTGTAAGACATAAATAATTAGTGACAATTAATTAATAATTTTAAAATAAAATATATTGTTTCTAAAATTTGTTCATAAATTAACTATTTTATGTCTTCTAGTTTAAAGATAATTTTATAAGACCCTATGAATTTTTTTTAAAGCATTATAAAATCAGTTATAGTATTGAAATCTGTATTGTTCAAGTAAATTACGAATTTTATTAAAAATTAAATCAATAATATCTATGAACATATTTTAGAAAATTGTATTTCATTTTTTGTATTATACATGTCAAATAATTGTTAGGGTGAATTTTTCGTGTCTTTCAAAAATATTTGAATTTTTTATGTATAGTAAAATTTGGTTATTTACCGTATATATACATTATACATTAAATAAACTATTTATCAAGTCATAGATTTTGTAAGAACCTTGGGATAGAATTGACCTGTAAATATTACTATTTTGTGATATGAAATCATCAGTATTTCCTTTCTTATGGAAAAATAAATAACTAATTATTAAAATATTAAGAAACCCCTTCTCAACGCCTCTATAAAAACTACACAAATCCACTTCTTCTCTTTACTCTTCTCAAGCATTATGACATCCCCTAATTCTGCCCAAATATATCCCCAAATTCCTCACCCACATCCAGCTACCCTTTTTCTCCTCAAAATACCAAATCCTTTCCCTTTAAGATGCTTTCAGGGATGATTAAATCAAGAGATAAATTCATCTATTCTTTATTTCATTTTCATTTAATGTCACTTTTTTCTATATTCATTCCAAACCACTCATCATCCAAATGTTATGAAAAATATATTACCAAACATGTACTGTATTGTTGTTATACTAATGGGGTAATTCATATCATCTCCCCTTCCCCCTTCTTTTATAAGAAAGAAAAAAACATTGTATGAGATGTGTTAATTTATCAAATTCAAGGACAATGGGTTATCAATTCCTTTTTTCATCTCCAATTATGGTCATGAAACCATTTTTATAGTTGAACCAAACTATAAAATATTTATTTTATCTTATGTTATGTTTTGGAATCATTTTTCACACATGATGATAGATAATATTACAAAAATAATATAATTATGGTAAAAATCGCCAAATTAGTCCAACCACTTATCATTAATGTATTATATAATTATTCAACTTCACTCCAAATATCCAAATGATGTTTATAACCAATTAATATTATATATGTTCAATAATGAAATAATACTTCAATTTTGGATAACCATTCTCATTATTCATGTTTATCCTAAAATTAATATAAGTGAACCGATCATTAAAACCATGGAAGAAAACACTCCCAAACAATGAAATAGAACCACTTAACTGATCAAAAATGACATGGATAAACTTAATAAGCTTATAATAAATCAATAAAATGTAGTGGAGGTTCTGAATTTTTTACTTAAGGATCTAAATTTTATTATTTAGGTTAATAAGATCAAGCGAAGAACACCACCAGACTTAAGGTAAATGATCCTCTCTTTCTCACATTTATTCAAGAATATCCTCTATATTATGTTGTTTTATGTACTGTTACAAATGATAGGATATGATTTATCACCTCTCTCATAATTCCCTCATTATGTTAAAATAAATTGAAACCATTTTTTCTCATTAATCCGTCCAATGTACATCTAGTACAATGCAGATATTCCATATGGGATTCTATATAAACCTCCATTATTTATTTGGTTTTCTGTATCATAGATTTTACCCAGATGAAAATATAATTTATTTTTCTTTAAAACGTCTAAATAATATTTATATTCTCCAAACTCATGTTTCATGATCTATCCCACATTATCTTTCTGTAAATATACATGCTTTTATTTGATTCCCTCCTTAATACTTCCTTGTAAGTAAACCTGTGTTAAGGGAACATCTATAATTCAACCCCAATTTCAAGTGCACTCTACCATATGTTTTATTAATCTATTTTTTTTATAAAATTTGTGTATTTATTACGAAAACCGTATTGGATCATTCTCATTTATCCAAAATATTTTTCCTTTTTCTATTTTAAATGCTTGTAATGGTTTTCCTGAAAACCACAATAAAATGTATTAAGGCTAAAAATTTCTAAATACTCTTATTTTATGTTTTCAATTTTTTTGACATCACTTACCATTATATAAACCTATTTTACCTTATGAAATTCCACGTATATTGAAATTAAATTCTTTCATAGACACTTTTATGATATACTCATTCATTATGCTTTATGATATGATTATGATTCCCATTTAATTCCATGGGTGCCATTATGTTTATGATTGTATATGTATGATTCTATATGTGGAAGCATATTCATGAACCTGTTAAGATGGGTGCATCCAGATAGCACTCCAATTCATTGGGAAAATTTGAGTCTCATTAAACGTTATGTGAAATGGTATTGGCAGTTATCCTTGGCTTGTGCTATAATTTTCAACAATTCTGGATGTTAGAATTAGCTTAGGCTGCCATGTGCAACAGTGTTGGTGGATGACCTTGACCTATGGTCATCTATTTACAATGATCCATGACTCCTGCTAAAGTCAAGATTTATGTTTCTTCCACATTTTAATGATTCAATGTATATATAACCCCATGTTTATATGTTATTATTCTATATTCCATTTTATACCCTTTTATCATGATCTATAATGCATGTCCTAAGGCCTTATTCTTATGGTTTTTTTCCATTATAGGGATTTCATCTCATAACTTTATTCATGTAACCCCCAGGGTACCCTATACAGATTTAAGGGCTCAATGGAACTTATGAGATCCTTATGAATATTAAATAAATAAGTGTTTTTTAATATCATGTTTTCAGTTTTATGTGCCTAGAATTCAAAGATAGTAGATGTCCTGATCCATGTCTTTTATTATGATGTATAATTATGCATCCAAATATATATTGTTCTGTGTAAAATTATAGTGTCTCTATAGTTAGTATCAGATGATGGGATAGTTATTTTTTATGATTATTAATAGGGAACTTCAGTAAGAACCTTAAGGATGAGAATATGTATAATAAAACACCCCTAAATTTTGATAAGTATTGAGTAAGTGGTTGATCAAGATAATTCATCTATGTATATAAGAAAACATGTAGAGGTGGCTCTGGAATAGATGTATCTTGAGGTAAAACTATACAACACTAGTTTGATCAAGAAATGTATGGGAACTACTGCACAATAATAGGCCATGTTACAATCTTGGATTGACACTGACATGTGATATGTTTAGAAAAATTCATGAGATTTGTACACACCGTTAAAAAGAAAAAAAATCTCATAAGAATATATGTTATGAGATTGATCAAGGATAACCTAGATTTAACCCTTGGGAATCACAAGTGAAGATATAATTCACTTTTACAAGGTTATCCTTTTATGTTCAATTTTTTCTTTTAAAGTTCAATTTCATAGTATTATAGCCCTCTATTTATTAATTCATTCTCTTATTTAATGGTGTGAAATATAATAACACGAGCTAATAATCAATTTTATAGTCAATGTTATAATATCTCTAATGATATTCCTAATATGATGGGAGGGGGTTATCAAATCATAATGACAGTAGTTTCTCAGCTGTCTCATGTTATGAATAATAACTTGAATCATGTAGAATTCCCTCCTCCAACATGGAACCAAAAATTTGTCGTTGAATCCTTCATGCGAAAAAGGGCTCCATTGTTTATTTTATATTCTGATCCATCTTCATAGAATAGTGTATTAACTCCCTTGAAAAGATTTTCTATGTCTTCTTGTGCTTAGAAGAATTGAAAGTGGTGCCTGTGGTCTATATATTTGATGGGAAGGTGATTAGTGGTGAACACCATTCAATAATATGAATCCCCAAGAAGAAATTAATTCCATTCATTGTGATGAATTCAAGTGAATTTTTTTAAATAAATAATTTCACTAAACCCTCTGTCTAAATATGTAATGAGAGTTTCATGGACTCAATAAGAAGAAATATGAATCAATTGGGGAGTATGAAGAAATATTTACATGGCTTTCAAGGTACGCCTTTGGAATTGTCATGAATACTAAAAGCAAGGTGAATCACATATTTTGTGGACTAAAGCTGAGTATACAAAATCATTAATGATTGTAGTCATTAAAATCTATGAATAGATTGAACATTTTTCCTTATGATTGTAATTGAAATTGGAGACTCGTAGTTGTATCATAGGCCCAATGAAAAAAAAGTGGAAAATTGAATCTAATGTGGGAGGTTCCATAAATAAATTCCTTGATGGAAAGAAGCATGACTATTCCATGTGTAAAAATTGAGGGAAGATTCATCCTGGGAAATATCTAAAGGGAACCAGGAATTGCTTCCAATGTAGAAAGACAAGAAATCTAGATAAAAACTAATAAAGGGATATGAAAATTCCCACAAATGTTTAATAAGAATGTAAGTTTCAGCTAAACACTCAGCCTATAGTGTAGTGTTACAACTATATGGAGAATGGGAAATATGTGAACAATTTCCAAAAGCCAAGGGTTTTCGGAGGAAATCAACAACAACATCAACAAAACAAGTAAGGTCTTATGCCATAACTACTACTTAGGGGGATTCCATCAATGACATAGTGACATGTATGCTAGTTATTTCTTCATGGATTGAAAAAATATAAATTTATTCTAATTCTATGCATTCTTTTATATCTTGCGATTTTAGTAGAACTATTCAATTAGCACCTAAAAATTAAAAGGAAACTTTATCTATGAGAATAATGAATGGGGAAACTATTGAATAAAATGTTTATAAATCCTCCTAAGTAAATGTTTGTGTATTGAACCTCCTAGGAAATCTTTTCACCAACCTTTAGTGTAGTTAAATGATATCTTGGGCATAGATTGACTATCTTTATAAAAATCCAACATTATCTATTGGTAAAGGGAGATCACTCTCCACATCCCAAAGCATCCTCTAATTAATTACAAGTTTAAGAAGAATGATGAATATAATTTATAATCATTTTCTTACCTGTGGATATTAATTCCTTGTGAGGATGAATGTATAGCTCAAATTATAGAGACAAAGGATAGAATCTTGATTTAAGACATTCCCATCATTAGGGATTACATTGATGTATCACCTAAAAAGTTTTCTATTCTTCCTCTAGATATATTGGTTGAGTTCCCAATTGAACATTTTCTTGGATCCCTAAATATATCAAAAACACCTTATAGAATGGCCACCATAGAGATAGAGGATCCGAATAAGAATTTATAGAAGAATCTGGTAAAGGGTTTTATACGACCATGTGCTTCACCATGGGGTGCCCATTCAACTTTGTGAAGAAGATGGGTGGATCAATGAGCCTATGAATTGATTATCGTGAGCTCAATAAAATCATGATAAAGAACATATATCCCCTTTTAATGATTGATTACTTGATCGATTTGCTTCATGTGGCTAGTTATTTCTCTTTGGTGGACCTCTGGTCAGGATATCACAAATTAAAGGTGAAGTATGAAGATATTCCTAGGACATCCTTTCAAATGAGGTACGAAGACTATGAGTTCATTGAAATTTCATTTGGACTCACTAATGATCTAGTAATTTTCACAGATTAAATTAATGTAGTCTTTAGATATTACTTCAAGAAATACATGGTAGTATGTATTGATGATATTTTGATATACTCCAAGAGCAAGGAGAAACACAAAGATCATTTGGATACTGTGCTAAAGGCTTAGAAAAGGGAGTAGTTTTATGTAATGTACAGTAAATGTGAGTTATAGGTAATGGACATATCATTCATGGTAACTGTTATAACTCAAAAAGGGATATGTGTAGACCCTTCCAAGACAAAGGCAATTGAACGGTTTCCTAGGCCAACATCTGTAACAATGATATGAAAAGTTCTGGGACTAGATGAGTATTATAAATGATTTGGGAAGAACTTATCATGATTTTCAAACCTAATAATTTAGATTACACGGAAGGGGATAATGTTTTTTGGGACTCACGAAATTGAATAATACTTTAAGGATTTGAAAAAAGGGATTATCACTGCACTAATACTCACACTCCCAACTAATAGATAACTCATTATGGATTAAAGTGACACGTAAAATAAGTTTTCAGGTTTTGTGATGATTAAAAATGACAAAGTGATAGTATGTTTCTCATGGAAGCTGGAAATCCAGGAGAAAAACTATCATATGCATGATAAGGATTTGGTGACCGCGATCATTACAATAAAAATTTTGTGGCATTATCTCTGTGGGGTGAAGTGTGAGGTATATACTGATCACAAGAGTCTCAAATATATAATAACAAATAAATACCTTAATATTCACCCACGATGATGGACAAATCTCATCATGGATTATGACTTATCAATCCACTACAATCCCTATAAGTAAAAAATTGTGGTAGATGCTCCAAGTAGAAATGATCGTCTATCTTTAACAATAATAAGAATTGAAAAAGATCCAATCATGGATGATTTAAAGAGTATGGACATGGAAATCACTAAAAGATGAATACAATCAATCCTCACTTAAATGATTCTTTAACCATCTGTCATGGATATAATAAATTATGCTCAAAAAATTGATGTGGAAATTCCATAAAGGGTGGAATCCATTAGAAATGGGAAATACTATATGATTATGATTGATGGGGATGTATTTGTATGACTTCGGTCATGATTATGTGTATCATATGATCCAATGATAAATAATGATATTTTGAATGATGCACATAACTAAGCCTTCTCTATTCATGCAGGGAGCACAGATATGTATCATGATCTCCGAGGGAACTTTTGGTTGGACTATATGAAGAAGGATATTTTTATGTATACATCAATGTTCTTGGAATTTCAACATGTGAATTCTGAATGATATATGACTATGTTGATAATGTAACTATTACCCATACCAACATTTATGTGGGAGAACATCACCACAAACTTTGTCACCGGACTTCAATGCACATTCATAGAAAACAATGATCTATGGGGCATCGTGAATCATCTTAGAAAGACAACTCAAATTATAAAAATTATATAGGACATATCATTAGATAAACTTGAATGGATATATATCAATGAAGAGGTAAGGTTACAAGGAGTAACATTATCTATTGAGTCTGACTGACATTTGATCTTCACCTCGAAGTTCTGGAATAATCTCCAACAAGCTCTAATAATTGAACTGAACTTTAGTACAATAAATCATCATCTAACCAATGGCCAATCTGAGTGAACTATTTAGAAACTCGAATATATACTGAGATCATGTTCTATGGAAGTCATATGAGGATGGGAACAACATATTACCGTAGTTTAATTATCCTATAATAACAATTTCCACTCGAGCATCTGAATGGCACCATATGAATCCATATATGGGAAAAGTTGTTGAACATCGGTGTGTTGTGGTAAAATCAGTGAGCATAAGCTGAAGAGACCTAAAATAGTCAATGAAATGGTGGAGATTTTTATAACCATTTAGTATGACATCAAGGAAGCCCAAAGTCAACAAAAGAGTTATGAAAAAAATAATCTTTGAGACCTTGATTTCATAGTGGGAGACATGGAGTTTCTATGAATATCTCTATGAAAGAAGGTCAAGAGGATTGGGAATAAAAGAATGTTATGTCCCAGGTACTTCAACCCCATCAAGATTCTTGATCATGTTGGGGTGGTGGCCTATAAATTGACACTTCCACCTAATATGTCTCATGTACATGATTTCATTCAGGCATCACTCTTAGAGATGTACATAACAAATCTTCCACATGTACTCTCTTCAAATGTGGTACGGTTGGGGGATGATCGTTCTTACGAGGAGTAGCCATTGAAGATCATGGATTGTCTAGGTAAATTTCTACGTAACAAGATATATCACCTAGTAAAATTATAGTGGTAGAACCATATGTTCAAAGAGGAAACATGTGGACTATAGGAGGCAATGAAATAAAATTAACAGCACATACTCTTGGCATAGAATATAAAACAAAATTTCAAGGGGGAAATTTCATAAGGGGGAATAATCTTACAACCCAAAATTTTATCAATTGAAATTCGGTTCTTATAAATATGTCATATAATCACATGAAATCACAACACAATGATCTACTATGTAATATGTATCCTTTTAACATAATAATGTTACATCTATGTTTTGAATTTCAAAAATCTGAAATACACGGTTGCAATTAGTAAGATGTCTGGATTCCAATTGAAGAGAATTAATTTTCGTTAATAGTAACGTACTTATATGATTAGTAACCTAACCATTTAAATACTAACCTACATTTATGAATAGTAATATGACACTTTTGACAATTAAAACATCCAAAATAATTCTAAAATCACCCTTGAATGTATTAATAGAATTTATTCACCTTATAATTAATAGTATAAGAATTGTTAAAGTATTCATATTTATGTTACTCATATATAATTAATTATAATTAATTAAATAATTCAAAACAAATTTTTTTTTTCAAAGATGTTCATAAATTATCAATTTTATGTCTTCTAGTTTTAAGATAATTTTAAAAGACCTTATTTAATTTTTGAATGCATTATAAAATCAGTTATAGATTTTAAATCCGTATATTTCAAGTAAATTATCATTTTTATTATAAATTAAATTAATAATATTTATAAAATCATTTTTGAAAAATAGATTTCATTTTTTGGATTCAATTTGTTAATCAATGGTTACTATAAATTTTGGGGGTTTATCTAAAATACATGAATTTTTTTATGTATAGTAATATAGGGTTATATACCGTGTATATACATTATATGTAAAAAAAGATATTGGTTAGGACATGGAATATGTAAGAACATTGGCTTCAAAATCACATGAACATACTACTATTTTTTTCATGGAATCGTCACTACTTCTTTTCGTATGGAAAAATAATAAACTAATGATTAAAATTTTAAGAAAATTTTCCTTGCCTCGACTATTAAAAACACCCACACAACCCTCTTCCCTTCACTCTTCTCAAGCCTTGTGAATTTCTGAAATTCTTCCCAAATCACTCCCTAATAATGTAACCCACATATATAATCCCATGCTTTCCTAAAAAGTCCAAATCCTCTCCCCCTAAGAGGCTCTCAAGGAGGATAGAATATATTAGTAAATTCCTCTTTTCATTCTTTCATTTTCTTTTGATTTTCATTTGTTCTATTTTCATCAATAAAATATTTTCACCCAAATTGTATGAAAAATCAAATACCATATGTGTTCTTTAATTGTTTATGAAAATGGGATAATTCATATCATCCCCCATTCCTCCATCTTTTATACGAAAGAAACGAAATCACCATCCGAGATGTGTTAACTTATCACATTCAAGGACGACGAGTTATGAATTTCTATTACCATCTTAAATTCATGTCATAAAATCATTATTATGGTTGAAACAAAATATTAAATATGTATTTTTTATTATGTAATGATCTAGAATACTTTTTCACATATGATGAAAAATAATAATACAAAACAATTTAGTTATGAGAAAAATCTCCAAATTAATACATGAATTTATCAATAATGTTTTATATATGGTTTAATCTTAAATCCAAATAAACTAAGAAATTTTATAACAAGTTAACATAAAATATGTTCAAAAATTTCATATAACATCAATTTTAGACAACCATTATTACTATACAAGTTCATCAGAAAATGAATCTAAGTGAACCGATCAATAAAACCCTAGAAGAAAATGCTCCCAATCAATGAAATTGGACCTATTAACTCTTTAAAAAGGACTTTGATGAACATAATAAGGTTATAATAAATTAATAACATGTATTAGAGGTTCAAAAAGTTTTTATTAATGAACTTCATTTTATTACTGAAGTCATTAAGACCCAGTGAAGAACATCATCGAACATAAGGTATGGGATACTATCTTTCTCCCATTTATTCAAAAATATCTTCTATGTTGTGTCCTTTTATGTGTAGTTACTAATGATGGTGTATGATTTAACACCTACTCCATAGATACCTAATGATTTATAAATGAATAAAAAACCTTTTCTCTCTCATTAATCCCTTTTAAGTACATCTGATACCATGCTGATATTTCGTAAATAATTTTACCCAAACCTCCACTATTCATTATGGTTGCTCGATCATTCTTTTTTTCCAAATGAAGTAGCCTTTTATTATTATGTAATGTTTCATCCATGGATATTCAATGCATGATTTGGATTATGTTTTTTGATTGTTTTCAATCTTCAGTGGATGTTTAGAATGTGTGCCAGTAAAGTGGCCATACAGTTCAAGAAGATAACAATATTGAAGGTGGCGCCACTTCCAAGTGTTTGCCAAATTTTTGGGCCTCAAAATCTGAAAAGTAAGGCATGGATTTTTGGTAAAAGGAGGTGTGCGCAATGAAGAAGTGGTGCGCGAAAAAGGTGGGATTTATGCCAAATATAGAGTGGTGCGTGAAATAGTGGAGCGATGTATATCGTGAAAAAAGTGTTTCAAATCTGAATATCGAAAAATGGAAATGGAATGGGCTGCACAAAAAATCTGGAGATGTGCACAGAAAACTCTACCTGTGTGAAATATTACGCGCCAAATGATAGGTTTTTTCCCCACAATGGGTTTTTCATGCGGGAGGGGGGGGGGGGGGGTTAGAGATGCCAATAGATTAGAGTTAACCCCCTAATTCCGTATGACTTATTACCAAGAGAAGATCCAATTGCTGATGCACATAAAAGGTTCGCGTAAAGGGGATTACATGGAAAATTCCAAGCTGCGAGAAAAATTCCCGCTTCTGTGAAAAATTCCGAGCTACGAAAAAAATTCCGAGTTCTGTGAAAAATTATAGGCTGCGCAAAAAAGACAGAGCTGTGTATAAAAATTGAGGTGCGGCGTAAAAGATTCAGTTGCATGAAAAGGGTGTTCTTGCACGAAATATTTTTCCGCACGAAATAGAAAAAATTGAGTACAATAGTAAGGTCTTGTGCGCAAAGGGTTGTTGTTGCACGCAATTTTCAGTGAAAACTGTTTGCATGTTCTGTTTATCTAGTTCAGTGGCTCAGAGCGTTCAAGTGAATAATTTTTGGACATCAATGCAAGAAGATTATCATGCTAAGAAGATGAAAATAATTCAATGTGAATCTATTGAAGAGACCATCGAGTCTATAAAATGACCAGGACTTCAACAAAAGAAGTGGTCCAGGGGGAGTCAATGGGAGGGACCTGAGGGACGCAGTGTGATATCCCTAAATAGTTGTAAAGGCAGTGAGCCTAGGACAGAGTGACTGTTCCCAAACCTTTGTAATCCACAACTAGTGAATAATAGTGGAATTTGGTACGACCGAAAACCTGCCGGCGTATTCTCCTTGGACGTAGCTTATAGTGGTGAACCTAGTAAAAAGTGATGTGTAATCTATTTGCATGTGAATGTTTGATTGCTTCTCATATCCATCATACAGGTTAAACTGGTTCCTACCAACATGGGAACAAGATCCATCAGGTTAAAATAAATAGTTGACACCTTGATTCCCGCCTCCCCTCTCAGGGTGTTCTAGGGTCATATAAGTGGTATCAGAGGTAGGTTACTGGTGTTGGATCTGTTCCTTGTCGTCATGGAGAATGTTCTCAATGCTAGGGGAATACTTCTCTTCGATGGAATTAATTTCCAGATTTGGAATAACAGAATTAGATCTCATTTAAGATCTCTAGGAATTGATGTCATGTTTTCTACTGTGCAAGGAATACATTTTAATGATCCAAATGGTCTTGCTATGATTGATACAGACATGAATGTTCTTGATGCAGATGCTAAACCTCAGAATGCTACCACTGTGGCTCTTTATGATCAGATCAATCTAATGGTGATGAGTTGCACCTTAGAAAAGGTTATGTGGGGTAAACATGAAAATATCTATGAATGAGACAACAATGTGAAGGAGGAAAAGATTCAATTCCTACACAATAGGTTTGAGGATCTAAAGATGCATCCTGTTGAGAATGCAGATTCATTCTTCAATCGAATCCTTGAAGTAGTGGGAGCAATTCGAGGTCTTGGAGGGGAAATCAAATACATCAATATCGTAAAGAAAATCTTTTGAAGACATCATATGATGTATAATTCAACATTGTCATCCCTTTAAGAATGTTAACTATCTAAACTATCTCTGGATGATCTGATAAGTAGTATAGTGGCATATGAGATGAGATTCAAACCCGAAAAAGCTATGACTCATGTTATCAAGGAAATTTCATTCAAATCCATGGACAAACTGAATATTTCAGAAGATAGTGGTTGTGAAGATGATGAATAAAAAGAAATTATTTCTCTCATTTCCAAGATGTTGAAGAAGGGAAAAGGTAAATTTAATGGTATGTTACCTCTGGCATAATTTCTCTTTTGAAGATAGGGGCACATTGGCTCTCAGTTCCAAAGAATGTTATATGATGAATAAAGTGAATCATAAGACATTGTGAAGCCTCAGAAAAGGTTTTTTAAAAATAGGGACATCAAATATGGAATAAAGGCATAGAAGATAAGTTTTGACAGTGAAGAGGAAGAGGATGATATTGAATTCTATGAAGAAGAAGTACCTGAATTTAAAACTAGAAACCATGATTCCATGATGGATACCATTGAAAAGTTAGAACCCTAGATCGATAAAAACATAGACAATCATATGACTCATAATGGTGATCCCATGTGGAAATTTAAGGATGCCTTTTCAATGCTTTAGAACAAATGCATGATATGTAGTAAGTGGAAAAAATGGTTGAAGAATCATCACAATTTGTAGATGAGCTTGAAGTTGAAATTTAACGACTAGAAGAACTAGTGAGAGTTCAATCTTCAATCCTTGAAAGCATAGAAGACATTGAAAAATTCAAGCATAGAATTGAAGAACAAGAAAATGTCATCAATGAACTTACATCCAGACTCGAAGAGAAGTCCAAGACCATTGAGGGTCTTGAAGAAGACGTTGTTACTCATAGGAGTAAACATGAGTGTCGATCAACCTCAAATGAGGGTAAGATGAAAATTCATTTTGGATGATTCCCAGATTCAGAGTTACTGGTAAGAGCCAAGTGTGGTTTAGATGGGGTTGAAAAAATATTGAGTGATCAAACACCTGCTAGCATGGGAAAGAGTGGAATTGGCTATGAAGTAGGGACATCAACCTCTGGAAGTGAAGAGAGCCAAAAGAATTACAAGATGAAAGTTGGACATGTTGAAACGTTTCCTGAAGTGCTGAAAAATAAATCCTAAATCCATACTAAAAGAAGAACTGATGATTATCCTCAAACTTTCAGAAATGACAGGCAGTCCAAAAATTCTCCCATAGAAGAATGTATGAGGAAAAATTTAAATGAGAAGACATTTCCCCTCAGGAAAAGTCAGTTTTGTGGCTATCTGGGTCATACCATGTCATATTGCGAAGCGGAAAGAAGCTACATGAATGGGGAAGATCTGGGAATTTGACAAAGGAGACCGATTTCATATCCTCCATCTTATTGAAGAAATAGATTCTATGGTTACCGCTTTCATTGTTCTAATTTTGGCCATAAAGCTATGTATTGCAGGCAGAGGTACGACTGTGGAAATTCATACCACTCTTAGAGACGGGTCAGTTTTCACCCTCCTGATAGTGTTGTTCTCACAAACAGGGTTTCTCCTCTAGATGAAGATTATGGGTATGATGAGTCTAATTATGTGGAGAAAAGTATTATAAGGCCATTAGGATACTATACTAAATCCAATATCTCATGGAAATAAAATAATAAGATCGAGAAATCCAATCTTTTAGAAGTATACCTTGAAGCTACAAAGAGAAGCAACACCTAGGTTCTTGATAGTGGATTATCATCCCATATGTTGGTAAATGATAACCACTTCAAGAACATTAAAAATAAGGTTGATAGAATAGTGAGGTTTGTTAATGATGGTGCTTTGAATATTATAGGCAGTGGGAACACTACTCTTGCCAATGGAGAGCTCAAGAAGTCTGATGTTCTTTATGTGGACTATGAACGTCACAATCTACTCAGGGTGATTCAACTCTGTGCCTCTGGGCTCATAGTAACATTCAATCAAGAATTCCGAACTATACTGGGAAAACATGGATTTTTTTAATGAAATTCTATAGAATAGATGGAAACTTATATCAGGTTGATAGCAATGTGAACTCCTGCTATTTTTCCGTTGAAGAAGAAAACTACCTCTGGCATCGACGGCTGGAGAAAATTAACCAAAAAGACATGGAAAAGATAACTAAGTATAAGATAGTCATGGATATCCCCATTCTGAAATGAGAACGAGAAAAGATTTGCGATTCTTGCATATGGGGGAAGCTAGTTTGTAATTCATATCGACCAAAGAAGAGAAGGGCATCACACCATATTGATCTCATACATACAGACGTATGTGTCCTGATAAGTGTTTCCAGAACTCATGTAGATAGGTACTTCATCCTTTCCATTGATTATTATAATAGAATGACTTGTGTAATGATTATTCATAGGAAGCGACAAGTACTTGATTGCATGAAAACTTTTTTCCAAATTGATAAGAATGATACTAGATGGACAATAAATGTCCTGCGATCTGACAATTGATTGGAATACACGTCCATTGAATTTGAAAACTATCTATAGAAACAAGGGATACCACATGAGGTAGCAGTAGTGAGAACTCCACAACCAAAAATGAGCTGTTGAATATAGGAATTAGTAGGTGAACACCATGGCACGAACTATGCTGATTGAGAGTCTTATTCCATGACATTACTAAAAAGATGATGTTCAAGCTACTGTGTATATTAAAAATTGATCATGACTTTATATGGGTTAGACCACGACACCATATGAATTCTGTAATGGAAGGAAGCCCTCTTTGAATTATTTTCAAGTTTTTGGAAGTAAATGATTCATCAGGAACAAAGAGAGAAATCAAAGTAAGTATGGTGACAATGTAGATGAAGGAATTTTCCTTGGATACTCAATTTACAGCAAAACCTAAAAGTGTTTCACCAAGAGATTTGGAAGGATTGTGTAAAGTAGTGATGTTAAAATCATTGAAGAGAAAAAGACAAATGCTTAAAAAATTTCATATACTGATGTGATAGATAGTGTGGAAGAAAGTGAACGTAGAGAAAATACAAATACAAAAATAGTGGAAGGTTTACAAAACAGTCAGGCGTCACCTCATGATGTTAACTTAGAAGCGGAATCTAAAGAGGAAACCTTAGCTAGATAGAATGCAACTGAATCTCACCGGAGAAATTTATGAATTGAGATAGTCCCATATAACATAATTGGGGACTAGAGTGCACCCACGAAAACAAAGACGATGAGAAATAACACACAATATTCAGTTCTATCAGTTGTGGAGCCATCCTAATTTGAAGAAGCAGCAAAGGATAAATATTGGGTGAAAGCCATGAATGATGAGTTAGATCCGATTGATAAGAGACATACATGTGTTCTTTTCTAAAGACCTAAAGGTCAGAATGTGATTGCTAAAAAATGGATCTTCAAATACAAGTTTAATGAGAATGGAAGTGTTATTAGAAACAAAGAACGATTGGTATGTAAAGGATACTCAAAGATTGATTGTGTTGATGTTGAAGAAAACTTTTCTCCAGTGGCTAGACTAGAGTAATTAAAGATTTTCCTTTCCATGGAACTCCAAAGAGGATATAAAGTAAATCAAATGGATTTAAAGATAGCATTCATGGATGGTGTACTCGAATAAGAAGTCCACATTAAACAACCAGTGGCTTTTCTTCTTGTTACTGATGAAACAAAGGTTTGAAAACTAATGAAGGCTCTATATGGTTTGATGTAGGCTCCACGAGCATGGTATTCCTTGCAAGACACTTCTCCCAAGAAGATATAATTCAAAAGAGGAGGAGTTGATCACAATATATATGCGAACAATTCTCCAAATGATCAGCTCATGGTTCTAGTCTATGTTGATAACAATATATTTGGAGGTAGCGGAAATAAATCAGTGGATGAATTTTCCAAACACATGAAATCGGGATTTGAAATGACTATGATTGGGGAGCTCACATATTTCTTGGGGTTGCAGGTGATTCAAAATATGATTACTCTTTAATTTCCCATGAAAAGAATGCAAGAGAGCTACTAAAGAAGTTTAATATTCATGACTCCAAACCGATGTCCACTCTTATTGTAGTCTGAACCAAACTTGGAAAGCATGAGGATGTGTCCTCTGTAGATCCCTCAATTTACAGGAGGATTATGGGAAGCTTATTATACCTGACTGCAACACGGACAGACATTGTCATTGCAACATGCTTAGCAGACCACATTCAAATTAATCCAAAGGAACAATATATAGAAGCAATAAAAATAATCATGAGGTATATTCAAGGTACTCAAAATTGTTTCTTATATTTTGATGCATGAAGGAAAAGTGAATTATCCGTATTTTCTGATGCTGGAGAGGCTGGTGATGTTTTTAACAGAAAGTCCACCAGTGGTAGAGCATTCTATATTAGGCAGAAATGTGTTGGCTAGTTGAGCAAGAAACAAGAAATTACTTCACATATTACTACAGAAACTGAGTATATTTCTGCTACAAAGTCATGTGATCAAATCCTATGGATGAAACAACAACTAAAAAATATTGGTGATGAGGTGAAACAACCCATGGTGATTTACTCTGATAATAAGAGAGCAACTGATCTTATAAATAATC
This sequence comes from Viscum album, assembly GCA_963277665.1. Lineage (NCBI taxonomy): Eukaryota > Viridiplantae > Streptophyta > Magnoliopsida > Santalales > Viscaceae > Viscum > Viscum album. Next base: position 1,342,335,950 of record OY728132.1, read on the forward strand.
CTGGTCAACATTCCCGTACAAAGAATTTTGAAGTCAGATATTACATTATTAAGAAAAAGTTGAACATGGCATGATTAAAATGGATCATGTGGTGACTGATTAGAAAGTGGATAATATCCTGTCCAAGTCACTGTCAGTGTCTGTGTTTGAGAAACATCAGTTGAACCTCAGTGTTCAGCCACCTCCCACTGTATAAGGAGGATACACGGTACCCCTCTTCCCAGTTATGTTAACTTGTTTTAATTTTTTTATGGATGTGATGCACGTTTGTAGGGGAGAAACTATCCAGGGGGAGTGTGTCTTGATCCAATCAATGTAAAATTACGAATCTTTGGATTTATTGTCAATGGGGGAGAAAGGAATAAATTCAGGTATGTCATGGACATGTAATGCTTTTATTACATTATGAGAATTCAGTGTCGGTGATAGGATGAGAAGGAATACATTGGACATGTAATGGTTTTGTGACACTGTAAGAGATTTACATGGGTGTCATTGAGAATTCCAAAACACATGAACCCAATATATGCTTCCTCTCTTGTTTTCTACACCGAACATTGCTCACGTAGATTTGGAGTGTTAGCTGAGTTGATTCTCTCATTTTTGGTTTTCCTATGGATGGTGATATTTTGAATTTATTTTGTGATTGACAACAACCCTAAAGGGGGAGATTGTTCGAACCATGGATATTCTATGCATGATTTGGAGTATGGATTGTGTTCGATGTCAATCATTAGTGGAATTTCAGAATGTGTGCCAGTAATGTGATCATACAGTTCAACCCAACAACAATAATGAAGGTGGCGCCGTTTTCCAGTGTTTTCAAATTTTAGGCCTCAAAATTGGAAAATGAAGACATGGATTTTTGGTAAATGGAGGTGCGCGAAATGAATATGTGGTGCACGAAAAAGGTGGGCAGTGTGGGAAATATTTGAGTTGTGAACCAAAAATATCACGGTGTAGGAAATAGTTGAGCAAGGTTTTTCGTGAAAATATTTTCTCAGAATCCAAACATCGAAAAATGGCAAAGGCATGGGTTGCATGAAAATATGGAGATGTGTGCGGAAAACGGTACCTGCGTGAAATATTACATGCCAAATGATATTTTTTTCTCACTACATGGGGTTTTCTATACAAGGGTCAGATATACATATAGATAAGAGGTGACCCACCTCATTCCATTCAACTGATGAGCAAGAGAAGATCCAAGTGTTGATGCACATAAAAGGTTCTCATAAATGGGATTGCACGAAAAATCCCGAGCTGCGCGAAAAATCACAGCTTTCATTAAAAATTCCGAGCTGCGTGAAAAATCCGTGCTTGGGCCAAAAATTCCGAGCTGCATGAGAAATTCCGGGTTGCGAGAAAAATTCCGGGCTGCAAGAAAAGGAAGAGCTGCGTGTAAAAATTGAGGCGGCGCGTAAAAGATTGAGTTTCACGAAAATGGTGTTGTTGCGCGACATATTTTTCCACACGAAAAGGAAATATTTCATGCAATAGTAAGGTCTTGTGTACAAAGTGTTGGTGTTTCATGAAATTGTTATTGAATTTTTTTTTCACGTTTTGGTTATCCGGTTTCGTTGTTCCGATTGTTCAAGTGCATCATTTCTGGACTTCGATTCAAGCAGTCTCTTGTACTAAACAGAGGCAAAGACTTCAAAACGAATCTATTGAAGTGGCCTTCACTTCTATAAACTGACTGTGACTTCACCAAAAGCAGTGATCCAAGGGGAGTCAATAGGAGTGACCTGAGGGACGCATTGGGCTATCCGTAAATAGTTTTAAAGGATGTGATCCTGGTACAAAGTGACTGTTCTCAGACCGTTGTAGTCCACAACTAGTGAAGAATATTATAATTTGGTACGACCGAAAACCAATCGGTGTCTGCTCCATGGATGTAGCTCATAGTGGCGAACCAAGTAAAATTTTCTATTTTATCTCATTGAATGTGAATGTTTGATTGATTCTCATATCTATTATACAGGTTAAAATAGTTCCTACCAACATGGGAACAAGATACATCATTTTAAAAGAATAAGCTGACACACCGATTCACTCCTCCCCTCTCAAGGTGTCCCAAGGTCCGACATGTAAAACATACAAATACCCTTTATATGTTACAAAAACATGATATAATATCAATTACTCATTCTTTTTTGAATATATACATGGTTCTAAGTTATTCAATCCTCAACACCTCCTGGTAAGCAAACATGTTTTAAGGGAACTTCCTAAATTCAAACCCTATAACAAGTGAACTCTACATTATGTTTTATGTGACCATTTTTCTATAAAACCATTATTTTAATTATGAAAATTTTCTTTGATCACTACTGGTATTTTAAAAAATAATATTACCTTTTCTATTTTAAATTTATGTTAGAGGTTTCTTTAAAACCGCAAAAAAATGTTTTAATGCTTAAAATTCTTAAATAATCTTTTTACATGTTGTCACATTTCTTTTACATCACATAAATTGATATATGACTATTTTTCCTTATAAATGTCAATTTATATGCTAATTTTTTTCTTTCATAGACACTTTTATGATATAACCATTCATTATGCTTTATGACATGATTATGATGCACATTTCTTCCATGGGTGCCCTTATGTTTATGATTGATTATGTTTGATTTAATATGTTGCAAGAATATTCCGGAACATGTTAAAATGTGTGTTAATAGAATGTTCCCTAATGAATTGTGTAATGATTATTTTCATGAGACATTATGTGCAATAGTCTTGGAAGTTATCCTTTTCTTGTGCTACCATGAGAGACAGTCATGGTAGTGAGCCTTGGCTAGTGCTACCATGTGCAATGGACTTTCTGGTTAACTATACTTGTGATCATCTATCTTAAATGAGCATTGAGTCAATCTAATGTCATGATTTAGTTTTTCCACATTTCAATGATTTAATTTTTATATGATCCCATGTTTATATTCAATGATTATATATACCATTTTATACTATTATTTCATGATCTCTAACCCATGAGCTAAAGCCCTATATATATGTTTACTTACCTTACTGGGATTTTAGCTCATCCCTTCATTCATGTGATCCTCATGGTACCCTATACAGATGTAATGGCTTAAATAATGATTGGATCTCTTAATGAATATTAAATAAAGAAGTGTATTTTTAGTCCCTTGTATTTCGTTTTATGTAACTAGTCTTTAAAAACAATAGACTACATGATCCTTGGAATGTTTCCTAATGTATAATAATGCATATAATCTTACAATGTCTTCTCTAAATATATAGGGTCTCTATAGTATATGTGTATGAGAATATGATCATGAAAATAGAATAACATAACCTACATATCAATGATCACATACATGAATCATGGCATAAAGATTAAAAGTTCATAAGAGTTGAATCCTAAGGTAATGAATAAAATAATCCATGATAGTATAACAATGGAATAAAACATCTAATTGTGAAAACACGTAATTATATAATTTTATTTCTATATTATCCATGAAATCACTACCAAGACAAACTTATTCGTTTGGGTTCACTCCCCATTCAATTTTGGTAGTCATGTTTGACTCCCATGTCCATATTAGTAGCATTTGTTCACCCATCATACAATCTTGGTTGTCACAGTTCACTCCCATGTCCATCTAAGTTGTCAAGGTTCACTCTCATGAACATCATATTCTATATCAGAAGAAATAAATCATTACCCAATGCATTTGATAGAGACAACGATCCCACTGATCTCGTAGTGAAATCATACATACATGTTCCACAAGAACATAAATAACCACATAATAACCCCTGAAATGGAATGGGTATTATATAATTTTCATCATATCATATGTAATGTATAATATATAGGTTTCACAATCATTTCATCATAAACATAACCTATGACAGGAATCATGTTTTAAAAGAATATACCACATGAAATGGAAGTAAGTTACATCAATATCATGCCTCAAAACACAGTACACTTAGTGAAATAATAAGAATGGAAACAAATTATAAATTCCCTATAAAGTCATGATTAACTCCAATGGGTGTTAGCATATATGAAAAATAATTTTTTAAAATCATTTAAAAACATTTGTTGAGGAAAATTTTCAAGCCCGTCCCATAGGGCCCATATTGTGAGTACCCCAAGACTACCTCCCATAGTCTAGGGGCCCGAGACTTTCACTGAGTTGGAATATGCCAAAAAAATGGGAGGAATTTTCTTATGTACCAATACACAAGAACACAACACCATGACACATATCCTATAAAGTGAAAATACTATGTAAACTAATTGAAGGCATGACATTAGAAAAATGATGGAAAACGAGGCCATAATACAATCCCAACAAAAAAGTAAAAGTAAAAGTAAAAGTCCTTATAACTCATTTGAAGGAAACCATACATGGTGGGTAGGTTCAAAAATAGTTTTCAGATGCCACAAGATCCCACCTTGTCTATTGGGTCACATTATGCACTGCCTAGCATCGGTCCACAAAAGACTCTGTCAATGTGTCGATTATTTTCCCGAGACATGACACGTAGGGGAAATCCTGAAAAAATGTGAGTAAAACAATACGAAGTAGGGACCCAAAACCATAATGGTATACAACAAGGAAATACAAAAGGCAACTAATAAAGAGGTACATGATGTGTAGCATCTATGAAGTACATTCAAGTGAGTCACTAGAGTTAGATCACACCATGTATAAGTCAATGGTACATAAACATGATTGTTGTAAGAATCCATAATACCATAAAGTAGTAACACATGGGGTGTAGGTAACACAAGGAGTTTTGGTAACACATACAGTGTTCATAACACATGGAGTGTTGGTAACACACATAGTGTTCGTAATACATGGAGTGTAGATTAAATACGATGTGTGGTTAACATACAGAGTGTGATCAAAGACTAGAGGACCAAAACCCTGGTGAAATAGGGAGTACCAACTCAGCCAATATAGGAAGAAAAGTATAGATAAGAAACATAGTCTACGTAAAAATGTAGTTTAGGTTAGACATGTAGTCTAGTTTGTAGCTAGCCACATGTTTACATCCATAGCATGCTCGTTCTTGAATCACCTCCTCCTTGAGAGAACATCTAGTCCCGATACACCATCATGTTATCTAATATATCAGCTATCACATTGACAAAGAGTCTTGATATCATATCCAACCCTTATCCACATGATTTTTCTCAAGGAATATTCAAAATCAAGTAGATTCACTTCATCTCTTCGTAGAAGATGCACTCCGTAAAACTATAGGAGTTACACTTCGTATAGCTGTGAGAGACACACTCTATATAACCGTAGGAGAAAAACATCATTTATTTATAGTTTTCTCACTCCATATAATTATAGGATACACAAGAATTTATATCCATGGGATACACACTCCATATATTAATTGGAGACACACTGTGTATCTTCGTATAGCCTTCCATAGGATTTCACTCTTAGCGCGCTCAATTTCGGAGAACCTACACCTCGAGCCAATAGTCCATTAACTAATCCTAATATAAACTATCATATATTATATCAACAGAACCTCAACAACATAAGGGTATCCTTGCTACGAATGACTAGTCAAATCTACAAACAGTTTGAGAGTTATTTTCATTTAAGTAAAAAGGGGACGGTTGGGTCTGGGTCCAATCTAACCTAGTCAGACCGACCTGAACCGACCCAACCTAGATCACACCTGACATGATCTGCCTAGTTGATCCAACCCACTGGGTGAATCCCACCCTATCAGGGATTAAATCAATACCATCCACCCATCTAGCTTTTATTAGGTCATCTTGAATGTGGGATGGTTAAGACATCCTAGACTCTTTATCTACCACGTCCTCTCCAACTCCATGTGATCAGCGGGGCCATGTGTTGGCAAATATGAAATGGTGCCTATCTGCCTCATCGGTATGCACCACTGTGTTCTGCATTATCCATGGCTTCTGTTTCTACCTACATCTATGTAGTCTTCTGCCCCTCCATTGTCGCTGCGTGCCTCCCCCAACATCACTCCTTCTTCAGGTTGCTGGTCGCACTCTAGTGCCCTATTTTTCGTAATTGAATCACACATTTGACCATCATGTCACATATGCCACTATCATGGTCTCTAATCCATGCCACAATCAATCTCAATGTAAGGTCACTCAAACAATGATATATTTCACACCACTTTGATCCATATGACATAGTCATCATCGCACCTTTGTCCTGCCATGCCAATTATAGACCAGTGATATCAGATCATTACACCATGAATCAAGTGCACAAAAATTTAATGATTTCTAATTTATGATTCATGGTCCAAACCATGAACACCCATGATAAATGATGAATGGAAGGAAAAAAGTATGAATTAATAAGTAGGTATAGATCTCGATCATTGTTCATGGCGATCGTGGTTTGTTGCTTTTCAAACTGTGGATGTAAACCAACAAAATATACAATATGAATATCCTACAACCCAGAAAATAGGTAAACCCATATCATAATAATGACCAATCCATCGGCCAATATGTTTGTTGATTGGACCATATTATTTGTAGAATATCATGAATGTTGAATAAAATACCATTTATTAAATAAACCCCATTCATGAAGTTTTGATCAGTCGACGTCAGGATTTGATCATCATTGGTGTTCGATCAAGATTCATCCAGATCCATAATCTCATCTATCCATGAACTGTTATCTATGTTGTATATGATTTCATCATCTTTTTTCATTCTCCTGTGGGAGGGAACTTCCAACACCTTTCTCCAATGTTATGAGGGAATTAAATGGTTATTCATTAACCTTGAATTCCTATTTAATTAGGTAGACAAGAAAAGGTGTTGGTCGATTGTAGCATTACAACATTTCCATGATATTTAATTTAAGAAACCAAATAGGCTGAGACATCACTGTGTCTTAACATTGATGTGTCACTGTGGAACATTTTGAACGAAATAAAAAAAAATTTATGCTTATTTGATTAATCATTAAAATATCAAAAAAATTAACATTCGCAATCGACCCACACCAGTCAATGATAGGCCCCACTTAAGTAAAAAACCACATTATGAATTCAACAGTTGTCACAGATATCAAATTCATATCAATCTTCTTGTGTTATTATGATTTTAAAATAAAATTAAATAAATAATTATTTTGTTTGTGGTTACATATTTTTCGGGTTTGCTCAATAGAGACCCTTGTGGACTTATGTTAAATCATTCCTAGCATAAAACCACCATCCTAAAAATAATGGTTCCCTAAGATTTATGATTTGGTCAACCATTAAAGATTTATTCAATATTTTCGGGAAAACCAATCACACATGTTATTAAAAACATAACATTTTTTTCGTAACATTATGGGCACAGCGAGCCTCAGAATTGCATGATGTCTCAGTGTCTGGTCTCATAATTTACAATAAAATCATAGAAAAATAAAATTGGGAACTTATGAGTCATTACATTCTCCCCATCAAAAGACTTTAAGCCCCCAAATTCCAAACCATGAGATATACAAACATATGTGGGTATGAGCACGAACATGAGACTCCGGGTCCCATGTTCTCTTCCAAATATTCTTGTGCTACCACTGAGATTATAATAAAGGGATTGACTGACCATGTATGGTCCTCTCATTCCAATAGTTGACCATGAGGGCCAAGATTCAATGCGACTATCCCGATAAGAATCTATGATCCTTGGGATTCATTGGAGTCGAGAAATCTCCAAAATGTAGAGACATCCCAAGCTCTCTACAGAACTGTACTGCTGAAAAGCTAAAAAGTACCCCACATGGGGACATGGTTAATGGTCACCCATATGGAATTGTATTCCCTGGATGTACGTGATAAACCCATCACAAAGTCCATTGATATTCTTTCTCACTCCCTTCCTAGTACCCCAAGGATGGAAAGAGAAACCCCTTCCCATCACTAGATCTTGACAATGAGTGTTGATAAACCAAATAACTGATTCAACAAGTGATCTACTTTTATATCTGTAGGTAATTCCAACTTCAACCGGTTCATTGATACCTAATTTCCACCTTTACACCCACATGCATATCCTGATGCATCTTTCCACTCAAGGCATCCACTTCTACTACAATGTTTCTTCTAAAAAGAATGACAATCTCTCCTCCTTTCAAATATCCATCAAGTAAATTTTTCATGGACATTTGAGCCCCTAATGTATCATAGACATTGTCATTGAGCCATGCCTCCCAAAATCACTATAATTGTGGTGGGGTAACAAATGCTGATTGGAGTAAATCGATATCATATATATCCACCATGGATAACTGTAATAAGAAAAACATCTTTGTTTCTCTATTCAGAAACTATCAAATGGATCTTCTGGTGAGAGAATATACTTCGACGTTCCCCATACTAGGAGTATTAACTCTTCCATGTCATAGTACTGGTGGAACTATACCCAACGGCTCAGTATAAACTTCTAAAAAGCCTACGGGCATATTTCTATCCACATAAAAGTTTTACCGTTTCAACCAATAAATGTTTTCATCAACCTGTTGTTATTGGATAGTCTTTCTCCATGGTCTCATGGTTAATGTTATGGTATTACACACATAACCACGAACATTGGATCTTGAAAATCCCTTCCTCCGTTAGTCCTCCACCTTCACCCTTAGCTCACGAAGCTCTAAGATATCCATCCGATATGATGATGCTAATATAATTGCCATCTCACTATGTAGAACAATATAGATTATTATCTCTCAATAGAGAGGTAAACCAAGAAAACTTTTCTCAAATGACATCATCATTCTCTTATACAAATTCTTGGAACTTAAATCTCATAACAACCACTACCATAAGGGTAAGTCTATCCTACTCATGAGTGATCGGTTACACCCTCTTATGTATGAGTTTATCCCGCACTACCTGGTTTTCTTTTTCACTGACCACAGAAAACTCTATTTCATCACTTATGATATACCACACCCTTTTTACTGAAAAATTCAATCTTGAATTGGGCTCTAGATAAACAATCCCTACCATGAATGATGTCATAACTCCATGACACTACCACCATGATATTTGAACTGAAACTCTTTCCTTAAGGTTCATATCACACTATCGGTACAAGTATAATTATTGAGTCTTCCTCCATAGGTATCACCAGATTCAAGGGTCAAGTCAATGGTTTAATCAAGAAATCTAGGTATCAAACAAAATTCATGGAAAGAAAAGAATTATTACAACATGTGTCTATTAATAAGAAATATAAGACTACACTTAGACCGAAACTCGAATCATTTTTGGGGCCCCTGGTTCATATGTGATGACCATGTACAACTATACCTTTCGTTGTCTTCCGGCTCCCTGAGCCTAGTGAGGATCACCAAGGGTTGGTAGTGTTAACATGTCGAAGTGTAAACCACCATCTACCACTCTCCTAGCTCGTTTTGCATGTCTTTTACCCTTCAAATCCATCTATTCATGTCACTATCTCTATCTTAGTGGCACATCCATTGTTTCCCTTTCGACAGCATGGCAGGATAGAAAATATCTACTGAGATTTATATTACCATATTATGAAAAGAATTTCCCCTCAGAATGTCTCACACATTCTAGTTTCAAAGACTGATGTTTTCTGCTTACCGAAGAGGTCTCACCTCCTACTTGCCCTATGATGACATCCAATGTTTGTATCAAATCAACCAAAGAACATTCAACCACAATGTTATTCTCTAGCATCATAGAATATATATGAAAAAACATAGGAATAATGATGGCTCAGATGTCCCTAAACACACCACAATCAGCGGACCGAGCCCTGAAGCACATGTTTTGTATCATATCATTCAAGCATCTGGGAAGGTTTGTATGCCATGATGAATATTCAGATACCGACATGTCTTCTATCCAAAGTTTTAGAGGCTCTTAGACCCATATATCCATTATCATTTATACTGAGATCCCCTTCTTTGATAAGGTTTCTCAAACTATATCCATAGAAGAGTAACCTCATTGTAAGATCAGGTAATCTAAAACTCACTATTTCCATATTGATCTACGTAGAAGGCTCACTACCAATTCTACCATATGATATAATGGTGTCCTGATTGGATGGAAAACTCGGTTATCGACTCATTCCATTATTAGCTGCATGTGAGTCGATCTCCCCTTAGAATATAAGGGGGCTCTTTTACTGAAACTCTTGAACTTAGCTCACCCCAAAAATCTCATACTATGGTACTACAGGTACCATGTGCTAATGAAAAGGTGGTGGTATAGTTGGTACACCACCTGGAGGTACTCTCTCTTGTACAATCCATTGTACCCATATCCTCACCCATTGAATCATCCTCATGATCACGCGGTTGAATCATGTACGACTTTCTACGTGGAAGGATACTGAAATAGAACAAGTTGAACCATGATCAATAGAGTTTACCAAGTGAGATGAATCTATAAGGACATGAAAAACAAAACCAATTCTTATACGATGCATGTACCATAATTCAACCATACGACTAGTTTTTTTATGTACTATGTTGAAAAGAAGAATTCAGGGTCATGGTGTATGGATGCATCTGATGCCGCACCAAAAATGGATTCCTTGGCCTAAAATCCGAACTTGAAATAAATTACACTACTTCCCCAAACGAAACCCATAGACTCGAGGTTATTATGGTAGAACAGACTACCCATTAAAAATACTCTATCATGACCCATCCCCCGATGTATGTGTCATGACTACCCAAGGCCCTCCTACCATAGGCCATGGTATGATGACTAGCACTGAGTAGGAATATCTCAAATGAATGGGAGGAATTTTATTACGTACATGCATGCTCAAACAAAACTTCATTCCACAAATGTTGGAATATGAAAACCATAAGTAAACAAAAATAAGGTATGAAAGTGGAAAACCGAAGATAAACGAAGCCAGAATTCAGGTCCATCAAAAATGAAAAATTAAATGTACAAATCTATAGAACGCTTATATAAAAAACCCTACCAGATGGGTAGGTTCAAAAATAGCTATCTGGATCCAAAAAATCTCTCCTTGTCTATCAGATCACTTTAATTACCACCTAGCCACGATCCACCATGGAATTTTTCAATGCATCAATTGACTGCAAAAGACAAGTCCCTTGTGGCCAAATACCATGGAAGGGTGTGTACAAAAAACTTAGTAGGGATCCCAAATCAAAAATTAATACCTCAAATAAATACACAAGAAGACTACCAAAGTGGTACAGGAAGTGTAATCTCTAATAAGTACAGTATAGAGAGCCACTCGAGTCATCTCACACCAAGTATACATCTATGGAATATGAATAGAATTGTTGTAAGAATCCACAGTACCATCAATTAGTAACACTTGAAACATTGGTAATACACAGAGTGTAGGTAACACATAGAGTGTCAGTACCACACTAATTGTTTGTAGCACATGGAGTGTCGGTAACACATGGAGTTTAGGGAAAACACGGTATCTAAATAACACATGGAGTGTTGGTAACACGTAGAGTGTCATCAAAATCTACAGTTCTCTCACCCTGATGGGATAGGGGAGTACTGGCTCAGTTTTGGTAAGTCACATAATCAATGTAATAAACACTGTCTAGGTAAGATACAATATCTAGCTCACAACCAGCTGTAGAATTTTGTCCTTCGCATGCTCATTCTGTAATCAACTCCTCCTAAAGCTATCTGATTGTAAGCATATAGAAATGATCTACCAAACCTATTTGAGATAACATATTGTCTTGATACATCATGATGGTCCCTAAGACATTCGATCAAACTATGAAATGACTCTTGATGTCACAACCAATCCATTGCATAATGATTCTACTCATAGAATATTCCAAAACAAGGAGATTCACTTCGTATCTTTGTAGGAGACACACTCAGTATAACAGTAGGAGGCACACTCTGCATATCCAAAGGAGAGAAACTCATTATAAATATCAGAGACACTCTCCATAACGAAAGGGAGGAAAACATTGTATAACTATATGAGACACACATAGTATATATGTATGAGACACGTTGCATATATGCATTGTACACACACTCTATATATTTTCACCTATAGACATGAGATTTATCTCTTAGCGCATATGTTCCAGGAGTACCAACTCCTTAAGCCAATAGGTCATATCCTATCCTTTAAGAAATATCTCATAGATTTTATCAAAATGACCACACCATCATGAGGGCCCCAATGCAGCAAATGACTCATCAAACTAACACACAATGTTAGAGTTTTGTCATTTAAGTAAAAAGTGTTTGGTTGGGTACGTGTTTGGATTTAAGAAACCGAACCCGACCCGAGTTACACCGGACCCAAGACATATGGTTAACAAGGACCACTGGTTCTTCCCCATCCATACTGGGCCTATCTCACTATCAGATAGACCATTGAGCTATTTCCTAGACCGCTCTAACGTGGGCCAGTTTAGTCGACTTGGACGTGGAAGCCACTAGGTCTGCTCCAACACCACATGACCGACCATGGAGTTGGTCGCTTCCCCAACATGGGGTCCACAAGACCGCATGCCTAAATGTTTGATGCAGTGCCTGGATGCGTCGCCAGTCTATACAACAGTGGCCATCCCAGTCCACAGATTCCGTCACCGCCTACAACCGTGCCACCATAGACACCTCTGCAAATGGACATTAAGTCGTTGGCCGCCTACTTTCGGGTCTAATTTCACACATCGGTGCTCCATTTTATGAAACTGAAGAATGCCTATTACCCTTGGGTCAACACCTTGATCGACATGGGTTCGAAGCCATACCAAGATCCATCTCGATGCAACGTCACTTGAAGTGAGTTATCTTATATATTTATTTTATCCCTCTAACACTATCACCATAGCACCACCATTGTGTCATGTAAATCCCAGATCCATGGTATATGATCATTATGAAAATAATGAAGTGAAAAATGATTGATCAATCACAAATTTTCAAGTCCCATGAAAAATGAAAAACACTCGTAAAGAAAGAAAAATGGAGGGATAAAATCAATAACCAACAAGGCGGAATAGACCACGATTGTTGTTCATGGGCATCGTGGTTAATTACCTTTATAAAGGTAGACATAAACCAACAAAAAATAAAATATGAATCTCTCACAACCATGCTAACATGTAAAACCCATCTTGCAACAATGTTTGATCTATAGGCCATTTTGTTTGTGGATTGGAATGCATTCGTCATATAATATCAATAACGATGAAGGAAATCCATTAATAAAATGAATCCATTACTATGGTTCGGACCAATTGATTTCATTATTGGATCATCGTTGGAGATACATCAACAGTCTTTAATATCCATAGTTTGTTCATTCTGTGAAATGTGATCCGCGGTCTGCTGGCATTCTTCTTCGTTTGTCATTCTCCAAGGAGATGGAACTCCCAACACCTTTCTCGAGTGTTCTGAGGTAATTCAAGGGTTTTCTGTTAACCTTCAGTTATTATTTTATTAGGGAGAAAAGAAAACGTGTTGTCCCAATGTAGTTTTGTATCATTTCCACACTGTTTTATTTGAGAAACGAAATGGGCTAACATGTTGTAGTGTCGATGCATCCTTGTGTTTCTTAGAAATGTTTTGAATGAAATAAAATATGCTTCTTTAAGATTTTTTTTCTTTAAAACATCCTATAATTGACATTCACAGTCAACCTGTGAATGTCAATGTTAGGACTTACCATTTAGAAAAGCCACTTTAGAAACTCAACAGTGGTCTTAGATTTTCCTTCCAAGTAACCGTTAATGAGATATTAATATTTTAAAATAAAATAATTTTATTTATAGTTAATTACTTTATAGGTTTTATCTATTTATAACCACATTGACTAATTTTATGTTACGATTAGTGTAAAACCTACATCTTAAATGTCGTGGTACCCTAAGGTTTTGGATCTGGGGATCTATTTGAGAGTTATTCTAGTTTTTTAGGAGAACCCCACACACAGGTTATTAAAAATGATACATTTATCATCAAACCATTCCGATCAAACAAGACCATATATGCACACTTTATATCAGTGCATGGCCTTGGAATTTTCGGATAAATTTTCTAAAAATAAAAACCAAAAAATCCATGTTATTATAAATATATAGTTTCTTCTTTGAAAAATTATTTATAATACATAAAATCTTTTGAGAAACATATAATTGAATATTTATTTAAAATATATAATGGAACAATTCATAAATATAAATCATTTTGGAAATAATATTTCCCTGAAAATGATCTTGAAATATATTTTTAAAGCATTTTTTTAAAGTATGGTTTTTGAATACAATAGATTTTAATCCGAAGAGAGAGACGGTCTGATTTTACATTAAAAAATTATCATATGTATCAAAGAGATTAAAATGATACTAATATTAGAAGATATATTAAATAACTATAGTAGAAGAATGTTCATGAGGTTTCATGAGAGTTGGATCCCAATATTTCATTAATCAAATCATATTAATAAACAATATTGAAAAGCGATTTGATTTTTTACTAAACTCTTATCACATTGTAACAAGGATTCTTAATATCCATGTAAGAAAAATAAATTACATGATACATAAATAATCATGAAATTAATTGTATTCATTATATAACATGTCTAATGGATGTATATACACTCGTAAAAAAATTTAGGGGTATATAAAAACATGATTTTCAATGAAGGAATATTGAGAGAAAATTATTTTACAGATTTTGTATCGTCAAAATCATAAACCCCTTGAAATAATGATAACAAAATGGATAAGTGAATATGAAATAATATAATTATATGATACATATAATAAATTAATGGTATGTATATACACCACACAAAATAAGTGAGTGGTGATTCTGGCTTGTATCTCACAGGAATAAAAGAGAGAGGAAATACCCTTACCATGTTCCTTAACTCTCGTCGTACTCAGTCAAACCACCTGTATAATATACATAAATATATGATATATATTTTACTAAAAAATATTATTATATGTAAAAAATATATGATTTTATTAAGACCTACTATTAATCTCTTGTTAGTAATCCTATGTTAAGATTTCACATCAGGTAATGTGCGCTTTGTTCATTGCATGTGAATTATTTATTATAAAATTGGTCTTTATATTATAAAATTATTCCAAAATGTGAACCATGATATAAATATCAATTATATTAATTTTATTTTTATTATAATAACCTATCTAATATATAATTATGATGTTAAATACACCATTTATAGAGACGCTAATCCGTACGTATGCATGAATGTTGTTTCCGTTTTTATTGTCGTATAGAATGAAATAAGGTAAATGATAGATGTTTAAATATATATATATATTTCAGTAGAAATATTACATCATATTTTTCATATAATTTCAATAATCCCATATATAATAACGTTTATATAGTTCCTGAACGAATCACATCACTTAGAAAGGGCGGTACTCTAAAATTCCTCAAAAGAAATTATCATATTTACAGAAAATGGAAAGTATAATCATGATTATTTAAAAATAAATAAAAAATATTAATTTCATAATAAAAATAATAGATTATATATATAAATATATTTCCCATCATAACACAATCCACTAGATTATATAATGGAAAAATGAATAATCATCATTTAGTTAGCCGATAGTTTGTCGTATAGAGAAACCATATGTTCGATACCCATTAAATGGAAGTGTGTGTAAGTGTAGGTATAAACATTAGCATAAAAATATCATATTATATTTACGATAATTTCTTTTATACAACCATTTAATAAAGATATTTTAGGGGATGGATTACAAAAACAAAAGAAAGGATCTTGAGAGAAGACATTACCTTTTAACTAGGTAACTCATTTTGGTTTGTGCCAAAAGCCTTCCATAGATAGATTTCTTCCAAAGGGGAGGATTTATGAGGAAGGTATGTATTTTTTTTTGTAATTAGAATTTATTATACAAATCTATGTGTTTTTTTGGATTTGGAGAAGAGAGAGGGGTGGCGGCCTTTTATAAGGAAGTTAATGGACACATAGAATTTTCAAAAACATGTGAGGTGTGCAAATGGTTTTACATAAAAAGTAATAAAAAACAAAAAAAACTCAATAATGAAAGGTTAATGGATTTAAAATGGCCCTAAAATGGGTTTTGGAATAGTTTATCTATATTTTTTTCATAAATTTATGTTTTAGTCCTTAGGTAATATTAATTATACATTAATTACTGTAATTAATATTAATTACGTTGACTAATATATTGTTAAAAAAGAATTTGAAATTATTAAAAATTATTAAATAAAATTTTTTAAAATGTGAAATAATTTTTTTGAAATAAAAAACACATATGTGGTGAAGGATAATTGAAAATTTACCCCCAATCGGGTTGACAATATGCGATTTTAAAGTAAAATCAATCAAATGATTACTCTATTTTTATATCCTATTTTAATGTAAAATTGGTTCCAATGACCCAAATTGAGTTTACTTATCAAAATATGATCTAATTAACTATTTAATCCAAAATAAAAATTTAATTTTTACCTATAAATAAATTATATTAAAAAAATGATTTCAACTAAAATCATGTGTTTTCACCATTCATCTGAAAATGAAGTTTCTAAGAAAAATCCCATAACATCCCCCAACCAATTTTAAACATTATATATTATAAAATTATGATTATTTTTTAAAATTCACTTCCTAAATGTGTCTAAAATTATTATTATTAATTTCCACAGAAGGATATGAAATACAGATCGTTTGAGAAAGTTGTATTTTTAAACATATAAGGATTTAACCCAAAATTATATCCATCATTATCCATATGTTTTATTTTTATAAAATCATTATAAAAAATATTTCAAAAGTTTTTAATACTATTAATATTAATATGTTTAACAACTAGGCATTAATTATCTCCATAAAATTATGTTTTGTAGAAACATCGATGTTGCATGTAATATAGACCATGTCAGTGTTGAGTGCATCATAGACTAAGACGATAATCAATACACTATGGTAGTATTGTGATAATTTAACTATAAAATTAGTGAATTTATGGATATGAATGAAAATTTTGTTTATTTGAGAGATTAAAAAGTTCCATGAGAATATGGGGTGTCCTAGAAATGGTTTCACGTGCCATATAGTGGTTAATAAAAGGATATACATGAGATTTTTCAGCTTTTGGTGGATAGACAGGGATGTAGGATCTAATAATTAATACATATATCATTAAAGAGATAATAAATTCATACATAGTGTTGTAATCTTATTACCTAATAGGAAGGACATTGACCTTGTAGTTTAACATCAAGTTGTAAGGAAGAAGGTTACCTGACATTAAAAAAACGGCATGATGCCCCAAAAAATCTATTCAAGAATTTGGGGAATTATTATATGAAAGTAATATCATGTTTATGATGGGATCCATCTTAAAATGGTTTCCCAGTGAGTCGTATAATTGGTATATTGGGTGAGACATCATTTTAATGTCTTCTGATGAAGATTTGTTGTATAGTTTAACATCATTTTGAATAAGACAACCTGGAGTCGTACTATTTGAGTTCATACTTCTAGGACCAAATTTGATGAAAATGATGGGGGGTATGAGGCTTACCTGGACAAAGATGTCCTGAAATACATGAACCATGATGAAATAAATTATAAGCTATAATTTTTGGGGTTTATGAACCGTGAGATGTGGTACCATACAAGAACCCAAATAATGATCGCATACAATTTTTCAAAAATAGGGTTCCCTTTATAATATTTTTGAGGATTAAAGTGATATCATAGGTATATTCTATGAATGAATGTACCTTTTGTTTATGATCCATTTTAGTTGAGGAATTATCTAATTATAGACAATGAAGTATAAAATCATTTTCCAAATATCATTCAATATTTATTTGAAATTTAACTACTAATTGAAATGGGAATATTATGAAGATCTAAAATATCCCAAGAAAGAGAGTTTGATTTTTTTAAAGAATACTTCTAAGAATAAAGGATGAATTTATAACTATACCTTCTATTGAGTTTAAGTCATTTCATATATCATTATTTTATATGAAATAGAGGGACATTTCTATTTCCAGTATGTTATTTTGAATGATGGAGCCAATGTAATTGTCTCATAGATATATATTGATTTATATACAGGATATGGCTCATATTATTAACATGGTGGTTGGGCCTAGGATATATATACTATCATCACTACATATCCAATTGACTTGAGAATCAAGACCCTTGTAGTTCAAGAATAGAGGTGTGGTGGGATACTATCCCCTATGATTATGATCTTCTCAAGCATTAATTGAAATGTTTTATTGTATTATGTATTAAAACATGTAAATTAAACATTCATTTGTATGTCATATTTTTAGGATGATTTCATATAGTTTAACATCAAGTATAAATGATGTTTGGTCAAGTTGATTAATGTCTTATAGATTACACTATGACATCTTGTAGTTTTAGGTCCTATGACTAGGACCATCTGTTGTGGCTTTTAAGGTCTGGTTTAAAGGACCATGATTCTATGAATTTTAATATCATGACACAAATATGAGGTATTTATAATTCCATTTATGTTCATGTGAAAATTAGATAACTATGAAGATATTCATAGTATGAAATGGATGTTTGTGTGGATTTTTCACACAATGTATTTCTAGGAAAATATTTAATTAATATGGCTAGTATCATGAAATCCTTCAATCGAGATCCAGTAATAAGATCTTTTTGAGTGAAATTGGTAAATGTAATAAGGCCTCTAAAAAATTGGAACATGATTCATTTGTTTCTTTTCTAGTGTCATTGTATTCATGAGGACTAGTTGTAGATCCCTTAGGGGAAAACGAGGATTTATATATTCTTGTTAAAAGACTGTGCTATATGATTTTGATTTACAACCATGTGATTCAATGTATACAATATTTTATCATCATTTAACTCAATTTTATCCAATTTTTTTGGTAATTTTTTATTTATTGATAATTTATAATAGATGGAAATAAGTATAAAGGTAAATCTTACCTAAATATGTAAGATTTCATGTAGTGTAAATTATAGATTTATTGCTGAAGATAGTCATTTTGTAGTAACTAAATGACAAAGAATATTACTAGTTTATTCTTGTAGCACTATAAAGTCTCTAATTTGTAATGTGAAGACATATTGATATATATTATCACTAATTGTTTCCAGGATTAGAAATGATGTGATTTATTTTACATGATTTTTTTTTGAATGAAGATGTACGATCATTTTATAGTGATCATTGAATCATATTATGTGGAATTATTATTATGGTGTCAAGTGGATGGTGTGGTTTGGTTCTAGGGGGTACCATTAAAAATAATATATGACTAGTTATCTCATTTTACCAACAAAGTCTAGATGGTATTTTAGTGTTCCATTGGAATATAGATTCAACCAAGAACTTCTTTTTCTCTAGTATAGGAATGGTTCGATGATAGAGAACATCTATATTCTTGATAATATCTTGTATGAATGAGTCGTCGATTTTTATAAGTCCATGACAGATAAACCACACTAGGTTTATTGTTCCTATAGTAAATGGAATCAGTCACCCATTTTAATAGACCTGTTTGAGTAATTTCATGACAACCATGACATTATACAATTTCTATATAGAGGATAAGGTGTTTACGGATCATCATCCTGATGTATTATAGAGCACTACCAAGAAGAAAAATATTGTTCAAGAGCAGATGACGGTGGTTCATGACCATAAAAAGGAATATTCAAGTCATAAGAAAACACCCTATTGAATAATTTTGGAGATCAAATGTTTTTTAGAGTCTTTTCAAGGTAGGAAAAATGAGTTATGATATAGGTAGTAAGACTTCTCAATAATTTTTCAATCCTTTTGAGGTTTTGGGGAACATTGGTGGGGTGTATTATGGGTTTCATTTCATCAAAATATGTATATGTTTGAGGACATCATCCCTGGGTCCTATATTATTTTGAATCATCATGATTCCTTCTATGTGATTGATAATAGAGATTTTGATATTTAAGATAATGTGACCTCAAAGGAATGACTAGTAAATAACTAGGATCATTATAAAAAGGTTTTGTATAGATGAATAATCTGATTATTTTGATTCTTGTTGTTGCTTAGTGGCTTGTTGGAGGGTATATGTATATTTTAGATGTAATTGAGCCTAATATCCAAAAATATTTTTAGTTTTTTATACAATAAGGTTATGTTTAAATTTTTTTGGTATAATTGATGTTCATTGTCCCATAGTATGTGATGTATTTTTTAGATTTTTGTATTTGAATAGATGAAATCCACTTCCTAATAATCATGATATACATTTAAAAATCATTTTAAAATGTTATTACAGATTAATTTCATCATATAGTGGATTAAATATTGATATAGTGGGTTAGTTTCATTAATTTCTATTATTGGGTGGTGTTTCATAATGTTAGAGTTGATTTTTATTAGGTTATGTAGAGGATTGATTTTTTATTGAGTGGTTTGGTTTATGAGGAAAAGGGGATTGTGGATGGTACAAGGACATGTATTGTTGAAGATAGTGAGATGACAATGTGTTTTAATTAGATTTTATTTTGATATTTTTTCCAATAATGATGCATTTTGATGGTGGAAGTGTTTGGGAGTAACCAGATCCTTGGGAGGTTTCACATAGTTTGGTTGTTTTGACCCTTACCTTCCCCTATTGGGTTTGTTTTTATTATAATGTTGTTGAATCCTTTGATATGAATCTAAAAGAATTGTATGTTCCATATAATACTATTTTTTATTTATGGTTTCACTGTTGGATGTTTTTAGAGGATACTCAAACAAGGATCAATTATGTTTGGATATAAAAATATACTACAAAAAGTGCATCATGATGTGAATATGTATTCATGACATGAGATATCTTTTACATCTTGAAGGATAGAAATGAATGAAATGATGTTTTGAATTAGTTTTCTATGGAAAACTAAAAACATGACTGAATAATTCACAATGTGAATTAACTCATTATCAAAATAAACATGAATAAAATACGATTGTTGAAATTTAATTTTTTGGAATTTAAAACCTAAATATGTTCCATGGCATGAATAGGTGATCCTTGAAAAAAATAATGATGTGAATTAGAAATATTTGAATTGATTGTTTCCAGATCCATCTTGATTAATATTTTTTTGGTAGCCTCTATTTTAACGCATTCATTGTACATTACTATCATATTTTGGTGAAAATTGTATGATTATGGATGATCCAAAATACCCATTACTATATATTTAATCATTGGATTATAGGGGATTGATATTAGTAATAAAATATGAGTTCAAATCTTTATTCCTCTATTTCAAATTTTTTCATCTTTTAGGGGAGTCATGGTAGTGATATTGTTTTGACCCTACTATGTTTGAGAATGGTTTGGATGAACAATGATGTGATTAAATTTGAATCATAGCTTCCCTAATTGGTTATAATATCAGGCCTTATTATCCTTATATCAGCTTTGAATAGTAATTCCTAAATATTCATTCATGTATTAAATTCCCATTATCTTCCTATTTATATTCATGCATTGCAATTGCATATTTTTTTCATTTAGTGGATAATAGGGGTGAAATTCAGAAGATAATTAATTGGTAAAATATAAAATTTATCAAAATAGTGATAAGTAACATTTTATATTAATTTTCAATATTTTTGGTAGTGAGATTATATATTCTTATTTCCCTTACTAAAAATATTTTTTTTGGGATCCTTAACTATTTACTATTGTGATATAAATTTTATCTTTTTCATGTTATTTATTGGATCTAACCCTAAATAAAATGAAAGAATATATATATATATATATATATAATGAATAATTTAACCATGTTATGTAATTAAGAAATGTTATGAAATAAAATAATTTGAATCTTGAATATGGTGTTTTAGAGTCTTATTCATGGGTTATTAAGTGGTGGTGATGGTGATCATAATATATTAATGAATGTTTTGGGAAATGATTCCATTTTTTGTTGGTCTTGCCCATGATGTGGGATTGTGGGTAGTAGGATTGTCATATTATTTTTTCATTGAGATATTTTTGGTTGTAGTGAGATGACTTTACTTATATTGTATTAAGGTCGTGGTGGATGTGTAATGGGGGAGTATTTTTATGGTGTGGTTTTGTTAGTTTTCTAAATATAAATTAAATAATGTAAAATGATGAAACTGAAATGGTATTTGTTACTAAATAGATTTTCATGTGCTAAATTTAATAATACCAATGGGTTTGAATTAATATATGGTTGTTTTCCAAAATAAATCCAATGAAAAATTATTACGCTTATGTGGTGGTAAATAAAATAAGTAAGTAAGTGGGATTTAGTGGAAACTCATTAAATATATATTAATATTTAAAAAATATTGATAGGGTATCAAGTGTCTATGTGTAGAGGTTATTTGATGTCATGAATTAACTGGCATCTATTGTTTTGGTGGAACACATATTTTGTAATGGTGGACATGTGGTGTATTCATGGGATTTTCTTTGTAAAAAATAAAACTACTATTGTGGAGTTTATATCTATCCTCTATTTTCTATTCATTCATTTGAAACCACAATTTAATGAGATAACCATAATAATGAATAATTTTTTTCTGTTCCTAGTGTTTTTTCAAATATCATGGATGGTGGTAATTCAGATTACTCGCTACCCCTATTCCCCACATAGCCATTTTCCATATATACTACATTGGACTGTGTTTTAGATTACCCAATGATAACATGGAATGGTGTTAGATATTACCCTATTATAATAGGATATTTTTTAAAGAATTACTTGTAATTTATAAGATGAGATATTTTTCTAGGTTAATATTTTTGATGGAGGGTATGAGGCATATTTCCTTTACAGTCATGTAACCCAAATTCTTAGGTTAGATTATTAGGTTTCGGTATAATTAGTTTATGATTTTTTGGTGAATGATATTTGTACTAGATGTTAAACCCAATTATATGTTAGTATTGTTTGGAATGAATCAAGAAATATATCAGACACTGTTTGATATTTTATGATATATGTATAGACGAGTTGAGAGTATATGAAGTTTGACAATGGGATATGATATAGGTAAATTAGAGGATAAGAAATTATGGTGTTCTTTTACTTTATGATGATTTAATAGGATGTTATAATATTTTATGAGTGAATTGGAGCACATGTAATGGTGAGGTAGGGGTTGGTTAGTTAACCAATTTAGGTGCATTTTAGTGTTGTTATTTGTTCAATTATGCCTTAGGAAGCTCTTGTCACATGTTCACTATGTACCTTAAGTATGATCATAACCATTATGCATGTCTTAGTCGGTACCTATATATATAAATGGTCATTATGGATCCATGGAGGAAATTGGTGAAAGATTTAGAAATAACTAGATTACAATTCAAACTACTATTTAATCTCTACAATAAGAATTTCATTTTGGATTTTCATATCAATTATTTTGTAGTCATTATTCATGCATTGTGAAATTGTTTCATGTTTACATTTATATTTTTAATAATATTTTGTACTAGCTATTTGTTATGTATTTTAATTAAATGTTAATAGTTTGGATAATTACATTCATTTGTTATATTTTAACACTATTTCCGTTGGTTTCTAACTTTGGGTTTACTCGTCATAGGACTCAGTAATCATTACCTCACTTTATTCATCGTTTTCCTCATAGGGTTACATTTATATGGAGGGGGTCATGAAAATGAGTAAAATATAGTAAATATTTTAAATAATTTATATTGGTTTAACTTTCATCCAGGAAATATATAATCAAGTCTGTTTTCACATGTTTTAAATATGTTTTAACTCATTTATAATTAGTTTAAAACTTTTTCATTTTTTTTGTTTTTACCTTGTTACTATTATTTTTGTTTGTAAATTTTAGTTTATTAAAAATATAAAACGATCCCTCTTAAGAAAAATTTATACAATGAAACAACATATAATATACATTTAATAAAATTCTATTTTCAATTTAGTGAACTATCAATTTTAAAATGAATCATTAAATATGCATAGAAACAGTTTATTATACAGAAATTATGATTTAATAATTATATGATCTTTGTCATATATAGAATTGGGTAACTATTAAATATATGTTAATATAATAAATAAAAGGTAAATTTTTTAATAAAATAATTAATTTAATATAACACGTTTTACGTTATCATGACTATTAACATTAATATTAGTAATAATTATTTTCATGAAAAAAATTAAATTGAAAATATTTCATTATATGAACATGTCCTTCTAAAAAATGAATGTATCCAAAACGTTACACATCTTTTTAATATCATCAACATTAAACTATAAAATTATATATTTTAATTATAAATATATATAATATATATAATAATATTTAAAATGAATTTAAATAATTAATTTAATTTTTCTAATCTAATTAATGAAAATGTTTTTTGAAAATTATTTATTTTTCAATAATAAAAAATCAATTATTCATGAATGATCCTAAAAGTTCATCATTGGATAATATATATTTTTTAAATAATTAAATTATTTTCAACATGAAAACATAAAATTCAAAATATTATAAATTTAATTTCTTAATAAAATCAAAAAATTCAACCGAAACCAAATTCTATTATAAATGTACATATTCCAATATTAATATTTATAATTAATATTTGATATCAATTTACCAAGTAAGATTATGTTAAAATTTTATTAATATAATTTAAAATTTATCTATTTTAGTTATATATATTTTTGATATTGAAATTAATATTTCAAAAAAATAAATTTATATGAGAAACATGATTCTACAACGTAAATTATCTTATTTTTCATTTATCATAAATTAGATGAATTATATTGACATTAAAATTGGCATATATTTCAATAAGAGGTTAATCATATTCCGTTAAAAAATTAAATGGAAGGTTTATATAGTTCATACATAAATATATATATTTTATCTAAATATATTATGGTTTTAATTATGTTTGGTGTTGAATGTAAAGACATATATCAAATAAATTGGATTTCATTATAGAAATAAAAAAACTAAAATAATTATGAATCACATTCATCATAATTAGATATATTTTCCTCTCAATTTTAATTTTCAATAAGTTATGAATTTATGCGATCATATTCTTGACATATTCATCATTTAAGATTTTACCACACAATATGTCATATTTCGGCTATATCATGTTATATATATTTATATAAACAAAAAAATTCATTCATTAAATCATATTCTGATGTATTTATATAACAAAAACATAAATTCTTAACAAAATAAAATTCAAAATACATTATAATATCTCTGGAATTAAACCTTATATAAATCATATATTCCTTTTATAATTAACACTTATATTCAATAAAAACATAATAGAGTCAAAAAATAATATATATATATATATATAATTATATCCGGAAACCAAAAAATAGATAACATTCATTAATAATATCATGGATCAAATATTTATTATAAAAATACTATAGTAAATTGATAATTAATCTATTTCACTCTCTTTTATCTAAACTAGTAACCCCTTTTTCACCAAAATATAAAGCATATATTAATTTTATGTGTTTTCCATACCCCAATTATGTGATCTCAAAATTTTATCCAAAATATATAAAAATCCCAAACAATATAGTTTGTATTTTAAAAAAATTAAGGTAGTTATATCAAAGATGAATAAAGTTATTCCACACAAAATAATCATTACTTTTATGAATATACTAGAATATTATTGTTGAATTGTTTTGGCTAATGAATATAACAAAAAGTATCCATAATTAACTTCTATGGACATATCATTGTTTTTTTACATTATGAAAGTTGGGGATACTCAATTTTTCAATCATAACATGAATATATTGAGATTATAATTTGTTTATGTAATCCGCCATGATCAATTAGATTTTATCATCATTTCTAAATATATATATATTTTTCATATCATCATTTTCAAGAACCTATTTTAACAAAAAAAACTAATACCAAAAATTTTTATAGATAAATATGTACAAAAATTTTATTTAAATATAAAAACTAAATTATTAATTTCATTCTATTATTAAAAAAAATTCATTTTTTGATACATTCAGTTTAGTCCACTTATATTTTTTGAGTTCTTGTTATACTTATTAAGTGAATACCTTAAAATAACTAGGCAATTAATAATTCATAATGTATTGTAAATAGATTGTTATTAACCAAATCATTACTCCCATGAGTTTCATAATAGGTGTGCAACTAGGACTATTTTTCATAAAACATTCAATTATTTGATTAAAAACTAACACACCCTTTACGTTTATTACCTCTAGGTACATTGTTTCTATGGATTTTAGGAAAATTATATATCAATAATAAGATGTTACTATAATGAAACCCATGAAATCTTCAATTTAAAATTATTTTAGGATGATATAACATACATAGGCATATCAAATAAAATAATCTATTTGTATTTAAAAAATGATATCATATTATAATTATGAAAAGTAAAAAAAATAATATTCAAAATTATATAAATCCTAATTTGATAGAAACTATAGAGACCCATGATAAAAAATATTATGTCTCATCAATTGCATAATTTAACAACTATATATCACAATAATATCACATTGATTAGGGTCCAATTTGGTCAATTTTATATTTGGATCAGTTCCTTTGGAAGCTAAATTTTATAATACATTTTATCATTAATCCATAATAATAGTATTATTTACCCACTTATAAACTTCTCAATATTTTTTAATTATCTAAATAATATAGGAAGTGAAAAATATGAAGGTGGATGGAAACAATTATAGTTACTGGAAAACAAATCATTATGATATGAAGGGTTAGATCTCAATAATGAGTGAAAATAAAGACTTTTATGAAATATCTTATTTAAAATCATGGGATAATAAGATTTGAACGTATGTCATAATGCAAAGAAATGAAATTTGAAATCAACAACCATTTTTATTAACAAAATCCAAAAAATCATGAAATATTAATCATGAATCCTGGATGAAAATCATAGGTGCATATAAATATGGAAATTCATTTAATCATAGTATAATCAGGAAATTTGGAAAAAACATAATGCTAACAAATATTGAAATCAATTCATGATGCATCATTCTCAAAAAATCATCATGTGAATAAATATTCCAACATCACACTCACAAAACAACTCTATGAACAATGCTTCAAAAATCTCATTCACACATGAAACAAGGGAATAATTAATTATACATCACATTCACACAAAAAACATGTGCACAATGTTTCCCACATCTAATTGATGGAAAATTTTATCATATCCGATGAAATGATGACCTTATTAGATCATAAAATGATAATATAGGACCCCACTAATCATCATTCGTACATATGATACAACATAATAGAAAATCATTTATTTTATCATGAAAAAACAATGGAATTTAAAAGTGATTCATAAATTTTTGAAATGGAATCACATAAAACTAATAATTATAATTTGGTACCAAAAATAGGGATTACCGAAATATTTTATCTAAAATATAGCTTATTAGATGATTAATGAACCATTATTTTTTAGAGGAAATTTCATTGAAAATGGAAAAGAAATTAATAAATTTAGTTTTATTAGAATTTAATATTAATATCATCTTTAAATTAAGTTATTTTCATGTACCCTGCCAAAAAATACATTTTTAAAAATAAGTTTTTAAACAGTTATATTTCATCTAAAAGATATCTAATATATATTACTATGAAATAAATAAATCTTATTTAAAAAAATGGAAGTGGAAGGTAAGAATATCATTGAAAATAACTCATTTAATGTATTTTAAAAATAAATCGTGAAAACCCAAAATAAGAATTAGATGATAGAAAATATCTATTAAAATGAGTAAAGGTGAGAAAAATTATAATTGGGGATAAAAATAAATGTAGTATTCTCTAGGGAATGCTGATAATTGGTGGAATGTAAAATCATTGATATTAATGAAAAATACCAAAAATGTAGTTAATATTTTCACAACATATGAATTTTCCTAAAACAATGAATCATGAAAGAACGAGTCAATTTATTAGAACATGATTTCACTATAAAAAATAGGTTAAATACTAAATTACATTAAAAAAATGAATAGATCCATCATAAATTATAATAGTCATGTACATGTGATATTTAACCTAGAAAAGATATGAATCCTGAAAACTCATTACATCATGTGTAATTATTTAATCAATACCACTAGAATGAGACACATTTTTATATTATAGTTCCAATACATGGAATAATTATAATTAATTATATTCATTGACCATTAGGATTTAATAATACCATTTCAATTATTTTTTGGGTAGAAAAGTAAATTTTCATCCAAGAAGGGAATTCTGAGACAAAAACCCTAACATTATTTCAGATTCATTCTACAAATGTACATAACATATGAAATTATCAAATTAAAATTATAAGATTAAATACTAATAATATTAATATTATATATTGAATTTATCATAGAACACTTATAATCGTATTCCGTCATTTTTTCATAGTCATTACATACGTTTATGTGGATGTTAAATCATTAATGGAAAATTTCTGTTATTATAGAAATAGAATGTGGTATATTATTATTATGATTAATATATAATATTACCATTAGATAAATAAAAAAATACCATAAATTTTTACTAAAATATCTGATGATTTGTATTTTAGTACCCACTATCACTCATGAATGGGTACTATAACATTATTCAAGTAGGTTGTAAAACCAACCCAAAAAATAACACAATATATTCATATTGACAATAATTGTTCCTAAAGTGCATAATATCATTATAATTTATTAATAATGATATAATTTCCATATTTTTATGTTTTTGAATTATATTTTACAGGTTTTTGGAAAATGAAATACTATTAAAATTAAAAATGTTACATTGGGGAGGACGTAGTACACCAAATGAATGGTTGATGTTCTATTGATTTTCTTTGTCAATGAAAATGATTAAATAATGGTTTTCCATTAATATAATAAAACATCAATTAATTAAAGATAAAATGGTAAAATTTTAATGCAATATCTATGAGTTTTGAAGGTAAATAATATTATGAAACATGTAAATTGTTCTACAATAATCATTATTATATTTTAGACATTGTCTTGAATGTATCATTGGAAATGAATATATTAGGATACATAAATGAGTCATGATGTTTAAAAATAAATATTGCTTTATATAAGGGTATAATGGTAGTGTTTTTATAATTAATTATATAGAATGGGGTTTTTATGAATTAGCAGAGGTAGTCATCTTAAAAGTGTTTTAATAGACACTTGTGATAACCGACATTAAATTCACATTGTTTCTTTATACTATTTAATAAAAATGACTCCCAAATTTGTAAATAGTGTAGTATAATAATTGGATTTATAAATCTACCAAAATATATTTCAATTCATTCTCTAAATGTATTGGGAGTTATTTTTTCTTTTATTTTAACCTTTTTTTTATGATTTTAATCATCGAGGATTCATTTTAAATAAGTTATTTATAATGAAATAAAAATATGAAATAACCTATATTACAAAAATACGAGGGGTATCCTAAATGAAATATTCATTTAAAAAATGCAATCTATAAATAATTGATAACTAACTCATATATAAATAATTGAATATAGAGAATGTTCTCTATTTTAGAAATATAGTATTTTAACATTTAAATTTTATTGATCACTATAATATTATTGGTGTCCCCAATTGAAAATAAAACATTTCCCATGGGATAATAACCACTAATTATAAGAAGTGAATAAGAACTGATAGATTTTTCTATCAAGACAATGACACAAGTTCTCCAAATCAATTACCCAAAATCAATTTCCTAAATTCAATTATGATCATCACTTGTAAATATAGATATATATGTTTTTAATATGATGATAACTGGTTAGAAATTCCATATCAATAATACATCTAAAATGATTCCTAGAAGAATATAATTTTGTATATTTGGAATAGAAAAAATTTATAATGGTATTCATCATCATGAAAGTTCTTCAATGCTCAGAAAAACAAAATACCTATTGAGGGTTTAATAAAACCCTTATTTTTTGGATTGATGATTTAATTAAAGGTAATATGATTCCACACACCTCATTCTATGATAATAAAAGGCATAAATATATACATTCCCATGAAATAAATAAACTACAGAATAATTTTTAAAATATTTTTCCTCTCAAGGAATTGTTACCCAAAATAAATTAAATTTATTATGGATTCCAGATAGAAATAAGAACATTGTTAAATTTAATTGATTTCTTATGGGGAAAAATGTATGATTTGTAGAAACTGCAATGGGTATAAATTACCCACTCTTCGTATATGAGAGTGTCATCTCAAATTTTATATTGGAGTTCGTTGGGAACCATTACAACATTGATGGATGTTGTTGCACTACTTAATTGATTGGTAATGTTAATTCTAATTTTTATTTCCAACATTACCTCTCATTGATGAAAAAACCTCATTAGGTTGAGGTTAAATATTACCTCTTCTCACTATACATGGAAAACATAGTTGGTACTGATGAATTCAGTAAGATATTTTTCATGTTCCACTATGACATCATGGATAATGAGGTCACATATGTAGTTAGGGAAATTACCCTTTTAATGTCAATGCCATCTATAATAAACTTTGTCTTTTTTGAAAGGATTACAAATGTGGAAAATTAAATGGATTGAAATGACTTTTGACATGATTTTTTAAGAAAAACTATGCTTATGACATCCCTAGATTATTTGAATATATTTTATTGTATTAGTTTCATCTTTTTGATTTATTTCACTATACATGATAATGAATATAGATTATAAATTCATTATTTTGGATTACATTAAATGAAACAACAAGTAAACCAATCACTACAGGCAACAATAACATTTATTTTGTTACTATCAAAACTGAGCTTCTACGAAACAAATCATTACTATTAAAATTACTTCATTTAGATAGCAATGAACTAGCAGTTAAAAATATTAATATTAATAGTAATTACAAAATTTAAAACAATGTATATTATGTTTTTATATAAATAAAACATACTGATAATTTAATTTTTTTGTTAATGTATTTATATGTTCAGAATACTATTTTCGTAAATAAACTACTTTTTTACCTCTTTCAATGTTAAATAATAAAATTAATTTTATAAACATATAGAAGCATAACATTATAAAATAAACATCATTTTTGAATTCATAATTCTAAAATTAGTTTAGGGTTATTTCTTGGGATATTTATCAGAAGATTTATTTTTGATGAATAGATAAAAATATTCAATTGGAGATAAAAAATTCTTTTCATTTAAATAATTATTAAATTATATATATATATTTATATTCACAATAGATCAATTATACAAATATTATTCAAATTTCTGAAATCAAAATCTTTTATATTTTTCGAAATGATATAAAATTTTTTGAACTTTTGAAAGTTATTTTACCCCCCATTCTCACCAGGTTTGAGGGAGTAGAATTAAAATAATTTTTATAGTTTATGTGATTTGAATTAAAAAAGAGACACACATAGTCAAATTTAGTATGATATTTAGAGTGTAAAAGGACTAACATAAAATTTTTAATTTTATGAATAGTAAAAATTGTAAATATTTATTTACCATGATTAAGGATAAATTAAATAAGTAGAGGTTAATATAATATAATAATATTTTAAAATTACACTTACACATATCCCGATGTCATTGAATGAGTGGATTTTAATAAAATAAACTTCAATAATAAATTATAATCTTTTTAGCCACATGGTTGAGAATATGAAAATTATTATATTTTATTTAAAGCTATATTTAAAATTTCATACTCATAATTATATTAAGTAAATAATTTTTTATATATTTTAATACTGGAAATAAATTATAATAAAATTTTTTCATATGAAATATAATAAATTTCTATTTATTAGAATAATTTATTGTTAATTTATATAGAAAAAATAATTTAATAATTGGGTTTCATAATGGTGATGCAGTAAATGTTTAATTAAAGAAAATATAAAATAAAACTTGTTAAAAATATGAATTTTTTTAAAATTTAACTTAATTATTGACATCCAAGACTTTTACAGAAAACATGTACATCTTATTTATATATTTGAAGTTTTGGTTCAAAGTTATCATGTAGATTGTTTATTTTTTATATGAAAAATGGCGAGTAGTCTAAAATTTTAGATAAATTATACATTAACATAAATAATATTGTATTAAATGATATAAAATGTATAAAATAATATAATTCAACAAAATAAATGTAATAAAGATAAAAATGTCATCAATTACCCATTTTGGGTTCTTTGATAATGTTATAGTAAATATTTTAACACTAATTTTTAAGAATCAATATTTTCATGGTAGAAGTTTAAGGGTTTAACAAAGCATTAATGCAAGAAGATAAGGTTAATATTGTGAAATAAAAATGTTTTAAAACAAATGGATGGGTTTTTATAAATAAACTATTATTAAATTTTAAATAACACATTTTTGATTTATTTTAAGTAGATAATTAAATTTTTATTAATTTAATATTTTATGAGTTCTCTAAACGACCTCTCACCTCAATTATAAAAGAGGAAATCCTCCGTGACTTCTTCATATCACATTTATCCTTCATGATAACAATAATCATTAAAATTATCCTTAGAAACCCCATTTTTATCAATATTAATGTTATTTTATTCTGAAAATACTATCTTTAGTGACTATAAGAGGATATCTAGTGGGAGATCATTGAAGAATAGGTAATTTTCTTACCCACTCTTTTAAAATTGTTTCCTTTTTTACATCCTATTAATATTTCAATTCCATTATAGAGTAATAACTACAGTATCACCTATATTAAGATATGTAATTATGACTATGGAACAATCATATTTCCCATTTTATTCATCCTATGATGATTGAAAATATCACGCGTGTGTACGTACATCATACGACCTCCACAACATCGTGTAACATGTTTTTCTCACTATAATATTTGGATGGTTACAATGATATATATAATGGATATAAATAATCAATATTCAATTATATATATTCAATATTGTTAACAAACCATCTAATTTCATACCCTTTTACCATTAAGGGAATGATATTCTCACTCTTTCGTACGCACGACCTACCATCTCCACAATGTAATTAGATTCATCGTACACGTTAATGATTTCAAAAATGATTATAAAAATGTATATAAATAAAAAATAAAAAATATATGACATAATAATGATAATTTAATAATATATATAAATATATTTCATTTTCCTTCTTTGATTGAACATGATAAGAAAAAAAGAATAAATATTCATGTGTACGTATGACTTTCCATCTAAATGAACTCTGTATTCCATTTGATATATATGTCATTTATATATATTTTTATACTAAATATATATTATATATAAATAATTTTATTATATTATTTATTTATTTAGATCATGATATAATTAATAGGTTAAAGAGTAACAATTTAGAACATGTGTGATATGAAAAGCAGTTACTACCTAAAATGTTTCTTTAATAAGGAATTAATAATAAACGGGTAATATAAAATCATAAATGAATCATATCTGATAACATAAATATATTATTATGATTATGTTAAAAGTAAATAATAATTCTGAATCCTCTATATTGGAGTTCTGAACTCATATGGAGGGAATCAAACCTAATGTAATGTATGCATGTCTCGCTTTTA
Source organism: Viscum album (assembly GCA_963277665.1). Lineage (NCBI taxonomy): Eukaryota > Viridiplantae > Streptophyta > Magnoliopsida > Santalales > Viscaceae > Viscum > Viscum album. The sequence continues at coordinate 1,342,369,757 of OY728132.1, forward strand.
TTTCTTTAGGACACATTCTATATTCCCCAATGGATTTTTTTTTCATGGTGTATATATTACCCATAAATGTATTTTCAGATCATTATTATGATGATTTTGTAATTTTTAAATCTATTGATTTTTCTTTTTATCATGGGGAATATGATTTTACAAATTATAATTTTGTACAGGAATTTCATCTAACTTTTTATTTAGTTGAGATACATGCCTTATTCACAATTAAATTATTATGTGTTGTACACAAAATGACCCTGAATTTATTATGTTATTTTTATTATTTAATTTTAATATTTACAAATCAATTTTAGGAACCCTATTTAAGGGTGATTTACAGTTCAAAATTTACTAAAATGAATAGGGTTATTTCGTCTCTATTTTCCTTCATTGAGACACATGTTTATTTGGAAGCTATGTTCTCTTAAAATGAGTATATACTTCTTATTGATGTGGTATATCAAGAATATCCTTATTTACATGATATTTTATGATTATTAATGTTAATATTTATTGGGTGTTATGTTAAAAATGTATCAATGTGGTATGTGACAGTTTGAAATGTTAATATATTTATTTTCTCATGAACTAATTTTAAAATTATATTGAAAATGATAATAAAGAATTTTTTTTAAAATTTAATGTGTTTTTTTCAATTGTTTATTTATATGTCTTCAAATATATTTTCATTGAAAAATTATTTACATTTTTATAATTCCTTCTAATTTTTTCAAGGATAAATTTTCACATCCAATTTTCAATGACTCTTTTCAAGATTCTATTAATCCATTATATCTTTTGGAATACTATTTTCAAAAAAATTTATGTTTAAAAAATATATTATTTTTTGAAATAATATTTGATATTTTCATTATTTAATTTATTAATTTATTTTTTTCATCTTCATTTATATTTAGTCAAATAGATTTTTAAAAGAAAATGTAATGAATGTGTTGTAAGTTTTGTAGGTTTAAATTTGATTTGTAAATAAGTTTTCATGTTCTACGTATCCTTTTAAAATAATTCCCCACTAAAGATGACATATATTTCTATAGATAAATAATACCATTCATATTATTTCTTTGAATGGTTAATGTTTTTTTTGAATAATTTTTAAGAAATATTCTTATTATCAAAAGATATAGTTTTGATGAAATAATTATGAAATATATAGAATTTACACAAGTTATGATATGTCTTCATGTTTATGACACCCGTTCAATATCATTGGTCATGATATGATTGTTAATTACATTGGTTGAAATGTATGTAATATTTCATTATGGAATGGGTGGGACCTATATATCTCTCTAATACATTAGGGAAATGTTAATATATCATGAAATATACATAAGTAACAATGACCTCCAAGATAGTTATGGGAGTGAAAAATGACTATAAAGATTGTATGGGAAGTGAATACATAATACTAATATTGACTTGGTAGAGATTACTTCACTACAATAGAAATAATTTTATATGCTTATTCTTGTTTTATAATTTGTTTTCTTATTCTGGTTTTCTTTATTAATGTATTATGTTCTTTACTTCCATATGTTTCTTGTCTTATTAACTACAAATATTTATTCCATGTTTCATGTTTATGTTCTTTGATATAAAGGGTACCATCTTATATTTTTAAGTTAATATTCTCATATCCTAATACTAATGAATATTCTTATATATCTCCATTGTTTACCCTTACTATGAATATGAGATCACCTTTTTTTAATTTCCTTTCCACAAAGTTATGAAGATATGTACGAGTCTTCATGTGTCTCGGAGGGGCTCTAGTCGAGAAGATACTATTAGGAGATAATATATATCACTTATGTACTAGTGTTTATGTTTATATAATTATAAAGGTAGTAGACTAATATATTCTTTGGGTGGTTTTTTGTGTAATGTATTATTTATTCCACAAAAGTAATATTATTTTCAAATATTAATTTTCAGCGACGCTATAGTTGTTACCAGAGAAAATTTTAAGTTATATTTTGGAAATTTGGATGATAATCCTTATTGATAACCCTCAACAAATTTCTAAGGATAAGTCTAAAGATAAGAATAATATCCTATAATATTATTAATGGATAGTAAAAAGGATTTCCTAGAAATTCATCTCTATCTAGATACTATAACAGTATGTGAACCTGACACAGATTTACCTAGGGGGACAACTCCAAAAGGTGCATTAGTCTTAACCTGATTGTAACTTGGTACATGGTAAAAATCTTTACTTCACACCTATTTTGACACTCTCATGGTGTATGATTTTATAATTCTTATACTCTTCTCAGAACATAATGAATGATTTAAATAAATGTGGTATATTAATAGGAACAATTTTAGGATGTGTAGTCAAATGGGATGATCACTGGAGAGGATGGTATTTTAATCTTGTTGAATCAACAATAATGATATATTATTAACAATGTTATCATTAGTGATATTCTAAACATGTCGAATAAAAGTAGCATGGAATTTTATAAATGTACGCATGTTAAGGAACATAGATAAAATAGGGGTTGGTTTACTATATGGTAAGAAGAAATAAAGAATAGCCCTTAGGAATACATTGAATAGTAGTGAAGATGTTATCACCATGAAAAAAAGGGCCATATAGAAAATATTGTCATGGAGTTAAATGAATCATATGCGGAGAACAGGATAAATGCCCAACTCAGTTCCATGATATTATAATATACTTCTTACACCATGGAATGAAATATCACATCCAATCATTATTGGGTGAATATTGATGTATTTATGTATTCAATTTTCAAAATCCGGAATAGAGATTTATATATGGACTAATCATTTTAAGTTTCTCAGTAGTGATTTTATATAATATGTTTAATAGTTATGGTGGAAAAGAAAAGTGACTTAACTAAAAGGTGATATTCATGAAAAAAATAATATTAAAGTAAAGATAACCCTTCATTACTTTATAATGTTAATATAATGATGAACAGAAAAGATAGATGTTTGATATCAATAAGTGAATTGGATTGTACTCATTCCCTTAGAGCTGATAAGGATTTGTTGAAAAAGAATTTTTTTCATTCATGAATATATTTTATTGCATTTTCTCATGAAAGGAATATATCTAAAAAAATTAATAAGGAAACATGCATGTTTCCATTATTAATATAATGCAATTTATGTTATTACCATATTTCAAGAGAATATATGTTGAATGTATTTTCATGTGTGGTGTGTGAAAATAAAGAGATACATAAAGTTGTTTAGGGGGATATTGATAAGTTGACTTGGGAAATATAGTGACCCATATTTGAAAATATTGGGATTTAAATCTTTTAAAATGATCATAAATGTAGCCATTTTTGAGTTTTTTTGAAGTTTTAAAAATTAAATTTATATCTCACCATAAATGGATTTATAAATATTTGATTAATTTTGCTGAAATTTTTTTTGGGATGAATAAATATAGAATGAAATATCATTATATTTATAGATCTCATGATCATATAATCCTTATGGAATGAACAATTCAACACTATTTCATGGGATAATATATTAAGTGGAAATTGGTCAAGGGAAAACAATGTTCTTATGAAATAAACTATGCATTTCATCTCACGAAAATTATTCAACATGAAGAAAAAGATATATAAATAGAAAATATTATCATCGTACCTTCATTTTCAATGAATGAGATAGTCCCATATGTATTTAAATATTAATGGCATTGTGATTGATAAATTTTTACTAATTGTGGTATTTATAATTCTCTATCAGAACATGCAAGTTAAATTTCTCTTCCATGTTAATGTTTTTTCATCCCACCAATTTTATCTTATGTGGAAACCAATTAATGAGTTACGTTGGGAAATCATTAGGTTTCTAAAATTAGTTTTAAATTTTTTTCAAATATTATTTTATGATTTTGGTTTATATGAAAGGTATATTCAATTATTTATCTTTTATTATATAGATTAAATTTTACGTAGAAATTCATTTTATGCAGGGTAGAATGTAACACCATGATATTTTGTTAATTTATTTTTTAGAATTAATATCATCATTTTTAGAATTCTGAATTAACAAAACATTTAACATTGAAAATGCAAAAAATATTTTTGGATTATGATTTACATAACAATACTTTATGATTTCACTACACACTATACTGACTTGCCTTTCATTACATACTACACTGAGATTCTGCAAAACAAAACAACAATATTGTAATTATTTAAACCAAATGGTTATGACCTATCCATTATAAATATTAATATGTACAGTTATAAATAATTTTAAAATATTATTGATAATGTATTTTTGATTAATAAAACTTATTGATAAAGATACATAATTTTTGGTTAAAATATTTATATGTTTAAAAATACTTTTTCCTAAATTGAACTAATTTTTATGTCCTACTATGATCAGTAGTAAAGTTAATTCTAGACAGTTATAGAAATTTAAATTGTTAATGTAGAAATAAGTATTAAATTAATATTGTTATAATTTTCTTAGAGTGATATTTTTTATTTTTATGTGATGTTTTATTTTTCGATTAATGGTGAAAAATGTTTCATTGTAGTGAAAAATGCATTTTGGTTTGAATAATTATTATATTTTAAATGTAAATTTTTAGTAAAAAATGATCAATTATACCTATATCAATACAATTTATTTCATTTGTGAAATTTTTATACTGAATTTAGGTATAAAAATATTGATCTTTTGAATGTTCTTTTTTTAACATTCTCGCCACGTCAGTTGGACTAACAATAAAATTACTTTTTCTATTTTCATCATTTGAATTTTGAAAAATTGAACTAAATTATTTAAATATTTATTGTTTTTATATTATAATAGGATAAACATAATAATATTTATTTTATGAATAATTACTTTATTAATTTCTATTTGAGGTAGAAAAGTGTAAAAAAAGTCAATTAATGGTAAAAAAATATTATAAAATTATAAAATTACTTATAACTGGTCCCAATTTCATTGGATGAGTGTGTATCAACTAAAAAAACCTTATCCATAAACTATAACAATTTAAATTTCTTTTTATATGAATATTTCTTTTATTACATTTTGTTTAATGATAATATAAAAATGTCATGCATATAATTATAATTCTTAAATCATTTTTAATGTAGGGGTATATAGAAGATAAATTCTGCTATAAACATTCATTTAGAAGTTAATAAATTTAAATTTCATAGTTATAATTTATTTTAAACTTTTAGGGAAACATACTTTAATTAATGTCATGCACAATGAAGATGCAATATTTCTTAAATTAATGAAAATATCACACAAATCATATCAAAAATTCTAAAATTAATATTAAATTACCAAATTAATGATATAAAAGATTTTTATAGAAAAAATGAAAACATATTGAGATATTATATGTGTTTTTTCAGAGTTATCATGTTAATATGTTATTTAATAAAAGGACATTACAGAATATTATTAAAATTGAAATAAATTAAACTCGAATAAATGTTTTTTATAAAATAATATAATACTCCAAAAAATACTAAATTCATTAAAATAACTACAATATGGTTATTTTATTTTTCCAAATGTACCATTTGGGGTTAATTTGGAAATTCATAGTTACTCTATTTATTATAATGAATAAAAATATAGGTTTTCAATGTAACAGGTCAAAGGATTAACTAAGGGATAAATCTAAAGGATAATGTTAATATTTTGACATAAATTTTAAAAAAATAATTAGTTTATATTATTTCATCCCATACTCATATTATCTTCCAAATTACTCAATATGGATCTATTTTAAAACAAAAATTAATTTAAATTAATTTAATATTTTAAGTGATTCCTAAACATCTCCTAACATCAATTATGAAAGGGAACCTTATCCCTCACTTATTCACATCACATTTATTGTTAAATATCTAAAAATGCTTACTATTTAATTTAAAAACATCCATAGTAACATTATAGTGACTCTGGTATTATCAAAATCCCAACCCTATTGTCCCTAGGAGGATATATGTAGGTATATCATCAAAGAATATGTAATATAATTACCAACTCTTTCAAAATTATTTCTTCTTCTAGTTTCTCTTCATGTGTTGATTACATTATAAATTATAAATAACTGTATTTCCTATATTATTCTATGTTATTTTTATTATATAACTACTAGATTCCACCTTTTTTCATACTATGAAAAATTAATGCACAATGTGTGCGTACATATGGCTTATTGTCTCAAAGACATGATGTAATATTTTTGTCTTCACAACATAATTTGGATGGATATTATTTTTGATATAATGGATATAAATAATAAATAGTATATGATATTAATTCATTAAAAAAAATATAACCTCTAATTATTCATCATTTTGTACTATGAAGAATGATGTCATCGCTCATGCATATGTATGGCTTACCCTCTACACAACGTGACGAGAGTCATCTACCATGATATCTATTTTAAAATTATTATTAAAATATATATAATAAAAAAAATATGAAAAATAGGAAATATTAATTTTAATTGATTAATATATATTCATATATGTAATTTAACATATTCTGTTTATTATGATATTAAAACAGAAACAACGTTCATGCGTACATATGAATTTCGGTCTCCATGAACGGTGTATTACATTTAATATATAACTATTATATATATATACTTATTGTTAATATATATCATATATTATCAATTTTTAACATTTTGTAGGTACAGAAATCATGATCTAATTAATAGTACCCATAATAACATGCTAAAACACATATTAAAAACCAACTATTTATTACCTAAAACATTGATTTAACATTGAATTGTTAATAAATATATAATATAATGTCTAAAAATAAATAATTTATGATATAAAAAATATTAAATATCTTTTATGAGTCTTATGATAAAAATTATATTATTATTAATTCTATATACCATTCATTCTTTCACGGGGCTTACAATTTGACTAATTATAAACATGTTAGGGGATTTCATCTAAATTTTTATTTCTGTGAGATACATGCCTTATTCACCACTCATTTATTATGTGTGACATACATACTACACATTAATTTATACTTTAATTTCTATAAATTAATTTATGGGTATTTAAAACTCCATATGATGATATATATTTCATCGGGTTTTACGGTTCAATAGTTAAGAAATGAATATGGTAGTCTTGTCCCAATTTACCTTCCATGAGACCAAAGTTTTTTTATGCACCTAATTTATTTTCAATAGAGTAAATAATTACATTTTAAATGTCATATCATGAATATACATCAATAAATGATATTTTTATATTCTTTTAATGTTATTATTTTATGGGGTTTATGAATAAAATGTCTCATCATGGTATGTGATATGTTGATGTGTTTAATGATTATATTCTATAAGAAATGTTTTTAAAATATATCTTAAGATAATTTTACAAGAAAATGATTTTCAAAATATGTTTTAATATATTATGTGTTCTTAAAGGATTCAATTATAAGTTTAATGGGGAATTTTCAAGAAAATGTGCTTAATTTTTTTCTTGTATCATTCATCTGTTTTCAAGGAAATAAGTTTTCAAATGGATTTCAAAATTTCTTTATATGTTTTCATGATTCAGTTATATGTTTTGGAAAATTAATCAAAAAGTTTTATGATTCAAAATGCATTTTTTTCAATGAAATTAGGGATATCTACTAGAAGAAATATTTTAAAATATTTTTTCATAACTTCTTTATATGTTTTCAATGTTCATTAAAAAAGAAATAGTATTTAAGATGTTGTATATTTTAAAAAGAAATTTTAATAGAAATTTCATTTTCCAAGTGATCATTGAATATTCATCCACATCTAAGATGTCATAAATTATTACAATTCAAGAATAAACTTCATATTATTTCTCTAAATAGTTTATATTGTGATGGAATGATGGTTAGGAAAACCTCTAATTTTCAAGGATTATTATTTTGATGAAATAATTATAAAACCTGTATCTTTCCCGCTTGTTATGATATGATTAAATTTCTGTAAAACACATTCCATTTCATTGGTTATGATATAATTTTTTATGATCTAGTGGAAAATGTATTTATAATTTCATTGTGATATTGGTGGGACCAATATCTCTCCCAAGATATTTGTTAAAGACTTATATCTCATGTACCATTCATAAATGACCTTGTCCACTAAGATTGATAAAGGAGTGAATGATTATTAACATGATGTTAGGGGAAGGGAGCCATACTACTAAAATTTCCTTGGTTGTAATTCCTTGAATAATATAGAAACAATTCTATATAATCATGTGAATGCTATAATTATACGCCTTATTCACATGTTATTCTTTCATGGAATGAGTTTTTTATTTCCTTATGATTAATGTGTTCTGAAGAAAAAATATATATTCCATGATTAATGTTTATGATCATTGATATGACAGTAATGATATTTTATTTTCATGACCATGTTCTCATACCCTTGTAATCATGAATTTTATTACATATATCCTTTGATGAGACTTACTAGGAATCTAAGCTGACCCCATTTTTATGTTTCCATTCCCATAGTTTATAAAGATATGTATTAGTTTTTATGTAAATAGAGGGGTTATAGTAGAGAATTACCTAGTGGGAGATAAATTTTATCACTTATGTACAAGTTATTATGTTTACACGATTCTTAATTCACTAGAGTAATATAATTTTGGACCTTTTTTGGGTAATTTATTATGTATTCCTTAAAAGTAATGTGATTTTTATGTATCAAAAAGGGTGTAACTATAAGTGGAAAGAGGGAAAAAATTTAGTGAACTATTAGAAAAAATGATGGGAAACCCATAGTTTGAACCCTAAGTAGATGTTTATGGACAAGTCCAGTGATATTGAAAATTTCCTGGAATTTGATAAAGGATAGAGTGACTGATTTACAAAAAAAAATCCTTATATGAATTATACATGTTGATGAAGCTCTAGAACTGATGTACCCAGGGGTAAAAACTCTGAAATGTGTGTCAAGCCTGACTTGATCTAAACATAGTACGTAACAAAGTGCCTTGCTGCACACCTATTTTCAAACTCTTGGGTGATATGATCTGGTAATTCACAAAATATCATGGAACCATAATGATGGATTTAAGTAAAATTATTATATTAAAAAACATGGATAAAAATAAGATGTCATTGATTAAAAAATGTGTCATAATTTCTACATTATATAAGTATTTTTTTGCAGATAATAGGTCTTCTCACCATGCCATGTAATTATCACATTATGCTTTATGGTTTTAGTAAATGGAGGGAACCCAATAGAACTGAGTTAACATTGAATGTGGAAAACAATATGATGATGATAGTTACAATAGGATGATCACTAGAGATATATATTTTGATTATGAAGAATAGTCAAATGGAATAAAAATCTTATCTCAATGGGAAAAAGTTTCATAGTGTGAGGAATTTTAATAGAGTCTAATGTCTTGTCTATGAAGAACATTATAATTACCCTACTCAATTACCTGACAAATGAATATAATTCTAAACTATGGAATGACATATCATATTATAACCACTAAATAGTATGTATTGCTGTATTTATATATTTGGTTTACAAAACTAGGAATAGTGAATTATAATATGTTTGATCAGTTTTTTTTTCACTATGGATTTTCAAGAATATGTTGAATTGTTCTAATGGATGAGAATTTTGATTTAATAGAAATTTAATATTCAAAAGAAAAAAATACTGAGGGAAATATTTTCCTTAATGGGTTACTAATATTATTATTATGATTTTTGGAAATGAGACATGCTGGATATCAATAAGTGAATTAGACAGTATGAGTTACCTTGGAACTAATAAAGAATTTGTTGAGAAATAAGTTTGTGATATCGTGAATAGAGTTTTGAGAATTTTCATATTCTAGGAATATATCTTATGATAATTAGAATAATGAATAATGAATTTTATAAATAAGGATTTACTACAACCCAGGTAATTACCATGTTTTAAGAAAATATAAGATGTGGGTATTCACATGTGTGGTGTGTGACATTTATGATCTATAACTTATTGTTTAGGTAATTAAAGATATGTTTATTTTGAAAATTTAGTGAATTATTTTTAAATATTCATATTTTAATAATATATATAGATCATAAAGGTAACCATTTATAAAATTATTTCATGTTTTAGAGATCAATGTATTATCTCACCATTGATGGATTTATGGATATTTTATAACATGTGCAGACCTTTTCATTTAGATAACTATAGGTAGAATGACTTATCATTATATTTGTGGATAATAATAGATTCTGAAATTTTAGGAATAAAAAATTTATATTCATTTCATTGAATAAGCGATCATGTATAAATTGATCGTGAAATAACACTGGATTACGCCATTCTGAAATCATGTAAGTATTTCATCTCATTAAAATTATTCAACTCTATTGAAGTGATCTTGACACCAAAAATATTTACCTAATACCTTCATTTCAAATGAATAATATGGTCACATATGTCATCTCAAATTTATGTTTTAGTGATTGTTAACCTTCATATAACTTTGTTCTATATCATTCTCTATTGTAACATGATAGTTAAATTTCTCTTCCTGGTCCATGTTTTCACTTCCACATATATTCTCCTATGTGGGATCGTAGTAATGAGTTAATTTGGGTAACTGTTATGTTTCAAAATTTAATTTTTAAAATTATGTTTTGTTATTAAATTTTAAGATTATGGTTTCTATTAAAGGGATATTCATGTATTAATCCTTGGATATCCAAATGAATTACTGTGCATAAATTCATTTTAAATGAGGTAGAATGCAATACCTTGAAATTTTTTGTATTTATTTTTTTGAATTAATTTAATCATTTGAATATTTTACACTTTACATGATACATGATAAAGATTATAAAAACACTATGTTTTTATTACTTTCTATAAAACACCATGTTAAACTTGTTGTTCATGGAACACTCAGAGGGAATGTGTTACTCAAAACATTGACTTTCTATAAAATAAAACATAACTGTTATTATTATTTAAATGAGATGGTTATACCATACAAATTTGAATTAGTAATATGAATATTAATAATAACTTTTCAAATGTTATTTATAATTTTTTTATATAATCATATCTTGTTGATAATGATGGAAATATTTTTTTCTAGTCTTTATAAGATTAATGATACAATTTTCTCCAATGAAATGATTTTTATGTCTTAAAAAAATAGTTAAATAAATTTTATATACTTATATAAATTTAATTTTATAAAATAAACATCATTTTTAATTCATTATGTTCATGTTAGGTTGGGGTTAATTTTTTATATTTTTTTTGAGAAGTTTAATTTTTTTTTGAAGAAAAAGTGAATAATACTACATTGTAGTTATAAACAACCTTTTCATTTAAAAATTATTATATTTTAATTGTTTTTAATGTTTAAATAAGTATATTATACATATATAAATCCAATATATGTAGTTGTTATATTTTTTATTTATAAAATATATATAATATATTATTGATCTTTTGACTGTTCATTTTACCTACCGTCTCGCCACGTCTTCAAGATTAGCATTTAACTTAATTTTTCCATTACTGTGATTTAAAAAAAATAGACATAAATGGTCGAAATAAATATCATATTTAGACTCTTATAGGATCAATAAAAGATTTTATATATTATGAATAACAGCTTCAGTAAAAATTGTTTTACCACGATTTAGTGTAAATTAGATAATTAATGGTAAAACCAATATTATAATATTATAAAATTATTCTAAATATTCTTCTAATTACATCTAATGAGTTATTTTCAACAAAAATCAACATTATTCTGAAATTATAACCTTTTTAATCACCTTGGGTTGGATTTTTAATTTTAATATATTTTATTTACAAATATGATAAAAATGTTATACTCATAACTTTAATAGGTATATCATTTTGAATATAATGATATAGAGAAGATTAATTTGACTATAAATTCTAATTTTAAAGATAGAAAATAAATATTGTCCCTGATAATTTATTTTTAATATTTATATAAGAAATAATTTAATTAATTCCAAGAATAATGATGATGTATTAATTGTTTAATTAAAGTAAATATCAAATAAATGATATTAAAATTATTATATTAAATAAATTCAACATAACTAATGTAATAAAATAATATTAAAGATAAAATTGACATATTATTTAGATATTATAATTTTTTGTTCCATTTTATCATATAAATATGAATTTTAATTGAATGATAAACAATGAATAATATCAATTTGACAAAAATTATGCTTTAAAATAAATAATATTTTATCAAATGAAATAAAATGAAAGAAAAATATAGATTTCATCCAACTCAATATAATATTAAAAAAATGAAATCAATGACCTATTTGGGGTTTTTTGTTACTTTATTGTATCTTTATTAACCATATAGAGTAAAAATAGAAGTTTTCATTGTAAAAGTTAAAGAGCTTAACTTAGGGTTAAAGCCACATAGAAAGGTTAATACAATGATCTAAACATGTATAAAAATAATTGGTTGAGTGGATGTAGAACTAAAATAAAATTATATTAAAAATAATTAACATCTTAGGAATTTTAAATCCAAAATCAATTTATATTACTTTAATATTTAATGTTTTTCCTCAAGTGTCTATCAACTCAAATACAAAATGGAACCTCCTATCTTACTTTTTCACATTACTTTTATCCTTCAATATCAATCCAAGCATGACCATATACCTTCTAAAATTCCATATTAACATAATATAGGTGATGTTCTACTCAAAAGACCAACTCTATTGTCCTTAATAGTAATTGTAGAGGGTGATCGTCGAATAAGAGGTATTCTCCTTACCAACTCTTTAAAATATCATTCTTCTTCTAATTGATCGTATTGTAATGATAAATTTATAAATTAATAATCCAAGTATAAAATAAATAATGATATTTTATTATTTTTATTTAAAAACAAATTCCACCATTTTTTCATCCTGTGGAAAATGAAAGCACCATGCGTGGTCAAGAACGGCTTAACGTCCCTACCATGAGGTCTAATAAATTATTCATCTCTACAAAATTTTGATGGGTATTATGATAGATATAATGGATAAAAATAATAAAAATTACATTATATTGATTATTTATAAATAATATAAGACCTAATTACGTTGCCTTTGATGATTAAAAGATTGATATCGTCACTCATGCGTACGTATAACCTACAGTCTCCATGACATGATGAGATTCATTTTCAATGATATCCTTTTCATTAAAAATTATAAAAAATTATATAATAAATAAATATTCAATATATGAACTAATAATTATAATGGAATAATATATATATAAATATTTAATTTACCTTCATTAATTTTTTATGATAATAAAATGGAAACAATGTTCATGCGTACGTACGACTAACAGTCTCCTTGATTGGTGTATTATATATCATATATCTATCTTTTATACATATTAATATAGTAAATATATATAAAACACAAATGATGTTTTACATTATGTAATTAATTAAATCATGATCTATGTAATATTATTATGAATAAAAGGAAAAAATATGTATGATAGAGAAACAAATTATAACCTAAACATTACTTTAGCTTGGAATTGTTAATAAATAGGTAATATAAATCAATAAATGAATCATATTTCATATCATAAATATTTTTATTATTCTATTATAATTATAAAATATGTTTAAATATTATATATAGAGGTTTTGGACATACACATACTGAATCGTATCAAAAGTAATGTATTTATGTCTCACTTTTATTTTTTGGGGGACATGTTCCACATTCACAAGTTTCTTCTTTTGTGTGGTGTATATACATATCATAAATGAATTTCATGACTCTCATTCTTTAAATTTTTATATTTTAATATGCATATATTTTTATTTATATCATTGGGAGTACATTTCGTCTTATTATAATAGTTTAAGAGAATATCATCTAATATTTTATTTCTGTGAGATACAAGACATATTCACCAATCATTTTATTCATGGTACAAATAATAACCATGAATATATTATATGATTTTTATACATAAGTTTGTGGGTATTTAAATATAAATTAGATTATTTCTATTTCATGGGGGTTTATGGTTCAAATTGTAGAGAATGCATATTGTAGTTTAGTCTCAATTTTTATTCATCGAGGCACATTTTTCTTCTGAACCTATATTCTATTAGAAGGTGTATATACGACCATTTTATATTTTGTATTGTGAATATCCTTATTATAATTATATTTAAAACCTTATTTAATGTTCTTATTTCATTATGTATATTATTAAATTGTTCCCATGTGGTATGAGACACATTAAATGTTTTAAATATTATTTTTCTATAAGAAATGTTTTAATAGATCTATTAAACTCATTTTTGACGAAAATATTTAAAAAGATTTTTTAATGTGTTTTTTAAAAGGATTACAATATATTTTTTAAAATTTATTTTCCAGGAAATGTATTAAAAAATATTTAAAATATTCCTTTATATTTTTTTTTCAGATAGAACAATCATTAAAATGTTTTCATGCATTTTTAAAAAGTTTTAATAGTTCCTTTATAAATGTTGAATTTTTTTTTGAAACGGTTTGTGATTTAAAATTAATTTTTTAAATGAAGATAAAATAATTTCCTCAAGAAATATTCTAAATGTTTTTTTCGATGATATCATTATATGTATTCAAAGAGAATTCTAATGAGAGTGTTTCTGGAAAATATAGTATATTTTAAAATGTTATTTTTAAGGAACTCTCATGTTACATGTGATTGTTAAAAATAATTTCCCATATAAGATGACATACACTGATATATATCAGGAATACCATACATATTATTTATCAAGGTGGTTTTTATTTTGATGGAATATTGTTTAAGAAAACTGCTTCTTTCCACAGGTTATTCTATTGATAAAAGATTATAAACATTTTAACTTATCTGTAGTTTATGTTATGATTAAATTTTTATGAAACTAATTCAGTTTCATTGGATATGATATGATTGTTTATGATCTGGTAGAATATGTATGTATGATTTCATTATAAGATGGTTGTGACCTATATATCCCTTTAATGCATTGTGTAAATATAAATCCTCATCTTTAAACTATTACATAATTTTTGGTTATATCAAGAATTCACATTGATTATCTTTTTACGTTTAGTGTTTTATAGAATTAGGCCACATATTTTACGTTACATATCAAATATTACAAAGGATACACTTTTACTCTATCAATTTCTTTTCCAATAATAATATTCTTTAAAACAAAACATGAATTATCTTCATGATATAAATCATATTTATTTATCCCATTATTTTACCCTTCCTTATACATTGTTAAATTTTTTACAAAAACATGGGATGAGCATAAAAAATCATTGTTAGGTTAATAAAATAATTAAAGAAATCATAAGTCCATCAATTCATTAAAATAATAGAATTCTAATTTTCACTCATATAACGTATGATCATTAACATACCTGATTACATCATAATATTTAAGAATAGCACATATAAAGAATATATCATAAAGGTAACTCATGTCATCCATAACATACTTATATTTTAGTTTTCACTAATACATAGGGAGTTACATTTGGAATACTCATCAAAGTATATTCCCTAAATATCTTATTAGAAACGTTAACGTTTACCTCCATCATGTTACCCAATTCATTGGAGAGATATCTTGATCTCACATTCCCTAGGTTTATTAGGGAACCACACATATACGTAAACAATTCCCATGAACCATAACATAATCATAACATATAACAAAAATATAATGGAAAGATAACATTTCCACACTAAAAGAACAATATATCCTTATACTATATTGACATAATCAACCCATTATCAAACTAATTTTAAATACAAAAATATGTAAGAAGAGTATATGATAATTTTTTTTAAAACATTATGGCTTTTTAAGGAAGGAAAATATCAAATAATTCTCATGTAAGTAGAAAGGTCATTGTCACTATGTACGTTAAAAAGAAACATTCACTTAGACATTTCATAAATTATTTAGTAGAAAAATATCAACATTGATTGAAATTAAAAATCAAAGGGTTTATATGTTATGTAATGTAATGTCGTGTATAAATGTAAACATTCCTCAAGGAAAAGGGATTGAGACGAAGTCCCTTACCTTTTTTCTGACACAAGTTGTTCGTTCTTAATCACAATGAATAATTAAAATAATTTAATTTATACTTTCTTAAGAACCGTTTTAATGTTTATTCTACCTTATATATAACATATTACCTTTCTATAACAATCATATAATTATTTTTGTTCTTATCTATAATTTTGTAGATGATTTGGTATTGAGTTAAAAATGAACTTGTTATAATTACAAATTGTCCATGTGGTCAAAAGTACACTATCATCAAAATGATATTCATGATTTAGATATTATAAATATAATATATATCTGGTATATATGTATTTATAATAATCCTTAACATTTGGACATAAGAAATTAAATGCACCATTCATGAAGATGGTAAGCCTTACGTACGTATTAACGCTACATTCATTTATTTTTCATTTTTAATGAAAGTATTTTATAATTCCAGTATAATTTCAATTTATATATATATTGTATATCTTCATTAACATCATCCTTTATAATTTCGATGTATGGAATGAACGAGTCATATCACTTTGAGGGGGCGGTAGTCCACACATTCTAAAATGAAATTATCCTGTTTACTCATTATGGAATGAATAATTGTATTTTGTAAATAAAATAAAAAATTTTATAGACAATATATATATAATATATATCACATATAAATAATGTGTAGTCATAATGGCACCATGAGAGGTGATTGGGGAATATCAAAAAATCATCATTTTGTGAGGTGGTAGTTCAATGTCCACAGAAACAATATTTTATAAATACCTTATATAAAGGTGTCTGTAAGTGTATCAAAAATCATTAGCATAAAAAATTAATTTTATTTTTAGGATTCTGTTGTTGTTATGTAATCAAATAATAAAAATATTATAGGGAGTGAAGAATTAACGTAAAATAAAAGAACGTTAGAGCATACATTACATTTAAATAGAGTAACTCCCATTGGATTGAACAAAAAAGCTTTCTTTAAAATCCTTCTACCTATAGAAAGGCTATTAAGAGGAATATAGGGATTTTTTTGAGATAATTTGGTCAGAGTTTGGATGATCCATGTTTCTTAATTGGTGTGATAAAATGGGCAGAGTTGATGCCCTTCTATAATAGGATAGTGGGGAACTTTAAGAATGTTTGAAATTATTATTTTATTATGAAATGATTTTCGTTTTCAAAAGCTATAAAAGTCACATATTTAAGATAAATGAATATTTTGGGTTGAAAAGAGCTCCAAAAAAGGTTTTAGACATGTATTGGTCACAAATTTAATGTTATCTTTTATATTTAACCCTTAGTTAACTTATTTTACTATTCCCATGTCTTCATGTATATTCATACTATATGATTAATATAGTTACTATAAAATTACAATAGGACCTAAAATGGTTCATTATTGAAATTTCAACATTATTTAAGTCATTTTTCAGAATAGTAGATTTTTAAAACTATTATATAATTTGATAAAATGGTATTTGTTATAACAACTCATTTTTGTCAATTTATATACTATTCATTTCATGAATTTTAAAAAATATATAACAAATTGATTATTTTGGAAAACCTTCATTAATTAAAATATAACATGTCATAATCATCCCTAAAATTAAGTTATGGCATAAAAAGTTTCAATATAAATTTATTTTAATATTTATAATCGCATTTATTCATGTCATTCATTAATAAGTTAATCACTACATCATCATTTTGTCATTAATATATTTATTTTTTTAATGTCTAAAAATTATAACTAAAATTTCATGATGTAGGAAATATTTTTATATTTCAAATGATAATTTATAGTCTAATATATTACTTATATAACTTTATATAAAAACTATTTTACTATAAGATTCATGTTGGTGATACATTTTTCTTTACATTAAATTTATTGTTATAAAATGTAATTTTCACATCCATCTGACTCCATGAAGCCCCAATATCAACCCAATGATGCCCATGGTCAGCAATATCTCGTCCAAAAAGAGTAGGACACGTTTTTATGTATTTTTAAATTGTAATAATATTTTTTTACCCATATATACCAGATTTTCCCTTTAACCATTGTAAATAAAATATTTACTGAAGTTACTATTCATAATGTCTAAAAATAAATGATACATATTTAAATAATTTGGACCTCTTAATTAAAAATATAGAATCCATTTTCTCAAATTCAAGACACATAGGTGGCATAAATTAATATTAAAATAATTCTTGTTGTGAAAACAAAAAGAACATGTTTTTATGAAGTAAAAACTAACAAAATATTGACAAGTGTTTATATCCAATTAAAAAGTGAAATTAAATCCAATTACCAACATTAGATTAAATGGTAAAAATGTAATAAAATTAAACTTTTAAACCAATTAAATTTTCAATATAACTATATAAATAAAATAGATTGAAAGGAAGTTTTGAATTAAAATGCATTATCTTTCACTATTCAATAAAAAATGATTTTTATAAAAAAAATACCTAAAATTTACACAATGCAAATTATTATGTCCTACATATAAAGAAGAATTTTATTTTTTCAAATAGAACATATTAACGTGAAAAAAACAACATTTAAATTGGAGTTTTCATCAAATGGTGGTAAAACACCATTTTATAAATATTAGAGTATTTATGTTTAAAAATGGATTTAGTCTCATTTTATTCCTCTATCCTTTATTGTATAAATTTAAAAAAAAATTAACAAAAATTTTTAATCATAATGTGGTTCTTTCTATTCGCTCTCTCTAATATGACAAGTATGTGTTAACTACCATAAAAACCTTTTTATCTTTTTCTTTCGGTATAACATAGTGTTGCAGGAAACAAAAGATTTTGGAGAAACCCATTATTTCATGTTGAGTATGAAATCAGACTTAGAATCCCATTGAAAGTAAAATTAATATTTAATTCAAAAATATTAATAAATATGAAAATTAAATATTCTTTATTTACCTAGAATGTCACATCCTTCCCAAATTTTTTGAATTGTTTCCCTGTAATTATATTCCCATATCAAATAGGTGGTGATATTTATATATCATATCATTTTCATATTCCCATGCTTCCTTTTCAACCATGTAGTTTTTACAAAAAACCATTACATTATAGATTACATTATTCTGCAACACTTGCACTCTGTGGTCATAAATCCGAACAGGTTATTCCTCATATGAAATATTCTCTTCCAACTGAACTACCTCTGGACATAAAACAAGATATGGATCCATCATATATATACTCAACAGTGAAACATGAAAAACATTGTGTACCATAGATAAACATGGGAGTAAATCTACTCTCTATGCAACTAATCGAACATTTTATAATATTTCATAGGGTCTAATGAACCTCGTACTCAGCTTTCCCTACATTCCAAAACTCATCACACATTTCCATGGATAAACTTTGATAAAGACATGATCACCTACCAGGAAATAAATATCCTTCCACAGGTTATCCGCAAAATGTTTCGTTTTGCTCTGAGCTATTATCATGTGCTTCTAAATAAACCGATATTTTTCTTATATATCTTCTACCAATTTTTGTCCCATCATCTAACTTTCTCCTCCTCCATCCCAAGAAGATTGATTTTGACACTGATTTCCATATAATTCCTCAAATAGATCCATATTTATACTGTAATGAAAACAGTTATTATAAGGAAACTCAACTAAAGAAAGATTTTTTTCCAAACTTCCCAAGAAATACTTTGAACAAGCACATATTGTATCCTCTAATGACTGAATTGTTCGTTCTGACAGCCCATCTGGTTGAGGATGAAAAGCTATACTGAAATTAAATTTAGTTCTGAATGGATTCGAAATTCCCCTCCAATAGTAATAAGTGATCCTAGGATAATGATCAGATATAATGGAAAGGGTAATTCCATGTAACCTATATATATTGTTAATATACATTCGAGAAAGTTGATCTAGAGATACAATTACTCAAATAGGAAGAAAATGATCATATTTATTCAATCGATCAACAATAACCAAGATTTCATTATTTCTTGAAAATTATTGGGAAATCCCATTATGAATTCCATGGACACATTTTTCCTTTTCCACTATGGCATAGGTAATGGGTAATGTATCACTTTTGGTAACTGCTACTCTTCTTTAAACTATTGACAAGTCAAAATCATCTTAGTAAAGTTAGAAACATCTCTTTTCATTCCATCCCACTAGTAATACCCCCAAAAGATCTCTGTACATTTTAGTACTACCAAAATAAATTGAAAATAGAGAACCGTGAGCTTTACATAACAACTCTTTATTCAACGGTGAATCAAAAGGCACACATAATATCTTCCCAAATAACAAAACACAATATTTATCAATGTTAAATTTATGTAACTTTACCTTCTGTGAAAAATCTACCTTTTTCTGCAACTCACTGTCTTCATTCTACACTTGCATTATTCTATCTACAAGAGATGAATTCACTGCCACCTGTAAAAAACAAAGGACTATACTACACCAAAAACCTCTATGCCAATGTTCATCAAATAATTAATCAAAGGATCTTGATCCAAATGTATCATGGTTAATATAGGATTACATTATTTACTTGAGTCATCAAACATATTATTTTATTTTCTAGATGGTATTGAATTGTGAAATCATAATCCATGGTTAATTCTACCCATATCCTCTTTCTAATGTTCAATTATTTTTGAGTGAATGTATACTTATAACTATTGTGGTCAGTATATATTTGATATTTTACTCCACACAGATGATGAATCAAAATTTTTAAAGTAAAAAGTACAATAGCTATTTCCAAATCATGTGTAGGGTAATTTAATTTATTGGTTTTCAACAGAAGTGAAGCATATGCAATTACTTGATCATTTTTCATTAGGACACAACATTGAGTCTTCAATGAAGAATTACTCTAGATATCAATATCAGCATTTCAGTATGCATAATAAAATACTAGATTATTCCCCAATCTTATTTTCAATTACTGAAAAACAGTCATGACATTTTTTTGTGTAGATAAATTTAACACCTTTTTGTTTTATCTTAGTTAGTGGGCTATATAACTGTAAAAATGATTCAACAAACCTTCATTAGTAGCCTTTCAAACCATGTAAACTATAGATCTTGGTGATATTAGTAGGTTTTAGCCACTCTTAAACAACTTTTTTTTAGTAGGATCAATAGTTATTATATCTTTAGAATAAATGTGACCGAGGAATGAAATTTTTCATATCCAAAACTCAAAGTTGTTGAATTTACCATATACTTTATTTTCATTTATGGTTTAAAAGAAAACCCTTAAAAGACATTAAATCTCCTCTTTACTTTTAAAATATTCCAAAATATCATCAATAAACACAACCAAAAAATCATCCAAGAACTAATGGAATGTTATATTCATAACATTCATGAATACAATAGGAGAATTGGTTAACCCAAAAAGCATAAAAAAATTAATAATGGCCATATCTTGTATAAAATGTTCTCTTAGAAAAGTCTGATTCCTTTACTTCCAACTAATGGTACCCCCACATCAATGCAATCTTTAAAAAATACTAATCTCCCTAGATATGAATAAACAAATCATCAATATGAGGCAAATGGTACTTCTTCTTAATATTGTATTTATTCAATGATCTATTGTCAATGCAAGGTCTCATTTAGCCATCTTTCTTTTAATAAAACAAGACAAGAGCACACCATGGTGATGTGCTAGGTCAAATGAAACCATTATCTAATAACTCTTATAATTTATTCTTTAACTCTAAAAGTTCATTTTCAGCCATTCAATAAGGGTGTTTTAAAATTGGATTAGAATCACCAACTAAGTGAACTATAATTTCAACTTCTCGATCATGTATTATACTAGGAAACTCATCTAAAAAACATCATGATACTCATTTACCACTGGAACATGATTAATATGAACAGTTCATATATTTTCAACAATATGTTCTAGGTAACATTATTTGACACTTTTTTACTAGTTTTTTAGTTGCATGATATGTTAGAAAAAATAAGGGTTCATTCTTATACAAAAACAGAAATTATTTCTGAATGAAAATATTTTTAGCTCTACAGTCAATAATAGCATGATATACAAAAATCCAATCCGTACCCAAAATAAAATAAAACTCTTGTAGAGGTAAAAAAATAAGGTTTTCTTGTATATTCATTCCACACACAAGTTCAATAATGTTCATACAATTTCATTTTGTCTTAACATTTCCTACCACTGTTTTTACTATAAGTTAAGGATTGATATCTTGAGATTGAATCCCCAATTTTCTAAAAAAATTATCTGAAATGAATGAATGTGTAGACCCTAAATCAAATAAAATATTTGAATAATCTGAATAAATCAATAGTGTGCATGATACTACTTCATTTGATGGACCAAAATATACTAAAGTATTTACAATGGATTTAACCACCTCTTTCTTCCTGTATCCTGACTTCTTTAATTTATTTCAGATCTTCGTTAGACACTCATTTTCATAATGACTCATTTCATTGCACATAAAGCATTATACAAACTGTAAATGAGATTTGGTATTACCATTACCCTGATTTCTTTCAGTGCAATTACGAGCCTTATGGACCATTTTTACACATCAAAATCACTTACCAGAATTCAAAAGGCATTCACCAACGTAATTTTACCACAATTTTCACAAAAAGTAAATTAAAGTTTCATACCATCAGAAATTTTTGAAATGTTAGTACATATATTTTGCCTCCTTGACATCTTATGATGTTTTTTGTCAAAGAATAACTGGTAATTGGAAAATTCCATTTACACCTTCTCCTCCAATTGAACAAGTTTTTCATAACATTTTAACACATGAGAAGCAAAATAACTTTGATACTTTGTCGTCAATACAAAGTATAAATTATTTATTTTTCTATCAAGATCCCATATAAAATTTGGATTTTACCTTTCCAATCGTGTGAATGCTTCTTCATTAGCTACCACAATTTCATCCTCCTATCTGAATTGTAGGAATTTCTTTCAATCCTATGTCAAACCACCTTAGGAAAATATTTCTCAAGAAATGTACCTTTGAATTCATTCCAAACAAGAGCACCAATATCCTCTGTATCCCTGATATTTTTAACCATTGACCACCACTAATCGGCTTCACCTTTAAAATGGTAAATAGAAAGAATTACCTTTTTATGTTCTGAACTCCCCATGAAATCAAAAATCATTTTCAGTGCTTTAATCAACCATTCATCTAGAAAATGGTTAGATGAAACATTGAATATTTAAAGATTGTTCCACTTGAAAAGCTCCACTACTGATATTTTCTTCTGTGGTTGATCATGATAGTCTAGTTCATAGAAACCCCAACCATTTATATCCTGAGTCAAATGTACCATCACTGAAATGAACTATTCAGTTCCAATTATGACATCTTAGGTTGCTGATTTGGAAGGTTTTTTTCTCTTGATGTCGTCCAATCATTTTTCCCCTAATTGCCTTGTAGAAAACCATTCCGAACATATAAATACCATAGGTGAAGCAACATGGTAATCATTAAATGATTTATCATTTAAATCTTATGATTAATTATTTTATGGACACTAATTAAATAATATCCTAACTCATAATGTTGTCTAAACATACCGTTGATATCAAATATAAGGCCCCAACCTTAGAAAATTACTAAATATTGAGTTAAATAATGAATTCACATTGAAGATCTTTTCATGTTCATAGTTTTAGATAATTATTCCATAACTGTAACATTACTTCTCAAATATTACAAAGTAGACACATCTAATGTAAATTTTTTTTTTCAAAACAATAAAATTCATTAAACAAAACAATAATTAATTTATTGATATAAATCTTCTGGAATTATTAATATTTCTTACCCTTCCTTATAACTTGTGAAAAACAATTCAAATAATAGGTATGAACATAAAAAATATCAGTAAGGGTAATAAAATAATAAAATAAAACATCTGTCCATCAATTATTTAATACAATTAAATAATACTTTTCATTCATATAACATATGATCTTAACAAACTTCTTGAAATCATAAGATTTATGAATAACACATTGAAATCATAAATCATAATGGAAACTTTTGGAAGCCATGACATACATACATTGTAGATTTCACAGCCATATAGGGAATTACGTTTTGAATACCCATCACAATATATTCCCCAAATATCATAGGCGAAACATTAATGTTCACCTCAATCACCTTACACATTACATTGGAGAGCTCTCTCGGTCTCACAAAACCTATGTTTATCACAGAACCACCCGTATATGTATACAATTCCCATGATAAATAGCATAATCATAACACATAACACAAGCATAAAGGAACGAAAAAATTTCTACATTGCAATCACAATATATCATTTAAATATATTTACATAATAAATCCATTGTAATGACCATTTTCAATAAAAATATAACTGAAAAGAGTATATGGTATTTATTTTCCTTTTAACAATATTATGGAGTGTTAAGGAATACAAATATCAAATAACTCTTGCGGCAGTGGAATGGTCGATGTAACTGTTTATGGTAAAAATAACCATTCCCTTTGTCATTTAGTAAAACACGTAATTGAAAAAAATATTCCATTTAAATTAAATTAAAAGTCAAAGGGGGTTTATACACTATATAAAAGAATGATTTGTATAAATAAAAATATGCCACAATGAAAATGGAGTGAGATGAAGTCCCTTACATTGTGTCAGACTTGTCTTGTTCCTTATATATCTCACTAAATAATAAACATAAGTTTATTTATACATGATTTATATACTTGTTCAAGTTTATAATACCTTTTATATCTCCTATTACCTAGATAATACAATCGTATAATTATTCATGTTCATATAGGTCATTTTTCGATGTTCGGTACTTGTGTCAAAAATAAACATGTTATAATTATAAATTGTCCTGGTGGTCAAAAGAACATTATATCCATATTGATATTCAAGATTTTGATATGAAATATATCATATATATCTATTATATTTTTATTTATAATAATCCATAACATTTGGAGATATGAAATGAAATGCACCCTTCATAAAGATGGTAAGTCGTACGTACGCATGAACACTAATTTCATTTCCTTTTCATTTTTAAATGAATGAAAACTAAATAATACATACATTAATTATAATTCTAGTATATTGTTATATAATATATATGTTACATATGTTCATTAACTCCATCATTTATACATTCCATGGATGGCTTGAATGAGTCATATCATTTTGAGGGGGGGGGGGTAGTCCTCAATTCCTTAAATGAAATTATCATATTTTCTCACTATGGAAAGAATTAAGTTATGATGTAAACAAAATATAAAAAACTTATAGACAATATAAATAAAATGTATACCACATATAAATATTGTGTCAACATAATGTCCACCATGAGAGGTGGTAGGGGAAAATCGAACAATCATTGTTTAATGAGGCAGTAGTTCACAGTCCAAGGAAACACTATGTTCTAAATCTATTTGATGGAGTGTGTAATGGTAGTTTGAATCCATATCATTAAAACAACCTAGTAAATTTAGTCTATTTGTATTTTTATATAATCAATGAATACGATTGCAGTAAGGAGTGAAAAATTTATATAAAAAATGACTTGAGTGAAGACTTTATCATTAAATCATGTAATTCCCTTTGGTTTGAACCAAAAGGATTTATTGTATTGCCTCCTACCAAAAGAATGGATTATAGGAGGAAGAGAGGAATTTTGGGAGATTATTTGGGTACATTGAAGATGATTCAAGGGGCATTAGAGGTGTAATTAAATGGGTAGAGGTGATTCCATTTTTTCAGAATGAGGAGGGGAACTTTAAGAATGTTTGAAAATATTATTTTATTATAAAATGCTATTTAGTTTCAAAAGTTCCCAATGCCATTTATAATAGAGAGATGATTTTTTGGTTCGAAAACTCTCAAAGAAGAAATTTTAGGCATGTTAAGGTCACAAATTTAACTTTATCATTTATTTTTTACCCTTATTTAACTTTGTTGACTATTACAATGTCTTCTTGTATATTTATTCTATTTGATTAATATAATTAATATAAAATTAAAATAAATCCAAAAGTGCTTCATTATTGATATTTTCAACATTATTTAAGTCATTTGGATGAATATTAGATATTTAAGATATTATATCATTTAATAAAATAGTATTTGTTTTAAAAACTCATGTTTTTCAATTTATATAATATTCATATAATGTCTTTTACAAAATCCATAACAACTTGGTTATTTTATAAAACCATAATTAATTAAACGATAAAAACTCATAGCATCCCAAAAATTGTTGGATGGAATAAAAATATTCAAAAGAATTGTTTTAATATTTGTAATCTCATTTATTTAAATCATTCATTAGTAAGGTAATCACAACATCATCATTGTGTCATAAATATATTTATTTATTTGATCACTACAAAATATAAATAAAATTATATGATTTGGTAAATATTTTTACATTAATAATTTCTATTTATATTCAATGAGATAGCTTATATGACCCCATATAATTGTTTTTTACTAAAATATTCATGTCTATGTTAAATTTTTCATTACAGCAAATTAATTCTTAAAAAATGTCATTTTCCCAATGAAGTGGCTCCATGGGATCCCAAAATCTACCCAAGGATGACCATGGTTGATCATAGCACATAAAATAATAGTAGGACACGTTTTATAGTAGTTTTATATTATTATAATATTATTTTTACCCTTATTTATCATATTTACCCTTCAACCATGGTAAATAAAATAATTACTAGAGTTACTATTCACAATGTTTAAAAATATAAGGTACCCATTTAGAAAAATTTTACCACCTTATTCCAAATATGGAATCAATTTTACCATATTCAAAACAAATAAGTGGATGAAATTAATTTTAAATTAATTTCTCTAGTCAAAACCAAAAAACATGTCTTTAAGAAGTAATAACTACAAAATTATTAGCTTGTGTTTTGGTAGAATTTAAAAGTGAACTTACATCCATTTACCTAAATTGGGTTAAATGGTTGAACTATAATCTAATTACACTTTAAATCCAATTAAAGGTAGAATGTAACAATAGAAATTAATTATATTAAAAGGTAGTTTTGAATTAAAATGCAGTATTTTTCACTATTCATAAAAAATGTACTTTATTAGAAAAATATAAAGAATTTATGCAAAGTAAATTTTTATGTCCTGATCCTAAATATAATGTTTATTTTTTAAAATGGAATATATAAAAGTAGAAAAAAATTATTTTAATAGTAATCGCCATAAAAAGCTTTTAATCCCTTTAAAAAAAATATTTGAGTATTTATGCTTAAAATTCGATACTTTCTCATATTAAGCCTCTAAATTTAATTTGATAAATGTAAAAAAATTTATAAAACATGTTTTATCATGATATGATTAGTTTTTTATACCTTCCAATACATGGGATATGCATTAACTACCATAATAACAATATTATACTATATTTTGGTATAACTCAACATTGTGTGCAACATAAGATTTCAGAGAAACACGTTGTTTCGTTTTGAGTATGCTATTAGACATATAATACCATTTATAGTAAAATTATTATTTAATTATAATATAATAATAAATATGAAAATGTCATATTCTTTATTTACCTAGGATTTTATTGTAAATATTTACATCTCATGAGATAGATATAAATGGCCTTGTATTACAAGTTGGTTTTTGGAGGGAACATTGAATAAACTGATGGTATAGGGTGTGAACAAATAATAAAAATATGGAATTGGAAGAAATGTGTTGACTACTATAAAAATAATTTTATATTCTTATGTGTATTCCACAATTACATGTCTTCTTCATATATTTTTCATTCATGGATTATGTTCTATTTTTTTCCTATAATCTACCTATATTTATTCCATGATTAATATTTATGGTCTTTGATATGCAGGGTATGATCTAAAATTTTCATTACCACATCATCATACCCTTATACTCATGAATATTATTACATGTCTCTGTTTTTACCCATATTGAGAATTTGAATATTACTTTTTTGGTTTCCATTACTTATGTTTGTGAATATATGTATTGTCTTTGATGTATCTTCGAAGGGTGTCAATCATAAGGTACCTACTTAGAGATAATAAAGATCATGCATGTACTAGTGTTTATGCTTCTTTGATTTGAATGAATATAGACTAATATTGTCTTTATGTGTTTTTTGTGTAATGAATAATGAATTCCTCAAAAGTAATGTAATTTCCCTATTTGAAAAACATGGGTCTTTATAAACCAAAACACTATTCATAAATGGCTGACCATGAGAATTGAAAGTTCTGTTGGAAGATTTATTACCCCCAGACAATTTGGGAATGTCCCATTGATGAATATTCATAACAATATTTGCAGATAGAGACTCAGGCTTCCCAAACATGGATATTACAAATTTTTAGATGAATATTCATTACACTTCATAGGAAACACAATATAACACCCTAATTTTTTAGTGCATTTGGAATTTTGGAAAACAATAATCTTATTCGGTGAAATATTTTCGATGTTTCACATGTAGATGTTCCCATTTAGCACTCTTCATATACGTACACAACATAAAAATTTATACATAACAAGGGGAGTGGAAGAATAAGTAAGTGTGTGAATTGATTTTTAGTAAGGGAAATAACAAGAGATATAAATCTATGATCATATGAAATAATAAGATTAAAATTTGGTTACATGATAGTGGTCAGCAATTGCGATGTTCATACACTATAAATCACAGATCATAAAGATTGTCCATGTCATAAATATTGTAATTTCATCATACAAAAATAATAATGGAATTAAATAACTTGAGAAATGCGAGAATGACATTGAAATAATACACAGTCTTATAGTATACACATACCCATAGAAATTCATATTTCAATTATACCCACAACGAAATTTATAATATGGTTGGAATTAACTTACAACTTGTGATCATGATTTAGTCTTGGGATGAAAACATGTTTAATCTTCTCTAGATTTGGTAAAAAAATTGTTTACCCTCCATTATGGTAATGGGATAACCACCAGTATACCTTAAATTTTTACCATGGTGTAACCACCTATATACCCTGTGAGCATATAGAAAATTTATCGTTACCTGCTAAATTTGAGGTATATTTAGGTTCTACCCATTAAATAATAAAAATAATATGTATGTGTCCCACAATATGATAAAAAGTAATCATATCATAACCCTTGAAATGAAATGTGTTCCATAAACATTACAATATATTATAATCTATTGAAAATTAATAGGTATTATTATCATTTCACCATTTCATCATACAAAAACTCGTTATAAAATAAGATGGTTTCATAAAAATAAAAATATTCATAGATAAATTATAATGGAATGCATGATTAGTTTGTTATTAATGAATAGGTAACATCAAAAAATTTAATCATTGATGTAAAATTATATTTAATGATCAATTAAAACACTTCTAAAGGAAAACATCCTTTCCTCTTTGAAATGTGATTTTTAAAACATAATAAATTTCAAAAAATATTTTTATATGAAATTACCATGAAAACATAAAATTATAGCTTCATATTAAAAAATGGTCATGGAAATAGGGAATTTTGTTTACCATACACGTAAAAATTATAACAACATTCACATTTTTAGTAAAATATAGATATGAAATGTTTTTGAATGTGGGATGAAGATCCCTTTAAAAACAAATTATAAAAATTATAACATGTGAAATAATTTGTTTTTAAAAATCATAATAGTTTAGTGAATCATTCTTTAAAATATTTTGAGAGAATATGATTTTTTAAGAAAACGTTTTTAAAAAAATGATAATTTTTATTAAAATCATTTTTGAAATATTGAATATATAAATTGTGTAAAATAAATCAAAAATAGGAATTAACATTAAAATACTAGATTATAGTAAAAATAAGTAGATTATTTATAGATGTATAATAATTTTATCATTATAATTATAGTCATAAACAACCCCAATAAATGATGATATTTTAACGTGAAATTAATAACACTTCAGTAACATTGGAACTGTAAACATTCTGGAAGAGAGATCCTCAAATAGATAATTAAACATATAAAATATTATGGTTAAGAAATTTAAAATACATTCATGGTAAGTATATAATAAACATAAAAGAAATATGTGATTGATTTAGAATGTGACTCATGGATGCAAAAAGATGATATGAAAATCCCTTACCGTAAGACGTAAATTCCATCACACCGATTAAATTATCTTATGTAACAAATATATGTTTTTTAAAAAATTTATATAAAATGAAATATGTTTATAATAATATATTTATTTAATTATGACCTTCAAATACCCATTTATTAAATTTTTAATGTTAGTGTCACATTTTAGGTTATAACAACATTGTCTTCCACATATGTATATAATTTTTTCAGAATCCCATATGTTGATATTGGTAACATAACATATCGAATATATCTTAGTAAATGATTATTATATTTTTATATCAATTATTATTTTAATAAAAATTTGGAATTATGGTTTTTTGAAATGATTTATGTTGTAATCTTCAAGACGGTAGGTCGTAATATACATGAGAAATATTTATATTTTTCAGTGATCATTACGAAAAGAATGTATGTAATATAATATATTTAAAAAAATATCGCAATATTATTAATACCATATTAGTTCTATAAATTTTATTAGAAATTTATTTTTTGTGGTTTGGTTTTTTAATAAAAGGCTCATCGCTTCATGAAGGTCGTTGACTAGACATACAAGAATGATGCGATAATTATTCAGTGAGTGAAATGTTATGAAAGAAAAAAATAATTAGTCTCTTTTTAGTATTGAAAATACTTGATGAATATAATATTAATTTCATTTATATCATAAATTTTCATTAAAGTAATCCTTAATACCTTATATTTGATGGATTAATTAATCACATCAATTTTGTGAGGTGGTCGTCTTCCGTACACTTGAGGGACATTATCATATTCCAAAAAATGGATATCCTAAAGTTATATGTGGTATATTAATAATTGAATCCAAAAAATAATGTAAATAACATATATAAAAAATAAATCTGTCATATATTTTATC
Source organism: Viscum album (assembly GCA_963277665.1). Lineage (NCBI taxonomy): Eukaryota > Viridiplantae > Streptophyta > Magnoliopsida > Santalales > Viscaceae > Viscum > Viscum album. The sequence goes on from OY728132.1 coordinate 1,342,401,059, forward strand.
TATAAGAGTTGATAATTGAAATAACGAACATCATCAGTTCATGAGGCGGTAGTACTTCGTACACACAAACAATGATTTCATAAATAATTTTCAGGAATTGGATATGGTTATAGTGATTGAATTAATATAAAAACTTATCAGTATATGGAATATAATGATATAATTATGTAATTATATTATAAAAATAATTTATGAATGAAGATAAACAAATAAAATAATAATGTTCATTGAACAAAATTAAATCATATTTATGTATTATAATTTGGTTTCCCCTAAGACATTTTTATGTTGGTTTTAGGACAGAAAAAGGATTCCTAGGTGAAAGGAGGGGTGTTTCAAATTTATTTCTATTGGTATTGGCTTATCCTGAAAAGTTTGATGGTGTGGAAAATAGAGGATAGTGGGTATCCCTCTAAATTATAGGGATGGGAAACTCATGGTATTTTGAAAATAATATAGTGATCCCTTGTTTTTCATATTTCATAAAGGTAAAAAATGAACAATTTTTGAGCCATAGAGGATGAAAGGTATAAATATGTCCTTAATTGTTTTATAAAAATATATGGGTTATTTAACCTTAATATTTTAGATTATTCCCTAATATACCCATTATTCCCATAACCACAACTATTAATTTTTACAACATTCACAATTCATGTTGCTAAAAATAATAATTTGAACTAATTAGATAATATATATTACTATTATTCTAAATATAGTGTCCATTATTCCAAATCCCATTCAAAAATGTGACAAAAATGAAATTAAAAATTATCCCACAAATGTGATGCAAATTCATGTATTTAAAGAGAAACTTTTCAAATGTTTATAGTAATTTTATATAATAAGTTAAATAAATTTGATTAATCGATAAATTATTGAACTCAATTAGCAATAAAATATAATTAAATTGTAATTTTACATTATTAATTAATTAAAAAGTAAAAAAGATTTCAATAAATATAAAATACATTTTAACTATTCATTAAAAAGGTTATTTTTTATAATAACAAATAAACTAATGTAAGATAATTTTCATATTATGTTTTAAAAATATAAATTTATTTTATCAAAATAATGTTTTAAAAGTGAAAAATTTTATTTTTTAAATAAGCACACCATAAAATCGAGACAAAATATATATTTATAAAAATAGATATTTATATCTTAATATTATATTTATCATTTTCACTTTCATAGAAAAAAATACATGAAGGATTAATAGTTTATTTATTATATGAATGAAATATATTTCATTAAAAAAATTCACCACATGTATTTCTTTAATTTCATTGTGTTTGAAGACATTTTTTTCATGAAAATAGATTTCTAGAATAAATTTGGATTATTTTAAATTAATTTTTTAAAATTTATAATTAATTAATCAATAAAGACATGACAATATATAAATTTTTCAACCATATTTCAAAAAAAATTATTCCCATTCACACCTACCACTCTAATAAATTGGTTATAAATATAATACTGAATAATAATATTCTAGTTTCATAAAAAATTTCATTTGAACTTTGTTTTCTGTGTAATATATGTTAAACTCGGTATTGTTTGCAGCACATGATAGATATATTTTTGGATATAATGAAATATAAACTATGTGTTGTTATAGTTGAAAATAGAATCAGTGATTCTTGTCACATAAGATATTATAAAGACAAAGTCTATTTAGATTAATTAATTTCACAAAAAGAATGTCGTGTCACAATTTAACACGAATAAAATGAATTTTTCCACTACAATTCATCTTGGTCATCAATGGTTTAATATTTGAAAATTTATTCATAGAGACACACATCATTCAAATGAAGGGTAAATTATCCCTTAAAAAGGAAATGTTGGAAACCAAAAGGTTTATTGATGTTACTCGTAACTAGGGTTCCAAATATGAGAGGATAGTTGTAAATTGAGTATGTGAAAATGTAATAAAATCATAAATAATTATAGAGGTTAATTGAGATCATTGATAAAATGAATTTGAGTGATCTATATATGGTTGACTCCCACAAAACCATAAATCAATGATTATTTGAGGGACCATTTGACGAATGAGATATAAATGTACTAGGAATGCATTTTGGTTTCAAGATACTATCCCTGTATTTTGAGTATTCCTTTTCAATATTGATTAAAATAAAATGAAAATTTTCATAATAGATATATTTTAATTTCATAGGTACTATTTTATCTTTTGGATATTCTGTGGTCAATTTTTACTTCATCTATTAGCCTACGATTTTATTTTTTCAAGTTCTGAATCGAAAAATAAAATCCAGACTTAAATGATAAGTCATTCATTATATCTTAAAAAATTTTAGGTCAAGATAAATCATTATAATATCATTTTTTATGTTAATATAAAAAAACACATCTTATTTTTAACATAATCCATTCCATAAATGGTTATCAATTTAACCCTTAAATAATTTAAATTTTTTTAAATAATTTCACTAAATTACTCTAACAAATATTAACAATAATCCCCCAAATATCATATATTATCTCATGGTTGTAACAAAAAAAAAATTGATTACATTCACCACATATTCTGTTGAAACAAGTTAATAAATTTAATTATAATAAATCATACATTAAAAAACATGACTCTTAATTACTTAACAAACTATATATTATTAAATATATTCCATAAATATAAATAATATTAACAACTCAATCCATGATAACATAAAAATATTTTCAATAGTTTTTTTCAATAATATCTTATATTCTCTGTCCAAATCCATTATAACTTCTTCTCAAAATCAATATCTCAATATCAAGAATATTTTAAATGTTATCTTTCCCTTAATTATGTATTTTACATGAATTTCACCATTCCATTAAATAAATTAACTTCTTTATTAACATTATTCTACATATTCCTTAAATTCTTTAACGAGAAACTTATACTGAATAGTCATTATATACTTTATAATTATTGGATCCAAATACATAAATATATTTATAATATGACTTCTTTCGAGAAATATTAACTAGGATTCATCGTCTTATTCCATAACAAAAATTTCCATTCATATGTGATTTAGTTTCTATTCATAATCAATTAAGAAACCAATACTCAATGGACATTTTTATTTTATTCATTGTCTTTTCTCTTAGGACATCAATTAAACTAACTCTCAACCCTCTGAACATTAATCAATGGATTGTAGATGGTGTATTAGTTAAAATACACTAAACCATCTTCTCATTAAGTGTCTGAATAATCATATTTTTAAAATATTGTGATTTATGAACCACCCTTCAACATTTAAGGTACCACTTAGTTAAATTCAAGTTATTACCTTGATACTTTTTCACATATTTATGGAATATATGAAACTAAATAATCATTCCTCTATATTCTCTATCACCCAAACTCTTATTGAACTCTATAAATATATTATTTTTTTTTTCTAAGTGTTTTTATGGTTTATTATTTTAATCATGTTCCATGTTCTCTAATTGGGAATATATATAGTTTCCTTCAATGTATTCATATTCCAATTTTTATTTTCATCAAAAAAAGGTTTATCACATTAATTGTTAACCTAGATCCTTAGGGTTCCTCCAATGAATTATCCCCCAAAAATATTGTGGGGAACATTTATAATTGTGGGAAACCATATAATCATGAAAAATCAGTTATAGGATATCTAAAACATTAAACCTTTATAAATATGTGACACGTTCTGTTTATCTTAGGACCGTAATAGACATAATGTATTTAAATATTATATGATGTTTCATAAGGAGTTTGTGAATTTCTAAAGAATATCTTTTAGGAGTATCAAAAAAGTCTTACAACAAGGCCTGTTATCATGCACCATTTCATGGTATTTTCAAGATCCAAATAGGGTTGTATGCAGTTTTACACTAAGAATATCCATTACAGGGCCACATCCACTTGTTCAATCCACATAGGTATTTAATTAGTTATAAACTACTCACTATATTGTTTTAAAAAATTCTAGAACATTTTCCTTTACATTGATTCCCCTTAGATATATTCTTACAGAAATATTTTTGGATCTCATTATGTTTTTTTCGTCATAGTTCCCAAATGTTAGATAATACATTCAAATGATAAATACTATAATTACCCATGATTATCATGCATGGAAATTCTATATTTTTATATGAATATCTATTATATTACAAAAAAATGAGGACCATAATAGATACCCTCCTTTTAATACTACAAGATAACCATATAATAAGGTGAATGCTCTTCAATATTTTCAAAAAATATTATCCCATTTAGTACTCATAATTGAAATATACTATATAAAATCTTTCCTCATAACCTAAGGAAATGAAACATAAACAAGGTTTAAGTCAGATGATCAATAAAGGTAATTACATGAGTACCATTCAATTATCAATTGAGTGAATAATATTATAACAATAGTATATAAAAATTTACATATCATATGATGTTCCTACCTCACTAATGAAAACTCATAATCATGTCTCATAGAATTAAAATTAGTAGTTTATAAGACATGAATGATAAGTGAATCAAAGAACATTATCTATAATAGAATAAAATTTTCTTTATACATAAATTTTTTGAATTCATTTAATCGGTGGAAATATTATGTCATGGATACCCGTCAAGACATTTACAACTTTTTAGACATGGAATAACCGCCTATGTACCTACTATAGGATTCGTATATTGTCTTTTATACCATTTTCTTGCCTAGGATAACCACCCATGTACCCTTTTTTGGGATTGGTATAACAACCTATGTACCATCATTTTTTGAATTTTCATTACCACTTGTGTACCTTGTCAGCACATTAAACATTTACAATTACACATATTATTAGAGGAAGATATAGGTTACCCCCATATCATAATGAAAATCATAATTATGTATTCCACAATATCATAAAACAAACTTCATATCATAACCCATGAAGTAAGATTCTATTCATAAACATTTCCACATATCATAAGCTCTGGAAAAGATATATTCCTCATAACTATTTTATCATCACATCATATCATAACCCATATAAAATTAGTCAGTTTCAGAATAATTTTATCATGGAATAATTAAATGAAAATAAATGGGTTTCATTTACAAAAACCATTTAGGGAATGACTAATAATGTAATATTGGATGATATCCCTAAAATTGAATAAATTATATCAAAATATGTCATCTTAGATAGAAATTTTTTGTAAAAGATTATTCAAAACATTTATATGTAAAATTTACTTTCCAAATTAAAAACCTAGATTCATAAAATAAATCATTTTTTAAAATTTTTTATTAAAAAATAACAATAATTTTTTTAAAAGAACCTAAAAATTATATAATGTTAATGATGGTAGGAAATTTAGCAGATTCGTTATACAATAAAACAAATATTTCTATAGATTTTCAGTAATTCCTAAATAGAAATAGTTTTGGAAAGTTATATAAAAATCCCATTAAAAAAATTAAATATTAAAACAAGGTTTAAAGTTTTATTTTTTAAATCCTACTATTTTAATAAATAAATTTCAGATTTTTTTTTGAAAAAAATGAGTTTTTATAAATTAAATTTTGTTATGGAAAAATTTAATTATTACTAAACAAATTATTTACCACTCTTCAGTAAATAAAAAGAGTGAAATTAATGAATGAATGTATTCATAGAACATATATTTAAGAAAATAAAATTCATTAGTTTCATGAAATATTGATCATAATATTTGATCACCATGAACGTAGTCAAAACCAATCCCAAAAAAATGAGATTATAACATACAATCCTTACCACTGTAGTAAAATTTGAAACATAAACCTTCAGAAAGGGAGATCCTAAATTTGTTTTGTAAATCCCCATAATATTAATTATTATAATCATAATATACATTCATGGGTAGTATATAAAAAACATAAAATAATATATTATTTAATATGTGATTTTTCCTACATAATCTAATAGTGGAGAAGGGTATCCCTTACCATAAGTCTTGAATTAGTTCACACTCATTCAAACCTACCATTTTGTTAATATATGTTTATTATAAATAAACTAAATAAACAAATATATGAATAAAATACCATTTATTAATTACATATATCATTTTATTACCAATTTATTTACAATTTATTATTATGGTAACATTTCAGGTATCAACCACTTTGATTTTTATATATATCAAGAGTTATTATTTTCAGTACTCCTTTATGTTCCACGGTTCCACAATATGACAAAATAGTTTTCAGGGCATAATTATCATTCTTATTAAATATTTATATTCTTATGACCAATAATTAATTATGGTCTTGAATAATAGTGTATGTTTTGACTATGGGGATAATAGGAAGTATGTATGTATATGTAACGATAACATTTTTCAATGATCATTTTGTATAATAGTTAAGTAATATGATAACATTAGTGAAGGAAAATAACATCATAAATATTAAATTATTTCTTTAAAAATACTTATACATTTATTCCATGTGTTGTGGGGTTAAAATGGAAATAACGTAATTTTTCGAAGGTGGTAGTCCACACGTACAGAAATAATGATATTACCTTTCAGTGAGTGAAATGGTATGAAAGAAAAATGATATATTTTTTATGTATTAGAAATATATTATTAATATAATAATTATTTAATATATATTATATATTTTAATTAATAGTCATCCATAATACCTTCCATGTAGAGCATGAATGAATCATATACCTTCTAGAGGTGGTATATCTCCATACACAGGAGTGACGACAGCATATTACCAAAAATGGGAATCATGAGGGTATTTGTGATAAAATATTACAATAGACTAAAAATATCCTAAATATAATATATAAAATGTAAATATAAAATTATTCCCAATCATTATAAGATGTAATGAAAACATGAATGTCATCAGTTTGTGTGGCAGTAAACCACTATTTATACAAACAATGTTTTTTAACACATTTTGTGGACATGATATGGTTGCAGGTCATGCCCATAACAGTAAAAAATAATATTACATGGTTGATTTGGATGTTAATATATTATTATTGTATAATAATGATTGGATAAAGTGTATAAAACTATAATATAGTGATGCTTAATGAATAGTATTTCCACTTTTCCACGTATTGATGATTTCACGAAATTCTTCCTAGGATAGATTTCAGCTTAAAATAGAGATTATAGGACTAGAGGGGGAATATTGGGAACTGATTGGAGAATGTATTGGATGATCCTAAAACTTTTTAGGGTAAGTATATTAGAGGATAGGGGTGGGCTTTTATATGTTTGGGACATGACACATTTGGTATTTTTGAAAACAATTGAGTGCTCCCACAATTTTCATATGTTACAAGGGAAGAAAATGGAAAACTAAAAAAATATAGAGTTTTATTTTTTTTAATATGTAAGGAAACATATTTAGGAATGTTTATAGGTTATTTATATCAATATATCATTAGTATAACACCTAGTAAACACATTATTTCAGTAAACATGATAATTAATTTTTACTGAAAGAAATACTCAATTTGGTGACAATTTTTTTAAAACAATTAGATATTATACCATTTAATTATTCTGAATCCTCATTCAATTTATAAAAATTCCATTCAAATGTGTGGAAATTAATAAATTTAATATTAACCTCATGGATGTGATGAGATAGTGTGTTTTGAAAGAGAAAATTCTAAAATGTATTAAAAAATATATCAAAATTAAAAAATAAAATGATTTCAATAACCTACATTGGATTAATAAATTCATAATTGAACAAATATAGCTTATAATGTAAATTTTAAATATAATTTAACATTATATATAAATTTTATGAAAATAATGTTCTTGATTAAAATTTAGTATTTGTATTACTATTTATCAAAAATGATTTTTTTAGAAAAAATAACAAAATATTTCAATAATATAATTAGGATATTTAGAATTTTAAAAATGTTGTCTATTTTAATTAATTAGTGATAAATTTTGGAATTTTTGTTTCTAAATAAGTGATCTATATAAATGTGTTAAGAATTTTCTTTGTAAAAATAACAATTTTAAGACTAATTTATTTATTCTTGTATCTTGTCTAGAAAAATCACTAGTTGAATGATACAATTTTTAATGGATGTATATTTAAAAAAAATTTAATTTAACTCATTAAAAAAAGTTAATGGATTATTTTATAGAATTATAATAGAATTATTTCAGAAGAATAGTTTTTGTTATGATTGATAATTTATTGGTTAATAATAAATTCATTAAATACATACTTGTGATAAATATGTTTTTCAAAAAAAATTAATCCTATTTGTACCGTTCATACGAATTACTAAATATTAAATATTAATATTTTTATTGATTTACATTTACCATTTAAACGCAATGTTGAGTATAACACATGCTAAAAGAGGATTTCATGTTTCATCTTCAATAATGGGAGATATACCCTCAACATTTTTAAAAATACATGCTAAACTCATTACTCTTTTTAAAAGTAGATAAACATAGTGTACAATACAAAGTAAGGTAAACTCATTTTTAATTGTAAATAATTCTCAAATTAGTGTTTTGTTCCACACCAAATATGGAAAATATTTAATAAATTTGAGAAAAATATTGTTACAAAATATAAGGATGGTATATTACACCATAGTGGAATGCATCAAAAGTAATAGAAAAATAGTTAAGGTGGGGGTACATTTCTTATAATATCTATATCTAAAAATAATTATTTATGATAATGTGATAATTCATCTTAATTCCCATAAAAAGTATACGTTATATACTAACTATATAATGACGGTCACCCACTTCTTCAAAGGTTATATATTTTTAATTGGGTTTTAATAGATCGTCATGTGGTATCATATTATTTTCATTTAGTGTCAGACAGAGACACCCTCTCTTAATCCATTAATATTTTATTTCTATTAATTATTTGAGTTGATGTGTTAATGATTTTACATTTTATGTATTTAATAGGGATACATGGGTGTGAAGATTGATGAATGTAACTTCACATGTTTTATATCAATAGGGCATCAGTTTGTTTTGTAATTCCTATAACAGTATTATAGTCTTAGTAAAAATTATATTCATTTAATAATAAAATGTCATAGCCCAATCAATAATCCATAACAATTATTTTATTGATAATGGTAATTGAATACGAGTCTTTAGAAAAATTATTAATTTCATAATTTTTATTATAATGTGAATATCACTACACTTTGATTATCTTAATATATTGATGTTTTTGGAGAAGGTAAGTAGGTTCCATTAATAATCCATATCATCTGATATCATTAATAAAATTGATAAATGGAAATTAAAATTCAATGTTTTTGGAATAGAGGTTATGATTCATCAATTTGGTGATCACACCCATTTTTTCAATGAAATATATTTCTATAGATTTCCAAATATACTTATTAATGATTTCTAGTGAAACATAATAAATTTTGTTATGAATGGTTTTATATAGGAAATGAATATTGTTTATGGAGAATGTAATGAACTTATTAAACCTTTTATAATGGATATATTCGTTATCAAATATATAAATATGTTCATATAATCATTTTTCTTGAAATGTACATTGATTTTAATTACATAACATTACAAATACCTATAAGTTTGTTATGATATTTGAATCCCCATGTTTCTTAATTAGTAACCCTGAAATTATGAATCATATATTTTTCCATCCATTGAATTCACATTTCATGATATCAACTCCAACATGAAGTAATTTATCTCTAAGCTATCTTGATTGAACTTATTTAATGAATCCTTATTATATTGTCCCCCGAAAGAGACTACGTTTTTTCTACCTTATAAGAAGAAAAAAATAGTAATTGTAAAACCAGCATCGATTCCAATTTTATCCGTAGGAGAATATATCCACAATTCTTATCAGTAAATTTTTTTTACACAATATGAAAATTATTAAATTAAAATAATATTATTTTCATACATAATATTTCCAACATTCATTTTTTATTCCTCATTATTTGTAAACATACATAAGCATTTTGAAGAATATTTTACTACATGGGATATTGAAAAAAATCTCAGTAATGGAGAAAAAATAGGATAAATCTATTCGTATAATGAAAAAAATAATTTCCATAGAATTTAAACCATTATAAAGGTATTATTTGATCACATGAAACAAATCATACAAATATGAAAAATCACACATGTTTTTCTAGATGATAAAATATAAAACCTATAGAAAGAAAAAAAATATTTAGGAACCATAGGGAATAATATTCATTTACAATGTTGATATCCTATCACAAAAAACTATATCCTATTTAAATATAAAAGAGAATAAATCCACATAAACTATCTTATGTGTTCCTTTAATGATAGGGTAATGAATTTGGGAGATATAATGGGGATAACCCATCATATTTGTTTTTTCAATATCACCCATTCAACATATATAATTATCGACTACCAACCCTAGAAAAACACTTCTCAATATTAATAAAAACACTTTTTGATTCTAACATTCCCTTTCATATTAAAACCCCATATTAAAATCCAATACACCATATAAAAATGTAAATATTGAAATTTATTAATGAATCCATGGGTTACTATAATGGAATAAAATAATAAAATAATGAATATGGAATCATAAAATCCATTGATGAAGTCTATGTTATAATGAAACATATATTCCGCTTTTCTTCATAACATTATGTAAAATGATTCAATTTTAAGAAAAATTTATATAAAGACAAAAGTGACATAAAATTTCTTTTATGATTAATTTATATCCATATAAAATAATCTACAACTTAATTTTGTTAATATTTAATAGTAATAAAAAGGATAAAGAGGAAAATATTATAAATATATAAGGTATGGATATAATTGAATTTTTTCATTACCTCGAGTCTGACTAATAATTTATGTCCTTTATCCTACAAAACAATAATAAAATATCACTTATATATAATTATAAGAAATTTTAAAATATTTAATATTAATTTAAATTTTTTTATCATCATCATTATTATATATATTTATTCAAGGAGGTACAAAAAATGACCAAAGATCCTCGGAACAAAGAAACTCGAGGACTAGGGGGTCTAAAATAGTGATGATTAAGGGCATCCACACGAATTAGATTCACACACTTAGGCTTTGAGGAGGTGGCATTGTGAATGAATGTGACATCAGAGAAAGGGATAACAAGAGAGGAAAGGTAGTCTGTGACTTTATTCCTCTTTATCTATGTATGTTTAACTTGAATGTTTCTCCTCTGGAGCTCTTTGCATCTCTTTATGGTGTACATAACTGACCATGGGGTCGAACCACTATTCAGCAGGGAGTCATGGAGGATCCTCAAGTCAGTTTTTACATGGGAGATTTCAATATTGTTTTGATTAAATAGTTTGAGCCTGGTGAAGAGAGACTTGGACTCCCCCTTAAGAGCATTTCCATTACCGAAGTGGTCTATGAATGTAAGGATCACACTCCCTCCTTAATTACAAACCACTCATCCTTTAGATAAAATTCCTGATATAATGAATTCCATCTGATGACGATGGACAATGTGGTTATTATTATATCATTAATAGAATAATAAATATTTAATAATTTTAATATATATAATGAAATGATTTTTTATTAAAACTATTTTTGTTGATCAATATGGAAAATGAAATATTTTACAATAATTGAGAGGTTATGTCATACGTACTAAAGAGTAACGTTTCCATTTTTGAAAGATCATACTTGAAAGAATGTAATGGTAATTTATGACTTCATGAATGTTTAAAGTAACATAAATATTATATAATCCTATTATATAATCCCGTTATATCATCTATGTGATGTGTTGATGAAAAATTCACCACAACGCTTTGTTCAACTGGTAGTCCAGATCTATACATAAACTATGTTATCATTTTTAATGGATTGAATGAAATGAAATGAAATTAATTATTATTATAAAAGAATCATAAATATTTAAATAATATAATATAAATTCATCAAATTCATCAATATAACATATTAGGATAGGTGGTGATATAAAATGGACTACAATGGTTTGTAAGGTGGTAGTCCTCCATACACACAGATAACAGTTTTGTTTTCCATTTGATATATGAGAATATATATATATATATATGGTTGTTATATTAAATAAAGATCATTTCAGTATTTATAAGATACTGATGTAATTTTATCATAATTTCTATGAAGATTTATAGTAGTTAGAAATAAAAATTAAAAAATAACTTCAGTTAAAAGCTGAAACACTTATTCTCGCAACTTCCTTTTCATTTAGCCCTAATTTCTATAAGGATGGTTTTATTTGAAATAACATTCCTATATAATTTTTTCTAGGATAAGAATATTTTTTATGACTAATATGTACTAGAGTGTTCAAAATCATTTAAGAAATGTGGAATATAGTTAACATCTTCTAATTGAGGGGTGGCACACAGTTGGTATTAAAAAAAATGTTAAATTACTATAACATTAATATCAAATCATATGAATAAATATTGATATTATTTTAAAATAATAAATGGATTGATTTAAATATTCTCATACAATAATGTTTATACATATTTGTTTGATATTTTTCACCATTTTCTCTTCGTTTAATATTTTATTGACACCTTTTTCTATAATTATATTATTAATGTTCATTAAATTAAATGAGTTAGGAATGTTGTAATTAATGTAAAATTGGCAAATTAATAATCTATTTATTATATAATAATTCTTTAAACTATTAAAGACGCTAATAATAATATTTTTAAGAACTTTAAGTCAATTAATATGAATTTTTTTTTATAAAATATCATTATTATCATATTTGGAAATATTCATTAAATTGAAATATGAATATGAAATGAAACAATTAGAATAGAATATAATAATATGAGACATCCCTAACATTTTATATTAATCTAGAATCCCAATGGTTAATAAAAAAATTAAATTTTTATTACGTTATATAATTTAAGTAACAGTTATTTCATTTTTCTATCAATTTATTTATAAGAGTGTCTTCGTTCTATTATAATTTACGTTGATAATTTAATAAAACTACTTGTAATAAAAAAAATTCAAAAAAGTAATTCATATTTTAGAAATCAATTAAAATAGAATAAAATTTTTTTTAACCCTATTCCAGGTTATTATATATATTAAAATCAAGAGGCTGGTATATTTGACAATATATTAAAATAAATTTAAAAAAATGTTATAACATAATGAATGTATCAATAATTAGTAAAATTTTAAAATCATGGATAAAAAACGTAGAAACAATCATATTCAATAAAATAATTAATAAAATTTCGGAGTGTATTAGTCCTTATCAAATTATTTTTAATCGTAATTAGTTTAATTTCCATTAATAAGGCCACTAAAATTTACATCATTTACTATTCATATATTGAAATAACTGAATATTTTATTTCAATTATTGGAATAATGTTTTAGTATATGGAATCAGTATATATTTTTAACTTTCAGAATATATTGTAAATTAATTTAAAATTAAATTGGAAAACTACATTTTTTAGTAGAATGGGTGTTGAAATCCTAACAAAATACATAGAAAAAATATGGTATGAATGTGATTCAAATGTCATTAAAAAGATCATGTCGAATTAAATTATACTTATGTTTCTTTTTGGGTGAAATAAATATATAAATGGGTCTTTTAAATTATATTAATTAATACATGGAAAAGAAACTTTTATAAAAATTGGTATTTTCATAATTGAATGAAAAAATAAATCTTTTCTGAAAAATAGCCCTATTTCACTTTATGATAATATAGATAATGTGATTTTAAAAACAAATTTTATCATTTAATACTATATATCCAAAATTTTAATAATAAACATTTAAATTAATATTTTTTCAGTAAATTCTTTAATTATAAATAAAATTATTCCCTTTTTAATTTAAAAAGTAATTATTATTATTATAATTAATAAAATTATATATAATATAATTCCATAAAAAATAAAGAATAACTATTATCATAATTTTTTACTAGTTTGTCACATTCTTCCCCCTTTTAGAAAATATTAATTTTGTAATTTCATTTATTATATAAAAATGTTTGGTTATTTTTTCTTTCAAAGCATTTTCAATTTCCCATGTTTCCTTTTCAACCGTATGGGTTTTCCAAAAAAAACAATAAAATGATTAAATTTTTTATTCTTGTATTCTTTATTTATGTGGTCATGAATCAGAGTAGTTTTCTCATCATAAGAAAGGTTATTTTCCAATTCTAGTATAACATGGCACAAAAATATTTTATGAATATGACCCATACTCTCAAAAAAATGAAACATGGAATATGTTATATACCTTGGATAAACTAAAAGGAATAACCAATTATTATGAAAATGATCCATCCTTCAACGTAGTTTCATATTGTACAACTAATAGTAGACTTGTATCCCCCTTTTTAAAAAACTAATTAAACTTTCAACGGATATAATTTTTGAAAAAATGATCACTTTTTCTGAAAGAATGATATTTCTTCCATTTAAACAAAAAATTTCTTCATTATATAAACCATTGAAGTATATTTTTAACTATTCCTCACCATACCAACTATTTCATCCATAGACTATGGTTCCATCAACATCCTTTCCCCTGATTCATCCTAAAAAGTTGTTTTCTATCATCTATTTGCATATATTTCCTTAAAAGGTTTCAACTATATACTAAATGGAAAAATGTAATTATAATAAAAAATAGCTGATGATATATGTCAATCCTATATTCCATGTTAATCCACTATTAAAACATGAATCATTTATTCTAATTTATTAATCATTCACATAGACTATTCATTAGATTGAGTTTGAAAATCATTGTTGAGATTTATTTCAATGTGCAATAAGTTTTGATGTCCCTTCAAGTGATTAAAGGTAACATGGGATAATGATCATATATAATTGAGGGAGAATAGCATGTAATTGGAAAATTTCATTGAAATGTGATTGATTATGTTTATTTAAAGTTAGAATATATTGAATTGGATTGAATTTTAATGATTTTGTTTATTTAAATAAAATTAATCAAATTTATTATTTACTTAATGATGTCATTAGTAATCCCCATAAAAAATCATGAGCATATTTTAACATTTCAAATACACAACATGGAAATATCGGAACCATCAACTTTAATTATTTCTATTATTATTTTTCCTTTTAATAAGTGAAATCATTCTTGCTGTACTCTTTAAAATAAATCTTCATTACATCTAACCACTAATAATCTTAATGTATTATGTGCATTTTAGAACTTGATGGATCAATATAAAATAGAGAACTATGATCGTTAGATAATATGTAAATTTTCTAAAGTAAAACATACAAAAAAAATTCTATTGCTATATATCATTAAAAAATTTAATTAAAATATCATGTCACATTATATTTTGTAGTAGTTTTACCTTTCATTGAATATCTTGTGTATTATTATGAGATTTCATAATTCTACCAGACAATGTTGGTTGTATTATAACCATAAAAATGGGATGTTCCTACCTGAAATACCTATATTAGTAAATTAATTAAATCATTAATCATACAATATTTTTTTTGTATATCATGGTTATTGTATCATTATTTTCTCAAAAAAAATCTAGTAGTAATATTTCTTTTATATGATGTAAATTAATTATGTAGTCATAATCATCATGTTCCAACCATCTTCGATGACTCATACTATTCTTCTTATTGGGGAAAAATTTAAAATTTTATATGATCATTATATATTTAATTTTTTACCCCATTTAAAATATGAATAAATTTATGAAATAATACAACTAGAAATTTAAAATTTATATCAATTGGTAGGATAATTTAACTCATGGGGTATAATTTCAATTGAGGTATATGAAATGACTAGATCTTTATTCAACGTTAAAATTATATCTACCATTAAAGAAGAATAATTGTGGATGAAAAATTAATAATTTACTGATTTAAGTTAAAAACATGATATTTCACAAAAAAAATATCTCCTAGAAATAATCATCACACTCTTTCATCAATATGAATTAAACTCCAATTAAATTTAATATAAAAATTGTGATGGATAAATGAGGAATGATTTAAACAGAATGAAAATATTAATCCTCAAATCAAAGAATCATACAAATCATTGTGAATCAATTAGTTCTAATAATGGTTTAATAAGATATCTTTTAGTAGGGTTATTAGTTCTTCCATCATTACATTAAATATTCTTTGGGAATAAACTTCTTTGAATCTAAAAGATACTACTACTATATTTTTCATATAGTTTCTATTCTTTATGGTTTACCAATCAATATTTAGGTTCCATTGATTATAATAATGAATATCATTATATATTTACATTTCATTAATAAACAGAAAAAACACATAAAATAGTAATGGAAGAATATATTTGAATGGTCCAGAAATACATTTAGTGTATTGTAAAAACCTAATGGAAAAAATAAAAAATATATATTCCCAAATCAATTATAAAATACTATATTTGGAATATAACTCTCTTTTACATTTAATTTATGGTACCCAAACTAAAGATCAACTATAATAAAATATTGTTCTCCCATGAGCTAATAAACAAAATATGTGTTATATTTAAAAGGATACGTTTTTTAAATACTGATTTTTTTCAAGGCTCTATATTCCTAGAATGTATCATAGAAACATATTCACTATTAGTAAATATTATAGGGTCACCAAATGTTTATTTATAAGGCAAATGAAAACATTAACTCGCTAATCTTCTAACTGATTATGAAATTCTAGATGTTCTTCTTGGCCCATTCGATAAGGTAAATTTAAAATGGGCTTTGCATCCAGAAAAAATTCTATAGTAAACTCAACCACCATATCATGAAAAAACCCAACGGAAATCATAAATAAATTCAACCAAATATTAATTCCCAATGAGAATATCACTATTTTCAACTATTTATATCATTTCGAGGATATGTGAAAGGAAGAATTCACTTTTGCCTCTAATCAATTTTTATTAATAGTGAAATGTTATCAAATTAAATGAATTAATTTTATAAAACCTACTTGTCATCCTAATTTATCATAACATGAAAAAAAATTAAATTCATAACAAAAATTATATCAAATTATATTAATGTAAATTAAATATTAATTATAAGAAATAAAAACCCACTAATAAAAAATATATATTACAATAAAATTTTTTTTCTATAATATTATTAACTAGACCCTTCATCTAAGGATACATTTTCATCCCTGGAGGTGATATTCTAATATTATAGGGGAATTTTTCAAAAATGTTGGAATGAAAAGATGAAAATTTATATATATTATTGAAATAATTATAATAAATAAGTAAATTACATACAAAAAAATCATTTGATGGCCCCAAATCAAATATAGTAGTAACCAAATATTTTGTCACACCTTTCTAATTTTGATCATGATGATTTTAAAATTGGGTAACTATCATCAAATATGTGTTTTCATAATTTTACAACTCAATGCAATTTTATCATCTCACAATTGAACATCTATCTATTATACCATTCAGGGATTAATCCAGATGATTTTATTAAAGTCACAATCCATATGACCAATATTTCCACATAATTAACACCTTCTAGTTCCTATCAAACATTCCACAAAATTTATTTTACCTCTCTTGAAAAATTTATTGGGGATTCTATATATATTTTTTAGTTTAATGAGTATGAATTAATTTCAAACAAGATTTCTTATAAATGTTATCATAATTAGATGCATATGTGATGGAAACCTCTATATCAAAATTATTAACACAATAATAATCATTCTCAAATAATTTTATTTTTTGTATGGACAAGTATTTTTTTTAAAAATATTTTATAAAAAATCTATTAAATTATAATAAATTTCCCTAATAAATCATTATACATTCCTAGAATATCAGGTTATATTTTCTTCATATATGTACACTTAATAATGATTAATTTTATTAAACATCAATAATTGTTTCTCATTATCCACTCGCATAACCATACAGAAATATTTATCATTGAAAATTTTCGTAAATTTGTACTATTTAATGGAATGAAACTCTCTTCTCATATTGGTATTATTAGCCAAAAAAACTATTGATCTAATTAACTATCCAAAAGATAAACGAAATGAGTTGTGTTTTACCATTTTAAATATCCCCGGACATCAAATATCTTTTCTATGGAATTAATCTATCATTTAGTTTCAACTTTTTCTAACGTTTCACAAAATTATAGATGGTATTTATACATGAAATACTGAACTATTTTCAAGTTTTATTTTGGAAAATATAGTTTCTCTCTAACATGGATTCCTTCATTACTTATTTTCTACATCAACTGAGCCATTACTACAAACATAAAATTATTCTATTCAAATACATTCAAGGAATATTTTGTAATATATATTACCCTCTTCATACTTTCCTAATTTATCTTTTTTGTTGATTCTATAAAAATACATTCCGAAAGGACACAGAATAAACTATTTAACATTAAATTCTTAAAATGAAATATCATTTCTGTAGAAAAATATTTAAAAAAATATAATGTAACAGACGAAAAATTAATTAATGGAAATTCCTCTTGATCTAATTAAAGTCTTATTATGGTTATAAATAATGTGAACATCTTTGGTTTTATGTTTCTGGATTTTAAAATACCATTATAAATTGTGACTGTTGCTATAATAGTCATTCAATAGTGATCACATGGCTAATATAAATATAGGAATTTGACAAATCACATTTTCTCGGACAAAGGATGTGATGGCCTTTTCAAGTAGACTTTCCCGTATGAAGCCCATTTTTCGGAGGTGAGAAAGGAGGTGGTATCAATGGACTTCTCTTTTGACCATCCCAAGCTAATCATTAACACGTTAATATTTAGTGAAATTGACTATGGGAGAAGTGTAAGTTAATTGAGATTACCACCCGAGCGATGTTATCTGAGCCACCACTAGATTCTGTCACCATCGCACACCTTACCATTTGGTCTTATGCAGGTGTTATAAGGGTTTATTTAACAATACCTCAGAACTATGATTATATGCATTATTTATTGTATAAATAATCTACTTTCATTTTATTATTTATACTTTGTAAATAATTTTTAAAACAAAAATAGTATTTTTAGTTAATATTTAACTAAGAAATCTATATTGATGAATTAATGGATTTTTAATTAAATAATATTTTAATAAAATAATATTTTTATTATTATATTACTTTTTATTAAATATAAATTATCGTAAAATTTTATTAATGCAATTGTAATTGTTATTAAGGTTTGAATGTTGTTTTTGTCAAAACCCATGAATTTTCGATAAATGTCGGTTTTTATTTTAAAAGTAAAAAATCGCATATTTAGATAAATTTTTAGATAAAATTAATATTATTTTTGGATTCACGATGTTCAAATTATCAAATGGTGAATTTTTCATAAATTTCTAAGACAATCGAATTTTTGGGTAAAATTTAAATACCATTTAAATATATAATGTGTTTTATGAAATCATAATGACCCAGTAGTGATATAATAAAATAATATAAATATTATGTTCAGAAAATATATGTTTTACCATTAAAATAATGAAATTTTGGGTTTTTTTATGTATTTTACAAAGCTATAGTGTACCCTTCAAGGCCTATAAAACATTTTGTCTTTTTAAATTGTTTTCCTTGAGAGTGCGACTCACCTCCTCATAAGCCACCCTATTATTCTAAGAATTTAGACCATTTTCCGTATTGAATATTGTTTTTCACTCCCCTTGGGAAAAAACCATGGGCAAAAACCATTGAATGGATTGTCTTTTTGATTATATTAATGTGAGGTGTCCCGAACATAAATAATAAATAATTCCCTCTCTTTTTTTTAAATAAACCCACAGAGTCTCCCACTTCATCTTCACTGAATGCCTTTGTAGTTATTCCAACCTCTGACCTCATCTCTCTAGAATCCTACCAAGGTTTCCCATGCTCCCAAGAATCCTCTCTCAAGCCTCTCCCAAGCCTTGGGTATCACACTTCCATGTATGGGATTTCTTCCTTTCTCATTTTTGACAAATTTACATTAAGTTGTTATGCCCTTTTTTCAATAAAAAATGTTAAGGTATGATTTATCACCTCCCCCATACTCCCCTATTTATGTTTGGATGATGGAAGACCCATTTCTCTCTCATTAATGCCTCTCATATACATGTGTTACCATATCGAAATTCAGTGATGGATTTCACTCTCATATTATACATCCAAGTGAATTATTTTATATTATTCATCTAAATTTATTACGTTGGTTGGGAAATGTATATATACAACCCACTTAAGTTCCATTTCATGTATATATGTTGAGACACCCAATTATCGTTCATTAACAATTTTCATGAAACCTTATGTCACGTCATTTTGATGTAGAAATAACACTGCGTTTTCCCATGCCAAGATCATTGTGTAGTGAATATCTTACCCATGCCTCTATCAAGGGTATTCACCTTTATGCGCCTATAAATTTTTAATGGTACATTCATGTGTTTATTCTACATTACATAATAATGGAATAACATATGATGTTGATTGATTCCGTATTATATGGTCAATGTGGCACACTTATGCATGAAATGAAATGATTAAAATAGTGTGCTCCCTAATAGCACTTCCATGAATTGGGTAAAGTATAGTATCATGATATATCATGTGGAATGGATATTAAGTCAGGCTAATTCGACTGAAATGAGGGTTTTCTTGTGATTCATGTGCAATGTGGGTTTACTCATGCTCCATGTGCAATGAGCCTCGGCTCATGCTAATTCAATGTTAAGTGTTGTTTCCACATTTCCTTGTAATTATTATCATGCTTTATCATTACTTTATATTCATGTTTCTATAGTGCTCCATTGATAAGCCTATTATCTACCATGTATTTTTTCCCTTGTTATTCCATTTTTATTCTCTTATTGGGCTTTATTGCTCAACATTTTATTATGAATGTCCTCAGTCTATCCCAAGTAATGCTAAGTACGAAGGAATGTATTGGTCATTTAAAGGAGGTTTTCAATAATGATGTTTTATTTCAAGTTTTAAGTTGTTTTGTAATGATCCTAATCCCAAATACACTATACCTCTTTATCTTCTATGTTGTAACAATTGATGTTTATGTAATAAATCATGATTTAGTTTGTAATAAATAACATGGTTGTCATAGTTTGTATCCGAGGTTTGGTTCAGTTATTTTTGGTATCAGGATTAGAAAATCAAAGTGAAGCCATAGAGACAATAATATGTATAATAAAAACATACATGAGTATTGGTGAGTATAGAGAATGTGTTTTATCAATAAAATACATCCCTTTCAAGATATGAGCATGTGGAGGTAGCTCTTGTACAGATGTACCTAGGGGTGACAACCCTGAAAAGGAGTTTTGGGCTTGAACTAGGGTATCCTGGTACATGACAATGGGCCTTTCCGTACACTTCGTTACGACACTCTCTATGGATATTCATTGGAAAATTCAAAATCTTAGTATGAACCATTATTAAGAGAATTTTAAATAATTCCCTTAAGAATACATGTTAGAAAGTAGATCATGAATAACATAGATTGAGGCCTGTGGATTCATAAGTTAAATAAATAAACATTATTTATAAGTCATCAGATTTTTCATTGGATTACCCTTTGTTTGTTACCCCTAAAACTCCTACTATCCCTTCCTAAGGCCGGTTATATGATGAATCGGTCTAACAACCGATTTGAAGATCTATGTGATGACTGGGAAAATGAAATGCACAATCCGATGGGATCAGGAATCATGAACTTTTTAATGATTCCCTCTTAGTTAACTCAAGATTTGAATAGAAACATGGGTTAAGAGGAACGTTCAACCCCCCCCCCTGAGAAATAACAAGTCGCTACCTAGAGCTTCACGAGACAAATGCCTCCTAATTTTATGGGATCATAAAATCCCTCAATCTCTAAACAATAGATCAACTCCATTGAAAAGATATTTTCCATCCTTCAATGTTTTGAACAAGAGATTGTTTTTCTAGTTGCTTATCGTATAGAGGGTGAAGCTGATCAATGGAATACATTGAAAAAAAAATATGAAGCCTGAGGAGAAGGTCAAGGCGTTGGAATGGAAATATTTTTGAAAGATGTTTTTCGATAAATATTTTTCGCACCCCATCTCACTTAATATGGAAAGGTACTTTATTTCCCTCAATAAAAAAGATGACGAATCTATCGGAGCGTACAATGAAAACTTCAAAAGGATTTTATGATACGCCTATGGATTTTTAATTACCCCCAAATTCAAGGATGACCACTTCTTTGGTGGACTGAAACTTATCCTACAGAATGTTCCAGCAATCTATGACTTCAACAACTATGATGAAATTTTTTGATGTTCCCTCAAGTTTGAAATAGAGATCATATAATCTCAGGAGTATCTTGGGGAAAAAAAGTGTATGGTGGAATTCAATGCTGGTGGCCTTATGTAGAAAATCCAATAGTTCTAGGATGATCCAGAACCCCAATTACAAAATGTATGGAAAGAAGCACACTAGAAATTGCATGAAGGGGGAGAGGAAATGCTTTGGGTGTATAATAGAAGGGAACCAAGCTGTTAACTACTGACAAGAAAATCTTTTGACAACAACAGAAGAGAAGAATTCTCTTTTTGAACCTCAACGTGTTGTTCATTGCTACAACTTCAAAGAACAAGGGCATCTTGCATACTAGTTGTAACACCACAGGTAAATAAAGAATATGACATTTTCATATTTATCCATATTTGTGAATAAAATATTAATATGACTTTAAAGGGGATGCTATGCTCTATGGCGTACCCAACACGCAACAACGAGTTTCTTGGGAATCTTACGTTGCACTCTAATAATAAAATAATATTATTTTAAATGGTAGTTAACATGTAGCCGTTTTAATGGCAGGAATGGATAGAAATAACTAAAATATGATTATATATGTTTTTAAATGTTTTTACATTTATCCAATAAAGGATAGAGGCTTAAAATACGGAAAGAATTCAATTTTAGGCATATATGCCCTAGTTTTCACTAAAGGTTCACTTATCGCCTTTTGATGGCGAACCGTCATTAAATATAGTTTTGATCACTCTTATACATTCTTTTTGACCAAATAAAACTCTTATTAAGAATCGGGACATCAAATTTAACTTTGTGTAATTTTTTGGTATTTTTTCGATAAAGTTCATTTTTTAATGAATAGTGTAAAATGTTGTGTTTTAATTCAAAACCTCTTTTAATATAATTTAATTATATGATTAGATAATATTTTGAATTGGTTTTAAAGTGAAATTAGAAAATATTTTTACCATTAAATCCAATAGTGGTCGTTGGAATTAATTTCACTTTGAAATCAGACTTAAACTAGTGTCAATCTTTTGATACTTATTGTTTTATAAAAACACGCTATTTTCTCTGACAGCGGGAATTAATTATTAAATTAATTAATGTTGTTAATATGTTGTGAATTTTGTAAAACGGACTTCATTTTTGAATTCGGAATATCAAATATAGCTTATGGTGAATTTTTGGTAATTTTCTGAAAAACTTCAATTTTTGATGAATAGTGAAACCACTAAGTGGTACTTATAAAGACTCATTTTCCGTTTAAATGAAATTTTGCCATCATTGTGTTTTGATTTTCAAAAATCCGACATACATGGTTGTCATTAAGAAGTAAAATGTGGTTCAATGAGATTAAAATAATTTTTTGGTGAATAGTAACTTATTAAGTTTTTAATCGCTATTAGAGGTAATTAGTGTAGTTTAAGATAAATATTATATTATAAGAATGTGAAAACACCATGACACTTGTCCACACCTATTGGTTGTATCATGGCCGACCAAGACAATCCATGGGTCAACTTGGGGACCCCATGAATCCACTTTGGTTGGGAAATGACATAAATAACATTTTATTTAATGTAAAAGTAAAATTGACACAAACATGATATGTTTTACTAAAACAATTTTTAAGTGGGGTTATACAAGTCATATTTTTGATTATAATTATTAATTGGAAATCTAAAAAGATTTCCTACATCATAGTATTTTTTTTATAGTTTTTAGACATTAAATAAATTAAAATATTTATGACATAATAATGATGCAGCGATGACATCATTATTTGACGATTTAAATAAAATGAAAAGATAATGTAAAATCTATGAACTACTCATGTCCAAAACTTATTGGATGAGTGTATTTCGAATACTTATCACCTTATAAACTAATTATATCAATGTGGTACCTTTTTAAACCTAAACACATTTTCAAATAAAGTAATATTTCTTTACTTTCCAAAAGTGCCCCTCCTCTCCTCTTATAAAAGGACCCCAACTCTACCTCATTTAACACACTCCTCAAGCCTTTGGCTCGGCCAGCCCCTGACCATTTAGTCTCTCCACATCCCTCTCCTCACCCTAGAGGATTCCCTTTTGGCAGAATCCTTTCAAAGGAAGCCTTTAGGCTCAAATCAAAAGGAGTTACACTTTTAAAGGTAATTCATTCTCTCATGTTCAATTGTATTATTTTGCTTCTCCAACCACCTAAACTCTTTTTATTTACTTCTTTTGTAACAAAACCAGTATCTTCAATATACTAGGATTTTTTTAGAAGATTTATTCGAGCTACACTCTCACACAACTACATCAAATGGTTAATGAACATACGGTTTTCGTGGGTTGTGAAATTCTGCCTCCCGAAACGATGATTGTTCAATACTCCTTTAACACCTTCAAAGGTGGCCATTATGATGTCACTATTTTTATATATGATATATAATATTTTTATGTTTTATTTATTCTTCTGTATTTTTCATTTTTGTCTTACCTTTATGGCTTCCATTATGGGTATATGCGATATCTTCATTTAAGGAAGTGTGGACTACCGCCCCCTCAAAGTGATTTGATTCGTTAAATACCATATGTGGGATGTATAAAGGATGGAAATATGATATTATATATGATATTATACTGGAATTATAATATACCCTTATATCATTATTATTCCATTATATAAAATACGAAATATAAATGAAAGTAGCGTCCATGCGTACGTACGGCTTACCGTCTCCATGAACGGTGCATTTCATTTCATACCTCTAAATGATTATGTAATGTTATAAATGCATACATGTACTGGATATATATTACATATATGATATCTACATAATGAATACAATTCGAGATATAATAAACATTTGGCCACACGAACAACATGTAATTGTAAGAAGTCCACTTTCGACTTAAGAACCAAATATCGGCAAAACAAATATTATTAACTTAAATGATTAAATAATGTTTATGACATGGTAATAAGTGGTATAAAAGTAATAATGAACTTGAAAAAGGTTCTTAAGGAATTATAAATGAACTCAAGTTTATTATTCAGGAGATTAAAGAACGATCGAGTCAAGTCGGACCCGAGGTAAGGGATCCTACAACTCTCTTTCTTTTTTAAGTACACCCTTTTATGTCATTTATTTTAAGCTCATCATTCTTATGATTGGGATGTTCTTTTATATTACTACTACTTTAATTTTTATGTTCATGTGATGAGAGACCATATTCTCTCTCATCAATCCATTTTGGATGTTTTGAGTGGCGCTGTTAGGCTGCCGAACTTTCGTAAGAGATCTAACCTCTCTCTTTCTTTTTAAGTACTCTCCATTATGTCACTTCTTTTAGGCTCATATTTGTAATGTTGGGGGATGTTCTTTTATATTCCTCTTACTGTACATTTTATTGTAATGTGATGAGATACCCTATTTTATCTCATCAATCCATATTCGGAAGTTTTATGTCACGTCGTTAGGCTGCCGAGTTTTCATAAGGGATTTTTCATCTCACTTTTATTCCCGTGAGATTTATGCTACGTTCGCCACAAATTCCATTGAGTGGTGTATGTACTGCCAATTATTCTACTATTTGTGAAATATAATTTCTTTTATGAGTATTTACATCAATGACCTATTTTCTTTCTTTCATGGGGTGTATGTTTTGAAAGATACCCAAGTCAGTAAGGGAACCTTTCACCCTCCTCTTTTTTAAAAAAGACTTTTTTTGTTGGGTCTTTTAATTTGCATATTTTTATGATGGGATATGTTCTCATATATCCTTATTGATGTAAATTTTATTTCCAAGTGATTAGATACACTTTTTATCTCTCATCAACTCATTTTGATGTGATGCCTTTAGGCTGTCAAGAGAACTTTTTATCCCAATTTCGATTTCTTTGGGTTCAACATGTAGTCATTGAATATGTCATCCATTGAATATGTGTGAATGATCTTTTAGTGTTTTACACTTAATATCCACTTATATTGTGTGTATTTATATTTTTCACACATATTTTTGAGATTGATTTGTCCTTAATTTAAGGATACCTTCTTTATAAGGGATTTCACCACTTTTGACATTTTTATTGAGGGTTCATTGTTGTTATGCACCAATTCACTCTTATATGGTGTATATACTGTCCATTGGAGTATTATATCATGAATCCATTTATTCTCATGATATTATAATGTTCTGACTAAATGTTATTCCTCAATTATTGTATTCAAGTGTCTCTAATTTTGGTAAAACCCCTTTAACCAAAATATCGTTTTAAATGTTTTAATTATTTGTTCTTATTAATATCCATGTTTTCAAAATGGTTTTAAGGATTTATTTATATGGATATTAATGGTTTAAAATTTTAAGCTTCAAGGTGGTATGGGACTTCGTCTCAATCTCCTTTCATTGAGGCATATTTTATTTTATACACAACTTTCATTTATACGGTGTATAAACCCCTTTGACTTTTACGTTTATTCAAAAGGAATCTTTTTTTTATATGAAGCGTTTACTAAACAACAAAAGGGAATGTTTTTGTCGTACGTATGCGGCGACAACGACTTCTTCGCTGTCGTGACCTTTATTTGAGTTTCGGCTTCCTCTACAAGCCATACCTTTTTTTTAAAACGAAAAATAAATACCATGTTTTACATTGGTATTGAAAATGGTTTTCATAATGTTTTTATTATATCAATGTGTTGTATTGATATCTCGTGATTGAAATGTGGAAATGTTATGTTTCCTTTATGCATGATTTATGTTATATGATTATGTTATGGTTCTTGGGCATTACTATGAAGACGGGTGGTTCCGTGATAAACTAAGGGCGGGTGAGCCCGTTATAGCTCTCCAATGCATTGGGTAACGCGAAGGAGTGAAACGTTAAGGTTTCTCCGAAGAGATTTAGGGAATATACTGTGATGGGTATTCCAAACGTAACCAAGAGGGTTACTCCCCACATAATAATGTTATGAATGCCTCAAGTTACCTTTATGTCTTATGTTTTCTATGATTTATTCATGGTTTGATGAGGTATGTTAAAGTGCCTATGTTTTATGGGTAAAGTATGATTTCATTCTCATGTATATATGAACTCATGTTTCCTTTCCATATTTTTATAACCCTTACTGATCTTTTTATGCTCATCCCAAGTTTTTGAAATGTTTTTCACAGGACTTAATGTGGAATAAGGTCAAGGATGGGATCAAGGGAATGCCATGCTGTATAAAACATGGAAGTATACATGTTTCTTTTAATATTTTAACTCAATATTAAGTAAGGTTTAAGGATGGGGCCTTATAGTTGGTATCAGAGGTCGGTTTAGATAACTTTAGAGGTTAGGGTATTTTTTAAGCATAATTGACAATTACCATAATGGTTAGGATTTCAGAAAGATTATTAGTTATAGATAAAGTGAATGAGTAAGTATATCTTATTGTCTATCTTACTCATTAGTACATGATGGTTTTTTTTGATATACTCACACTGACCTTTTTGGTTTTAGTAAATGGCTGGATCTAGCAGGCACCAAAGTAACAGTGGATGTGAAGGAAACTGTGACAGTTTTTTGAGCAAGCAACTGAATGATATGGGAGCTGCAATGAGAACTCTTTTGATTATCCTCAACCAACTATCTTGAGTCATGATTGACCACTTAAACCTTGGACATTTCTCTAAGGAATCATATATGAAAGAAACAAATCCCTATGGAATTACATGTAATAATCATAAAGGTAAGTGTGTTCAAAAACCTATGTGTCAAAGATGTGGAAAGAAACACCTAGGAAAATGTTTCAAAGGGACAGAAATATGCTATAGATGTGGAAATGAATGTCATAATGCAATAACCTTTCATGGAAAAAGGAAGCATCCAGTTGACTCGAGGAAAGGGAAAGAAGTTCTTTCTGAGGGATCAATTGAATGTTTTAAATGTGGTGTGCATGGTCATTATGCAAACACATGTCCTATGAAGAAGTTTCGTGAATGGGGTCACCAAGAGCGTACCAATATTCGTTTACCAATACTTAATGCCATTCCGATTGAGGATGAAGAAACTGAAAATGACCAATCAAAGGTATGTACTATTTCATGACTATTGTTTTCTTATTTTGGAATCTTAGGATATGATTCATGATTTTGTTTGTAGGAAAGAGGTATTTCGGAATAAGTTGGAAAGGAATGGATAATGGATCATGAAGAATGTTGAATGAGTAAGATGTCAACATATAAGGGATTCAAGAGTTAGGGTGAAATTATTAAGAGTATTAAGTCTCTTTTGATGATGGGGTTACATTAGAAGACTTTTTATATTATGTGTAACCCTGATGTTTAATATAGGCAAATTTTATTCATGTAATAGTTATCTTTTCTTTTGTGGACATAGTTATAAAGAACCATTTGGGTTTAAATGATCCTTACTTTTGAGGTAATTATGGGTTACCATATGTTATGATTGAAGTTGAAGGCATGAGATAAAATTGAGGTTAAATTATGTTATGGTTATTTTTGATGATTTTATCCCTTTTTGGGTAATGATTTGAGAATTATAAAGTTTTGGAAAAAGGACAACACGCAGACCGTGTGACAACCCGTCGCGTCGGACAATGCTGCAGGAATCGAACCCACAACCAAAGTGCGACTGGTATTTATCACCTACCACTAGACTACGTGAAGTCCCTGGTTAGTTTGACTGAATCTTTTTAGTTATATGATTTTATTAATTAAAAGTATGTTGATTTTGGAGGATATGTGATTAGGATAATTACTTTTCAATGTGAGACTTTAGGAGCAACTGATGTTGTTTGGAGATAAATGTTACGATTTAACATGGAAGGCTATGCGACTAAATCCTTCAAATATTTGGGTTTCAATCTTATATTGGTTTAATTTGAATAATTTTATGAAAAAATTGATTATATAATGGTCCTCGTTGAACTTTGGGTTTTGTTGGACAAATTTTGGAGATTAAGAATATATTTTCTTTTTATAAAGGGTTATCTTTTTCTGGATTATCTGATCTTGTACTAGCCTTTTTGGTTTTGGTTTTGGTTAATGTCTAAAGACATGGGAAGTATATAGTTCTATTTTGTTGATTAGGTGATTCTCTAGAAGTTGATTATATTACTCTTAATGTGAACAAGTCTTCCTAAATACTCGTCTTTTGGAGAAAATATGAGTTTGTGTAAGGAATCTAATAAAATTTGAAAGTCAATATGATAAGTGATTATGCTTCCTTATGAATAAATTCCTCAATAAAAAGTAACTTAAAACAAAAATGTTGTCTATTAACTTTTCCTACTGGGGAATCGAATACCGTTTAACCCATCACAAGTTTGTGATTTTCTCGTTGTCAACTTTCTCCTAAACATGTTTTCTATCACTCTCCATCAGAACATGACCCTTTGTTTTTTCCTCCATGTCCATATTTTCATACATGGAATCCTAGTATGGGTTAAATCGGGTGACCTCTGTACTTATCTTCCTTTATTTTAAAGTGATTGTTTTACTGACTCTTGTTCCGATGTGGGACTTTCAAGGATGTTTCCAAGCTCAATTTTAAAATTGCGAGGACGCAATTCCCAAAAGGGGGGAAGGACATAACACCCCAGGTAAATAAAGAATATGACATTTTCATATTTATCCATATTTGTGAATAAAATATTAATATGACTTTAAAGGGGATGCTATGCTCGATGGCGTACCCAACACGCAACAACGAGTTTCTTGGGAATCTTACGTTGCACTCTAATAATAAAATAATATTATTTTAAATGGTAGTTAACATGTAGCCGTTGTAATGGCGGGAATGGATATAAATAACTAAAATATGATTATATATGTTTTTAAATGTTTTTACATTTATCCAATAAAGGATAGAGGCTTAAAATACAAAAAGAATTCAATTTTAGGCATATATTCCCTAGTTTTCACTAAAGGTTCACTTATCGCCTTTTGATGGCGAACCGTCATTAAATATAGTTTTGATCACTCTTATAAATTCTTTTGGACCAAATAAAAAACTTATTAAGAATCGGGACATCAAATATAACTTTGTGTAATTTTTTGGTATTTTTTCGATAAAGTTCATTTTTTAATGAATAGTTTAAAATGTTGTGTTTTAATTCAAAACCTCTTTTAATATAATTTATTTATATGATTAGATAATAGTTTGAATTGGTTTTAAAGTGAAATTATAAAATATTTTTACCATTAAATCCAATAGTGGTCGTTGGAATTAATTTCACTTTGAAATCAGAATTAAACTTATGTCAATCTTTTGATACTTATTGTTTTATAAAAACATGCTATTTGCTCTGACAGCGGGAATTAATTATTAAATTAATTAATGTGGTTAATATGTTGTGAATTTTGTAAAACGGACTTCATTTTTGAATTCGGAATATCAAATATAGCTTATGGTGAATTTTTGGTAATTTTCTGAAAAACTTCAATTTTTGATGAATAGTGAAACCACTAAGTGGTACTTATAAAGACTGATTTTCCGTTTAAATGAAATTTTGCCATCATTGTGTTTTGATTTTCAAAAATCCGACATACATGGTTGTCATTAAGAAGTAAAATGTGGTTCAATGAGATTAAAATAATTTTTTGGTGAATAGTAACTTATTAAGTTTTTAATCGCGATAAGAGGTAATTAGTGTAGTTTAAGGTAAAAATGATATTATAAGAATGTAAAAACACCATGTCACTTGTCCTACATATATTGGTTGTATCATGGCCGACCAAGACAAGACATGGGTCAACTTGGGGACCCCATGGATCCACTTTGGTTGGGAAATGACATAAATAACATTTTATTTAATGTAAAAGTTAAATTGACACAAACATGATATGTTTTACTAAACAAAATTTTAAGTGGGGTTATACAAGTCATCGTTTTTATTATAAATATTAATTGGAAAGATAAAAAGATTTCCAGAATCATAGTATTTTTTTTATAATTTTTAGACATTAAGTAAATTAAATTATTTATGACATAATAATGATGCAGCGATGACATCATTATTTGATGATTTAAATAAAATGGAAAGATAATGTAAAATCTATGAACTAAAAATGTCCAAAACTTATTGGATGAGTTGATTTTGAAGCCTTATCACCTTATCCACGAATTGTATCAATGTGGGACCTTTTGAAACCGAAACACATTTTCAAATAAAGTAATATTTCATTACTTTCCAAAAGTGCCCCTCCTCTCCTCTTATAAAAGGCCCCCACCTCTACCTCATTTAACACACTCCTCAAGCCTTTTGCTCGGCCAACCCCTGCCAATTTACTCTCTCCACATCCCTCTCCTCACCCTATAGGATTCCCTTTGGGAAGAATCCTTTCAAATCAAGCCTTTAGGCTCAAATCAAAAGGAGTTACACTTTTAAAGGTAATTCATTCTCTCATGTTCATTTGTTTTATTTTGCTTCTCCAACCCCCTAAACTCTTTTTATTTACATCTTTCTTAACAACACCAGTATATTCAATATAATAGGATGTTTTTACAAGATTTATTAGAGCTACACTCTCACACAACTACATAAAATGGTTAATGAACATACGGTTTCCGTGGATGGTGAAATTCTGCCTCCCGAAATGATGATTGTTCAATACTCATTTAACACCTTCAAAGGTGGGAATTATGATTTCACTATTTTTATATATGATATATAATATGTTTATGTTTTATTTATGCTTCTGTATTTTTCATTTTTGTCTTACCTTTATTGCTTCCATTATGGGTATACGCGATATCTTCATTTAAGGAAGTGCGGACTACTGCCCCCTCAAAGTGATTTGATTCGTTAAATACCATATGTGGGATGTATAAAGGATGTAAATATGATATTATATATGATATTAAACTGGAATTATAATATACCCTTATATCATTATTATTCCATTCTATAAAATACGAAATAGAAATGAAAGTAGCGTTCATGCGTACGTACGGCTTACCGTCTCCATGAACGGTGCATTTCATTTCTTACCTCTAAATGATTATGTAATGTTATAAATGCATGCATGTACTGGATATATATGACATATGTGATATCTACATAATGAATACAATTCTGGATATAATAAACATTTGGCCACACGAACAACATGTAATTGTAAGAAGTCCACTTTCGACTTAAGAACCAAATATCGGCAAAACAAATATTATTAAATTAAATAATTTCATAATGTTTATGACATGGTAATAAGTGGTATAAAAGTAATAATGAACTTGAAAAAGGTTCTTAAGGAATTAGAAATTAACTCAAGTTTATTATTCAGGAGATTAAATAACGATCGAGTCAAGTTGGACCCGAGGTAAGGGATCCTACAACTCTCTTTCTTTTAAAGTACACCCTTTTATGTCATTTATTTTAAGCTCATCTTTCTTATGATTGGGTTGTTCTTTTATATTACTACTACTGTAATTTTTATGTTCATGTGATGAGAGACCATATTCTCTCTCATCAATCCATTTTGGAAGTTTTGAGTGGCGCCGTTAGGCTGCCGAACTTTCGTAAGAGATCTAACCTCTCTCTTTCTTTTTAAGTACTCTCCTTTATGTCACTTCTTTTAGGATCATCTTTGTAATGTTGGGGGATGTTATTTTATATTCCTCTTTCTGTACATTTTATTGTAATGTGATGAGATACCCTATTTGATCTCATCAATCCATATTCGGAAGTTTTATGTCGGGCCGTTAGGCTGCCGAGTTTTCATAAGGGATTTTTCATCTCACTTTTATTCCCGTGAGATTTATGCTACGTTCGCCACAAATTCCATTGAGTGGTGTATGTACTGCCCATTATTGTACTCTTTATGAAATATATTTTCTTTTATGAGTATTTACATCAATGACCTATCGTCTTTCTTTCATGGGGTGTATGTTTTGAAAGATACCCAAGTCGGTAAGGGAACCTTTCACCCTCCTCTTTTTTAAAAAAGACTTTTTTTGTTGGGTCTTTTAATTTGCATATTTTTATGTTGGGATATGTTCTCATATATCCTTATTGATGTAAATTTTATGTCCAAGTGATGATATACACTTTTTATCTCTCATCAACTCATTTTTATGTGATGTCGTTAGGCTGTCAAGGGAACTTTTTAACCCAATTTCGATTTCTTTGGGTTCAACATGTAGTCATTGAATATGTCATCAATTGAATACGTGTGAATGACCTTTTAGTGTTTTACACTTAATATCCACTTATATTGTGTGTATTTATATTTTTCACACATATTTTTGAGATTGATTTGTCTTTAATTTAAGGATACCTTCTTTATAAGGGATTTCATCACTTTTGACATTTCTATTGAGGGTTCATTGTTGTTATGCACCAATTCACTCTTATATGGTGTATATACTGTCCTTTGGAGTATTATATCATGAATACATTTATTCTCATGATATTATAATGTTCTGACTAAATGTTATTCCTCAATTATTGTATTCAAGTGTCTATAATTTTGGTAAAACCCCTTTAACCAAAATATCGTTTTAAATGTTTTAATTATTTGTTCTTATTAATATCCATGTTTTCAAAATGGTTTTAAGGATTTATTTATATGGATATTAATGGTTTAATATATTAAGCTTCAAGGTGGTATGAGACTTCTTCTCAATCTCCTTTCATTGAGGCATATTTTATTTTATACACAACTTTCATTTATACGGTGTATAAACACCTTTGACTTTTACGTTTATTCAAAAGGAATCTTTTTTTATATGAAGCGTTTACTAAACGACAAAAGGGAATGTTTTTGTCATACGTATGCGGCGAAAACGACTTCTCCGCTGTCATGACCGTTATTTGAGTTCCGGCTTCCTCTACAAGCCATACCTCTTTTTTTAAACGAAAAATAAATACCATGTTTTACTTTGGTATTGAAAATGGTTTTCATAATGTTTTTATTATATCAATGTGTTGTATTGATATCTCGTGATTGAAATGTTGAAATGTTATGTTTCCTTTATGCATGATTTATGTGATATGATTATGTTATGGTTCTTGGGCATTATTATGAAGACGGGTGGTTCCGTGATAAACTAAGGGCGGGTGAGCCCGTTATAGCTCTCCAATGCATTGGGTAACGCGAAGGAGTGAAACGTTAAGGTTTCTCCAAAGAGATTTATGGAATATACTGTGATGGGTATTCCAAACGTAACCAAGAGGGTTACTCCCCACGTAAGAATGTTATGAATGCCTCAAGTTACCTTTATGTCTTATGTTTTATATGATTTATTCATGGTTTGATGAGGTATGTTAAAATGCCTATGTTTTATGGGTAAAGTATGATTTCATTCTCATGTATATATGAACTCATGTATCCTTTCCATATTTTTATAACCCTTACTGAGCTTTTTATGCTCATACCAAGTTTTTGAAATGTTTTTCACAGGTCAAGGGAAAGGTACATGATGTGATGATAGTGTCAAGGATGTGTCAAGAAAGAATCCGTGTTATATTTTAAATATGTTTCCGTTGATAGCAAGAATGGATACTGTCTTTTATGTAACCACTTTGTTTAAATGTGGAATGTAATGAATGTTTCATGATCTAATTCTCTAAAACTCTAAACCTGAAAATATCCTCAATGTGTAATCTTGTAATAACTCAATATTAAGTAAGGTTTAAGGCAGGGGCCTTATACTAGTTCCCTAAGACAAGGCGTTTCGGAGGCAACCAACAAACTCAAAGGCATCAAGGATGCTCTTTTTACGTCACTACTGCCGAAGTGAACCCCGACCATGAAGTGGTGGCATGTACACTAGTTTTTTATTCAGGAATAGAGAACATTATTTTTTATTATGGTTCTACGAATTATTTAAATCCTAAAATTATAGTTTAACAATCCCATTACCACGACAAATCATGGAAGTGATGATGTCGATAAGTACATCAAATGGGGAAATCATCGCATCCCATTAATAAAACACTTCCACTGTCATAATCTGTGGTTTGAACTTCCCTTCGAACCACATCATACTCCCTCTGGTGGAATTTAATTAAATTCTTGGCTTGGATTGGCATTACCTATATAGAGCCTACATAAATTTCTGTGAGAGAGAAATCACTCACCATGTGGATAATCAACCCCTGATTCTATACCAGTGCAAGTAGGAAGATGAATCTTCTTTACCTCCATAATCTCAAGTGTAGAAATTACTGCCCTATGAGGTTTCGTATCTAGCTCAGTTGATTGATTCTAAAAAGGAAACCATCCTTATATACATTCCTATTTTTAGGGAATTCACTGAAGGGTTTATCATGAAATTTCATGGTCTTCCACCTAGAAGAGATGTTGAATTCTAAATTGACCTAATACCTAGGGATTTGCCAATATCAAAGACTCTATATAGGTTTGATATTGTAGAGATTGAGGATCTGAAGAAACAACTACATGAGAAATTGGAAAAAGGGATTATATGCCCAAGTGCTTCACTATGGGGTGCACCAGTCCTCCTCGTCGCAAAGAAAGATTTGTCAAAGTTCCTTTGCATCAATTATCGTGAGCTTAACAAAATCATGATAATGAACAAGTATCATCTTCCACAAATCGATGACTTTTTGATCAGCTGTGTGGAGCACAAAACTTCTTCATGGTGGATTTGTGGTTGGGATATTATCATGTAAGGGTGAATAATGAATATATCCGTAAGACTGGTTTATGTATAAGATATCGGCACTATGAATTCATAGTAATGCCTTTGAGAATAACTAATGATCCATAAATCTTAATGGACATGATGAATAGAGTCTTTAGGGAATACCTCGACAAATTTGGGGTAGCCTTTATTAATGATATTCTTATATACCACAAAACCATAGAGGACCATGAGGAGCATCTAAGGACTGTACTAGAGACCTTCCGGAAGGAGAATCTCTATGAAAAGTACTACAAGTGTAAGTTATAGTTGCAGGAGGTCACATTCCTGGGACATTTCACCACAAGCATTAGGATATCTATGGATCCCTCTAAAACAGATGCAATAGAGGGAAGGATGAGGCTAACATCGGAAACCGATATCTGTAGATTCTTGGGGATAGTTGGATATTATCGACAATTTCTGAGAATTTGCTCACAATTTTCCAACCCTCTTACCTAGATATCTCAGAATAGAGTAATGTTTTCATGGAGTGATGACTGTGAAGAAAGCATCAGGGAGTTAAAAACGAGTCTTATAATAGTAAAAATGATCACTTTACCCACAAGAGGAGAACTTTTTGGGGGTATTCAGTGATTCATCGAAAAAGGAATTGGGTTGTGTGTTAATGAAAAATGAAAAAGTCATTACATATGATTTAAGGAAATTGATGGTTCATGAGAAGAATTGTCCAACACATGATATTGGGTTAGTTGCGGTGATCTTCACTTTGACAATTTATAAGCATTATCTCTTTTGGGGAGAAGTGTGAAAAAAACACACCACAAAAGCCTCAAGTATATATTCACACATAATGATTTGAACATGCTCCAATGAGGATGGTCAGATCTATTCAATGACTATTACTTCTCAATACATTAATAACCTGGGAAAGTGAACATGGTGAAAGATACTCTAATAGAAAGGACCCAATGATTTTTCACTGATGAGAATTGATAAGTATCCAATCTTCTAAAATTTGATGAATATGGACATGTGAATTATGAATAAGAGATCATAATCAATACATTCACAAAGGATTTATCTACATTCTCTTTTGGAAATGTTAACAGATTCTCAAAAGGATGATGTGGTAATTCAGAAGAAAGTGGAAGCTATCTGAAGAGGGAAATCCTTGGATTTTAATGTTAATGAAGATTGAAATATGAGATTTGGAAAAATACTATGTATTCTATCCTGTTAAAAGATGAAGAAGGAACTTTGGGATGATGCACATTGTTAAAATTTATCTATTCACAAAGGAAACACAAAGATGTATCGAGACCACCCAGATTATTATTGAAGAGATAATATGAATAAGGAGATCGGTGAGTATACATCAATTTTCCTGTTGTGCCCGCAAGTGAAGGTAGAGAGGTAGAATTCTACGTGGATGATGAAACCATTTACCAAACCAGCATGGAAATAGGGGAACATCACCATATAAATTTTTACTAGACTTCGAAAGGCATCCAAAGGAAACAATTCAATCTATGTTTTTGGGGATCCTTTTATAATGTCTTAAAACATTATTACAATTTGAGAGGATTTCTCATTCAATAACTGGAATAGATATATATCAGGGAAGTGGTAAGGCATCATTGAGTACCACAATCTATTTTATTTGTCCGAGATCCAAGATTCATCTCCATGTTTTGGAAGAGTTTTCAATATGATTTGGATACTAAGATGATCTTCAGTACAGCTTATCATCCTCAAACAGATGAAAAAATCAGGGTGGACTATCCAAACACTTGAGGATATGTTTAAATATTACTCAATGTACTTTAAATGTTGTTGAGATCAACCTCTTCCACTGGTTGAATTATCCTACAACAATAGTTTCCACTCAAGAGTCTGAATGGAATCTTATGAAGATCTATATGGGAAGAGGTGCAGAACACTAGCATGTTGGGATGAAGTCGGAGAGCGTAAGCTTCTAGGACCAGAAATAGTTGATGAAATTGTGGAGAAGTGAAAGCCATGCAACAATATATAAAGGGAGCCCAAAGTCAACAGAAGAATTTTTGAGATAACCATGGATGAGACCTTGAGTATATTGTTGGAGACATAGTATTTCTATGCATATATCCATGTAATAAGGTCATGATGTTTGGATTGAAAAGGAAGATAAATCCTAGTTACATCGGCCCTTCTGAGATTCTTGATCGTGTCGGGGTTGTGGATTATCAATTAGCAGTTCCACCTACCATGACCAATGTACATGATGTCTTCCATGTATCCATTTGAAGGAAGAACATACCAGACCCTTCACATGTAGTATCTTCGGAGGTAGTACAATTAGAGGATGATCTTTCATATGAGTAGAAACTAGTGAAGATCTTAGATCGTAGATAAAAAGTTCAATGAAAAAAGATAATGCCCCTTGTCAAGGTGTTATGGAGAAACCACAAGTTTGAAGAAGCGATGTCAGAATTGGAGGAAGTGATGAAGAAGAGTTACTAACCTCCGTTTTAGTGTGGGAAATGGAAATTTCAAGGGCCAAATTTCATAAGGGGAGAATATTGTAACGACCTAAACATTCATTAATGTAAATTCCTCTTGATCTAATTAAATGTCTTATTATGGTTACATATAATGTGAACATAATTGTTATTATGTTTCTGGATTTTAAAAAACCATTATGAATTATGATCATTTCTAATATTGCCGTTGAATAGTGATAACATGATTAGTATAAATATAGGGCTTTAACAAATCCAATTTTCTGAGACAAAGGAAGTGATGACCTCATCTAGTAGACCTTCCCTGTATGAATCCCATTTGTCCAAACATGGAAAGGAGATGTCATTTTTCGGCTTTTCTCTTGACCATCCCATACTGAGCTTGAACATGTTAAGCTTGAGCAGAACCGACTATGGGAGAAGTAGAAGTTAATAGAGATTACCACCCGAGCGATTTATCGGCGTGACCCCAAGATTTTTTCACCATCACACACCATACCCTTCTGTCTTATGCGAGTGTTATAATGGGTTATGTAACAATACCATAGCACTATGTTTATGTGACTTATTTTTTGTTTAATGAATGTTCATTCATATTATTATTAATACTTTGTAATTGGTTTTTAAAATACAAATTGTATTTTTAGGTAATATTTAACTAAGAAATCTATTTTGATAATGGATTTTTGAATTAAATACTATTTTTATAAAATATTATTATTATTATATTTATTTTTATCAAATTTAATTTATCGTATACTTTTATGAGTGTATTTTTAATTTTTATTATGGTTTGAACGTTTTTTTATCAAAACCCATTAATTTTTGATAAATATCGGTTTTTATTTTATATGTAAAAACTCACATATTTAGAAAATCATTCTGATAAAATGAATATTATTTTCTGAATAAGGACGTCGAAATTATTCAATGGTAAATTTTTCATAATATTCTGAGATAGTCGAAATTTTGGGTAAAAAATAAATATTGTTAAAATATATATTGTGTTTTATGAAATCATAATGACCTAATAGTGATGTAATAAAATATTATAAACATTTTTTTGGCCAATATTTTTTTTCCATTAAAATAATGTAATTTTGGGTTTTATTTATTTATTTTAAAAAGCATTGGAGGACCCATCAAGGATTATAAAACATTTTGTCTTTTTAAATTGTTTTCCTTGAAAGTGTGACACACCTCCACCTAAGCCACCCTCTTATTTTTAGATGTTTGTACATTGAAAATACAAAATATTGTTTTCCGCTCCCCTATGGAAAAAAATGGAATAAACCATGGTCTGGTTTGTGGTTTTGATTAGTTTAATATGAGGTGTCCCAAACCTAAATAATAATGAATTTAATCTCTTTTACTATATAAACCCACCTAAGCTCCCACTTCCTCTTCACAAAAAGTATTTGGAGTTCCTCCAACCTTGTAAATCCTCTCTCTAAAATTTTCCCATGGTTCCCCATGCTCCCAATAATCCTCTCTCAATCCTCTCACTAGCCTTGGGGATCACACTTCCAAGTAAGGTATTTCTTCATTTCTTATTTTTTTTCAAATTTTAATTAAGTTGTTATGCCCTTTTTTTTCAATTAAAATGGTTTGGGTATGATTTCACACCTCCCCTATACTTCCATATTTATGTTTGGATGATGGTAGACCCCTTTATCTCTCATTAAATCATCTCATGTACACCCGGTACCATACCGAAATTCGGTGAGGGATTTATCTCTTCACTTTTATATCAAAGTAAATTCTTTTTTATTATGAATCTAAATTAAATTATGTTTTTTGGAAAATGTATATATTTTACCCCCTTATTATCAATTTCAATTAATTATTATGAGACACCATTTCTCTTTCATCAACCATTTTTGTGAATCCTTATGTCACGTCGTTAGGCTGCTGAAATTGCATTGTGTTTTCCCAAGCCAAGATCATCGTTTAGTGAATACCCTAACCATGTCTCTATCAAGGTAATTCACCTTTATGAACATATAAATTTTGAAGGGAACCTTAATGTGTTTATTCCAAATTACTTAATCATTGATTAACTTATTATGTTGATTGATTCCATATTATATGATCCATGTGGCACACTAATGCATGAAATGAAATGTTTAAGAAAAGGTGCGCCTAGATAGAACTCCAATGCATCGGGAGAAGTATAATATCACGATACTTCATGTGCATTTTTAGATGAATCATGATAATTCATGTTCATAAAGGGTTTAGTCATGATTCATGTGCAATTAGGGTTTATTCATGCTCCATGTGCAATGGGCCTTGGCTCATGGTAATTCCATGATAAGTGCTGTTGCCAGATTTCCATGTTATTATTTTCATGATTTATCTTCCTTTATGATCATGTATCTCTTATTCTAAATTGATATGCCTACGATTTAACATGTATTGTATTCTTCATGTTATTCCATGTTTATTGTCTTACTCAGATTTATATCTCAGCCTTTTCTTATGCATGTCCTCAGGTTATCCCATGCAATACTAAGTATGAGAGAATATAGTGGTCATGTAAAGGATGATTTCAATAAAGATGTTGTATTTTATGTTTTAAGTTGTAATGTAATTATAATAAGCCCAATGACACTAGAACTCACGATATAGTATGCTATGACAATTAAATTTATGTAATAAATCATGATATAGTTTCTAATAAATTACATGGTTTTCATATATAATGTCTATTTTATTGATATTATCGTTACCGATAATGTCATCTATACCATTCCTCTGAAACCAACTCTAATGTTTCATTCAAAAAAATGTAATTATTTTTTTTGGAATCTAGCATTATACATGTATATGATTAATACAATATAATGTTTTAGAGAATTAAGTTAAAAATAATATATATGTATATATATCAAACCCTTATATTTTATACTGGAAAATTACAATTAGTAATCATTTACAATATAATGAAAATAATATAAAACAATATTAATTTTCA
Organism: Viscum album; assembly: GCA_963277665.1. NCBI lineage: Eukaryota > Viridiplantae > Streptophyta > Magnoliopsida > Santalales > Viscaceae > Viscum > Viscum album. Next base: position 1,342,442,562 of record OY728132.1, read on the forward strand.
TTTTATGAAAAATCCTCATGATTATCAAAATAATTTATTATTTTTTTTCAATCATTAAATCCTATGAAAAAGATTAAATATGTTAGATGATGAAAAAATATCATTATTTAATTTAAATGATGATATTTTTTAACCCAATAAAAAATTTGAATTCCAAAAACATAAACACCCTTATTTAAATATTCACTTGGAATTTTAAATAAATAACACCTACATTAAAAACACACACTATTATCCACAAAAAAATTATAAATCCATAAAATGAAAAAAAACCCTTTTTATGAAACATAAAGAATAATATTCATAATCCATGTATCAATATAGTTTGAAATAACATGGGCCTAATAAAATCCATAACTCAAAAGAGAATAGTTAACACCTTCTTTTTTTTAACATAATAAAATGAACATGACCTAAAGAATTGGAAAGCTATAATTGGTATCACCCATTTTATAATCTATATCAGTAGGACCCATTCATCATATATAATAATAAAGTAGCATTTTATGTAAAAAATAAAAATTAAATATTTTTATGATAGAAAAATTTAAAATTACATTCCAACCCGTATCAAAAAAACATTTAGATATTGAAATACCCATTATGTTTAAAACCACTTTTCATAACAAAATTACCCAATAAAAAATGGATTAATGGTTATTCCTTTCAATGAAAATGAATTATTATAAAATATTACTAATATAAAATTATGGTTATATAGGTCTGATAAAATATTGACATCATACATGATAAAATAAAGAAATCATTATTTGTCAAACATTTTTGTTCTAAGATTTTATTTTGTAAACTATTTAAAGAATGTAAAAATGATACATGAAATTACATTTATAATAAATTTATCCCCACATTAAAACATAAATAGAATATTTTAATGAATATGTACATGGATGAATATGATTTTGGAAATAAATGTTGTAGACCCATGATATGATGTTTAATGTTAATGTGTCCTTTGACTCGCGTCTTACTCATCCCGTATGTTAATTATCATTATAAAATATAAAACATATTTAATAATAATTTTTTTAAAATAAGTTTTATTTCTAATTATTAATTTAGTATTATTTATTTCCCTTTTATATTCAATTATTTAATGATTACAACCCCTGTTAGTCATTGTGACAATAAATAGTTCATATTTCAGGATGATATCAGTAGGTTTGATTTGGTCAAAGGTGTCATTATTCAATCATTGTAATAATAATATTTATTTAATAGTTATTATATATATGAATTAATTAATATTTTAATGAAATTGATGAAATATATTTATTAAAATTGAAATATGATACAATCAAAGGGAAGATGGGTCATATGGATGAATGAGAAACATTTAGATTTTTCAATGATCATGATATAAAGAAGGTAAATATTATAAAACCAGTAAATAATTATTAATATAACATACATATAATATTATATAATTAAAAAACATATATATTTATATATATATCATCTATATATTTTTGTGATTTAATAGAAATCATATCTCTCCATTGAGGTCATATCCCCACATACGCACGAATGACTAAATCAATATTCCAAAGAAGTAAAGGTAATTATGTATATGATGTTTTATCATAAAAAAATTGAAAATACATGATGAATATGATATATAAAAATTAAATACATCATTTATAATATACATGAATCATGATGATGGAAATATTATTACATATGTTTGTGAGGTCGTAATCTTCCATACAAACCAACTAGTATTTTTTTACAATATTAATTAATAGGAAATGGATATAAATTGTTAAGTTAAGATAAAAACCTCTTAGTATATGGAATAGATTGATTTTTTTGTTTCATTAGGATTGTATAATATTATATGGCTTTAGTAGAATAATTAAATATATAAAATTCGGTTAAATTATATACCTATTCTTAAAAAATCCACATATTATTTACACATATAACCCTATAATATTGATATTAATCCAAAAATAAGTCATATATAATATTATAAGGGATGTTCAACAATAATTTGGGGATTTATTTAAACATGTATAATTCTAAAAGGTGTCAACAAAAATAGGGGACAAAGTGTTGTTTTATATATGAGGTGAGTGGAATATAGTGTCTCAGGCTTAACATATATATATATATCTTCATTTTAGATTAATATTTATTTTATTGAGAAAATGAATTCCTAAGGTAAGTTTTAGTATAGTTTCTATAGAAACAAAATATTCTATCCTTGTGAAAGATCTTCAAAAATTCCTGTAATGATATACACATTAACTACTTCTACATAAAACCGTTGTTAGGATCCTAGAGAAAAGAAACATAAGATATGGGTGAACTCAGATTATCAGTAAGGGTATATAAAAAATGCACAATCATAACATAAAAATGGAATGAAACTTAAACCTAACATTTGAAGATCAGACCCTGTATATCAAAGATCATTATAAAGATCAGTTTTACATAAGAGATGAACCATAATGAAATATTGAACATAATCTACAAAATAACTTCGTTGGAATAAAAAAGGAATTTTGGTAGACACATAAGCATATAATATTTTTTATCATGTATATGTTGAAATAGGTTCACTCATTAGGTTAATGACATGAGAATATGCCCTCGCACAAACATATGGACATGCAACCAGGTCCATGCATAACGTTGTGAACATGTAATCATGATCATGCATAATAGTTATGGAATTTCATGAAAAAAAAATTATATTATGGGTACACTCTCCATACCATCTTGGTAGTCATAGTTTACTCCAATGGAAATCATGGTAGCTTGATTTCACTCCCCATACCGACATGGAAGTCACGGATCACTCCCATGGCCATCTTAATAGCATGGGTTTACTCATTATTCCATATTCATAGTCATGGTTCACTCCCATGGACTTATTTTTCTATCTCATGAGATTTAAATCTTATCCCAATGCATTGGAGTGATATATTGGTCCCGCCCAACTAATAATGAAATAACTCACTGATGTGCCACAATATCATAAATAATAATATCATAACCCATTAAATGAAATAGGATTATAAACATGTAATGTTATTATAACTTAAAGTAAAAATTAATTTTTTGTAATCATTTCATCATAAACAGAAACTGTTGAATGAAGCAGTTTCAAACAATTAGAACTTTTGAAATAGAAATATGTTTCATGAAGACAATGACATTATGCATAGCCCAGTCATAAAAAGAATGTTAATGTAATTTTTATATCACTTCCTTAATGGGCATGAGTAATTTAAACAGACGTCATTTTAGATGTGTAATAATTTTGAAATATCATAAAAAACCTTCATTGAGAAAAATTTAAATTTTTCGTCAAAATATTGATTTCAATAATTATGTCAATTTGCAAATAATTTTCGTACCAAATACCGTTATAACCTATCATGAATATGTGAAATCATTAGAAATTTTTTTTCTAGAAATATTATCAAATCAGCTACCAAAAATTTTAAAATATTAATCTCCAATGGAATATTAAAATATTATAATGATATCTTGAAAATGCTTTTAAAAACAATTTTGTTGAGACTCATTTAAAAATTCTAGATAAATCCTGAAAAAGTTTCAAAAACCATTTTCCAAAAAAACATATAAGATAATATGGAAAACGTTTTGAAAACTATTTTTCCAAAAAATACATTGTTGATATATAAACAAAGACATAAAACATTTTGAAAACTATTTCATTGAAGGTATTTATAAAAACATTCATAAAAATATACCCTTTAAAATGAAAAAGTAATATTTTAAGAAATGATGTTAGGTAAGTCTGTACATGTCGTACGAGGTAAATCTATACATGTCGTATGAGGTAAAATGGCTTACAAAAATTTCTTTTAATGGTCAATGGATATTATAAGAATATTCTTGGAACCATTAATAGTAAAAATGGTTTTCAAAGAACACTGATTTCTGACCGAAGAGAGGGTAAAACCAGGATTTTAAATAAACACATTCTTAACTATCATATATACCAATGTGTATAAAAATGGAACCAATAAATTATTATATTATAAAAATATATAGTGTAATAATTCATTTAATCTTCGTGTGGGTTTTATCATAGTATTTCATTATGGAGTTCATAAACACAAACAAGCACGAAAAGTAATTAGATTGTTTAACTAAACTATTATAACTCAGTAACATGGGATCATACACTCCATGCAAGAAAGAATAAATTAAATTAAACTTATAATATCATTAAAATAATGATATTAATGATATAACATGGAAGTATATACCCAATAATAATTATTTTATGTGCATATCAATACAAGAGTTCTAATAAAGGCAATTTGAGACAGAACATTTTTTACCGATTTGGTAACATTGGAAAAAAACCCATGAAAAATGTTCTTAAAACGGATATAGTAATATCAATAAATATTTGTAAAGGATAAATATAATAAAATCATTTCCAATACACACAACACACATATAGAAAAGGTGGAGAACATTGTGGGTATCTCATGAATATAGAATGTGAGAAGAAATCACATTACCTTGTTCCTTGACTATCGTTGTACTCGTTCAAACCACAAATATAATAAATATAAATTTACTAGATATATTTTAATATACTATATTCATATATAAAATAACATATATGGTTTTATTATTACCTTATATTACACTCTTTTTAAACAACCAATGTGAAGGTCTCACTTCGGGCAATATTTTCTTTATTCTTCATATATGTCTTAATATTTTATATTCATGGTCCTTAAAATTATATCCTGATTCCAAAATGTAATCAATGTTATAAATATCATTTATAGAAATTATATTTTTATTATAATAATACATATAATATTTATTTATGAAATGGATGACTCTGTTCATGGAGACGGTAGGTCGTACGTAAGCATGAATGTATTTTTGATTAATTGTCATGTTGAGAGAAAGTAAAAGACATATATGTATATATATGACAGTGTTATAGTTGATTTATGATATCATATATGTAACACCCCATGGTTTACCAACTAAATTGAAATTCATGAAACTTTGTTTTATGTGGATTATTATAAACTAGTAATCGAACATAAATATTCAGCTTCTATGATTTGAATTTTGAAAAACAGTCTTCTGCGGTTATGATCAGTGAGTTATTTTGAGTTTGATAGAACCATGTTGTTTTTTGTTGAATAGTAGAATACCCTTTTTAATAGGAAAATGAATAGTAATATGTCCCTTTATAAATATTAAATCTTTTTATTATTATTATTTCATAAGGTTATAAGATAATGAGATAATGATTATTTTTATAAGGTGATATAAAATCAAATATTGTTTTAAATTTTATTGGTAGAAAATATTATTTTATTTAAAATTTATAATATTCATATTAAAAAATATATTTATAAAAAATAGAGTTCATTTTTTAATTCCACATGTTGACGAATGGTCAGAGTGAATTTTTGGTATTTTTTTCTGATTTTTTTTATTTTTAGTGAATAGGGAAATCTAATAATTACGAAATATGATAAATAAATGAATTTATGCATCATTATTGAGTAAAAAATTATGTAAATTTCCATTGGTGTGAATTTAGATGATCGTATTACAATTTTCGGTCACATTAATGAATATTATTCATTGTCTTGAGATAAAAATTTAACTAGTGATTAAAATAATGTAAAATCCCTCAACTCCTCCACTAGAAATAGCACACTCACCCCCTCTTCCTCTCACACTTGTCATATCATGATCCATGTCTACGTTCTACAAAATATTCTTTCCAATATTATTACATACATCCATGACCTATTGGTCGCACCAAAAGTCCCAAACTAAAGGCCTTAAGGAGGATCTTAATGAGAAGAGATCAAGAGGTAAAAATCCATGTTTATTTTCAAGTGATTTATTTTTAATTATTTTCATTTATTATACTCTATTATCCAACCCTTATACAAGGGGAATGAATGATTAAGAGTCCAATATATTATGAATGTTATAATATTTATGGAAAATTGTATATTTTATCCTTCCCAATTTCCCCTTTTATTCTAAAAATAAGAACACCATTTGTGATGTTCCGTTTTTCCAAAATCGTGGATGATGTGTTTTCAATTTTAAATTATTACCTTCAAAAATATTTGTAAAAGTGTTTTAATGGTTTTATTGTATTTTAACATGTATGATATAGACTATCTTATATTCCTTAATTAACTTATATACATACTATTAATGGTATATGATGAAACGGGTTCTGATTATCAAAGAAACACCAAAATGATTTAAACAAATATCATCAATGTTTATCTTGTGATTCATTACCATACCATATAAAAAATGATTTATTGAATAATTTAATATTCCTAAAACATATGTATTATATATCATTCCATGTCTTTAATTTCAATTTCCATACGATGAGATAATCATATACAATCTGTCTATAGAAATCATGTAATGAATGCATCCAAACTAATAGAAGGAAGACAAAAATAATATTTAAAGGGTGAAATTATTTTATGAAATGATCATATAAGATGTTATAAACATGAATATTTTTGTTTAAAATTTATATATCACTATTTTATCAATTATACATGAGGATTAAACATGTTTTAAGTAAGAACCCAAGGTAATGGAATTCCTAACCCGATTTACTTTCTTTAGGATAAGCGTCTACTTGATTTTTTATGTTGTATTAAAATTGTTTGTTTGATTAATTTTGTTAATATTATGTATAATGAGGTCTATCTATATTGTATATTCATATTACATCCACACTATAAATTCTCACTTCAAGTATATGTTATTTTTAGAATATTTTCTTCTAAAATCCCCTTTTAAATTATATTTTCTAAAATTCAAAAGAAATATTTTTATGAAATTATTCATGTTGTATGATTATGTTATTGTTTTTGGGAATTATTTATGATGAAGGTTTTTACATATATCTCAATCTAATGAATTCGGTAATTGTAATTTGGAGGTCTTCCATATGGTTACTACAAGTTTAACAGTGATGGTTATACAATATGGTAGGCATGATGGATACATTGTAAGGTAGCTGTGAGGGTTACAAATTTTATGTTAGCACAGTGGTTCACAATATTATGTATTTAATTCCCCATTATACCTTTACGTTTATTTTTTCTTCTTTATATTTTGTATAAATATCATTGAAATATCAAGTTTCATAAATTATGTATATATGGGTGAAAAATAAGGCTTTTTGATAATGATTTCATATGTTTACAAGTATTCATTGGATAATATTTTATTAAATTTTGTTATATCTCATACGAATATTTTTGTGCTGAGCCAATGATTTTATGTGATTTTCATAAGTTATATATATTTTTAAGACAAATTAGGAATCCAAGATAAATTTAATGAATATTTGTCACGGAAAACATGTTTTATTTGAAACGATTATTATTTTGGATAAATGGATGATGTGTTTGTCATATATTATCTATATAAATATAAAATGTTTTTTACATATTATATCCCAATTATCTAAGACTCTAAACATGAAAAGAGCTTTTATATGAATGGAAGTGAGTTCTTGACTAAAATTTACAATTATATAATGTAATATGGTGGGGTAAAAATGATATATATCATATGTATTCAATAAACCTATCCTTAATACAATCCATGTATTGTATGATAGAATCATATTACTTTGAGGGGGTTGTAGGCCACACATCCTCAAACCAAATTATCATATTTACATAAGAAGGAAATCTTGAAGGAATGTTACTAATAAAAATTTCTGTAGTATAAAGACATTATAAATATAATATATATCATATATAAATATATAATCTATCATAATGGACACTATTATAGGTGGTAATAGAAAACTGAACAATCATTGTTTTGTGAGGTAGTAGTTCGATGTTAATAGAAACATTACATTCCTTACGTATTAGATAGTGGTTTGTGTAAGTTCAATTCGAACAATTAGAAATAAAAATATCCTACTATATATAGTATATTATTTTATAAAAACTTCGAAAAAATAATATTTAATGGGGGTGGATGAAGAAAGTAAAAAAAATATTCTTGAGAGAATCTGTTACCTCTTAATTAGGTAAATCCTATCAGTTTGTGAAAAAATGATACATTACATTGCCTTCTAACCAAAAGGGAGATTAAAAGAGGAATATAGGGTTTTTGTGAAGTGGATTTTCATAGAATTGGTAGATGTTAAGTGGTTTTAATAGTTTGAGTAAGTGGTAGTGGTGGTCTCCTTTTATAGAAAAGGAAAAGGGCACAAATGGAATTCTTCGAAACAAGTTAGTTGTAAAAAAAATTAACCAAAAAAAGTCATACTAAACCAACTAATAAAAAGAATGGAAATATTATTTCCAAAATATAGATATAAAATTGGTTTTGGACAAGTGTATTGGTGTTTTGTGCTCTTTATTTTAAGGTTTAGTCACTTATTATGTTTAATATATCCTTAGTCACCGTTATTAATATTATTCACTTTTACTTATCATTTCAGTCAAAAATTTACATTCTCTTATTGGAATCTAAATATAATACTGAATACAACGTTTTTTGTTAGATTTTATAAATTCAATTTATAGAATTGTAATGATTAATATTACTACCAATCCAGCATAAATTATGACATAAGAGGTTTCTAAAGTTGAAAGAAGTTGAAAAGACCAGAATGTTTGAATATTCAATTTCAATGTGAAACTGATTCTAATGAAAAAAAATTGTATTAATATATTTTCTATTGATATAATTTGTCCTTATAAAAAATTGATAATATCATTTAACATTAGTAATTAATTAATTAAAAGGGATGTTTTTAAATAAAAAGCAGTTTTTTTTTCAATATTCATCAAAAATTGATATTACTCAGAAAAATCAGTAAAAGAAACCAAAGGTTAAATTAAGTGTTCTAAATTAAAAATTGATGTTTATTATATCAAATTAGAATTATTAATGTCTATAAAATTTATTTTATAATTCTTCACAAGACATTACAAGTAGTTTTTTTAGAAAATAATATTTTTAAACATATAAGAACATTAACAAAAATTATATCTTTTATTTCATATATGATTTTTTTTCTATAAAACCATAATAAATATTATTTAAAAAAGTATTTATCACTATTAATTCATCTATTTTTAATATTTAGTTTATTATTATCTTGATTAAAAAATAAATACAATGAATTGATGTTTCATATAATCATCGGTGTGGCATGTAATATACACCAAGTCGTTGTTGCGATAGCGTAAGAAAAGATTGTATTGCACATAGCGCAAGACAATTTGGAAATCATTGTAGTTCAATACATGTTGGTAATGCATATAGCACAAGTGATATTAGTGTTCTTTAAAATATTTGACATAGTGTTTTAATATATATATATATATAACTATTTCTAGAGTCACATGTAAATGAACAATTTTGAAAAGATAAATTAATTCAAATAATATATTTCACAAAATCTCATGGTGATACATTATACACCCTTTAAGAAACAATTTATCCCTCTAAATTTTCATGGGTTATCTATTGTTTTAATACTTGAAAGGTTTATTCATAGAAACCGACATCATAAAAATGAATACTAGAAAGTCCATTAAAAAGGGAATGTTAGAAAAATAAACGAAACAAAAAGTAACATATAACTAGGTTCTCAAATAGGTTAGTAGTGGAGATTGGACATGATGGAAAACATAAATATCTATAGGTATTTATTAAGGACATCAACCATAAACAAGTGAATAATAAAAGAAAACATGAGGAAATAAATTTCTAAAATCATTGTGGATTTATAAGGCTATCAGTTGAACCAAAATTACGGTATTTAGACAAAAAAATATATTGATCACTATCCTAACATTTAGTAATTATTTTATTTACCATGAATATAATGAAAATTGGTTTCTTGATATATTTCAATAAAAAAATCATACATCAGTTGTGATTTTATAAATTTCGATGTTATCAATTTCTTCATATAATGGACGTCCAGAAAATAATATTGATAAATGAAGTTATGAAATACAATTTTTGAAAATATTAAGGCCCATTAATGAATTAAAATCATAACTATGTATCTATAAAATTTTATAAAATAAAAATAGTTAATATATAAATCTCTTAACAATATATGTAACAATATTATTTCATCATAAAGAATTAAACATTAAAAATAATTATGCATTAGTCATGACATCGTATAGGCCAGTGGAAGGTGTGAAACCTTTATCACCATTAAATCATGGGTTCAAGACATGTGGCCTTGTTATAATTGATTCTTTTTTAACTGACATGCATGATTTATTTTTCTGGAACAACTCTAATATAATTTCAAAAAAATAAAAAAGGCACAAACATGAAATATGGTTTATCTATGAATAGCCTTTTAACAAGGGTTTAAAATTCATATTCATTGTATGAATACTTACCTAGAAGTTTAACTAAATATTTTCATGAATGGATTACATTAAACCCTTCAAAAAATTTGAAAATACAAAACACTAGAAATATATTCATGAAATCATGTGGACATTGATTCCCCCATATATCACAAAGTATCTCTTGGTTTTGACATTCCAATCATATGAATACCCACTTGGTAAATTACAATTAAATACCTTTGGAAATCCTGAATGCTTTGTTATTCCAATGATTACTAGATATTTTCATTACATCCAACAAATTATAAATATCATTCTTGATAACATATAATGATTTTTCAATAATTAGTTCTCAGGTAATCTGTATTATCCAATTTACTTATTCATATCCAATATATCATTATCCAAATATCATTATTGAAATTTTTGGAATTAATTAAAGGATCCATTAACTTAATCAAAATATTATCATTCCATGACATCACTTTTCCATATATTAAATTCCATTTTATATTTTCTTTTCAACCCATAATGATATATTATACTAAAATCACGGATACATTTCCGGATTCATATAATATAATCAGTGAATTCAAAAACATCAATGCTTCATTGATCTAAAATTATTCACAAATCATTAATCTATATTTATTAACTTATTCTATATTAAATATTTCCTATAATATTAATATGAATCATATCTTATAGTTCTTCAGCCTCAATATAATAATGATTATTATATTTAATGTAAACATTAGAAGAAGAATGTCATGTATCTTTCACAAGTGGTCAGCTATCTTGTTATATTCAGATGTATAACCAACACTAATACCAGCTTCATGAATCTCTTTATAATATTTTACTTTGGAAAATAGTTTTTGTAACACCCCAAGCTTCCACGGTACGTTTCCCTTCGAATAATGCGATAGCGTGTGTTGTACGCAACCTCGAGTTCTAACACACACCACAACTAATTAAACTAGCCGTTGTGAATAGTAATACCTACTTTTTGAAATCATATATATTTTATATTTCAAAATGGACTTCATTTTTGGATTCGGAATATTGAAATTAGCCTAGGCTGAAATTTTGGTACTTTTCGGATAACTTTTATATTTTGATGAATAGTGAAAATTACTAAATTTTAATTAAAAACAACTTTTTTAATCAAAATAATTAATAGTGATAAATTGTGAATTTGAGTGGTTTTAAAGTATATTTAGAATATATTTTTACCATTTAATATAATGTTGGTCATTGGACATAATTTTACAATTAAACCGAACATAAACAAGTGTCAATCTTTTGATAGTTATTACCTCTTAAAAACACGCTTTTTGTTTTGACAGCGGGAATTAATTTTAAAATAATTTCTTCCACTTCTGTGTTTTGAATTTAGAAAAATGGATTCCATATTTGGAATCAGGATGTCCAAATTGTGTAAATAGGTAACTTTTATTTTTAGACATTTTGAATAATTACTGTGGTAAATATTTTATTTAACATGGTTAAGGGTAAATCCGGTAAATAAGGGTTAAAAAAATAATATTATAATAATACAAAATTACCCTAAAACGTGTCCTAACCTTATTGGTGGACACATACCCGACCAGGAGCATCCTTGGGTCAATTTGGGGACCCCTTGGAGCTACTTGTATGTGGTAGGGACACTTTATATTAATAAAGTTAAAATAAAAATAAAAATGGCATAAGCTTACATCTTTTAGAAGAACAATTTTTACATAGGGTTATACATGTTGGATTTTCGATTATAAATATTAATTAGAAAGATAAAAAGATTTCCTAAATAATTATATTTTATTTATAATTTTTAGACATCATATAATTTAAATTATTAATGACACAATAATGATGCAATGTTTACCTCATTAATAAATCATTTAAATAAATAAGATTATAATGATTAAAATATTATCTAAAACCTGTCCAATTCTTATTGGTTGATGTTATTTAGAATAGGAGTCATCTTATATTCGACCTAAATGTTTTTTGGACCATTATAAACCGAATATAACTATATTATAAAGTAATACTTTCACTCTTTCCTAAAGAGCCCCTCTTCTCCCTTATAAAAGGAGACCACTTCTACTCATTCCTCACACCTCTCAAGCCACTTGGCTCGTCCAAACTCTTCCCAACTAAGCTCCCCAGATCCCTCTCCTCCTCCTTGAAGCTTCCCCTTAGGCAGAAAGCATTTCAAGAAGTCCTTTGGTTCCAACCAAAGTGAGTTACCTAAATTAAAGGTAACGATTTCTCTTAAATTATTTTCATTTATTTTGCTTCTCCAACCCCCAAAATCTTTTTATTTCCTTTCTTTTGTAACAACACCAGTATCCACAATATACTAGGATGTTGTTATAAGAAGTATTAAAACTACACATACACACAACTCCATCTAATGGATGATGAACATAATGTTTCTGTGGATGGCAAACTAACGCCTCACGAAACGATGATTGTTCAAATACATCTTACCGCCTCTCATGGTGGCCATTATGATGGAACTGTAATTAAATATGATATTAATGATATATATTTTATATATAAGCTTCTGTAATTCCATTTTATTTCATACCCTTATTCGTTTCATGTTGTATATACATACGATAATTTCATTTGAGGAAGTGCGGACTACCGCCCACTTAAAATGATATGACTCGTTCATACCACACATGGAACGTATAAAGGATGGTGTTAATGAACTTAAGTAACATATATAAAATATTATATTATACTGTAATAATAATATACCTATGTATCATTTGGATTAAATTCTTTTAAAATGAAAAATTAAATCGAAGTAGCGTTCGTGCGTACGTGCGGACTACCGTCTCCACGAACGCGATGAGATTCATTGTCCATCATATCCATTCAAGTATAATTATAATTTGATGATTTAAAAATAGTATCTAAGGAATTTATATCATTCTGGATATAAATAATATACATCCCATTAATAACGAATATGGCTCACATAACAAAGAATATAAAGTAAAATGAACCCGTTAACACCCGAAATGACGATAATTCTAAGATATTATTAACAAATCAATGTTAAAAGATCATATATGATATCATATTAAAGTAAATGATTCTTGTATTATTCAATAACAATTATTTCACCATTATACAGGAGGTAAACCTACCATCGACCAAGGAAAAATTACAAAGTAAGGGATTCTCTTATCTCACTTTCAATTCCGTGAGATTTACATTGTTCGCTACTAAATTATTGGAAGTGGTGTATTGTGTACTTCCATTTGATATAAATTATCATGATTCACTTTATATTCATGTTATTCTGTAAATAATTTGGTGGTTATTAACTTTTGTCCATGCGACTCAGTTGATTAACGTGGTAAGGGATTTTCTTATCTCACTTTCAATTCCGTGAGATTTCCATTGTTCGCCACTAAATTATTGAAAGTGGTGTATTTTGTACTACCATTTGATATATATTATCATAATTCTCTTTATATTCATTTTATTCTGGAAATAATTTGGTGGATATTAACTTTTGGCCATACGACTCAGTTGATTAACGTGGTAAGGGGTTTCTTGTCTCACTTTTAATTCCGTGAGAATTCCATTGATCACCACTTAATTATTGCATGTGGTGTATGTGTACTGCCCATGATTGTATTCATTGTGTAATATACTTTATTTTATGGGTATTTACATCATCATGGTATGATCTTTCTTTCATGGGTGTTTGTTTCGTAAGTTACCTAATCGATAAGGGAATTTGAGATTTCAATTTCCACTCATTTGGCTTTACGCATATTTCATTGATTATACTACCCCAAGATTATGTGTGGAATCACTATTCATTTGATTATGTCATAATTTACACTCCCCTTCCTGTGGATACACTTTTGATACACATAATCACTCCATTGAAAATTCTCAAGTCATTGATATGAATTTGATAAGAGTAATTTTAACTCAATCTGCATTTGTTGAGTTAAATATCCAATTCATTGGTGTTGTATTTACAAGAATATGTGTGAATGTCATCTGATTGATTTACACTAAATATCCCATCATATTTAGTGTATTTATATTTTTCACACATAATTATGTCGTTGATTTATCCTTAACCTAAGGATACAGCCTTTATGAGAGATTTCATCTCAATTTAAATTCCATTGAGACTTCTTTGTTGTTATACACCAAATCACTTTTATGTGGTGTATATAATGTACTTTGACATAGTATATCAGGAATCCCTTTATTCTCATGATATTACAAAGTTTTTATTACCTCAATTATTTTTATTCAAGTGTCACTCTTTTGGTTAGAATCTCTAACTAAAATACCATTTTTAAATGTTTTAAAGACTTATTCCTCTAAATCTTTTTCATTAATGTCCATGTTTTAAAAAATGGTTTTAGGGATTTATTTATATGGACATTAAAGTTTAGAAATTAAAACTCCTTTTAAAAAGTTTCAAAGTGGTATGGGACACTTTGATTCAAAAATATATTTTTAAATGGCTTCTTGACAAATAGTGTGAGTTTTAAATGATTTCAAGAAAAAGGGGGATATTTCTCTCAAATAGTTTTGATGATTATTTTCATCTATGTCAACATCCTTCATTATTCATGATTGAGGTTAATGTGATACAATACAATCTTCCATATTGTATCAAATGAGTTATATTTGACTGTGGATGTTCTATTTTTATACCATTCATGGTTTGTGGTTAAAGTATTGACATTTCGTATGCTAGTTTTAATACGAATGTTTATTTTATGCTTAAACCTATTCATATGAGGAATGCATTGGACTTAATAGGTGACGGGTGGATCCCGCTATAGCTCCTCGATGCATCGGTAGGTCTCATGAGACAAACTAGTGTCTTGGCACAAGGCCTTGACAAAATCTTATTTGTAGTCTTGGCACGAGGCCTTGGCTAAGTGGTTATGATAGTCTGGCATTATGCATTCCAACATTATGAAAGTGGATATTGATATTGCATGTGATCATTCGACTAGTAGAATATCCATGTGAGTATGTAAATGGCATTATTTCATTTTACCTTTGCCATTTTATGCTGAAGTTCAAGTTTAAAAGGCTTTTGTTTTAGTTATAAATTGCCTTAAGTGTTTATGCTTATTTATGAAAGCTTATGCTATAATGTTATCCTTACTGAGCATCTGAGCTCACCCCTTTCAATGTTTTATTTTTCCCAGGATTATGAAGAAATAATTTATGAATGACCTGCAGGGATAGTATGAGGGGATATGAAGACAAGATGTTTTTTTATGATGTAATGTAAAAAAATTATGGATGTATCTAGTTATTCCAAGGCTACTAAACTAATCGATCTATCGAGACTTGATCTTCCTCGGGATCATGCCAATGTAATGTAATAATGCACCGACTCTGGGTAACTGGGGTCGGGGCGTTATAGTTGGTATCAGAGGAAGATTAGTACAAACCTTGGAAGCTAGATTTAGATAAACTCTGATTAGAGCACGTAAACCTAAGATGAACTTTGAGGATTAGTATAGAAGAACTTCCTAGAATTTTGGTATTGTAGATATTTTGTGAGTTTTCCGAGCAATACATCCCTGTCTTTATACGAGCAGGTAGAGGCGGCTCTGGCACAGATGTACCTAGGGGTAAAACCCAAAAACACCGCTTTGAGCTAGACTCGAACGGGAACTGGTGCACGACAACGGGCCTTGCTGCACTCTTGGTTACGACACTCCCGGGGGATATGCTTTGGTAAATTCACAAGATTAGTATAAACCATTATTAAGGGAATACAAAAAAAATGCCCCTAAGAAAAAATGTCGGCAAATAAATAGTGGATTACCTAGATTTTAACATAGGGTACCCCAAGTTAGCATATATTGTTCAATTACAAGATTATCCTATTATGTCTATTTTTTTACATTGTTATTAGATAAGTATTCAAAAAAACCCTAATTGTATTTTCTTTTGTTAGTTGAAACATGGAGGGAGCAAGATCACGAACAACTCTTCTCTCTCTTCCTGAAGAACTACTTACAATTATTATCCAGAAGTCATGCGCAGACGATGTTGAAACTTTTTCAAATGTCCAAGTTACATGCAAACAACTTTATGAGACATCCAATACCTCTAGCATTGCACGATTATTTCAAGGATCAAGTACCGACTATGGGATAATGTTGCGCTCTCAACTTTCTTACCACGCTAAGCGTGGGAAGTACCATCAGGGTCTTTTCAAATTATTCACTTTATCTCAAAATTACGATGCACTAAATGATTTTCTAGATGCTGCAGAAGAGGGAGACCTTCGAGCAGCCTATATGTATCAAATTATATATTTATGTCTTTTGGGATATACGAAAACTGATTTACCAAAACCTTATTTTGAAATATTTGATGATGAATCAGTGAGAATTTTTCTAAAAAAACATGTTAAAGACGATGTGTCAAAATTATATATAAGAAATACCTATTTTTTTATGATGCATCGATGCTTCCATCAATATAATCCAAAATGGATGAGGAGTTTTTGGGTAAAGGAAGTAGATGATTTTGAAAAATTACTGAGGTACCATTGTGACACATGAATGCATTCTACCAAAAGGCAAATCCGCCTAGTCTCTCCAGAGTTCATGTTGTGATCCACATACCTCTAGTGACAAAATACATGCCTGACCCAATGCATGTACTAACCTATGAATAATTATAACTGGAACTCGATCTATCTTATTGTGAAGAGCCTATCAGAATTCATCATACCAAAGATCAAGTGTTGAGAAACCGGATGACTTGTCTGGTAGAAGATCTATGGAGAAATCATAAGATGGAAGAGGCAATGTGGGAACCCAAGGAACATATGATGAAGAACCTATGTGGAAATAAATGGATGGTGAAATGTTTAAAAGTGTTAGTGCTCTTTATTTATGGGATTAATTTGGAATAATTTTCTCTTGTATGTGTAAACCTGCAATTTATCATGTGAAAATGATATCTGAGGAAGAATTATCTTTTCTGTTGCGGATATAGTTATAAATAACCATTTTGTCTTATATGATCATTGGGTTTGAGGAAATTATAAGTTATTATAATTTGGGATGAAATTGCAAGGTATGATATAACATTTGTGGTTAAATTATGTTATTTTGAGGAATTTATCTCATTTTGGTAATATTATAAGATATAGTTTTTGAAAAAGGACAAAACGTAGACCGTGTGACAACCCGTCGCGTCGGACAAAGCTGTGGGAATCGAACCCACAACCAAAGTGCGATTGGGATTTATCGCCTACCACTGGACTACGTGAAGTCCCTGGTTAGTGTGACTATTTTTTTTAGTTAAATGATTTTATTGATCAATAATAAGTTAATTTTGGTTCTTATTTCTAATCAAATGAATACCCTTGGTATAGGAAAATGATTTGGTGCTTAAGTGGTAAATATTATTTTGGAAGATGTTCGATTTGTTGGGAACACTATATTCCCAAGGAAAATAGAATACTATGGGGTTTCATTTTAGGATTAATGGTAGATTTTTATCTATGTTTTTATTGTGGATTTATAGTGATTTGGGTTATTTATGGAAATGATTAACCTATAATAGAGAATATGTGATTAGGTTAATTACTTTTGAGTATGTGACTTTCATTTGGAGATAAAATTTAACATGGGAGACTACATAATCAAATTCTTTAATTCTTTGGGTTATATGGAAGGATTTTAAGGACAATTGATTATTGAATGGTATTTATTTAACTTTGGGGTATTGTTGGTTTAATTTTAGAAATTAAGATTAGTGCATATTTATCTCAATGAATATCCTTTTGGGGGATCATTAGATCATTCACTTACCATTTTGGTTCTGATTAATCTTCAAAGACAATGTAAATATATGGTTTATCCTGCATGGATCATGTGATTCTATAGAAGTTTATTCTAGCTCTTCCAGTGTGACCAAGTCTTCTTGAATACTCATCGTTTAAAAAAAAAATTGAGTTAGTGGTGGAAATTTATTAAAGAGTGAAAATTTACTTAAAATGTAAGTATATATCATAATGTTCTTAGTCAATATCATAAATGAATTCCTCTTCCTTATGTAATGTAACTTTAAAAAAAAATGTTGTCCGTTTACTTTCCTACTAGGGGACTAATGGTCGTTTGTCCCAACACAAGTTTGTGGTTTTCTCATTGTTAACTTTCTCCTGATCATGATTTCTATCCCTCTCCATCAGAACTTGACACTTAGTTTATCATCCATATCCATGTTTTCTTACATGGAATCCTAGTATGGGTTATCTTGGATGACCCTTATACCTCTCTTTCTTTCTTTTAAAGTGATAGTTTTATTGACTCTTTTTCCGATGTGGGACATTCCATTATATTCCCAAGCAAAATTTTAAAAATTGCGAGGACGCAATTTATTGAAGGAGGGGAGAATGTAACACCCCAATCTTCCACGGTACGTTTCCCTTCGAATAATGCGATAGCGTGTGTTGTACGCAACCTCGAGTTCTAACACACACCACAACTAATTAAACTAGCCTTTGTGAATAGTAATACCTACTTTTTGAAATCATATATATTTTATATTTCAAAATGGACTTCATTTTTGGATTCGGAATATTGAAATTAGCCTAGGCTGAAATTTTGGTACTTTTCGGATAACTTTTATATTTTGATGAATAGTGAACATTACTAAATTTTAATTAAAAACAACTTTTTTAATCAAAATAATTAATAGTGATAAATTGTGAATTTGAGTGGTTTTAAATTATATTTAGTATATATTTTTACCATTTAATATAATGTTGGTCATTGGACATAATTTTACAATTAAACCGAACATAAACTAGTGTCAATCTTTTGATAGTTATTACCTCTTAAAAACACACTTTTTGTTTTGACAGCGGGAATTAATTTTAAATTAATTTCTGCCACTTATGTGTTTTGAATTTAGAAAAATGGATTCCATATTTGGAATCAGGATGTCCAAATTGTGTAAATAGGTAACTTTTATTTTTAGACATTTTGAATAATTACTGTGGTAAATATTTTATTTACCATGGTTAAGGGTAAATCCGGTAAATAAGGGTTAAAAAAATAATATTATAATAATACAAAATTACCCTAAAACGTGTACTAACCTTATTGGTGGACACATACCCGACCATGAGCATCCTTGGGTCAATTTGGGGACCCCTTGGAGCCACTTGTATGTGGTAGGGACACTTTATATTAATAAAGTTAAAATAAAAATAAAAATGGCATAAGCTTACATCTTTTAGAAGAACAATTTTTACATAAGGTTATACATGTTGGATTTTAGATTATAAATATTCATTAGAAATCTAAAAAGATTTCCTACATAATGATATTTTATTTATAATTTTTAGACATCAAATAATTTAAATTATTAATGACACAATAATGATGCAATGTTTACCTCATTAATAAATCATTTAAATAAATAAGATTATAATGATTAAAATATTATCTAAAACCTGTCCAATTCTTATTGGTTGATGTTATTTAGAATATGATTCATCTTATCTTCGACCTCAATGATTTTTGGACCATTATAAACTGAATATAACTATATTATAATGTAATACTTTCACTCTTTCCTAAAGAGCCCCTCTTCTCCCTTATAAAAGGAGACCACTTCTACTCATTCCTCACACCTCTCAAGCCACTTGGCTCGTCCAAACTCTGCCCAAAAAAGCTCCCCACATCCCTCTCCTCCTCCTAGAAGCTTCCCCTTAGGCAGAAAGCATTTCATGAAGTCCTTTGGTTCCAACCAAAGTGAGTTACCTAAATTAAAGGTAACGATTTCTCTTAAATTATTTTCATTTATTTTGCTTCTCCAACCCCCAAAATCTTTTTATTTCCTTTCTTTTGTAACAACACCAGTATCCACAATATACTAGGATGTTGTTATAAGAAGGATTAAAACTACACATACACACAACTCCATCTAATGGATGATGAACATAATATTTCTGTGGATGGGAAACTAACGCCTCACGAAACGATGATTGTTCAAATACATCTTACCGCCTCTCATGGTGGCCATTATGATGGAACTGTAATTAAATATGATATTAATGATATATATTTTATATATAAGCTTCTGTAATTCCATTTTATTTCATACCCTTATTCGTTTCATGTTGTATATACATACGATAATTTCATTTGAGGAAGTGCGGACTACCGCCCCCTTAAAATGATATGACTCGTTCATACCACACATGGAACGTATAAAGGATGGTGTTAATGAACTTAAGTAACATATATAAAATATTATATTATACTGTAATAATAATATACCTATGTATCATTTGGATTCAATTCTTTTAAAATGAAAAATTAAATGGAAGTAGCGTTCGTGCGTACGTGCGGACTACCGTCTCCACGAACGCGATGAGATTCATTGTCCATCATATCCATTCAAGTATAATTATAATTTAATGATTTAAAAATAGTATCTAAGGACTTTATATCATTCTTGATATGAATAATATACATCCCATTAATAACGAATATGGCTCACATAACAAAGAATATAAAGTAAAATGAACCCGTTAACACCCGAAATGACGATAATTCTAAGATATTATTAAAAAATCAATGTTAAAAGACCATATATGATATCATATTAAAGTAAATGATTCTTGTATTATTCAATAACAATTATTTCACCATTATACAGGAGGTAAACCTACCATCGACCAAGGAAAAATTACAAAGTAAGGGATTCTCTTATCTCACTTTCAATTCCGTGAGATTTTCATTGTTCGCTACTAAATTATTGGAAGTGGTGTATTGTGTACTTCCATTTGATATATATTATCATGATTCACTTTATATTCATGTTATTCTGTAAATCATTTGGTGGTTATTAACTTTTTTCCATGCGACTCAGTTGATTAACGTGGTAAGGGATTTTCTTATCTCACTTTCAATTCCGTGAGATTTCCATTGTTCGCCACTAAATTATTGAAAGTGGTGTATTTTGTACTACCATTTGATATATATTATCATAATTCTCTTTATATTCATTTTATTCTGGAAATAATTTGGTGGATATTAACTTTTGGCCATACGACTCAGTTGATTAACGTGGTAAGGGGTTTCTTGTCTCACTTTTAATTCCGTGAGAATTCCATTGATCACCACTTAATTATCGCATGTGGTGTATGTGTACTGCCCATGATTGTATTCATTGTGTAATATACTTTATTTTATGGGTATTTACATCATCATGGTATGATCTTTCTTTCATGGGTGTTTGTTTCGTAAGTTACCTAATCGATAAGGGAATTTGAGATTTCAATTTCCACTCATTTGGCTTTACGCATATTTCATTGATTATACTACCCCAAGATTATGTGTGGAATCACTATTCATTTGATTATGTCATAATTTCCACTCCCCTTCCTGTGGATACACTTTTGATACACATAATCACTCCATTGAAAATTCTCAAGTCATTGATATGAATTTGATAAGAGTAATTTTAACTCAATCTCCATTTGTTGAGTTAAATATCCAATTTATTGGTGTTGTATTTACAAGAATATGTGTGAATGTCATCTGATTGATTTACACTAAATATCCAATCATATTTAGTGTATTTATATTTTTCACACATAATTATGTCGTTGATTTATCCTTAACCTAAGGATACAGCCTTTATGAGAGATTTCATCTCAATTTAAATTCCATTGAGACTTCTTTGTTGTTATACACCAAATCACTTCTATGTGGTGTATATAATGTACTTTGACATAGTATATCATGAATCCCTTTATTCTCATGATATTACAAAGTTTTTATTACCTCAATTATTTTTATTCAAGTGTCACTCTTTTGGTTAGAATCTCTAACTAAAATACCATTTTTAAATGTTTTAAAGACTTATTCTTCTAAATATTTTTCATTAATGTCCATGTTTTAAAAAATGGTTTTAAGGATTTATTTATATGAACATTAAAGTTTAGAAATTAAAACTCCTTTTAAAAAGTTTCAAAGTGGTATGGGACACTTTGATTCAAAAATATATTTTTAAATGGCTTCTTGACAAATAGTGTGAGTTTTAAATGATTTCAAGAAAAAGGGGGATATTTCTCTCAGATAGTTTTGATAATTATTTTCATCTATGTCAACATCCTTCATTATTCATGATTGAGGTTAATGTGATACAGTACAATCTTCCATATTGTATCAAATGAGTTATATTTGACTGTGGATGTTCTATTTTTATACCATTCATGGTTTGTGGTTAAAGTATTGACATTTCGTATGCTAGTTTTAATACGAATGTTTATTTTATGCTTAAACCTATTCATATGAGGAATGCATTGGACTTAATAAGTGACGGGTGGAGCCCGCTATAGCTCCTCGATGCATCGGTAGGTCTCATGAGACAAACTAGTGTCTTGGCACAAGGCCTTGACAAAATCTTATTTGTAGTCTTGGCACGAGGCCTTGGCTAAGTGGTTATGATAGTCTGGCATTATGCATTCCAACATTATGAAAGTGGATATTGATATTTCATGTTTTCATTCGACTAGTAGAATATCCATGTGAGTATGTAAATGGAATTATTTCATTTTACCTTTGCCATTTTATGCTGAAGTTCAAGTTTAAAAGGCTTTTGTTTTAGTTATAAATTGCCTTAAGTGTTTATGCTTATTTATGAAAGCTTATGATATAATGTTATCCTTACTGAGCATTTGAGCTCACCCCTTTCAATGTTTTATTTTTCCCAGGATTATGAAGAAGTAATTTATGAATGACCTGCAGGGATAGTATGAGGGGATATGAAGACAAGATGTTTTTTTTATGATGTAATGTAAAAAAATTATGGATGTATCTAGTTATTCCAAGGCTACTAAACTAATCGATCTTTCGAGACTTGATCTTTCTCGTGATCATGCCAATGTAATGTAATAATGCACCGACTCTGGGTAACTGGGGTCGGGGCGTTACAGTTTTGCATAATGGTAATTATTTCCATATATGAAAAACCTAATGTCAACCATGTCCTAAGTAGATCACTGCATTGAATTAAACTAGAAATCACTAGGAGAGAAAAACATAGCATATAACAAATCCACATAATCATGAGAAATTATTTATTGGATGTCTACATCATGGCTCCTAATTCATTAATGTATGAAAACATAGTTTTATAAAAGGTTATATATAGCTAAATTATATATAAATACTTCAAGATGGTTTATGTTGAGTATATCAATTTACAAAGCAGGTCCCTTGGGAGTGTTAAACTCAGTTTGAAACAAGGCATGTTGTCGTGTACTAGATTACTCTGAGTCAAACCTAGAACATCTTTTCGACGTTTTTACCCCATGGTATATCTGTATTAGATCCTCATACAATTGTAGTATATAGAAAGGGATATATTTCATGGAATCATCTCACCCTATACATTATAAAAAATCCATGAAATTTTCTTAAATATTAACTCAGCATTATATTTATCTTCTGAAACGTCCATAGACACATCCTTTGAAATATACCAAGGTATCTCACTGATGATTTCTCATCCATGTTTAAAAAATTTGAATAAAACCATCATTTTATACAAAATATAGTGACCAAGGACTAACATACACGGATATTACATCATTTTAGATGAATCTTTAGTACATTGCCAAATATATGTCTGATAACCATAATAGTTTTGTGTATTTGGTAACATAGAAAAAAAATATTTTATCTTGGAGAAATATTTTCCACATATCCCATAAAGATATATAGGTTTAATATATCTACCTAAAACAATTCATTATAAGAGAGAGAATCAAAACATAATAATGGAGTGAGGTCAGATGCCCAATAAGTGTAAAGAAATAAAATACATAATCATAACATGATCAAAATGGAATGAAACATCAACATAACATTTAATGATCATTACCTGCATAATAGTGATTATAATAAAGATTAGAAATTCATAATATATGAATCATAAGAATATATTTAAGATATGATATAAAATAATAATATATGATTAAAAAATTGAGTTTTTGTAGGCACAAATGCATATAATATTTTGAACATGTATTATTAGAATCAAGTTTACTAATTAGGTTAATGAAATGAAATTAGGCCCTCCCATAATCCTTTGGACTAGCATCCATGTCCATGCATAACATTATGGACATGTGATACAGTTCACACATTGTCGTCAAGGAATCACTTCCAAGGCTGCCTTGGCAGTATGGGTTCACTCAACACACCATCTTGGATGTCATGGTTCACTTATATGGGCATCTTGTTAGGATGATTTCACTCCTCATACCATCTCAAAAGTAATATTTTACTCCCATCGCCATATTAGTCTATCTCATGAGATATGAATTATTAAATAATGCATTGGAGGGAGAAAAATGTCACACCCATCTCATAATGGAATCTTACATACATGTACTACAAGATCAAATATAATCATATCATAAACCATGAAATGAAATGTGTCTTATATACATGTAATCTTATCATAAACTATTGAAACATATAAGTTTCATAATCCACCACGACCTGTCCCCCAGGGTCTGTGTCATGACTCCATCAAGCCTGCATCCTAATGACCAGGGTTTGGTGACTGGTGTTGAAGGTGAAAACATGCATATGGGAGGAATTTTCATGAGTACCTATATACACACACATAAAACAACATCACAAGAAAACTGAAAAGGAAAACATGCATACTACTAAACAACCACCGAGTGTAAAGGTACAACATAATATAAATGGGCCACAATACAAAAAAAAGATAACTGAAACAATAGAAAGAACAAGATAAATGGAATGTTGCCTATTAAAATTTCCACCTAATGGGTAAGTGTAGATATGCTGACAGAAGTCCTATAAGCATGTCCTACCAGGCTAATCTCACTAGGCCCCACATAGTCCTAGGACTCTAATTCCTCCACTAAGTTGTCGGTCACCTATACCAGACACAACAAGATCGATCGAAGCCCGTTCAGGGGTGAGTAATCGAATACTCAGTAGGGACCCCGAACCAACAAGGAATGAACGTAATGTATTCTATAAGGAAACCACAATACATGATCACAAAGCATGAAAACTCAGTCAAGGTAAAATCTAGATTATGTAAAGAAAGACTATCAATAAAATCACGAAACACCTGGGGTAGCTGTATTACTCCTCCCCAACGTCCATCGTCGGTATATTTTTCCACAAAAAGTCGCTCCCCACTGTTGGCATTCCTGGTCACACAAAGCGACTTCCCCATTTCCTTAGACTATTGTGGTACTCATCTCAGATAACTACCATGGTTATGCTACATCACACAGAACCACTGCCCAATGTGGGAATGTCGGGTCACACAGAGCCTCTTCCCTCTAGGGCTATTATACTGAGGTACTTCTCCCTGTCGAGAGTATTGTGGGTCTACCGGGTCACACAAATTCTCTACCTATTGTGGGTCTTCCAGGTCACATAGTTCCACTTCCCACTAGGCCACCATAGCTTATCCACAGATGGTATCTTGTTTGCAGTCATCGAGTCTCTGTAAGCTGTAGTATTCCTGCACATAGTTCATATGATTCTGGGAGAACTGCTTCCCATGCCATTAGTCATATTTCAACATCCATTATGTCCTTTTTGTAGTATTCCAAAATACTCGCCTCATCACGAACAACACAAAAATCTTTTCAATTGAGAGCCTATTTTGTTAGTTGTTGGAATTCTTTAAAAACTTGGTTTGATGGTTCAGGAACGGGTCCGACCCGGTTGGACCGTCCCAACCTAGGTCCGACCGACTAGGATCTGGTCTAGAACGGATCCTGCCAGCCTCAGCCCACTAACAGGGAATATCCAACAAGCACATCTCGAGCTTTCCACTACAAGCCATCTTTTCGAAACCAACAAGGCACAACCACGGCCATTATTTCCCCAGGAGACACTAGCTGGCACAACCACTTCAATCTACTGGTCTACGTAGTGGACTGTATCCTCCGGTGTGAAACACGACAGAGTCATGAGTCAAGGTGGTGCTACGTTCATAGGCTGATCCATCCTTCACATGGCGGGCGAGTGGCTACCACCACAATTAGGCACTATCAGTGTCTTCTACAGACCATCAGACGTGCTTTGGGAGTCCATTCTTCGATCCATAGGCTGTTCCGGAGCCCTTGGGTTTCCCTCCTCAATGCCTGGGGTTAAAATCGTCATTGTGATCTATCCCAATGAATATTCATTAGAGTAGTGATATTTTACAAAAATCCTCATTCCAGTAACCAACACTGTTTTCGTACCTTCATCTTTTCATTTCCATCATAAATACATAATATCAGATCATTGTGCTAAAGATTGGTCACACAACGCCCGATCGATCTCCTTTAGTTGAGTCATGGGCCAAGTGAAGGTTGCCCGCAAAAAATGAATGATGGATGGAAGAAAAATGAACAAATCAACAACGATTTAATGGACTACGATCCAGGTTCACGGAGATCATGTTTTTTCCATTAGAAGGGTTAATGAAAAATTCTCCAAAAAGATCTCTCATTAAAACCCTACAGAACAAACCCTCCCACAAGAACATTGAAACCATTGGTCAACCTG
This sequence comes from Viscum album, assembly GCA_963277665.1. Classification (NCBI taxonomy): domain Eukaryota; kingdom Viridiplantae; phylum Streptophyta; class Magnoliopsida; order Santalales; family Viscaceae; genus Viscum; species Viscum album. The sequence continues at coordinate 1,342,469,557 of OY728132.1, forward strand.
TTTGTGGGTTGATCCACTTTCTTGGTATAAAACCATGTATGGGGAAAATAAATTCAAATAACAACCCCTACCTTGTTGGTGATTTTCCTTGAAGCAATCCAACCATGGGGAATCATGTTTGATTGGCGTTCAATGCTCTCTGTTCTCGTTCATTGAGGTTCTTCGATGTCACTGGCGATTCTCCATTGTTTGTCATTTTCCATTGGTTAGAATCTTTATAGGGGTTTTGTCATAGAAATTCCACCTTTTGATCATGATTTCACTAATGCCTTATTCAATTAAAGGAAAAAGAGTTTCACTTTTTCTATTACAAAACGCCATTGCATCATTACACTATTTAATTTATTAAACATCATATTTCTCACACTTCATGTAATGTGTCATTATGATACATGATTACTGGACATTAATGTGTTTAATGTTAATGTGACTTGTTATCTCATTGTTTCCACACCACACCACTCTTGTTCCACCTCCCAATAATTTGAAAAAAATAATAAAATAACATTTTATGTTATTTTATTTTTTCATTAAAATTCTGAAAATTGACTTTTTCGTCGACCCTTGGTAGTCGATTTTTGGTCTATTCTAGGAAAATACTATTGATCTAAGTTCAACAATGCCCTATTATTATGGATTTGAGCATAGATTTTGATGTTAGAAAACCCCATTAAAATATATAGGTTTGAAATGCAGATAACCCATAAATGAGAAACAATTCTCATGAAGGCAATGATATCAAGCACAACACATTCATAGTTTGGATATGAAAGGAACCTTTAGATAATTTTATAAAAAGGTATGAGTAACATAAATGGATGTCAAATTAGACTAATAATAAATTTGAAATACCTATCAAAAAATGTTTCTTAAGGAAAACATTCTTTAATGATTAGAAATTTATTTTTAATATGTAAAACCATTTCAAAACAATTTTCCTAGAAAATACCTTTACATCTTATATGGATGACTTGAAATCATTTAAAAAAGTTTTTCCATGAAAAATAAAAAAATATGTGTCAAAAATTATGAAAACACATTTTATTTGAAAACATTTTGAAAAAAAACATAAATATTTATAACCTTTTGAAAACAATTCATTTGATAATACTTGGATAAATTTTATATAATTTTTAAAAATGTTCTCAAAACAATTTTCCATGAAAACGTATTAAAGTATCTTGAAAAATGTTTTGAAAATAATATTTCATGTAAATAATTTAATAACACATAAATAATAATTTAAAAGGTTTTCGAAACCATTTATTTGAAAATAATTTAAAAGAAACACTTCCTAAAAAATAAACCATTTAAACATGAAAACGAAGCTTCATATAATTGAATGCGGGTAAATCCTTAGAAGTTGTATGAGGTAAAATTAATATTCATTTTTCACTGTAATAATGCTATAAAATTCCACTAATTAGAAAGATATAAGAAGATTCCGTTTAAATTGTGAATAAAATATGGGTGAACAATTTCATTTTTGGATAATAAGGCATTAGAAGAATATTAATGGTTAACCTTTTTTAAATAATAGTCATGAATGAACACATCATTCCCATCGAAGAGAGGGTAATGTCAGAATTTCCTAAAAACACTTTCATAAAATTCATATATACCAAAGAGTAAAAATTGAACCAATACATTATTATATTAAGAATATCTAGAGGATAAAATAATCCATAAATTTTCCTGAGGTATTTATCATAATATTTATCAATGAAATCATAAACATAAATAATATCGAATCGAGATGAGAATGATCCAATAAACTCATGTATCTTGGTAATGTGGGATAACAAGCTATAGGTAAATTGTATTAATAGATTTAATATTTACTTAACATAACCATATAAGATATGAAAAAAGTATATATTCATCGAATAATACATTTATTATAAGTAATAGAGTGACATATTCGAATTTTTATTTACATAAATCATATTAATTATTCATTTTAATAATATATAAATTAATTTCATATATTTTTGAATCATGAATTTTTAGTGTTGAAACACATATATACAATATAATAAATAGAATTATTAGAGAATATTCCGATTCATATCACATTATTATTAACTTTAGTTACACTATTTTTTACATAATGAAGTTAAAAATAGTTATTAATATTACAATTCATAGTAACAAAATTAAATGTATTTTTTTGAAAATAAATACATATTGATTCCAAATATTTAATTTACTCTTAAAATTTTAATTCCTAGAATTATCGAAAATTAATTAATGATTAAAATGAAAAATTAAATGAAATAAAAGTATATAGAAAATAATTAGGAAAGAAATTATTAAATAAAAAATGAATATTTTTGAATAAAATGAAAATAATTTTTTAATATATAATTAAATAAAACATTATTAAAATTGAGAGAAAATTCAATGTTGATGTGGTTTTAAATTTTTAATATATACTAAAAAGAAATGACAATTTTAAAAAAAAAATTAACTATTTAATAAAAATTAAATCCATTAAGATAAATAAATAAATTTATCGCCAATTTTTTTTTTATTATGAAATAAAAAATTTTATTTCAATTTATAAAATTAAAATTTCATAATTTATAAATTAATGTTTTAAATATTTCAAAATATGAAAATGTTTTTTAACTAAGGATAAATATTTTATATTTTATATTAAATAATATTTAATATTTTCTGTCTAATATAACTATATAAAATATAAGTCATTAATTCCAATAATTAATTAATTTAATTTGTAATATTACACGAGTTGATAAAAAAGAGATACCCAATTGGAGGTGAACAAGGGGGAATAAACACATTTGAAAATAGAAATTATATCATTGAACTAGATGTGGTCCGTTAAGACCCATTATTTTTGAAAACCATTAACTAAATCCAATATGTGGGGTTAAATCCACACCCCTTTTATAAAACATCCTTAAAAAATTCTACTTTACCATTTTATTATAAATTCGGGGAGTTCGATAAGATTGGTCTTCATCCTTTTTGATTGACAATAATGATATTACTCAGACATTAATTCAAAATAATTCAAATATATATATTGAATAATTTGATTATGTTTATCTAAAATAAGAAATCCATATTGAACAATTTAATTTCATTAAGTGAAAAAATTATTTCTTACTATAATTAAAAAAAATATAGTATAATATTACATATGATTCAAAAAAGTTATAAAAAAATATAATATGTTCAACTTAGTATTTTTAATTGATTTATTTTAGTTATTAATAAATATTATTTGTAGGAAAAAAATTGAAACAATATATTTATTCTTATATAATGATAATTTCAAAAAATTAAATGTTTCTAGAAAAATCTATTTTTTACTATTCAAATAAAAAAACTATTATTTTAGAAAAATTATAAAAATAATAATTTGAAGCTAATAATTTTTTTCGAAATTAAAATATTATTTTAATATTTTAAAATATAAACTATTTAAATAATAATTAATATTAATTCAATTTAATAAAAAAATTCAACAATTTATTATTTTTGAATATTAAAATATGAAAATCTAACTTATATAAATTTTTATTTCAAATCAATTATAAACTAAATTGGTTGTAACTAATTATTAATTTATAAAATAATTTATCAACATTAGGAATATCCTTCCTACAGTATGAATTCAAATCACCTCAAAATTAAATTTGTATGAAAATACATTTCAATGCAACAAATAATATTTTGATTCAATTTAGGTATACTATTTTAATTTTATTCATATTAATAATAGAGTACATTTCATAAAGAGGCTTATCAAATTAAATACAAATAATTCATTGGGAATGTGTTAATGGTTATACATAAATATTTAAATTTAATCTAAATATTTAATTGATTGATTAAGGAGTGGTGTTGCATTTGGAGAAATCTATTGAATACATTGAATTATTTAATATTTTTCATATTTTTTATTATTTAGTTTTTATAAATATATCATTACTATATTGGGGGAATTATAATATAATTTTGGTATATTAATATCATAACTATAATTCGAAGATTAAATGAAGAATAATATATCACAAAAATTCAATGTTGCTACTATAATTTGAGATTTGTTTTATGTTATATTCAACCAAGTTATATTAATTTATGGGATGAAATAATCATTAAAATAGTTGTTCTTAATCAAAATGGATTTTAATTTTTACTAGATTTCATGATTTATTAGTATAAAATAACATATCTTAATAAAATTTGAAGTTAGTTTCATGTTTTCCTTTTTGTTAATTGATATTTGAAGATCAAAAGTCCCAAAATTATTTCCATATAAAAAATATTTATAGAATTCAACAATTGTGTATTTTTCTACCATTTTTGTCGTAAATAAACATTTTTAGTAATAAAAATCATATTAAATTCTCTATATTTATTAATGAATTATAATTTTCAGTACAAATATAATATCATGTTCCCTTTCAATCCATTTTTTTATTATTGAGAATTTGAATGTTGATCATTTTCCCACCATAAAACTCCCCCATTGTTTGAATTTTATATTTTATCTTTTAAATAATAATAATATACATTTTTATATGTTTTAATGTTTTTATATTGAAAAACTATTTATTTTCACAATAAAATGAATATTATTTTCAGATGGATTGAACATCGGCGAATAGATACCGTAGATTTATTCCAAATTAAATATTCAATTTTCAAACTCATAAAATATCATTCAAGGATATTTTTAAAAATAATAAGTCTTTTTATATAAATATCTCCACAAAGAAAAATATGATCACATTCAAAAATAATATAATTATCTTAAATTGGAATTATGAAAATTCTGTTTAATATTACCTATCATGCATAATTTGAAATGAAATTATAGATTATTCTTACAAAAGATCAATATTATTATATTGAATATTTGAGAATGGGGAAGTAATGTTATAAGTTCTCAAGATTAAACATAATTGAAATGTGGTTTTATCATAATACTGAGTAGATTACTGTTACATGAGCTTGAAAAGTATCATCCTAATCTATCATGAAATCATTATTAATCATAGTTTTTAATTAAAATTAATAATTTCAATATACATTATTTGTGAAATTATCATCTTACTCATAAAAAAATAAATAATCATTTCATCTTGTCATAGAATATTTTTCTTTAATTTTTTTACTTCTCATATTTTGATACATAATTAATTATTTTATAAACAAATGTCATTGGAGTTTTTAAAAATTCATTTATTCATCATTATCAATATTAAGAAATAATATTTTCATGATTTTCAACAAAACAAAAAAAATATTATGATAAACCTAAATAATACACAATAATTTTTAATAATAATTAATGAATATTCTGCATCCACAAAAATGTTTTCATTCTTGACATAAAAACACTAATACATTAATATTTATTGTAAATAATCATTCAAAATAAATTTCACATCATTACTTCAATAATAAAAAATTAATAATCTATCATGAAATGTATTAATTTTTTTATTTATTCATAACTCTTATTCAAGAAATAATATCACCATACTATTAATACAAAGTCATAGTTATCCATTATTAAAATAAAATAAGTATTAATTCCCCGTAGATTTTACTCCCAAAGTTAATTATCATTTTATTGGTCACAACCCTAAAAAAATATCTAGGAAATCACATTATTATAATTATGACATATAGTATAATCACATAAAATCACATTAATATAAATAAATATAAACTTTTTAAATGAAGAAATTATTATATAATAGGTATTTTTAGAAGTTAAATAACATATATATTAGTGGAATAGTAACATAACAGTTGAAAAAGTAACATAAAACTTATGAATAGTAAAAACAATTGTGAAATTGAACCCCACCAATGAAATTATCAATAAAATTTAATCATTTTATAAATGATAATATGATATAATTATATCATATTATATGTAAATAAATATTTCTATCATAATTAATTAAGTGTTGGTAATTTTATATTGTGTAAATATTTTATTAAAATTTTATGAATCATATGATAATTTAAAATAAATTTTATTTCAATAAAAAGATTCCAAATATTATAATAGTATATATTATTATTATATAATAATTTTATGAGACCTTAGTTAAATTTACATTGTATTGTAAAATCAGTTATAAATTTAGAATCATAATTTTCCATGCAAATGATGATTTTAGTTAAAATTAAAATTTCCTATTATTTTAAAGTTATTTCCATTGAATGTATTCCATTTATGAATTCCAGAAGTGTAAAAATGGTTTTTGTGAATTTTTGGTATTTCTCTGAAATACATGAATTTTTTTAATATTAAAGTACGATAATTTGCAGTGTATATATATTATAATTAAAATACACCATTCCAGGAATTATAATAGATGTAATCCCCATTGGTTAGAACAAATGTGATAATTACTGTATTTAGTCTCATGAATAAACACTCTTTCTTGTCTTGATCAAAATAATAAACTCGTAAATTAAATATTGATAAAACACCTGTCTCCTCCAATATAAATATCACTCATCACCACCTCTTCTCCCATAACCTCTTTAGACTCGAGCCTCGTCCAAATGCTTATAAAATATCCTCCAAACACCCTAATCCACATCTATGATCATTTTTTGTTTATAAAATAACCAAACCAATCCCTTTATAAGGTACTCAAGAAGAACGAATAAAGAGGTAAAACATGTTCCTTTTCAATTAATTTCATTCAAGTTCCTTTATTTTATTTTTATCTAATCACCTCCCCTCATCCAAATTATATTACAAATCCAGAACCTTAAATATAATAATTCATTTATGCTAATGGAATAATTCCTCATCATCTCTCCTTCCCCAGCTATTATCAAAAAAAAAATTATATGTGATGTGATAATTAAATCAAAATTGAGGACAACAAATCTTCCAATTTCAATTACCATCATCAAATATTTTCATGAAACCATTTTATTTTGGAACCAAATCATTATATATATATATATATATTAATTATTATGTATTGTTCTACAATATTATTTATCAAATGATATTATTATACTAAAAAATGAATTCGTTGTTATTGAAAACAACCAAAATAATGTCAAATGATTATGAGTAAATATATAACTAATGATTCATTATAAATATATAAAAATAATTGATAAATATGGGAAATTTAGCTTATTTATGATTATTAATAACCAATAAGTTTAATTATGGATATTTACCCCAACATTATATGACTTTTTGTACACGTATTCAAGTAACCTAATTTTTAAAACAAATGAATCAAACACTCCTAAATGATGAAATTGATTTTATTAACCAATTAAAAAGAAATAAATGAACATTTTAATGTTAAAATATATAAAAAAATTAGAAATAATTATTTAATTATTAATTCATTTATCTTTTTTGATTATCTTGGATCTTAAGTTCAAGTGAATAACACTTTTAGACTTGAGTAAACAGATTCTACCAGAACCTCCATTATTCCTCTGAGTTATTCTTTCTCGCCTTTTACACAAATGAAATTATATTTAATTCTTATATACATATTCTAAATGATTTTTATATGTTCCAAAATAATGTATCATGATCCTTTCAGGCTTATTTCTTGGGGATATATATTTTTTAAAAAGGTTCCCTACTCAATTCATTCTGATAAATAATCCTGATTTAAGGGAACCTCCAAAATTCATAACCAATTTCATGTGTACTATATAATTTGATTTAAGGACCAATTATTTTTTTATAGTAACTTATTTTATTATGAAATACTTCTTGGTTTACTTATTATTTTAAATAAAATATTATTTCATTTTATGTTTTAAATGATCTTTACATTTTTTTAAACCACACTGAAATGATTAATTCTAATGCTTCTGAAATACTATTTTTTCATTATATCAATTCAGTTTTAAATAATTAATCTGGATATATTCCTATTTACCATTTAAAAATTCCATTTATGATTAAATTCCATTCATTATTTGATATATTTATGGTTCACTCATTTATTATTCTTTATTACAGGATTATGATACCCAATTATTTACATGGGTAACCCTTAAGTTTATGTTAGATTATATTTTTATGATTCTTCATGTGGGATAAATATTAATGAACATTTAATCAAGTTAATGACCATATATCATTCCAATGCATTGGGTAATGTTTAGTCTAATGAGATGTTCTGTGCAATGGTCTTGGTGGTAGGCCTTGACTCATGTTGTATGAGCAATTTTCTTAGTTGTTAGCCTTGACTCATGCTTCTCTATGTTAAACAATCCTTGACTCAGGATAATGTAATTTTTTAGGTCTCTTCCACAATACTCTGATTCCATGATTATATGATCACATGGTCTATATGTTGTTATTCTACATGATTAATCTTGTTACATTCGTTTTTATATCATTATGTTATTCTTTCTAACACATTCTTAAGCTTTATTTTAATGATTATTCCCTTACAAGGATTATTATCTCATAATTTTATTCCTGATATCCCTATCTTCTCCTATATATATGTATGAGATCCACATAATTTTTGATATCATTATGTTTTGTAAATAAATAATTCTTTTATTTTGTCACATATTTTTATTTTTATGTACTTTGTCTTCCCAAGAAACTAGTCATTATGATCCCTATATTGTAATTTGGTGTTTAACTATTCATAACATATTTTCGAGATATGTGTAAAAGTGTAGGTTCATTATAATATTTTCATATAATTTTATAATATATTTAATACTATATGAATCATATAAATAATCATTATTGTAACCACTTAAACTTGAGCAAAAAATATATATCTTTTTTTCTACTTCATTGCATTATAAGTAACCTTTAGTCATTAGTATTTAACTATACATATAAATAGATGTATATGAAATCTAAAATATTAATCCCATGGATCTTAATCTCAAAAATATTATAACCAAATTCATCTCATCAACCATTTATTATCATTATTCAAAACAGAAATTTTGAAGATAAAAATCAAAATGGTTTTACACAAATTGACACACCTTAAATGAATCAATATTACTAATATATTGGATATTGTTTTCATCTGAAAATATTTACTAATGGTGAACCCAAAAATATAAATAGTATTACATATACACTACAAATAAATATCTCTCATAATGAAATATATTTCATATAATCCATTGATCACTTCAACCCCCTATGTTGAATTTTTTATCATTGTTTTCATATATCACAGAAAATATCATTAATTTAAAATTTGAAAATTATTACTCTTTGAAATAAATAATTATTCTAAATAACATTGAGGAATAATTATAGAATCTATGAAACATAGTATTACCATGGAGATAGTAAATAGTCATATAAAAATTCACATTAGTATAAATGCAATCATCAACTACATGACTTCTATCAAACCAGAACATTTAATAACTGATATTATCATGGGTACTAGAGATACATGGCTTCCAAATCAAGGGGATATTATAAAAACAAATAGATCATTATATTATAACATTAATCACATGATTAATAATAACTTCTCCATCTAGTATGGGAGTTACTTTTGGATCTTTTCATAACCATGTCAAGAAAAACAATGATCAATAACCATAAATTATCAGGTAAAACCATGGATTCCATGATTCCAATCCCAATAAAAAAAAGTATAATGATCAATGAAATAATCCTAGTTAATAACCATGTAACTATTAAATAAAATAAAACCATAATAATTAAATGTATTATTATAAAAATTACATATCCAATTTTCAGAAAAACAATGATAAAATTATATATCATTTTTAGTGGATAGGAATCTTGTCTAATCTAATAGGGTTCCTTATAGAATTATTATTAAATTTTAATCCATCAAAATAAAATTTTATTTCCCATATATTTTATATAATAGAGGTATAACAGCCAAATCCAATTTGATTATATAAGGAATGTTAAATAAATATTGGTTAATCTAGAGCCTAGGGGATTTTCCAAGCCAATACAAATATAGTAGACATTTAAAAATGGTATAAGTGGTAGTATATCCCTCCAATATAATGTCACAATGCATAATACATGGTTTGAACGTCTACAAAACCCCTCTCACATAATCAATATCTATATCCCATATGCCTAATCAATCCTCATTATATGATTAATTGGGCCACAATATCGATTCATGTTCTAATATAAAACCTGAAATCATAAATTCTCATATCCTAAATATTCTGTCCAAAGGATCAACATCTCACTAAAGAACCCTATGATATCCCATAATCCTTATTAGATAATATATTAAAAAAAATGTATTTTCAATCGAAATACATTTATGGGTCCATTTATCACGACACATATGGAATGTTCCACAAAAAAATGTAATCTAGTCCTGATTACACGAGACACATAATAGATGTCATGGTGGAACTACTCTATGGATACTAAATAATAACTTACCCTCATTCCCATACTATTCAGTATAATCCCCCATCAAAAAACATATACCATTTGATACTCTCTAGAAGCCTATATTCTAATGGGTGAAGACTTGTAACCAAAATATCTAAATAGAAAAAACAAATAATCTTTATTTTATCAGTTTTGTAACACTAAGTACTCAAGCTTATTATTTAAAATATAACTCACATCCCAAATATGGGTATTAATGGGTACTAATAAAACTAAACTATGTCCATGTAATTTTATTAAAACCCATCTCATAGGGTCAATATATCATATTCATTGCTTATTATAATCATAAAATTTTGATTCAGGTTATGGGGAATCATGGAAATTATTTTGAATATATAGTGACTATATCTACAAAATCCATTAATTACAATAAATATTATTTTGATTTGAAATTATTCATGATTTAATATGGTCGATTGAAACTAGTGGCGAGGCATCTTTTAACCATATTTAATCAATAATTAACATTTACTCAAGTGGTTTTCCTGAGATATCACATACCATAATTAGATTAAATTTAATTTTTTTCATTACCTAAAAATTGCTTCCAAGGGTTATTTGTGTCCACCCAAAAATATAAAAACTACTTTAGGCCTTAAAATAATCCATCAAACACATTTAATTTATTTATATACATTTATAATTGTTTCAGATATTAAATAATTTATTTTTTATTTTTTTATGTATAATCGCCAAAAAATCACCCTACCACCAAAATGCTAAGAATCAGCACCCAACCCATTATGAAGTATTTATTTCACTCTGAACTTGAGTTCAATTAAATTACATAATAATTTTCACCTTCCCTCTTTGTATTTCTATATAATTTTTTAAAATTTAAAATGAACATTACATTGTCTAGTGGATCAGTATAAAAATGGCATTCAGAATTCCACAAACAATATCTAAGGATATCATATAGTTACAATAAATGAAATACAAAACATAATAAGATGATTCCAATGAGATCTACTAGAATTACTTATTTAAATCTAATATATTTTAAAGAAATTATAAATTATATGAGAAAAAATAAATGAAAATATCTGAGAATATCACATGGATTCAATATAAAATTACACTAATAAGTTCAAAAAATAATGGGAAAACATGTGGAAAGAGAGTTAGATGTTGGATGTTTGTTATAAGAGATGGAGGAAAATAAGTTCTTTCATCTTATAATTTTAAGGGTATATAATTTTAAATTTTCAAAAATTAAAATGTTACATGCTTTATTCCAAAGTATGCTACAAAAATGGGGTCAAATCATTTTTTATCACTCCACCTTGAATGGTATGCATACATTATTTACCAAATAATAGACCAACCATTAAAATCATTTCTAAAACCAAACTATAATTTTTGTAATGGTTTGTTGTAACAATTTATGAATCCCCTATGAAATATCAAACTACACGGTCTCCATTAACCATGAAATAACCATCCATCAACACACTAAATCTAATCCTCCATAATATTTTTCCATAAAATTTGAATAGATGACTATTAACCATATTATCACTCTAAAAACTAATATCATTACCAAAATAATGATACCTTGTAACATCTTTTGGATTGTCTATTTCTTCCCCAATCCATGCATACTTAACTACCTACCAGAGAAAAAAAACCATAAAAAATCAAACTCCAACCTAACACTCAAAAAATTCACCATAGAATATGATATATTACTTATTACTTGAACAATATAACAATATATTTATTTATGAAATTATAAATAATATAACTACAATTCATATCTCAATTAAATAAATGACCCCTACTTTGGAGTTTTAAAATTTGAATTCCTACTAAATTTTATAAATCATATATGAGATATTTTTTACAATATCACCCACACATAACATATCATCTAGAATAAACATCAGTTGAATATAATCATAACACATTAACACACTAAATATTAAAAACACACTCATTTTACATTGTTCTAAAATTAAAAACCAAATGAGGTTCTATTCAGAAACTCCAATGACGACATACACTATTCCTTAAAAGTGGATCAATCACTTTTTGTCATCATTAAAAAACTTATAAAGAACTCACAATTTCACTCCAATATTTGGAAATGAGACAACCACTTGTCAATTATTTCCATAATACAAACTTTTCCTTACCATGAGACTCATGTTATAAATGATGAAACTAATATTGATAGTTCCTAGAATAGTAATCACTTATTGAAACCACATTTTTAGAAAATGGATGAATATCATGTTGAATTTTTATCACACTCCATCCATTAACATATGAAGACCCTTATAATACCTACTCTCACAAACTATTATAACTTATGTATTGCCACATCTATAAAGTCACTATCACACCACATGATCTTTATTCCATGACTCACAAAAATATCATTATATCATTCAATCATCCACAAAAATATATAAAAAATTACAACTAATTTAATTTGATATTTAAATCCTAGAATAAAATGATATCACAATGGTTATCATCACATAAGTTTTAACTCTCCCTTAAATTTACCGACCCTCATATCTATTGGAAATCGACTCGAACTTAATGATATTCTACACAATCTATTTAATATTTTAACTAATCATTAAATCTGAAATTCTTAAATTACATATATACAATTTAATAAATCATCATACCAATATCTAGAAGAAACCATATCAATAAAATTATTGGACACAGTATAAAAATTACCCTATATAGAAGAGGGTTATAAATCATTATGTCACAACCCCTTCATTCCCACCGACAATGTATTAATGAATTCAATCTAATCATTCTGATGCACAGTCCCAAAACATCAACAGTTACCCAATCATGACTCAGGAAGAACATCATCCTCAACACTCACTAAAATATAATTTTTAATGAGGGAAACACCACCGAAAGTCTATGGTATAATTTCCAATATATGTAATTATTTACATAAAACCATAACTATAAAATCATCATGTTATAACAATGTGCATCCTTGATAGTCGATGATTGTGAAGACAGAGAATATATTGTGATTGGTAGTAAAATTATATCATGATCAATTTCCAATGTCACATATCATGATATGGGGATATTTTCAATTTTAGAAATTCATTTGGAAAAATATTAAATCTTGAATCTCAATGAACCCATTAATTTAAATCTAATATAATTACTATCATAAATACTATAATAAATAGGTTTCACACTTAATCATTGAAAAATTCTCTAGTTTATTATAAACCCAATGGATGTTTTATCCCATGCCACCCATTCATACAACCTATATCATGTTTTTATGATAGTTACTCATTGGCTGTGTGGATAGAGACACATGGTTTCAGAAAATCATTGGGTGGACACACCATGTATCAGTTGTACATGACGAGTAGTAGAGAATTTGTATCTAGCCGTGTAATGAACAACATGGGGTGGTAGAAATCATTCTTGTACATGTTGTTTCTAGAATAAACAAACCATGTAGAGTCAGTTGTGTGTCCATCCATGTGACTAAAAACACAGGTAGTTGAAACCTAAGTAGTATATGCCATGTCCATCTAGAACATGCTGGGTAGAGTGAGCTGTGTAACCAACAGTGTGACTAACAACACGGGTTGATGAAGTTCATCTAGAACACACTGTGTCCAGAACTAACACAAAATGTAGTCTTGTTCTAGGAGAACCATGTGTCTTAGTTGTGTAATGGAACCCATGTAGGGGAATATGATTCTGTTACATTCCATGAGTTTGGACAACACGTCGTGTGTATAGGGTATTACATGACCAGTTTTGGAAGAAGTACATGCCCATGAGAAGGCTTAAGGGAACACACAATGTAGTTTTTATACATGCTATGTATCCATGTTTTGAAAAACCTGAATTATTTTTTTATCTTGTTCCCATCATGCACTTCTAGTTTTCATTCCTTGATAATCGTGATTTATGGTGTGTGTTTGACCTTGCATAGTCAAGCCACTGAGACATCCTCTAGTTGTACGCTAGTTACAAGGTTGTGATCAAACACTAGAAATAGATGACCAAGGACCACAAAAAAATCATCCAATTGTTCTAGTATTGGAACCAACCATAATTCCGGACACAAGTGCTGACACACAGTTCGGAGAGGACTTTTTGAGGTAAATGCAGACCCTCTGAGGAGTACCTCATCATGCCCCATCTATGGCAGAGCTGACATGGGTTTTCTAGCATCATCATCCTACCACCTTCATATAGAACGAAGTACCATAGGCTATAGATTCATGGTTTGAATCCATGTTATCTATCTTAGATCATCTAGAGATGCCTCCATATAGGAGGGTGAAGCGTTCTAGTTTTATGCTTTGAGATTCCTCCAAGAGATAGTGGTAGGAGATATCACAGGCCAGGCACTAGATGGTCATAGATTTGGATGAGTTATAGCATGCCATCTATGACTACTTCCATCCGATGACTTTGAGGGTTGATCGAGCCCGTTAGTTCATGTTTCTGGAGCAGGGTACTCATTTTATTGTGGAGTATTAATATTTCTTTATATAGAAGTAGTGCTTCACACACATCCCATGAGGTTATGAGTTATTCCTGGAAAGTAAGTTTGATTATGGTCTCAGGAACAACATCTCATCCTAGGTGACCCGATTTAGGTTGACTACCATCACTTCTATGGTCAACCCAGCACTGATCAAAGAGTGCAATATTAGGGATTCTGGAGTTTTAAACTAGGGTGACTCGACATTCGGAGTTGTTATCCCTTATAATGATAGCAGGTAGAACATTAGGGAGTCTATGCATGGAGATCCGAGAAGATGAGAGGAATATTTTGGTAGCTATGTGGTGTTCTTACAGTGTGGGTAGATATGGAATACAAGGACTCATTCCCTGAGAAACCCAATATAGTGCCGATCTAGTAGAAAAATGGGGAACCTTCAGCATTTCTGTCAGTTTTTCCACCGAAAGCTGGTGACATGGGTTAATTATTGACACTTCATTCAGAAGCAGCACCACAGGTTTCTCATCAGTCAGGGAACTAGAGTTCTTCTGGTTGTTCAGTCTGAGGTGGAGGTCATGGCCATGGTTGCTAGTCACTAGGCTTTTAGTGAAAATAGGGTGGATTAGCTCAGCGTGGTCAGGTAGGGTCACAGGGCTGTAGTGCTGGATATACATTTTTAGTGGAGTAGACCCATATGGGGCAAGATCTTGAACCCTCTACTGTTCGAGGTACAATCCTAGTTTCCTCAGTTTTAGTTCTGCTCATTTTAAAAGAGGGTCTTCCATAGCTTTATATCTATTGCAGTTTTGGAGATCCTTGGTCTCTGTATATTTTCTTCTACAAACATATTGACACTGTAAACTCTATTGGGGACAAGAATAGCTAGTGTACATCAGTGCAAGGAGTTACCTATTTAGGTTGGTGGGTGTCACATTTATGGGACCTCTATGTCTATGAGATGATTGGCTATGATATAATTGTCAAAATGGACTTTTTGGTTCCCTTCCCGGTTGTGATCGATTTCTATCATCGTAGGGTGAGTTTAACATCAATAGAGGGTGATTTGTTTCTTTATAAGGTTGAATGGGATGTTCAGGAGAGATGAGTGTGACCCAATCATCATGGTTTGAGAAGAGTTACATCCCATATTGCTAGTATATATCTAGATGAATAGGGGACTTCATAAATAGAATTTCCTCCAGTGGTGGATCATTTCAGTAATTTTTTTCCAGAATACTTTTCAGGGTTTTATCTAAAGAAATAGGTAGAATTTTCGATTGATCATATGCTAGGAGAAGCACCGATCTCCATTCCTCCTTATATGTTCGCTACAACAGAGTTACAGGAGCTCAAGAAGTAGTTGCAGGAGTTATAGACAATGTGTTTCATCTGACCCATTACTTCTCCTAGGTGTTTGTATGTTTTGTTTATGAAGAAGGTGGAAGTTACCCTTATACATTTCATGGATTATCAAATGTTTAACCAGTTTACTATCAATAACTGATATCCCTTTTGAAGATTTAGATCTATTTTACCAGCTTCAAGTAGCTCGGGTGTTCTCGATGATTTACATGAGGTCCAATTACAATCAATTGAACATTAGACCATTTGATATACCTCTTACCACCTTCCAGAGTAGGTATGGGCTATAAGATTATGTGGTCCTGTCGTTCGGTCTCACAAACGTGCATCCAGTCTTAATGGAACTGATGAACTGAGTATTCTATCCATACATGGAATATTTCAGGGGAGTCTTTATTGATGATATATTGGTGTAATCTCACACTCAACACGGCCATGCTACCCATCTTGAGATCATTTTGAGTACACTGAGAATGCATCAGTTATATTCTATGATCTCAAAATGTCACTTTTGGATGGACCAGATTCACTTCTTGGGTCATGTTATCTCAAAGACAAGAGTGTCAGTAGACCTTAAAAAAGTGAGAGAAGTAGTTTCCTAGGAGAATCCGAAGAACTTATTTGACATACAAGGTTTTTTCTAGGGATGGATGGTTACTACAGACATTTTATTCAAAACTATTCACACATTGTAGCACCACTTTATGGCCTAACTAATACGGGTGTGATGTACTTAGGTTCATATTCTTGTGAGTCATCTTTTCAGGGGTTGAAGGGTAGGTTGACTTCAGCACCGATACTAGTTTTTTCAGGGCCTGGAAAGAGCTATACTATTTACTGTGATGCGTCAGGTATTGGGTTGGGAGCTGTGCATATGCTAGGAGAAGGTGTTGTTGCATACATGTCTCTATAGTTTAGGCCACATGAGAGGAATTACCTAAAAACGGTCTTGAGTTGGCAATAGTTTTTAATTCCATCTGTTGTTGGATACACTATCTTCTGAAAGATCATTGTGTGGTTTTCATTAAACCAAAAATAATTGAGTATATCTTTACTCAGTGTGACCTGAATTTGAGATAGTGAATATGGATTGAGTACCTTCAGTCCTTAGATGTTGATATTTCCTACACGCATGGGAATGGAAATTTTGTGGCTAATGCGCTAAGTAAGAGGACACAGATAAAGGTAGTTTAGGAGGCCAGTAGTGAGTGGAAGTTTATGGCTCTATACTCTGAGATGCATTTTTAGGTGCATGATAGACAGGGGCAGACATTTATTTTATCTTTAGTTTTCACCTATATACACTTTTTGATTGAGTACGAATGAGAAACATTCAGATACTGAAGGCCTATTCCTACAGGAACATGTTTCAGGAGAGGACCCTATTTCTGGATGGACCATAGGTGAGGATGATATCTTCCATTTCAATGGGTGTGTATAGGTGTCAGCAGACATATTTGAGGAGCTAATGTAGGACTTTCATTTCTCAGTTTGGTCAGTTCATCCTGGTGTCTAAAATATATATCTTGATCTACACCATCATTATTTGTGGCCATGTATGAAGAGATATTTTTCTACTTTCTTCCTGAGGTGTTCCACCTGTCAGTAGGTGAAGGTGGAATATCAACGACCAGTAGGGATTTTGTAGTAGTTACCCATTCTCGAGTAGAGATGGAATGATGTCGTGATGGACTTTGTGATTGGTTTGTTAAGGTCAACTTGAAGGAATGATTCATTTTGGGTTGTCATTGATAGACTCACTAAGGTTTCTCACTTCTTGTAGATCAATTATACATTCAGTGTTGATGAGCTAGGACGGTTGTAAATCTGTGAGATTATATGCTTACACGGGCTTCCATACTCCATTGTTTTAGACATGGATGCACATTTCCCTTCTTCATCTAGCATGGAATTTAAAAGGAATTGGGTACACAAGTACTTCTATGTACAACATAACATCCCCCAACATATGGTTAGTCTAAACATATGTTTCGGGTTTTTGAGGACATGCTTCGAGCATGCGTCATGGATTTAGGAGGTTTGTTGTATAAGCACATACCTCTTGTGGAGTTTTCCTACAATAATTGTTTTCTTGAAACTATTTATATTTCATCATTTGAGGCCTTGTACGGTAGGCCATGTTGCTCATTGTTATGCTGACTGGTGGTAGGAGTGGAAGCTATTCTAGGACCTCACCCTGTTCAGGAGACCACATAGTAGATATAGTTGATTCGGAAGAGGATGGCTACTACATAGTCTCAACCAAAGTTTTATGATGATCGATAGAGATGTCCTATATAGTTCACGTTCTGAGATCAGGTTTTTTGTCTTGTCACACCCAGGTTGGGAAAAAGGAGGACTATGAGACGTGGTATGTTTTCGCCGCGGTAAGTTGGGAAATTTGAGGTTTTAGAGAGAGTTGGTCACATTGCATATCAGTTGTAGTTATCTCAGAAGTATAGGGCTATGCACGATGACTTTCACATTTCTCTACTTCGACGTTAATTCTCAGACATGTATCAAGATTTTTAACCCAATGAGGATGAGATAGAGGTGGACGCATCATTTGAGGAGAATCTTATCCTGATTTTTCATCAAAGTACGGAGGTTCTCTATGACCAGTATGTTCCTCTGGTATGAGTGTTATAGCAGCATAGGCGTGTACAGGACGAGACATGGGATAGGTAGGTTGATGTATGATCACAGTGGCTGGAGCTTTTGAGGATTATTTTTCTAATACACCTTTATATTTAAATTTGGGGACAAATTACATTAATGAGGATGTTTTTAGGAACCCGGATCTACGTTTCTGGTATGTAATCCTTTTTGGGGTTTTTGAGGAAAGGAGAACTTTTGAAAATTTTTGGAGTACACATCGTGTACATATATGTACACGTCATGTACTTGGTTTTTGCGGGTAGACATGTACTGGTCGGGCAACAGACATGCACATTGACTTTTGTGGTGACCTAGAGACTACCAAAAGTGGGGGCCGGTTAAAGCATGTACTCGACACGTACTTGAAAAGTACACATTGTGAACTTTTTTTTATTTCAGTAAATGGACCGGGGTAATGTCTAAATGGCATAATGGCCATCTTCCCATCATGTCTCTTCTAGGAGAATTTGTACACCGTGAATCTTTTTCAAGAACCTAACTCATTATCCATTCTCCGATTTGAACTCTATCAATTGAATTGGATTCACATTGGTGAGTTCTCCCTTCTAATTTAACATCATCTCTTAATTTCTCCTCGTTCACAAGATATCCTCGATTAACCAATTTTTGTGTTTTTTAGAACTAAAACATTATAAGGTGATTCAAGGGATGAATTTCACGTATATTTCTTGTATGAATCCATGGTAGGTGGTTTGTTCCTTTACCTAGATAGTCTTTGAATTTTATGTGTAAAAGTGCCCAATACCAAAGAATGTGGTATTACGTGTTTATGATTTTTAGCCTTGTTATTTCCTACAATGCCTTATTGTTTGGATGGTGTATTATTGTTGAGGATATGGTTAAAACTTCCATGTTTTGGATGTTTTGTCAATGTTTTCTTATTTTGACTGTTTGGTCTAGTTTTCATGTTAGGCTGCTTTGCTTTCCAAGCTAGTATAGTTTTGATTGAGTGAATTTTACTAACATTATGTGATATACTGTAGATTGTTTATCAATTTAGTTCTTGAGAATATCATTGTCTACCATGTGTCATTTGTGTACGATTGACTTACACAAGGACTTGAGAACTTGGTTTTGTAGACCAAAGGAAGATTGGATGTTCAGGGCTTCTCCAGAGTGTTTGTTTACTATTACGTTGTGAGACCATTGGGGGGGGATGAACATTGTGATCCATCAGAGTGTCTATAGTTTCCTCAATCCGGGAATCAAGGGGATTTAAAAGTTGAGTTCTTCCTCATAGTTCCTATTAATCCCTAATATGAGACCACCTGGGGAGTTTATGGTGATTGATTCCTCATAGAGTCTTTGCTAAAGCTGAAACAGAGGGGTTAGACTGTGAGTACATTCCAGAGGGTTACTTGTGTTTGTTCGGTTGAACCATTGGTGTTACGATATGAGTACTTCCTATAGGGTTACCTACTTTTGATTATCTTCTTACTTGATATATGAAAATTTAATGATTTTGAAATTGTAGGACTGTTACTTTGTGTACTTCCTTGTTTACTGCTACATTTTCTGTATTGCCTGCCATATATATTCACTAACTATTTAGAATAGATCATTTGGTGGTTGCCTTCTAGTTTTAGTCTTACACCCAATTTGGGTCATGAATTTAGGCCTAAACAGATTATATTGATGCAGGTCTAGATAAGGGAAAGTGCCCTTGTGCATCAGGTACATGATTGCAATGGAGGTGGAGAGCATGGGACCAAGCTGAGGCATGCGATGCTGCTGTAATTTATTTGTTTTCTTTTATACATAGGTTTATTACTGTTTTAAAGCACTGTGACTTGTCTGAATTCTTTCTTAGACATATGTATTATGCATCATATATATATATATATATATTTATTTATTTATATACGTGCTCAATTTTTATTACTTCCAGTCTTCCACTGTTTACTATTGTTTGGTATTATTGCTGCTTCCGTTATTTCTATCTATTTTACTTTCACTATGTTACTCTACAAATGTGTAAATAGTTTCCCTAGTATCACACCCAAGGCCCTCGCTTCTATTCTGCAGCCTCAGGCGTTTGGTAAAATGTGCTTGAGTCCATGTGACCAACTGGGTATGGGGCACCTCTGGTGGCTTCTAGAACAAGGACATTACAAAATGTGAATGTGGAAACATAATAATTGTACCATTAAATTTCCCATAAGTATTTTATTTAGTGCATTATATGTAACACACAATGATTTATGTTTACAATAAAAAAACACTAAATTTGAATAATTAGAAAATTTGAAACCTTGATCTTAAATGGTATACATTAAAATATTATTTAAATATAACCATTATAACCTAGATAAGAAGATTGTGAGTATAATTATAATAATTGGGTATTAAAATATGAATATAAAAATTTACCATAAAAGAATTAATAACCATTCATACATTGATTATAATTTTTTCAAATGAAAATAAAATATTCTGTACTAAGAAGATATATTTTTATAAAATATATTTTTTGTTCCATTGTATTATTATAACTATTGAAAATAGATTATATGGAATATTTATATTTTATTTCTTATATAAAAATTTAAATTAATTAAATTATTTTTATAATTCAATTAATGCGACTAATATCATTATATACATCATAAAATTACATTATCGTGAAAATATTTTTTAATTGTATTATATTCAAATATATTATAAATAGTTTCCACCAATTGTACATTTTTTATTTAATATTTTATTTCAATTTTGAAATAAGTATTTAATTATGAAAACATAGCCAATTTATGATATATTTACGAAAATATTAATGTACGTGTTTAATGTAAAAAAATAATGATGTTGCATAGACTATCACATTTGTGACATTATAATGATATAATGAAAACATTAATGATAGTGAAATTTTTTTATAGAAATAAATAATATTGAAGATGTAATATAAATCATATGTAAATATATCTATAAAAAATAAATATGCACAACATTTTATAAATATATGTAATTTTTTATTCAAATAAAAAAATTTCATTATTCTCTCATTACAATGTATTTTGAAGGTAAATTTAGTTTCTAATTTAGTTTTCAAGAAAATAAAGTATCACTTTACATGAGATAATCATATTAATCCAATTTTAATCAATATAATTTTTTTTTCATAAATATAATATTTATTTGTGAAGGAATAATTTTTCCAAAAGGTCATTTCATTGTGTTTTTTGAAATAATATTGAATGTCTTTTTTACCAAATATCGTTGTTAAATCCTATAAATCGTATTACAAATATAAAATAATAATAATTACTATTATTTAATACGGTAAAAATTTTATTTTATCCTTTTGGTGAGTTACAATGATAAATATTTAACACATTAGTTTGGTTTAAAATCCGTTAGAAAGGTTAGAAATAAGGAGATAATTTGTTTTAATAAAACAAAAAACATTCCAAAACAACATTTGGTTGTTTTAATTCAAATCTAAATATTTCTTCACTAATTATATGTTATTTTTTAAAATTTAACATGAAATTGATATTATACTATGTAATTATTTTATTTAATTATTTATATATCCCTATACTCACATATAAAAGGGAATATATTCACCACTTTTACTCCTAAATATTAATTATCATAGAATGAGAAATACATTATTTGCACCCTTCCATTCATCAGTAACTTTATTTTTGTAATTTCATTACACTATGACCATCCATGCTAGGCTTAAGGTGTAACCCATATGAAGTATCCTAAATAATTTTTATCATCTTATTAGACATATTTAATTCTTATTTTATCTTCTAATTCATGTGTTTTTTATATGTGAATTATGTATTTTTTGATCTAATGTCTCTGCATAGAGACGTAATTTGTTATTCCCCAAATTTTAAATTTTATGGTTATAAATGATGAATAAAATAACATATAAGATATTTGGAAAATATTGGAAATTTATGAAATATATGATATAATATTCCTTTTTTACATGTCTATCTATTGGAAAATCATAATTTTACTCATGTGTATATGTGTGTTATCACATCAATGAGGAAATGAGATTTATTTTTCTATTATAACCATAAATATATGATTTGAAAAATATATATAATGTAAAATAATTGTACACAAGATGTTATTAAAATTTTATAAATGATGGATCCATTTTATAACAATTTTGAAACGGGCAATACAATGATGTAAATATTTAAAAATTAACCGACAAACCATAAGTTATCGATGTAAATAAAAACAATTAAATAAATTTATATACAATTAATGCAAAAACCCATAAAAAGGATAATATATATTAAACATCTCCTTAATAAGAATTTAATAAATTAAAATATACTATAATTTTTAAAAAAATACATATATTAATGTGTAGAACCATGTAAATGGAAATTTAATCTCAAATTCACTTCAATAATAAATTCTTTATATAATGCACATATGTTCAATTTCATGATTTTAACTATTTCGTGTAGAATGTTTATGTCATTACCTCTGATTTACTAATTATACTCATGGTTTTTATTAATGTATTATATTTTTAATATTTTTTATTAAAATTTAAAAATAGTGATAAGTTTATAATATAATTTTATATAGGTAATTATTATGTTCAACTTTTCATTGGAAAATATAATCTATCCTATTTACATAAACAACATATAATTTCATGTCCTTGTGTTAATCATCTGTATGCTATTTTTTCTCAATTTATTTTCATATTAGAAAAATAATTAATAACTGATTAACAAGTAAGGTAATTTCATTTAATACAATACATCATTAAACAATTCTAAACCAATTCCATTTCATCCATGATAAATAATATTTAAATTATTAAAGAATATTTATTGTCAGACTCAAATTATTAATTATCAAAATTCCAATTATATTTTTCTTTCATTAAATTGTTTGATGATAAATAATTATAGTTTTTTACAAATGAAAAACCTTTAGACTTTTTACCCAAATTGTGAAAATGATCCTTTTTAATATGTTTACTAAATGAGTAGTATTTTTAACTATCATTACTATTATTTAACATGAAACATCCTTTAAATTGTACGATTGTTATTTAAAAATTATATATTTTTCCCAATATTATATTAATTTATAATTTTATCAATGTAAATGATCATTTTATTCATGATGGAATGACAATTAATTTGATTTTTATTTATGATTTTATTTTTATAATAATTTCATTGAAATATTATTTTTAATAAATTTGTTATATTTTTTTAATTCATAGAATTTATTATTTTATTATGAAATACTCATTTATAATTATTTGGTTTATATATTTTATCAATAAATTATTTATGGTAATCAATAATATCATCATTATATTCCATTTTAGTCTCAATGATTTCACTCTTCAATTTTTCCAATCAATGTCAAAATTGTCTTTTTATGGGATTAATATGGAATAATTCCAACTACATTGATGTTTTATATAAAATATATGATTTATTTTAATGATATCTACTAATGTTTTCACAATAAGAGTGATATTTCATTCAATATAGGAATTTTCCATATTCTCGATACACTACAAATAATTATTTATTTATAAATATTTTTTATAATTAATTGTATTTATCATTAGGTATATGAGAACTGAAAGTAAATAAAAGTGATGGATGGGGCCGAATTTTAAATATCATCATTATAAATATAAAGGTATCATAAAATAAAATATGTGCACTGATTTTTTAGGTGATTGGACTATACGTACCCATTCAATTAATGTGTATTTGTAAAGTATATAATGGTATGATTCTTGAAAAACTATTTTACAAAATGATGGAATGATAATTATTTTCAAGATTTATAAATTTAAAATATTAATAATTTAGTTTTCTTTTGTATCAGGGATTAATATATGTATATTATCAGTGTATTTACATTGAACTCACATTGTTGAGTTAATGGAATGCATTTTAATTATCAACATTCCTATATTGACTAAGTATTTTTATCTTGTGATATATTCCCCTCTAAATCAACAATATTATGAAATAGAACTCAACATTTTTTTTAAATTTATTATTATATGAAATTGATATTTATATTATTTTCATATTTGAATGATTTTGTCTTATGTGGTGTTTTTTTATTTTCAATATAATATGTTAATAAATTATATATACAATTTCATAAGTATAACAAACAGAATGATTCACTTTGGTTCTATTCATTGTACATTTTACCACTGTAATAAATTCAAAACAAACATATTGATGTTCGAGTCAGGTTGTTAGAGTTGGCATCAGATTATGATAATTTGAACCTTGGGAATTAGAGATTACATTATCATATCTAATGGAAACATTAGGATAATTCCTTGGATTATTTTGAGAACCATTACAAATATTTATGCCACTAATCATTATTCATGAGGAATTTGGTCTATCTATGTGAGTTTCATTATTTTTAGATAAAAAATAGAGAAATGATAGGAATAAAACCCCCATTGATATAGAAATTACTACCGAATTTATCATGATAAGACAATGGGTGGTTGTGCTAATAATATCCTAAATATATTAAAGAAACTTACATATGTTTTTGTTAAGATGATATCATATATAAACAACCAAATACGAGTAAATATATAAGGTAGGATCATATAAATATTTTTGATGATTTATCTTAATTTATTATTTAAAATTGAAACTAAATATTACTTATGAAATAAAATTTATTAGAATGTTATAATTTTATGGATATTAAATTGATAAAAAAATTGAATGAAGAATAATAAAAAACCTATCTCACAAATTTTTTTTAACAAATTAGGCAAATGATTAAATTGAATGATTGTTTGCCGTAAATGTGTTGAAAAGGCAACCATTAACCTAACATTAATTTCCATTGTTAATATATTAATTTATATCTAATTAACTATATTAATATGAGGAATTATTCAATCCACTCGCATATAAAAAAGGACAACCAAGAATTTTTTTATTAATGATATCATCTAAATAATCAAAATATTATGAATTTATTATGAATTACATGAATATAATTCTATAATCATTGAGGGAAAAAATAGTAATGTAAGAAATATAGAATAAGATATCTATTATATGGGAAATTTTCTTTTCTTTTGATATTGTATCCCAGAAATGAATATTTATTCATCATTCTATGATATGAGGGAATCAAATAATATTTATTTAAATAAAGATAATCTTTATTTATTTTAATTTATGTTAAATTTAATTAAATCATATATTGTATGAAGATGTTGAAGTCGAATTTATCTATGGTATAATGGTATGAGGATTACTAGAAAACATCCACCCATTATTGTAAATATAATAAGTTGTATGTAAAATTTCGAAAAATTTAATATTGGAAACATATGTTTAATGGTATTAATCACCGTAAAAAATGATGTTTTGTTTCTAGTTAAATATTTTAGTTATTTTATATATATACATTCTAGTTATTATGTGTAATAAAAAGGAGATCCATTATAAATTTAAATTTATGATATTATACATTATATAAGAATAATTTTATTTTTTATATATAATTCGTGAATATACATATTTGAGTGTTAATTATTGTTTGGGGAAAAATATTATTTCAGAAGAATAATTTATCAAGCCATTCTTATATTCGGATTCATATTTAATCTAGTATTTTTTTTATATTCTCAAATATATATTTAGTTACAATTACAGTTTTGGATATTAAATTTTTATCAATGTTTATTCTTATTGGTTTTCCTTTTCTAATGTACTCATCATTTTGGTAATAGAAATATAGAACAAATTATTATAATTTTTTTGTATCATATAGTTCTTTAATAATTTATTTTAGTGGTTCATGATAGAGAAATACTACATGACCCCTGAGATGCAAATCCATAGATGAATTCATCCATATGTAATGTTTCTTAATCATATATTAAATTTTTTTATATTTTATTTATAATTTCAAAAAGAATATATCATACTCATGATAAATTAATATAAATTTTTTTATTATTATGGTGAATTAAATACTAAAACACCAATGTATGATTTCGAAGAAAAATATAAATGTATGAGTCTTATATCGGTACATGTATATTATATTTCCTCAATAAAATCTATGGATTAATGTTCATGATAAAATAAAAATATGATATAACGAATATGTTATTATATATTCAGATTTGAAAAAATAAGTAAACTTTTGTGGATGACATTTATTTTTGTATGGTCGAATTTAATACCCCCTTGATTTATATTTTAGTAGAAACAGTATGATCGATAATATTCTCAAGAAGCAAACCCAAGAAAAAAACATTAAAATAATATTATATTAAAATATTAGTTGTAACCATGTTGTCATTTTCCCATGTTATGAATATGAATATCTATATTTGATAATTTATTTATAATGTTTTTTAAAAATAAAATGAACAATAAGTCTTACATTTATTATCAATTGGTTAAAAATAATGATATAATAATCCATTGGTAGAAGATATATTTTTAATAAAATGATTTTTTATATATGAAATGTTTTTATGTATATTTAGTAACAATTATAAATAATTTAGTAAATTATATATCATAATAAATGAATTAAATGTAATTTATAAACGATAATATGCATGAAATGTTAATAAATCCATTTTATGTTTTAA
The DNA here is from genome assembly GCA_963277665.1 of Viscum album. Lineage (NCBI taxonomy): Eukaryota > Viridiplantae > Streptophyta > Magnoliopsida > Santalales > Viscaceae > Viscum > Viscum album. Next base: position 1,342,497,130 of record OY728132.1, read on the forward strand.
AAATATATATTCTTTAATATTTTCTTTTAATAAATTTTTTACACAATTATTATAATTAATTTACATATTTTTTATGAATATAAATTAATAAATTTGAAATTATATTTTAAATCATCATGTAATAGTTTTCTTAGTTTCAAATATTGTGATATTTATAAATATGTTTTTTAGTGCATTGTGAAAAATACAGATTTTAAAAAATCATCGAATATTTTTACATCATAATGGTATATTAATATGTTTTACTGTTTTTAAATTTTTTATATAATTAATATATATTTCACTTGTATTATAGTTCATCTAAAATTATTATTTGGAAAACATAAGTACACAATTAGAATTTAAAAAATTTATATAATGTTTTGATAAAAAAAGTGTTTTCAGTTCTATCTTAACAAAGTATTAATTAGGTAAATTTATGTAAATGATTACGGTGAATGAAAAATAGAAATAATCTAATATAAAATAATCCCTTTAATGAAATTTTAATCAGTATTATTCTTCATTTTATTTGAATCTCATGTCAATGATTAAAAGAAATATTTTTCTCAACACCATTTTCATTTTGTTTGCCAATCTTATATTAAACACAATTTTAGATATAACTTGTGGTTGACGCATGTAATATTAAATCAATATTTTTAATATAAAGTATCAATATTATTTATTAAGGGATAAATAATTTTTTATTACAAGTAACTATTATTGTGTTAAATATTTTAATCCACAGTAAAGGGTAAAATGAGGTGAAAGAGTAACACCTGATATGTAATTATAAGAAGTAAAATTTATCTTGTAAATTGAATAATATAAAATTAAAACTTTAATATTTTAGAGAAATAAAAAATTATGAATTTATTGGATGAATATTGTTTAACACACTCGATTATAATAATCCAAGAATGAATTTTTGAAATTTGGCATTTGAAATAAATTTTTTTGTATAATTGAAAATTTAATATTTAACTATTCATATTTTGTTATTTAAAAATATTTTTTTTATATAGATTTAATAATTTAGTGACTATTAATTTTATTTTAATTATTATAATATCATTTAGAGGTAAAGTTTATATTTTTTGTATACTTTTTCACAAAGTAAAATTGTTTATGTGAAAAGAGAAATAATGTATATCCATTTTCATTAATTATAATAGTCATTAATGATGAATTATTTAACCTAAATTTATTGAACATATTACTAAATATATTAATTTTAAATTTATATAATAATTATCAATATTCATATAGTTAATATATGATCATCCTATGCTCGATAAATCCATTTCAGGAAAAAAAATCGAACATAATTAATGGTTTTGTTTTTAAATTAAAAGTATCCATTAATGTGAATTTAATTTGATATAATTTATTAAAAATATTATTCAGGGTTATTATAATATTTTTTTTATGCCTTTATTGTTTTTGGAAATTATTAATTGTAAAAAAATTTAAAATTAATTAATGTGGTTTCAGTGACAACTAGTTTTTGTGTGTTACATGTGAATGTGTTAATTGTATTTTTTACAACATAGATTTTGTGTTTAATATATTATATTAAATATTTACAATAATTTTGTAAAAGATGATAATATTTATCATTTTTTATTATTCTTAAATGATAAATTAGCTATGGTGAATGAATTAGTCGTAGTGGCTAAAACTCCAGCGTTTAAAATATGTAACTTTGATGTTAATGAATATAACATTGTAGGATTCAAATGATGAATGTATATGCTAAATATTCAAGAGGCGGGGTGAACTGTATACATTAAAAATTCCTTTGGAACATTTAATGCTATGTTTAACCAAGTTAAACAAACATACACAACACCTCTGAAAAAACCTTTTCTTAAAAGAAAGATTCAACCATAAAGCGTATAGAATAACTAAAATTATAAGTGTAACAAAATTAGAATGTATAAGAAAGTTATATTTTCTAAAATTAACAAAGTTAATATTATATTGTAATTAAAACAACATGAAATAGAGGAGTAGTAACAACAAGACTCTTTTAACCAAAAGAGAACGGTATCCCACAACCATGGATAAAGGTTCCTTAATTTATACTTTCAATAAATTTTGTCTTTCCGAAACCCAGCTAAGCACTCAATATGATGATCGTTATCTGTCTTTCTATCCCCGCAATCCCACAATTTATGAAGAAAAATCAGAACCTCTGTCTTCCAAATGTTGAAGCCTACGATCAACATGATCGGTGTCTACACAAAGCAAGTCTAAAAAAGTTGTTCACACCCGAAAAAGTTGATCATGACATCAAAAAGAAGAACTGAGGGTTGTAACAGCCTCTCTCTCTAGAAATCACTTCACAACATGCTTCAAGATCATCCACATCCAACAATGTCGTTGAAGTATCAGTATCAGTGTCTGTCTCAATGTCGTTAAAATGAACTAGTACTTATAGGAAAATATTTACAACAGTCGGCACCACTCTAATGGTTATATTTTCCTTAAATTTCTAAGGGACCTAGACATGTTTCAAACATACAACGATTAGTTTTTAACAAATTGTACAACATCGTTTGAAGTAATAAAAATGATGTTTTGTTTATGATGAGGGTTATTTAAGAAAAACATGGATTCTGATAATATTGGAATGATACATTAAACAACTCTAACATTATTATGAAAAACGGAAACAGAAGGAAAAGTAAATAGGATTGTGAAACAAGTATAATATTTGTTCCGGAATCTGAATCAAAAAATCAGAATCAATTATTCACCGGATTTGGAATCACAAAGACGTTATCACATATACACCAGATTCGGAATTATGAAGATGGTACAACTTATACACCGGATTAGGAATCATAAATACGGTATCACTTATACACTGGATTCAGAATCATAAAGACAGTATCACTTATACACCAGATTTGGTATCATGAAGGCGGTATGAAAAATCTATAAATATAACAGATAAAGAAAATCGTAATGATACATCTTTAATTATAACTGAATGAAAATTATAGATCTTTATGAAATAAACCGAGATTAAAAAAATAGAACATAAAAAAGTGTTTTTGATTTTTAAAACATAAAACCATAAGGAATGGAGAAGTCATAAGATAACCTTATTGACTCAACAATCTCCTCCTTTTTGAAAGAACAAACAACTTTTCTATGGAAGTATATATTGTCTTAGATAAACAAGTATGAAAAACTTATCTCCCCTTTGAATGAGATTTCTATGGAATACTACTAACTCCTCCATTAGGTTATGTTTCCCCAGGATCATATTGTAGATGTTTGGTTTCCTTTCCTAAGGAAACATCTTCCTCTTAGATAAACATATCTTCTTAAAGAAAACTCCCACTTACATGGACATTAACCTTTCATACCATAATCACTCTTAATATATTCTCCAATTTTGATATCTTCAATAAATTATTCCTTTCAATACATTCTCCCCCTTTTTGATTTTCAAAAATCGAAAATGCAATGAAGAAGTATAAGATGTACCAATAAGGTTAAACAACCATAAATTTGAAAAAAAAAGAATGATATGCAAGAAATATTTTGAGGAAATTTTATTAAATAAGGTTTCAATTACAACAAAACATCAGAATGTCAAAGAAAATCATCCTTCCTTCTTATAATCAGACAACATTTTCTTTATGAAGGCATTATGTATCTTCACTTCCTTATAATATTCTTTGAACTTCTTCAACAAGATATACTGATTGTGATTCTTCTTTTCTAATGACAATATTATTTCTTCTTGAGCATCCACCTTTCTCTTCAACTTGTCTCTAACATCCTTATCACAGCTAATAGATTAGGAAACATAAATGAGTTGTCTGGCATTCTCTGAGATTGAGGAATTGACCTTGTTGAACTCTGTTTCACTAGTATTGAAACCTGCATTTGTTGAATCTAGTAAGCCACCGAACTATCTTAGCTCTTCATTGATAGTCTTGCTGCCATTAAAGAATTTTTTACATCTCACCTTCTGATCATTTTAATCAATCAAAAGACTACTAAATTCAGATTGTTTCTTGACCACTATGTCCATAAGCATATTGGTCGATTCTTTCTTTTGATTCTGATTTTCATGCATCATTTGACTCTGGGAATCTATATTTGCAAGAACTAGAATGGTGATGACCAACTTTCTTGAAGATATCTTAACAAAGTCATGTTCAACAAATGAAGAGGATTCAAAAAATGAAACAAATTTTCCTTTATGAGCTCCTCTAGGAGTTAAGGAAACTAATTTTTCTATTCCCTTGAATGACATCAGAGGAGTTTCTTTTTTAGATGAGGCAACTAAAACACGTTTTCCTTTGAAAGGATTTCGAATCAGAGATTGTTCATTTGAAACATAGATAACATATAGATATACCTATTCATATCTGATATATTGAAACTCTTATTCTTCACTACCTTGATGATAAAACTCTTCTTTCTATTCTTATTCCACATCAGTTTCTACTTTTTCTTCTTCTTCCAATTCTAATTCTTCCTCAACTACAACCTCTTCTTCAACTTCTACTTCTTCAACATGTTCTTCTGAAAAAGATTTTTATTGTGAACTCGAAGGAGTTCCAATTTAGGATTTTTATTCTCTTAAAACATCATCATAGTCTTCTTGAACAATCTGATCTTCTATTTCTTGAATAGGTTATCATAAAGATAAAACATTATTTTATTTATGGATTTCTGGAGAGGCAACCGGTTTCTTATGAACAACTTCAGATTCTTCTACTTGTTGAGACTTCTATTCTATAGCTTTTAGAAGAAACTAACAAACTGGATCTTCAAGGATTTCTTCTTTATCATCTTCTCTTTCTTTTCATTCTCGATATATTCAGTTTGTTAAAGATTTAACGCCTTCACCTTAGTAGGATATCAGCCAAAAGATGGACCTCCTTCCTTTCTAGTGGCATCCATTTCTGTAGAGACCCAAAGCTTAAAGTACATGGACATTACATTACTTTTGCGGAATACTTAGTACATTACAAAAAAACACACACAAGGACCGTAATAGTTTAGTAACTTTGGAAACTCTGAATATAATCTTCTAATCGTGGTGAATGATCTTCAACATCTCACATAAAGATCTTCCTTTTTTTATACCTAAAACCTTTCTTTTATATCGTGGAGAAAAGAAAACAGAAAAGGGTGAGCTCAAATGCTCAGTAAGGGTAAACAAAAGAAATATTAATCACATCATATTCATAAGAACATAACTTTTGGAAATCTTAACCTGCAAAAGAGATCATTATTTCATAACATGGGATAAATCATAGTAGTGAAATGTAATCCCAATACTCATAACTTAAAACATGATACTTTGTGTCATACACACATAATCATAGAGAATCATTTCTTATTAGTCAAGACTCATTTCCAAGACTATCTTAGTGGACAAAGTCCATTTCTGAACCGAGTTAACTCCTCGTTTCAGTCCTGTTTCACTGAACCAGTATAACCTACCATTCCAGCCATGTCTATCTCATGAGATATAAAATCATTACCCAATGCATTGGAGGGAGATATAGGTCACACCCATCTCATAATGATACCATTCTTAAGTGTGCCACAAAATCATAAATCAAACATCATTGCATAAACCATGTAGTAAAAAATGGGATTCTTAAACAACATGACATCATAAAACGATTCACATAAGATAAAGGAATTCATAAAAATATATCCATCACAAAATAATCAAATCAATGTAATGATAGGGATAGAATCAGAACCCTATATTATCTTAGATGGAAAATAATTTTTGATAAAACACTTGAACTCCATTCTTGAGGAAAATATCATATCTACTTCAAAAACACTTTTACTTTCTTAACATGTCATACAATTCTAAAATAAAGAAGTTGATTAAAATTAAAGTTGAAAACTTTTAAAGGAAGATTCTTGGAAATATTGTTTTTAAAATCCATTCATGCCGTATAAAAAAAACATTCTTCTCGTACTTTTGTCAGAAATGTCAAAAAGTACATCGTACGAAAAATGTCAAAATATTCCTTTCATATATTTTACTAAAAACTCACCGAAGAGTAAAAATGGATTTAAAAAATTTTAGTTGGATGGAAAAAAATATTACATATTGATGAAACATGGATGTGGATGATAAAATACAGCCCAGTAAATACCAAAGCATAAACAATCGCAGATAAAAATGAGATTGTGATATTTCCCTTACCTTAGGTATGATTTGCTTCGTAAGTGTCCGAACCTCCTGTATAATGATTTAAATAATGTCATAGAATTATTCCAGAATCATACTCATTGTTATGATATCATATATGGTTCACTTATGACTTTATATTACCCATTCTTTTGTAAATTCCTTGTTAAAAAGTGTTTTGGGTAAAATCGTTTCATTTGTCATCCGTGTTTTGGCATTTAATTATTCATATGATTACTCAGATCATGATTACTTAATTCCAGAATATAAAACATGATTTATATATAATATTTATTCACAATATACATTTATATAATAAATTAGTAAATTGAAAGAAATACACCGTTCATGGAGACGATAGGTCATACGTACACATGAACACTGTTTTCGTTTCCTTATTGAGTTGAATGGAATTAAGTAGATGACATACATATATAAACACACAAATCTTGTATCATTATTATGTCATATATTTCATGATTACTTATTATATATACTTTATAATCATTCATTAATGGTTAATCATTGATAATGAATCTCATCGCGTCGTGGAGACGGTATTCCGTACGTACACACGACTGATGATATCGTTCCCATGATCGTGGAATTTTATTGGAGTCTATGTATACTATTACAGAATCAATATAACTTTACAATAATAATATATAGTTATTATTTACAGCATTATACCCATCTAAGTAAGTTGGTGGGGGAATATAGATTACACCACGGCGTGGAGACGGTATTCCGTATGTACGCACGCGCGGTGATTTCTTTTTCCATAGGATGGATAGATGGTGAAATATGGTTGTTTCATACATATAATAACATATCCGTATATGAGTGATAATGATGTTATTACTTCATAATGAAACAACTAATGAAGAAGAAGTGCAAGAAGGAATAAAGATGAATGAATTGGTAATGGACATTACCTCTTCTTTGAAGTGCTTCTTTGAGACCTCCTTTTAGAGGACTAAAATAGGTCTTTGATGAAGACCAGAACCTATAAGATTTTTCTAGGGAATTGGAGAGGAGAAATTGTTAGGGGTTTTCCGAGGTTGAAGGCTCAATGTGGTGTGAGGAAGAGGGGGAGGAGGTTCCCTTTTATAAGGGAGGAGAGGGCCACCTTTGTAATAACTAAAAATATTATTTTATTATAAAGTCAAATTCGGTTTTTAATTGCTCCAAATTGATATATTTCTAAGATAATGTGGGTAGGGGTCGACATCCTCACATACGATACAATTTAGACAATTTTAGGTATCAATTTTAACCTTATCATTTAGATTTAACTTTAAGTTAGATAATTTAACTTTTACCTTGTCTTCTTGTTTTCTTACACTATATGGTTAATTACCTTACCATATCCAGCCAAAAGGACCCCATGTTGTTTATTATTAATCTATATCACCTTATCAAAGTCATTTGTCCGAACCATATATTTTTAGGAATAAAATAACAACTAATAATATAATATTTTCTTGAAAAACTATTTTATGTCAATTTTGACACTATTTAGTAATTGATTATTGTGAAAATCATAAAAGAATTATTAGTTAGAACAAAGTTACTTAAATTAATACTAACATGTCATATTAACCTATAAAATTATTTTATTTCATAAAAAGTCTCAAATTACATTTATTTGGATATTTATAACATCAATTATGTCAATATTTTATTAAAAAGATCATCATCGTTGTGTCATATATAAATTAATTTATTTAATCTCTAAAAATTATAAATAAAATACCATTATGTATGAAATTTTTTTATCTTTCTAATGAATATTTATAGACGATTTTATCTTATGTATAACACAGTATTAAAAATCATTTTCTTATTAAATATTGATTTTAACTATTTTGACCCTTCTTTAAATAAATTAATAATAAATGTCCTAATCTAATCCAAGTGGGCCTAAATGGTCATATTTTATTCCTAAGGTTGTTTTTGGTCGAATTAAACTTGTCCAATAGAATTAGGACATGTGTTAGGGTAATAATAATATCATTTTTACCCTTAATTACCCTATTTACTTTTAACCGTGGTAAAAAAAAGTAAAAAGTTACTATTTGCCAAAAATTATTTTCATCTCATTGAACCACATTTTACTTACTAACATTAACCGTGTCTCTCGTATTTTTGAAATTCTACTCACAGAAGCGGTAAAATTATGTTTTATGAAAAATTCATTTTTTTACTATCACTTAGTGGTTTCACTATTCATCAAAAAAATGAAAGTTTCCAGAAAAATACCAAAAATTAGGCCTAAGCAATATTTGATATTATGAAATAAAAAATGATGTCTATCATACCAAATTCAAAACATATCAGTTGCATTAATTAATTTAAAAATTAAATCCCGTCGTCAAAACAAATAGCGTGTTGTTAAGAGATAATAACTATCAAAAGATTGACACTTGTTTATGTCTGGTTTAAATGTGAAATTACATCCAATGACCAAAATTGTATTGAATTGTAAAAATATATTCTAAATATATTTTAAAACCACTCAAATTAATAATTTATCACTATTAATTATTTCGAATGAAAAAGTTGTTTTTAATTACAATTTAGTAATTTTCACTATTCATCAAAATATGAAAGTTATCTGAAAAGTACCAAATTTCACCCTAAACTAATTTCGATATTCCGAATCCAAAAATGAAGTCCATTTTGAAAAATAAAATTTAAAAAATTTCAAAAAGTGGTTATTACTATTCATAATGGCTAATTTTAATAATATTTTAATAGCATATCGTTGTTTAGTGAAACTCGGTATTTCGTACTACACACGCTACTGAGGAAGTTCGTGATTGCGTTTAATTCAAGGAAAGTCAAGGATGTGTGTTGTGCAAGCTCCTTTTGGTGTAGCATAAAACACAATACATTAATGAAATTAAAAAGAATATTTTTCATAAAATCTCAGGGTGTTACATTCTATCCCCCTTAAAATTAATTTTGCCCTCGAAATTCGCCGGGGTTATAAGTGGTTTACTATTCAAAAGTTTCTTTGATAGAAACCCAAATTGTAAAAAGGAATACAAAAACCAATCTTTAAAAACAAAAGTATGAAACGTAACAGTTACCCAAATAAACTAATCACTGGGTTTCCACATAGGTGAAAATATGGATATGGAGGAGAAATCTAACCATCACGTTATGATGAAGAGTGGTAGAGAACATGGCTATGGAAAATCTAGCAATCACAAAGCCATAAATTTGTGATGATCTAAGGTACTATCTGATTCATCAGATATAAGAGCAATAGGACAACATTTTTGGTTTTCATGATCATTTCCCTAAAGATGATGAAATTGGAATTAGAAGAAATACTTTCGTGATTTTTGTATAGTCTCACTGTTTTTTGTTCTTTGGACAATTTCCAATTCATCTCTTATAGAAATTAAGTTGAATTTTTCATTCGTGATGTGTTATTAGATCATGTGATAGAATGATGGGTCATTCCATCTGTCTCAAACAAAAGGTTAGAAAAGTTATCAAAAAATAAATAAGTCCATATATAGTGAGATTAATCATATATAGTTCCTTAAATGGACTTATACTTCATATATAATACTTCTTAATATAATAAAACTAGTTTCTACTAAACAGGGACTTCCTGTAGGCCAGTGGTAGGCGATAAAGGCCAGTCGCACTTCGGTTGTGGGTTCGATTCCCACAGACTTGTCTGACGCGATGGGCTATCGCCCGTCCTACATGTTGTCCTTTTTCTAAAACTACAATACTATAACATCAAATAAATAATATCAAAATATGTTCTATACATAAACAATACTAACATATGGTTAACATAATACATTCTAATCTTTAGGCTTATCTAAAATACTTCGGTCCAAGCTCATAGTATAAAGAAAACGATTACTTGAAATGTCGTCAACCAAGCATGTGAATACCATCATTTATCCCCCATATATCTTTTTGGTCACATTACAATAATGTGAATACCTTAATGATGTATTCTATTGAAAAATGAATACCCATTAAACCTTAGTGAAAACATGAATGCTGTCAAATGTTAACTCTTTCCACATAACAAAATCCAAAAATTCTATCTTCTCATACTATGATATAACCTTCTCATTATATCAGTCATGAGCTCATGAATACTATCAACCATTTAATTTTCTCCTTGTCCCTTCTATATGCACATATCATCTACATTCCAAAAAAATCTGAATAACCATTCATGGATACTGGTAACATTAATCATACACATTCAAAAATCAAGGAAAGACAACAGTGTAACAATCCTTTGATGTCTCTTTATTCCATAGTACCATGAGATTACTTATACAAGATTACACATGATAAACATGTAATCATTCCACTACATTATTAAACCATTTACCGATCTTTAACAATTCTTTCATCTCACATATCATTTTTAGTCTCTTCATCATCATCCACATAAATACTACCCATACGACCATACTGATTCTCTTCATGAGACTTTCCCTTAGGGAATTGGTTTTCATAATTCATGTACATTCCACATTTAAAACATTTAACCATTGTTGATGTCATAGAAATACCATTATCCTCATCCCTGGTGTAAACTGAACCTTTTCCTTTGCACTTACTGGATTTGTGTCCTTCTTTTCCACACCCAAATCATCTTCCAGTTCCATTGAAGCATTCTCTTTGATGCATCTTCCCACATGATTTCCAAAGGGGAAATTTAACTTTCTTTCCTCTATGATCATCATGAAACTCCATCTTTCTCTTATTATCCGAGTCAGGAAACTTACCAAATTTTACTTTATTGATCATATTATGAGATTGCTGATTTGGCATAATAATGATTTTTGGACTTCCAAATCCCATTTCATTTGGTTGCTCATGAAAAATATCATTCCATTGTCCATCATATCCTCCATTATCGTGAATCACCTTGTTTCCAGCCATTTTCTAAAACCCAAAAAGAATAGTGTGAGAGGCAAAAATCCTAATAAAGGGGGAGTAACTTCAATATCTAACATCTTTGGTTTAATTTAATATCGTTACCATAGTTCTAGGACTATATCCTATACGTATACTTTTCCTTAGGGACATCCCTAGACATACCTTAGAAATATCTCTAGGGATCTCACTAATGTTTTCGCATCCTAGTTACCAAAGGATGACTAAAATTTTCCTCTGATACCAACTGTAGAGACCCGAAGCATAAAGTACATGGACATTACATTACTTTTTTGGAATACTTAGTACATTACAAAAACACACACACAAGGACCGTAATAGTTTAGTGTCTTTGAAAACTCAGAATAGAATCTTCTAATCGTGGTGAAATATCTTCAACATCTCCCATAAAGATCTTTATTTTTTTTATACCTAAAACCTTTATTTATATCCTGGGGAAAAGAAAACATAAAAGGGTGAGATCAAATGATAAATAAGGGTAAACAAAAGAAATATCAATCACATCATATTCATAAGAACATAACTTTTGGAAATTATAACCTGCAATAGAGATCATAATTCCATAACATGGGATAAATCATAGTAGTGAAATGTAACCCCAATACACATAACTTAAAACATGAAACTTTTTGGCATACACACATAATCATATAGAATCATTTCTTATTAGTCAAGACTCATTCCAAGACTATATTAGTGGACAAAGTCCATTTCTGAACCGAGTTCACTCCTCCTTTCAGTCCTGTTTCACTGAACCGGTATAACCTACCATTCCAGCCATGTCTATCTCATGAGATATAAAATAATTACCCAATTCATTCGAGGGAGATATAGTTCCCACCCATCTCATAATGATACCATTCTTATGTGTGCCACAAATTCATAAATCCTACATCATTGCATAACCCATGTAGTAAAAAAATTGGATTCTTAAACAACATGACATCATAAAACGATTCATATAAGATAAATTAATTCATAAAAATATATCCATCACAACATAATCAAATCAATGTAATGATAGGGATAGAATAACAACCCTATATTATCTTAGATGGAAAATAATTATGATAAAACACATGAACTCCTTTCTTGAGGAAAATATCCTTTCTACTTCAAAAACACTTTTCCGTTCTTAACATGTCATACAATTCTAAAATAAAGAAGTTGATTAAAAATAAAATTGAAATCTTGTAAAGGAAGATTCTTGGAAATATTGTTTTAAAAATCCATTCATGCCGTAAAAAACATTCTTCTCATACTTTTGTCAGAAAAGTCAATAAGTACCTCATACGAAAAATGTCAAAAGTTTCCTTTAATATCTTTTACTAAAATCTCACCGAAGGGTAAAATTGGATTTAACCAATTTTAGTTCGATGGAAAAAAATATTACATATTGAGGAAACATGGATGTGGATGATAAAATACACCCCAGTAAATACCAAAGTATAAACAATCTCAGATAAAAATGGGATTGTGATATTTCCCTTACCTTAGGTCCGATTTGCTTCATAAGTGTCCGAACATCATGTATAATGATTTAAATAATGTCATTTAATTATTCAAGAATCATACTCATTGTTATGATATCATATATGGTTCACTTAGGACTTTATATTACCCATTATTTTGTAAATTCCATGTTAAAAAGTGTTTTGGGTAAAATTGTTTCATTTGTCATCCGTGTTTTGACTTGTAATTATTCACATGATTACATAGATCATGATTACTTAATTCCAGAATATAAACCATGATTTATATATAACATATATTCATAATATACATATATATAATAAATTAGTAAATGGAAAGAAATACACCGTTCATGGAGACGGTAGGTCGTACGTAGGCATGAACACTGTTTTCATTTCCTTATTGAGTTGAATGGAATTAAGTAGATGACATACATATATATACACATAAATCTAGTATCATTATTATGTCATATATTTCAGGATTACTTATTATATATACTTTATAATCATTCATTAATGGTTAATCATTGAGAATGAATCTCATCGCATCGTGGAGACGGTATTCCGTACGTACGCACGAGCGATGATATCGTTCCCATGATCGTGGAATTTTATTGGAGTGTATGTATACTATTAAAGAATCAATATCACTTTACAATAATCATATATAGTTATTATTTTTACCATTATACCCGTCTAAGTAAGTTGGTGGGAGAAAATAGATTACACCATGGCGTGGAGACGGTATTCCGTACGTACGCACGCACGGTGATTTCTTTTTCCGTAGGATGGATAGATGGTGAAATAAGGTTGTTTCATAGTTATAATAACATATCAGTATATGAGTGATACAGATGTTATTACTTCATAATTAATCAACTAAAGAAGAATAAGAGGAAGAAGAAATAATGATGAAACAATTGGTAACAGACATTACCTCTTCTTTGAAGTGCTTCTTTGAGACCTTCTTTTAGGGCACTAAAATAGGTCTTTGAAGAAGAGAAGAACCTCTAGGATGTTTCTAGGGAAGTGGATATGAGAAATAGGAAGGGGTTGTCCGATCTTGAAGGCTCAATGTGGTGTGAGGAAGAGGGGAGGAGGTGCCCTTTTATAAGGGAGGAGAGGGGCACCTTTGTAATAACTAAAAATATTATTTTATTACAAAGTCACGTTCGGTTTTAAATAGTTCCAAATTGATATATTTAAAAGATAATGTGGTTAGGGGTCGGAATCATATCATCCAATACAATTTATACACGTTTAGGTATCAATTTTAACCTTATCATTTAGATTTAACTTTAAGTTAGATAATTTAACTTTTACCGTGTCTTCTTGTTTTATTACACTATAAGGTTAATTAACTTACCATATCAAGCCAAACGGTCCCCAAGTTGTTTATTATTAATCTATATAAACATAGCAAAGTCATTTGGCCGAACCATATATTTTTAGGAATAAAATTACAATTAATAATATAATATTTGTTTTAAAAACTATTTTATGTCAGTTTTGACACTATTTAGTAATTGATTTTTGTGAAAATCATAAAAGAATGATTAGTTCTAACCATATTACTTAAATCAATACTAACATGTCATATTAACCTATAAAATGAGTTTAATTCATCAAAACTCTTAAATTACATTTATTTGGGTATTTATAACATCAATTATGTCAATATTTCATTAAAAAGATAATTATTGCATCTTCGTTGTGTCATAAATAAATTAATTTATTTAATGTATAAAAGTTATAAATAAAATTCCATTATGTATGAAATCTTCGTATCTTTCTAATGAATATTTATAGTCTATTTTATATTATGTATAACCCTATAATAAAAATGATTTTCTTATTAAACTTTGATTTTAACTATTTTAACCCTTCTTTAAATAAATTAATAATAAATGTCCTAATCTAATCCAAGTTGGCCTAAATGGTCATATTTTATTTCTAAGGTTGTTTTTGGTCGAATTAAACTTGTCCAATAGAATTATGACATGTGTTAGGGTAATAATAATATCATTTTTACCCTTAATTACCCTATTTACTTTTAACCGTAGTAAAAAAATTAAAAAGTTACTATTCGCCAAATATTATTTTCATCTCATTGAACCACATTTTACATAATAACATAAATTGTGTCTCTCGTATTTATGAAATTCCACTCACAGAAGCAGTAAAATTAAGTTTTATGAAAAATTCATTTTTTTTACTATCACTTAGTGGTTTCACTATTCATCAAAAAAATGAAAGTTTCCAGAAAAATACCAAAAATTAGGCCTAAGATATATTTGATATTATGAACTAAAATATGATGTCTATATTACCAAATTAATAAAATATCAGTTGCATTAATTAATTTAAAAATTAAATCCCATCATCAAAACAAATAGCGTGTTTTTAAGAGATAATAACTATCTAAAGATTGCCACTTGTTTATGTCTGGTTTAAATGTGAAATTACATCCAATGACCAACATTGTATTAAATTGTAAAAATATATTCTAAATATATTTTAAAACCAGTCAAATTAATACTTTATCACTATTAATTATTTTGATTGAAAATTTTGTTTTTAATTACAATTTAGTAATTTTCATTATTCATCAAAATATGAAAGTTATCCAAAAAATACCAAAATTTCACCCTAAACTAATTCCGATATTCCGAATCCAAAAATGAAGTCTATTTTGAAATATAAAATTTACAAAATTTTAAAAAGTGGTTATTACTATTGATAACGGCTAGTTTAAATAATATTTTAATAGCATATCGTTGTTTAGTGAATCTTGGTATTTCGTACTACACACGCTACCGAGGAAGGTCACGATTGAATTTAATTCAATGAAAGTCAAGGATGCGTGTTGTGCAAACTCCTTTTGGTGTAGCATACAAAACAAGACATTAATGAAATTAAAAAGAATATTTTTCATAAAATCTTGGGGTGTTACATTCTACCCCCCTTAAAATGAATTTCGCCCTCGAAATTTGCCGGGGTTATAAATGGTTTACAATTCGAATAGTTTCTTTGATAGAAACCCACATCGTAAAAAGGAATACCAATACCAATCTTTAAAAACAAAAGTATGAAACATAACAATTACCCAAATAAACTAATCACTGGGTTTCCACATAGGTGAAAATATGGATATGGAGGAGAAATCTAACCATCACGTTCTGAGGGAGAGTGGTAGAGAACATGGTTATGGAAAACCTAGCAATCACAAAGCCATAAATTTGTGACAATCTAAGGTACTGTCTAATTCATCAGATATAAGAGCACTAGGACAACATTTTTGGTTTTCATGATCATTTCCCTAAAGATGATGAAATTGGAATTAGAAGAAAAACTTTCATGATTTTAGTATAGTCTCACCGTTTGTCGTTCTTTGGACAATTTCCACTTAATCTCTTAAAGAAATGAAGTTGAATTTTTCATTCGTGATGTGTTAGCAGATCATGTGATAGAATGATGTGTCATTCCATCTGTCTCAAACAAAAGGTTAGAAAAGTTATCAAAAAATAAATAAGTCCATCTATAGTGAGATTAATCATATATAGTTCCTAAAATGGACTTATACTTCATATATCATACTGCTTAATATAACAAAACTAGTTTCTACTAAACAGGGACTTCATGTAGGCCAGTGGTAGGCGATAAAGGCCAGTCGCACTTCGGTTGTGGGTTCGATTCCCACAGCCTTGTCCGACGCGATGGGTTATCGCCCGTCATACAGGTTGTCCTTTTTCTAAAACTACATTACTATAACATCACATAAATAATATCAAAAAAAGTTCTATCCTTAAACAATACTAACTTAGGGTTAACATAATCCATTGCAATCTTTAGGCTTATCTAAAATACTTTGGTCCATGCTCATAGTATAAAGAAAACGATTACTTGAAATATCATCAACCAAGCATGTGAATACCATCATTTATCCCCCATATATCTTGTTGGTCACATTCCAATCATGTGAATACCTTAATGATGTATTCTATTGAAAAATTAATACCCATTAAACCTTAGTGAAAACATGAATGCTGTCAAAAGTTAACGCTTTCCACATACCAAAATCCAAAAATTCTATATACTCAAACCATGATATAACCTTCTCCTTATATCAGTCATGAGCTCATGAATACTATCAAACATTTAATTTTTTCCTTATCCCTTCATTATGCGCATATCATCTTCATTCCAAAAATATCTGAATAACCTTTCATGGATACTGGTAACATTAATCATACACTTTCAAAACTCAAGGAAATACAACAGTGTGACAATCCTTAGATGTCTCTTTATTCAATAGTACCATGAGATTACTTATACAACATTACACATGATAAACATGTAATCATTCCACTACATTCTTAAACCATTGAAAAAGATTTAACAATTATTTCATCTCACATATCATTTGTAGTCTCTTCATCATCATCCACATAAATACTACCCATATGACCATGCTGATTCTCTTTATGAAACTTTACCTTAGGGCATTAGTTTCCATAATGCCCGTACATTCCACATTTAAAACATTTAACCATTGTTGATGTCGTCGCAATACCATTATCATCATCCCTGGTGTAAACTGAACCTTTTCCTGTGCACTTACTGGATTTGTGTCCTTCTTTTCCACACCCAAATCATCTTCCAGTTCCATTGAAACATTCTCCTTGATGCAACTTCCCACATGATTTACATAGGGGAAATTGAACTTTCTTTCCTCTATGATCATCATGAAACTACATCTTTCTCTTATTAGCCGAGTCAGGAAACTTACCAAATTTTACATTATTGATCATATTATGAGATTGCTGATTCAGCATAATAATGATGATTGGACTTCCAAATCCCATTTCATTTGGTTGCTTATGATGAATATCATTCCATTGTGCATCATATCCTCCATTATCATGAATCATCTTATTTCCAGCCATTTTCTAAAACCCAAAAAGAATAGTTTGAGAGAAAAAAATCAAAATAAAGGGGGAGTAACTTCAATATAAAACATCTTTGGTTTAATCTAATATCTTTACCATAGTTCTAGGACTATATCCTATACGTATACTTATCCTTAGGGACATCCCTAGACATACCTTAGATATATCTCTAGGGATCTCACTAATGTTTTTGCATCCTAGTTTCCAAAGGATGACTAAACTTTTTCACTGATACCAACTATAGAGATGCGAAGCTTAAAGTACATGGACATTACATTAATTTTTCAGAATAATTAGTAAATTAAAAAAACACACACACAAGGACCGTAATAGTTAAGTGTCTTTGGAAACTCAGAATATAAGCTTTTAATCGTGGTGAAAGATCTTCAACATCTCCCATTAAGATCTTCCTTTTTTTATACCTAAAACCTTTCTTTATATCCTGGGGAGAAGAAAACATAAAAGGGTGAGCTCAAATGCTCAGTAAGGGTAAACAAAAGAAATATCAATCACATCATATTCATAATAACATAACTATTGGAAATCTTAACCTGCAAAAGAGATCATATTTCCATAACATGGGATAAATCATAGTAATGAAATGTAATCCCAATACTCATATCATAAAACATGAAACTTTGTTCCATACACACATAATCATAGAGAGTCATTTCTTATTATTCAAGACTCATTGCCAAGACTATCTTAGTAGACAAAGTCCATTTCTGAACCGAGTTCACTCCTCGTTTCAGTCCTCTTTCACTGAACCGGTATAACCTACCGTTCGAGCCATGTCTATCTCATGAGATATAAAATCATTACCCAATGCATTGGAGGGAGATATAGGTCCCACCCATCTCATAATGATACCATTCTTATGTGTGCCACAAAATCATAAATCATACATCATTGCATAACCCATGTAGTAAAAAAATTGGATTCTTAAACAACATGACATAATAAAACGATTCATATAAGATAAAGAAATTCATAAAAATATATCGATCACAACATAATCAAATCAATGTAATGATAGGGATAGAATCATAACCCTATATTATCTTAGATAGAAAATAATTTTGATAAAACACATGAACTCCATTCTTGAGGAAAATATCCTTTCTACTTCAAAAACACTTTTCCTTTCTTAACATATCATACAATTCTAAAATAAATAAGTTGATTAAAAATAAACTTGAAAACTTGTAAAGGATGATTCTTGGAAATATTGTTTTAAAAGTCCATTCATGCCGTATAAAAAAACATTCTTCTCGTACTTTTGTCGGAAAAGTCAAAAAGTACCTCGTACGAAAAACGTCAAAAGATTCCTTTAATATCTTTTACTAAAAACTCACCGAAGGGTAAAATTGGATTTAATCAATTTTAGGTGGATGGAAAAAATATTACATATTGAGGAAACATGGATGTGGATGATAAAATACACCCCAGTAAATATCAAAGTATAAACAATCTCGGATAAAAATGAGATTGTGATATTTCCCTTACCTTAGGTCCGATTTGGTTCGTAAGTGTCCGAACCTCCTGTATAATGATTTAAATAATGTCATTTAATTATTCCAGAATCATAGTCATTGTTATGATATCATATATGGTTCACTTATGACTTTATATTACCCATTATTTTGTAAATTCCATGTTAAATCGCGTTTTGGGTAAAATCGCTTCATTTGTCATCCGTGTTTTGAGTTGTAATTATTCATATGATTACTTAGATCATGATTACATAATTCCAGAATATAAACCATGATTTATTTATAATATATTTTCATAATATACATATATATAATAAATTTTTAAATGGAAAGAAACACACCGTTCATGGAGACGGTAGGCCGTACGTAGGCATGAACGCTGTTTTCGTTTCCTTATTGAGTTGAATGGAATTAAGTAGATGACATACATATATATACACATAAATAAAGTATCATTATTATGTCATATATTTCATGATTACTTATTATATACACTTTATAATCATTCATTAATGGTTAATCATTGAGAATGAATCTCATCGCGTCGTGGAGACGGTATTCTGTACGTACGCACGAGCGATGATATCGTTCCCATGATCGTGGAATTTTATTGGAGTGTATGTATAATATTACAGAATAAATATCACTTTAAAATATTCATATATAGTTATTATTTACAACATTATACCCATCCATTTAAGGTGGGGGTGGAAAATAGATTACACCACGGCGTGGAGACGATATTCCGTACGTACGCACGCGCGGTGATTTCTTTTTCGGTATGATGGATAGATGGTGAAATAGGGTTGTTTCATACTTATAATAACCTATCCGTATATGAGTGATACTGATGTTATTACTTCATAATGAAACAACTAAGGAAGAAGAAGTGTAAGAATAAATAGAGATGAAAGAATTGATAATGGACATTACCTCTTCTTTGAAGTGATTCATTGAGACCTCCTATTAGGGCACTAAAATAGGACTTTGAAGAAGACCAGAACCTCTAGGATGTTTCTAGGGAAGTGGAGATGAGAAATTTGCAGGGGTTGGCCGAGAATGATGGCTCAAAGTGGTGTGAGGAAGAGGGGGGGGGAGGTGCCCTTTTATAAGGGAGGAGAGGGGCATCTTTGGAATAACAAAAAATATTATTTTATTATAAAGTCAAATTCGGTTTTTATTAGCTCCAAATTGATATATTTAGAATATAATGAGGGTAGGGGTCGAAATCCTCTCATACAATATAATTTAGAAAAGTTTAGGTATCAATTTTAACCTTATCATTTAGATTTAACTTTAAGTTAGATAATTTAACTTTTATCGTGTCTTCTTTTGTTCTTACACTATAAGGTTAATTAACTTTCCTTATCAAGCCAAACGAACCCCAAGTTGTTTATTATTAATTTATATAACCTTATATAAGTCATTTGGCAGAACCTTAGATTTTTAGGAATAAAATAACAATTAATAATATAATATTTGTTTTAAAACCTATTTTATGTCAATTTTTGACACTATTTAGTAATTGATTTTTGTGAAAATCATAACAGAATGATTAGTTCGAACCAAATTACTTAAATCAATACTAACATGTAATATTAACCTATAAAATTAGTGTAATTCATAAAAAAGTCTCAAATTACATTTATTTGGGTATTTATAACATCAATTATGTCAATATTTCATTAAAAAGATAATTACTGCATCATTGTTGTGTCATAAATAAATTAATTAATTTAATGTCTAAAAATTATAAATAAAATACCATTATGTATGAAATCTGTTTATCTTTCTAATGAATATTTATAGTCTATTTTATCTTATGTATATCCCTATATTAAAAATGATTTTCTTATTAAACTTTGATTTTAACTATTTTAACCCTTAGTTAAATAAATTAATAATAAATGTCCTAATCTAATCCAAGTGGGCCTAAATGGTCATATTTTATTTCTATGGTTTTTTTGTCGAATTAAACTTTTAAAATAGAATTAGGACATGTGTTAGGGTAATAATAATATCATTTTTACCCTTAATTACCATATTTACTTTTAACCGTGGTAAAAAAAGTAAAAAGTTACTATTCGCAAAAAATTATTTTCTTCTCATTGAACCACATTTTACTTACTAACATCAACCGTGTCTCTCGGATTTTCGAAATTCCACTCACAGAAGTGGTAAATTTATGTTTTATCAAAAATTAATTTTTTTATAACTACCACATAGTGGTTTCACAATTCATCAAAAAAAAGAAAGTTTCCAGAAAAATACCAAAAATTAGGCCTAAGATATATTTGATATTATGAACTCAAAAATGATGTCTATCTTACCAAATTCAAAACATATTAGTTGCATTAATTAATTTAAAAATTAAATCCTGTCGTCAAAACAAATAGCGTGTTTTTAAGAGATAATAAAAATCAAAAGATTGACACTTGTTTATGTCTGGTTTAAATGTGAAATTACATCCAATGACCAAAATTCTATTAAATTGAAAATATATATTCAAAATATATTTTAAAACCACTCAAATTAATAATTTATCACTATTAATTATTTCGATTGAAAATGTTGTTTTTAATTACAATTTAGTAATGTTCACTATTCATCAAAATATGAAAGTTATCTGAAAAGTACAAAAACTTCTCTCTAAACTAATTTCGATATTCTGAATCCAAAAATGAAGTCAATTTTGAAAAATAAAATTTACAAAATTTCAAAAAGTGGTTATTACTATTCATAATAGCTAGTTTTAATATTATTTTAATAGCATATCGTTGTTTAGTAAAACTCGCTATTTTGTACTACACACGCTACCGAGGAAGGACGTGATTGCGTTTAATTCAAGGCAAGTCAAGGATGCGTTTTTTGCAAGCTCATTTTGGTGCAACATACAACACAAGACATTAATGAAATTAAAAAGAATATATTTCATAAAATCTCGGGGTTTTACAATTTTCATCCACTTTTCCACTATTTCATCAGAATAGGTTTTATGTTTCTTTTCGGGAGGAGGTCCTGATACTGGGATTTTAGAAAATGGTACTGGCAAGCTTTCTTCATTAGTTTTCATTTTCTTAGGTACTGATCTTGAAGATTTCAGAACATCACCTTTATTCAGGAAAACCATTTCTTCAACAGTCTTTTATTTTTTTAAGAACTCTACATTCATCCTTTTTAGAGTGTCATCACTAAGATACAAAATCATGAAATCCTTTGAGACTAATCAGAATTTTACATTCAACTTTTAAGTCACATGACAATTATGTTTGAGATAGTTTCCAGATACATAAGTATCTGAGATCTAATGGATCCCTCTTTTATTTCCTGGATGGTGAGAAATATGTATTTCACATAGTTGGTCTTCCTTAACTTGACAAGAAAGTCTAACAGAAAGATATCACATATCTTTAGAGAGTCATTATCACATTTTCTTTGTAAAATAAATCCTTGTATCAAGAGAGAACCATCTTGTGGATTGTTGAGAGATTCATAATCTTAGGATTTTTAACATACTAGAGACCATAATAATCTAGTCCTTTGACTATCCCAAAAGAACCTTCCTTATATGGGACTTTTTAAGAGAATAAAATAGCTTCCCATTCATACAGAATGTTTAGAACATTTTTCTACTTCTTATAGGGGACTTTATATGTCTTATCATAACACTCAAACTTAAACATATCCCTAACATCCTTTTGGAAGAATGATACAGATTCATAGAACAAAATAACCAGGTCAGGGTAAACCTGATCGTGACTTTTCTCCTTAAACACACTAACACTATCCCATGCATTTGTTCTTATCAACTTGGAGATAAGAGAGTCATATTATTTTAATTAGTTAGGTCAAATCAACCTTTCCCTAAATATTGACGAATAATTTATTTCCTTGGTAGTCCACATCTGGCCTATTGATGATACAAGAGTCATTCAGGGCGAAAAAGAAACGGAATGAAAACTTTGATGGAAACAGGGTTCCGACACTGAGATCATTAAAGATGGTGCAATGCTTACACATGAGGCACCCCAAATATAGGTGAGGATATGGCCATTAAAATTCCATAAGCTAATCAAATAGAAAAAAATATGTGGTATAATGGTTGTGGATGGATATAGAAATATGAATTCAGATCTTTTCTAGTAATGTAAACCGGAATTAAAAATTTTGAAAAACCATCTACTAAAACATAACATAAGAAAATAAAGGGTAAGAAAATTTACCTTTTGAAGCACTATGAAGAGTTTATCTGTATTATAAGTATTTTCATGGATGTTTTAAAAATCCGGTATTTCAATACCAGAATTTCCAACACTGAAATATCCAATACCAAAATTTCTAATAACGAAATTTCCATTACCATAATTTCCAATACAGAAACTTCCAATGCCCAAATTTTCAATACTGAAATTTCCAATACCGAAATTTCCATTACCAAAATTTAAAATTTTAATAAAATTTTTGGAAAGATATCATTTATAAAA
This sequence comes from Viscum album, assembly GCA_963277665.1. Taxonomy (NCBI): domain Eukaryota; kingdom Viridiplantae; phylum Streptophyta; class Magnoliopsida; order Santalales; family Viscaceae; genus Viscum; species Viscum album. Next base: position 1,342,520,653 of record OY728132.1, read on the forward strand.
AAAATTCTTAAGGAAATATAAAATTTTATGAAAGGAAAAAAATAAGCATATGTAATCCCCATGAAATAAAGACTAGTTTAATGTTAGGAGATGATTTAAACAAGAAGTTGATATGAATGATTACCTTACAAATAGCATTACTAGCTTCTATTTAATTTATTGAAATCTACCAGAAGATAATGGCTTTGTAAACATATCAACAAGTTGTTCTTGTATTTCGATGAATTGTAGAATAATATCTCTTTTAAGTGTGTGATCCCTAAGAAATTGATGTATAATATCTATTTGCTTTGCATGAGAGTTATGTTAAGGGTTTTAAATTATAGAAATGGAACTTATGTTATCACACATTATTTTATTCTTAGTAAAACTCATACCATATTTTGTGAGTGTGTGTTGCATCCACAACACTTGAGCATGAAAAATTCCTATTGCTACATATTCAGCTTCAGCAGTGGAAAGTGATATAGAGTTTTTTTTCTTGCGTGACCAAGAAACTAAGGAATCTCTTAAGAAATTACATGTTTTTGATGTAGTTTTCTATCCATTTTACAACCACCAAATTCATCATCTGAAAAACATTAATGTTCAAAATTATTTCCAGAGGAATAAAAAATTCGAAAATCTAAATTTCGATTTCATTAGAAAAAAATTCCTTTCACTACCTTTAAATGAGCTTCATTATGATTTTCATGGAATCTAGAACATAATAATACTGAGAACATTAATTAAGGTTTTCTAGCAGTTAATTAAAGTAAAATTTTTATTGTCCCTCTGTAAGATATTTGATCCCATGTTTTCCCTACTTCATCAATATCAAGAGTATTAGTGGTTCCTATAGAAGTAATTATACTCTTAGCATTATCATAAATAAAATTATTAAGAAGATATTTGATATATTTATGTTGGGATATGTATTTTCCCTCTAGTTTTTGAGAAATTTAAAATCCAAAAAATAGTATAACTCACCCATTATACTCATCTTAAACTAAGATTTCAAAAAATTCGAAATGGAATTAGTTAAAGATTGTTGAGTTGATCCAAAGATGATGCCATCAACATAAATTTGGATAATCATAAAATCTTTATTATTTCTCTTAATAATGATGGTTGGATTAGCAGTTCCCATAACATAGTAATTTTAAAACAAAAATACAGAAAGTCTATTATACCATGATCTAGGGTCTTGTTTAAGTCCATACAAAGCTTTGGTAAGTTTATAAACATGATTAGGATGTTTTCTATATTCAAAGACAAGGATATATCTACATTGACTTCCTCATATACATAACTATTAAGAAAATCACACATTACATCCATTTGAAAAAGTTTCAAATTAAAGAATGCTGCAAAGGAAAGAAGAATACGAATAGATTCAAGTATTGCTATAGGAGCATAGGTTTCTTCATAGTCTATTCCTTCTTGTTGGTTATGGCCATTGAAAACTAATCATTCATTATTTATAACAATAAATCCTTTTTCATCACATTTGTCTCTAAAAACTAATTTTACTCAAATAACAGAAGTTTCCTTAGGTTTTTCAACCAAGGTTCAAACCTAATTCCTTACAAATTCATTGAGTTCATCTTGTATATTCTTTATCCAATATTCATCACCTAAGGCTTATTCAGGAGTCTTTGGTTAAAATTGGGAACAAAAAGAAACATTTTCAACTTCATTCCTTAATGAACTTTTAGTTATTAGTTGTTGATTATCATTTCCAATGACATTATCACTGGGATGATTTCTAAGTAACAATTGATTTGTTATTTGAAAGACATGGTCGTCCACATAGGGTAGAGAATATTCAAGTATAATTCTTTCAGAAACATTTTCTTGGACATTTTCCTTATTTTAAATGTCTTCTATCAAAGGTAGGTGAACATTTTTAGAAAATATATCAGAAATATGTTCAGGTTGTTTGAAAAAAAAGGATCATTTTCATCCAAATTAACATATACTGTTTATTCCACATTGAATGTGTTTTTATTAAAAACACTATATGCCTTAGAGTTAGTGGAGTGGCTAAATAATATTCCTTCATTAAATATGGGTGAAAATTTATATAATCTATCATTGGTATTCATGAAAAATACATTGCAAACAAAAACATTAAAGTAATATGCATTCGGTTTTCGGCTAGTCCATTACTCATATAATGTCTTATTAAGAAAAGTTCCAATTAAAAATAGGTTTATAGTATAACAGGTACTACTTACAGATTCATCACAAAAAAAAGTTTCTATAGAATATTAACACAACATTGTTCAAGTCATCTCTTGAAGAATACTATTTCTTCATTCAACAAAACCATTCTCTGGAGGAGTTCTTTGAGTTGAAAAATTGTGAGTAAAACCTTTTTTACTACAAAAAGTTTCAAATTCAGAATATTGAAATTATCCTCCATGATCACTATGAATATTTATCAATGGAAGGATTTTTCCATTTTTAACATGATATCTGAAAACATTGAAATAAGAAAAGGCTTCACATTTTTTAGGAGAAAATAGACCAAAGTAAATTTAGTGTAGTAATCAACTAAGAAAAACATATAGTATTTTCCTCCAATACATCTAGATTTTGTTGGACCAAATAAGTCCATGTGAATTAACTTTAAGGCATTAGAAGTTGTAATTTCACTTATAGAATTTAAGCTAGATTTATGTTGCTTGTTATATTGAGAAGGATTATAGAATTTTGAAGAATTAAACCTAAGATCTGGTAGATCCTTAACAATTTATTTCTTAGAAATTTTACTCATATTCGTTAAGTTTCAATGTCCTGGTCTTCTATGACAAATCCTAGATTGATCTTAAATTTCACATAGGCAAAGGATATCTTGACTTCTATGTTCGTCTAGGTTTAGTTTATATAAATTATCTTGCCTATGGGCCGAGAGAATAAATTCATCATTTGAATTGTGTACTAAACAATTGTCAATCCTAAAATTCACAAGGTATCTTTTATCACATAGTTGACTACTACTGATAAGGTTGTGTTTAAGAACTTTAGAAAATAAAACATTTGAAATTAATGATTTTCAAGGAAGATTAATGTTACCTATACTAACAATTTCTCATTTAGAGTTATCTCTAAAGGTTACTTTTCAACCTTTAGTCATTAAAATCTTCTTGAAATTTTATTTTTTTCCAGTCATGTGTTTGGAACATCAATTATCCATGTACCATGTGTTTTTGGTACTTCCATCATTAAACTAAAAAAGAGGAGTTTGGTTTTCGGAATCCAAACATGTTTAGATCCAGAATTGTAATATAAATAAATTTTGAGTAATGAAATTTTTTTAGAAAAGTAATCATTATGAAACTGAATATATTTAATGTTATTAAAATAACAATTCCTCTTCAAATTCCCCCCATTCTAGAATTTGTACAAAATGGGGCTATAGGAGGAACAAAATGATTGATTCTAAATATAGTTTTTTCATGAGAATAACTGAATCCTTTTTTATTACCATGAGGTTAGATCTATGAATACATCTTGTCAAAATATTCCTTACTAGAAGTAAATAGTGCAAGAATATTATTCAATGAAAACATTTCAAACATTAGTCTTAGGACTAAATTCCTATCCTCTAGAATAATAGACTTAGAGTTAATCTTATCCTCTAAAGCATCTTTTTCAAAAAACAAATTTTTATGATCTTTAGAAAGATTATCCTTCTCAAGAATAGCTTCCTCATGTTTCATAGAATTTTTTTCTAAAATATCATTTTTATATCAATATCTTCAGAATGATGCAAAACTTATTTTGTTATAATTAATTCTCTAGAATTTTCCTTTTCAAGTTTCTTAGAAACTTTACAATTTCTAATCACTAGAAACTTAGAAAACCTAGAAACTTCCTCATAGGAAGGAAAATCGTTATCATCATCTGATGAAAAAGATTCTTCATTTAAAAAAAATATTGATCAGGAAAAATTTCACTCAAAGACAGATTAGTTAAGTATTCATCAGTTCATCCCTTAGCCATAAGACATTGATTTTGAAATAAAGCCCAAGCTATTAAACCAATATTTTTTTCTCAAGAGATTTATAGTATGATAAATCGTCATAATAATCTCCACCACTATAACTCCATGTTTCATTTGATTTTAGGACATTCTTATGTTTTTATATGTATAACTTCTTTCTGTTTCTCTCAGAAATCTTGTCTTTCATGTCACTTTTCTAAAGTAAGGGACCATCAGGTCTGAAATGACATGTTCTTCTACATTAATAGCATGTCACTTCTCCATCTTTCTTATATTTTCCATCTTTCTTCCTGTATTGATATTAAAAGTTCTTTTTCAAAAAAATATTTTTCATCCTCCAAGCTAGATTGGCTGACTCATTTTCTAGAGTTTCTCTTTCACTAGATTCAAATTGAATAACAGCCATCTTCGATTTAGATCATGTAACTCTCTCAAGAGTCTTGGATTTTTTATGATTTGAAGTAGGTGTAAAATCATAACCTTCATTCCCATTATTCCTCTTAATATTATCATCATCTCTCTTTATTCATGTTTCATTTTGAAGAAGGGTACCAAATAGTTCATCGAGAGAAATATGGGTAAATTTTCTATTTTCAACTATAACAGTTCTCTTAGATTCCCATTCGTTATGCAAGATGTCTATAATTTTATCTACAAGAGCTTAATAGTCTAAGACTTCTTCATCCACTAATTCTATGTTGTTGACAATATTCATGAATCTTTTTCGTACCTTATATACAGGTTCTCCATAAGGAATGAAAAATCCATGAAACTTAGCTCTGAGCATAGCTCTTCTAGTGTAGATAACATTTGAAGTTCCAAAGTGAGTTACTTCAGGCTTCTACCAAATACAATTTGCTGCTTCACAAGTTGAAATTGGCTATATATATTTCCAGTAATGGAATAATGAAAAGTATTACGTACCATAATGTTCAACTGGTATTCCACCTTTTCCGGATTAGTAAAGGTTCTACGTTCGATATCAGGAATCTTATAATCTCTAGTTAACATAATGTAGTTGTCTACACTTGTGTTTATTACAAATGTCTTCATTATATCTCTCCATTAATCATTGTAATTTTCATCGAAGATTGGTGATCTCTTAGGATTGAGATTATCTAGAGATTCACCATATATGGATTCCAAAATAAAAAAATTTCATTCCGAATAACTTATTAGTTTTAAAAGGAATAAAAACCAAAGAAAGAAGACTTATTTGTAAATATAAGTATTTCAGAGAACTCCTCTGATACCAATTATAGGATGGAAATGATGAATTTATATGGTCAATATACAATAGGGGTGAATTGTATACTTTAAAAATTCATTTGGAACTATTAAAATTAAGTTTAACAATGTTAAAAAATCATAATAAAAACCTATGAAAGAATCCTTTTCTTAAAAGAATGATTCTACCATAAAGCATATATAATCTGTAAAATTATCAGAGTAACAAAATTTGAATGTATAAGAAAGATAGACTTCATAACAATAACAAATTTAAGATTGTAGTGGAAATAAAACAACATGAAATAGTGAAAAAGTACCAACCACACTCTTTTAACCCAAATAGAAGGTTATTCAAAAACCTTGGATAAATGTTATGTGATTTATACGTTCAAGAAATTCTATCTTACCCAATCCCAGGTAATCCCTCAATCTGAAGATCAGTATCTATCTTGTCATCCCTGTAAGCCCTAAATTTAGAAGGAAATAAAAACATCTATCTTCCAAACCTAGAAGCCCATGATCAGCATGATTGGAGAATGCACAATGAAAGTCTGAACAAGTTTTTCACACTCGAAGAAGTTGTTCAAGACATCCTTATGAAGCACTGATAGTTGTAAGATCCTTTCTCTAGAAATCACTTCTGGCATGAATCTAGTTCATACACTTTCTACAATTTTGTCTAAGTATCTGTATCATTATATTTCTCGAGCTCATTCAAATGAACTTTTATCTATAGGCAAATCTTTCAAACGGTCAGCTCCACTCCACCAGTCATATTTTCCTTAAATTTCTGAGGGACCTGGAGACGTTTCAATCATACAACAGTTATTTTTTAATAGATTTTATGAAATTGATTCAAGTAACAGAAATTATGTTAAGTTAAAGATAAGAGTTATGTATGAAAAACATGGAATCCTATAATATTTGATTGATACATTAAAAACCTCTAAAATTATTAAGAAAAAATATTTATAATGAAAATTAAATCTGATTGTGAAACTGATATCATATTTCATCCGGAATCAGAATCATAAAATCAGAATCACTTATACACCAGATTAAGAATAACAAAGAGGGTATCACTTATACTCTGGATTTTGAATTATTAAGATGTAACCACTTATACATTGAATTTAGAATCATAAAGATGGTATCACTTATACACCGGATTCTGAATCATAATGACAGTATCACATATACTCCTGATTTGGTATCCTAAAGGTGGTATAAAAAATATATAAATCTAAAAGATAAGGAAAATCATAATGTTACATCTATAAGTATAAAAAAAATTATAAATTTGGATCTTTCTGAATGAAACAGAGATTAAGGTAAAATATAGAACTTATGAAAAAGTGTTTGTGGTTTTCAAAACATAAAACCACAAGGAATGGAGAAGTCATAAGATAACCTTATTTACTCAACAAACATGTCTATAAAATGTTTCATAGTGGTTTGTGTTTTGATGCACCTTATCTTATATCCACCAAAATATTTATCATTTTATAATAATTTTTTTAGATTGTGACTTCCAATAACTAAACAGTATTGGGTATTTACAAATGTGCCACTTCTTAATTATAACAGGGAACCCCTCCGCTCACTTCATCACACTCCTCAATATATTTAGATCAACATATCCATGGAAAAATATCACAAAATCATACTTATAATAATTATATGGATTATTTTCTTCCCAAAATACAAATCCTTGGGTATTGTGTATAATATCAATATGTGTACATTCCAAGAAAGGGTAATCATCTTCACTAAGAACCTTCTTTTTTAGTTCTACATTTATCAAATTAAATAATTTATTAAATATTCAATCATAATAAAACCATTATATCAGATATTAATATATATTATTATCATTATGGTATAATATTTTACCATCTCCTTCTCCATAAAATGTGAAAAAATCCATCAATCTTGTGTGCGAAAAAGTACCACCTCCAGAACTGTTGTAATTTTCTTCCCAACATCTAATCATATAGATAGTTATAATATTTGAAACAATAATATATATGATAAGTATGATATTACATTAATTATTTATATTTAATATATCATACACTTTAATTTCCTTTCCCTTATAAATGGAATAATATCACTAGTGTTGCATATGTAAAATCTACCATATCAATAATGTGATGATATTAATTTATCAAATTTAATAGTCATGAATGATTTATGAAATTTTTATAATGAAAAAACAATGACATGTTTTAACATTAATATCATTTTTCATATGATGGATCTGAATCTTATTATCAGGAATAAGAACTTCCATAATAAAACATGTTATAGATTATGAAGCAATTAACAAATGAAATAACTGTAATAATGAAATATTATTAACAAATAGGTGGTAAAATTATATAATTGGATAATAAATTATATTATTAATATTTTAAGGGACTTAATATGGGTATTTTTACCCATTTCACGTTTTAAAAGCTTGTGGTTCTCATAGAAAGCTTGGAATAAGTTCGCAGGTGTTTGATATTGAAAATTCATGAATCATGGAGAGTACAGAGTTTATAAGTATTACACATGATTAAATCTATGTTCAATGCTTTTTAAGGGCCAATCAGGGGGTTATTTATGAAAATTATTAATTTGGGGTTAACAGATTTGAGGAGATTAATTTTCAGGTGAGATCTAAAGCATGATATTTACGTGATGTGTAAGGGTACGTGGTGTATAAATACCATATGGAAAACATTAATAAATGGTACCACAACATGATAAATCCAAAAACCCTATAAAATATCTCAATTTTTAGTGTCTATAATATCCCCCAACATCATTTTGGGAGTTTATTTATGCAGAAAAATCCTTGGTCTCCCATATTCGATACGTGGTGGTCCAAGGTTACACCTACCTTCATTTCTTATGGTTTCTCCTACATAGGTATTTTTATAAACACTTTATTCATTACATGAAATTTATATTTATATACTATGTGTATGATGTGGTTTTATAGGTTTTTTGTTGGTGTAATTATACTACACTGTCCTTGTATGGTTGCAACTTCTCATGGGAGAGGTGACCAGGATCCACAATGTTGGTATGTTCTTTGGCAAAGAATGCTGAATCCATTGAGGTAGGGGATTCATTAATTTTAATTTTTATTTATCAAAAATTCTAAATCAATCATGGTATATAAATTAGTAATGAAAATTAATTAACCAATTCAATATTCAACTATAAAATGAAATTTTTTGTGATCATATAGTTTTAATGTTATTTATTTGTTGTGTGAAAATGGTTTTCCTATGGATTTTATATATAGTGTGATATCACATAAAACTATATTATCACATTATTATGGTTATCATATAATATTATAATTTATAAGAATTTAAATAATGTATTTAATTGATAATTAATTGGATTTTGAAATTAAATATGAGGCATACCTTTATTCAAGTGCTCCTGGAGATTTGATGGCAATCAAATGGATGTGAGTTTTCTTGTTTAATAAAATATGATCTCCATGATAAATAAATTTTAAAATTAATATATTTAATTATAATGGTTTCTAATAATTTTAAAAGGAACACTAATTGAGAATGGTACTTCTCTAGTTTAGTTAATACCCTATTAAATACTTGGAGCATGTTTTCCTTGGATAGTTCGTAATAGCTTGATGTCTTAGGTTTCCAGTAGTTGTAACTAATGAATAATGTGTTGGTTAATTAAATATGAAATATTACTACACATAATTTATGGCACCTTTTGTTTATATTTTTATTGAAAAGGTTGAGAAACATATTTTTGATCCAAAAGAGCTTTTTTCATATGAAGGATAAAGGCCTAGTCTTTGGAGAAAAATATTTGTGTATGTTATTCTTGTTTAATCCTGCTACATTGGTGATATTAAATGGATATTATCCTTGTTTTATGAGACTAATAGAGATTATATTGTGATAGATGATGTCATATGTGGTGGGAAGGCTCAGATGTGATGTGAATAAAGTATGGCTATGATTGAGATGTATATTGTCTTGTGGTTGGGGAGGCCTAGAAGATGTGGTAGTAGTTAACACCTATGAAAGAGAGATGCATTTGGATATAATTTTGGGTATCATGGATATAAAAATAGGAAATTATATGTGTATAATATGGGTTTACAAATTGATGTTATTTAGAGAGTAGATATTCTCACTTTTGTGTATGTTTTAGGACTATTGGATGGGTTGATTGTTTTTCCTATATTTATTTTCCCCATTCCATGACAAATATTAATTTTCCTTGTTGCATGATACTACATGGTGGTATCTTAGTATGTGATTCCTATTGTATATGGATATGGAATTATTATCCCACGAGGTGGGTTGATGAAGGAATGAAAATGCAAAAAAAGATGGTTATCTGGATTAACTATGGAAATTTTTTGAATTATTCTAAGAGGTCCTTAACATGGTTTGGATTATTCATGGAGGGCCCAAATATTACAATTTTTCTACCCCATTTTTATCTGTTAGGCAGTCTAACACCAAATAAACTCAAGTAGTATGTTTTCACTAACATCACTGGGAGGGTGGATGTCTTCCCCTTTTGGACCCAATCTCTTATCTTTGTAGTTATTTTATATGGGCTTCATGGGGGTGAGTTTCACCATATATGATAGTACTGGTATGTTAGGGGTTAGTGTTATTTGACTCACCATTATTACTAGATTTAGTTTTCAAGGGATTATTATCTGTATAAAGGGCGTATAATATGATGGATTCTGGTATATAAACAGTTTACAATCATCAATTGCTTCTATTATAATACCCAATGTATGATATGTTTCAAAAAGGATATAATGACATCCAAAAACTACTTTATTACTACATATGGATATGTAATATTGGAGAATGTGATCATGTGATTCATAGAGAACATGTTGTAATGACATTCCCAAGTGATTTATGGATGATTTACCTTCAGAGAGAGTTGGATTAGGACTTGATACATTGGATATGGGAGGGGAAAAAGATAAAAAGATACACCAAAACACCTTTTATGTGTCATTGTTATATAACATTCTCTATTGTATAAAACACTTCGTGAGAGAAGTCTATTGTGAGCCTTGAAACCAACTTTACCTATTTATGTGATGAGTTAGTTACACTATTGTTCACTATGAATTAGCATTATTTCATTATGTTTTCCATGAGATTATCTAGGTAGTATTGTATCAACTATACTATATTTCTTATCACATATATATATTAACTACTTTCAGGGGATTTAGATTAGGTTGGAGATCAGTTTTGATATAACTAGATCACTGTTTCTTAGAGCAATTTGGTATTCGTGTTCTCTTCCTTCTTTATCTTTTTTGTACATGTAGACTCTCTTTTAGTTTCATATTTCATTTTTAAATTTCATGTATTTACATGTGATATATATATATATATGTGTGTGTGTGTGGATAATAAAGTTTATTTTTGAATAACATAATTATCTCATCTTCCTCTTGATTATCTTATAGAGAAATTCCTCCAATAATTAATATTATTATACACATAGTGCTTGTTTCTAACTCATGGACTAAAAAGGTCGGGCTTGAGAAGTAACCAAATATTTCCCCACATTGAGGAATATTTATGGGGTGGTTCATGAAATAGTTGTATCAATGGTTCTGTTTGAGGGATTGGATGGAGTTTGAAGATAGGCAAAGGCAATTTTCCACTAGTTAGATGGGAAATGGTTTCAAATCTGTTTTGTAGTAGATGATAAATAGGATAACTGATATAAAATGAGTATTTAGTTCCTCTTGTGAAATGATTCATGGACTATTATATTTAGTGAACCTACAAATTGAAGTGATATCAGATAAAGGGTGGGGACATAGGAAGGGATCATGCATCATTCTTCTTTTCACTTGTATTTGTATTATGTAGAACATGGGATTGGTTAAAACCTTAAAAAAGATATTAAAAAATTAATAAAATAATATCATGCATTCAATATTCCTACTGTAGGATCTATAAAAGTTTTATTTTTCTTTAAATCGATCCATGTCTACGTCCTCATCAAGTTCAGGCCGAAGATTGTCAACATGAGGTGTTAGGATATCACAATAGAGTAGATATTGATGATGATGAAACTTAGAGGATGAAATTTGGATAATTTCACCACCATATTCTATATATTTATGAGGGCTCAATTTCATATATAGTCATTGAATTTTTTTTGGATAAGGTTGATATATTTTTCAGTTTGATCTGTACATGGATAGAGAACTTTGTTTCATTGGATATGATGATGTCGCATGGAGTAGCCAGGAAATGGTGGTTATTATTACCCATGTATTATTAAATGTTGTCATTCTAATGGGAGAATATAGGATACCATTTCAGTGAAGGATTTTTTCTCCATCCGTGATGGATTCCAGTCACCATGAGCTTCTTAACTGTTTTCATGGAGGAGTTATAGTATGAGAGAGTTCATGAACTGTTTCTGGACCCTTATTCAAAATTATTCAAAACTATTTTCATCTAAGAAGGCTAGGAAGAGGTATTATGATTTGAATTTTTATCGATATATCCATTTCTAGTTTAACCTATTTATTCTAAATATGTATGTGATGGTTCTAAATAAAGTATAGATTATTTAGAGGATGTTGTCCAAAACCAAGTCATCATATGATGGCTTGATTTAGGACTAATTATGAATGAGATATATAGTCATAACATCCACGTTGTTATGGAATAATATTTTTTGGTCAGATGAGACATGCTACAAAACCTCATAATCTTATTTCCCACAGAGAATTGATTTATTAGATCTATGTCAATAGATTAGATACATGATTTTCTTGTGTAGGACAAGGGAATAAAAAAAATGAGTGCCCAAGAATTATGAGTATTTAGCATGTTCTAGGCGTTATTCTTTTGGTTCAACCAATAATTAAATTTCATTCAATGTAATTGATGAATGGTTCAATAACTTTTTATTAGTAGAGAAGATATGGTTAAAAAAAGTTACAACCCTGATAAGACATTTTTGCACGAGAGAAGATAGTTTTTGTGTGGGTGGAATTTATTATGGACTGAGATGTTGCTGAATAGGTCATTGTAAACTTCATTCCATAGGGATTTGAGAACCTGGAATGCTATCCATCATTCGATGTACACTTTTCATATTTTCTACATGGTTTCACGCATTTTCTTAATTCATGAGAGACGTGATACATTATATCACCTACCATTTTTTACGCCTTGAGACTTGAGGTATAGAGGATTATAGTGAACTTGAAATTGACTACACTAGTTAGAGGTCCATATGAAATATATGATGTATGTTAAAACTATGATACAGTGTTGTGGTGTCACGACTCTCAATGGGACTTACAATGCTTTAGGATACAACCATATGAAATCATCATCTGGATGGATTGGTTGTATTTTTGGTAGGATATCATGGACAACATCAGAAGGTACGTTGTGTTCTATAATGTCGAGGGATTGATATTAGTGTTTTTTTGAATAGAATGACCCTAATATGGGTTAAATTCATGTTCTATCCTTATCTTTCATTATATATTAGTTCATGCTGATGTTGTTAGCTGTTTGGTTTTTCCCATAGTTGTGGAAGGGTTCCTTGATGTATTTCCACATTGGGTTATACAATATCCCCATGATAATAGATCTAGTTTAGCATCAATCTATATCCATTCATGTCTCATATCATTATGACTCAATATATAATGGAACATTCTTTTTATGGAGATTTTTGAGTATATAAAAATGATTGGCATCATCAATATTTTGTTCCGAATAGTGTTTTTTTTTGGGGTGAACATGTTTACTTCATGAAGAAGGCTGATGGAACTATGTATAATTGAATCAATTATCATTAGTTGAACCACATGATATTGATGAAAAACTATCCGATTCAATTTTTTTTTGATTTTATCGATATGAGGAAGGGATAAATTTGGTTCTCAAAGATATATTATAGGTCTATATATCATCATATGTGAGTGAAATATTATGATATTCAAAATACATCATTTGATTTCCATCATGGGAATTATGACTCCATTGCAATTTATTTTGTTTTGAAAATTCTAATTATATGATCATGGGATTATTGGGCATAGTGTTAAAATAGTCCATATATATTATTGTGAAATTTATCATTGATTATATATTTATATACTCAATGTCTTAGTAATGTCTTACACAACATTAGTGTGCTGCTTTGGGAGTTATTGGTCATCTCCATCTATTTAAGAAGTTTTCAAAGTGTACTTTTGGGGCTTATAAATTCCAGTTCATTGAATATGTGGTATCCCAAAAGGGTGTATCCATGTGTAAATCAAGGATATAGGTGGTTAAATCAGGGGAATCCCCCATGAATGTGGAAGAGGATCAAATTATACATAGTCTTGAAGACTATTATATGTGGTTTGTAGCAAATTACACTCAGGTTATGATTCTTCTAACTAATCTAACCCCAAATGATTATAAATTCTTGTGGAATGACTAGTGAATGGTAGATTTTGAGTACATAAAACAGAAGATTTTATAGTTCTCCAGTCCATTATATTCTGGGCATGGGAATTTTTTTACCCGATGTGATGAGGATGAAGTAATATTAATGATTTCATGCATGAATCAGAGGATTCATGTACGGTGATCAAAGAACTATTGGAAATTCATTTAGATATGGGAGATGTTAGAGGCATATGATTCATTTTCAATATGATATAGAAGTTTTCTTTACTGCAATAAGTGGAGGAGACAATGTTGGGGGATTCTGAGGTGGATGTCAATAGACAAAAAGTTGTTTTATAGATTATCGTAACGGTTGACCAGAGGATGGAGAATATCATGAATTACTCATGGGAATGATTTTAGATCCTTTAACTACGTTTTTTTGGTTCTTCATTTTTTCCTAGATTTCCATTGTTGGTATATCCAGATATGGCATGGTTTATAGAGATTTGAGAGGTTATTTATGGTGGAAGGGGTTTACATATGCCATTAGGAAGTTGGTTTATTAATTTTTGATTTTCTAGAAGGTGAGTCCAATCTCCATGTTGGCAGTGGTTTGATATAGTTGTTATATATTCCAAAGTAGAAGAGGGAGGACATCTGAGTAGACATTGTTAATATTTTACCATGAGATTATAATGGCTATTTATCTATATGTGTGATATTGAATCTTTTGATGAAATCATCCTACATTACAGTGAACTGGGATTAATGATCAATGGATGTTTGGTTGAGGTAGTATCTAGACAATGTGGTGTGACTCAATGGATTAATGAGGATAATCATATATGGTTGGGATCCTCGGTTTACCTCAAGGGTGTTTAGATGAATCCAATATCCGTTTTCTCATTTATTCCACAACACTACTTTTTAACCCCAAACAGATGGTCAGATGAAGTGAAACATTGAGACACATGAATAAATGATGTTATTTTTCATAGTGAATTTTAGATGTTCATGGTTGATGATACATCCCTTGGTTAATATTTCAGAAAATAATAAATTCAAATCACCGGATGGCATAACACTATGTGATTCTATTTTTGGATAACCATATTATTCTCTGTTGACGTAGACTGAGTTTTGAGTGCCATCAATTATTATTTTGTTGGAACATGTATTGAATAAAATATATATGGTTCATGTAATTTATGAGAGGTTGAATATTGAATTGCCTTATCAATATACCCATGTTACCATTTATGTTATAAATTGGAGATCAGATTTTCATGAAAGTGACTCCTCACCATGGGTAGTGGAGGTATGTTCTTGGGAGTAATCATTTTTCCTATATTGTTTATCCTTTTTAAGAATTGGCTTTTATTGATTCTATGGAATATTTTATAGCACTTCCCCCCAACATTATCTAGACACATGATGTCTTTCACATGTTGTATATGTGTTATTATTTTCATGATGACTCACATGTCTGAGAATTGTGTGAGATCAATATTGGTGATGATGGATCTCTGAAGAGATGACGTTGGAGATCCATGATCACTTGGTGAATGTGTTGTGAATGCATGTTATTTGGTTGGTTTTTTATTTTTGGGGGGGCACTTTGGAATTGAGGACTGTAACTGGGGACTTGAGTCATTGATGCATATATTATACCCTATGTTGTTTGATGTTTATCCCTTCTCTTATAACATTTGTCTTTTATGGATGTTGAATTTTCTGATTTATGAGATGGTTTCCTCATATTTCTTATAGTGTATCTAGTCTTCTTTGAGATTTAACACCCTCATGAGAGTGTTTAAGAGATTATTATTACTATTGTGTTTTTTGTGTTGTTTTTTCGTATGAATGTGTTGTTTAATATCCTAAGATGGAAATATCATTGTGATATATCTCATGAAGTAGATGAACAGTTAAACCCTTTTTGTTATCTCCCATTGATCCATTTTGGAATCTCGAGGAAGAGATTGTTTTCATATGTATCTAATGTAAGGGATTATATCAATGTAGTCTGAACCTTTTCATATTTCTTACGCTCATGAATTTATAAGAAGGATTGAAATATGTTTGATGGTGTCGGAGATTGATAATTTTGGAATTCGAGAGAATAAATGGGGTATAAGTAATTCATGTTATGTATTTTAAATTCAGGACTTGTTAAGGGTGTTTCACAATGTGCATCACGATGTATATTTATTAAGGACTAAATGGTTTGAGGTGATGAATGTTTTGGAGAGATATAAAGCCCTACATTTTAATATTGTGTAAGGGTTACACATCATGTAAATCCATTGTGCAATGTGTTAATTAAATAGGATATTTCTATATGGTTTCACAAGACCTATCACTACATTCACATTTTAGTTGCTCGGGGGACCTCTCTTCATATTTTTCAGATTACATTGACTGGGATCAATCATTGGGATTTTTCTTTTGATCAGTGTTGATCATATGTGAGTTGTACATCTATTTCTTAGAGTTTATTCCCAATTGGTCTCATTTTACTTACTCTAATCTATCTAGGAAATAGAACATGGTATATAATATTTATAATGGGGATTTCATGGTTTTCCATAGATGTGTTTTCTTGTTGCATCATTGGATGGATATAGCTTCTTGCAAGAGAGTTGATCAGGGTCTCTAACATTGGTTCATTATCCAGATAATAATGTTGATCCACTGAGGTTGTGGATACAATTCATATATATTTATTTATGTGTCGTCATTAATTGAAAATGAATTATCCTTTTTCATGGGAATGAAAGTAAATTAATAAATATTTAATTGGGTTAAATAAATAGATTTTGAACACATGTGGTTAATGTTATTTATTTGTATCATCATAGTGGGTTGCCTTATGATTTTCAAGATACTATGACGCATACACAATAACATTTAAAAAATTCATATTCTAGGAGTAGCAGGTTTAAATTTATAATTACATAAATACATTTTTAATTGATTATTAATTGTATCAAGAAAATAAATAAGATTCATTTTTTTAATCTGGTGTCTATTGGGGTTTTGCGGTAATCAAATTGATGTGAGTATGCATGTTTAATTAAATTTTTTCTTTCAAGATAATGGATTTTCAATTGAAGATGAATCATCACAAATTTTTTATGTTTATAAATTCATTTTAATTGAAAATATTACTTCTCTAGGTGTTTTTAATAATGAATAAATACTGATAGAATGTGTTTCCATTGATAGCTTGTTATAGATTTTTTCCTTAGGTTTCAAGTTGTTTTAAAGTATGAATAATGAATCAGTTAATTTAATATGGAATAAAACCCAATTATTTGATAAATATAGTTGATGGGGGATTAGACTCAAATTTTGATGAAAATGTCATGTTCCCAGTTTTGGAGATGTAAGAGATCATTTACATGTGAAAGATTAGTGCCTTGATTTGAGGGCCTAGTTTCTCTATTGAACATAATTTTTTCTATCTATATTTTTTATGTGTTTGATATTTGATTCTTGTGATATAATCCTAATACAACATATCTTGTAATTATTAATGTGACATGAGGTAGGGTACCTCAATTGTGCTATGAGATTGTAATGGATAAGTCTGGGGTGAATGTTGTGATGTGGGTAGGGAGGCCAAAATAATGTTTCATCATTTAATGTAGGTTCTGGTGAGATAAATATTGATATACATGTGGGTTTTGGGGAAGCAATTTAAGGTGACAGAATGCATTAAAATATGGATTAACCATTGATGTGATCTTAAGAGATAGTAAGCTCTGTTAAGAATATGATTAATGTATGATGTTTGGGTTTCATGTTTTATCTTCATTAGTTTTAGCTGCTACTTAAGGTAGTATAATTTTAAGGTTTAATGTATCCCCATGGTGGTAGATTAGGAAGGTTTTCTTTGGGTATTTGGATATGGAATGATGCATAACATTGATATGTAACTCTTAACCCATAGGATTGTTTTTAATAGAATGAAATTGACAAAAAACCCATCTTCATAAATAATGGACTTTTTGGGGATATTTAACAGGAAAATGGAAATTATTCGTTTGATTAATTAAATACAATGAAATTAATGTGTAATTATTATAATGTATAATTAATTTAAAATGAATTTATTAATATAAATTTAGTGATTAAATGATAAAATTGAATTTGACATATCTGTTTTGAGTTTTGGTGTGATTATAGGATATCTTGTAATAACTGTGATTGTCAGGTGTTTGAGAAATTTTTGCTGCATTTGGGTATAAGACTAGGTTATCGCAATATTTTGGTTGTTGGATATGTTATATATTGTATATCTAGTGATTTATTATGATAAAACCTAATTTTTGTTAAGGTGATATAAACATAGTAGACTATGTGAGGGTGTTTTCCCCAACATCCTTGTGGGAGGATTATGGCTATCTACCCCCTCTAGCCCCAGTCTCTACTCTTTGTAGTTACTTATGTTTTGGTTTATAGTGGTTATTTTCCCCATTTATGTGTGGAGTGTCATGTGAATAACTTGGGTTATTTCACACACATTCATTATTGGATGCCATATCAAAAGAATTATTTTATGTTTGATGGGTAATATTTGTGATGGATCGAGGTATATACTCTGTGTACGGTATATAATTGATTGAGGTATAATAACCAATTTATGATAAACATTATCAAGGTTGTGTTGGATTCTGGAAAATACTTGGTTACAATATCTAGAAATGTGATATTGGATGATGTGATGTTGTGATGTAGGAGGATTATGTTTTGATCCCTTTCACATGTGTCTTTGGGTAGGCTTACTTTTGGGGAGAGATTTCTCATGATGTGTGACATTGTGGTAGAGTGGAAAACTATTAGCGAAGCCAGAGTGGTGTACTTGATTTATCATTATTATATTATCTTCCCCCTAAATGTGATACATGGCATGTTATATTAATGGTGATGTTGGGAACACAATATACATGTTTCGGTGACGACTTAGTTTCACTGTTGTCCATGGTACTTTATCATGTTTTCATTAATTTTTTGAAGAGAGGATCCAAGGAAGATATAATAATGTATACTGTTATGCTAACCTTATGTATATATAGACTATTTTTAGGTCAGCATGAGATGGTTGGAGATAAGGATTGATATGATTAGCTCGTGGTTTTATCGGAGTAGTTTGGGATTCTTGGTGACTTTATTTTTTACCTTATTGGTACTTATAGTTTATATTTTAGATGTTTATGTACTTTATGACATTTCATGTATTCATATGGGATTTATTTATATATATAGGTTTGTGTTTTTTTGTTGTATCCCTTTTCTCGATCTAATATTTGTGTTTCTCAGGGAGGTTGATCCCAACTATATGAATGTTTGATATAACCAAGATTTATGCATCCAACCAAAAAACTAATGAGTGCATGAATTGGGTTTCCATCATCTCGCTCCACTAATAGTTGTGTTTTTTGGGAGGTTTTCATGAAAAATATTTATATAGTTCTAATATTTCTTAATAAAAATTATAAAATAATTATAAAATTCTGTAAATAATGTTTAGCTAAGGGGATGGATGGGTTAAGACATTTTGACTAAATGTACACTCCATTGAGACACATTCATTAATATATTCCATTTCAATTTTATGTTGTCAATATACTACCCCATTGACGTCATTAAAAATAATAATTATTCTGTCAAGGTGGTTAAATTTTCCATTCATGAATATTATTTCAAGAATTTACAATTTAAATGTTTCCAATGTGGTAAGAATATATTTTATAGCCTCACATTATTTTAAGATTTCTATTATTTAAATTGTTTGAATTTCATTGCTTATACTTCATTAGATCGAATAAATATCATAACCAATATTAAAATTTTGTTTTATTATTTTATTTTATCATTTTCTATGTTTGGTAATTAAATCATATTACAAATTGTTTAAAATAAGAACATATTTTATTTATATTTTAATAATATATAGTTTTCATCCATCTGATTATTTTAATTTTTATTATAGAAGTTATTTTATTTAATAATTTTATTTGTCTAGGATATTTTATATAATAATTGTATTTTTGAAATGTGTTTTAATTGAATAAATCTTATTTTTTCAAAAATGAATATTTCAAACATTCATTTGATGAATTCAAGTGGAATGTTTATTTAAAAATATATGATGATAAATAACTTTCCCACATCCATAACAATTTAACAAAAATTTTCATCTTATATATGTTTTATATGGGTTCACAAGGAATTTTTTTATAAAGTCATACTATTTCACATCACATCCCTGTATTCTTATAAATATCATGAATTTATTACCCAACATACATTCCTATTGAATTGATGGTAAAATCATATCTATTATTGATATTTTTCTTATTTATTTATTTTTATAATTTAATTTAATTTTAATCAATACAGATTAAATTTATCATTAATATACATATTAGTTAAACCAAATATCATTTTCATACATTATCTATGTCACGTTGAATGATATTTTATTGACAAGGAAGACATTGAAATTTTGTATTAATTATTAAATAGAGAAATTTATTGATAAGGAATATTGTTGATGAATTATTTTAATCATTTAATATATAATTTATTTTATTGACATAAAATTAGAGTGGTTCTTAAAAATATATATCCAATCTATGAATTTAATGGTCTCATGAGGTAATCTAATATTCCATATTAACTTAGTTTTTATATATTGTTCTAATATATCTTAGAAAAAGTTCGTGACATTATATATTTCACATCGTTTGACATTATGATGTCATATATTATGTATTTTTCATCATTGAGAATTTAGTTATTATTATACATGATAATTTTGGATTGATATAATCAATATATTCATTCTATTCTCAAGTAGACAATGATATTTGGAACTAATCCTTCTTTTGTATTCTATTAACCTAGATATGAGGATAGAAATCATTGACTGGTTTCAATGATTCTAATTGTTTTTCATTTCTATCTTTTATATTTTATACCCACTATAAAAAATCATCTATGTATCAAGCCTTATAAGGATACTAAATTTATTAGTCCGTTGGGATTCTACCACTTGAATCCATGATAATGTAATAATGTAAACATTGGCTCTATGATATTGGAGTTAGTGTTGTAAAAAGTGTTATCATAATTACATGTAATGATTTAAAATTCATAATTTCAAGAGCCAATCCAGTGTATTACATTTATTATAAATAGAACATATTATGATTTTTTGCATCAATAGTCCTGGATAATGTAGAAATTTCCATATCGTGAAAACCAAAACACATTGTATAAGGACTACTTATATATTTCCTACATTAGCATAAAATAATCATTTTAGGAAAAATAACCATTCCATAGTGGAAATCCCTAATTTTCCATAACATGATTCAACTATTTTGGATCATCACATGAAATAGAAGCCACAATAAATTATTTAGAATGATAATTCATTGGTATATAATATATGAATTATGTCACCTAAAATGATATCTATGTAAATATGATTTGTTGAAAATGTAAAGGTTATACATCTAGTATATTATATCATGAGAGAATTTGATCAATTTTGTGAATTGATCTAGAATACTGTGGTGAAATTGAAAATATAACACATAAAATAAAGTGTGTTTTAATAAAACAATAATTGAAAAATATATCCCTCATGAAGAACATAAATAAATGTAGTGAAATTTTATCAGAAAAATGGAAAAGGATAATCACTGTTCTTTGGAGTATAAGGATACCATTAGATAACTACCCACATATTATACTATTCACATATAAAATATGGAATGTATTGGTATCCAATAATTTGAAAGGATTTAGATATGTTTTTGAGGGCATTAGATTATACATAAATTTGAGGATATGATGAAACAGTATTATGGAGAATCAAAAGAGAGGAGAAATTTTTATAATTCTGTATATTTAAGGTGAATAAATATAATAAGAGGATATATGAACATTATAAAAAGGTAAAACATTAAAAAACAATTAAATGAACCAATTTCCATCACGTAAAAATCTTGTCATTAAACATCATGTATAATGATTTAAGGGAATGTGAGTTTGTTACAAAAATTGTGATAATAGTCATATAGATAATTAATTAATGTAGATGAAACAAAATATTTTTTCAAATGATTAGTCTGTAGAATTTGTTTAAATAATTCCCATATATGAACCACATGTCAAGGTAATATATTTAATAAGAGGCTAATGTGTATGGGCTATATTATGTGCCCACTACAGTTGATGATTAGGTTTCCAATGATTTGAGTATTGGTTCATTAATCAAAGCATAAAATTTATACAATAATTTAGTTTTCTCATGATCATTAAATATATTTTTGTATTCCAATATTTCCATGAAATCTAGATATTTCACTATCAACTTCTGAATTTTTTTATCTGTCTGAACACATAGAATAAATTACACTATGAGAAGGATGATTTAGGTAGTTCAAATTGTGACACAGGAATGTTTTTTGACAGTATTGTCATTCATATGGTTTACTTTGATATAGTCAAATGTATGGAATATATTTACAAAATAATGATTTTTTTGCAAGGTGATGGAAATTATGAACCGTGATCAATATGTGGGAATTTATATCTTTAGAGTGGAAACAACATCATCTTAATCATTTCTAGAATGAACCCCAGTATATCCTCTAATTGATATTCCTGTGGAAGAAGATAAAACACAATATATAGATGGAGAACGAAATCATAAAAATAAAGAGTTACATATTGTAATGGAATAAATTAATGTATATCTTAAAGAATTACATGGACATAAACTAAATAGAAAATTATATTTTCTTTTTTATTTGTTCCCCTAAGAAATAAATATACCAATGACTCTTAATTGAATGGACACTAAGAAATCATTGGATTTATGGACATAACTATAGGTGTTTTGTGATGAGGGACTTGTTTTACCTAGTTTATCAAAATTGGTAGACCATGTTCACTTTGTTAAGAAGAAAGATTGATCCATGAGGATTTGTATTTATTAAAGAGATATCAATTTAATTATTACATTTAAATGGTCTTCCCTACCTGAAAATGGTGACAAATTCTATCAAACTTGAAAAGATCACAATTTTTCAATGATAGGCCTTAATTCTACGTATCATCAATTATGAGGAATGATGGAAGACTTTCTAGAGATATCATTTTGAATGAGGTGTAAAAATTAAGAGTTTAGAGTAATCAAATTTTTATTGAATAATTCAAAAAAAAAATTAGGGATATATTACATAAAATATTCAGTGAATATCTTGATAATTTCATTATTCTATTCATTGATGATATCTGGGAATATTAAAAGAGCTATGGAGACTATGATTATAACTTGAGTATAATTCGTAATAATCATTGAAGACAAGTATTTTCTATAAAATTTATAATGTATGGATTTTGGATTTTGAATGATTATTTTATTGGACATATATTCTCCATTAATATAATATTAGTGTATCCAAATTTGACGGTGGCTAAAAAAGAATGGCCTGCCCTATGTAGTTAACCGTGGAATGTAGTTTCATTGGATTGGCAGTTCACTATCAACAATTCATTCAAAATATTCATGATTTTATCTCTTATTATAAAATATTATAGAAAAGTTGGTTAATTTCATATGAAAAAACAAAGATGAATAAATTTTTGTTGAATTAATGAGTAGATTATGAAATATACTGATTTTGACTCCAACCTCATTAAATTGAGGAATTGGTATGTATAGTGATGAACTGAGGATATTACATGATTTTTTCTATACAAAAATATAAAAAATTATTTGAAATGCATATGGGAAATTGATGACACATGAAGAAAATAATCTAACCCGTGATATTGATTTGGAAGATGTAATCCATTCTTTGATGATATGAAGATAAAATATACATGGTAAATGATCTGAGATATACAAAGACTCTTTTACCCTTAAATATATCAATTAATTAAAATATCTCAATATGAAGAAGATGAGGTAGTTTATAGACTAATGTATAATGATTTCTCAAGGCACTACTACATAAGGAAGGATAATAAGTTGTCTTATGAATTGACTTGTAATGATCATGGTGCTTTTACCAAAATTAAGATTTCTAGGAATCCTATGTTTATGTGTCCAAAAATATGTATATGGTATTTATTAATGAAGGGGTGATGTGACATATATTTCAAATGAAATCCAATCCTAATTTATTTGAAAGGATTAAAATACCGTGATCTGATGGTGAAATTTTTTAAAAGAAAATTAATGTTGTGAATAATGATAAATATGTATAATTTATCTATTACCATAGAATTATGAAATTATGAAGGAGTGTAATGGCCCAGACCTCTCCAGCTCATTATTTTGTGAAAATATGGTGTTTGAGGTGTTCTAGGAGGTCAAGGTGACTTATCCTCAACACCTTTCCAATTTTTCCTTTTCTGTGAATAGTAGAATCGGTGACCCTCGAGGAATAGTTCCAATGGTAGATAGTTGAGATCAGTGAATCTGTAACCTTCTGTGAACAGTGTTTCCAGAACGGTGAGGATCCAATGGTGAGGTTTCAATGGCGAGGTTCTTGAACAGTGCTTCCAGAAAGGTGAGGTTCCAATGGCGAGGTTTCAACGGTGAGGTTCATGAATAGTGTTTCTATAAAAGTGAGGTTCCAATGGTGAGGTTTTGATGGTGAGGTTCATTAATAGTGTTTCCAGAATAGTGAGGTTCTAACACTAAGGTTCATGAATTGTGTTTCTAGAACAGTGAGGTTTCAACGGTGAGGTTCATGAGTAGCATTTCCAGAACAATGAGGTTCCAACAGTGGGGTTTCAACAGTGAGGTTTGTGAACAGTGTTTCTAGAACGGTTAGTTTCCAATGGTGAGGTTTCAATGGTGAGGATCACAAAAAGTGTTTCCAGAATGGTGAGGTTTTAATGGTAATGTTCATGAATAGTGTTTTTCCTTAGCAAAATTTCAAGATCGTGAACAGTGTATCCAACTTCCTACAGTTTCTCCCATTTGAAGTTTCTTTTGATGCAGAATGAATTTAATGCCTCATTTTAAAGAATCTAAGGACGATTCAAAGGCCTTAAAACCTATATTAATTATTATTAAGGTTTGGGAGGTTTTTACTTGGTCAAACTATGTGGTTTAATGCGATCCACTTTCACTGAGAAATTAAACGTATCTTAAACTGCCACTCTGTTAAAACTTTGAAAGATCTATTATATCTTCTAAAGGGATGTGATACCTTCCTCTCTAATTATTTCTAGTTGTTCTCAGGTTTGATATGCTCGAACATCCTATTCCCTCTCATAGGAGTTGCACAATCAAACTTTCATCCTCAGATTGGTTCCGCTCTATTTTGATGCAACCAAGTTGTATCGATCAATCATCGATATAAGGTTTGTTTTGGCATCATTATTTTGGGGTTCATCTTCTCCTATTTCTCCTTTCAATATTATATCATGTAATCTTCATGCTTCTAATAGAGTTTTCTTGGGTTTTGGTTGGTGCGGTCATACCGTGGCATCCTCGGGTGGATGTCGTTGTCTCGAGAGGAAGATAATGACCTGTTGTGTAGTTTGTGCTCGTATAAAGAACTTCAATAACTATTTGAGGTAGGGTATTCATTGCTTTTATTTTATTTTATGTGAAACTGTATAGTTAGCATGCTTTATCCAACTGTATCACAGTGGAATTTACAAAATAAATATTTGAATGGGACAAATAAATTGATATCGATCGAATGTTATGGCCTATTTTTTTTCTAAATAGTGTGGTATCTATACTTTCTTCACATAGATATTAGTTCTTGATGGAAATTGGTAAATAACGTAAACCAGATTTAATTGATAACTATTCAGCTATAGATAAAGAGGCATGAAAATGAATCTAGTTCTTCTTGTTGTAATTTGATGTTAATCAAAATGGTGCATTAAGCATGTTTAATTATATTTGATAGCTTACTGATTAGGATTCTCGAATATGGATCCTAAGAATAATAATCGATTAATATTTGATGGATTAATGAACCAGTTGATCAATAAAAGATAACTTCTTATAGTGTTCTATGTCACCCTATTGTTTTTTAAAGGGCCAAGATCCCAACTGTTAAAATGACTGTTTTCCTTCTTATTGTGTTGTGACGTGAGCCTGGGTTGATTTTGTTATTTGTGGGGTCATAGAGGCCTTTTGGATGTCACAGAAGATGATGCCTAGTGTGGCGAGATGCATCGGTTTATGCATGTGGGTATTGGGAAGGACACCAGGGATGATGGAATTGGAGAGATGTGATTGATGGATGCTTGCAGTTTCTTTTTGGTTGATTACCTGTTTTACTTTTCCCCACTACCTAAGGAAGATGGTCATACTTATCCTTCTTCCGAAATATGCATTGGCACATGGGGTATGCCATGAGCTTTCTGTGTTCTGATTCAAAAGGGAGGATGGGTCTACGCTCTTTCTATAGGAGGAAAATACTCGACGGGTATTACATCTACTTACCGTGTTGATACCCCTTGTGTTTATTAGCATAGAATGTTTTCCAAGAATGCCTGGTAATGTGGGAATGTAATTCTATAATGAATAATGGGATAAATGGTGTTAAATCATGGGGTTGTAGTTTTCGGGAACATAATGATGAGGTTGTAATTTTGAAGGAACAGTCTACTTTGGGTGCGATGTTATGAAATATAATGTGGAATTATTATTGATTCATTAATGTTTAAAAAATTAATTAACCTAAAGTGAAACTGATAAAAAGGGAATGAAATAATGTATTAAATCTCTTTAAATGGTTGTGTGCTTATATGATACCTAGTCTTAGAAGTGGCAGCCCGAAGTCCGAGAGATGTTAGCTTCTGTTGAGTCTAAGACTAGGTTATGCCTATAGTGTGGTTGTGAGATATATTATATGCTATACATTTGTGTTTATATATTCTAATCCACCCTGTCAGTAAGGGAAACTAACACCCCAGGGATTCTGAGCCCTGGAGGTGTTTTCCCCAAAATTCCTATGGGAGGATAAATTCCTGACTACCCCCTTTGGCATTGCTCTCTTCTCATGGTAGATACTTTTGATGGTAGTTATAGTGGTTATTTTTCCCCATATATGTATGTAGAGGGTTGTAATGGCATGTGGTTATTCACACTCATATATTCTGGGTATATTATCCTATGGACTATTGTTTGTGTAACGTGTATAGGTTGTGATGGCTTGAGGTTCCTTACTTGGTGTATGTGTTGTGATTCATTGAGGAATTATACGCAACGTATGATACATCTTATACGATCTTTGGTGGCTCTAGAAAACTACCTAGTTACATTCTTGCATGGACGTGGTGGTTTTGTTGCATGAGGTTCATGTTTTGGTGCTTCTCCCAGGTGTCTACGAGCAAGCATTTTTTTGGAGAGAGATTTTTAGGATGTGCGATGTTGGGGAATAGCGGCAAAGAAGTGGGTAAGTAGTTGTAGGGTTCCCTTGATATTCATTCTTATATTATATAATCTTTTATTCGTTACTTGGTGAGAGTAGCAATTATGAGGTTGGGAACAAAATATACATTTTTAGGTGATGAATTGGTTTCACTTGTTGTCCACTGTGCTTTAGCATGTTTTCATTACTTTTCCACGAGAGGCTTCTTGGAGGATCCAACTGAGTATACTGTTATACTCACCCTGTGTATATATAAATTGTTTTCATGTCACATGGAGTTGTTTGTGGATCAAGCTGGTTTCTACTAGCTTGGGGTTCCAAGAGCTATTTGGGATCGTGGTTGCTGTTGTTTTTACTTCATTTTGGGTACTTGCAGTTTTCCCCCAACTTGTTTTTGTATTTTTGCTTGACAGTACATATGTTCACATGGTTTTTCTTTTATATTTCATTTCCGAGTTGTAGTTGTTTGGTGTCTATATTGTCTATCTCTTCTGCATGTTTTCTCTTAGAGGGTAATGCCTCCCATTTGAGTGTTTATTATGCCCTCAGTGCTATTCGCCTCCATAGGGCTTACTGGAGGTATGTAACAACCCGAGAATTTATGAGAATTATTATTTTTAATTTCATTGATATTTTGTGTTGTACAGTACACCTAATTTAGCTTGTGCTATACGCAACACCGTATTAGGTTGGAGTATACACAACAATATTCCTAGCTCGTGTTAAACACAATTTCAAGTTCGTTTTGTAGAAATTATTCTATGCAACATTAACTATAGATTTTGTTTAATGTATAAATGAAATAAGTTTTTATTAGGTTATACTCAACAACGAAGGGAGATTTCACTACACACAACCTTGACTTGGCTTGCATTACACGCAATCACATCCTTCCTCAATAGCGTGTGTAGTACGCAATACCGAGTTTCACTAAACAATGATATATGGTTATAATATTATTATGAACTAGCCGTTATGAATAGTATTATATAAATTTTTTATTTTATAAAATTATTATTCATCTTACATATTTTCTATAACATTGTATGAGAACAAACTAATTTATTTGGGTAAAATAAGTATTTTTCCAAAAATAATGTTTTCCCACATTTTGATGGCACACCCACTTTAAATATCTTTTTTGACATGTTTATAAGTTCAATTTTACAAAATACAATTCTTCATTGGAATCAAGATATAAAAATTTACTTTGGATAAATTTTTCATATTATTCTGATAACTTTCATATTCTAATGAATAGTAAAAACACGCTATATTTTAATTAAAAACAAATTTTTTCATCATAATAATTTATATAGTTAAATTATAATATTCAGTGATTTTAAAATATAAATAGAATATATTTTTACCATTTAATATAACGTTTGTCATTATCATTTATTTTACATTGAATTCATAGGTAAAATCATTTCAATCTTTTGCAATGTTTTAACTTTTAAAACTCGGTTTCTAAACAACAGGATTAATTTTAAATTAATTAATGCAAATTCTGTGACTTGAATTAGGAAAAATGGATTCCATATTTTTAATCAGTAGGTCCAAAATATGTTAATAGGCTACTTTTTATTTTTGGGCAATATGAATAGTAACTATAGAAAATTTTATTTACCATAGTTAAAGGTAAATTGGGTAATTAAGGGTAAATATAATATTATAAAATTACCCTAACAATTGTCCTAATATAATTGGATGATTATATTTTACCCTAAATCATACTTGGGTCGAAATGGAATCTAATGTAACCCACTTGTATTTGATTAAGACCATTTATTTATTTTATTTAATGGAATGTGAAATGTCTCACTAAAACATTAATAATTAGACTATTTTTAATATAGTGATATACAAAATATAAAATAGAATATAAATATTTATTTAAAAGCTAAAACGTTTTTCTTTACCATGGTAATTTATTTTAAATTTTTATGAAATATTTAATTACATAATATCTTATTCATTAATGATGAAGACATTATTAATTTAGTGAAAAATCAATAATATAGTTTTTATTAAAACAAAAATACCTATCCAAAGACCATAAACATTAACAAAAATTATTGGTCGAGTATATCTATACCCTAAGAATCCAATATTATATTTTTGGACTATTGGGATCCTTATAATACCGATTGGGACATTTATATTATTTTATTTTAAATGATGTCAAGGATGTCACCTTCACAAATTAATAAATATAACAATTTAAATGTTGTGATTTCAAGATGATAAATTCGAGTAAAAATATTATTATGAAAGTTATTATATTTATATTCATCACAGGATTTTATTTTTAATTTTTATGCAAAAAAATAAGTATATTAAATAATTACACAAAAATGATGTAGTAATTATTTTAATAAGAGATATACCTAATAATAGGTTTTAAAAATACTAAAATAAATATTATATGAACTATTTAATGTTATCCACGAATTTTGTAGAGAAATATGACATGTTAGGAATCTATTAAATATTTTTGTTAGACTATATCCTCTGTGTGATGTTTATTTAATTTAAAATAATTTAATAATGTCAAAATTGACAGTATTATTATTTTATAAAAATAACATATTATAGAATTGTTTAAAAATCACAAAAATATTTAAATATTATAAATTGAAATTTGTATGGTCTAAAAAGTAATAAATTATCCAATTATGGAAAATTCACAACACATAAGTAATTATTTATGACAATTTAAAAATTTGAATCTTATTACCACAAATAAAATTAAATAGATTAAATAAGGATAAATCAAGTTCCTAATGTTTAATATTAATTACCAACAAGTATAAATTTTATTCTTTGATGATATTACAACACTGTATCATCTAATATTTGTATTTGAGTCATTTTTTAGGTTTTTAAGTGAGGTTGAATTTATTATAAATTAATATTTCCTATGTTAACAAAGGTGCCCCTCTCCTCCCTTATAAAAAGGGAACCCCTTCCCTCTTCACTTCACAACATTTTGAGCCTTGAAGCTCTACCAAACCGAGAAAATTCCTCTTCTAAACCTCTCATGTTATATTATAGAGGGTCTGGTCTTCTCAAAATACCAACTCTAGTCCCCTAAGAAGATGTTTAAAGGAGGTGTGTCGAGGAAGAGGTAATCTCTTCTACCGACTATATCAAGTTTCTTTCTTCTTCGACATTCCGTTCTATAGTTTTTTCATTATAAAGTAATAACATAATTATTACTTATATACTGATATTTTTTATTAATATTAAACAACCCTATTTCACCTTTTATCCATCCTACGGAAAATGAAATCACCACGTGTGCGTACGTACGGAATACCGTCTCCACGTCGTGGTGTAATATGTTTTCCCACCACCACCATACTCTGATTGGTATAATGGTGTAAAGAATAACTATATATGGTTAATATAAAATCATACATATTCTGATATATTATATCATCCACTCCAATTTAATTCAATATTTATGGGAACGATATCATCGCTCGTGCGTACTTACGGATTACATTGTCCACGATACGATGAGATTCATTCTCCATGTTAACCACTCAAGAATGATTATACAGTATATATAATGAATGATAATGAAACATATGACATGATTATTCTACTGGATATATATATATATATATATGACATCTACTTACTTTCATTCAAGTTAATAAGAAAAGGAAAACAACGTTCATGCGTACGTACGGCCTACCGTCTCCATGAACGGCGTATTTCATTTCATTTATCTACCTATTATATATATATAGTTAATATTTATGATATATAAATAATTATTTACATTATATAAGTAGCTAAATCATGATATAAGTAATAATAATATCAAGAACAAAAAGTCCAAACACGTACGATAAATAAAACGATTTCCCCAAAATGCTTCTTTAACATGGAATTTACAAATGAACGGGTAATATAAATCCATAAGTGAATCTAGTTCAGTGATACAGGCCGTACGAATGAAATCATTCTTACGTATGAAGCATATCGAACCTAAGTCAAGGGATAACTTTTCCAATCTTGTTTTTATCTGAGATTGTTTATTCGTAAGTATTTATTGGGGTTATATTTATCATCCATGTACCTGTTTTCTAAAAATGGTTTCATTTTGTTTAAAGTAATTTTTACACATTTTTTAATTTTACTACATGGTATGTAAGGAATATTTCTTTTTTTTCATACGAGGTACTTTTTTACTTTTCCATCAAAAGTACGAGAATAATGTTTATTTTAACTTATACGGAATGAACAAATTTTTTATGATTTCATAACGCCTAATTTTCATGAAGATTCTTCTAAAATATTTCATGAATATTTTCAACAAAATCCATTTCTTTTAAAATTTCATTACATTTTGTGAAAAGAAAATTATTTTGTAGAAGAAAGGATATTTTCCTCAAGAATTCATTTCAAGTGTTTTGTCAAAACTATTTTCCATCAAAGATGACATTATTTTATATGTGTATGATTCAAGTATAATGTATCTATTATTTACATGGTTTCACTTTTATTGTGATGAAATGATATCCATTTGTTTTATATGGATTATGTTATGGTGGGATGATGTTTATGAAACCCATTTTATTCTTTCGGTTATGATGAATGACTTATGTTTATGTTGTGGCACACGTAAGAATGATTTCATTATGAGATGGGTGGGACCTATATCTCCCTCCAATGCATTGGATAAAAATTTATATCTCATGAGATAGAAATGGATGGAATGAAAAGTAAATCTAGTTCAGTGATACAGGACTGGAACAAGGAGTGATCTCGATTCAGTATGGGACTTTTTCCACTAAGATGGTCTTGGCACGAATGCATTGACTACTATGGAAATAATAACATGTGCTTAATGGATTCCACAATTAAAGGTTTTATTCCCATGATATTTTATCATGATTAAGGTTATTTTATGATTTATTCATTATGTGCTGCAATGTTTTATGTCATTGCTCATGATTTTGATGTTTATATTTTATGCTCATGTTTTTACATTCAAATGATTATCGATTGTTTTATGTTCTCTATGTTTACACTTACTGAGAATTTGAGCTCACCGTTTTTATGTTTTCTTTTCGCCATTATATAAATAAAGGTTTTAGGTAAGAAAACAAAAGGGTAATATCTTTGTGGGAGATGTTGAAGATCTTTCACCATGACTAGAAGATTATATTCTGAGTTTCAAAAGACCTTAAACTATTATGGTCCTTGTGTGTCTATTTTTTTTGTATTAAGTATTCGACAAAAGTAATTTAATGTCTATTTGCGTCATCTTTTGGGTCTCTACAGTTGGTATTAGGGGAAAGGTTTAGTTAACCTTTGGAAACTTGGATGTGGAGACTTTAGTGAGATCCCTTGAGATATTTATAAGGTGTGTATAGGGATGTATCTACAGTTAAGTATAAGTATAGGTTATATTCCTAGAATTAAGGTAATGATCATAGAATTAAACCTATGATGTTATATATTTAAGGTACTCCCCCTTTATTATGTTGTTTTCCTAGCATGATTTTTGCCTCTTACACTATTCTTTTTGGGTTTTAGACGATGGTTGGAACCCGAAGGAACCATGTGGATCAAAGTAATGGGAAATGCAATGATTTTCCTATTGCACAAACCAATGTTATTGGAGATGGAGTGAAAAATATTATTTCTATACTTACACAAGATATGAATCATTCTGGACATCCGAATGAGCAGAGAAGGGAACAATATTCTATTAATCCCTTCATGAGGAAACAACCACCTTCTTTCAGTGGGTCTTTTGATCCACTTGTTGCTGAACAGTGGACAGGTACCATTAAAAAGATATTTTCCATACTTCTATGTTATGAACATGAAAAATGCATTCTTGCTGTTTACCATTTAGATGGAGAAGAAGTACAGTGGTGGACTCTAATTAAGAATACAGGGCCCCAATGAGAAATTGAATCCATGGAATGGGATGAGTTCAAGAACTTATTTTTCAATAATTATGTCCCTCTTATTCTTCGAAGAAATATGGAAAACGAGTTACTTGAGATTAAGCAAAAGGATGATGAATCTGTTGGTATATACGAAGAAAATTTTACATGTCTTTCAACGTATGCATCAAGCTTTATCATCGAACCAGAAAGTAAAGTTGATCGATTCTTCAGTGGATTAAAACCAAGTCTTCGAAGGTCATTAGCTATAAGAGACTTCAGTAGCTATGAAGACTTTATGCGTTGCTATCACGGTAGAAATGTATGTTGATGTTACATATCCATCTCATTGTTTTTACAAGAAACAAAAGATGGAGTTCAAAGAGAAATCTAAGAATAATGGTGAAAAGAAGATGAATATTTATTTATGCTCAAATTGTGGAAAGAGGCATGGTGGAGATTGTCTTAAAAGGACTAGAAATTGTTTTAAGTGTGGAAAATAAGTTCATCGTGTAGATGAGTGTCTAAGTAATGGAAAAAGGGTTTCTAATGATGTGAATAAAGAAAAGACTGCAGAGAACGAACCACCGACACTTAAATGCTTCAAGTGAAAGGAAATGGGGAATTATTCTAATCAATTCCCTAATCCAAGGGGTAATGATTATCGATGTGAGAAACCTCTTTAGGCGAAGGATAAAGGGAAGTCACATGAAATCACTATTTTTGATGTTGATTATGACAACAATGTGGTGGAGTGAATAAGTGTTTATGTAACGGGATTCCGAGATAATGTTGTGGAATATCAGTTAAAGTATCATGGAATATTGGAATATCAATGTATTGGGTCATTGTGGTTTTTAACAATTTTATAGTACCAGTAACTATGAAAAGTGATTGAAATATTTTTGGAAAGCAGTTGAAATACGCATAATGAAGGGATAATGAGAAAATAATATGTATAATAGTATTCATGAGATCATGACTGATATAAGGAAAAAGTTATATCATGGTTTGACTATATAAACATTTTGGGATTTTGGTATGTGGAAAGAGTTACCTTTTCATAGCATTCATGTTTTCACTAAGTTTAAATGGTAGTTTATGATTCAAGAGAATACATGGTTATGGTATTCACATGTTTGGAATGTGATCGAAAAAATATATATGTGATAAATGATGGTATTCACATGCTCGATAAATGAAAATTCTAGTAATTGTTTTTTATACTACGATCTTGGACAGAAGTATTTTGGATAAGCCTAAAGATTGGAATTAATTAAGTTATACATAATATAGAATTTTTTAAGGCTAGTAATTTTTTAGATATTATTTCTGGAATGTTATAAAAATTTAGTTTTAGAAAAAGGGACAACCTACAGGACGGGCGACAACCTGTCACGTCGGACAAGGTTGCGGGAATCAAACCCACAACAGAAGTGCGACATGTCTTTATTTCCTACCTCTATCCTACAGGAAGTCCCTGGTTAGTAGAAAGTAGTTTTATTTTATTACAATGTATGATAGATGAAGTATAATTCCAATTTTGGAATCATATATGATTAACCTCACCATAAATGAACTTATGTATATTTGATAACTTTTTCTATCCTTTTGTTTGAGACAGATAGAATGACCATTAATTATATCACATGATCTGCTAACACTTCACGTAAGACAAATTCAACTTCATTTCTTTAAGAGATGATGTGGAAATTTTTCAAGGCACAAACAACAGTGAGATTGTACAAAAATCATGTAAGTATTTCTTTAAATTCAAAATTTATTCAATATTAGAGAAATGATCATGAAAACCAAAAATGTTTTCCTAGTGCCCTCATATCTGTTGAATCATATGGTACCTTAGATGATCAAAAATTAATGGCTTTGTGATTGCTAGATTTTTCATAGCCATGTCCACTACCACTCTCCCTCAGAACTTGATGGTTAGATTTTTCTTCCATATTTCCACCTATATTCTCCTATATGGAACCCCAATGATGAGTTAATATCGGTAACCATTATGTTTCATACTTTACTTATTAAAATTATGTTTTAGTATTTCTTTTTACAATGTGGGTTTTATGAAAGAAACATTCAAGTAGTAAAACATTTTCAACCCTGACGAATTTCGAGGGAGAAACTCCTTTTAAGGGGGGTAGAATGTCACAACCCGTGATTTTATGAGAATTATTCTTTTTAATTTCATTGTGTTCTTGTTTTGTACGCTACACCAAATTTATCATATTCTATACGCAACACCGTATTAGCTTGCAGTATACACAACACTATTCTTTGATCATGTTACACACAATTTCAAGTCCATTTTGTAGAAATTATTCAACTCAACATTAAGTATATATTCTGTTTAATGTATAAATGAAATATGTTTTGATTATGTTATATGCAACAACAAAGGGATCTTGCACTACACTCAACCTTGTCTTGGCTTGTGTTACACGCAATCGCGACCTTTCTCGATAGCATGTGTTGTACGCAATACCGAGTTTAACTAAACAACGATATATGGTTATAATATTACTATGAACTAGTCGTTATGAATAGTATTAACTAAATTTTGAAATTTATAACATTATTATTCATCTTATACATTTTATAGAACATTGTATGAGAACAAAATATGTTTTTTGGGTAAAATAAGTATTTTTAAAAAAATGCAGTTTTGGAGCTTTTTGATGGCGCACCCACGTTTAATCTAGTTTTTGACATTTTTATAAGTTCAATTTGACAAAATAAAATTCTTCTTTGGAATCAGGATATAAAATTTTACTTTGGTTAAAAATTTCATATTATTCTGAAAACTTTCATATTTTAATGAATAGTAAAAACATGCTATATTTTAATTAAAAACAACTTTTTTCATCATAATAATTTAGATGGTTAAATTAAAATATTTAATGGTTTTAAATTATAAAAAGAATATATTTTTACCATTTTATACAATTTAGGTCATTATCATTGATTTTACATTGAATAATAGGTAAAATCATTTCAATCTTTTGCAATGTTTTATCTTTTAAAACTCGTTTTCTTAACAACAAGATTAATTTTAAATTAATTTCTACAACTTCTGTGATATGAATTAGGAAAACTGGATTCCATATTTGGAATCAGTTTGTCCAAATTAGGTTAATAGTATACTTTTTATTTTTGGGTATTATGAATAGTAACAATAGTAAATTTTATTTACCATAGTTAAAGGTAAATCAGGTAATTAATGGTAAATATAATATTATAAAATTACCCTAACACTTGTACTAATATAATTGGATGATTATATTTTACCCTAAATCATACTTGGGTCGAAATGGAATCTAATGTAAACCACTTGTATTTGATTAATACCTTTTATTTATTTTAATTAAAGGAAGGTGAAATGTCTCACACAAAATTTAATAATTATATTATTTTTAATATAAGGTTATACAGAATATAAATTTGATTATAAATACTCATTTGAAAGATAAAAAGTTTTCATTTACCATTGTAATTTATTTGTAATTTTTAATAAATATTTATTTACCTTAATAGCTTATACATTAATGATGAAGAAATTATATATTTAGTGAAAAATAAATAATATAGTTTTAATTAAAATAACAATATCTATCAAAAGGACAAAAAACTTAACCAAAAATGATTGGCCGAGTATATATATACCCTAATCATCCAAGGGTATATTTTTGGACCATTTTGAGCCTTATAAAACTGATTGGTACATTTATATTATTTTATTGTAAATGATGTCAAAGATGTCACCATCATAATTTAATAAATATAACAATTTAGATATTGTTATTTTAAGATGATAAAATCGAGTAAAAATATTATTATGAAATTTAATATATTTATATCCACCATAGGATTTTATTTTTAAATTTTATGCAAAAATAAGTATATTAAATAATTATTCAAAAATGTTGTAGTAATTATTTTATTAAGAGATATACCAAATAAATGGTTTTAAAAATATTAAAATAAATTGTATATGAACTATATAATGTGATCCACGAATTTTATAGAAATATTTGACATGTTATTAATCTATTAAATATATTTTTTAGAATATATCATCTGTGTGGATTTTATTTAAATTAAAATAAATGAATAATGTCAAAATTGATACTATTGTTATTTTATAAAAATAACATATTATAAAATTGTTTAAAAATCAGAAAAATATTTAAAAATTATAAATTGAAATTTATATGGACTAATATGTCATAAAGTATCCAATTATTGTCAATTCATACAACATAAGTAATTATTTATAAAAATTTAAAAATATGAATCTTATTACCAAAAATTATATTAAAGAGATTAAATAACGATAAATGAAGTTGATATTGTTTAAAATAAATTCCCAACAGGTTTAAATTTTATTGGTTGACGATATTACAACCCTATATCATTTATTATTCAGATTTGAGTCATTATTGTAGGTTTCTATGTGAGGTTTAATTTATTATAAATTAACATTTCTTATGTTACCAAAGGTGCCCCTCTCCTCCCTTATAAAAAGGGTACCCCTTCCCTCTTTTCTTCACACCCTTTTGAGCGTTGAAGCTCGGAAAGCCCCTAAAATTTTCTCGTCTCAACCTCTCTATTTATATAATAGAGGTTCTGGTCTTCTCAAAACACCAACTCTAGTGCCCTAAGAAGAAGTTTAACGGAGGTGCGTCGAGGAAGAGGTAACCTCTTCTACCGGCACTTTCAAGTTTCTTTCTTCTTCAACTTACTCTTATTTAGTTGTTTCATTATAAAGTAATACCATAATTATTACTTATATAATTATATATTATTATAAATATTAAATAACCCTATTTAACCTTCTATCTATCCAACGTAAAATGAGATCACCGCACGTGCATACGTACAGAATACCGTCTCCACGCCGTGGTGTATTCTGTTTTCCCCCACCACCTTACTTGGATGGGTATAATGATGTATAGAATAACTATATATGGTTAATATAACATCATACTGATTCTGAGATATTATATTATCCACTCCAATTCAATTCAATAATTATGGGAATGATATCATCGCTCGTGTGTATGTACGGATTACCATCTCCACGACACGATGAGATTCATTCTCTATATTAACCACTGAAGAATGATTATAATGTATATATAATGAATAATAATAAAATATATGACATGATAAAGATAATTTATTTATATATATATTTATATGACATCTACTTACTTTGATTCAAGTAAATAAGGAAAGTAAAACATTGTTCATGCGTACTTACGGCCTACCGTCTCCATGAACGGTGTATTTAATTTCATTTATCTATATATTATTTATATATATACATAATATATATTATGTATAAATTATTATTTTAATTTTGGAAGTAATAAAATCATGATATAAGTAATAATAATATCAAGAACAACAAGTCCAAACACGTATGATAAGTAAAACAGTTTTACCCAAAACACTACTTTAACATGGAGTTTACAAATGAAATGGTAATATACAGTCATTAGTGAACCATATATGATATCATAACAATGAATATGATTCTGTAATAAGTAAATGAAATTATTTAAATAATTTACAGGAGGTTCAGATGCGTACAAAACATATCAGAGCTAAGGTAAGGCATAATTTTTCCAATCTCGTTTTTATCCTAGATTGTTTATTTGTAAGTATTTAATGGTGTTATATTTATCATCCATGTCCCTGTTTTCTAGAAATGGTTTCATGTATGTTTAAATTTATTTTTACCTATTTTTTAATTTTACTACATTGTATTTAAGGAATCTTTCTTTTTTTACCATATGAGTTACTTTTTGACTTTTCTTGCAAAAGTACGAGAAGAATGTTTTTTAACTTATATAGAATGAACATATTTTTACGATTTCCGAACGCCTAATTTTCATGATGCTTCCTCTAAAATATTTACTTAATATTTTAAACAAAATCATTTACTTTTAAAATTTCATTTCATTTTGTGAAATTAAAATGATTTTGTAGAAGAAATTATATTTTCCTCAAATTTCAATTCTAGTGTTTTTTCAAAACTATTTTCCATATAAGATGAAATTATTGCATATGTGTATGTTTAAAGTATAATGTATCTATGATTTACATGGTTTAAATTTTCTAAGGATGAAATTATATCCAATTGTTTTTTATGGATTATGTTATGGTGGGATAATGATTATGAAACCCATTTTGTTCTTTGGGTTATGATGAATGATTTATGTTTATGTTGTGGCAAACATAAGAATGATTTCATTATATGACGGATGGGACCTATATCTCCCTCCAATGGATTTGGTAAAGATTTATATCTCTTGAGATAGACATGGCTGGAATGGAAAGTTAATATGTTTCAGTGATACAGGACGGGAACGAGGAGTGAAATCGATTCAGTAAGGGACTTTTCCCACTAAGATGGTCTTGGCAGCAATGCCTTGGCTACTATGAAAATAATTACATGTGATTAATAGTTTCCACAATTACTTGTTTTATTCCCATGCTAGTTTATAATGATTAATTTTACTTTATGATCTATGCCTTATGTGGT
Source organism: Viscum album (assembly GCA_963277665.1). Lineage (NCBI taxonomy): Eukaryota > Viridiplantae > Streptophyta > Magnoliopsida > Santalales > Viscaceae > Viscum > Viscum album. The sequence continues at coordinate 1,342,560,237 of OY728132.1, forward strand.
GCAATTTTTTATGTCATTGATCAGGATTTTGATGTTTAGATTCTATGCTCATGTTTTTTCATTCAAATGTTTATGGATTGTTTTATGTTCTCTACTTTTACCCTTACTGAGCATTTGAGCTCACCATTTTTATGTTTTCTTTTCTCTAGGATATAAATAAATCTCTTAGGTAAGAAAACAAAAGGGGAAAATCTTTAAGGGATATGTTGAAGATCTTTCACCATGACTAGAAGATTATATTCTGAGTTTCAAAAGATAGTAAACTATTATGGTCCTTGTGTGTCTATTTTTATTATGTATTAATTATTCCAAAAAAGTAATGTAATGTCCGTTTATGTCAATTTTTGGGTCTCTATAGTTGGAATCAGAGAAAAGGTTTAGTTATATTTGGAAACTAGGATGTCAAAACTTTAGTGTGATCCCTAGAGATATTTCTATGGTATGTCTAGGGATATATCTACGGTTAAGTATAAGTATAAGTTATATTCATAGAATTATGGTAACGATCATAGAATTAAACCAAAGATGTTATATATGTAATGTACACCCCATTATTATGTTGTTTTCCTAGCATGATTTTTTCCTCTTACACTATTCTATTATGGGTTTTAGATGATGGCTGGAACCTGAAGGAACCGTGTTGATCAATGTAATGGGCAATGCAATGATTTTTCTACAGAACAAACCAATTTTATGGTATATGGAGTGAAAAATCTTATTTCTATAATTACAGAAGTTATGAATCATTCTGGACTTCCGAATGAGCAGAGAAGTGAAGAATATTCTATTGAGTCCTTCAGGAGGCAACATCCACCTTCTTTCAGTGGGTCTTCTAATCCACTTGTTACTGAACAATGGATCAGTACCATTGAAAATATATTTTCCATACTTTGATGTTCAGAACAAGAAAATTTCATTCTTGTTGTTTACCGTTTAGATGGTGAAGCAGACCAGTGGTGGAATCCAATTAAGAATACTATGCCCAAGGTGAAATTGACTCCATGGAATGGTATGAGTTCAAGAACTTATTTTTCAATAATTACTTCCCTCTTATTCTTCAAATAAAGATGGAAAATGAGTTCCTTGAGCTTAAGCAAAAGGATGATGAATCTGTTGGTATATACGAAGAAAATTTTACAAGGCTTGGAAGGTATGCATCGAGCTTTATCAACCAACCTGAAAGTAAAGTTGATCGATTCTTCAGTGACTTAAAACCAAGTCTTATAAGGGAATTATCTATAAGAGACATCAGTAGCTATGATGAAATTGTTCATTTTTCAGTCAACGTAGAAATTGAAGTTGGTGTTACATACCCATCTCATGGTTTTGATAAGAAACAAAAGATGGAGTTCAAGGAGAAATCTCAGAATAATGGTGAAATGAAGATGAATGTTTATTTATTCTCAAATTGTGGAAAGAAGCATGGTGGATATTGTCTTAAAGGGACTAGAAAATGTTTTAAGTGTGGAAAACAAGGTCATCGAGCACATGAGTGTCGAAGTAGTGGAAAAAGGGTTGCTAATGATGTGTATAAAGAAATGACTGCAGATAACAAACCACCAACACTTCAATGCTTCAAGTGCAAGGAAATGGGGCATTATGGTAATCAATTCCCTAATCCAAGGGTTAATGATGATCGACGTGAGAGTCCTCTTAAAGAAAAGGTTAAAGGGAAGTCACATGCGATCACTATTTGTGATGTTGAGTTGGACAACAATGTGGTGGAATTAAAAAGTGTTTGTGTAACGGGATTCCGACCTAATATTGTGGAATCTCATTTAATGTATCATGGAATATTAGAATATCATTTTATTGGATCATTGTTGTTTTTAAAACTATTATGGTACCAGTAACCATGAAATGTGATTGAAATATTTTTGGAAAGAAGATGAAATATTCATAATGAAGGGATAAGGAGAAAATAATATTTTTGATATTATTCATGAGCTCATGACTGATATAAGGACAAAGTTATATCTTGGTTTGAGTATATAGAAATTTTGTGATTTTGGTATGTGTAATGAGTTACCTTTTGACAGCATTCATGTTTTCGCTAAAGTTCTATGGTAGTTTATGTTTCAAGAGAATTCATGATTAATTTATTCACATGTTTAGAATGCGAGCAACAAAATATATCTAGGTTAAATGATGGTATTCAAATTCTCGGTAAATGACATTTCTAGTAATTGTTTTCCTTATACTATGAGCTTTGACAAAAGTATTTTTGATAAGCCTAAATTTTGGAATGAGTTATGCTAGACATAAGATAGTATTGTTTAATGCTAGAACTTTTTTTTGATATTATTACAGGAATGTTATAATAATGTAGATTTAGAGAAAGGGACAACCTGCAGGAAGGGAGACAACCCGTCGTGTCATACAAGGTTGCGGGAATCAAACCCACAAAAGAAGTGCGACATGCCTTTATCGACTTCCTCTGGCCTAAAGGAAGTCTCTGGTTAGTAAAAAGTAGTTTTATTTTATTAAAAGCTATGATAGATAAATTATAAGTCCATTTATGGAATCATTTACGATTAACCTCACCATAGATGGGCTTATGTATATTTGATAACTTTTTCTAACCTTTTGTTTGAGACATATCGAATGATCTATCATTCTATCACATGGTCTGCTAACAATTCACGGAAGAAAAATTAAACATCATTTCATTAAGAGATGATGTGGAAATTTTTCAAGGCACAAACAACAGTGATATTTTACCAAAATCAAGTATGTATTTCATTTAATTCAAAAATTCTTCAACATTAGGGAAATGATCTTGAAAACCAATAATATTTTCCTAGTGCCCTCATATCTGATGAATCATATGGTACCTTATATGATCAAAAATTTATGGCTATGTGATTGTTGGATTTTTTATAGCCATGTCCTCTACCACTCTCCATCAAAACATGATGTTTAGATTTTTCTTCCATATTCCCACCTATGTTCTTCTATGTGGAAACCTAGTGATGAGTTAATTTTGGTAACAGTTAGGTTTCATAGTTTACTTTCTAAAATTAATTTTTAGTATTTCTTTTTACGAGGTGGGTTTTATGAAAAAAACTTTCAAGTATTATACCATTTACAACCATGATGAATTTCGAGGGAGAAATTCATTTAATGGGTGGTAGAATGTAACAACCCGAGATTTTATTAGAATTAATCTTTTTAATTTCATTGATTTCTTGTGTTGTACTCTACACCAAATTTTTCTTGTTCTATACACAACACCATATTAGCTTGCAGTATACGCAACAATATTTTTGGCTCGTGTTACAAACAATTTCAAGTTCGTTTTGTAGAAATTATTCTACGCAACATTAAGTATAGATTTTGTTTCATGTATAAATGAAATAAATTTTGATTATGTTATATTCAACAACAAAGGGAGCTTGCACTACACGCAACCTTGACTTGGCGTGCGTTACACACAATCACAACCATCCTCGATAGCATGTGTAGTACGCAATACCGGGTTTCACTAAACAATGATATATGGTTACAATATTATTATGATATAGCTGTTAAAAATGGTATTAACTAAATTTTTAATGTTATAACATTATTATTTATCTTAAAAAATTTTCTAGAACATGGTATGAGAACAAAATAATTTTTTTGGGTAAAATAAGTATTTATCAAAAAGGGCACTTTTGCCGCCTTTTGATGGCACACCAAATTTAAATCTAGTTTTGACATATTTATAAGTTCAATTTGAAAAAACAAAAATCATCTTTGGAATCAGGATATAAGAATTATCTTTGGATAAAATTTTCATATTATTCTGATAACTTTCATATTTTAATGAATAGTAAAAACACGCTATATTTTAATTAAAAACAACTATTTTCATCGTAATAATTTATATGGTTAAATTATAACAATGAATGTTTTTAATGTACAAAAATAATATATTTTTAACATTTAATATAATTTATGTCATTAGGATTGATTTTACAATGAATTCATAGGTAAAATTATTTCAATCTTTTGCAATGTTTTAACTTTTGGAACTCATTTTCTTAATAATTGGATTAATTTAAAATTAATTTCGGGAAGTTATGTGATTTGAATTATGAAAAATGGATTCCATATTTGGAATCATTATGTCCATATTATGTTAGTATGCTACTTTTTATTTTTGGGCATTATGAATAGAAACTAATGTAAATTTTATTTACTATAATTAAATGTAAATCGGGTAATTAAGGGTAAATATAATATTATAAAATTACCCTAAAAATTGTCCTAATATAATTGGATGATTATATTTTATCCTAAATAACACTTGGTTTGAAATGGAATCTAATGTAACCCACTTGTATTTGATTAAGACCTTTTATTTATTTTATTTAAAGGAATGTGAAATGTCTCACTCAACCATTAATAATTAGATTATTTTTAATATATGGTTATACAAAATATAAATTCTATTATAAATACTCATCTGAAAGCTAAAAGTTTTTTATTTACCGGGGTAATTTATTTTTATTTTTTATGAAATATTTAATTACCTTAATAGCTTATTCATTAATGATGATGAAATTATTTATTTAGTGAAAAATCAATAATATAGTTTTTATAAAAATACCAATACCTATCAAAAAGACCATAAACATGAAAAAAAATTATTGGATTAGTATATCTATACCCTAATCATACAAGGGTAGATTTTTGGACTATTTTGAGACTTAAAAAACCGATTCAGACATTTATATTATATTATTCTAAATGATGTCAATGATGTGACCTTCATAATTTAATAAATATATCAATTTAAATGTAGTGATTTTAAGATGATAAATTATAGTAAAAATATTATTACGAAATTTATTATATTTATTTTCATCATTGGATTTTATTTTTAATTTTTATGCAACAAATAACTATATGAAATAATTATAAACAAATGTTGTAGTAATTATTTCATTAAGAGAAATACCAAATAAATGTTTTTAAAAATATTAAAATAAATATTATATGAACTATTTAATGTTCACAACGACATTTATAGACACATTTTACATGATAGTAATCTATCAAATATTTTTTTATAATAAATCCTCTATGTGGATTTTATTTAAATTGAAATAAATGAATAATCTCAAAATTGAAACTACTGTTATTTTATAAAAATAACAAAATATAAAATTGGTTAAAAATAACAAAAATATTTAGAAATTTTAAATTGAAATGTATATGATCGAAAATTTCATTAATTATCAAATTATGGGAGATTCACAACACATAATTAATTATTTATAACAATTTAAAAATTAGAATCGTATTTCCACAAATAAAATTAAACCAATTAAATAAGGATAAATCAAGTTGATAATTTTTAAAATAAATTCCCAACATGTCTACCTTTTATTGGTTGATGATATAACAACCATATCTCATCTAATATTCTGATTTGAGTCATTTTTGGACGTTATAAATTGAGGTTTAATTTATTATAAATTAATATTTCTTATGTTACCAAAGGTGCCCCTCACCTCCCTTATAAAAAGGGCACCACTTCCCTCTTCCCTTCACACCCTTTTGAGCCTTGAAACTTGGAAAACCCCTACCAATACCTATTCTAAACCTCTCTAGTTATATCATAGAGGTTCTTTCCTTCTCAAAAGACCAACTCTAGTGCCCTATGAAGAAGATTAAAGGAGGTGCGTCGAGGAAGAGGTAATCTATTCTATCGACTCTTTTATGATTCTTTATTCTTCTACATATTCTTCATTTGTTATTTAATTATAAATTAATAACATAATTATTAATTATATATTGATATGTTATAATATATATGAAACAACCCTATTCCACCTTCTATACATCCTATGGAAAACGAAATCACTACGTGTGCGTACGTACGGAATATCGTATCCACGCCGTGGTGTAATCTGTTTTTCCACCACCACCTTACTTGGATGGGTATAATGGTGTAAATAATAACTATATATTGTAAATAAAACATCATAATAATTATGAGATAGTATATCATCCACTCCAATTAAACTCAATAGTTATGGGAACGATATCATCTCTCGTGCGTACGTACGAATTACTGTCTCCACGACGCGGTAAGATTCATTCTCCATGTTAACCACACATGAATGATTATAAATTATATATAATGAATAATAATGAAATATATGACATGATAAAGCTACTGGATATATATATATATATGACATCTACTTACTTTCATTCAAAATAATAAAGAAAGGAAAACAACGTTACTGCGTACGTACAGCCTACTGTCTCAATGAATGGTGTATTTAATTTCATTTATCTATCTATTATATATATATATGTACTTAATATATATGATATATAAATCATGATTTAAATTCTTGAAGTAAGTAAATCATGATATAAGTAATAATAATATCAAGAACAAGAAGTCCAAACACGTACAATAAATAAAACAATTTTACCCAAATCATTACATTAACATGGAATTTACAAATGAACGGGTAATATAAAGTAATAAGTGAACCATATATGATATCATAAAAATGAATATGATTCTGTAATATTTAAATGAAATTATTTCAATCATTATACAGGTGTTCTTGATATTTACGAAGAATATCGAACCTAAGGTAAGCGATAACTTTTCCAATATCGTTTTTATCCAAGATTGTTTATTCGTATGTATTTACAAGGGTTATATTTATCATTCATGTCCCTGTTTTCAAAAAATGGTTTCATGTATTTTTAAATTCAACTTTACCCATTTATGATTTTTACAACTTGGTATGTATGGAATCTTTCATTTGTTTACCATACAAGGTACATTTTGACTTTTCCGGCAAAAGTACGAGAAGAATTATTTTTTTAACTTATACGACATGAACGGATTTTTACGATTTCATAATGCCTAATTATTATGAAGCTTCCTCTACAATATTTCTGGAATATTTTCAACAAATCCTTTTCTTTTAATATTTCATTGCATTTTGTGAAAAGAAAATTATTTTGTAGAAGAAAAGATATTTTCCTCAAGAATTCATTTCAAGTGTTTTGTCAAAACTATTTTCCATATAAGATGAAATTATTTCATATGTGTATGTTTCAAGAATAATATATCTATGATTTACATGGTTTCAATTTTCTTATGATGAAATGAAATCCATTTGTTTTATACAGATTATTATATGGTGGAATGATGTTTATGAATCCCATTTTATTCATTGGGTTATGATTAATGATTTAGGTTTATGTTTTTTCACACATAAGAATGATTTCAGTATGAGATGGGTGGGACCTATATCTCCCTCCAATGAATTGGGTAATGATTTATATCTCATGATATATACATGGATGGAACGTCATGTTAATCTGGTTCAGTGATACATGAGTGGAACGAGGAGTGAACTCGATTCAGTATGGGACATTGTCCGCTAAGATGGTCTTGGTAGAAATGACTTGGATACTATGGAAATAATAACATGTGCTTAATGGATTCCACAATTAAATTTTTATTCTCATTATGTTTATCATGATTAATTTTCCTTTATGATCTATGCCTTATGTGCTACAATGTTTTATTTCATTTCTCATGATTTGATGTTTAGATTTTATGATCATTTTTTTACATTCAAATGTTTATGGATTGTTTTATGTTCTCTATGTTTACCCTTACTGATCATTTGATCTCAACCTTTTTATGTTTTCTTTTCCCCAGGATATAAATAAAAGTTTTAGGTAAGAAAAAAAAATCTTTATGGGAGATTTTGAGATCCTTCACCATGATTAGAAGATTATATTCTGAGTCTCCAAAAACAGTAAACTGTTATGTTCCTTATGTGTTAGTTTTTTGTTACGTATTTATTATTCCGCAAAAGTAGTGTAATTTCCATGTACGTCATGTTTTGGGTATCTATAAGGCGGGACTCGGGGGGTCATTATCTCCTTTCTCACATTGCTGGCCCTGGAGGGGTATGCTTTGTGGAGAGTGGGTTATGACAGAGTGGTAACAGAGGGAGGTTGAGGGATAGGATGGAGTTTAGAGTTATGCATAGGTGTAGTTGCATGGGTTGGAAGGGAAACGGTGTAATTCATGTTTATCAAGTGATTTAAACACTAGATTCCAGATTTAATAGGTGTTTCATCCCCCCTATGATATGAGGTACAAACATTTAAATTTACAATGGCTAATAAACGAGGTGATCCAGGTCAATGTCCCCGTCAGGATCGCATAGAAGATGTTTAGCATGCTATTCTAGCAGATCGCCATAGGGTAGAAGTTGAGGACGATGAAACATGGAGGTAGACACTCCGAGAGTTTCGATGCCAGAGTTTGTAGATGTACGACGACTCTGTTTGAGATGTAGTCATGGAAGACTGGTTGAAGGAGGTCGATATCGGCTTCAGTTCATTCCGTGCTTGGAAGAAGCACTGGGTGTCCTTGGTTGTAATGATTATTTGTGGAGCAGTGTGGAACGTGTGGTTCTTGTTCCTCAAGGATTGTAAGGAGTCATCTATCTCATGGCAGGAGTTCCGAGACAAGTTTATAGAGTATAGTTTCTTTCTTCGACCGCGAAGGCATCCAGTCGCTAGGAGCATCTTACCCTTCTATAGGGGTGCTCATGTGTGCGAGATTTTGGAATCTGTTTCAGGAGCCTTTTAAGATATGCTTCGAACCTATTTCTAGATGAGGAGGCCCGGGTGAGGAATTTCTAGGGGGCTTTGTGTCTAGTGATCTAGTTCTAGGTCACCCCATTTATGACTAAGGCATATCTTGAGGTGATGGAGAGGGCGGAGGTTGTTGAGAGGACTTTGTCTAGAACCAAATAATCATTTGAGGGGAATCTTCATGATTCCTCACGATTCATATTTGTTGTTTTTGGTTCCCGATTTTCTGTGCAGAAAAGTTTTCGTTCAGCCGGGGGTAGGTCCCAGCCCTCCACAAGTCGTTTGCTCCAGGGGTAGCAACTCTCAGGCCTATTCCAAGGGATCAGGAGCTTGTTTTAATTGTGGTGGTCTAGGTCATCAGTATTAGGAGTGCCCGACCTTTCAGAGCAGTCATCGTGCATCAGGTGCTCCGCTCTAGGTTCCTCCATTGAAGCAGTTCCAACTAAGGAATTAGTTACAGGTTGCACCAACAATAGATACACATAGGGTAGATGGGGATAGCAGAGGACAACCCAATGATGCTCCTCTTCCTCAGAGAGCAGAGCATGACTGTGGTGGTGGTCCTCATCTGGGCCATACATGCCATGGAGGAGGTCATGGTCAGCTTCATTCTCTAGCGTTGCTAGATCTAGGTGAGGCAGGCATCTTTTGAGGTACCCTTTTCTTGTGTTGTACCTTGGTGTATTCCTTGTTTGATTCAAGAGAGACACACTCCTTCATATCACCTACCATTTTCCAGGATTTGGGACTTGAGGTAGAAAGGCTTCCAGTGCCCTTAGTTTTGACTATGCCAGTTGGAGGTCAAGCTTACTTGTTTGAAGTATGTAGAAACATTGAGTTAGTGTTGGGGAACTACTGATATGGGGGTGATGTCCTATGTTTACGAATACAATAGTATGATTTCATCCTTGGCATGGATCTCCTGTATTCGGTGCAGGATATCCTCGATTACATCAGGAAGTAAGTCATTTTCTTCGATGCGGTTGGAGAGTTAGTGGTGTTTATTAGAAAGCGAGATCCTCAGATGGGTCATAGGCGTGTTTCTTCCTTATCATCCATGATGGCTAAGATGATGTTGAGTTAATTATAGGGTCATCAGTTGGTGTTTCTTAGGGTCATAGAAGAGTAACCTACTGTTTTTCCAGAAGAGGTTATAGCATTACCCCCTTGATGATAGATCGAGTTTGGTATCGAGCTACAACCAGAAGAATTTACTATATCTATGTATCCATATAGGATGTCACCTTCTGAGTTATGAGAGCTACGTATACAGCTTGATGGTATGTTATAGTGCGGTTTTGTTCGGCCAAGTATGTCATTGTGGGGGGAACCAGTTTTGTTCGGGAATAAGGACGAAAACAGTTTGCGGTTGTGTGTCAAATATAGTCGCTTAAAAAATGTGATGATAAAGAATCGTTATCCTATTCCATATATTGATGATTTATTCGATCAACATAAGGTAGAAATTTTCTTCTCAATGATCGACATGCTGTCAAGAAATCGTCAGATGCATTTGAAGGATGATGATATCCCGAAGACTGCTTTCTGTTATCGTCATGGGCATTTTGAGTTTGTTATAATGTCATTAGGTGTGACGAATTTCCTAGTCAAGTTCATGGGATTGATGAATGTTGTGTTCCCTGACCTTCTGGACATTTTGGTTGTAGTTTTCATTGGAAAAATCCTAGTGTACTCCTCGTCCGAAGAGGAGAATGAAGAGAATCTACACGCTGTTTTGAGAGTTCTTCATAAACATCAGCTATTTGGAAAGTTTCTGAAGTGTGAGTTTTAGGTTTGAGAAGTCTGATTCTTGGGGAATATTGTGTCCCATCAGGGAGTAGCTTTGGATCCAATGAATATAGAAGCAGTTGTTTCTTGGGAAGCCCGCAAGATAGTGTCGGAGGTGAGAATTTTTCTTGGTCTCACAGGATACTACAAGAGGTTCTTAGACAATTTCTCACGAGTTGTGACTCATTCGAAAAATTTGACCAGGATGGGTCAAGAATTAATATGTAATTATCAGTGTTATATATCTTTTAAGTATCTAAAGGAGAAGTTAGTAAGTGCTCTAGTTCATTGTCTTCTAGTTGAGGGAGTTCAGTTTGATATTTTCTATGATGCTTCACATCTGGGGTTGGGTTGTGTTCTGATTCATAAATGAGTAGTTGTTTCTTATGGGTCTCAGTAGTTACGTCCCCATGAATGTAACAAAGCCACTCACGATATTGAGTTGGAATCCTTGGTTTTTGCTTTGAAGATGTGGGGACATTACATCATCGGTGAGCATTTTGTGGTTTTCACCGATAATAAGTGTTTAACGTATGTTTTCTCCCAGAGTGACTTGAACTAACAACATCATCGGTGGATGGAGTTCTTACAGTAATATGACTTCGATATATAATATACACCTAGAAAGGGGAATGTTGTAGATGATGCACTGAGTCAAAAGTCATGTAGTGATGCTGTGCATGAATCCAGTGATTCTTGTAGAGTAATGGAAGAACTATCAACATTACATCTTCTATATAGGAGAAGATGGGGGAAAAGGTTTTCCTTTTCAGATGATGGTGCAGTCATCTCTAGTGTAGAAGGTGGAAGAGTTTCAGTTGAGGGAATTAGAGGTGGAGGTCTTGAGAGACGGAGTTGATTATAGTGAGGCCCCTGATGGGTGGTATGAGGATGAACAACACCGAGTATTATACCACATAAGGATTTTTCTTCCTTTGACAATGCATGAGACAGTTCTCAGAGAATTTCATAGTTCGTCTTTAGCGGTGCATCCTGGGGTGACAAAGATGTACCGAGCCTTAAGGAGCCTGTTTTGGTGGCCTGGGCTAAAACGTGCAGTTTCGATGTTTGTGTCTTGATGTTTGGTCTTCTAGAAGGTGAAGGAGGAACACCATGTTCATAGTGGTCTTCTCCAGCCATTAGAGATTCCTTAGTGAAAGTGGGAGGACATCTCAATGGACATTGTTTCTGAATTACCTCGAGCTCTGGGAGGACATGATGTTATTTGGGTGGTAGAAGATCACCTAACCAAATCAGCCCAAATTATTGAAATTTAGAAGTCGAGCTCAGTGGATGCTTTGTCGAGGCAGTATCTGGAAGTGGTGGTGAGACTTCATAGAGTCCCAAGGATGATCATTTCTGATCGAGATCCTAGATTTACTTCAAGGGTGTGGAGTGGTCTCCAGCATGATTTTGGTTCTGAGCTATGCCTTAGAACTGCTTTTCATCCTCAAATGGATGGTCAGACAGAGCGAACCATCCAGAATAATGAAGACATGTTACACTCTTGTGTTCTTGATTTTTGAGGTTCATAGTTAAGGCACATACCCTTGGTGGAGTTCTCTTACAATAATAGTTTTCGCTCCCCCATCGATATGATGCCATTTGAATCCTTGTATGTCCGACCTTGATGTTCTCTGTTGATCAGTACTAGGGTTGGATAGTCAGAAATTCTCGGTCTAGATCTAGTGAAGAATGAAAAAGAGATGGTTCAGGTGATTCATGAGAGGATAAATATAGTGCAAGATCATCAGAAATCATATGCTAATCAAAGGAGGAGACACTTACAGTTTAATCTCGGGGATCATGTGTTTCTGATGGTGACTCCCAATCATGGGGAGTGATGGTTTTCTCTAGGGAGTAAGATTTCTCCCTGCTTTGTTGGGAATTTTGAGGAGTTATATCATGTTGAAGTTGTGGCATATCGAGTATCACTTTTCTCGCAGATGAGATGGATACATGATGTTTTCCATGTATCACAGCTCCATGATTATCTTCATAATGACTCTCACATCATCGATTGGGTAGAGATTAATGTTGATGATGATGCAACCCTTGATGAGTGACCTGTAGAGATCCAAGACTGTAAGGAGAAGGTATTTCTCGGGTGTTCGATCCCCTTGGATCATGTCTTGTGGTGACACAGTGGCATGGAGGAGATTACCTAGGAACGTGAGTGACAGATACATGCTCAGTACACAAATATGTTTGAGGTTGAACTCTTTTCATGTATCTATGTAGCCTTTTGGTTATAATCCTTTCATATTTATGAGATTGCTTCCTTTATTTCATTTTGTTGCATGCTCTGTTTTGAGAGGTATCTTGATGGGTGGTTGTTCAGACCCCATTTCGTTTTCACGTTAGGTTGGTTTTGAATTATCAGGGATGAGAATGTTTTGAGAGGTTTATGATGTAATGGACCGGTCCTCTCTGGACCATTCCGTTTTGAAAATATGGTGTTTGAGGTGTTTCGGGAGGTCACAGTGACTTATCCCCACCACTTTTTAAATTTTCCCTTTTTGTGAATAGTATCTTCGGTGACCCTCGGAGAAAATATCCAACAGTAGACTCTTGAAAACACTCCATCGGTAACCTTCTCTGAAAAAAGGTTACAGAATGGTGAGGTTCCAAGGGCGAGGTTTCAATGGTGAGGTTAATGAATAGTGTTTCCAGAATGGTGAGGTTCCAACGGTGAGGTTCATGAATAGTGTTTCCAGAATAGTGACATTTCAATGGTGAGGTTTCACCAGTGAGGTTCATGAACATTGTTTCCAGAATGGTGAGGTTCCAACGGTCAGGCTCATGAACAGTGTTTCCCGAATGGTGAGGTTCCAATGTCAAGGTTTCAACAGTGAGGTTCATGAACAGTGTTTCTAGAACAGTGAGATTCCAATGGTGAGGTTCATGAATAGTGTTTCTAGAATGGAGAGGTTCCAATGGAGAGGTTTTAATGGTGAGGTTCATGAACAGTGTTTCCAAAACGGTGAGGTTTCAATGGTGAGGTTTTAATGGTGTGATTAAGGAAAAATGTTTTTCCTTTTCCAAATTTTGAGTTTGTGAACAGTGCTTCCTGGTTCCTACAGTTTCGCACCATTGACATTTCCATTGATGTAAAATGCATTTAAAACCTATTTTTAATGACTCTAAAGATGATTCAAAGTCAATAAATCCTATATTAATTATTCTTATGGCTCGTGATGTTTTTACGTGGTCAAACTGTGTGGTTTAATGTGATCAGCTTATAATTGGAAATCTAATGTATCTTAAACCATCGTTCCATTAAATCTTCTAATTCTCCATTATATCCTCTAAAGGGAAATGATATCTTCCTCCCTAATTCATTCTCCATGTTCTTGGGTACGAGATTATTGAACATCCCATTCCTTCTCATACGATTTGCACAATCAAACTTTCCTCCTTAGATTGGTTCCGCTCTATTTTGATGCAACATAGATGTATCGATCAATATTTGATATAAGGTATGTATTATTGTCATTATTTTGGGGTTCTTCTTCCCATGTTTCTCCTTTATATATTACATCATGTAATCTCAATGGTTATAATGATGTTTTTTTGGGTTTCGGTTTGTGCGGTCGTACTGTGGCATCCATTGGTGGATGTAGTTGTCGCAAGAGAACGATCGTGAACCGTTGTACAGTTTGTGCTCATATAAAGAACGTTAAAAACTATTTGAGGTAAAGGATTCATTTCTTCTCTTTTATTTTATGTGAAATAGTAATTTTATAATGTTTTATCCCACTTGATCATAATGGAATTAACATAACAAATATTTGAACGAGATAAATAAATTGATATTGATCGTATTTTATTGCCTCTAGTTTTTCTAGATAGTGTGATATCCATACATGCTTTGTTTAGTTGTTATATCTTGATGGAAATTGGAAAAGAACATAAAACCAGAATTAATTGATAAATGTTTCGATATAGATAAAGAGGCATTTAAACGAATCTAGTTCTTCTTAGTGTAACTTGATGTTAATCCAAATGGTGTTGTAATAATTTTTAATAATTTTTGATATCTTACTGATTAGTTTTCCCAAATTTGGAACTAAAGAATAATAATCAGTTAATATAAGATGGATTAATGAACCAGTTCATCGATAAAAGATAACTCCTTGTAGGGTTCTGGGTTACCCTATTGTTTGTTGAAGGGCCAACATCCCAACTATTAAAATGTTTTTTTCCTTCTACTTGTGGTGGGATGTGAGACAGGATGGCTGTTTCGATATGTGGGGTTATGGTGGCCTTTTGGTTGTGGTGACAGATGAAGCCTAGAGTGGCAAGATGCATCACTTTATGCATGTGGGTGTTAGCGAGGACACCAGGGATGATGGAATAGGATGGATGTGATTGATGGATGCTTGTTGTTTCTTTTTGGATGATTATATGTTTTACTTTTACCCCCTGCCTAAGGAATCTGGTCTCCATTACCCTTCTTCTAAAATAGGTGAAGATGTGCGGGGTATGCCATGTGCTTTCCATGTTTAGCTTCTCAATGGAGGATGGGTCTACTCTCTTACTATAGGCAACAACGACTCGACATGTAGTATAGATACTCATTGTGTGGAGCCCCATTGTGTTTAGTAGCATATAATGTTTTTATAGAATTCATGGGAATATGGGACAATAATTATATATTGAATAATTGGATAAATTATGTTAACCCAGTGGGTTGGAGTTTGTTGGATCATAATGAAGATGTTATAATTTTTAAAGAACAATGTACATTGTGTTTGATGCTTATGAAATATAATTTGGAATTATTTTTAGTTCATTAATGTTTATGGAATTAATTAACATAAAGTTAAACTGATAAAAAGTGAATGAGATAATGTATTAAATATCCATAAATGGTTGTCTTCTTATAGGATACCATGTCTTAGAAGTGGAAGCCCAGAGTCTGAGAGATGTTAGCTGTAGTTGAGTCTAAGACTAGGTTATGCCCATAGAGTGGTAGTGATATATAGTATATTATGTACTTTTTGTGTTTCTATATGATACTACACCCTTTCAGTATAGGAAACTGATACCCCGTGGATTTTGAGCCTTGGTTGGGGGTGTTTTCCCCAATATTCTCGTTTGAGGATGAGTGGATGACTACCCCCTTTAGCCCCTCTCTTTTCTCTTGGTAGATACTTTTGTTAGTAGGAATCGTGGTTCGTTTTCCCCATATATGTGTGTAGAGGGCTCTAATTTCTTGTGTTTATTCACACACATATATTCTAGATATAGTACCCTATGTACTACTATAGGGGTAATGTGTATTGGGTGTGATGGATTGAGGGTCCTAACTCGGTGTATTGGCTGTAATGGATTGACTTAGGATACTTGATATATGATACACGTTATCTGAGTTTTGATGGCTCCTGGAAACGACTTGGTTCCTTTGTTGCATGGGCGTGGTTGTTTTGTTGAATGAGGTGCATGTTGAGGTGCTTCGCCCAGGTGTCTGCGGGATAGCGTTTTGTGGAGAGAGATGCTTTGGACTTCTGACGTTGGGGAAAGGCGGCAAACCAATGGGGAAGTATTAGTGGGGTACCCATGATATTCTTTGTTATGTTATATACTCTTTTATATGTTACCTGGTTAGAGTATACATGGTGAGGTTGGGAACATAGTATACCTTTTATGTGACGAGTTATATCCACTTGTTGTTCACTATTCGTTATCATGTTTTCCTAACTTTTTCATCAGAGGATTTGGGGAGGATCATACTGAGTATACTGTTATACTCACCCTGTGTACATATAAATTGCTTTTCAGGTCACTTGGAGTAGGTTGGATTTCAAGCTGGTTTCTACTAGCTTGGGGTTGCATGATCTATTCGGGCTTGTTGTTGCTGTTGTTTTTACTTTCTTTTGGGTACTTGTTGTTTTTCCCATCCTGTTTTATTACATTTACCTGGCATTACATACGTGAACTTGGGTTTTTATTTATATTTAAATTTGGAGTTGGTGTTTGTTGGTGCCTATCTTTTCACTCTCTTTCGTATGTGTTCTCATAGAAGTCAATGCCTCCAATTTGTGTGTTTATTATACCCTTGGTGATAGTCTCCAACCCAAGGCCTATTGAAGGTGGGACTCGGGGGTAATTATCTCCCTTTCACATTGTCGTCTCAGGAGGGGTACACATTGTGGTTAGGGGGTCGTGACAAAGAGACTATGTTTTCATCTACACATCAGCTAAAATTGAATAATTTTATGTTCTTCCTAAAATGAATTTCCTTATACACTATGGAAGCCCCGTGATATATTACAATTTGAGGGAATATTTTTTTTGGGATAACATGAAGTGAGAAATTGATGATTATGTATAATGATTATTATTTTTACAATAGTTGAAGGTTGAGAGACATTATAATACAGGAGAAATTAAACCACATTATATGATTATATTTACATATGATGATATTACTCTAGAAATTTCCACTATATTACCAAATACTGTTACAAGGAATCATGATATTTTGGTTGTTATTGATTTTAATTCTAGGTACGCAAATTTCCATTAAATAATAGATTATTTACAACTTTTGATCATTAGAAAGATCTATATTAATGACTTTATAACACTACATGAAGCATATATTTCAATTGTATATAATAAATATCCATGTTTGATATTATAATTTATGGAAGAGTATTTACAACGGTCTTTCCTCTAAGATTCATTTGAGAACAACCTACCATCCTGAAAATGATTTGAAGTATTATTGGATTATTCAAACATAATAACACATGATGAGTTTATTTGAACATCACATTAATTTTAGATAATATAATTATTTAACTTTTTAATATTTTTACTATAAATATAGTTTTCATTCATGTAATTAAGTTTTTTCATTTGAATCATTATATTTAAAGAGTTTTTGTACACTATCATGTCAGGTTAAATTTGGGATGAAGTTGTGGAGTTGAAACTTATAGTCTCAAAACATTTAGGATGCAATAGAAAAAGTAAATAATACTTAGTTTTATATTAAAATAACTTTTATAATTAATCATATTTACTCAAATATCCAGAGGAAAGATTTTTAATTTCTTGTTGGATATAATGCCTTTATGAAATTTTAATCGTGGAAGGGTTTTATAAGTTTTAATATGAATGGAAAACCGAGCTCAAGTTACAATGAACCCTTTATATTTCGGAAATAATTTGATATTTTGATAAATAATTGGGAATTACAACAAGTATCTATAATATAAATCATGAATTCCATCTAAAATTTGAGTTAAAGTAAATTCTAGACTGAACACATGTGTTCACCAGTTAAAAATTATAATTGCAACATGATATATCTTAATGTGAATAGCCTGTCTAGATTCTTAACTCTAGAGATAAATTATTGATGAATAATATGAATTTAATGGTATAGTAACATTAGATAAATCATAATGATGAGGTTGTATTGTGGAAACCATAGGATGTTACGAAGAATGACCACCACCATTTGTTTTAGAAGTAATATTCCGAAAAATTTTGAAGTTGAAAATTTTATTTGTGGGAAGAATGTAACACAGAAAATTAAATATCAACAAATGAAAATTATATTTTAATAATACTATAATATAAATTTCATATTAAAATTTAATCATAAAAAAATTAATTTGAAAGGAGAATATTTATTGTGAACATAAATGTTCTAAATAATCCATGAATGAATTTTCTAAATTTTCTAATAGAATTATGTGTTGTTGAATAATTTAAAATGTAGATTTTAACTCTTCTTAAATTTATTTAATAATATTTTATCATATCTATAATTAATAATTTATGATCAATTGTTTTATATAAAAAAATATTAGATCATTTGGACGTAAAAGTGTTTTTTATGGGAAACATATTTTGATTTTTAGAACATTATTTTTATCAAAAAAGGAAAATTATTTATCAATTTAATGATATTAAAATAATAATAAAAATTAATTTATTTAAGTTATGTTTATATATTTAAAAAAATTAATATAATAATTTAAATCCATATCAATAAAATTATTAATCCTATAATATATATGTGATCATCGTAGGCATGAAAAATTGAAAACAACGAA
The DNA here is from genome assembly GCA_963277665.1 of Viscum album. Lineage (NCBI taxonomy): Eukaryota > Viridiplantae > Streptophyta > Magnoliopsida > Santalales > Viscaceae > Viscum > Viscum album. Next base: position 1,342,578,740 of record OY728132.1, read on the forward strand.
AAAAAAATTTCAACACAATTTTTGTGTTTGTTTTTACACTATTTTATCCCACTATTCTGATATTTTTTAATATTTAATATTTTAAAAAACCATTGATAATATTAATAAAAAATTTGAACCTTATATTTTTCATGATTAATAGTAAAAAATATTGACAAATTATCTACTTTGGTTTAGGTTAAAATGAGTTATTAAAAATTACACGCGCTTGTGATAAAAATATGTTTTCAAACATTTTATTTTTCTTAATAAATTTTTATTTCATAATAATACTTTTTAAAAAAATTATATATAGTAATTGATATTTTATTTTTAAACAAAATGGATAAATTAAATGTGGTAAAAAGTTAAATACGATGTTGAAAACTCAACTGATAAAATTAAGCGACCATGTAGGTAAAGTAAATGAAATGTTTAAAACATGTTTCCTATTATTTTTGGAGGTTTGTGATGAAACTATATTCAACCTAAAAAATATATATTTCAATGTTTTGGGAAATGTTTTTGAGAATCATGTCCTATTAATGAATATTTTTTTATATTTTGAAAAACACTTCTAGACTATATGATAGCAGCCCATTTTGTAAATTTTTTAAAACTATAAAGTAATTAATCAAAACCAAAACCTAAAAAATATCTCACCAACATGATTAACCTAATTATAAGGTGTTTATATTCCCAATTTATCAATATCAGGGTCGTAAATATGTCATCCAATGGAGATTTCTCTAAAGAATAGTAATTATCGTCTATATGATATTTATTTTTTAATTATCCTTTTATGACCATAAAATATTTTTTAAACATTAAAATATAATTAAACATGTATCTCCAATATATAAAAATTTATTGTGTTTTTCATAATATTCATCCTTATTCTTCTCTATCAAATGGCTTATAAATCTATCTCTCATGCGAATACCATATTTCTGTATCCTAAAATGATGTAATTTTTTAACTATCATAGAGTGACATGGAATTTAATAAAAATTTAAATAATAAATAAATATTACAAATAAATAAATATATTAATAAAATAAAATTATTATATCATAAAATATTGTACTATTTTAGCCAGTTTGTGAATAATATTGTTGCTCATCTCTATGTACAACCTACCGACTCCAGGAAGTAATGTGATTTATTTACCATTTTTACATTGTTGAATGATTTTAATAAGGTAACTATTGAAAAATTTGATTTTAATAAATTTAAAATAATTACAAATATAATTTATCTATGTCCTATGTAGAAACACATATTCATTTGTGAAAAAACATGCATGAGAAGACAATGTAGTTTTAATACAGAGAAGAGTGGTAATAATTAAATAATACTAAGAAAACATTGCTAATATTTTATTATAGGATAATATATGATATTATAATTATTAATATAGTTATGGTATAAATACATTATAGGACACAAATAATTATATTTGAGCTTAAACAAAGTTCAACCAAATTTATGTGTGAGGTAATGGATTTCATCTCAATTTACAGTCCCTTGAGACATATTTTTTATTATAAAAATTGCCAATTTTATTAATTGTATTTATTAACCATATTATTTAATAAAACATTATAATTATTTATTCATTATGACTAATTAATCAAGTATTTTTTTATTCTTTCAAGCGAAATCATTTTAAAAGGTACCACTATTTTAAGAATCTCTTTTACAATGTCACATTGTTATGAAAATGATTTTGTTTCCTTTTAAGTAATATTATAATCTATCATTTATTAGAGAAAATAATTTTTCTACCCATTGGATATTTTAGTATTTCTTATATTGTTTCCCTATAAATCATTTATTTTTAACATTAATCATGAAATGAAATGTTTAAAATGAAGAACTATTTTATTTTTATATTAATTGAATATATTTGAATTTTATGTCTATTATTATCATCATTATATTAAGAATTTAATTTTATTAAATCAAATATTTTATTACATACATTTTACATTATCCTTTAATTTTTATAAATATTTTAATGTAATATTTTTTTGATTTATTAATGTTTCATTTTCCACATTCGATACAAAAAATCGAAAGGTATTTTTTTTTAAAATTTTATGATTATGACAGTATTCCCAGACACAATATCCATATTATAAATTGTGTAATCTTAACCATGATTTAAATTATTTTAAAATTAAATCTACTTTATGAAAGAAAATTTTATTATTTCACTTTCATTCCATTCATTCAACCGATGAACATGAGTTTATGACAAGAACTATTTTGTTGAAGAACTGATCGCCTTATAATATCCCAAATTATTTTTTGGGTTGTTATCTAATATTGATTCATTAAAATAGTATTAATAATTATACATTTTATTTTCTTTAAATATGCATATTCTTTATCAAGGATATTATATTTTCTTAAATCATATATCATTTCTACAAATGGTGTTATATATAAAAACATATTGTTTTGACTTGGGAAATATTGATATTTTATATTATTTATTAAATATACATATTTAGTAATATTTAATATTTTCCTTGAGGTAAAATAATTAGTAAATATATGTGGAATGAATTGGACATGATGTGACATGTGGTGACCAGAATTATAAATCCCATTGATGTATCAACATGTCTCACTAGACAAATATTCCTTCCAAATTAAATATATTATCAGGAATTTATTTAAGCATACAAGGGAAATGGTTTTGATTGAATAGAAATCATGATGAGTGAGATAATGATGAGAAAAATTAATAGTTACCTCTTTGAAAAATTGGTTATTACAATCCCTGAATGTTTTTCCTTGATATTACACATTGATTCATTTCATGTTCTTGTTATTGATCAAATTTCATGTTTTTAACATATTTTACATTCCATATTTATATTAACTTTTTTACACATGATTTATTTTTCGTTATGTAATAAATAATGAGAATTTGATCACAAATTTATTTTTCTTAGGTTCTATAGGATATGAATATAATTTATTTGAATGAGTTCTACGATGGAGAACATTTTATTTTATGATGTTGAATATTTTACCCCCAATGTAACATGAGTTTCATGTATTTATCCAGAAATCCAAAACTAATAAACTATTTAGTTCTTTTTGATTTTACTCCTTATATATATTTCAATTTAATAAATTATACACTGTTTCTAGTTAATCTGAGTCTGATTCTTATAGAAAGGGTTGAATATAAATGTATAATGATTCATGATCTCAGAAAAAAAAATCATTAGCCACAATATTTAGTTTTATATAGAACATACCATTATCATTTTCAAATTGCTGGCTCATTTTCTAAATATTTACTATTAAATTATTATATTTTATTGATAATCATTTATGTAAATCTATGTTTGTCCCTCACCTCACATATAAAAGGGAACCTACTCTCATATATTATTCACAATCATTGAGTAATATAGATAAAAATTTATTACCAAATACCATTCAATATCACTTAACATCAATATCGAGATCCTATAAATACCATTGCACAATTATATGAAGGATTATGTAATAAATTATAGAGGTCTCCCAAAAAGTAGAAATTAACTTACCTGGATCATTAGATTTTTATTTTTTCTTCAATATATTAAAAATATGATGCATCCATAATAGAATAATGAATTAAATTCTAATAATATATTTTCATATAATTATTTTTATGGAAAAACCATTCCCCACATCATTCCGAGAAAATAGAAAATATAAACAATGATCGTGTGTACGTACAACCAACCATTTACAACTAGTGGTGTTATATGTTATTCCTAACCAATATACATAGATGCATATAAATGAGGAATTCATTAATAAATATGAATATTATGATATGAATAATATTTAATAAATATATTATATATTCTGATATGTATCCCTTCCAACCATTGTTAAATGAAAATGTCATCTATTCATAAGAGTGTACTACTTTTACTTTAAATCCATGTGATTTAATTTTTTATTACCACAATGCATTGATGAGTTTAAAATTATATATATTGAATAAAAATTATATTCATGGAATTATTCACATTATAAAAATGATGTATCTATTCCACATCTCATTTGTCAAAAAACAATATACAGAGTAGGTTTAGAGAAATTAACCGAACAACCATAAGTAGTCCATCTACGAAATTCCTTTTAAATTAATGGATTGAAATATCTAATAAATAGACTATATTAAATGGAATATAGATTAAAAATGATCTTATACATGTTTATAAAAAATCTAAATTCATTATGAATGTTGTTCAAACCTAAAAGACTAAGATGATACCTAATCTAGTAGTAATTTTTCACATTTCCACTTCATTGAGACATGTTTTAAATTATTCACCTAAATAATTATATATAGTATATAATATACACATTGAGATTCTATTTCATTATTTCCTCATCATTCTAGGAATTACGTTTATTTTATTTTATTTAACTTTTATGTCAATTTGGTGAAAATATTATAATAAATATTTAAGATTTCAGTTATAATATTATTTAATTTTGTGATTTTTTTGTTTATAACTGATTTGGTAAAATCATGTGATCCTAATATCATAAAAAAATATTTTCTTCCAATATAGTTATGTTTTTTAAAACTATTTATTTTCCATGTACTCAAAACTTTTATCAAGAATCATTATGTTTGTATAATGAAAAATACATTAATGTATAAAAAATAAATCCTTAATGTTTTCCCTCAAAATAATTTTCATCCACTTTGATGTACTTTAAAATGATTCATGAATATTAATATATAAACTGTAATTACTATTTTTTGTCACATTCAAACATATCTGACATTCGTTACAATGTTTTAAAAATAATCCTCTTTTTTTTTTGAATGGAGGTACATGTTCATTTTTATTAAAAAATTGTGAAAGGAAATTTTATTTCATGATGTACCACATGAACAAAATAATCATTTCTGTTAAAAATTATTTACCCTAATGTATGTTTAATAGGTTTCATTGGTTATTTTAAAGTTCAATTATTTTCAATTTATTCTACAATTTTTTTGCATAAGAAAATGTTATTAATTTCATAAATAATGGAAAATTATTTTGGATGTGATTTATAACATCATTAACAAAATTACATGCCAATTGATTTATTTTATTTTCTTTAATTTTCACCTAAATAACTAGAAGGATTTTTATTTCTAAATTTTTTTAATTTTAAGGAATTTTTTCTCTTCAATCATCTTTTATTGATTTATTTTTTTAGAATTAAAATTCGCATGATCACATTCCCTATGAATCTCCATCATTTCATCAAACATTATTTTCTACTCTATTTCCATTTTTAAATATTAGGTATTTTTATTGAATTATTTAAACAACTTTTATGTTTTCATAATTATATAAAACTTATATATATGGTATCATTTCATGTAATATTATCAATAATTTTATTTTCTTGACTAGGGAAATGTTATTTATTTTTTATTCAATGTGTGTAAATACCCAATTATAATTTATTTTAATTAAAAAAATTTATCATAAAATATTTGAGTTATTTATATAAATTATATTCGATATTTTTTCATTGTTAATAGATACCCCACATTACATAAATCAGTCTCATGACAAAAAACATGTTTAAAAAGTAGTTGGGAAATTAGAGTATTTCTACAACTCAATGAATGTGTATTGAAAACGTCATTAATGTTAATATTCATGATAAATTTTCTTTTTGAAATGATTTAAGGATGATGTAGATCTAAATATATTCATTTTCATTATATAAAATTTAGTTTTCATTATGAATATGCTTTATATGTTGATATTATACATTGATGTGTATTGAATTCATATTGATGGTTTAATTATTTTTTTCAATTATCCACTCTTACAAAATAATTATGCATTATATATTCATGATAGATTCAACATTACATAATCGATACTAAATATTTGTGCCCACCATTTATAAGGACCGAAACAAAATATTTTCCTAGTCAAGTAAATTCAACTTGAAAACAATTATTACATTCCCAAAGAACATTTTGGTTAAGTTTATTTGAATGTTAAGACATATTTCATACATATGAACCCATAATCATATTTTTTTAAGACTACACAAATATCCATTTATTCATTATGAAATGCCTCTTAAAATAGGATTAAATATTTAAATGAAAGCTCTTCACAACATTCATCTTGGATTATATTTTACTTTTAACAATCCTTAAATACATGAAAAACATTTTGAAACATGGGATGAGCACAAAAACATCAGTAAGGTGTAAAAAAAGATGGATATAAACAATTAGTACGTGAATACTTGTGAAAATGTGAAATCATTCTCACAAGATAAACATCTCACCCATAATGAATCATATTCATACATTATGAAAACATGAGTTTTCCATAAAAAATTGAAAACATAAATAGTACCATAAATGTAACTTGGGTAATTATTTAGTTAAAATTTTACCCCTCATAGTTACCTTATGATTTGTAACTATTATAGATACATTTCAATGTAACAATCACGACTACCTTATAGTGTAACTGTTATAGTAACTTTTGGAGTAAGCATTTGGATGACCTCAAATATAATCATTTCCAATTAATTATTGGGTGATATATTTCCCACCCTTTATCACATACGATGCCCAAAAAACCTTAAGATAATCATAAAACATTAACATTTTGTAAAACCATTCTCTTTGTATTTTTTCATAACATAAATTTAAAAGATCATTTTTAAAGAAGAGTCCCGAACATATACTATATAACCAAAGCAAAAAATTTAAAAAATAAAGGAATATGTATAGTCCCTCAAAATATATATAATCAAACATCATATAATAAATATTAATATCCAAAATTAATCTTATCCTGATAAAATCAATGAAGTATAAGGTTATACTAACGAATGGATATTTGGTTTGGAATCCTTTATCTTTGGTTCTTCATACATTAATTTTGTTTAACCCACATGTATAATGAATATAAGATTTTTATTAATATTTTAAAATATTATTATATTTTTTATATCCTATTATATTATCATTTTATAACGTAATTCCACCAATTTCACAATAATATATTTTTTATTTCCATTGTTTCAGGGGCATTCTTTACATGGTTTCCTTGTTTGGTATGTAATGGATCTTCTTATTGAAGGGAATAAATAATCTATAATTATAATAAAATATAATTAATATGTTTCTATATAATTAAATTATACCATAAATTAATTTTTTTTTCAATTCTGATGATGAAAAAGTACATAATATATTATTGATATTCATTTAAATCATTTTGGTGGTTCTTTAAGAATCACAACCTATTTTCATTATAAAATTTTATATTATATTTATATATTAATTATAGAATATAAAATACGTAATATGATACACTTTACAATTTTTCCAATAATAAAAATGGTCTTATGACTGGCTTTGAAGGCTATAATGGAAATCAAGGAAACATCATCCATGATGTCGGTAAATCGACACATCACAGACTGTAGTTTTATTTTTAGAATTAGTGGTGGATGATAAGAATTTTTATGATTAATTTGTCCATAAAGTTGATAAAATTATTGTGTATATAATATAATTGAGTTTTCATGCCTCTGGGATATAGGGAAGGTGAAGAGATAATAAGAAAATAAAAAAATTGAAAATAATAAAAATGAATGTGGATTTTCCTTCGTGAATTATCCTCTTTAAGAACATCTTTATGGCCTTTGGTTTTTTTACATTAGATGAGAACTGAAGGTCATGGATTTTAATTATCTTGGTAAGAGGATTGGGTATAAATTTTACAAGTATCAATAATTTAAATGTTTAATAAAAAGATTGTGGGGGTTGGTTTTTATAGTGGACGGGGGGGGGGGGGTGGTTTGATTATTTTAATCATTATTTAATTTCATTTTTATGATATTAAATAGTGTTGGTTCCTATGACTAAATACATAAATTACTATATGTGCTTTCTAACCAAGGGTGATTACATCATCAAGACATCATCAGTGACTCAATAATTTATCTATTTAGTTTTATTCATAAATTATTATCTTTCACTATTCACCATAAATTCTTGTATTTTAGAAATCCCCCCCAAAATAACCCAAATCATTTTTTGATTCATAGAATTCAAAAATAAACTCCATTTTTTATATAATTTTTACAATATGAGAAATTTATTTTTTAATTAAAATCATAATTTTTTTTAAAAAAATACCACATATAAAATTAGATTAGATTTTATATCATTGTGGAAAATTAATTAAAGTATCATAAAATTATTTTATAATAATATTAAAATGATAATAATTTATGAATATATTTTCTAAAAATACTTTCTATTTTAAATCCTTATTTTATATATAAAATTTTAATTACATATTTATGAGTCACCAAAATTTGAACACATAATTTATAATTACAAAACAATTATTTACTAATTAAGTGAGATAAATATATTATATTTTAACATAGAGTATGTGTAAATTTTATTTATATATTATTAGGTGATCTCATTATTATATTCTCTATATTATAAATCTTAATGCACATGTTACTATTCCTGTGGTCAAGTAACTATTCAATCTATATAAATTCTATAATTTCTATAAATACAACTTATTTCATTAAAAATTCATAAATAATTGGAGAATTTAATTCCAGAATTAGGAGAAATAATTTTAGATCGATCAGGGTTTTACATTCATTCACCGTATGAAAATTACATCCTTAAAATTTTTATTTAGATATTAAACAAGTGAGTGTACCTTTCCCTCATAACATTTTTAGATTCTCATGTTTCCTTTTCAACCATCTGATTTCTCCACAAAACCAAAACACAGTGGATTACATTATTACACAATACATTCTTTCTATGATCAAAAAATCTAAATAGGATTTTACTAATAATAAATTTTCCCTTCAAAGTGAACTACTTTTGGGCTCAGAACATGAGATGAATCTGCACATACTTTCTCAACATTAAAACATGAAACACATTTTCTCCCTGTGATAAACTCAGTAGAAATTTTACACTGTATGAAACTAGTCCAAACATCTCTATGATTTCAGAATGAACAACTAAATGTAGACAATGTTTTCAATTTCTACCAAAATCCATAACACGTTTTCGTGGTTAGATTCCACAAAAAAATAGGATCACATTCCACAAAAGAAAAATCTTTTCCCTAGTTATCTGCATAAATTTTATACATTATCTGAGATGTCCTCATGTGTTATTGAATCATATTCACTCCCTCAACCACTTTCAATACTTATTTTATTCCAATAAACAAGTTTTCCCTAGCATCAACCCAAAATGTTCGAGTTCGACATTTCTTTCCATTTAATTATTTAAAAGGTTTCATTTGTATACTAGAATGAATGCTGTAATTATATGAAAACTATACTAATGATATATGATGATCCCAACTTTCCTAATAGTTCATTGAACAAGATCAAGGAATGACCTCCAATGTCTAAATGTTTCACTCTGTCTCTCCATCAAATTGAGGATTAATTGTTGTAATGAAATATAATTTTGTGCCAAATAACTTTTAAATTCCATTAAAAATGATATATGTAAAACTATGATCTTAGTCAGATACATAGGAAATAGGAACTCCATTTAACATTATAAAAATTTTATGGTATAGTCAAGAAAGCTAATCTGAATTCATAGCATCTCAACAAGGAAATAAATGCACAGATTTAGTCTCTTTTTAAATAATTAACCAAATCACATAATTACGTTGACATGTCTTTGGTATTCCCACAATTAAATCAATGGATATATTTTCCTATTTAACTCTAGAACTGGAAAATACTAAAGAATACCCTTTGTTAATTGTTTATCTAATGTAACATGTTGGCTATTTTAACATTTCATGGTAAAATATACCATATCTAATTTCATTCAACCCCATATGTAATTCTTTGGATGGTATTTGTTCATCTTATTAATACAAAGATGAACTGAAAATGGAGAACTATGATCTTCAAAGAGATATTTTTATCCAACAAGGAATCACAAGGCACGCATAATCTTTTTCCATATCGTAAAACACCCTTATATCATTGTTAAATTCTAGAAAATTATTATTTTTAACCAATTATCCATTTTTTTGCAACCCATAGTTTTCATTCAGTTTTATCTTAATTTTATATAATAAATTTGACTGTACAAGAACCTGAAACATAGATGAATTTTGTTCACTAACATCTTCCAAGAAAAAATTTATCAAATTATTAATCAAGGCTTATTGTTTTAAATGTAACAAGTTCAATGATTCATGATGCTTTTAACTCAAGGAATCTGCACATGGTTTTCTTTTCCAGGATGGAGATTGGTCATAGAATCGTAATCCTTTATTAGTTCAAGAAATATTCTCTCCATCATGTTTATTTCTATCTAGTTGAATATATACTTTATACTTTTATGGCCATTAAATATTTCATATTTGTATCCTTATAAATGATGATTCAAAATTTTCAATGTAAAAATCTGAACTACTAATTCTAGTTCATGTGTGAGATAATTTAACTGATGAGGTTTCAGTTATCCTAATGGAAAATAATTAACTGATAATTCTTCATCATAAGACAACCTAGTACCTCTAATGAATCATTTTTTTATATGAAAAACACACCATTTCCAAAAGGCATGGACAAAACTAAATAATTGAACAATCTCTTCACTAGTTCCAAAAAAGGAAAATCACATTCTTCTATAGAAATAAATTTAACCATATTCATGTTAACTTAGTTAGCTAGCTAGATAACCATGTAATTGTTTAAAAAACCATTAGTAAGAAACTACTAGTCCATGAAAAATATCAACCTATGTAACAATTGAAGGTCAGAGAAATTCTTCAACCACTTTTTTGGAAGGATAAACTATTATTCCATCCTTATTTAAAATGTCCCCAAATATGAAATGTATTCCCACCAAAAGTATCAATTTATTAATTTTTTATAGAAGATATTTTATGATAGACATTGAAACAAAATCCTTAAATTTTTTCATGAAACTCATAACATTTAGAAAAGACCAAAATATATTAAATAAAACCAACAAAAAACATAACTAAATATTCAAGGAATAATCTATTCATAAGATCCATTAATATGGTAGTATTATTTTTTAAAACAAAGGAGATTCCAAAAAAACTTATTATGCCCATATCTAGTATGAAATGACACATTCCAAATGTTAAGCTCTTTCACATTTATCTAATGGTACAAAGATCTAATGTCAAACCTATATAAAATTGAACTCCCTAGATCTGATCAAAAAACAAATTGATAAGAAGAAAATGATAATTATTCTAAAAATAAATGTAATTAAAAGATCTATAATCAGTGAAATGTCTCATGGAAACCTATTTTTTTATAACAAACAAAAAATGATCACCCCATGGTGATGTGATATGAAAAATGAAGCCTTTATCAAGAAACTTCTTCAATGGATTGCTCAATTCAAGAAGATAAACATGAGAAATTTTATAAGGGGGTTTTGAAATTGAATTAGAATCAAGAACAAATTAACAAGTAAATTAAACTTCTAGAGTATTATAGCACTATAAAACTCTCTAGAAAATACACACAGGTACTCATTTACCAATATCACATTATTAATCTAAACTATTAATTTTTCTTCAATAATATTAGAAAGATAAAATTAAATTCAATATTTTTAATATTTTTTCATTATGGATTTATGTTATCAATATTATGGTTTTTTTCTTTTTATACAAAATGAAAATACAATACACATATTACATAATTATCTCAACAATCAATCATAGCACGACAAACACAAATCCAATAAATATAGATAATAACACCAATCTCTACAATGGATAAGACAACAATGTTTGGTGGCGATGTATTTCCACAGAAAACAACATGAAGATTCTTATAATTCATTTCAACTGAAATATCTCACCTTTTTTTAACCATAAGTACTAGTATTATTTCTTTAGGGTAAATTTGAAATTTAACAAAATGTATCAGTAATTGAGAAATGTGTAGATCCCATATCAAACTATCCTTGAGAAAAATCAGAGTAAACAATCTAAGTATCTAATACCACTACATTTGATGGATATAAATCAGCTGACATAGCTACAAAGGATATCACTATACCATTCTACATATCATATAACTATTTTTAATCATTTGGATCATTATTTTCTATGGTATTTTCAAAATGACCCATATAACAACTTTTGAAACACATTAGAGATTTCTTATAAAAATTTATCTTATGTTCATTTTAATTAAAATCTCAGGCCATATGTCCAAAATTACTACATTGAAAACAATTACTATTATTGTTATGGAATTTCCCTTGATTTTTTTAATACACTTTTCATAAACAAGAAACTCGACATTCATACAATCGTGTTTCTTTGATTGATTCTTACCCATCTCATGACATATGTAACACTTCTTCTATATGTTTTCAAATTACACATGATCACCTGCAAACTTCATTTAAACCATCTCAACAAATTATAAATTTTTTTCATAACATTTGAATTCATTGGATGGAAATGCACTTTGATATCTTTGCCTCAATCCAAAGTATAAATGAATTATTTATAAATCAAGATCGTGAATATGATTTGGGGAATTCTTTGACAATCAGGAGAAGTTTTCTTCATAAATGACCACTAAATACTAAAACTTTTTTTTTATCATTTTAAAGAATTTTTTTCCTATAATATTTAAACCACCATAGGGAAATATAATTTAAGGAAATTATTTTTAAATTTTTTCCATCCTAAGGAATCAATCTCCTCACTAAACATGATATTCTTAACCATTGACCACCACTATCATATTCAACTTCAAACTGATAAATTTATAGATGATTATTTTTATTATATAAACACCCTATAACATAAAATATGTTTTAATGGGATTTAATTTTTCTTTCAGCCACCATCAGGATAGAAGTTCTACTAAATGCATGGGGTGTTTCCTTATCAAATGTTATGCAATCCTCATGTTTTTTTGTGGTATATCTAGTTGTTATCATTCATGGATACCACAAACATTTTTAACATGAATAAAATAATCGATTTATATAACAATGTTTTTTTAATTCCATCTATTTAAAGATGCAAATTCAGATAGATGTCATCATCTTAGTTCCTTCCTAATTATGCTTTAATATTTATTCTTTAGAAACCCATTATAAAAAATAATAAGTCTGACAAAGAACCATGGTAATACCAATATTCTATATCAATATAGCATAAAAATATGGTAAAATCATTTATGGTATTCTATTAACATCATCCTAACCCTAGAAGACATCAAAACTGTGCATTATAACAAACTATAAGGACCTGGCCATAAACATTTCTAAATATTGTTAATTCAACTAGAATACACTTATTACTTCCCAAAGATAATTTCGTTTTATTGTTTTAGATATTTAATACATATTTTATACATATCGACCCACAATTATAAAATGTAGGTAAAACAAAAACAATAATTATTTTTTCATAAGGCAATTTAAAAACAACTAGAAATCTTGTCATGAAAATTCATCAAAACATTCATCTTCGTATCTTCTTTATTCTTACCGAACCTTATATCCTGTGAAAAATATTCTAAAACATGGGATGAACACAAATAGCTCAGTAAGGGATAAAAAAATTAAGAGAGAAATTTTAGTTTATGAATACTTAAAAACATACGAAATCATTCATAAAAAGACACATATATCACCCATAATGTATCATATACTTAATTTGTGGAAAATTCATATTTCAATAAATCATAGAAACCATAAATAATTCCATAAAGGTAAATTGAGGAATTAATTTCATAATATTGTAAGCATCGTGGCTACCATATGAATTGTAACCCTCATGATAACTATAATATGTAACCCTCACATCTACCTTACAGTGTAACTATCATATTTATACTTGGAGAAACCATTCAACCATCCTCGAACATAATTATACTGAATTAATTAAAGGGATATATAGTTCCCACCCTTCATAATAAAAATTTTCCAATAACAATAATTTAATCATAAAACATGAACACTTCCATAAAAAGATTCATATCGAATTTTGTGAAAATATAAATTTAGAAGAATATTTTTAAAAATGAGTTCCATATATAAACCATATCATTGAAGTGAGAATTAATAAAATGAAAAGAATATATATGCTCACCAAATATTAGTAATAAAACATAATATAATAAAAATTCATATCATAAATATTCATAGCATGAAAAAATCAATAAATTTAAAGTTTAACCCAAAGAATGGAAATTGGTTTAATAATTTCCTTAAATCGGGTTCATAATACATCATAAGTGTTTAAACGTATAGTATAATTGTAAAATTAATGTTATAATTATTTTAATGAAATAAATTAATTATTATAAAATCATATATGATTATTTTGAAAAACCATTCCACCCATTGATTGATAATATTTTTTTATTTCTACTATTTAGTGTGCGTTCATTACATGGTTTCCACAGTATCTTCATAATGGATTTTCATGTTTAATGGATGTGAAACTATAGATGTGAAATTAAATGTTATGAATATTTATATATAATATTAAATGATAACATTGTTCAATTTTTACATAAACTATGATGAATCATTAGATTAAACAATACTAATATTCGTTTAGATCATTTTTAGGTTCTTATATCCTAAAAAATTAGTTTCATTATATAATTTAATATTAATTATAGATGTTAATTCCCAAATAGAAAAGATGTTATATCATAAATATTTCCCAATTTTTCAACCACTTAAAACGTTTTATTAACATCTATGAATGAATTAATTGAAATTGATTACAAATCATCTGTCATTTCGGTAAATCGACACATCAGAAATAGTGTTTTAATTTTTAGAATAAGAGGGAGAGGAGTGGAATTATGATAATTAGTTATTCCAAAAACACAAGAAAATTTAATTATATATAAGATACTTGAGTTATCATTACTATTGTATAATGTGGAGGTGAATATAGTATAAGAAAAGAAAAATAATTAAAAAGAAAATAATGGAAAATGAAATTGGATTTTGACTCCGTGAATTATATTAAATGAAAACCTCCTTAAGGCATTTGGTTTCAGCATTTTTGTGAGAGAAGAAGATCTTGCCCATGTGGAAGAGGCTTGGAAAGAGTATTAGGTGTATATTAAACAATTATGAATGCTTTAATGGTCTGATTAGTAGAGGGAGTTAGGTGTGGTATTTATAGTGGAAGAGAGGGGGTGTTTCCATTATTTTAATCAGTATTTTATTATTTTTTTAGGAGGAAATAAATAGTGTTGGCTATTATGCATAAATATAGTAACTTGTAATTATTAATTTGAACTAAGGTTTTTTTAACTCAGAATGATATAATACATTAATCAATAATTTATTTATTTTGTTTATTTCATAAATTATCATATTTCACAATTCACCAAAAATTACAGTATTTTAAAAAATTAAAATAATTTACCACAACCATTTTTAAACATGTTAAATTAAAAAATTAACTCCATTTTTATAGAATATGTTTCTAAATTATAGAAATTTAGTAGTTAATTAAAACCATAACTTATTAGAAAATATAGCAGTTTTAAAACTATAATTGACATTATAACACATTGAAAATTTTATAAATGTCTCATAAAATTATCTTATAATCATCAGAAAAAATAAATATTAATTTATGAATATTTTTATGAAAATATAATTTACTTTAAATTATTATATTAATGATTAAATTGTAATTAAATATTTACAAATCACAAAAAATTTAACAATTAATTCATAATTAAAAAAAATTATTTTCTTGGTTAATGGTATAAATATATCACATTTTCACATATTGGAGTTAAAAAACTTATTTATACATTATTTGGCGAGGTTACTATTCTATTAGTCAGATTACTCTTCCTAATTTTCATGTTACTATTTCAAAGGTGGGGTTACTATTCCATCACAATAAATTACTTATTTTTTTATAAATACCATTTATTTCAATAATAATTTATATATAATTTGACTATTTAATTCAAGAATGATGAAAAAGTATTCTATATGTTCCTAGATGGTCACACAATTGGTTTATTCCCCATTCCACATGATATGTAGATAGATATTACTATTCATTCAGATGAGACAAGAATATTTCACAAGTTATGTTTATATATTTCTAATGTAATAAAGGTATCAAGTGTGAGTCTCATTTTTTATTTAAACAATATTGATCTATCCTTTGTGGTGTAATACACTATATCATTTATAAATATAATGATGTGAGGACAATCTCTAGGTTACCTGAGTTAAGGCATTAACATATATGATAGAGAAACAAAGTTGATTACTATAGAAGAGTATCTAATAAATATATGGGTAAAATATATTCAATAACATGAGCATGAAATATATTAGTGGATGAAGTTTTAGTTTATATAATCACATGAAAATCAATAAATTCTTTTCGAATGATGGTATTTATAATATAGTGGCCCAATATTTTATTAAAATACTCATAATTAAATAAATATTATATTTATACATTTCTCCCAAAAAACACTAGATTATAATTAATTTTTGACAAAAAAGATTTGACCACTTTAAAGTATTAATTAAAAAAGTATGTACAAACAATTATAACAAATCTAGGGTCCTTAAAACCTTGAAAAGGAAAGTAAATAGTCCCCTAAATTTGGAAAATTAAAGAAAAGAGATTGGTTGATGGATTTAGAGAGAATGTTTGAAGAAGCCAAAGATGGTAAAGTAATATAACTAGTCCATGTACTGAATCTTAAAAATGGTGTGCCAAAGACCTCAGCCCCGAACCATTTGTTCAAGGAAATCCATGAGGAGTTGTGCCATGGGGAACTGGAAAACA
This sequence comes from Viscum album, assembly GCA_963277665.1. NCBI lineage: Eukaryota > Viridiplantae > Streptophyta > Magnoliopsida > Santalales > Viscaceae > Viscum > Viscum album. The sequence goes on from OY728132.1 coordinate 1,342,595,620, forward strand.
AAATAAGAAATAAGTAGAAAAAATACAACAGTACCATTCTCAAGAATCATGTAATTGGTGGAATGAAGGGGGATAATTTTTCACCCGCGTACCATTGTCGAGAACAGTGTCATTGGTGGAATCAAGGAGGAGAATTTTTCTCCCACGTACCAGTATCACAAACTGTGTCATTGGAGGAATCAAGGTGGAGAATTTCACCATCGTGTCATGCCCCCGCAAACCTATTCATTTGAGAATTAAAGGCGGAGTGTTCCACCCCCTTCATGTTCTCCACATAAACTCAATATTTCAAAGCATGAGGAAAAACCAGAAGCACTCCACCAACCAGATGATGTCAATCACAGGAATGGGGTGGTGGTGTCCACAACCCCAACTACTATCCTACAGGCCTCTATTGAATGAGTCATCTACGGGTAGGTAGATCTTCCCATGGTCATCTGTAAAAGGATTCTTGAGAACCATAGATCCATATTCCCTAAAACTCTACAAAAGGACCATAAGCAGAGTTTATAAAAAATATATCAGGATCTAAGGATTGGACATACTCGTGAGATGGATTTCTGAAGTGATCTATCGATGATGTAAATACCTTGATGAATTACCACTTTTATAAACCCTACACATAGCATAAATATATGGAAAAATAATATTAATTTTTAGATCGTGAAACAAATTTCAAAGAAATGAACCTTATCGTTGTAATAGATTAACATATCATGAACTAAAAGATCAATGCCCCTTCTTCACTATGGTGTTCCACAAAGCACAAGGCAACACAGATGGAACATTTTTCCACGTAACACCTCACATTTAATACAGAACTCAGTGTTGGGTAATATCATGCTAAATGGCTGCTAAAAGGTCCCACATAGGAAAACACTATGCGGACCGCATATAGGTCTTCATGCCATCCTGGTACACGGACGGTTCCCCCACCCATGTAGTAGAAAGCTATGTCGGGAAGCCCCATCCTACGTGATTAAATAATATGCCAAATGGGTACCCTCAGATGATCCACTCCTAGTTTAAAACATCTCATTCCATTTCAACTTCCTCATACACAATCCCTCCATGAAGCAGTACAACAGCATCAGGACAAATATTTTTCAAAATCCACCATACTGAGGTGTTAGAACCACTAGGCACATCACCTCACCCTTTTGAGTTTACATACCCATGGAATACAGAGTCAGGTTGGTAATACCTCTGGTAGTTTAGAACCTCATAATGTCAACAAGATTACATTCCCATAGCAACCTAGGGCCCAATATTTGGATAATAACAGGAAACTCATCGTTATAGGGATCAAGGGTAATCATTGGATTTTCCATTCAATGAGGGATAGTGACAGGTCGAAGGGATCACAAATTATTTTTATTTTGACAGGGAGTAATGATTCTACCCTTTCCAAGTACTCATTTTAGGGACTCCTCCTATGTTAATTCGATAACCTTTCCATAAGTAGGTTTCACTCTTTCTTCTCTTAGGCCCAACTCGAGACATGTCTAGATAGATAATCGAATCTGGATATCCTAGAAATCAACCCTGGAGAAGAAATCATTACTATTAGAGACCTTCTCTACCTCTACGCCTATGGGCTCTAGTACCATCTATCATCATATGATGGGGGGTGATTTTCAGATCTGCTTCCACCTGTTATTTTTTACACTAACCAAGACCTGTGTGGTCTTAGAGGTTGGTGGCAATCATGAAATTTTCATAACCCTATTGCATGGGCCTTCACTATGGTACAATCCTCCACATAAATTGAACATTGAGAACCTAATTAGGCCCCAAACTAGATACATAAGAATCATTTTAAAGGCCCAAGAAGAAAATGAATCAATTTAAAAGGTTAATCCCCAATCAAACCCCCTCAAACATGGCCTCCTCTATAGTATAATCCTTATCTTGAACTAAACTAAAATGGATTTATTTCCCATCTAACTGTGAAATGTAGGAAGACTATCTAAAGTCAAAATAGGTCACCTAAATCACCCAAGTTTTCTTCGGGACAAATCTTCAGTGGATAAATAACCACCCAATATACCATTCAACTTCTGAGCATCCTAGGACACTTCATCCAATTTCCCACACGAAATCTCGACTTGGCATCTTCCTCATATACGTCCAAGCCTAATGATGGTTGTAACACCCCAAACCTAGAATCCCAGAGCATGTGAATTATTTTAATACATTGGAATTATTTCAAGGAATAAAATCATGATGAAATGATTAGTTTAGAAGCCTTGTATGACGAGATTATAGGGATGATACTCATACTTAATTTTAAAATGAAGATAAAACACGATACAATTAGAATTAAACTACATCCTTGAAACCTCATTCAATGTTTTATTCATCATAACATGGTTAACGGAATAATAATTAAGGGTTGAGTGTATATTTTTAGTAATGGTATGTAATACAATAGAAGTTACGATAATCATAAACCATAAAAATGGTGAATAATTGAAAACTTTTTCCTTTAAAAATATACATGAACAAAATATGGAATGTATTAAATATGAGTAAATAAATCCATATAACTAATCACATGAAACTATACCGTAGATATTTTAATATTATAATAGTCATATCCTTTATTAATTAAAGACATCATAATGAGGGAAGTTCATATGTCAGACATTCTAAAGCAAACCATCAAGGCATTGACCAAAACATCTAAAACTGATTAAGGCCTCAACGAAAACCATATCTGAAAATTTGAATGGTCGCATCGAAGTTCAAGTCTATTTGTCTCATGTGACCTACCAATGAATTGAGGGGATATAGTGGGCCACACCCATCACTTACTAAGTCCAATTCAGTCCTCATTGTTATGTTTATAAACATAAACAATATGAACATATGAAATAACTTTCCCCAATCTATACACATAAACACTAAGAATTCCCAATGGATTGGAAAATGGTATCTAGATAGCACATCCATTGTACAAATTATTGTAATCAATTCAATAAAATATCACAGATGATACAATAAAATATTACTAACAATTATACATATGTTTCAATATGAGTGTTGAAATAGAAAGAATTACTCCTTTAAATTCAATGAGTAATTCTTTAGATAGAGATTCTATTATTTTGAATCAAAGAGTTATTTAAAAAAAATATTCTATAAACAAGAAGTAAAATAATGTAGATTTCTCTTAATAAAATGTTTTAATTTATAAAATTAATGTTTTTTAAAAATATATTATATTTTGCCATTTAATATAGGTATGAATTTGAAAGGTTCCATTGAATCATGATTGCATTTCAGAAGTTATTTTTAAAATATACTTTTTGAACATGTATATATACATTAATGAAACAAGGATTCTAGTTGGTACCCATATAAAGATCATTCACACAGAATTTATGGTGATAAAATAATAATAAATAGGATTTTAATTAGAATTAATAATGACAATGTGTAACCAGAAATAAAATGGATGTTCGGGTAGAAATTCCCTAAGACATTTTAATCTATCAAATCATATTACCCAAAATTAATAATCATAGTATGAGGAATTTAATAAAATGAAAAAAATATATTCATGATATGATACATCAATGATATTTATACATAAACCACAATACACTAATAGTTGAGAATGAGAAATATTTTACAAAAATAGAAATGAGATGTGAAGCCCTTTCATTATGCACGAATGTATTCTTCCACTGATATTAATGTCCTAAATAATAAAATTATATTAATTAATTAATTATATGATAACATTATCTACATGTAATTGATTTATTTTTACATTATTAATTTCATTAATGGCCTTTTATATGGGTTAATATATCATATTTTATCCTTTGGGAGTGCAGGTTTTCTTAGTTTTCATGATCGATTCTCTTGTATAAGAGTATTCAAGTTCATGTAAAATGGAAATTGAAATATAGAATTGTAGTTATGAGTTCTTAATGATCATCCAAATGGTTAAAAGATCATATTTATACTTTTGTTATTTTATAGAGGATGAAACATTAGGTACAATTTTAATGATAAATGCTTGGATTAATTTTCTGGTTTTTCGACCACTATAAAATCATTTGGTATTATAACTTAATACCATGTGTAAAAACTGATTCCAGAACATTGAATAGGATATATTACATATATTATGATCTTTTTCAGTAATAATAATTGTTTAATGATCATAATTTAAGATGGTAATAGGAATTCAATTTCTATCGTCCAAGAGTGTTATATTTTAACACATCTCGGATTGTGTTTTCATTATTAGTATTAGTGGAGGGGGGAAGAGATATTATGATGAAATATTACACAATAATAATATAATTTCAGTATATTTAATTTAATATAATTATCTTAGAAATTGGGAGGGAGAGGAGAGTACATATTATCAATATAATAAAACATGTAAAAGAAAATGAATGAAAAATGAAAAGAGTTTTACCTCTTGAGTACTCCTCCTTGAGAACCTTCTTAAGGACTTTGGATTTTTCCTTTTGGTGAGACCATTAGGTACTAGAAGGGAGGAAGGGTCTTGGGATGAGAATTTGGCAGAACATATGAATGTTTAAATGCATGAGTGGTGTCAGAGGAAGAGGGGGTTAGGGGTGGTTTTTATAGTGGAGGAGAAGAGCATTTTCTATTATTTTAATCATTATTTAATTATGTTGGATCAAAAATATGAATTGTATTTATTCTTATAACCAAATAAATAATAGGTTTTTTATTTCCATGATTTCTATTTACATCATCCATGACTCAATCATGATGCAAAATTCATTTATTTAGAATATTTCATAAATTAACGTATTTTCAATATTCCCAAAAAAATCCTGTTTTTTTAAAGTCCACAAAATACAACGTAACCTATTTTTAACTTTTAGTATCCAAAATTTGACTATATTTTATAGAAATATTTTTCTAAATAAGGGAAATTTATTTTTTAATTACAATTTCCATTTCGTAAAAATATAGTTATTAGAATTACTATTGTTTTTATAATAACCTGAATAATTAGCTAAAGACTCATTTAGTTTCCAAAAAATCATTGGAAAAAATAATATTGATTTATAAATACATTTTATGAATTATAATTTAGATTATTTTATTAATTATGAAATTGTAATGAAATATTTATTTCTATTAAAAATACTAGAACTTAATTATTATTTTTTAAACTATTCGCATTCATTTATAAGCTGCCTTAATATTATTTATACTTAAATGGGTTTGGTTATTATTAATCTGGGTACATTAGTATTCATATAGGTCATGTTAATATTCATAGGGTTATATTATTATTCATATGGGTCAAGATATAATTCACAAAAAATTAAGTTTATCCTTTTAAACTCTTAAAAACATAATGATCACAGTAATGTATGTCTGTTTTTTGAAATTCATATCACAGAAGAAGAAAAATTAGGTTTATTTTAAAGGATATAATAATATTTTTTTCATAGTGACTTAGTGTTCTGTACATATAAAATATCTAATTAATTGGAATTACTTTAGAATAATATTCAATAAAATCATTGGGTGTCAAATTAATAGTAAATATATTTGAAACATAATGTAGTATAATTTTCAATATATGTATTATTCTTTATAATATTTAATTAAAATAATATATTTACCAAATACATATATTCATATTAAAATATTATTTAATGCAATATAATAGTCTATAATAGTATTGTTTTGAACTTCAATTAAAAAATTTTAATGCTATAAATTATAATTATTAATAAGTATTATTAATAATTTAAAAACATAATTTTATATTATGTGTTTAAATTATTAAACAAATTACTGGTGTGTTACATTATCCCCCCACCCTTAATAGAAGCACATCCTCCCAATTCGAAACAACACTCTGAATGTTATAGGATGATTCTTGAAAATTCAACTTTGGTAAACCCAGATTAGAAATTTGGATGATAAAATATCCTCTAAAGAAGTGGTTATGGGAAATGAGGTGGTCACCACTATAAAATTATACATTTTTATGGGTTGAAATTCATTGAATGTAAAAACATGGACATGGACGAAAATTCAAACTATTATATTCTGATGAAAAGGGATGAGGAACATGTTTTGATGAATTATTATTACTAAAAAACTGTAAACTAATATAAAATAATCATTGATATTATCAATGACTATGATAAATGGAAATAATTTTGTATATTAATTTTTTAAATGCACTGAGGAATTATTCCACACAATAAGAGTATAAATATAACAATTTAATAACTATGATATTATCCATTAATCACCCCTTGAACTATCTATACTTCATCTTTTAGCACAGGTTGCGTCAGGTGGTGAAGTAATAATGTATCCACTAAAACCTCATACATCGATCAACTTAAACCACTCATAATTTTTTAAAATATAGATAATATAATGATTCAACACTTTAGAAATAAGTGACTAAATTCAATGTTATACTTGTCATTAGCACTTGTCAGCATGATGTAGCTATAAATTTTCACATTCCGAACTTGTTAATATCTTCCTCATGTATCCACTTGAAATATGGTAATAACTCAAATTATTATAAAACCTTATTGGAAACCTTCATTATTTTATATTCCTAAATTAATATATATGTTATTGGATATATTTCTTAATTCTAAAAGTGTTATAAACTCCATCAAATGAAGAATAATCCCCTAGTCAACAAGTCAATAATCAGTTTCATTGTTGTATGTACTTATCCAAATAAATAATTTCTTCACCATTATCTCACCATAAAAATATTAATGGGAATTTTACTCTCTCAATATTTCATTTTTAAAATATATGAACATTTAAATGAATATCATTTCATTGTACCATTCAACGTATGTTCTCAAATCCTTAAAAAATGTACTTCAGTATAATCCTCATATACTCCATAATTTGTACATCTAGTACATTGATGATAAACTTTTCAAATGAAATGAATCATGAATTGGAATATTAATCATTCCACTCTATTTGTTGAAGTTTCATAACATGATCATTATCGAGTAACATCATTTGGGGTATATTAATTCAACTTCTGTGGCATTGATTTGTGTAGTCTCCCATCTCCTAGCAATTCAAGCATTATAGATTTGAAATTTTTTTATTACACTTGAAATCTCAAACATGGTGTTCTTTTTCCTCACTCATATAATGAACTCTTATTCCCTTCAAACATTTACCTTGGTGATTCAATCCACAGTAATAAAATGTGGGATAACAATTTTTTCCTTCTTCCCTCTATCCATATTTTCCTCTAATATCATATTATTCACATACTTCACATAAAATACATAGGAATCATAGAATTCATTACCTTAATTTTTAACTCATGATACTATTTCATTACATGATGTGGAAACTTTGGAGACTTCCTTCCTTTGAAATGATGGCCTAAGACCATGAGAAATATGATCCTTATGACTATTCTCATCATGTGAATTGGTGATTTTCTCATTCATTCTTATATGATCTCTTTCCAATTAATTAAAAATACTATATTAGATCCTAAAATTATGAACATTCTATAACTATAAATATGATATAGATCATATCATAAATTTGTGAATCAGAAAACCTATATCAATATACATTTGTGTCCTTGAAAGAATAAATCTATCTTAATGGAATGTCAGATAAAATTTGAATTATCCAAAGAATATCCCCTACTAATTTCAAACTAGGTGAATAATAAGGCCCATTATCATGTACTAGGATACCCCAAATCAATCTCAAAACACATTGCTGGAGTTTTCACCCCTAAGTAAATTTGTTCCTAAACTACATCCACTTTTTGTATCCAGAGAGGGATTTATTTTCATGGAAGATCAACATAATCTATACCATAACAATATTTTATGATGTTATTATATTATTGTACTCAAATTCTATCATATAGTTATGATCCCTAACCTATTTTTTATAACACTTTTTTCCAAGGTTCCTGCAATAATTCCTCTTATACCAACTATAATGCCATGACCCCCAAATCATGGAGCCAGCTCATTATTTTAATAGACTATAATGATTACATGGAATAAAATACAGATGAACCAATCAGTTTAGCCTTATTTTTAGACCATATTACAATCATAATACCTATATTATATTTTAATAATAAAATAAAAAATGTTACATTATGAGTTAAACTACATCTTTGAATACTTATTAAATTTTTTCTCCTTCATATCCTGAGGAAAGGAAACATAATAAACTGGTGAGATTAGTTTCTTAGTATGGGTTTATATCAAAATGGGAGTTATCATAAATATAAACACTAATCATGGTGAATAAATAAAAACCCATGCCTTTAAAAATTAACATGATCATAATATGGAATGAATGAAAATGTTTAAATAAATCTATACAAATGATCACATGAAACTATACCAGGAATATTATACTAGTAAAATAATCACATTATTTATCAAATAATAATATCATAATTATAGAAGTGCATATTCTAGAAATTATAAAACATACCATCAGGGCCTCAGCTAAGACACCTAAAAATGATTAAGGCATCGACCAAAACCATATCTAAAAATGGGGAAGGCCTATAACCAGTCAATATATATTTTTCTCATGAGTCCTAGCGATGTATCTAGGTTTTATAATGGGACCTAAAAATCACTTTCTATATCCAATTCCTTCCTAATATGAAAGAGGCTAATCATAAAATACATGTACATATGAAATAAATTTCCCCAATCATTACACTTAAACACTAACATTTCTTAGTGGTATAGTGTATGGTATCAAGATATCACATTCATATTCAAATTTATCATAAAACATTAAATATATAATGTTAGTTGATATCATAAATATTTTTCCCAATAATACATATGATTCAATATGAGTGTTGAAATTTTCAAAATTAAAATTATAAAAACATTGGGTAATTTCGAAGATAAATACACTTTTTCGTTGAAAAGAAGTGTTATTTATGAAAACATTTGTATAAACACATAAGTGAAAAAATATAGATTTCTTATAATAAAATGAGATATTTTATAGAAATATATGTTGCTAAAATATATTATATACTACCCTTGAAAATATGTAATAATTTAAGAAGTTCCATTGAGTCAGGCATGTATTTTGGGAAGAAATTCTGAAGGATCCTTTTCAAAAATTTATATCATCATAAAAGAAGTAAATATTATGGTTTGTACACATATATATAAAATTCAGAAATATATTATTTTGAGTACATAATAATAAGTAATAATTTAATTTGGATTAAAAAAAGTGTAACCGAAAAGAAAATGAATGTTCGGGTAGAAAATATTTACCACTTTGTAATCAATCGAATCGTATGCCCCAAAATTAATTATCATAAAATGTTACATTGAATTCCCTAAAAATATATTGATTCATGATATGATATATAAATGGTAAATATACATAATCCATACATAACTAATAGTTGTGAATAAGTAATATCTCACAGAAATGGACGTGAGACGAGGATAACCTTACCTTATGTCTGAATATATTTTGTACATGATCTTCAAATCTGAAATAATCAAATTATATTCAATAATTTTTAATCAAAAAAACTTATATACAGTTAATTGATTTATAATATCATTATTATGTTTATTTATGGCCTTTTATATGTGTTAAGGGATTCAATTTCATCATTGGGGTGTGCACGTTTTCAGAGTTATCATGATTTGTTATCTTGTAAAAAACAATAGAAATTTATTTAAAATGGAAATTGAAATACAAAATTTTTTTATGTGTTATTATTGATAATAATTATTTTTAAATGATTATATAAATCCTTTGGTTATTTTGGATTTTATTATTTATTAGATAAAATTTTATTGATAAACACTTGGACTAATTTGGTGGTTTTATTATCACCACGAACACAGTTTTTTATTTAATACCATGTGTAAAAATTGTTTCTAGAACATTAAATACGATACAAAAAATATATTATGATTTATTTAAACCAAAGAAATTGTTTTGTGACTATAATTGAAGATACTATTTGAAATTGAAATCTTGTCGCCCTTGAGAGTGAGAAATTAACACATATCAGATAGTGTTTTCATTTTTAGCATTAGAGGAGGAGGAAAGAGATTGATGATGAAATATTGAATTATGAATATATAATTACAGTAAATTGAAGTCACAATATAAATTATATAATTTTTATTAGGTGAGGTTATGGGAGTTGAATAATTTAATTGAGCTTGTAAAATAAATTGAATTAAAAATGAAAAGAGGTTTACTCCTTGATTACTCCAATATTAGAACATCTTTAAGGGCTTTGTGTGTGGACTTTTTGTTAGACCATAAAGTCATATATGTGAGGATGGGGCTTTGGATGAGTATTTTTATAACATAATCAGGTCTCATATATTGAGTGGTGTGAGAAGAAGAGAGAGTGAGGTGTGGTATTTATAGTGGACGAGAGAAGGGATTCTCCATTATTTTTTTCATTATATAATTATATTAGATCATGAATGTGAATAATCTTGAATATTGTGACTAAATATATTTATTTGTTCATGTGAGATCGAATGAATGACCATTTATATCATCAATGTCTCAATAATGAAGTAGAAATTAATTTATTTAGCATATTTATAAAATTAACGTATTTTAACTAGCACATAAAATTCACATATTGCCGAAAAATCCAAAAAATTAAACCTAACCATTTTTTAAATTGTATATTCAGAAAATTAACTTCATTTTATGACAAGAAATTTGAAAATAATAAAATTTAATTTTTAATTACAGTCATCTTTCTTCAAAAAATACAATTTTTCAAATTAAATTTATTTTTATAGCACCCTGAAATATTAAATAAGGTCTCATTAAATCATCTGAAAATCATATGGAAGAAATATATATTTATTTATAAATTATATTAATAACAATATAAATTGTATTTTTAATTTAAGAATTGTAATTAAATATTAATTGCTCATAAAAATAAGAACAGTTAATTATTAATGTTTAAAATATTCACATTCATTTATAACGAGCCAAACCTTTATTTATACTTAAATGTGTGATGTTACAATTAAAATGGTTACATTACTTTTCATATGAGTCATGAAACTGTTCATAAGGGTATATTACTATTCATAATGGTCATGTTTCTATCCACTAAAAAATAATTTTATCTTATTAGACACTAAAATACATATTGATCACAATAGTGTATGTCTATTTTTCGAGATTTGAACAACAAAAGTTAAAAAATAGTGGTCATTGGATAGGATATAACAAGGTTTTGATTCAAAGTTACTCACTATTTTTCACACATAATATATCTAATGAATTGAAATTATTTAATAAGAACATTCCATAAAATATTGGGGTGTCATATTAATAGTAAATATATTCATATCATAATTTTGTATAATATTCAACATAATTATATTATTTAAAACATTTAACTAAATTAATATATTGATCAAATACATATATTCATATTAAAATATTATTTTAAACAATATTATTGTAAAAATAGTATTTTTTAGAACATTCATTAATAAATTTGAATGTTGTAATTTATTATTATTTATTTGTATTATGTGTAATAAAAAAATTAAATTTCAATTATTTAAAATTATTAAACAAATTAATGGGGTGTTATCCTGGTGAAGTGCATTGATGGGTCCTCATCACACAATAATAAAAGGTGACGTGTATTGTTAAATGTCATTGAACTATATGTGTTCGGATTCATCTCATTAAGATATGTTGGAAGCTTATATTATGGGTTAAAACACAATAACAAAACTACTATTGTCCCCCATTGATGATGATAAGCTCCTGATCACCCCATCATATGTCTTAAACTAGTATTGTCTCAGTAATTAATGATCCATGTATGTTCATGATTGATTTTAAATATAAGGGTTAATACATAGACACATTTTTTGGAATGAACCAAGGATTTATGAACATATGAACATTACATAAATTTATAGGAGAGTTCTAGAGTTGGAAATAGTACTCCTCAAAAGGGTGTGTTGAGCCTGAATTCTCATCCTCTCGACCAATGGTGTAACACCCCGACATGATTTACCAAGAGCCGGCACATTATTTTAAAACATTGACAAGATTATATGGAATCATGTCCTGAAGGACCGATCTTTTTTTTATTCTCCGAAAATAGATTACATCCATGAATGTTACATTAAAATTTCTAACGTTAAACACAACATAAATATTTCTTTGATAATTACTTTACTCCACTTGCTTTACTATGAATAACAATCTTAATACACTTCATGTAATCTTGTGAAAATAAAACATACGAAAGGGGTGAGATCAAATGCTCAATAAGGGTAAATAATTTAGAGAAAGCTTTAAACATTTAATGAAATATATAGAATACAAACAATATCATTTTTTACATAAAAATAAACATAATATGGAAAAATAAATCAAACATTACCATATAAACATACACATGGATATTCTACTAGTCGAATAATCACATGTAATAACTAATTTCATAATGATGAAATGTATAATGCTAGACATAATAACTGCAACGTTAAGGGATTTTTCCTAGCCCACTCAAAAATATTCTATCTAGGCCATGTTCCAAGACACTAGTTGGTTACATTATACCTACTAATGCATTGAGGGGCTATAACGGGCCTCAAATGTCACTTAGTAAGTCCAATGAATTCGTCATATGAAAAGGTTGAAACATAACATTAATACTTTATATTAAAACTAGCATACAAAATTTTAATACATTAACATTAAACCATGAATGATATAAAAAATTTCACTTACATAGTCAAACATATCCCAAAACCATCAATACATTATGTAAGTTTTTATCATAACAAATCAACTTCAAACAAGCATAAAATCATACAGTGTATGTTTACAAAGATGAAAATAATTTAATAAATTCATCAATTCTCTTTGAGAGAAATATCCATTACTTTTGAAATAATTTAAAAGTCACATAATTTATAAAGGATTTTATTTAAGAGATATTTTTGAATCATTGATTCCCATACAACTTAGAATCATTTGAAATGAATTAACATTTTAAAATCATATTGTCCATATAAATAAATACTTTAAATCATTTTGAAAACATGGCTATTACATCGATTGATTTAGAAAAATAAATCCTTAAAATATTTAAAATTATGATCTAGTAAAATATTCCCATACACAATTTTTTAAAATCTTCCTTTTGAAATCATTTTTATGAAACATGGGCATGGATGATAAATATGTTCCAGTAAATATTTACACATAAACAATCTCGAATAATAATGTAATTAAGGAATTAACCCTTACCTTAGGTCTGATACACATCGTACATGTTCGAATATCTTTTATAATGTTTTTAAACATATTATTAACATATATTTTTATTTTTATTATATCATATATGATTATATTATGCAATTATATTACCGATTTATTTACAATTCTAAGTTAATGAAACATTTCAGGAAACATCGCTTAGTTTATCGTACATGTTTTGACTTGTTATTCTAGATCATATAACTTAGATAATTATTTAATTAATTCTATAATATATAACATGATTTATATATAATATATATTTGTAATATATAAATATATAATTGATAGATATATAAAATGGAATACATCGTTTATGGAGACAGTAGGTCGTACGTACAGACGAGAAACGATATCATTTTCTTTATGATTAAAGGGAGTGGAATAGGGTGCTAAATAAATTATACATAAACATTATTATTTTATTTTAATTATTTATATATATAATAATAATCACTATATTCATTTAAATAACATAGTGGTGAATAAAAAATTACACCACGGTGTAGATACGGTAAGTCGTACGTATGTGCTTGGTGACATTGTAATTCGTAGGATAGACAGAATAAAGAATATTGTTGTCCCATATTTATAATAACATATATGAATGTAAAATTTTCTCGAATAATTATTTTTGATCAAAAACTAAAGATATATATGACGTATAAGATGAAAATAACATTGAAAGAGGTGATAAAATAATTACTCTTTTAAGGGTGTTTTCTTTTTGATTTGAATAATAGGGCTCCATAGGTTTGCTTTATTTTCAAAGTAAGGCCTCAAGAATGAATTGATGGTTGTTGGGAAGAGATTTGGACCAGTTTTGGAAAATCCAAATGGCTTGGTAAGTGTGAATTTAATTTATGGGAGGTGTCCTTTTATAAGAGACGTGAGTTGCACTTTATAAAATTCCTGAAATATTAATTTATTAAAAAATTATTTTCGGTTAATAAGAGTTCAAAATTAATTTATTTCTAGGATTAGAGAGGTATGGGTCGAAATCATACTAAAAAAAGGTTTTGACATTTTTTGGTCACTATATTAACATTTTCTTTTAGATTTAACACTTAGTTTAATATTTTTACTCTTTCCACGTCCTCTAGTATTTTTATACTACATTGATAATATCATTTCTATAAAATGTCAAGAGAACATAAGGTGGAATATTTATGACATTTTTATCACTATACACGTTATTTGGCCGAACCATATATTTTTTTGATTTTAATATAATTTTAAAAAATATAATTTGTTTTAAAAACACATTTATTTTAATTTTGACACAATTTAGTCTTTGAGTTTTGTTAATGTCATAAAACATTATTTCTTATAAAAATGAATAAAATTACGCGTAATATGTGAATCTCATCCAAAATTTTTTTGGATTGCATCAAAACATTTAAATTATTTTTGTTTTGATATTCATAATGTCATTTATTTGATTCTATTACTAATAAATAAAATACGTTATTTTTGTTGTCTCTTAAATAAATTTAATTATATAACGTCTAAAAATTGAAAATAAAATACAATGTTGCAAGAAATTTTTTTAGATTTCTAATGAATATTTATTGGAAAATTTTTCTTATGAATAACAATATATTAAATGTGGTTCAATTATTAAAATTAGAATTTAAAAATTTTAACTCTTTATTAAATAAAATATAATAATTGTACTAATATAACCCATTTGGATCAAAAAAGGATCATAATTCAATCCTAAAGTTTATTTTGTTGAAAAAAATATGAAATTTAATTAGGACACGTGTTGGGGTAATTTTATATTTTTATAATATTATTTTTACATATAATTACCTATTTTTTTAATAGTTGTAAATAAAATTCAACAGTTAGTATTCAAAAAAATTTATTTTTATCCTATTGAACCACATTTCTCTTATTGATGACAACTATGTCTATCATATTTTTTTAAAATTCAATTTACCAAATCGGTAAAATTATTTATTATGAAAATATTCGAATTTTCATAGAAGGTAGATTGAAGACATTATAAAGTTCAATAAACACACACATATATATAATCATATTATAAAATGACTCCAATGAATTGAATTATACTAATATATTTATCATGTATCTATTTTGACCTTAAGATAAATTTTAAGTAAAAATAATTATTTAAACGAAAAATTCAATTTTTTTGTACAAATGTAGAATTTTTCAATATTCATAAAAAATTTAATATTTTCTGAAAAATTCAAAAAATTCCCCAGAACCTAATTTTGATATTCCATATTAAAAAAAATTCTATTTTACCAAATTCAATTTTAAGGTGTGTTTAAAATTAATTTAATTATTTTTCACAAATGGGAATAAAAAGTACTTATTTGAAGAAAATATTTTGTCAATATATATATATGTTTTTAAAAAGAATATACATTTCATTTTTAGTATGATTTCTTAATTTTAAAACATTATAAATAACATTAAATTTTTCTACTATTCATATTACAATATTTAATTGATAAATTAATATATCATTTAAGTAATTATAATACTAATGTGTAGATTCAAAGAAACTCAATCTTTCATATAACACAAGAAAAGGCAGTGTTGCGTGCAATATAAGAAATTAAATTACATTAATAAGATGACATACTATAAAATAATGGGGTGTTTCGAATGTAATCATTTTCGTTAATTGGCCAAATATTCATCATTCAAGTGCCTTCCTTTAGAAATTACGTCTACGAATCATGGATAAAACTGTTAATGGGGATTTCTAGATCCACGAGTAAACCCACTAGTGACCATCTATAGACATTGTACCTGAAGTGTGTTGATTTCACAAAACACTTAACCCCATAAAATCTATTGTTAAGACTAGTATAATTTCGAAACTCATTTGATACATAAAAAGGATATATTTCCGAGTCTCGATGCAACCTTCTCTCCCATCATAAAAGGACACGATTCACCTCGAGCTGAAAAAAATGGTGAAAATGATGTGAAAAACGTCATATAAATGGAAAATTATTTAGTTTCAGTTGTACCATTTTGTTTTCCTTGGTATGATATGAATCGGGTCAAAATAAAAATGGTTAACTTGATGTGAAACACTTCATAATAATGGAAAATTGGTTAATATCTATCGGTCCATTGTGTTTTCCCTGGAAGTCACGAATCAGGTTGAAAAAATATGGTAAACCTGATGTGAATCCTTTAAAAATATTGGTGTCACCCCACCTCATGCCCCCTTCACATTCAAAAGGAATGAGGGCCATGAAAAAACATCAATTATACATCAGATCGTGAGATGGTACATTAATGGGGTTTTATTTTCTGTATATTTATTATATATTATAGGAATTATGTGGATATACCTTCAATCCAATGGTATTCCAACAGTTCTCTTGGGCATGTGTCTCAATGACCGCACAAGTAAATTTGTCCTAAAAAATGAACATGAATCCATCTCTAACCTAGTGTCTTCAATGATGGGTTTAAATCATGCTTATGATAGTGTACCACCAAGAGCAGTTAATTCATAATGATGAACATGTAATTACCCTAGTTTTTAAGGTCAATATATTTCATACAAAGATGTAATCCCAACATTGGAAAACATAAAAATATACAAGATCTTCTTCATCCCACCACATATATAGGGTCTCAAAATATAATATGACCAAAATTACCACTAATGCTCACTGGTCTCACCGCACATATAGGGAAACAAATTATATCCGAATACAAATCCCTACTGATGAAAATGAATCCCTCCATCCAAATAGGGTTATAACCTACTATAAGGAGACACAAGTCCTTATTTATGAATAAGAATCATTTAATAAAAATTGAGAGGGAACTATGGGATCCCATAGAACACTATCAATGCATATAGTTACCAATAGTCAAAGACACTGGAAATAAATATGACAATTAAAATTCATTCATACCAAATATCAATCCCACCAATAAAATATCATTCAACAAAAATATTATTTGAGTCTAATTCCTCAAAGTCAAATTCCTATGAATGAAAATAAAGTTCACAAGACAAATACAATGAAAATTTATAATACAAAAATCTATGTTCAAAAATATGAACCGCATCTAGAATACGTAGTGTCAACCGAAGAAGATATCTGGTGTATCCAAGCTACAAATCATTCAAGTATTGTTCTTATACCTTGGCATACGAGTTATACCCGCACCCACTAGCACCACATGAAGGACTGGATCAAGTAAAACACTATCTTTGACATATAAATGGGTATTTATACCCATTTTAGCCAAATATTTATCCCAGCACATCGTAAAAATGATGATGGATCAAACCTCAATTCTAGACCATATCATAAAAACATATCAAGATGTCATCGCATCTATGAAAAAACTGAGGAGGTGGTCCCATGATCATATCTCCCCGGGTGAGGTGATTCATCCTAAAAATAATATGGTTTCTCAAGGGAAGACTATCATCCCTGCTCTAGTCATGGAGGGTCAACGATTATAATCAATGATATGATGAAAACATGATCATAAAAAAACACCCCTTCAATCTGGGGACACCAGTCCAATGTCATGGCCTCCTTAGGGGCGTCCATATATCCTTTCAAAAAAATATGATGATCCTCGGGGTATATCGATGATTTATCAAGGAACAACTAATCAAGAACCCATATAAGAAGGTAATTACCAATAACAGGTTTCCCTACATGCCCGTAAGAGAGAACCCAAATATGAAGGGCCCCAATGTATTTTGAAAAATTACTAGTACAATAATGATCACAATATATAGAATCTAGAGTTCTTGACACATTAATACATATATAAATAGAGGCTATAGATTCTATTGATCCATTAACAAATTATGGAAGTAGAAATAGCTATTTCAAAGGTTCTCCCCACAATATTGCTACAAGAAACTCGGATAGACCTCCTCAGAGAACCCCCAAGGGCATACTATATGTGCTATAGACTATTAATTGTACGATCCAATATTTGGATACATGTTAGGGTATCCCTCCCTCTTTACCTGAATATTGAACATCAAGAAGGTCCTCTACAAGGTATTTTCTTCCCTAATGGTCCTCGTCAATGTATATATTGTAGATATTATTATCCTTGTATTCAAATGTCATTCTATGATGGTAGTTCTCACCATGATGGAAGTTTCTGCAAAGGCAACCCTACAGTAAAATCAAGTAATGCGAAGGACCTCACTCATTATAGTACATCATGAAGGTCCTCCCTAGAATATAAAAAACATATATTCTCCCTATATACATACATCAAGTCGTAATGGTATCCTTCACAATATTGGAAGTCATTTAAATGGTCCTACCTACAATGAAAACAAACAACAAGAATGTCCTCTCCATGATGAGGTTCTCCATAAATGTTCCCCCCAGGGTACATGTCAGGGAAAATCTCCCTATGGCCGAACAATAACCTATAAAGGTACCCCCACATCCCTAATTCACACTAGTAATAAATCCCCCCCACTAATCCAAATTTGAAAAATCCATCATTTTATAGGGTTCATGGATGTATATGGTCAGATATGACATAAACTCAATAAATGAAAAGGAAAAGTCACTCATAGGTAGGAGGCGGCTTGGAGGAGTTATCATCCTCATAGCCACCCCCACATCATTCATAAATCATTGAATTCGATATTATCCATGTTACTTAATATGAAATAATTACAAAGATTCCACATTGGGTTTAAATATTAGAGGTAGTCTTGGCAAAAAAACAACATAATATTTTCCTCATTAGATGTCATATATCTAGGGAAGACATACTGGTTATTTTCTTACCCAAAACCACTTCTTAGTTCGTCATCCCAAAAAAAAATTCTGAATAATTCATGTGTAACATTTTCCTCAATATTTGGATAACTACCTACCAGTCAAAAATGAAACGTTATCTATATGACAGGTATGAGGACCGTTTAAGTCTATTTGGAAAGATTCATCAAAAAATTGGCCAAGAATCTATTCTGTCTGGATGATTTCCATGATTAGAACGGAAAAAAGAAAAACTATGAGTTTTCTTTCCTCCATGTGCTGCACAAATTGGGTTGACTAATTTGTGTTGTCTCATCTAGTGTTCACATTCGAGGGTGAGGAAAATATGGAGATCTACACTTTATCCCACATCTCTTATTGTAGAACCCAAAAAAATGGAATCTTTCAATGTCACCGTCAAAAGACAAAGGCCAAATGAATTACCTATTCATGAAAAGTGTCCCTCTCAACAAGAACCAGACATGATTAAGTCTGAAAAGAGTTATGACCAACAAGAGAAAGCCATAGGGAAAGTCCTAAACCTGGCCATCGAGAAAATTTAACAAGCTTCTTCCCTATAGGATGTGAACCAACATGCAATGATCATGTCCTCAAAATGAAATAATTTACATGTAAAACCTACAACCTATCATTCTCATGAATTTATTGGATTACATGAGATCAAGAAGGCGACAATAGTAGGAGAAACCACCACTGTAAGTGATCATGTCTAGCCAGTAGGTATAAGTGAATTTATTAGAAAATGATCCCTTGAAAATCCTAATAAAACCTGGGAATGATACATTAAATGGAGAATGGGAGAAACCCTAGCCTATAGGGATGGGGGAATTTTATCTCAACCACCCTCCCTATAGAAGTCATTTTTTTCCCACCCAGGGGGGACCAAAATAGAGAGGTTACACATTCTATCCCATATCGTTACTCATTTCCCCTTGACCATAGGTGTTCTAATAGGTCATGTAATGTATCACTTAGTGTCACTCTTCACCAAGAATCTCAAAGAGGGTACCAAAATTGATGATAATATCCACTAATGGATTCTAGATGCCCTCCTATCATTCAGAAAACAATATTCAACCACTAAAATTGTATGTGTTGGTAAATGTCATGGATGTCAGTCCCATCGACCTGACTAAAGATAATAAAAAAGAGAAGGATTCAAGAGAAGATAGATTCCTTCTTGAGGTGGTCCAAACTGAGCATAAAGGTGTGTGTACCCAAAACCAAAGGGCCAACATAAATTGGGGCAGTCACTCGGCAAATACATAATTACCTCCTTTTTAAATCCCTAATAAAGAGAATATTAAAAATAAGGATACATAAAATTCACATCATCCTCCATATAAAAATGCTTACCTTAGACTAGAGGAATGATGTTCTCAATAAAAGAATGAAATGAAATATCTAAGGGGAATTAGAGATCAGCTAATACAAGTAATCCCCTATATCAGGCATGTTCCCCAGGTGGAGTAAAAACACACACTTCTACCAGATGTACCTATTTCCCATGGGCTCATCCCGATAGATGAAGCAAGTCTAGAATGCTCGTTCAAGGATGTTCCAGAACCAACAGTCTACCTGAACCCAATCCCAACTTCATATCAAGATTTCCCTCAATTGGGGTGAACACCATAATACATTAAGGAGAATCAAAAATGGATTCCACTAGCTAGGTATCTACCTAATGTTCCAACAACACCGATAGGTGATATCCTACCCCCAATTGCATAGTCTAAATCTCAGTTTCAATAGGACATGCATAAAGGGATCATGAATATACTCAAGCCCTTTACGACTCGATTATAATCCATGAAAGTGTGGTACACTCTGATACATCAAGAACATAAACCTAAACTAGACTAGATAATCAACATTCCTCTACTAAAAAATTTACAGAAACTTATATTCATAGTGTTTAATCACTCAAGTGACACAAGGAAACAACTAATTCACAAAAAATATTAATGTGACCCCATGATGGTAACTGCTGAGTGAAAATAATTTCTGAAGCTCATATGCTTCATACAAAGTCTGAAAGGTATATCCTTTATTTCGTACACCAGTTTTCTAGATAATTAAATAATTTTCTTGGAGGATCTATAGTGCTTGTTTGAGTTCCAGTTCAGCTCGATGATTCCTAAAAAATTTAGTGACATCTTGATCTGAAAAAACTGAGGGCATGAGAGTTTCATACATCATTTCTATATGGAAAGGTCTTACTTACTCCTTGAACATGACACCCACCCATTATGGGATGTTATCCATGTTCATTGACAATCTATATGATGATCTACAAACACCCCTTATCCTTGTGAAATATACAATTGGGTTCCAGGAATTCTCTTCCATCACTAAAATGATAGAATAGTGATTTCAACAAACTAATCTTAAGTCCAAAGCAACTCCATTAGACCCAATAAAATGATTGGGAATAGAAGAAGTGGCTTCTGTCATGCTTAAACCAGACCCTTACTGGCTCCAGCTCAGAGGGCCCCACCAGACTAAATAGCTCTCCTTGGACGTCAGTAACCACCCCCACCTCAACAACATGAGAAAAGGGGGATAAGAGAAATCAATTTTAGGAATGAATAAAAAAATAAACTCATTGTAGGATGACTTGGTCCGTGGAAACATTGTAGCTAATATTAATGGAAACTTTCTCTGACTTATAGAGCCAAAGAGGGATGATGATATATGTCTTGATGGACGACTAGATTATTGTCCCTTCCATTTTATATTTGTACTCAACATCTGGGAGTTAATTCTCATCAAGGAGATTTTTTTAAAATATGGTAGATGCTAGAAAATTCATTCTAGGACCATCTCCATGAAAAGTGTCATATATTTCCACCACAATCCCAGATGAAGGAGGGGAGTGAAAAAACGTTGTTAATAAGAATCTGGAAAGGATCGATAGTTTGAGGACTATGAAAACAATCATTTGAGAGTAAAATTAGCCCAACCAGAAGGGTAGAAAGCCAGAGTAAGAAGATGAACTTTCATCGAAGCCATTTTTTTGAATGTTTCATATTTCATGGAATCCGATTTTAGTGTATTGGAACTACCACGCCCAACAACATAACATGCCTCATCCCATTAAATGACACCATCAAAAGAAGTTAATCAGGAAAAGTCGTCACTAAAAGAAGAGATGATTTTTGGATCCATCAATGTCATAAACATAATGGATCCCTTATCTGATGAGGGATATATTTATCAACAATAATTCCCCACACCAAATTGTAGAGATGGAAGAAGAGGCTACCTAAGCCAGGGATGTCAAAAGAGACAAATTTATGGAACAATTCATGCTTATGGAGGCTCCCCCACTCAAATCATCAGTATTCTAGAAACCTATGGAAGGACTCTCTAGTGGATCCATCATTGGTATGAAAATTCTCTTACACCCAAAATAATCCACCCTAGTACAATATTTCTTGAATATCCATCAAACGAAGAACATGTGTCTAATTTCCTTTGGCATGAAAGAATAGAAAACCTATTAAATCCATAAATTATAGAAGTTATATCAACTCTAATCCCAAGGGATGACCCATCATCATCATATTCTCAAGCCCATAAAGAGGCTATGAACGATAATCGATATGCTAGGAAGCCTCGATCATTATATAAAAAATATGACATTTTGAAATAGTTTTCTTCAGTACCAGCTATGCTATCGATCCTGGATGCACTGAATCTATTAGAATATATTGGTGTGGAACTAATAGATCCCTTGATATATCCCTTGGAGTTTGAAGCCATGGTAGCCACTGCTAAACCCTACAGGATAGAGAAAAATCCAAAAGAATGCAATGATTTTATCTACTTCAAAGACCAACATGAAGATTCCATCATAAAAATATATATCAAGAACTTATATGTGTCTTGAATGATGAATTTTTTCAATATCATAAAACTATTCATCAATCATGTCTCCATTGTTAATCTCCTCTAACCATGGACACATTGTTAGTTCCGCTGCATTGAGGATGAAATGAATCCCTACAGTTGGACTCCATTGGGTTATGAAAAAATATATCAGACAATATTTGTCCAAATCAAGCTCATAACTCAGTTAAGTGACCTTATAACTCACCTAGAATCTCTGTTGGTCTGAAATAATATGTCCTTTAAATCCCAGTTATGGAGTCCCTGACTACATCACCACACAGAATTCCCCTTCGATTACCAAAAATGCCACAAATATAGAATTAATGGTCAGTGTGGGACACTACATACCGATAAATCCTCATTTGGCCTCTAAAAATCATACTATAAGGATGATGGGTTCTTAGAACTGAAGGGGAAGTAACATTTAGTCAATGGCGTGGATTGGATTTCAACATAATCATTTTAATAATGGTTCCTACCAATCCCATAAAGAATCTCATAGAGAAATAGGTACATCCCATCAATTACATTGAGTGCACTAGTACATATTCATATTCATATATTGCAATCCTCTTGATTTTATTCTGGGATAATGAACCAGGTAATGTTGAAAATATCATTGACTCCTATGTTAATGGTGGGTGTTGAGATAAAAATGCCCCATAACCATCATAAAAACACCAAAAAATTACCTTCACACCCACTAACATAAGATGATGTGTCTTTTCACTCATGTAAGATGTGGAATCTATTTTACCCCTCACTATATCTGGTCCAAAGAAACACCCATCAATGGTTGAGGTAGAAGAGGTGGTTTAACCCCCCAGACACCAAAATTGCAATTCTTCCCTAAACTATGGAACAATAATCTCAAGAATTATTTCCTCATTAGATGATGAAGAGCTACATGATGAGGAAACTGATTAGTAAGGGGAAGACAGATGGGATGCCCCTCCATCATTTGAGGATGGTGTCTCTACCCACATTGATTAATGCAAGGAAATCACTCTGGGTAAGGAAGGATACCCACAACCAACTCTAATTTGTGTGGAATGCCTTCCAAAGAGAAAGGGGTATAAACCAATTTCCTAAATAATAAATGATACTTTTTCTATATGAATTATAATGAAATTCTAGTCCATGATTTTAAGGTGTCCACTCACCAACTTGGCACACCATAAGACAACTATGGTTATGATCATACAACTAGATGGATGCTCCTGAGATTTGATGCCAAAATAGAGGCTGGAGTTGACAAGATCATCAGATCCAAAATCATTGGGGATGTCCAATACCCCATCAAAATATATTATAATTTAATTTTCAAAAATAAAAATTGTTAGATCATGGTATTCATAGATTTCAAGGATCTCAATTGACACTACCCGAAAGACGATTTCCTAGTCCCGATCATAGAATTACTATTTGATGAAACTATCGAATCTGAGGCTCAATATTTCATGGATTTATATTCATTATATAATAAAACATGTATGAACTAGAAAAATGATTAAAACACCACTTTCAGTTCAACCTAAGGCTTTTTTTCTATAAATTAATTCCTTTCGGTTTGAAAAATGTTGATGACACATATCAATGCACCATGCACCAAATCTTCAAACAAGTCCAGGGAATGTTCATCAAATTATATGTGGTAGATTTTTTGTTTATGTAATAAAAGTTATCATATCACTTGTCATATCATGAAATAGTTATCAACAAACTTCAATAACACAGTTTAGAAATTAACCCCAATAAGTTGGATTCTTGTGTTACCTTAAGAAAATTCCTTAGTTTTGTTGTACGCAAACATGGAATCGACATCGACCCTATGAATTCATTGTTCAATCTTATAATTTCACTACCTCTCAATCCCATTGATTTAAGAGGACTCCAAGGAAACTTTTCCTACATTCAACACTTGAAAGACAACTTCACCAGAAAAATCATTCCCTTCAATAAGATGATGTAAAAAGGGGATAGAATATTAAGGAATTAATGATTTTTAGGAAGTATTAGACAATCTCAAGAGATATATATATCTCCCACTATTGCTAATACTACCTATCAAAGGATAACCAATCATTATATATGTGACGTAGTTGGAGCGATCCCTAGGTTCCTTACTCGCATAGAAGAATGATGTCTACAATTATAATAATATCTATTACATCAGAATAACCATGATCAATGTGGAGACTCCATATTCAAATATCATTAATATCTTCCTTGCATTTTTATTTTCATTATATAAGAAGGCATTATTTTCCGCACCATGAGGTCCAACTTGTCTTAAAAAATAGTCCACTTAAGTATATTCTCAGTGATCCAATGTTAGCAGGTTACCTTTCATGGTGGGAAGACATCGTACAATAGTTCAATATATGAATTGTGCCTCAAAAATCTATCATGGGACATGAATTATCATTTTTCATGGTAGAGAATCTTATAATAGTGGTTTCCCCATTAGATGTTGATCTACCGAATGAGGCAAATTTCTCTATTCCTGGGAACTCCCAGACATGCGAAATGAAATTTGATGGTAAAATTCATAAAAACATAATAATACTAGTTGTGTGAAATTAAAATTAATATCACCATAATAGATTTAGCTTCCTGATGTTAAAATGCAAAGCAAAAAAATCATCTTAGCTATTTGCTGTTAAAATTTATATCACCACACTTTTATTAGTATCACGATGTTAAACAACATGGAAAAATTGTCCAAAACACTTAACATTAAACTATATAGAGTTCATTATGTTCATAATAGTGATTCATCATGCATGAGTCAAATTCATGCATGTGAAATATAAAAATTCCCCTTTCTGTGTATGGGTCATAACGTTATAGGGATTGCATCTAAAAACTATGTGTGTCTTGATTCCCATTAATTAATTGGATAAGTAGTGATGACGATATTTTACATCCTATTCCTACCACTAGAAAATGTCAACAATTCCCCTTTCCCTGTGTACAGGTCTGACATGTTCAAGGGAATCTTCGAAATGTCCTAAATATACGATGTTAAAATAGAAGTTACCACACAAACTATATAAATCATGATTCCTACCCTTGAAGGAAACTAATATACACCTTGACCCAATGTCTTGGTCTAGCGATGATGTGATAAAATTGCCTCCTATATCAATAGATAGGTTATACTGGAATAAATAGTGTTCAAGAATTATGAGTGGCTTGAAACATGCCTCATCGGACATGTACTGATGCCCATATTCTTCATCATATACTAGTCACTATTAAAAAAATGCCCCTCCCTCTACAAATGTCATACTAGTACATAGAACATGTTTACAGAACAATGAAGACATTGATTCCCACCTTACTAGGATATATATGGAGCCTCCTTAAGGATCAAGCCTGACACTTCACCCACCTTTACCTTTTCACGTTGATTTACCATCAACCTTATCGTATTTTATTAAACTACATGGGATACTAGAACTATGTGTGGGTTTATTTCTTCCTTTTCAGGATATGTAATGACTCCCAAACCCCATATCCTTCTCTAGACACTGTAAAAATGCCTCCTCCAGTGTATGGGTTAGACTTTCATATGGACACTCATGATTCCTAACTACATGATTTTAATTTTCATGTCTAAAGAATTCCTAACCACATGAAATTAAACAATAAGGTCTTTCATGAACTATTTGTGGCTCAATTATCAATATGACGATATATGTCATGACACTCGAACTGAAAATCATGGGTCCGGTCATGCAAAATAAAACAAAATTTCTCTTAATCTTATACATGTGAAGTGTAAATTGATGAAGGATATTTTATATATGGATTCTTAATTCCTAAAAGATACAAATGATCATGTCATACCCTATATTTGAATCAGATATATACAGTAGATATCATATATTGTTACTGGTCTCAGTCTAGATATTTCTAACATACCCAAAAATAACAATTTATTCCATCAAACTCCTTGAACTATGAATACTCAAATCCCCATAATCATATATGGATATTGGAAATTGAAAAAAAAATCTCATGAAAAAACAATAATTTGATTATGCACACAATACCTAGAAAACTCTGCATACATTTCCAATAAATGGACTATCATCTAAAAGAAACTAGTCCTCAGTAGAGGCTTTTCCTACTTTTGTACGACCATTTCCACCTAATCCTCACTTCATCCCTCCTTATTCAAGGGCTACTAGAATCTTTCTATAAACATTCATCCCCCACTCACATACAAAGCATGCAAGGGATATCCCATCTGGATTATTCATTGTTTATGCACGATTACTTTGATAATACATACCTACAATATAGTGATAACTTGTGCTATAAATGTCATTTACACAACACTTACAACTACATGGACCCCCGAAAACTATATCATTCATGTCGAGACACCCACATCCTCACCGCATGATTTTAAACTACATGGCCCAACTATTGTCCATTCATTGATCCTTGCTTCCCTATGTGGTGGTGTGAAACCCCTTCCTCCCCTTGTTTCTCACATTAGATCATAGATCATGTGGGATTTGAAAATTCGGCAGGCAGATTCCCCAAAGAGGCACATAAAATAAATACACAATTACTAATATGAATGGAATGAATTTAAAAGGAATATTATAGTTTCTCATCCATGTTGGGAAACCTAATGTACTAACTGTATGACATTGAACTCGATGGTACGCCAAATATAAGAAAAAATACATATCTCATGTGCACAGGACAAACCTATGCAGGGTTCTTAATTTTGAGACACCCATATCATTAGAATCGAGCCCCGCTCCAATAAGGTCATCCAAATTCTCCTCCATACGTGGACACTATATCAATGTAAGAGAGTTCCCAAAGAATTGAATGATCAAGACCAAAACGTTTCTAACTTATCCAAACACGTCTTATCCTCCTATCAACATCACACTTCAAGAAATATTGGATCTTCATAAACCTCTCTTTCCATCTAATGTGGGAGGTCAGTGTATTGGGGACACTATTGTTGCATTATGTGCATAATTCCATGTTGTCTCTACATATGTTTCCCAGAAATGGGATTTTCAACCAAAAGGAAGTCCGTCCCCAAGAGGGGTTTTTCTTATTTCCCCCTACTCAATGGATTCCATGATTCGTATCATTTATCTAAATTCAAGATCCATTGAAACCATGACGTACCCTTTCTCCCCAATACATGTTGTGAATATGTTAGAACACATTGGCCCCACTATATTTTAGTTAATCAAGGCTTCTACATCAATTTTCTAATTGCATGATAATGAAATTTCATGATGCTTACAAATAAATGTTGATTCATGGGACCCAAAATGCACAATAATTTCCTCCATCATGATATTATTCTGCAAATAAATCCACATAAGAATTTTCAATGTGGGTCGTACATCATTGGCCACCCCATGGGGAAAAATGGTTCCCCATTTATATGTATAATCTAGACTCACATATGGATGAACCTTAAAAGAACTACATATTTTTTATTCCAATCATCATAGAATACATATTGACTTCTAAATATCATATTTCTTATGTATTCATGAAACCGAATTGTTCCATCCCTACCCGTGTAAGGGTCAAACCTACTTAAGGAAGAAACACATACATATAAGAAAAAATGACTCCACTAATTCTAGGTATTCCTAATTAAATTCATCCTGAGATAACCCCATTTCATGTTCTAGAACCCCTCTTCCCACAACATAATCGGTGTATAGAATGATCCAAATCCCTTGAACCATCCATCGAAATCCAAAAATGGATGTCTATTGTCCTACATAAACAATTGATTGACTATGAACACAATTCCCAGAGGTGTTTCATTTAAATGACCCATAAAAATATATTGTCATCCAAATGAAAATTAGTCCCAGTTATAGGAATTTAGTACCTCCATATGCCCCTATGAAATTTACATCTCACTTAATTTTTCAATTTCTAAAACCCATTTGTACTATAATTTACATTCTATCCCTCCCCCCCTTTCCTGAATGGTGATAAAACATTATTTGTTAGACTTTTGTGGAAAAATGAATTTATTTACCTCCTATGGTTAATGTAAATGAAGTGTCATTAAATGATATGTATTAACATTATAGTTTCTTTGACATTAAACTAAAAAACCAACTTTCCCTCCCATCTACTAATCAAATTTGTGTGGGAGTGGTTTCTAGACCAGAAATAGTGAACCATCTAAAAAACATTCAGAAATTGTTCGCTCAACAGGACACCCACTGTGGTCTTCAACAAAATACAATAACAAGATTATATAATAATTCATGGACATCATAATTTAGAGGCTAGTATCTTAAGGATACCTTTGTTTAACTATGCACACAATTAACTGGGGGCTCTGCACAAATGGCTCATAAAAATGGACTGTTAACCAAATTCAAAATCATTATTAAGAGAGAATTTACCAAATCCGATATGCCCATGGCTTCAATACCCAATGTGATATCCCAATCTCCAGAAAAATATATGTCTGATTAATGAATAATATCTTATTCATGCCTTAATGTTATCAAGACATTCGAGGTTAATGAGAAATAAATTTGGGATCCCTGCCCAGATCAGCTATGGCTAACGATATTTTCCTATTATTCCCTATAATTACAAGATCATCACATTGAGTTTGGGTATCAATCTCTAAAGTGATCCCAATTTTAGGAAAATAGGCCACCTCTTCCCACATAAGAACCCTTTGAGAACAAATAATTTCTCGAACATAATCTCCATGCCAATCATATCTACCAGTTATGCCACAATTGTTAGTGGTGCATCCTCTACCACATAAGAATATTTTGTTGTATATTCATAGGAATCTACTTCTATAATTCCTATTATTACTACATTAAAATATGAATAATATTCCTGATCAGAAAAGTGAACGTTTTAGGGATACCAACCAGATAGAGGGATATGGCTATTACATGTGATATTTTTTTTGATGTGTAGAGACAGTTGAGATTCATATTGATGCTTCTTATTTCACCATCGGGATAGATCCCATGTAGAAATATCAAGAGGATCAAGAGTGGGAATACCCCTAATGTATTATCAATAACTACCTCTGTGTGTTCAGTATAACAAGGAGGACCTTCTCCCACAAACCCCAAATCCAATGGGAGATATTCCACAATAGTCATACCTCTAGGGGAGTATAATGTAAAATGAATAATACTTGAATACTCTTATTATTCCAATAATAGTACGGAATATAGTGAATAATTATACAATAGATGAATGTAATGTTAGTTCAGAAGGAACAATTACTGCTTCTTCTTTGTCACTCAAGTTCGTGTATATCACCATATCAGCCACATGATCAGACCAGTAAAGGCTACATTCAAGGGAATAAAGATACCTATCCATTTCACTCTGATATTTGGCTACTTCATCTAGATATTCGTGAACTATAATACACAACGGAGAAATGGAAGCTACATGGTCCTGATGTTAAAATTGTTTTTTTTTTCTTGGAGAAGCTCCTGAATATATTCATTTGAAAACATTTCTCTAAAGTCATCATAGAACCTCTCGACCCTTAGAAAGGTAGTAATATGGGAATAAATCGGGCTATATGGTTATTCTGAGAATGTGAAGCAGGTTGCATCAACCAAATTTTCTATATGGGGACCATTGAAACCCTAGAACCCCTATGTGATAGGCACCTTTGAGATTGAGATATAATAGGAAGTACTTCCCCAGTTCCATCCTCATCCATCATGCTGAAAAGTTAAGAACCTTTAAAGGTATTATATTCATCCCATGGACCCCATTCATTATCAGAGACATTACTCAGAATTAATATTTACACTGTCCTTGCCAAGCATGAATCAGGGTCTCAAGGTCTCGTATATAAAATTCCACTTTTTTAGGATCACAATGATAATAAATGTCTGTTGTAATTGACACAAGTAAAATCCTAGTAAGAGAGGATACTCTCTCTTTGATAAAGTTTCATGAAGTAAGAGGGGATTTATATCAAAATAATTGAGGATCCCTTATAGTATTCCACTACCAAGAAGCTAATTGAAAGACAAAATCCATAGGGATGAACGTCTAATTCTCAGTGGTAGCACCAGTGGCCTCGATTTCCTTATAATTCATACCCCTAGTTCTCAAGACCTTCCATAAAAGTTCAGAACTAACAGAAATAAAGAATTGATTTTTGTGATAAGTAATAATCAGTAGTTTCATTTTGTTTCTCCTCATTCCTAGGTGCCTTGGTTTTATAAAAATGTTAACTAGGACTACGAGCAAGCCTCCTAGATACTATTGAACCCAAACATCATCATAACCCTTTATGAAGAAAGATATAGAACACTTGTAATCTGGATGCTTGATCTTTCACTATGTATTATTATAGGTAAAAATTAGCCACAAATATCGAGAAAACATGAGATGTTTTCTGGGTACACACCATCAAGGTCAGTGGGACACATCATCTAGACATAGTTAAACTGACTCCCAAATCTACAAGGTGCATATCATTCATAGATAACAACTCCATCAAAATAAAACACCATGATAACTTATCTTAAATAAAATAGGTTACCTTAGATAAAATTCCTCTTATTTCATCATTCACAATGTTACATGTAGGGGTGGATGAAGGCCGATAAGTAAAGCAGCCATGAAATTTGATTTGAGTCATAAATTCTAATTCATTCAATTCGCCCTGATCTTCATCATTATCTTGTGTGGCCCAATGTTAGGACATAACCATTCTATTACTCTGAAGACCCTGCTATTGAAATGAAAGTGGAATCTGCAAAGGATTGATAAACGTATAACCCCATACGTGGGATCTTATCCAACCCAAGAGTATTTATATGGGTCCAATCACCTAATGAGGTGGATTCTTCTCAATGAATCGGACAAGAAGAGAATATATCTTGGTCAATATTGGAATGGAATTGATGATTCATTTTTTATGGGCTAGTTGATCCACCATGAAAAAAGATGTGGCTCTCATACCACTAGAATCTCATACTGGTAAAATCCAGCAACTCCAAAACATAGCCAATGTGGAAACTAACCGTAAAAATTGATCGAAATCAGTGACAAGTTCCCATCCCCATTCTGAAACCTTCCATCCACCAAGGTCGGATGGTAGGAAACTGCTCACCTTTGGGT
The DNA here is from genome assembly GCA_963277665.1 of Viscum album. NCBI lineage: Eukaryota > Viridiplantae > Streptophyta > Magnoliopsida > Santalales > Viscaceae > Viscum > Viscum album. Next base: position 1,342,627,761 of record OY728132.1, read on the forward strand.
TTCCTTGGTCGGAAAGGACTTGGGTCTACACACAATGAGATCTGGACCACCTCTCTTTGTATATGTATTAATTAAGTCTAAGAAGGGAATGTCATGCTTTCGGAAAGGGTCGATGTCCATTGAATGTTTTTTTCTTGGTAAATGAGAATCATAGACAGAGGTGGAGTCTTCTCCTCATCATCCCAGGTGGAAGGGGAAGTAGACCCTTGTTGTACATATCCTCGACAATGGGGACCCTTGAAATTAGTCAGACATCCCAGAGGCCAATGACGACCTTCCAATGGACTACGTTAAAGATATTGGTATATGGAATCCATCTAATCATAAGATGTGAAATGTGGTTGAATGTTCGATGAGAAATGGTTCGGGATTCCTAGAAATCATCATATAACCCCACGGTCTTCAATTAAACCAATAATTCATCATGCCTATTATAAAACCATAATGGCTCTCCCAAATCCAAACAAACCAGAACACTCGATTGTAGTTCCCACTTTGATAACTTTCTATGTTGTTCATTTTTTGTGGCCCTCAATGTAATGTTATAGAAGAAATAGGTCATTTCATTTGGGTAACTATGTGCACCCTCCATAGATAAAGGGGCATAGTTCAATATGGAAATAATTGCAATATCGTTTTGTATAAATTGATGTTTGGATGAAATTAGGGCCTTTATAATTGTGATATCAAATATCAAAGAAGCATGTTGGTTTTAATTTCATGGTGCGAGAATTGTTGTAATAGATAAAATTACATATTCATAAATAAGAATCCTATCTGAAATTGGATAGTCCCACTGCCCCTTTGTAACCACATTTTATAAGGATTGATGTTGTGGGATGATAGGGATCATTTCATCTACAGAGATCTCCATATTCTTATGCTTTTTATTAGTATATAAAAGGGTGTGGTGAAAACACCTGCATCATCAACATCCTAAATATCATATTATTGAATTGTATTCCCTTTTGGGCACCCAAATAGAAAAAAAAGGTTAATGAGATAAAATCTTTCATAGAAATGTAAATATTGAAAATGAATAAAAGGATTCTTCCCAAAAAAGTATTCTGTGTAAAGAACCGTAGAGATGTTTTACAATATGATTTCCCCGTAAACCATTAGTTCATGGAATTACCCATGAAGCCCTGGCTTGCAAAGCATTGTCTAGAAAACTAAACAGTTCGCAGATTGGGAGAGTCACACTCTGATCCTTGCTACATGGTTATCCAAATCTCAAATCATAAAGAATTAATGTTCTGTTTGAAAAAAAACAATTGTTCTTGGATTTAATAAAATATTTAGGTTATAGATGAAGATTCCCATGAATTTTTTTTAGTATGAGGACTAAATGTCACAGTTCATAGACAAAAATTCTACAGATAATCTTCGGTTTGCTGAAATAGGAAGAGACTAGTGTAGTTTTCAGAGTGCTTTTCACCATGAATTCCTATATAATACATATGAAATGGGTCCCCCTATACTTAGGAATGGTCCCACAATTGGTCCCCCTTTATACCACAAACTATTTTTTCAAGGAATACTTTCTATATTAGACTATAATATTCTTCATCTGGATCAGTTTCCATTCTATTGGGGGCATTTGTAATGCCATGAGAATATTTCCATGGGAATTTAAATACTCCAATAATTATCAAAAAGGTACTAAAATATATTAGTAGATAGAGTTAGTAGGATTATCAAAGAATCCAATGTTGGAAAAATAAAATAACTCATCCCCATACTGAATCTCAGAAATATTATATTAAAGATGTTGTTTGTGAACCAATAGTTTGTGGCAACCCATGAGGTGCTAGCCTACGGAGAATTGGAAAGCAAACTAAGCGGTACAAAAAACAAAGATAACGTTACCACCATCACTAACCATATGAACAATAAAATCAAATTGGGGAAACTCCCCCCTTCATACCACTATCATGAATTGTATTGTTGGCTAAATCATGGTCGATAATTTCAGCCCCATATACCATCATTGCAAACCGTGTCATTGGTAGTTTCAAGGAAGATAATTTCACCCCCACACACCTCCCCCATGAAATAAATCCTTTGTGAAGTAGATGCAAAGAGTCCCGCTCCCACATTTAATCCCAATGAGCTCAGCAGTTCATGGATGAGGCAATTCCAGTAGAGCTCTATGATCTAGATCAATTAATTCATGAGATTTAGGTAGAGGTTTCCACTACCATGAAATTATACCCACAAGCCTATGTTAACTGAGTCGTAGGAACTTCAGGGGATCTCCCCATGGGCATCCATAAATGGTTTAGTGAGAACCATATATTCCACATCCCTGAGTCTCTTTGGAAGAACCCTGAGGGGATATAAGAAAAAAAGAAGAATGTACTCTAGAGATTTGGATAGACTTTTGAGACAGATTTAGGAAGAGATCTATTGATGTGGTGTGGACCTCATTTGATGAATTCCCATAGGTATAAACCTACCGAATAACATAAAAAGATTGAAATATATTATTAATTTATAGACCAAAAGCCTAATTGATGAACCCCAAACCACATATTGGTGGAGGAGAACATCAAATGAACTAAATGATCAATGCACCTTCATCACTCTAGCGCTCCATGTAGCACAAGGTTACATGGATAGAACCTGGTGCCCCGTAACTCCTCACTACACTGATGAAACCAGTTTCCACGTAGCATCATGCAATGCATCATAAAACTGGCCCCTCATAGAAAATCACTACATGAATGGTTCTTCCACCCAGGTAACAGCATGCTATGTCGAGAAAAACCCATCCAACAAGAAGAAATGATACACAGAATGGGTCACCCTCAGATGTTCAACTCTCTAGTTTCAATTATCTACGTCAATTTCAGCTTCCTCATACATAGAACCTCCACAAACAAGTCAAAAATCATCAATCCAATTCCTCTTCCAAATCAGCCGGACCCATGTAGTAAAAACACCGAGAACATCAACACCCCCATTTGAGCATACTTTCCCATGTTTGGCGGAGTCATGTAGGTAGTACCTACAGCAGTGCAGACCACTAAAATATCCATATATTTATATTTTCATGGCATCCCGGGGCCCAACCTTGGGATATTAATGTGAACCTCACCATTCTAAGGATCAATATATATCACAACATTTTTCATTCCATGAGGTACAATGACAAGTCAATGGTATAATTGCTAATTTTACTTTTGACAGAGAGAAATGCTTCTCCCATTTCCTCGAACTCACTTCATGGAACTCCACTGGAAGTAAGTCCCAAACCATTCCACTAGAGGTGGAACTTTTCTCCTCTTACGATCATCCTGAGAAACGTCTTTATTAATCATCGGATACGGATAGCCTGTAAATTATCATAGGATAAAAATAGAAACATTCAAATCCCTTCACCTTCCCTCTCCCACTAGGATTTAGTACCCTCATTCAGATGATGGAGGGGGATGTGTGATTTTCAAATCCACTGCCTCCACTTTTTTATAACACTGATCTTGACTCATGTGAGATTATAGGTTGGTGGTGACCTATATATATGAATGACTGAAAAACATGGGATTACTTGGTTTTATAAGACCCATTGTTAAATTAACTAATGGAACTCCTATTCCAACCCAAAATAGGATATGTAGGACGCTTATCTAAAGGCATGAAATAAAAGTAGATTCTTTTCAAAGGTTAAGCCCAAATCATTCCCCATAAAAATAGTGTATTTACTATGATATAATCTCTAACTTAAACTGAACTATGAGGGATTTGATTCCCAACTAACATGGATACATAAGAATCATTCCTAAGGGCCATAATAGACACCAAAATCACCATAGTGTTCTCCAGGACATATCCCCAATAAAGCCATATCCACAAAGGGGATCGTGCCTCTTCTAATAATATTGCGCTAAATTCGAGTATATCCCATATGAAATGTTGACTAGGAATCTTCCATCTAGACATCCAAGAAGCATTACATTAAACTACATGGATGGGTCCTCATCACACGACCTTAAATGGTGATATGTCTAGTTAAATGTCACCAAAATACCTGGGTTTTTATTCCACTCGTCCAAATAAACCTGAAGCCCATATAAAGTATTTGATCATATCCATAAATAACTTATGTCCCCATAGATGACAATAAACAATAGAGTGCCCCATATCAAGGCTTAAACAAGAATTATCTCAGTAATTCTTGATCCATGAATATCAATGATTGATTTTATAACCCAGGGGTAATCCATGGTAATATTCATTTGAAGGAACCAAGGATTCCTAAACATATGGAAATTTCTTAAATATATATGACAGTTAGAGAGTAGGTAATAGTTCCTCTCCCATGTAGTGTGTCAAGTGCCCGACCGTCTATCCTCTCGACCAATGGAGTCCTTAAGTTTAATTGCAAATGTCATCTTCCAACGAGCTCCTGCATATTGAAATAAGGACTGTGTATCATGTATAAAATGGTTTTTGGTTGTTTTTGGCTCTGTGCTTAAACCCATTGGAGAATATCTAAGGTCATAATACCCAAAGTAGGACAATTGTGAAAAACAATTAGCTTTTTTCAATCAACTGTTATGACCAAATAGTTGTGGCACCTCCTTTTGGACAAAAAATAGGATATACTGACTAGTCCATGTCTGACCATCTCAAACATCAAATAGGGACACAATTCACATTTGGTCGAAGTAAGAACAGTGAAAGAGACATCAAACCCTTCATATTAATGGATAATTGGTTACTATATGTTTGTCCATTTTTCTTTCCCTAGTTCGACACGAATCCGGTTGAAAGAAAATGGTGAACCCGATATGAAACCCCTCATAAGAATAAAAAATTGGTTACTAGCCGTAAATCGATTTTTTCCCTAGTATGATGTGTATCGAGTCAAAATAACTACATCATTTTGTAATGGTGTATTTGAATATTATTTCGACAAGTGAAGATAAGTAGAAATTATAATATTTATATACTTATATTATTTATCAATGTTGATTTTTTGAGGTATCATATATTTTTATTATCAAAAATTTTCTAATAACATCTAATATATATATAGTAAGATTTATATAGAATAATTATTGTCATTTATATTTTTTACTTATTAGTTATATTAATTAATAATTTTATTTGAATTATAAAAATTAAACTTATTTTTGTATTTATCAGGATAATGTTGTGTTTTGACAAATTTATATTATTCTCCAATGAAACTAACATATATATGGATAAGTAAAAGTATATTTTACTCGAAATAATGAATTCATTACATTGCTTATATATTAAATGAACTGCTATTTTTATAATTGAATAATTATTTATTGAAAGAATATGTTTATTTATATAATGATTTTATATATTAATTTTAAAAAATTATCAATAAAAGATCATATTATAATATTTATAAAAACTCTTTTTGATCATTTTAAATTTACTTTTTAATTATAATATCTTGTTTTGGGTTGTTTTTAAATTTAATTAATTTTTTTATATTAATTCAATTAATTTCATCAAAACTTATGTTTTTGATTTGTATGAGTTACATATATGTTTTATTCTCGATGAAACTCTTTTAATTAAAATAAAATTAAAAAATTTTGTACGTATATTTTAAAATAAATAAACTAAATTTTCTAGAAATTTCATTTGGAAACATTATCTTCAATTATTTTTTAAAAAATTACTAAATGTTATATTTTAGTTACTTTTAATTATTTTAATCATTAATGATTAAAATAAGATTTATGATAAATTAAGAATCATAAAATTTTTATTAATAAGTTGAAATGACCCAAAACATGTAAGATAAATATATTTAAATGTATTGATTAGGTGTGGTTAACAAAAACTCACCCACCATCATCGTTGGTCTCTTTTGCAGAATTTAAACTAATATAGTTTCGTTTTATTTTTTAAAATTTAATTGGTTCTTCTAAAATATTCTTCCTATGAGAAATATTAAATTTGACTAGTTATACAACATCAACACACATTATTCCAATATAATTTCTTTCTGATTCTATAATTTTATTTCTTCTATAAAACTATCCAACTACCTTACTCATTTAATCCCTATTTTTTTCTTAAGGCCACCATTTCAAATGAATTTTCCAAGACAAGTATCAAGCTTATGGTTCATGTATAAATACACTATTAATCATTTCTTTTTAACTTGCATAATTGAGAAAATTTATAATCACATTTATATATCAAAATAAATATAAGAAATATTTCATGATGTAATTATATTTAATCGAATATCAATTTTTATCCATACCTGTTAATTTTGAATAATAAAAGAACGTCGCATGTTTTTTGTTCATATTTCAACCTATAGAAAAAATCATCTTCTATTTTTCATAAACAAATCATTATGATTTTAGTAATTATGCGAATGATGAAAATATATTATATATTAGATTAGTTTATTATTTTAGAATCTAATTTTACTATCTAACATAATCCCATTTCATTTTATCAAAAATGATAAAGGTAAACATCTGTATGTGTGGACAAACATATTTGTGAACTACAATTTTTTCTACTCATATATATTTATTTATAGTTGATAAATTGTAATAAAATATAATTCAACAATTTATTAAAATTTAAATAATATAGATATACTTCTGTAATGATTACTTTATAACTATATAACCCATAATTTTTCATATTCATTGAATTATGATATGTTCTTGTTAGGATGGTATAAAAAACATGTTGAAAAATACAATCGAAGTATATCATGGATGATTATGAGAAATATGGTACTAATAATATATGATATAAATAAGTAAATAATAATTTAATTATATTTTTTTGGATAAAAACATTAATGATTGTTATATTATATTCCATCGATTTTGATATATAACAAGAAACATGTTCATCACTGAATTAATTTTCACGAAACAAGAAAAGACACATGTGAAATGGAATTATATCATTATATTTAATATTAAATCCTCAATTAATGTCCCATTATTAGTTTATTATACATGAATTTTTGGATAATAATTATATTGAAAAACTACAATTAAATTGGTATGGTGATCTGACTACTAACAACAAATAGTGTACAAAATAAAAAATAATATACATGAAGAGAATTATTATAAACAGAAGGGTTAATGAAATGGTGTAGGAATAATTTTCTAAAATGATTAATTTATATTTTTTTCATTGTGATATTGGAGTTTAACGATGTTCTATCAATTTCAAGAGTAAATGTATGTTTTCGAAGTCTAATAATATCTCCCCTTTAAATATATTTCTTATGATACATTATGATTATTTGAAATATATTATCTTCTAACATTATAAAATTATTCATAATGATAATATAATTGTTAATGGTGTTAATATATCATTTTTAATCATATCATTCATGTTTAATTTAGTTTTATAATTTTAAATTTCTTAAGGGACTTGATAACTCAAACACTTCAATTTTTGTTATTGAATTTTATCCGTTAATATATTTTCAGCTATGGTCCTTATATCTTCAATTATAAATTATTTCAATAATTAAATTTTTAAATTTTTAATTAGTTATTAATAAAAGATCCATTAATATCCTTCATTTAAAATTTTTCTATGATAATCATGGGAAATATTTAAAAGGAGAATCATACTAGTGAATTATTCAACTGTGATTGAAGTTGTATTTAAAGAAATAAGTTTTTTTAATTTTTTTTATTTTCATATTCCAATTAAAGAATTACATCTCCAAATGAACTTTGATTTATTTTCATCTTCTATTATTCATATTTTTCGAATTACATTTATTTACGTTGTTCGGTGGAATAAATGCAATTTATTATGACATTTTATATCATATAGAAATGTAATGAGAGTAATTCTCATTAATATGGTTTATTAATTCAAATACAGTTGAATTATCTTTATTTGGATGTTTTATTAAACCCTATATTTTATTTCCAATGGTTCTTTATGATGTGATATGAAATTTATTTTGATGCTGACCACTTATTTGCGGATGATGTTGGGTGGGGTACAATTGTACACTCTAATTCATTGTATAAATGTTTTCATCTGATTAGAATAGAATTACGTGTATGTCTTAGCTACACATAAATTTTCAAACTAATGTTATGGCTCAAAAATGTAATGGTTCATTATTCTAATGTTTACACCATAGTTAAAAGACATTATATTTTTTGATATAAGGATATAATTATTCATGTATAATTTTTATGGTTTTCAAAACCACATTATGTATATTATGTTTCCATGGTGATTTTTGGGTTATTATGAATTTATTCTAGGTCAATTAAAGATAATTTCAATATTTTGATTATCCCCAATGATGATATGATATTTATCTTATGCTCAGTTTTTTGAAATATGATAATTAACACACCATTGAGTAAATTTTTATTCATCCATTACTAAGAATTTAAGCTCATACATTTCTTATGCATTCATTCAGTCGGTTATAATGATGTGTTCTATTAATGATAAATTTAAAATATTGTCAAAATTGAGGAAAATATGAATAAATGTTAATGATTAATTTTATATGAGTTATTTATGTACCTAATCGTTTGATACAAAAACCATATGTCTTTCGGTTTGTGCAATGAATTCTGAGATGGAATGTTTATTCATGTAAAATAAAGATAAAAACATAATTATTTTGTTTGAGTTCTCATAGATGTTATTTTAGAACAGTTTAGTTATTTTGATTCATTGTTCAAATAGAATTAATAAATAACTAATTTGTATGTCTAATAAATAATTATATTAATGTGATAATATTGAAAATACTTTTTTAAAACAATGATTATATGGTTTCTTATCAAAAGTTAACTATTAATGTGTTCTCAATGATGAAATAATAAATATAATGATATATTTATGGGATATTGTTGGTGATAATATTTTTTATTTGTGATTTGGTGGTTAATTTTATCTTTACTAGTGTTTAATTTATATTTTTTATTTATGAAATATATTTGACAATATTAGATATAATTTTAGGAAACACGTATTTCTCCATCATGTTTTTATAGTTATCAAGGCATTAAAATATTTTAATGCGATATTAGGATCCAGATTGTAGTAAATTTGGAATATGATTTTGATTTAGTGACGTTATTAAATTTTTTTGGCCTTAAAATATAGACAGGTATATATTGGATGAGTATTATCGCAACAACATATTTAATGGATTGTGTTAATTTTTTTATTGAATGACTTGTCATAAACATTTTGTATTAGGAAAATATCTATGAATAAGAGGAATGAAAAGAAATTATAATGTTATGTTAAATGTGATTTATTCATAAAAATTCTTTTGGATATTAATTTAATGTAGTATAAAATTGAGTGTGAATATGTTATAGTAAAACCAATGAATTAAATTGTTTCTTTGAAAAAAAAATATTTCACGGAAATATATTTTCTTATAGTCATAGTTCAGATAGTAAGGGGAATACACAACTTTCTACTGGAAAAACAGCTTATACCCACGGTTTTGGGAACCGTGGGCTGGAATGGTGTTGTGATAGGTCCCCAGCCTATACCCATGGTTTTCCAAAACCGTGGGTATAGGTGTCCTACCACCATGTCACTGAAACATAGCCAATTGTTATGGTGTCAACAACTTTTACTCACGGTTTTAAAACCGTGGGTATAGGTCCTAAAATAATGCAGGCGCCGAGTTTCGATCTCACGACCTCTTCGCTGCAAACACCGCATCTAAACACCACCCTAAAATCACCTATATGTATATATATATAAATATATTTAGTTAAATATATTTATAAAAACCATGGGTATAGAGGGAAGAACCGTGGGAATAGGGTTCTCGCAAAAAAAATTCCTTCCCGCGAAAAAAAAAGAAATTCCCGCGCACACAAAAGTGACCTATACCTACGGTTTTGGAAAACCGTGGGTATAGGTATTGAATAGACACCTATACCCACAGTTTTCTAAAACAGTGGGTATGGGGGGGGGGGGGGTCTATCCCCACGGTTTTGGAGAAAACCGTGGGGATAGGTCCATTTTCACGTAGTGAGTCCAGGAAATGATATAGAGAAAAATATTATCATAATACCATAATTTATGTTAAACTGATTGTTAGTTCATTAATCATATATGTATGTCATTTTGGTCGTCAAATATTCAGGATCATTCACTTTTTATGATCAATTATCTCTAAACGTCTCCAAAATTATTTATTCTTTTCTCCACTGTCCATATATTCACTTATGACCAATGTTATCTTGTTTGGAACATACTGAGTGATATTCTAGATTACAATCATACATGAATTCCATTGACATCAATATGAAATTTTATTAATCTTTTTTAGGATTTGGGGTTTCAAAAAATGCAATTTTCCATGGTCTAAACATTGATTATTGATATCGAGATTAAATTATAATAAAACAATTTATTTAAGGCAGTATAATTTAGCATCCCATGTTTGTAAAAGAGGAACCAAGTATTTCACTATGTATATAAAAATAATCCAATATTATAAGAGAATATAATTTAACAATAAATTATTATATAAATTTTTTTAAATTAATTTAATTTCATTTACATTTTTCATAACACCCAACACATGTTTTTAAAAAATATGATACACTATTAAAAAATTATTATATAATCTTGGAAATTATAAACATGACATTATGTTGGTGGGTATGAATATAAATAAAAAAATATTAATTGTTATATTCTTTACACATCAATAAATACATTAAAGTGTTATATATTTTTTAGAAATAAAAAAATAACCATTTGAAAATAATTTTGTCTGGAAAAATATATTTTTTAACATAGCAGTATACTTTTTGTTTTGACATGGGATTCATTATAAAAGTTTACCAAATTTCAAAAATTTATACATAAAATGAAAAATTATATTTTAAATCTACCGGAATAAATTATCAATGAATAATATTTTTGAATATTATTGAAATAAAATTTATTTGATGAATAGTGGAAATTAATGGTATTTATTCAATACCTCCATTTTTTATTAAATTATTTAAAATATTAAAATATATATTGATTTTAGATTAAATATTAATTTTTAAAATTTTATCACAAATTTATTAATTATGGTCATTATAATAAATTTCAGTGTGATTTTTTATATTAAAACATAATATATTTATTAAAATTTTATCATTGGAAAGCACCCTTTTCATCGCATTTGTGGTGTAAATTTAATATGAATTCTTCCACATATATGAATTGAATTATTAAAAATGGATACCATATTTTTTCAAATAATAATTTATCTTATCTAATAAGATAAACATTATATTTTACCATAATTAATTGTGAAAAGTGAAAAAACATTATTGCCCTGATTATATTCAAAATGGATTTACAAGGGGTTTTGGGGGTTATACTAAGAGGATATGTGTTATAATTTATTAATAATGTCTAAAACCCCCATTTATGGCCATTTTTAGAACTTTTAACATCTAAGGTTCTAGAATGACCCATTTTTTAGGCCTCTTAAAATATCAAAATGTGAGTATCATTTTTTATTTTAAAACATTATTTTGTGTCCTCTTTGACCCATATGAATGGACATCCATTTACACGAACTGTTCAGACGTCTAAAAAATTGTTTTAAACAATATATTAACAAATACATTATTTATATTCTGACCCAAATTCTTGAAAACCAATTTTCAATATTAATTCATCCAATGAAGGATTTATGAACAAAGGTAATGATGCTCTATAATGGAGAGGTAATATTATTGGACATCTATATTTATTTTATTTCTTATTTCACCTCTTTAATAAATATTGAACTATTATAATATAATAAATACTGAATATCTTATATTTTATATTTAATCATATTATAATAAAAACTGAAATCCATCTCCATATCCATAAAATGGAAAATAAAATTATAGACCTCGTATAGATAATCTTCACCCTGAAAACCAAAATAATTATTATCCAATCACAAAATTTTAAGGATGAAATAATTATATAATTAAATAATTATATGATATTTATAAAATTTTATGCATATATAGTAATTTTCTCACATATACCTATACACCTTTTATTATGTGGTGGATACATTAACATCGCTCATTTGTACGGGGGACTATCACAACACAGAGCAGTGTGAATCATTTTTAACTTATGTTTTATATGAAATATGAAAAAAACAATAATTAGTACATATATATATATATATATCTATTATCTAAAAATAATAATGTAAATATATTATAAAAAATAACTTATTAACTTCTAATCCATTGGAACATAATAATGTCATGTGTACGTGTGGGATAACAGCTCCACATAGCGATGTGAAATTTTTGTCATTTTATTATAACATTATTGGTAATAAGTATTTATTTGAATAATATAAATGATATATATGGTATAATAATGGTTCAATAAATATGAAATTAAATTTATTTTTCTTCGTTCCATCTGTTGAGAAAAATAGAAACAACATTCATGTGTACGAACGACCAAGAGTCTCAATAAATGGTGTAATAAATTATCTGTTTCTAAATTTAATATATTATTATAAACTAATTAATAATAAATATATATGATTTTTATAAAATTTATAATATTATGGGTTTTTTTAATATGATGTAATTATATTTAACATACTTTCTGAACTAAATCAAGCATGAAAAAATGAAACAATTAACACAAAAAACAGAGATTTTAATAATGATTTGTTAATAAAAAAGTAATAATAATAAATAAGTAAATAATATAAGCTATGTGATAAATTAATATTACTTTTTAATATATTTATAATAAAAATATATTTATTATTCATGTGTTACAGACACATATACTATAATTGAAACCTAAGGTAAGATTTTCTCTTATCACTTTTACATCTGTGAGGCATATTCCATAATCCAAACTAATTTTTTTGTGCTCTATATAATTCCATATTTATATTTTATTTCATATATTTCCTTATATTTAGGGTATTAAGTGTTTCGCTGTTTGTTTTTTTACTTTTATTATGATTTAAATGTTTCCAAAATGGTAATGTTTTATTTTAAAATCTCAGAATTTTTTGGGTTGATGTTTATGTAAGTATACCTTGGGGAAATTATTTGATATTTATATTTTCAATTCACTATATTTTTCAATCATATGTTTAATCATTAAATTTTTCAGGTAATAGTATAATTTTTCCACTTTTTTGTTTTCAATATTCTTACAAAATTGTATTTAAGAAAATATGAATTTATATCTCACTTTCGTAGAAAATCAATTTAGTCAAAATCCATGTTTTAAAAAAATATGGTAAATAATGTTATTAAAAATTTATAATACAATTATTAACTAATTATCTTCTTATTATCAATTATTAAAAAATAATTAAATGAATCATTTTATAATTTTTAAAGATATTTATGTTTGGATTTTATAAGAAATGTGTAATGAATATTTTTTTCAATGTTCACAGGATAAACTTGACATTACCACTATCTTTTAAAATATTTCATTAAAATTTTTAAAATTTAATATTAAAATAATATTTTTGATGAAAAATATTGGGAACTATTGGTTTTAATAGTGATTTTCATTGTTAAAATGACATTTTTCACGTGATTCTTCTTCATGATCTTTTTATGGTATCATTTGTTAACCGATGACATCATAATTTATTACCCAAAATATATATTTTTATTATATCATCATTCTTTATTCATTGGATGGTTTATTATCATTTTTTCTAAAAATTTATAATTTTATTACAATTCACCAAATTATTGTAGATGTTTTATCACTATGTTTATTTGATTGGGGAATATATTATATATTCATATTTTAGTATTTCAATGTGATTTTTTATTTTGATAACGAATCACCCCATTCATATTAAGAATCCATTATACATAGAATTTTATGGGTTGGTACCATTAACATATTTCCCCTAAATATATCAACATTTCTCATTATACAAATAAGTTGGCATAATTAGATAGATTTCTATACACAAATTTATACTCTCATTTAAATGGTCAAGATAATACCTTAAATGAACATAATAATGAGTACCATCATTATGAGATTAGTTCTTGATGTACCTATAATTATTTACATAGTAAATATATCAATGTATGTATTTCAATATTATGTGTCTAATTATATAGATATGTTTTATTATCTTTTATTTTTTCAATATTATACTCATGTTATTTTTTAAATGGATTTTGTTTTATTTTTTTACAATTTTATATTTACTATGATTATTTATTCATGATATCTTCTGATATACATATACCATTATTGAAAAAATTATTTCACATCATTCTTATGTTTTTTACATAGCATACAAGGATTGTTTTTAATATTGATATTTTGGTATGTAGTAAGGGTAAATTCAAAATTATCAAATAAAAAGAGTTTTTATTTTTACGTTTTCAATTATAATTATAATTTCATATATTTATCTAGTTTACCTATACTATTAAGCCATTAATTCATTCTAGATGTTTATTTGTGACATACGCAATGTAATATTATAACAATATACATTGGGTTACAATGGTCATGGTCTATACATGAAGATATTTCCACTTTTTTTTTTAATTTTGAATTGTGTTATCTAAAGAAATAAATCAATATGATAATGATGATTTAGGAAGTTTAAACCCTTAATAAATATATTATCTTTACATATTGAATAAGGAACATGTCATTATAGTTTGTATTAGAGAAGTGGTGTATATGAATTTCTAGGCATTAATTTTTAAGATGATGATATCATGAATGTTATAGATACAATTTGTGGACAATAAGTATAAAAATTATCTTATTATTAAATCTATAAAACCCCTATGATGATTTTTAGTGATTTAATTTTAAGGTAATTACTGATATTTACGGAGAGACAAGATTATGGTAAATGTCACCCTTAGGCAAAAATATTTTATTTAGAATCATAGATATTTGGTAATAATGTTATTTTATTTTGGCTAAAATCTATAAGGTATTCATATACATTATGGTTTCCTTGATATTTTATGTTAATGTATTATGAATTATTGTGATAATGTTTGTGTAATAATTAGAGGGCTATGTGATTTTATTATGGTATTATATTGATTAATTTTACTTATTTAATGTATTATTATATTATGAAAAATGTATCATTTAGATGTATACATCATTTTTGTAAAATCAATTTACATTAAACAACGTATGTTTTTTCATTTATTTTTGGTTTCCTTTTTTGGTTAATTTATTTAAGAATTACTGAGAATCACTGATTGGTGGGAGTTTACATGTCTTATAATAGGATTACAGGATGTTTATTGGTCTATATTTATATTAAATGAGTATTTTATTTGTAATTATTTATTTATATGAATTGTATTTGGTTAACATCATTTAATGGACAATGTAGATATTTTTATTAGAGGCGAGGCATCATTAAATGTCTTTTTAATTTTTAGGATTACATTACATGAAAATAATACCAGAAATTTAATCCATGATAATATTTTTTTTATCTGTGTTTCACAGCCTATTTTTGTTTCATTTAGTCCACATATATTTTTCTCAAACCCTTTGGTGATTTTGGATGATTTTTGGGATCCCTAATACATCAGATTCATTTTTTCTAGCACTAATCGTCAATGAGGTAAGATGTGGTATTTTTTGGTACAAATATATGGATGTTTTAGGATTGATTATATATAGTACATTTCCCCATAATCCATGTCACAATATGGATTAATTTTTCATTTTTGATTAATTTATCACCTGAATGACTTTTTCGTTGATTGTATCTTATATGTTTTTAAATAACGCGGGGATAGATAAATTCACATGATATTTATTTCATGGTTATGTGTATTTTTTCATACCATGTAGAGTTTTGTTATGCTTTCATATTTTCTTACTTTTATATTTCATATTTATTTATTTTTAAATATGAAACGATTTTTGGATAAATAAGAGAAAATATTTTTCAAATGGGGATGGATTTATGAAAATTATTTGTACCATATTTTTGTTTTTAAATATAGAATAGTTTGATTCTTGTTATTATACCATTTATATACTACATTTTGGAATCCTACTAATTATTATATCAACACTCTACTTTTACATTTTTGATGTTATATATTTTTTATTAGAGGATCTTGATATGGGTAAGGGAACAAGGTAGTATGCATACTTCTCTTCTAGCATAATCCATCAGTTCAAGATGGTTGGAAAGTAAAAAATTGACACATGATGACTTTTTGGTATTTTATGATTCATACTATACTATTTAAACTTGGGGTATTGGAGTTTATAGACCTATTTTTACATTATTAATACACATTTTATTATATTTGATTATCTTTTTTAAAATATTTGTGAATTTATTCAATTAACTTTGGTATATCCTATTAAGATAGTTCATCTTTGGTAAATTATCATGTTGTATATGGTTTTTATATAACTTTATCAGCCCCATTTATATGTATGTAACCCCTTATTTATGTATTATATGTTTTAAAATTGATTCAGTGATTTTTTTGAGGGTTTAGAGGAATTTTTTAATGTTTCTATGGATTTTATATGAGTGCACCGTTTGAGAACAGTTATTGGAAACTGTGTTACACTTATAAGAAACATTGTATATAGAGAAAGGGGATTTTGGGTAGGCACATGGTTATTAACACCATTTTCCCATACCATGAGGCCACCTAGGAGTAACCAAGTGATTTTGGATAGAGGGTTTCCTCATAGTTGCTTCCTGATTTGTCTAACTAAAATTCCAACCATACATGTTGATTCATGAGTATGAGGCTGACACATTTTTGTGCACAATTTTTTATGATGTGATACTAACATTGAATTGGTTAAAATTTAACTCCTAAAATGTGGATCTCACATTAATTTACCTCTAAGCCCCTCATTTAATCTATATTTTGACACCAATTCATTTATTATTCGTCTGAAATGGTGTGGAGTCTATCCCCATCATACCAGAAGCCATACTTAATCAATTATTCATGTTTCGAATCCTAATTTCCATGGAACGTATTTATTTGGGGATGTATTACATATATATACATTCGTTTCCTCTCTTGAGTTCCACAATTTTGTCCATTGAGGATAGATATATGAGTTTTTTATTCAAATAATTACGACATATGGTTGTGTTAATGTTTGTGAAGGGGATCTAAGGCAGTTTTTTTGGAGATTCATCCCATTTTTGTTGTAGTAGTAGTGTTAATTTTCATTTTTCCATAATTTATATGGTATGTTGATTCATTATCTACTATTTTTATTAGAACACGAAGGCATGAATTAAAATTCATTTTTTCAGTAAAATTATTGTGATTTTTTTTTGAAATTTTTGATATATGCATATTTTGTGACATTTTATGGAATTGTGAAAATTGGTTGTTTTTGTGTAAATTAAAAAATATATAATTATTTGGAAATGTTTATTTGTTTTTTATGGATGGAAAATTATTTTGAATAATATAATTATATAATTAAAATTATCTGTAAAATATTGTATTGTAATTGCAGTTAGATTAAATGGTTATGCGTGAGTTTAATGGGATGGATAATGGACATGAAGTATCACTATAAAGGGGACAGTGTATGGACGTGAGTTCCTCCATAAATCGTAAACACCATGTTTTTGTGGTTGAGTGTGAGTGTTTGGATTTCTAAAATATAATGGGTTATGCAAAATGATATTGAGAAAATGTTAAATGACATATTTGGTAGACTTAATTGGAAATTGTTTTGACATAGAAATTGATTTATATTCAGGTATAAAAATCTTAAAACAATTTTTTATAAATTATTTTATATAATTGTGATGATATTTTTTTATCCTAGTACAATGAGTTGATAATTCATTAGGGTAAACCAATATGTTTTCATTACTCACCCAAAATTTGGAACCATTTGGATTTGTTTGATATTCGTTATCTTGACACCAAAAAATGTAACGTATCACACTTAATTAGTGGTGTATCATGATTCTTGGGAATGGAGGTAAGTGTTGGATCATGGAGATTATTTTGAGTCACATTGTTTTTTCCTTAACAGACTCTATGTCTTGTTGGATTTGTATTTCTATTTGTGGTGGATGTTGATACTAGTTTCTTCTTGGTACTCTTCAAGATTATTCTATTTTTTATATACATGAGTTATCATAAATTGTTAAGGTGCATAATTTATAGTTATTTGATTAATTTATATTAATTTTTTTGAATTATTATTTCAAAGTGAAAATTATTCTTAAATTATTAGTGAAGCCCTCATTATTTATTTTCGTCCTTTGGATACTTGGGGATGTCTCTTAAGTCCATGTTTTAATACCACCTCAACTCAAACCATTGATTAGGGGTGCTATGTTACAATTGGTATCAACTTTTTTTGTCCTTAACATGATGCAGTATCAGATTGTTCAATTCTTGACTTACCAGTGGTATCATCTGTTCATTCCTTGACATATTAGTGTTAGATATTTGTTCGATCCTTGATAATTGTTTATGGTCAACTTTAAGATCTAATTTAAACATTTTTATATTTTGAGTTCAGATGAAATAAATGTTTACGATTGTATAAACACAGAATATAGAGAATAAGTAGTCATATATAACATATTTACGTTAGTGTTCATGATACAAGGGAGTTGGGTAAAAAAGTATTTTGCAGAAAACTAAATATTTTTTAATCTCATTGTCAAGGTTTTAACAAAAAATGAGCATGGAGTGCATTATATAATTGAATTATTAATTATTGTTTATATTATATTTTGATTAATGATATTATGTTTTATGAAACTAATATTAATTATGATTTTTTTTGAAAAAAATAGTTTTTTGAATCTGAGATTTCGGAAAGTGATCATAGTAGTATTTCAATATTTTATAATTTTTAAAATTACAGTGGAAATTTAAAATTTGATTTGATGTAGAAAACTGTTGATTTTTATACAGCCTTGTCTAATATGTGTGATGTGGTAGAAGTGTAAATTATTATGAACTGAGTTCATAAAAAGTTGACTTATGATGCTTTTTGTGTTTTTGAAATTGGATCCTCAAAGGAGTAGATGTAACTAAACAAAGGAATCTATTGAGAATGTGGTTGCACCTGAGACACAGGTGAACCAACAATAGGTTAAATGCATTTTCCAAGATTTTTTGGACCCAGATAGAGGTAAAATAAAAGATTAACCAAAGAATGTGTACCATTCCATTCATTTCAAAAATATGAATCCACACATATTTTAGGGAGATTCGGAACTAGATAAGGAAGGAGTGTGGATGAATCTGATGACTAGAATATTCAGTTTCCTTGGCACACCAGCAAAGACGAATTCCATGTTGGTAAAATATATACTAGGGGATCTAGAACTCCATTTGTGGGATTTAATATTTTAGCATAAATTAGACCATGGAATTTCATGGAAGGTTTTTAAAGAATTATTAATCTGAAAATTCTATCCACTCATGTTATAGAATTCATGAATGGTAAAAATATTTAGTTCAGGGGATAAGATCTTCTATGTGACAGAGTATATGGAAATATTTACGAATTACATCTATTTTGTCACAAATAAGTCTTTTAGTTTATTCAGGAAGGAAAAAATATTTGAATCATGAGAAAGGTAAGATATTTATTCAATGATTCATATTCTCTAAAGAAAGTTTTATAAGATTATGGTTAATAGAGAGGTCAGTCATAAAGGGGAATTTGATTAGCTGTGGGTGGAAGGAGAATATTGATAACTATATATGATGGTGGTACCACTAATGATGTGAGAAGGAATAAGTGGGAAACCTATTTCCAAGGTTGTGGGATTGCTGAGAATCAGATGTCTTGATCAGTTAATATCCTCAAAAAACCTAAGAGATGGATTAGAAGTTCCCAATGTTATTCATTAGAACACCTGGAACATGATTTTTCGACTCTACCATAAGCATGAGATAATTTCAACTATTTTGGGATTCCTCAATTCTATTCTTTAAATACTCAATGGTTGGTTTTTCAGGAAAATTATAATGTTTCAAATATGTGGTATGATTCAAAATGATTACGGAATAAAAAATTCTCTTCAATAGAATCACGCTATCTATTTTAATTCCAGGAACACCATGACTCCTCAGAAACTAAATTCTAAATGGATCATTGAGGAACAATATAAATTGAGTAAATAGTTTTTTGGTTTTAATAAGGTTATTATGGATGATCAATCCGGACCATTAACAGCGAGAGGTATGATTCATTTCAATTCTACCCTTATGAATGATTTTTTGATACATGTCCATCCCATTTTTTTATTTCATATTCTGTTGTTTTCTACATTTTCAAATGATAGGATTATGCCTACTTATTTGAAACATAATACTCCTCTTGTTCAATGAGATTATAAAGCCGTTATGTGTAAATCTTGTTCTATTACTCCAAATAAAGATGAGTTAATATGGGGTTTCATATTTATTTAGATGGTTGTCTATGAAATATTCCTAGGTAAGTATTATTAGGAAATTATCAATGCTCAAATTGATTTTTATACATGATGGTCCAGTTTTATGACTAATGATGCCTTTGAGAATCTCTTCAAAGTGGAATGGAATGAAATGGTAGGTGAAATAGGTTTTTTTGACATATAATTGGGAATGATAACATACCACAGGGAAGAATTTAATTTAGATTCAATTGAAGGTATTGATAATAAATATTTTCCTCTAAATTTTTATCCATTTCTGGATGTATTTTATGGGAATTTCGTAGGGTTACACCCAAAAGAGATGTGTGTTTTATGATTGATCATCATCGGGGGGGAAATATTATTTTTCATCCATATTAACTAATGGATCCAACATGAATTAATGGAAAAAATTGAATTTGGAAGATATGGACAAATATTTTTCATTCATCTCATCACATATTTATTGTCAACAGTAGTCGTATCTGTCAAAAAGGTGTACATATCACTTTAGTTGTGTGCAAATTATCATAATATTAACCCTCATATACTAAGGAATTTGTATTTGATTCCAAAAATTGATGATATTTTTTTATCAATTGAAGGGATACTGGTGGTTCTCAATAATTAACTTGTGATTAGGATGTTAAAAAAAATACTATTGTTGAATGTGTATACTCCAAATACAGATTTTAGCTCAAGATATATTCATTATGAGTCTGTGGTAGTATATTTCAGTCATAATAATGAACCAATAGTTTTTATAGAAATAATGAATTGGGTATTTTAGAGATATTTGGATTCTTTTAGGGTAGTGCTTATTGATCAAATATTAGTGTATTAACGGAACATGGATAAACATGACAATCCATTGGAGAATGTTCTGGGAATCATTAGGAACATCATTTGTATTCCAAACATTCGAACTGTGAATTTCAATACCAGATGTATTTTTTCTCACACATGTGATATATTAAAGAGATGTTTCTGTGGATCCAAAAAATATAAAAGCTGATATCTCTTGAAACTACAAAATAATTTCATTGAGATACATTGTTACCTTAAATTGGTCAGTTATTAACGAGGGTTTTTTCATTATTTCTCATGGCTAGTTTCACCCATGACAGTAAAGAAAATTACAAGAGTTCCATTCCAATAGAATGTAGAATGTAAAATGTAATTCCAAGAGAATAAATTAAATATGATATCAACAAAAATATTGATTTTTTTGAATCATGAAAAGGGTGTGTGGTGTATTTTGATTTTTCCAGAACATTGTTGAGATGTGTTCTTTTTAATTTAGATCATGTTGTTTTTAATGAATCGTGGATGTTATGGTTTTATTATACTAACAACCCAATACATGATTTTTAGTAATCTACTATAGACCTTGATTTTATGATTTTTTTTCATTACCTCATTAGTGATAAATTTGATATTATTTATTGATCAAAAATTATTGAAACATATTTTCTCAAAAATGGAATTGAATATGAGACAAATAATATGGATGAAGTATCTAA
Organism: Viscum album; assembly: GCA_963277665.1. NCBI lineage: Eukaryota > Viridiplantae > Streptophyta > Magnoliopsida > Santalales > Viscaceae > Viscum > Viscum album. The sequence continues at coordinate 1,342,649,724 of OY728132.1, forward strand.
AAATTTTCAACATTGAATTTATTAACATTCTAGGTAAGTTTAATTTGGTGGAATATTTATTATGAATAATTTTCTATGATAAGATGTAAAAAGAGGCTGCCGATAATGGTTGTTGACATCATTTTTAGCCAAAATGAACTTAGTTTGTGAATATCATGGTAGTATTGTGGTTTTATTTATAGTATTTTTGATTCATAGTTTTGTTGAAATAGTTAAAGAGGTATTTGAATCCTTTTCATAATTTAACATCATGAGGTTAAAACATAATAATTGAGACACCATTAATGGATAGAGGATGGATGGGAGTTTAGTTTTATGTTTTCAAAATCAGCTGGTCCTACTTATAGCTTGTTAGGAACAACTTCTTCCTGCTTACCACAATTTGAGATGTGATGTTAATCATAGAATGTATAATATGTACAATGACTGGAAAGAACATTTCTGGTGGGTTTTTATGAAAATAAACGTGGATGTTTTTTCTCAACATTGTTTGATTGTCAGAATGTTAAGGCAAAGCATCAGTTCCTAGTTGGTATGTTGCTTTCCTAACATATTTCTGTTTGGAAGTGAGCATAGATATATATTACTTTTTTGAAAGGAATCCTAAGAATTGTTCCTTAAAATTGTTCCATTATGTTGATATTGGATCAGCTCAAAAATTCATCCCACTTCATACGTACTCATGTATTTTTTACGGTGGAAGCCAAGTATAAAATATATATTTGAGAAGTGTTAAAGAGGCATGGAATACCCGTATTGATAGAATCTGACCAAGATATGAGTTTTATGTTTATTTTCAGGATTACCAGACTACAAGCCCTTGGGACTCAGATGACAATGTGTATAGTGTATCATTTTATGATAGATGGTAAATTAGAATAGATGATACAAACATAGAAATATATGATACATGGTTGTGTAATGTTTTGTGGGGGATCATGGGATAAGGACATAAAAGTATGTGAGTTATCATATAAAAAAATTTATCAAGATTTGTAACAAATGGATTCAATAAAAACATTGTATGGGATTCATTGTCGATATCAACATTGTGGTCTGGAAACAGGTGATACAACACTGGTTGTTAAGGGTTTTCTCTAAGAGATAATAGGAATGATTCAACTCATTGGAAAATGTATAGGGACTACTCAAAGTGTTCTTCAATCATATGTGAATCATCATTGATGAATTTATTCATTACAGGTGAGTGATCATGTGTTAATGATAATCACTCTAATAATTGTGAATCATCATTTTGGGATGAATGGAAGGTTATCTCAATGATTCATATGCCCTTTTGAGAAACATAAAAGGGTTGGTGAGGTGGCATTTGGTTGGCTTCCCCCCCCCCACATTACAGAGAAGAGGATAAGGTGCTTCATGTATCTCTGTTTCAAATGCCTAATAATTTCCAGGACCATATGATTGGAATAGATCACATTTACATTGTTCAAGATTATCCTTCAATGAATGTTATAGTGGATGTTATAGATCTGAATGAGAATGTCCTACGTGGAAAAAGAATCATTCTATTGTGGGTTTTGTGGAAGCATGTTCATATTATTGAAGAATCTTGGGAATGATATAATAAAATGATCATGAAATAACCATTATAAATTTAGAAAAATGACGGTTTTTTATATTCCATGTATAGAAAGGGAAATTTTTCGGAGAATGTAGCACAATCAGTTACAATTTATCCACCCTTTAATTATGAATTTTATGTTTGTAATGTGATTTGTTATTATAAGATAGAGTTTGGAGGGAATTATTAACGTTTCTAGTTAATTTCCTATATTTAAAATGTTGATAGGGGTTATTGGAAACCATGAAACTCTTCATGGAGAGTGTCCATAGTGAGATATGGGAATCAGAGAAGGCACATGCTTAGAAGTATTGTTTTTTGAAATCATCTTTCCAACTTGGAATAACCATGTTAAGTTGTAAAAAGGGATTCTGAATGGTTGGAACACTATTTTTCTACCCTTGTGGGCTAGCCATGTGGGGTGCTACATTAGGTGGAGGGTAGCGTATGATTAGAGTGTTGTTTGAATAACCATGTGACTAACTGAGCACAGTTTAAAAGTGAGATAATAATAATAATGTTGATTGAACATGGATTTACACCAATCCCTCTCATTTTTACCCAATTGATTCCCATTATTAAAATTATAATTATCTTAAAGGATATGGATTATATACCCTTCGAATTAGAAAAACATTGAAGGAAATTATTTTCAAGTTAAAGTCGAATTCTTTTGGTATGTCTTAATTTTTTTTATTTTTTCACATATATACCTTATTCCCCTTTCTCAAAAACCAAGATCTCATTCATTGCGATAAATATATTCTATTTAATTCCAATAATAATTATATATGGATTCATCGATGTTATTGAATGATATCTAAGGAGAGTTATTTTATATTCAACCTGGTTTTTTTGATTAATTAGTGACGTTCATCTTTTTGGGCATAATTTCATATATATGTGGTTTCACTCTCAACTCCACTTATTAGATCATGAATTATTGATTTAAAATTAATATTTTTTTCTGAATATTTATTGTAAAATTATATTCAAATTCTTGATTGAACCCTGTTTGAGGATGGTTTATGGAATTGTAAAAAGTTTCCTATTTGGTGGAAATTGAAATTTTTAACAAGATATTAAAATTTTGACATTAGTATAGATTTTTTATATTTATGCATGGAAAAATGTATTAAAAAATATTTTTTTTATTATAATGGTTGGGAAAATATTGTTTTTAAATTGTTATTGGCCTAAATTTTAAATCATTATTTAATGGGATGGATAACGGTCATGAATTACAACAATCAAAGGGATAGAATATGGGAATGAAGTTACACCATTAATGGTAAACACCAAACATGTTTTTTGGAAGGTGTGAATGTGTGTGGATTTATGAAATAGAATGTGTTATGAAAAATTAATTTGAGATAAGGGTAAATGATATGCTTGGATTATTTCATAATTAACTCAATTGATATGGAATTTTTTTATATATGGTTATAAACCAGTTAAATTGGTTTTATATATATTGTTTTAGATAAATATGACAACATATTCTATCACAGGGACATGATTAGGGAAGTAATTTGGGGAAAAACTATTTATATTAATTACTCACCAATGATTTAGAACATTTTTTCTTCTATAGAGAATTTTTATTGAGTCATGTGAAACGGTAAAGAATCACCCTCATTTAGTGTTTAATTGTGATATTAATTCACGAATGATGGAGATATATCATTACAATTGTTTTGATTCTCATAGCTAGTGTCTTTGGAGTCTCTTAGTTTCATTTTACGAGTCTTTCACTTTCTACTAGATTTTAATGTTCATTTTGTCATTGTATTATAATTTATTTTTTTTGTTTTGATATACATGTGTTATACTACATTGAAAAAATTCATCATTTTGGTTGTTTTTTATTAAATTATTTTTATCTTTGGTTGGTTTTAATTTAATGTAAAAATCATCCCCCAATTTACACTGAATCCCTTAAAATTTATTTCTATTCTTTGGAACCCTCTATATTTATCATATATCACGGTAGAAATCATGCCTCAACTCAAGGTGATAAAGAGGTTCATGATGATACATAAAAAATTATTATAGGGATGGTCATCCAAAGGTTTAGTAACACTGACTAAAAGTATTTCTATTTCATCGTAGATAAGAGTGGTAACAATAGGGATTGAGGTAGTATGTTAAAGGGGGGTTCTTGAGTAGCTCACATTCATATCTAAAATATAGTAAGCAGTTGTGTTTTGAAAATTATTACCATGTATTAGATGTATTGTTTCAGGTTATTTAAATGAAAAATATGGTATGTTAGTTTAAATGGAATTTATATTTCATTTTTTTTATTCCTTGTTCAAATAATTATTTATTTTTCTAAATTATTATCATTTAAATTATTTGATATCAATATATGATGTTTGACCTTTGATTGTGGAATCTACTCATGACTGATTGGGTTTTTGACTGGTCAATATTATAAAATTCCTCCTAAAAGAGATCATAAAAATAAAAGATAGGATGTTAAAATAATGGATCTGTAGGTGTATCCCCCATCGTTTCCTTTTTTGATGATATAATACATAAAATTTAGAATCAAGGTCAAATGATTTTCCGAAACATAGGACATGTGTGGGATCATGGCATTGAATTCAGTAAGAATTATCCTACCATATGTTTTAGTGAGAAAATTACCCTAAGAATCTAAAAAGCGGACATAGTATATTGAAAGTTTAGTCATCTTCTTGAAGACTCTTAAGGACTCTGAGGTGGGGTTCCCCACCTTTTAGCTTGAGGGAATAATGATGATATGATGATATCCATCATACATTATATATTTCATGATGACATTACCTGGAAATATTTTTTAAAAATAATTAATAAAATGTATTATCTTAAGTTGTTACCTGTAATGAAGACAAGATAGTTTTTTAGCTTGGAATACAGGAGCTCTCTATTAAATGATATTCTAACCATTTTCAGAGCATGTACATCTTTATCTAAAACATGCCACTAATGAGCACCTAAATGAATGATGGTCTGATATGAAGTTAAGGTATGATATTTAGTTGATGTTGATTACCATATTCCTTTGATCCTTTATGTATGTTTTTTACAGATAATTTTGTGATCAGGTAGTTCGAACATGAATGATATGTTTAGGTGGAGCATCTGTTGGTGCAGTTGTAAGTTTAGTTGTGCTATCTAACTAGATAAGGATGTGTAACGGTGGTCAATTACGGTCAAGAATAATTTTATTGGGATTCAAATTGATATTATTATTTTTTAACCAATATGTTGTGTTTGAATATTACCCTATTTTGGGAATAGTTAAAATGATATGTAAATTAAATTTTAACATTTGATGGATGGTTTGTTTAACAAACCAAGATTCAGAATGAATTTATGAGAGTTAGAACAAAATGATACATTGTTTTTAGAATTGGTTAATTTCCCAAGGAGGAGCCTTTGGTGTTTTTTTGTGTTTCTAAAGTTCCGATCATGGAATCTAATTTATAGATAAAGATAACATGGTCACATAGTTTTACTAATGTCATTTAACATTTCTGTAGAAGCATGTCATCCTTCTTAGAGCAGTTAAGTCTTTCGTACATGTTATTGACATCATATTCACTTGGACAGATTTGTGTAATAAATTATATAGTAACTAAACATTGTGAAGACATATGGTTTTCAAATCATCTTCTAATCCATGTTTGTGATATTTGATACCCCCATCCATGGATAGTGTCTATTTCATGGTTGGTGCTAGTTTTTCCAACTATGCTGACAATCTTGGCACCACATAAAATGGGTGAATTTATGGGTCTCCCATACCCACTTATATCATAATTCTTTATTATTTCTCCTCTCTCCCACATGAAAGACATCCCTAATGGAGCCCCTACATTCTTTTTCTAGGAGAGGTGGTATCTCCCTCACATGACCTTTGATTCGAGTTCTATTAAGTGCATTAGTTAGCTCTCAATGATTCTACTAACCAACCTCCAACAAATAATTTTTTAAAAAAATTCCTTGAACTATATTCATATGAGATAATTATCCCTACTTTTAGATTAGAATATCATTTCATTTATTCCTCATAAATTTGAATGATTAATTCCTTGATATATGATGTGTGGATGATCCTAATCATGGGATAACAGTTCTATAGATTTTTAATTAAATAAATTACATTTTATGCATTGTTTTGTTGTGACACATGTTAGTATTTTCATGTGTGGCCTCCTAACAATGATAATTAATTTTATTATCATAATTCATTATATTTTGTATAAATTTTATATTAATCTGTCCATGTTATTGACCTTGAACATAATATTTCAATTTTCTGTAAGGGATTGATCCATGGATGCATTTAATTAATTAATAGTTTTCTAATAAAACCCATCATTGAGGTTTTTTTTCTTCTAAAATGTAAACATATAATTCAAATGATAAAGGGAGAGGATGTGAATCCCGTTGTTTTACTGCATAGTAAAAAAACCTCTCTTAAAATGTTAGGGATAATTTATTATAGAATGAACGTGGTCGTTTTATTATTGAATGAAGGTTTTCATGGCCTACATTATACATTTTCATGTTTGGTTTTATCATCCATGGGAATACTATATAGAATTAATATATTAAACCAATGATTAATATACCATGATAGTTTAATGAATTATTTTTTAATTAAATGTTATGTTTAAGGTAATGAAAAACTTTTAGTGTTTTTGTAATGTGATATAGCATACATTAGTACACGACCTCCATCATTGTATAATTGGAATAAATAATGGATGTTCCCACCATAATAATAGTATTTAGATGTATAAATGATTAAATAAAGTGTGTTAACCATAAGCGATACTCAGTTTAATTTTAATTGATTGCTATGAACAAGATCATGTGTTTATGAGACATTATGTTGAGAGCGATAACGATATATCGTTGGTGGGATATTATGAGGATTATATTCTTATATATGAGTTGTAATAGTTCTTATTGGAGAACTCATGGTGGGGATCAATGGAAATATAGTCACACCATACAACGAGTGATAATCATAACCCTTTGTGAGATACCTACTACTAGAATAGAGGGGATGTGTTCTAATTTCTTCTGAGATTGATAATTGTGATTATATTTATAGATGATAATGTAAAGAATATTTTGAATCATGATAAATGTTACACTACTTATGTGATTCATGAATTTATTATAAGGTTATCCTTGGATTAGACCAGAATACCAATATATTAAATACAAGAGATGGAAAATCATATTAAATGGAAATTTTATTTAATATATTAATGTGTGTCTAAAGCTGATTGAATCACATACATGGGGTTGGTCTTCTATTTATTATTATTTCATATAACCTTAATTTATATCAAATTACTTTTTATAGGTTAGACCTATATTAGAGACACTTCAGATTAAGCCAATGTAGGTATGGTTGTCAAATTGTATTAAAATAGTTGAGTTGGCATGTTACACTAATTTTATTTACATACTCAGCCTATTCATTATACCTGCACATTGTCATACCATATATACAAGAAAGTGGTTTATTATTTAATAAATATTGGTGGGGGCCTAGTGGGAATATCTCACACCCTTATTGGGCCTTCATTTCACTAGGGTACCCATGTAGATTTAATCAGTTTTGGGACCTAGAACCATGGATGATTTCTTGTGCTATCATTGGTTTATGGAAGTTAAAACCCTAGGACTGAGCTTCAACTTAGGATTCTTGTGCTGTTCATGTTGAGATTTTTTTGTTAATTCATTATTTCATTTAAAAATTAAATATTCCAAATCAATCAAATTCTATTTTTTGTACCATATAGACATGCATTTATTTTATTAATTTTTCCATTGCCCACTTTCATTTAGTAATTATATAAATCCCTTACAAATTTTTCATTTATTATCTTTCATTTCCTCCCATTTTTCTACTTTGATCAAGAGAGTATAGTGTCCCCAATATTCCACTATTTGACCCCCACTAGAAGTCTGTAGCCTCTAGTAGACAAGGAGGCACATTTGATTCCACATGATTACTGGTTCAGCTATTAGTTTAGTTGTCAGTTAAGATGGAAGACTATAACTTGGTATCAGAGAAGAATTCTTTTCTGTTTCACTTTCTGATTCTTATAGGTATATTAGATTCTTGGAATCAATCAATGATTTGAAAAATAGAAATCCAAAGGAGTGATCAAACCATGTATGGGGAAAAGTTTATGTGGCCAGATATGAAAGTGTTTTTCATTTTATTCACTATTGTTATTGATTATGATTTCACCTTGTGTGATTGTTCTATTTTTTGAAGATTAATGATTTATTATATTTTTTCTTTTTATCATTTGCCTGAAATAAAATAGAATTTGCATTAAATATATGATTATAGCCATATCGAAACTCACCTAAAAATATTATTCAATTCCATTTAGTTTTCATTCCCATTTGATTATTGTTATTCCTTGTATGTTATATCTTCATTTTTATATGTAATTATTAATGCTCATTCAACAAGTTAATTTTATTTAGATATTGTAAAATTTTTCTAAAATATAAATTCAATTCATATGTGAGTTAAATAAAATTATATCATCAAACTATTTCCTATATCACTGCATATATTTATGGGGTTGTTTTGTCTGAAAAACCAATTATGATATTTTTGATCCATCAACCATTGTTTTCAAGGGTTGAAATAGACGAGTTTTTATTAAATGGGAGAAAATTTAAACATTATAATGTTCTTGGAGATTTATATGTTTTTATGTTTAGAATAATATAATACAACCATTTATTAATAAAATATATAAATATATATCTAGAAAATTAGATGTATATAATAGGTGTAAAATTTTGATAGAAATATTTCAGATGACATATTAGGACTTTTAAATATGTGAATTGGGCTTTAAAACATATATGATTAAATCCCAAAATTCAAAATTGTACATATGTATGTATGTTCAGGCATGTTGTTTATGAGATAAATTTGACTCAACCATAGTTTGTTGATCATGAAACGTCTGCTTATACGATACAGACATTAAGGGTGTATGAATGATCATAATGTTTCAATTATAGAAACAGGGTTGCATCTGGGTAAACCCTGAGGAACAATATTGGTACCGATTTATATTTCCCTTCATTCAATGTTCCTAACTAAAAAAATGGAGCTATACTTATTCAATATAGTTGTGTTAATTTAATGTGTCCACAACCATTTATATGGATCTACAAATAAAAGTATGGTGACATATTTCTTATCTATTACCTTTTAAATTAAAAAATATATTTTTGTATTATGCATGATACGTATCTATATTATTACTTGGTTAATTGATATTCAAATTATAACATAAATGGGATTCTCCCCTAGATTAATTTTCATATAAATGAAGTTAAAATATTTCAATAAAAGTCGTGTTGTTTGATATGTTGTTTGGGTGACCATGCTGATCTATTTTGTTCTTAGATGAATTGGGAGGATGATATTAATTTAGGATGAGCATCATTAATGAGATGATAGATAGTGTGGAGCTGTTCCAAAAGAGTTTTTTCATAGAAGATATCATTCTAAAATCTTATGTGAACCTTCACAATCAGCTACATTGTTGAGTCAATAAGGTTATTCTTTTGATTTTTCCATTCCTTCTTGTTTTGAAAATCACAAACACCTTATACTTAAGTAAATATTATTTTTACCCACATAAGGAAAATTTACTTCTTAAGGAAATCTACCTTAACCTGAATTTTCATATACATAGCTATATTTTTCGTAAATTCAAAAACCGGATTCATACCCAAAATCCCAGAGCCATATAATGAAACGATTTGGAGCATTCTGTTTTTTAGGATCCGAATTCTGGACTCCGAAATTTCACAAATTCGACTCCGAACTCTTATGTAGTTCGACTCCGAACTCTGAAGAAGTTCGACTCCGAACTCATAAGAAGTTCCACTCCGATCTCTTAAGCAGTTTGACTCCGAACTCTTAAGCAGTTCGACTCCGAACATTTAAGTAGTTCGACTCTGAACTCTGAAGAAGTTCGACTCCTAACTCTTAAGCAGTTTGACTCCGAACTATTAAGCAGTTCGACTCCGAACTCTTAAGCAGTTTGACTCCAAACATTTAAGCAGTTTGACTCCGAACTCTTAAGCAGTTTGACTCTGAACGTTTAAGTAGTTCGACTCCGAACTCTTAAGAAGTTCGACTCCAAGCTCTGCAAGTTCATATTCCGATCTCTGGTGAAACCAGACTCCGAATTCCTATAATTTGGAATCTGAATATTTCTTAACAGAGACTCTGAACTTCATTTTGGTTAGACAAAAAACTTTTTACTTGATTACACTTCTAAATATTTATTAGCTCTTACTTACATATGCTTCATTTCAAAACGATGTCGTACATTCAGTTATACATAGTTTGTTATAAATTGATGTTGTCTATTTTGTTTCTAATTTATCATTGGTTGAGTTAAACGTGTACAGGTCCCTCCGAATTTCATGGAAAATATGACCGTTGGATGAGGGAGCTGACTATTGGAAATTTGCCTATAAATAGTAGCTCTTTTGAAAGGGCTCAAGAACAAGTTGATCGATCTAGAAAACACACGCTTTTGAGGAGATTTCTAGATGGATAAGCTTTTCATGCCTTGTGCATACTGAACATCTTGTTCAGATTGCTTCGTGCAACTCCATATGTTGGTGATTACATTCGAGGAATTCTGGGGATAGGAAGACAGAGGTGCCGACTACCTTGAAGTTCGAGGGCTTCCTTGCTGAGTAAGACATTGGTTTCAACTACCTTGAAGTTGAGGGCTTGCGGGGATAACAAGACAGAGATTCCGATCTTCTTATCGAGGGATTATTTTGGTGTGAGTAAGAAAGACATTCTTGAAAGTATAAATCAAGATACCTTTATCCAAGGTTGTTGAATACCCTTCTCTTTGGGTTAATAGTGTTAATGATTGTTACTTGTAGTTTTACTATTTGTTTGTTTCCTCTGCATATTTTATTGAAAGGAAATGATAACCTTCTTGTATTTTCTTACACTTGTACTCTGATGAGTTTAAGATTCTATACGCTTTAAGGTAGAATATTATATTGTATACCTTGGTTCCAATTCTCCAGTTGATCAGAGGTGTTGTAAATTTTCTTAGTTTAACTTTGTTAAACCTAGATTTTCCTTGTCTAAAGAAAACATAGTTATCCATAACCAACATTAAATGTTCCAAATGAATTTTTTAAGTGTACAATTCACCCCCACTCTTGTATATTGAGCATCTACATTTTTATTTTGATCCTTTAATTGGTATCAGAGGAAGGTCTCTGAAATACTCGTACTCACGTATAAGTTTTTCTTGCTCATTTTTCATTCCGAACTTTACCATTATGAACTTTGTCCTTCCGAACTTTACCATTCCAACCTTTGTCATTTCGAACTTTTCCATTCCGAATTTATCATTCCGAACTTTATCATTCTGAACATTGTGGTTACAAACTTCTTCTACTAACTAGTTTTGTTGCCCAAAGTGTTTTAGTGTGGTGGGAATCAATGTTGGTTCTGTCGACAATATAAATCCTAAAATACCACCAATCTTTAATGGTAATGACTATGAATACTAGAGAGATCGAATGAAGACTTTTGTTATCAACATTGGAGTGGAAAATTTTGTTATGCTTACTGGTGATTAAAAAATTTCTGATACGGAAGTTAGAACTTTCACTAACCAGGAAAATGAAGAGTATCAACTCAATTATAAGGTACACAATACGTTACTATGTTCAGTGACTAGAAATATATATAGCCAAATTTATTCTTGTGAAGAAGCTAATTTTATCTGGAAGAAGTTATAAGTTACACACTTTGGTACTTCTAAAGAAATTGAAACTAGGAGACCTATGCTTAGAGATGAATACCATGGATTCAATTTTCCGTATGGAGAACCAATATACAATGTTCAACAGAGATTTATGACTATAGTCAACCGCTTACAATATATGGGAGAAAATGGGTTAGATGATGAATCCCTTATAGATAAGATAATTGATATTATGCCCAATGAGTGGGAATCAAAGAGAACAGCTATAGATGAGAACAGGAAGGTCACTCAAATTTCTCTTGATGAGCTATTCGAAACTCTTCTCCAACATGAAACCAGAATGAAGAGAGATGATGACAACATCAAAAAGAAAAATGGGAATGATACTGTTGCTTTTACAACTACATCAAATCATATGAATTCTATGACTCCTGAGTGAGTAACCAGATCCAAGACTAAGAAGGTGGTTATTCAATCAGATTCTAATGAAAGTGAAATCTCAGAAAATGAGTTAGCAAATATTCCTCGAAGGATGAACAAGATAGAAGGCTAGAGAAATTTCAAATCCAAGTATAAGAAAAAGGAAAGGAAAAAAAGGAAAGATGGAGAAGTTAATTGTTACGAATGCATGAGAGCTGGACATTTTAGATCAGATTGCCCTCTACTCAAAAATAAAGAAAGGAAAGAAAGAAATTCTGAAAGGAGCAGGAAGAAGTATTACAAAACCAAAGAAAAGAAAGTTCTAAAAGCAAATGACACTTGGAGTGCCAGTGGTGGTGACTCTTCAGATGAATCTTCTGATTATGAATATTTAGGAAAGAAGAATCTTGGTCTTATATCCAGATTACCTATTGACAATCATTGTTTTATGGCTAAGGTACAAAATTCTGAATCATTGACCAATGTATCTTTAAATCCTAATGATAGTATGTATTATAACTCCTCAGATGGAGAATCCTCTTCTGATGAAGAAAATACTTCACCTACCTATGAAGATGTTTCTAGGTTTGATGAACTTCATGAGATTGAGAACTCTAAACTCAATAAGAAACTTGATAAGGAAAACTCTAGGAATTCTATTCATACTAAAGAGATATCAGATCTTTCTAATGATCTTGATAAGAAAAATTCTTATTTTATAAGTATTTTGAAAAATCTTGAGGAAGTAAGTTAAGAGAGGAGAAAACTTTCTAAAGAGTTAGAAAATGTGATTTCTAAGAAATGTGTTCTCGAGCCTAGCTATAGTTCTAAATCTAATGATTTTGAAGATAAAAACTTGGTTATAAAACTCAAGTCCGAAATCATTTCCTTAAATATGTGTTTATCAAACTTTACCCATGGTAAGGAAAATTTTAATAAATTGTATTCTCAAATACGACCTTTAAGAAACGAATCCGGATTTGGTTATACCCCTGAAAAACCGATTTTTAGTAATAACTACTTTGTTCCACAAAGTGCCCCATTTTTTACCAAGTGTCATTGTGGTGGTCACTGGGAAAAGAATTGTTCCTTAAATAAAACACAATCTCTATGTTTTCATGAAGCCTATTTTTATAAGAAAGTGTGGATTCCTAAAATTCTGTTGTCTGGAAATTCCGGATCCAAGCAAGTTTGGATTCCAAAAGTCTAATTCTATTCTTGTTTTCAGGAAGATATAAGAAGTACCAAAAACAATACATGGTATATGGATACTGGATGTTCTCGGCATATGACTGGTAACAAAATCTATTTTGAAAAGATTATCAAAAAGAAAGGTGGAAGGGTAACTTTCAGATATAATGCCCAGGGATAAATTGTTGGTATTGGTAATATTGTTCTTCTAGGTAAAACTTTGATTTCAAATGTTTTATTTGTTAAGGGTCTTAATCACAACCTCATTAGCATAAGTAAGTTTTTTGATGAAGGGTACCTTGTGAATTTTAGGAATGATAAGTGCTTAGTACACAATTCCAATGAAGAATTTATTCTCTCAGCCAATAGGTAAGAGAATGTTTACACTTTGAACATAGAAGACCTAAGGAGCCATGATTTACCTTACCTAAGTGCAATGTAAGATCATTCCTGGCTATGGAATAGAAGACTAGGACACTTTATCCTTAGAAACATATGTAAACTCTCTATGAAGAAACTAGATAAGGATATACTGGAGCATAGATTTGATTCTTGCAAATTTTGTGATCATTTTTAATATGGAAAGCAACATAAATCTAGTTTTAAATCAATTGGTGAAGTCTCAACGACTGATGCATTACAGTTAGTGCACATGGATCTTTTCGGTTCAACACAAATTAGAAGTATTGGAGGCAAATACTATGTGTTTGTTCTAGTTGATGATTACACCAGATTTACTTGGGTCTATTCCCTAGAAAAGAAGTCTGAAGAGTTTTCTTATTTCAAAAGTTTTAGAGCACAAGTAAAAAATGAGAAAAATCATCCACTGAAAAGTATTCATTGTGATCATGGAGGAGAATTTCAAAATTTTGGCTTTGAAACATTTTGTAGTAGGAAAGGTATTACTCAAAATTTTTCAGCACCTAGAACTCTTCAACAAAATGGTGTAGTTGATAGAATAAATAGAATTATTAATTAGATAACTATAACCATGTTGATTGAATATTCTACAGCTAGAAATTTCTCGGTTGAAGCTATAAGTACTGCTTGTTATACTATAAATCGAGTTCTGATTAGACCTTTTCTTAATAAAACTCTTTATGAGTTATGGAATGGTAGAAAACCAAGACTATCCTACTTCATGGTTTTTGGTTGCAATGTATTCATTCTGAATACTAATTATAGCTTACATAAATTCGCAGCAAAATCTGATGAAGGAATTTTCTTAGGATATTCCACAACATCTTAGGCTTATAGAGTTTTTAATAAAAATACTTGTACTGTTGATGAAACAATGCATGTAAAATTTGATTAGTCTGATCCTTTTGTTTTTAAACATTCCCAACCTACATCCTCAGATGTGTTTTCAAAAACTAATTGTCAACCGTTGATAGAAGATCATTTTGATAAGGAAAATGTTCAAGAAGATACTTCTGAAATATTTACCCCCAGAATACTTTCTACCCTATGTTGATGAACAGGTTTTACAAAACCCAAATCAGGTGTTTCTTAAGAATCACCCCAGTGATAGTATCATTGGTGATTCACATCAACCTGTAAGGACTAGAAATTCATTAATAAATGAAGTAGAACATCTAAAATTTCGTTCCCGATTAGATACAAAAGGCATTGATGAAGCTTTAGGTGATGATGATTGGATCAAATCCATGCAAGATGAACTCAATAAATTTGAGAGGAATAAATTATGGACCATGGTTGAAAGACCTAAGGAAACTTCTGATATTGGAGTAAAATGGGTTTTCCGGAATAAATGTGATGAAAATGGAATCATAGAAAGAAATAAAGCTAGACTCGTTGCTAAAGGCTATAATCAACAAGAGGGAATAGAACAAGAAGAAACCTGTGATCCAGTCGCTAGACTTGAATATATTTGTATTCTACTTTCCTTTGCAGCATACTTCAATTTTAAACTTTTTCAAATGGTTGTGTATTGTGCTTTTCTTAACAATTATGTTCAAGAGGAAGTTTTTGTTGAACAACCTCCTGGTTTTGAAGATACAAAACATCATGATCATGTTTTTAGACTTACCAAAGCTTTGTATGGTCTTAAACAAGCCCCACTAGATTGATATAATAGATTCACATGATTTTTTCTTCAAAATAACAATGATAAGGGAAATGCAGATCCAACCCTTTTTATAAAGAATGATAAGAAAAATGTTTTCATTGTTCAATTTTATGTTGATGACATCATATTTGGTTTAACTCAGCACTCTTTAACTCATTCTTTTTCATGTCTAATGAAGTCTAAGTTTGAAAAGAGTATGATGGGTGAGTTAACATTTTTCATGGGTTTTCATACTGGGGTTTTCGTAACGAGGTTTTCGTACTAGAACTTTTGTAATGAAGTTTTTTCCCATCAAAAAGAATATTACCAATTAAAAACAATATTTCTTGTTAATCTGTAAGTTATGATTTTCTTACTTATAGTTTTGTAATATAATTTTGCTTACTGGTATTTTCCTTCGATTTAAAAATTCAGATTCTATTTTTTTCTCAAATCTGGATGTTTTCATAAAAAACCTCAAAAGATTGGAGTCAAATTTTCCTTGCGGGATTGTTCTCAACTGTCAGATCATATCAATGATTTTTCAACCGTTAGATGGCTTTTGGAAGACCAACGGTCAAATTCTTTGCCTATATAAAGGTGACCCCAAGACACGTCACACATCGGGTTTTCCAAGATTTTGTGTCTCGATGCTTTGCTGCTCTTCTTAAGGTCAGTTCCAAACTTTGTGAAGATGAACTGAATCTTTCAGATTACTTCACATCAAATGTCTGTTGATGAAATTTCTCAAGATATGTCAACTGTGAAACCTATCTCAAAGTTGTTAGTTTTCAGGGAAAGATTAGTTCACCCAGATTTTTATAAGCTTGATTCTCTTATTTCAAAGAATATTAGACTGAATGGATGGGAAGATGTCTGCATAGAAAAGTCAGATAAACAGGATCCGGTTTATACTGATTTGTTGATAGAGTTTTACGAGTCTGTTTCCTACCAGAATGAAGATGGCATAGAAAGGTTTTCTTTCAATTCTTATGGGAAGACTTATAAGCTTTTGTACACAAAGTCCGCGAGCCTGGATGGTTTATCATATGAAGGAGAAGCTGAATTCTTCTCTCACAAACTTTCCAATGTCCAAGGGAGTTTCAATAAGGAGAAGGCACTGAAGTGTCTTGGGCTTAAGTTTGATTCAAAAATAAAGATTTCTCGTCTCACTCTGAATAATAAAATCCTTAAACTATGGGTGAAGGGTTTTCTGGTTCCAAGAAGAGGTGATAAAGACAATCTGACGAAGAGTGATATCTATGTCTTAGATTTCTTAGTAAATCTATGAAAGATAAATCTGATAAGGCATGTATTGGTTACGATAAAGAATATCAAAGAAGGAAATTTGAGAGCTCAGATTATCATGTTTCATGCCTTACTATCGAAGTTTATAGTTCGATGCTTAGAATACTTCAAGGTTACCTGCAAATCAATGATCCGGAATTGCAAGCTCATGCTAGTCAGTGATGATACTCTTAAAAGGATGAAGATGGGATTTTCCAATGAATCTGAAGAATTTTACCCCTATCTGTGGAGGCGTTTGAAGCAGCTCAAAAAGAAATACAATCTCCAGAACCTTCAAAAAAAAGAAAGATGAGAAAGGCTAAGGAAGTGGTTGTTGCTGAAGAATTTTCCAATGCTAAGGAAACTGAATCTGGTCCCCCCAAGCCGAAGAATCAGAAAACATATACGGATGAAGTAGTAGCCAAGTGGAGGGAACATAAAGAAATAAGGAAGGAAGGTGATCCTCAATTCGGACTGGACCCTGCTGAGGCTAAATCCTTAAAGGAAAAAAGCTGCTGAGGAGTTATATAGACAAGCGAAGGAAAAGAAAATGAGAAAGAATATGTCTGAAGCTGAAGTGGTGCAATCTTTGGTGAAAGATACAGAGTTGGCTTCCGAAATTCTTCCAGTTCCGGAATCTCTTGGTGTTAACCTTATTTACTAGAAACTCCATCTATGAACTATGTCACTCTAAAAAAGGACAAGGGTAAATTAATAGTTGTAGAAGCTGAGAGGGAAGTTGCTGATGCAGTAGAAGAAGAAGTTGAAGAATAAGAAAAAGAGGGGGAGAGTGATGATCTGGATACCTTGATCAATCAAGTAAAGGAGTACAATGATAAGGCTGAATCTGCAAAGTTAGTTACTCTAGGTAAGGGATATGTGGAAGCTAGAAAGAAAAATCAAGAAAAAGAAGAATAAAATGTGTTGTATGATGAGGAAGAATCCTATGAGAGGCATTTTCTTGAGGAAGGTCAAGAAAAACAGAAACCAGATGAAGACCAGATCGTTCAAGTTTCGGAATCCGAGGAAGTATCTCCTAATGTGGAACCAATTCTGAAATCTGATAAATGTAAGAAAACTCTCATGGAGACACCTATAAAAGATCTCATCAGGAGGAAAGAGGTTGGTTGTAACTCTAGAAAGGAGCTGGTTCCAGTTGAAGAAGAGAAATCTCAAAGATAAATTTCTTATTCGGAATTGTCATCTCACGAACATGATTTTGTGGTTCAGTCACTGATAATGTTGGTCGACATAATTCTGATTCTTCAAACAATAGATTCTAGATTCTAGATGCTATAACAAACTATGAATCAGAAATTGGATTCTTTATCCATGGTCATGGATAAGTTTGTGAAGTTGGAAGTTGAACAGAAATGTTTTTTGATCGATTATGATCTACATACAAAGTCTTGCAGTAAGGTAACAAAGTGGTCTAAGAGGGTTGAAGAAGACTTGACTGTGTATGATAATTTTTAGAATGACATGAAAAAAGCATTTGACATAGCAGATAAAAAGGTTAAGAATCCTAAAGATGAGCTGATTATTGAGCAGAGTACCTAGAGTCAACAAGTGAAGGAACTAAATGACAAGGAAAATTCCCTTGCTCAAAATCTTATAAATGATAGGAATCTCTGAATTAAACATGATAAAATAGTCACTCAGCAAGATGGGTTGTTAATGTTGTTGAAAGAAGCATTGGAGGCTCAGCCAGAGGCTTTAAAAGCTCAAGAAGAAAAGGTAAAATCCTTTGAGAAGCAACAAGTGGAAGATCAAAGAGACTTGAAGAAACTCAAATCCTTGTTAAAGCAGCTCATTCCAAAGGAAAAGGAAGATTAATGAACCCACTCTGATATTTTGTTGTAATTGTATTTCCTTGTAAATTGTTTCCCATCTCTAATGAAATGGTTATCTGGTTGGTTGTATCTTTTTATATACTAATGTTTCTAGTGCCATACTTTTTTTTCCATTGCCTACAATTATTTTTAAAAATCACAAAGGGGGAGAAGGAAAAAGAACTAATCCTAAGAAGGAGAAAGGAACAATTTCGAAGAGAAATATCCTTAAAGAAAGGTGGAGTTTCCCACTATGAAGTTTCTCAATCCTACAATAATGAAAACTTCACTACGGAAACTCAGAATACAATCCTTAGAGTTTCAATGCCTAAGGGGGAGTTAGTTTTATTCACTTCTATCCATGTAAAAATGGAGATAAGTTTTAATTTTCAATGTATAATGAATTTTTTCAAAATCCTTATATTCTTTTTCAAAAGGATGTTTGTTTTTTCCAAAAAGGGAGAGATTCTTGAGTCAATAAGGTTTTCCTTATAAATTTTCTATTCCTTATTTTTTTTGAAAATCACAAACACCTTATACATAAGTAAATATAATTTTTACCCCCATAAGGAAAATTTATTTCTGTAAGGAAATTTACCTTAACCTGAATTTTCTTATACATAGATATATTTTGCTTAAATTCAAAAACCAGATTCATACCCAAATTCCTGGAGCCATATAATGAAAAGATTTTAAGCATTCTGTTTTTAGGATCTGAATTCTGAACTCCAAACGTTCACGAATTCGAATCCGAACTCTTAAGTACTTCGACTCTGATCTCTGAAGAAGTTCGACTCCGAACTCTTAAGTAGTTTTACTCAGAACTCTTAAGAGGTTCGACTTTGAACTCTTAAGCAGTTAGACTCAAGAACTTTTAAGGAGTTCGACTCCGAACTCTGAAGATGTTCGACTCCGAACTCTTAAGCATTTCGACTCCGAACCGTCAAGCAGTTCGACTCCGAACTCTTAAGCAGTTTGACTCCAAACTTTTAAGAAGTTCGACTCCGAACTCTTAAGCAGTTCGACTCTGAACTTTTAAGCGGTTCAGCTCCGAACACTTAAGAAGTTCAACTCTAAACTCTACAAGTTCAGATTCAGATCTCAGGTGAAACCAGACTCCGAATTCCAATAAATCAGAATCCGAATATTTCTTAACAGAGACTCCAAACGTCATTTTGTTTAGACTCTGAACTTTTGACTTGCTTACAATCTTAAATATTGATTAGCATTTACTTACATATGCTTCATTTCAAAACGATGTCGTACATTCAGTTATAAAAAGTTTGTTAGAAAACGATGTCATCTATTCTGTTTCTAATTAACCGTTGGTTGAGTTACACATGTACAGGTCCCTCCAAATTTCATGGAAAATATGACCGTTGGAAGAGGGAGTCGACCATTGGAAATTTTCTTATAAATAAGATCTCTTTTGAAAGAGCTCAAAAACAAGTTGATCAATCTAGAAAACACACGCTGTTAAGGTGATTTCTAGGGAGATAAGCTTTTCATTCATTGTGCGTACTGAAATGCTTGTTCAGATTGCTTCGTGCGACTCCGGATGTTGGCGATTACATTCGGGGACTTCTGGGGATAGCAAGACAGAGGTTCCGACTACCTTGAAGTTCTAGGGCTTCCATGATGAGGAAGACAGAGGTTCCAACTACATTGAAGTTGAGGGCTTGCGGGGATAATAAGGCAGAGATTTCAATCTTCGTATCGAGGTCTTATCCTGGTGTGTGTAAGACTGACTTTCTTGAATGTATAAATAAATATACCTTTATCCAAGATTGTTGGAAACCATTTTCTTTGGGTTAAAATAGTTATTGTTTGTTACTTGTAGTTTTACTATTTTTTTTGTTTCCGCTTCATATTGTATTGTAAGGAAAGGATAACCTTATTTTATTTTCTTACACATGTACTCTGATTAGTTTAAGATTTTATACGCTTTAAGGTAGAATCTTATATTGTAAACCTTGGTTCCAATTCTCCTGTTCGTGATCAGAGGTGTCGTGAATTTTCTTAGTTTAACTTTGTTGAACCTAGAGTTTCCTTGTCTAAGGAAAACATAGTTATCCATAACCAACTTTAAAGGTTCCAAAGAAATTTTTAAAGTGTACAATTCACCCCCCCTCTTGTACATTGAGCATCGACATTGTCATTTAGATCCTATATATAGGAGTTTGATGATGTTGATTAGGTTTTTCATTGAGTTCCACATCACTTGGGAAATCATTATGTGGGTATGTATATTAAGTGGCATTGAAGTTTCTGTTCCATTTTGAGACCCTTGTATAATTGGATGGTACCATATATCTTGAAATTGATTCATGAACTATTTAATATTCCCCATCTTATAAAATATCATCCATATCATTTTTATGTCATTGAATAAGAGGATGTCTATATTGATCCCAATTCCACCATTAATTAGTTACCTATTCATAAAATAAATCTCTAGGAAAAGGTTTTGTATTGTAAAATGATTCATTTTTTTAGGTATTGTGTTAGTGTAGCAGGGAAAGCCATGAGACATGGGTGTTGGAACAACTAATGAGACATAAGTGGCTTATCATTTTTAATATCATGGATCTATATGACTTTATAGGGATAGAAATCATTTATGGTGGCGATATTAAATCCTCCTATTAGCTTTTGTATGTTATGAATTTTTTAGGGTTTTTTATATAATATGGGTGAAAACAATCAATTGGGAATTTACACAAAATTTAATGGGATTACACATTATTTATTGGTTTTCTAGAATATTTTGTGAATCTCATGTAGGGTGTAAAATGAAGACAATATTTAAAATTGGTTTGTGAAATGTAATGAACAATGTTTTTTAATTATAACAATGGAGACATTTTCATCCAAATCATTTTAATATATGGTATTTCACCCTATATAAATAATACATGACATGTTCACATCTATACCAGTGGTTTTAGGTTCACTGCATGATATATTTGTGTTTCATTCAGTCTACAACCCTTCGACTCCGACCCTATGAAATTATCAATATTTTTATGAATATGTACTCATTTTAGATCATTCATTTAGTGATTAATCACTATTGTGGTTGTGGTTTATTATGAAGTGTAAGAGTAATTTTTCTCTTCATTCCATTAGGACGTGTCTACTACATTGGATATGGTTTTGGTTTATATTTTTATTAGAGTATTATTTTTTATTGATCCTTTGAAATTTATTGTTATCGCTTCTTTAATGAAGAAAAATCCATGTTATTTAATGTACATTATTATTGGTTTATAAGGTTACATCTTTGAAGCGGTTGGTGTTTCTATACAATGGGTTTCTTATAATAATTTCTTATCATTTTTTAAAAAAATTAGTTTATTTAGTGAATTTATCTGACTTGGGGTTTCAAAGGATTTAATGTAAGGATAAAAAATTTGGTTTTTTCAGAACAAATATTTTTTTCACACCAATTCTTTGATTAAATAGTGGAATGGTGATTTTGATATGTAAATGGATTTTAAAACATATAACTAGATTGGATTTTTAATGAAAATGATTTGAAAACATTAGAATGGTTTTGAAAAATATTTTTTCAAAAATGGAACATTGAGAATATTTGGCGCATTAGGAAATAAACAAGGGTATCTATAGTGAGTGGGGAAAATGTGGGTTACTTTTGGGTTATAGGGGGACTATGAAATAACTTGATATTGGTTTCATCCAAGATATTCCTTAATTTGTATAAATTTTCAATATTCTGTATTCCCATAAGATATGACCTAATATGGAGGGATTTTTAATTTTTGATTTATTAACCACATGAAACATTTTTTTAGGGATTTTTTCTCAGAAGTTATTATATGATATTTTAATTCATGGATTCAGATGATTTATATTTCATGGATATATGTTCATATGATTAACTTTCTGATTATTGATATGATTTATTATTTTATCATGTTTACATGTCATATTTATATATTTTTAAATATGTATTGACTTTCTGAAAACAAAGGAGAATTTATTTAAAAATGGGATTGGATTAATTTAAATTATTTATAAAATTATTTTGTACTAGATGCTACAACTATTTCATTCTTGTTATTAGAAATTTTAGAGACATTGTAGAGATATCCTAATGGAATTGTGATCATAGATTAATTTTTTTGGAACATATAGAATTTTATATAGGATGCAAGTAATACAAATGATCTGTTTTAGTATGTAGGATTTTTTCATTCTATAATCCATCAGTTCGAGATTGTTTGGAGGTGATATGGGGTCACATAGAGACTTTATGGTCTTTTATAACACATACCTATATTTTTTTATCTTTTTTTAATTGTTATTATGGGTCTAAATTTATATTTTACTTCATCATATTACTATATTAATATGTATTTTTTATTATCTTGACTGTTTTTTCAGTTTTATTTGTCCTACCATACTATTTATGGCCGAAAAGGGTTGCTTGTGTAATTATCCAAGGCTTGTTTGATACATTATTTTTATATGACTAAGTATGTAGTTTTTGATTATTTAACTCACATGTTGAATTTATTTGGGATGAATATGTGATAATAAAATTATAAATATTGAGATAAACTTTACTTATGCATACATTGAAGTTGTTTTATAATATCATATTTAAAGAATAATTTTTGTTTTCATTAGGGTATTGTTTATTAATTTTTATAGATTATTGAATCTTTATTCACATTTGGTATTATATTACCTTATTTTAATTATTATTTTTTATTAATGAGAGAAGGAAAAGTATATCATTATTATATAAAGATCATAATTAATTAGATATTAATAATCATGATAATGTGTCACCATATATATTTTTCAAATGGGATATGATATGAAATATTAGGGGGAACACTTTGAACCACATGACAAAATGTTGAGTTTCGATTAATGGATTAGAAGAAATCGTGTATATCTATTATATAAAATTATTATATTGTGATATTTAAATGAATATATAATGTAATGAAATATGATATTGAAAGTGAATATATTATCCCATTAAAATCATTTCTATTGAATCTATGATCTATTTTCTTATTACAAAAAAATTAATTTCAAATTCAAAGAATATTAGGCAGTGAAAATTGTCTCTTAATTGTCTAGCATTATTAAATAAATTCTCATTCATTTTAGTTGGTATTTTTCATGTACATTAATATTTCCATTTCTATGAATTGTTTACCTTATTTTTTGAGAATTAAATAATGTGATACTATTTGTGACATTTTAAATTTACCTTTTTAATATTTTATAAATATTTTTCTATGTTTCTTTTTATTTTAGAAAATTATTTCATTCATTTATGGATCATTTTTTTCTTAATCAAAATTTTCATTTGGATAACAATTATTTATTTCTATTAGAACCACTATTGAGATGTATATAGAAATTTGATACATCCAAATTCCACCTTCCCTTATGAAAAATTGTTTTTGGCCTTGTAAATTTTTTTAAAAAAGATAAACATAAATTTTTAGGAAGTAATTTATGATATTTTCACTCTATCATACAAATACATTCTATTTTTTGTATTAGAGAAATTTAATAGGAGTCTTGAAGAGAATTTCTATAATTTAGAGTTGTATAATAACTTTAGTAGGAATAGTCACTTCATTATGGGGATAGTAAATTCAATGAGTCCTCAATTTGTGGAAGGCGTGGTAAAGATTTCATGGATAGCATTTGGGTTGGATTTTCCCTAGAAACATATTTATAGTTTTAATTATTATCTAATTAAATAAAGTAAAAAATCCCATGGGTATAGTTTTTATTAGATATTGTATATTTTTAGATGTCACGGCTCAAATTGGTATGTTGATTTGTTTGTCACTATCGTATTATAATTCAAAATGTGACTACATATCTCCAATTATGATATAAGTGAGTTTTAATATTATTATAAATTTTAATTTCACCCAAATTAATTTATATTACATTTTTTTACTCTTTTCATAGCGAAACCATGGGTCCCAAATAGGATTCTTGATACATTCTTCACATCCCCTGATTAGTGGGTTCCACTATTTGATTGTTTGTTATCGGATGTGACTTCTTATTTCTATACAATTATTTCCCAATGATATTATTTTGAGGATTAAAATGAGTGATTTTATTTGAATTTGGGTTGAGAATGGGGTTTGTTTCTAGGATTCCTATATGTGGGCTCTGTTGAACCACAAGTTCATTTTACCGTCATGGTTTTAGGTTGTTTCTTCTTCATCCTATGGTGCAGAGTGACATGGAAATATTAGTTGTGGTAGTGGATGCTAATTCTATACATTCATCTTATAAACATGGTGAACTCACATTGTTAACATAATATTGGTGGATATTATGGGACATATTAATAAATCTAAATAGAATAAATGTACAAAATTTATGGGGAGGGTGATTAATGAAATGATCTTACTTTTTTTAATTTTTTTGGGATTGTACAAGAATATTGATAGTGATAAATATAATTGTTGTTGTGGTCACTGTTTCTTCTTTAGTATATATTTAGGGGATCCAAGATGTGTTATTTTTTTATTCTATTTAGAATAAATGTTCTGGAAACTTATATAAGTATAGTAATTAGTTTCCCAAGGGAATATTATTTAGGCGATAATACCCATGATGTGTAATAAAGTGTAATGATTAATTCTCTTCCAAATAAATGTTATTGTAATAAAGGATTTGATTTATTGGACATGTTCCCCACTATTTTTTTTGTTAATTATGGGGATGTTGTTTGGTGTTTGTGGTCACCATATGGGTTTTTGAATAAGTGTAGATGTAGTGAGAGTGGTGTTGGCCTGAAATTTTATTTGGGATGTTGTGCGGTGACTTTGAGACGTGGTGGTGGATATAGACAACTGTGTGATGGTGGTGATGTGTAATGGTAGTGTTGGATAGTGGTTGTGTTATTTTTAGTGGATGGGATGGAATTTTTAGTAGTGGTTATGTTGAGCGCTAGATGTAGTGGGATGGTTGAGACGTATTGAAGTATTTGTGGATGACGTAGACGAGGAGAGGTCTTGGAGAAGATTAAAGTGAGATGAGTGATCTATTTTTTTGATATGGTTGTGTTATATTACATGAAAATAGTGGAATAATTATTATGTCTAAAATTAATTTCCATGGGTTTGTAATTGAATATATATTGGATATATTTTTTTACGAAATTTTCTAAATTAATTTTAAAACTAAATAAAATGGTATTGAAATGTGAATGAAATATATACATAATTGAGAGTTAGTAAATAATAAATAATTCAAAAAGATGGTGGAATATATAAATAATTGTTATAATGTGTGGATATGTGTAGTGGTTATGGGTTCTGTTATATATAGTGATGGTTACATTAGGAACATTTAAGGTGTGGTGCCATGGTGGAGTAGTGTTTTGTACTAGTTCAGTTCCTGAGAACCTAGTAGATGTATATTGTGTTATATACAAATATATAACTTTTATTTTATATTAAATTTATATTAACTCAACTCAAATTGTAAAACTTTACCTAGAACCAAATTTATTGGATTCTCAGTTCTTCCAAAACATCTAGGATTATGCTATTTTAATGGATGGCTACCCCTCCTATCTTTTCATCCATTAGTAGCAGTGATAATATAGGTCGGTGTTAAATATTAACTAGTGGTTGTGTAATTTTATGTGATTATTATGTGATGTATTGTTTGTTTAATTTATGGTTGGGGGATTAAAAAAGGTCAATATCCTTCACATTTAGGAAAATTCACTTCTATAATTTTGTGATAGATCAAATATCTTCAGTAGAGATGTGATGTGATGCCCCTAATGTGATCAATTGAGATGTGTTGTGATATAGACTTATTATAGCACTGGATTCTTGAACGAATGAAGGAGGTGAAGGTAGGTATGCGTCCCCATCCACATTAAAGGTGACTGGTTGCGATGATATATTCATGGAAGGAATCAGAGAAAAAGAGATTCCATATAGGGCTATGATAGTGAAAAAAATGGGAATGCAGCTTCAAGGATCCTTCTTTAGGTTTTTTATATTGTATTACTATATTTTATTTGATAGTTTTAGAGATATCCTTGATTTGGATGGGATTGTTTAGTTAATCTATTTTGGTTTCTTTTGGTTTTGTTGTTCGTTCCTTGTTTCATTTGTATAATATTTTTCACATTTTCACAAGACACATATGCTATTATTATACAGACTGTACATTTATGTCACTCTACATATATAACTATTTTTTTATGAATTCATCTGGGTATGAGATTGATAATCATATCTTGGTTTGTAGATTTGGTTGAGTCACTTCTATTAGACTAGACATTTGGTATTTACATGGACACTTATAATATTTATTTTGATGCTTTTCATGCATCGTGGGATGGTTTCAGGTTAACTATTATATTATATCATGGAGTTTCATTTTAGTTTTTATAGTCTATCATGATCTTATTTGTTATATAGGGTAATAATATCCATTTTAGATATTTTTATACCCTCGATTTTTATCATCAATCTATAGTCTATTGGAAGTGGGAATCTAGAATCCTTTTTCCTCTTCTTTATAGTCATATGTTGGTATCCAATAGATAGAGTGGGTCAAAAATAATTAGAATAAAAGGTATTGGGAGAAATATTAGTCAGAGTTCATTGGTTTTATCATTGATTTTTTAATTGGTTGGTTAGGAAACCGTACAAGTTAATTTTTCTATGTGAAAAAGCTTAGAGAGAATAAATTTGAAATGAGACTCACCCCAAGATCTAGTGCATGGAAATTGATATTATTGAATTACCATGTATGATTGACATATTTTTATTATAGATTCCAATGAGATTTAGGTGAATATTTATTGTATATAATAATGCCTAAATTGGGTTATTGTCGGTAGTAAGTGGAATAATGAATACATTAAATAATAATTTGATACAATTATATACTATGAGGATTTGGATTCGAGATTTCTTTTCAAGAATATATCCTGGTCAACATATATTAGTAACTACTAATATTTTGGTTAAATAGGATGATATTTTTGATCCTCATAGGATATCAATAAAAGAGTATTATTTGGTTTCATAGAGTGATTCAAATTACATTAAATAACATTGCTTTGTGAAACCTGAGGGGAGCATCTCGTATTTGTAGACAAAGATCTATTTTAGCGAGCTTGAGATTTAATTTACTATTAATTCAGATAATTACTATTTGTGGTCATCATTGGTCTTTAATAAGTTTAAAGGTGTTTCATGTTAGTGGTGGATGTATTATCTTTGTGTCCTAATAGAAGTACAAGATTTTTCTGTAGATATTTAGAATGTATTTCATTCAGATATTCATTTATCGATGAAACAGTTAGGGAAGTGGTCATAGTTTTTCTCCCTTTATTCGGATAGACTAATTGGGAAGGATATTAGGATTATCTTTAAGTAAAACATTATCATTTTTACAAATTATTTTCTAGATTAGGTGTCTTGACCAAAACATATATATGAGGATTTCCATCCAATGATAAGGTACATAGACACAATGTTTACACATTCTATACACCTATAGCTTTAGTATGTGGGCCACAAATATTTTAATAGTTTTGGTTTCAACCATTTAAGAATTGACCACATATAATATTTTCCCATTAATATATATTAGATGGCTTCCAAGAATATTCAGTTGGATTACTTTTAATTTTTTTGGGGATATGGTAACCTAATATTTTAATTACTATCCACTAAGGGAGGGATGAGTTAGTTTTAAATTTATTCCACTTTTCGATAGTTTCTGAATTTTTCTCTGATGTAGTCTCAATTTCAAGGGAGAATGGTCCCAATTAAGTAGAAAATGTAAGATAGTGTTGGATGGGAAAACCTCATGATGTTCCCCATCCATAGTGACCAAGGAAAAATCATGGTGATTTGGGATAGTAATAGATTATAAGGGGAGATGTTTGTGGTCATATGCATGTATTATAGGCTACAACACCAGTAGGTACATAGGTATGTGATGATTAATCTATTTTTACCCTACACATGAATCTTACTTAATTTTTTTATGATACTAAAATTATTTATTCACCTATTTGTTTCTAAACCATTTCACTCTATATAGATCGGATTCAAGTATAAATAGTTTTATCAACATTGGATGAAGGTCATGTAGACTTTTAATGTGTGTTATGGATGTAGGCTAGTGAGGCGATAATAATAGTCAGGTGCAGATTTATTATTTATATAGATACATCCGTATAACATTATTCTTTGAATGGATTAGTTTTATTACATTTAATTTTAAATCATATATTTTTAATAAGATTTTTTTTCATTATTTTTAAAGGATAATGAGATGAATTCATTGTTGTTTAAAGTTATCAAATAGGTAATATTGAGTAGAACAACTTTTCCCATTTGGTAGAGGTATCAACTGAATCATGGGAAAAATTGTTCCCATGGTTTTATATTAGTTCATGTATGATATCAATTTTGATAATGTGAATCTACCCCTTTGAATAAATCTCATCTTTGGGATAGAGTAGCAGCTGGGTGTGCCTCTGATTTCGATGGATCCCTATAGAATGTATCATATAGAGTGATAAGATTTGTGATTGCAGGTAGATTATATGATACAATATGGGTTCATCTGGATTACAATATCTCATTAGAGGGTTTCAATTTTTTCCTTTAATTGAATCAATAGTACGAGGACATGCATATAATAATAGTGGTTGAAGAAATTAATATTCAAGAACCGTTACAAACTTCTGAGGAATAATTATATATTTGAAATGATAATGGGATCACATTCATTTTAAAATATTTACATGGGGACTGGATGTCACCAAATGAGGATAAATTAAGGGGATATGATAAAAATTACTTACTTATGTAGGTATGGAATCTTCATATTCATGTAAATTATATTCAATTCCATGATCAAACTAGTTTTGTTCATGGGGCCGATGAACACATTGTTTTATGAGTTCGGAGATTGGTTCATCACAAATTTCATTTTTGATATATTGATATACATGATATCTAAGCAGGATAATGAAAATAATCATATAGATTATTTCTAGGACCTTTGACATTGAAAAATCATTGGAATATTTTCCAAGTGTATATTATTTATGTGAGATATGTGTCTAATTGGATATGTTGTGGCTAAATAGTGCGTGTTCATTGACATTTCGATGGTTGGGTATTTTTATCTATGGAATGAAATTAAAATGTGGAATATTTTTTCATTATTCATTTTATGTACAATTTTTAACAAATGTTGGAGTATAATTTCTATAGGGTCTCATTCCCCTTGATATCCTTTACTATGAATAATGAGTCATTTTTGTGGTTTGATCAATTACATGTTGTGGTTGGTTATATAAAATATAAGTTTTCTATTCTCTTGTGATTTAGCTTCATAATAAGGGGATGATTTTTTGGGATTCTATTATGCCTCCATTAAACTTTTTATTTTTCTTCATATTGAGAGTGGATGTGATCCCCAATGGTATTTGGGAGTTACATACCCATGAGTCTTATAATTACACCCATGATTTTGAGCTAGTGGGCGTGTTTTTTTGTTAAAACAGAAGAGATAATACCTCACTGTTGAGAGATTTATTGTTTTTACAAACCCAATGATCCTAAAATATTCCTTTTATCAGTTATATGTGAATATATACAAGTGGTGGTGGGTTACATCAATCTCAGGTAAAAAATTTATACCATTTTTGTGGTAGTGTACTGAATGATTATGTCATCTCATTTTTTGGAAAACCAATTGTCAAGTGTCATGGATTTATTAGTGAAGATGATTGTCGATAACACTATTTTCCTTCTATGTGGTTTCGTGTAATATCATATCT
Source organism: Viscum album (assembly GCA_963277665.1). NCBI lineage: Eukaryota > Viridiplantae > Streptophyta > Magnoliopsida > Santalales > Viscaceae > Viscum > Viscum album. Next base: position 1,342,679,764 of record OY728132.1, read on the forward strand.
TATATGAAAGAAAATTAACATACTACTCTATAGGGGAATATATCATTAATTTGGATTCATTTTTTTTCTCTTACACTGCTTTCCACCCTCATTTATATTTGACAATGTGGTGGAAAATACAAACATAAGAGATTCTGAGGTGATGTTTCTTCCTTGACTATCAAGGGTGATGGGTATGAAAACTACATCTAGAATTATTTTAATAAAAAAATAGCTACCATTAATCATTAATATGAATTTTTTAGAATTTTACTGATGGTAGTGTCATTCAATATTTTTTAATGAAGGTTTTCAAATATAAATTTAATTATTCAGATGTGGTTCATATAATTATTGAAATTTTCTTGTTGGTCTGAGTGGCGATGTGGCTTGTAAGCTAAAATTAGTGGGCCAATTATGGTCATCGAAATAATCCCCATATTTTTCAAGTTAGGGATTGAATGTTCATTAGTTTTTTTCTTCATTGGTGTGAAATATGGTTAGGCTGGTGGTAAGAATTATCCCTCGATTATTGGGACAATTGATGTATGGGTGCATAATTTCATAGATGAATATTAGCTGAAACACCCTCTATTCCATGAAAATATCCCAAATACCGTCAATTTTTCCTAGGGTCATCAAATTATTTATGAAGGATTCCATGTCATTGAATGGGTGTATTTGGATATATAGGATGACTCGATGTTTATGTAGATTATATTTTATGTATAGGAACATTGAGATAATGTGTTTCATGGATAAACTATTATCATGTTTTGTGTGTTATGGAGTCATCATGTCTTGATGGAGAATAATTGGGAGTGTGATATGTAGATATGTCCAATTTACATAATTTTTTCTTGTGTTATTATATTCTTGATTTCAAGAAAAGGTGATGTTTAGTTCTATCCTATATGATATATGTGTTCTTTCCTTGATGTAGTGATGTTTTTCTTAAGAATCCTCTATTAGAATAGAGGAAATATTTATCCCTAATAAAGGTTTTTTATACTGTTACATGTTGACATAAATTGTTCTGGTGAGTCAGTGCCTCGCAAATAAAATATTATATTTATATATAAGATGGAATGTCAAGATTTTTTTGCTCAGGGTAGTATTTTTTTGTAGTTTTTATCTTGATATATATCAATGATGAATGTATAATATTGGGAGATTTAGTATAATGAGGTGGTTTCTGTTTAATGCTAGGTGATGTGATGTTATTCACAATGAATTATGGTGATGTTTCTTTATGCAATTTTCAATAAAAATTATATTTCAGTGTATTTGGATGGTGGTGTAGTTTGAGGTGTAATAATAACCACTTTTTTCACACTATGGTTGTTTGGAAACTCTCTCCCTTTTTCTGGTTTGGTCTGGTTCTCATATATTAGAATCATCTTCTTGGTATCAGTTTTAGGGGTTTTTCATTCATATCCCAAGAGATTTTATGTTTGGGATTATTGGGTGTTTTAATGAAGACATAATGATATTTTGGGGATGATAAGGAAATAGTGGAATTGAAGTATGAAGAATCATGTAGTGAAAGGGGTAATTCATTACACGAGTTTGTGATTCCTGGATTGTGTGGATTGAATTCAATAACATATATGCATGTAGGTGTGCCACACGGAAAAAAATTCCCAGAAGGAATTTTTTATTTGTGACATGAAATATATATAGTTGAGGTTCCTATTTTTGGTATCATATAATGCATTTTAGAATATATATCTTAAATAGGTTTCACATATTTCATTTGATACATCCGATAGAATTCATAATGTGAATATATAGATCACACCGTGAAGGAGGTGAGTAAGAAACTATTAATATGATTGATTTTCAAATAATTTATCTCATTGGACCTTTATTGCAATCATTTTTGGGTGGATCATAGTCTCTCTTGAAAGATATTCTAGAACATATTCTCTTTTCATGATTTATGGGATAAAGTGGATGATTTTTTGTGAATAACTTTGATTTATTCTACTTATGATATTATTTCACAACATTAATTTTCATGGATTCGTAGTGGAGGTGTTATTTTGATTCAGTATGATTTTGGGTTTAGTTTTGCTTATGTATTGAGGTTGTTCTGATTTATCTATGGTATCCCTACTCTTTCATGGTTTTGATGTTTTTTCTTATTCTCACTATAGGGAACAATTATTTTTAATGATTATTTGTACAATGCGATCCCTTTTCACTATATTTATGTGAATATTATTGGGATTTAATTCTTTTTACAAACTTTTTAGGGATACTTAATGAAATATTAACTAATATAAAGTATTAGAAAATAGGAAAATTATTTCCATGTTCTGTAATAACCTATTAAAAAGGTTTTATTGATATAGATTTAGATATTTTATATTATTTTTTACAATTTTCAAAATCATATTTGTTGAGTGACACATTATTCTATAGATTATGTGATTTGGACCCATGATGAGATGTTCTTTTATTTCTCCATGAATAAATGGTTAAGATCATATGTATGTATTGTAATTGGTTTCCCTTGTAAATATGGTATGTGTGATAAGAGCCATAATGAATTATAATGAGAAATTATAAAAACCCATAATACTGAGAGCTTATTAATGTCTATATGGGATTTATTTCCTTTGTTTTCAATGTATATTTAATTTTTGGGTGGAATATATGGTGTGGTGAGAGTGGTGACTGTCTGTGTATTGAAATTACTTGGGATGCGGTTCGAAAGGTATTTTTTTAGAATACGATGTGGGAAGTCACATAATAATAGTGTGATGTTAATTGAGATTAGAGGTTATGCAATGGTGGAGATTAAGAATGGTTGTGTTTTTATTGTGGTTTTGATATGTGGTTCTTATGTTTAGTGGATTATATGAGTAGTTGGGTAGTTGTTGAATTGTGTTTCAGTTGTACTATAGTTGTTAAATCATCTCGTTGATGTGGTGACATGACATAGTGAAGGAGTTTTTGTGGTGATAGTGGATATAATATTGGTGATCTATTATATTTTATGATTTTCAAGTCTCCTATTAATCTATTGAATAATTTTTAATCCTAAAATGAAATATCATAGTTTGGTAATTTAATAGAAGTTTTAATCTATTTTTTAATCATATTAATTAATCTAAATGATATGTTAATATGTTTTATTAATAGAAATTAAAATTTTTAGTAATCAAGAGTTAGTAAAATTTATTGAATTATACAAATAGTATAATTTTTAAATAAATTTGGGAATGTGCGAATTTATGTGTTTGTTATGTGGTGTGTTTTATTTTGTGGTCATAGTGGTTGCGATGGAAGAGATGTGGTGCAGTATTGTTGTAGTGTTGTTCACTAGAGAAGTTTACGTTAAAAATTGGTAAGGTATTGTGTTATGTTTATATAATGTATTTAATTTTATTTCAGTAGACACACCATCATTTCTGTATAACATTAAAAAATCAAGATGGTTTTGAGTATCAGTTTCTTTCCCATATATTAAATATATTGGTGAAATATATGTCTAGGTAACCCCATCATCGCCACTATTACATATGAGTTTGTGGATTATACATGTTAGTTTTGTTAATTTCCCAATGGTGATGTATTGTGATTTAATAAGAATGTAAAATCTGGTTGGGGTAATTCATTGTAGGATGAAATCATGATGTTGAATTCCTTCATGTTAATGTTACCCTACTGATATGGTTTTCTAATGGCCATGTTTTTTTCATGTGATAAGAGATGTGATTGAAAAGGGTCCTTCATGAGATATGTGATGTGATTATGGTTGTTGATATCATCATTTCCTACAACTTGTGTGATGTATTGCATAGGGTTGTGTCACAACACACATTAGACATGTATGTTAGTGAAGTGATATGTAAGGAATGGATGGGAGCACATGATTTTCAAAACTGGGGCATGGGAGTGTAAATATAGTGTGGATTTGTCCATCTGGTGAATTTGTTATGATTATTATATTGTATACTATGTTGGATTCATGATCTACTTAGAGATACATGGTGAATACATGACAAGATAGTTTATCTAAATAGGTGATTTTTGGTTTTATGATTTTTTTCATGTACATAACTCTAATATTATCAAATGTGAACTAGAAACAATGTGTATAATCCATTTTAATATAGATTTATTTTAAAAAAATATAACTATTTGAAAGGGTTATAGGAGGCCTTCAGGGACTAATCTATTAATTATGAGGTTTGGTTGGAGCTTTAGTTATATTAGTACCGTATTACATTTCTTTTTATATTTTATATGAGACTTATATTATATATATTACCAAGGGACATGCATTGAGGGATGCTTTTGGGTTTAATTTTATATTACATGATGGAGATCCTAGGTGTATTTTTATTCTATTGATAAATCATATACCATATATAGTGTAATTACTTCCATTTTATGTATTTTTATAAACTCGGTGCATGTAACCAACTTGGGGACAAATGCAGCTGGTAATCTAATGCAATTCTCTATCTTCATTTATTGTCCACCCATTTGGGGTATCTTTTGATGAGGGTGTCATGACATAATTTCCTAAAATGGGGGTGAATTTTAAATGAAAATATGTTTTAATTTATATAGTCTACTATCATAATGTGTTTTGATTTCTGAAAATGTATCTTTAATAAAAGATTATCCAAAAAAATATAGTGACAATCAATCATGTTACAAAATTTCAAAGAGCTTATACCCATAATTGAAGTGTAAAAAAGGTTATTTTCATTATATTTTCTTACGTATTATTCCATAATCATCATTTTAGAATTTATTTAATTAATAATATCTTTTAATATAAGAACTATATAATTTAAATTATCATTAATACTTCATGGGATAATATATTTTTTAATAATTTGTTATAAATTATCTATCCATAGTGTTTATATTTTGATCTCAACAAATAATTATTTAATAATTTAATATATTACAAAGCTGAAATAATATTTGATATTTATTTATTTATTATTCATAAATAATGTTTTCATAATAAAGAACAGATATATTGATATAATTGTTGAAAATAAAGAGTTTTTATTTTTATTATTTTTACAATAAATTAATTATTTTTAAATGGTAAATTTGATAAATTTATAATATTAATTCAATAAAATGTATATTTTTTATTTTTATAACATAATAATTATGATAGGGTTAATTTTGGATATTTTTCTAAATTAGTTGATTTCTAGGTAAATATCGAAAATAATGATTTTTTAAAATACTCTATCTTTTATAACATTATAATCAACTAAGAAACAATTATTACATTAAAAATGTGTTTATGAATTTTGTTTTTGAATTAAAAAATTTACATTATATCATTATCATAATTTTGGGAATAGAATATATACTTTTCTGAACATATCATATATTTTATTCAAATTAAAAACAATTTTGGTATTTGAACTATATAAAATGGTTGGAAGGTTAATTTTGATTTAATCTTTGTCAAAATTTAAAAATATACAATTTTATCGAAATAATAAAAACCAAGATAATTAACCTTTTTACTTGACGTCGATGTTAAATGATTTTTCTGATCCTGTTGGGTATTTTCTTAAAAAAGTCATATTTTTGTTCTTTTTATTAAATAAAATTTATGAAACCTACACAATATTTTTCTGATTATATGGATTCAATATTTGGAATAATTATGAAATACATATTTTTATAATCCCCTTTAATTTTTTACACATATTAATTGATAATATATAACTTAACGTTATATTTATTATGGAAAATTTTGGATTAAATGGGTTTAACTGGTTGATATGGCTGGAAATGAATATGAATGTCATCTACTTGTCAGTGGTTGAGTTTGATTCAACAATATGACATTTATATATGAATTTAGGGGTCCATGGTGACACTTTAAATTGATTAATATCTTTTAATGTTTTAAAACATTGAATTATTAGAGTAGAGCCACTCCCCTCACTTATAAAAGTGAAATAATTATGTTATAATCTTGAGACATGTTGATACATATATCCTAACCAAAATTTTCTAAAATACCTTCCCAAAAAACATTCCTATGGCCAAGATGCACTGTAATAATAAAATTTCTATCCATGTAGGATGTGGTTTATACCAACACCCTTTTTCTCTAGATGAGGTATAACTTTTAATCGTGTGTTTTAATTAGATTTATTTATATAACTTCTTATAATCAAATATCACCAATTCCTTATAAACAAGTAACTATAATCAATACACAAATATTTTATTGTGATTTAGGATAAACAAATATTCAAATCCTTTTACATGAAATGTCAAATGAAAACATTATATGTGTGTACCTTTTGACCATAACCTCTCTTAAGTGATGGGTTTTGTCTTTATGGATGGATATAATGGAAAATATAATGTATATATATGTTATTCAGGATACAATTATAATTCATAAACTATAAAATATCATATATTTTTATACAATTCAAGACATTAAAAAATGATTATGTTTTTTCATGTTTGTGTGTACTACAACTTCCATAAAGTGATGTGATACATTCTAAATAAAAGCCACTAATTTATAGTCTGAACTTTGGAACTAATGATAATATATTGTATATATAAAATATATACTTATCTCATAAATGATAAAATATTTTTTCTTTCTTTTATTTTTAATGTGAGTAAATGTATGCATCATTGCTAGGAACATAGTAAATACCATCTTCATTAACTATTTAAGTAATTTTTCATTCAAAAAAATTCATGAAATGATATAAAAATATATATAATGAAAAAATATGATAAATATTTAATAATTATTTTCATAATGATTATAGAACCATGATCTTTTTACTAAAGTCATCTCGTCGATGTAATTTGGAGATTATAAACCAAACATCATGAAAATTCCCAACACAATCTTTATTGTTTTAGTAACTCTAAATGGAAATATAATAAATGAAATAAAATTGATAATAATATGGGAATAAAAAAAACTTTTATTAATAAATTAATGAATTAAAATGGTTTTCCTATATTTGATTTATGGATTGTCAGTGTCAATTTATACATGAGGTAAATGAATTTTATTTAATAATGTTGTTATGAATTTTTTATATCAAATATTTAATTATATTTTAAGGATCATTTACATTTTTCATGATTTATATTAATTTGTAATCATGGTTTTAAAATTAAAAATTTAATTTTTATTAAAATCAGTATATTGTATTAAAAATTGAACATTTCTAAATCCTTCAGAGGTGTTGTTTTAATAATTTTACAAAATTGGAAAAAAGAATATTTTTAACAAATATGACATCAATGATCATTACTACTATTATATCATATATAAATTATCATGAATCCCTTATTTAGTTCCCTGGATATTTTCAATGAAATTATTTTTCTCAATATTTTGTCAATTTTTAATTTAATTTTCTTTCATGGGGAAATTCGTTGAAATTTTTTTACGATATAAATAAAATCCATATTTATTATAAGATTGAATTCAAATTTCAATGGGTTTTATGATCAATTTTCTATCAATAAGTGTCTTATATTTGATATAGTAATAAAAATTTTATATTAATGATGTGTGAGTCTGATATAGATATCCTGAATTATGAGCTCGATATAGTTCTCCAATGCATTAGGTAATTGAATAGAATTTATTTATGATAGATTATTCCTAACAGATATGGGATTTATCTGAATAGGTGATTCCATTTTAATGGTCATTTTATGATTTTATATAAAGATAATATCATATATAACTAATATGACATGATTTATAATGTTTTAAAGTGGAATAATTATATTTAAAAATACAGGGAAATGTGATTAATTTTTCGCTTTTTAAAAAAGGTGGAAGGACTGATCATATAGAATAGTATTCATGAATTTTATTTCTCCTAGAAAACCCAAGATTATTATTAATTTTACATAAATAATGATTATGAAATTTTTTTATAAAATTATACATAAGTTATGATGATTCATTTGATATGAAAAAAAATTCATGTAATGTTTGTATTATGTGATGGAAATCATCTTTTGGATTACCCATGAATTCAAATGGGCTAATGGGTATCATTCATTATATAACACTTACTGAGATTTATTTTCCTCCTTTCACATTACCAAATTATTTTTTTACAATGATTATGGATAGATAGAATCACTGATACTATTGCAGTTATAAATATAGTGTTTCCATAGAAATGAATATCTGTCTTTATAATAAACATATTTTTGTGTAAAATCAAAATTCTTATGAAATTTCTACTTTTTCTATTTTTATCATGCCTAATTCACAAAAAAAAAGTAATTATAAATGTTCTAAAAATGTATTAATATGATATGTTTTTTTATAAATTAATTATTTATTGATTTATTAAGATATATTTCATTATATAGGTAATTATAATATATGATAAAAATAACTAAAAGAATATTTAATTATGTATATTAATAGATAACACCAAAATTTATGATCATTATATAGTAATCCATTGATACTAAAAAATAAAACCTTTACTGTTCATCAATGAATTAGGCTTCATATAAGGTTATAAAACTCTAATTTGATGTAATTATGAGCTTATTGGTTGTTATAAAAAATCTATTACATTACCATTAATGGATTGTTGAAGATTAAATTATGGATATTAAGGTAAATCCACTTCACTATTATGGAACTACTATAAAAATAAAATTAAAACCACCATTTTTAAATTTAGGTAAAAAATATGTATTAAATATTTTTAGTAAATAATTACCATAAAAAAAGTATAACTAATTAATGTTATGAAATAATAAATTATGAATTTAGCATATAAGATGTTAATCCACTTCGGCATAAATAGTAAGTAACAGTTAGAGTTTCATTTCTAAATATTTCACAACATGATTCATATATATTATTATACACAATATTCTATTTAAAATATTATATATACTAAAGAATTAAAATTCTATATCATGATAATCTCATTATTATTTGAATTAAATTCCCTATTTTTTCATATATATTGGTTTATTGATTCAATAATTTATAATGTCGATAGGGATTTCATAAATCAAACTTTTTCGTTTCAGTTATAAGATTTCATCAAAAAGATTCATATGTTCACTAAATTTTTAATTTTTAATTTTTTTATACCATATATATTTTCTACATATTTTTGTGAATTTATATACACATCCATGATTTCTTTTTTATTTTATCTTTTACTATAAACACAAATATATACCATTTCAATTTAGTCCCATAACTATTACTTTTACATCAATGATTAGAAACTGATTTCTTCTATACAATTTATTAACCATTTTTTAACTTCCAACTCAATTTTCAAAAAATATTTATCATTAATGGAGTAAAGTCTCTTATTTCACCCGCTATTTTTCATTATTATATTTTTAATTTGGGTTATCATGTTTATTTGTCAATTTATTTAACATTATATGTAATATTATATGAAGTAGATGTGATATGAAACCCAATATCATTAAAACATGATTTTATTCTTTTAATGGTGAATAAATTTTATTTTAATTTTTTAAGAAACAAATATTTATTTTCATAAATAATTTTTGAAAAGTTAATGGTTATCATATATTCAATTAATGAATCCCAATTTGGTAATGGTTCATTATGGCGTGGTTGGAGAATCTTATTCATGAGGAGCTCATAAAAAACATTATTATTTTTTTCATACAATATTAAACATAAATTAATGGTTTAACTATTTTAAACATAAATGAAATTATTCTTCAGTATATTTTTGTTTCATGTAAGTGTTTCTAATGGTGGTGTCACTAACGAATGTATTTTTTCTTTGTGTTAATTTTTATGGGACATGTGAATGATTTTAGGCACTTAGTTCTTAAATTAATATAATTTAAGGAGTAAGATAAATGTTTTAAAAACCATGTTATTGATATTCTGTTTTCAGGCTGTTATTTTATGTCATTATGTTCATATTTCATGTCTATTGAAGAAAATTTTCTTATTATCAGGAATGATGAAATGATATTAATATTATTATCTTGTTGGATTATTTTTTATATAAAATCATCCTCATTGAAAATTTGATCCATCCCTTATTGAACATTTGGGGTATCCCCTTTCCATTTTTATATCAAAGGTTATTTAGTTCGGTTTTTTTCAAATGATACATCTCAATAATTCTGTGTTATACTGAACATATAAAGAACAATTCATGAGTACTATAAATGATTTTCTTATGTAGATTATCCCCTAATACAATCGTCATTTAGTATTTTTTTATATGTAATGTCTATTCAAGTATAATACCGACCTAAATGTGTCAATTTAGATTGGGTCAACATGACTAATAAAAATAATTATAAACAAAATGTTAATAATTCAATCCATGAAAAAGTTTAAAAAGTCCTCACAGCCTCATATATCGACATCATTACAAATTGGTATGCATACACATAACATATAGGATTGAATTAATTATGAGAACTAACAATGCATCGGGGGAATATAGGCCTCATCCACCACATATATTTTTCATTAAATTCTTTATATTAAAAAAATAAGTAAAAATATAATACATAATAAAGTATATTTTAAAATAAATTAAAACTATATAGAATACACAATACCTATTGTCAAATATTCCCTAAAACAAAATAATATTATCATATATGAAGATAAAAATATAAATGGAACAAAAAAATATAAATATTTTTTATGATTCCATAGATGGATAATAAGATATCATTTGTGATAAATTTTCTCAATATTATTTATATAAATAGGGTGTATTTAGTGTATAGAGTAAGGTTTATAAGACTATTTAAATAGTATAAATAATGCATAATAAAATTTTCAGAGTATAAAACATTAATGTGATAAAGAAAATAAAAACACTAAAAAATCAATGATTTTATATAATTTCATGTCTTTTATATGAGGATGTGGGAAATATAAGTGAAACTCTCGAAACAACATTGTTAAATCCTTCATAATAATGTTTAAAAAATTGATTTAAAAGATACATGATAATGAATATTCACAATATTTCATGAATAATTTTAAATAATTTTATCTATTATAATTTGCATGATTTGGATCATGGAAATAATCTATACAAACATAATAAAATTTGGTGTGGAAGATGTAAATATAAATTAGTGGAATAAAATCCTTTTCATTTAATTTATGAAAATATTATCTTTTTCAAGTGAATAATTCATAAATTAATTGGTAGAGAAAATAAAATTGAAAACACATAAATTGAATGATAAAAACCAAAATAAAGATGAACATTCCGGATGTAAGGTATTTTAACTCTTGTAGAAATAATTTAAAAATATTATATTCACATAATGATGTAAACTATCAAAAATTTATTTTTAAAAAAATTAAATATAATCATTTTGATGTTCTGAATAGAGATTCAATATTTATAAAAATATGAAATTAGATAAAATTAATATATATATTAAAAAATTTTCGAATCTAAATTCGAAATTTTGAAATGAATGTGAAAGGTTGTTGACAAAAAATTATAAACGAAGTGAAATATTCTTTAAAACGTACTCTTGGTGGTTTTTAGAAATAGAGAAAGGAAAAAGAAAATATTACATGGGAACAATATATTAATAATAATTAATACAATATATATGTTATTATGGTGAAAATATTATATATTTAAAATATTTGTAATTTATAATAAAACAATCTAGAACAAATGTGATGCTATAACAAATCTGATCGTTGGATACATTGAAAAGAAATAATGTTAGGCCGAGATATTAATCAATAAATATACCATATTGCATGAAATTATTTTTCAATTTATATTCATGGGTCTGTATGTTCTCCATAAAAGATAAAAATATTGAAAAATGTGAAACAAGTCAAACGAAAAAAATTCTATAAACTGTTAAAAATATATTAAAATTTGAATAGAAACATTGTGAAAAACGGATGTGAAATGGGACATTAAAACCCATTTTAAATTATTTTACCTATATATAATAATTAATTATTGATTCATATTCACAAAAAAAATTGAAATTTGTGAGTAATTAGAAACAACTATCTAAAATGAATATTTATGATTTCAAACACTTACCTTGGATTTCTATTTGATTGGACATATCTATAATTCGCATATAAAAAATTATATTTATAATTTATCTATATCAAATCCACATTTATATCTATTATGATTATAATCATTCTATACCAAACTTATTTAATCCCATTTCATATTATTCTTTTATTAAAATGGAAGTTATTTAATTGTTAAATATCTTGAATATAATTCATGTTTTTATTTGGTAGTTCCAGTACATGATCATTTTAAAGAGTTTAATCTCCACCAAAATTTTAATCATGAGATATATATATTATATAAATAGTAAAAAACATTTATAAAAATACATTTAATGTGTATATGAAAAATTTATTACATCATTCATTGAGGTTGTCCTCTATATGATAATATGTAATATATTTTAAATATTGAATTGATTAGAATAAATGATTGTATATGATGATTTACCAATACATAACCATGATTATTTTGTAAATATTAAATTTAATTATTTTATAAATATATATAACCATCAATGTTATTCATTAATGGTAAATTATTTACAAATCATTAATATGATTTAGTATGAACATAGACGTGAGATATTTTACATTATTTTAAGAGATTGGATGAAAAGAAATTAGATTATTATTATATAAAAATTTTTATTACAGCATGATCATAGGTATTTCAATGTTTGAGAGTGGTTTATAATTGGGGTTTACCAATAGGATTCCATATGTCAGTGGTGGAGAATAATTATTTTTAGAGAAAATAGGATAGTTTCTTATTTTATATCACTATTTTGTATAATGTTGTTTTATATCTCAATGAGGATCTAGTAGAATCTGTCGTGGTTTTAGCATGGTTATTCAATCTGTGAAACATTCCATGGACTCTATGTGGGTGTCTGGGTAGGTATCCCGAGATATCACATTCATGAGAATGATTATCCAAAACAATATGAATCAAACCAGTTAACCTTCTAGTATGTTTTTTAATTGTCCTTGGGCCAATACTGGGTGGAACATAATTTTTCTAATCATATGGCATATCTAGGTTCCTCCATTCATACCGTTAAAAATATTGGATTTACTTCCTTTCCATTGGTCATTTTTATACCTCATCACATATTAATTTCTATTATTCTCAACCTAATCCTTCTTAAGAAGTATTTTGGAATTCCCATTAGATTAAATATCACATTTCATCTATATTGGGTGATGTTTTTGACTTATGTTCCATTTTTTATCCCTTTTACACTCATCTTCTTATATCCCCTCTTGATATCATCGAATCCTTTCACATTTTAATGGGAACAGTTTGAGGTTTATTAATATATGTGGTTTCATAGTTTTTTTATTATGTTTATTTTCAATTTACTCTCATTAGGACAAAATATTCTCAGTCTAAATGTATTTTTAAGGTTACTACTTTTCCTCCATTTGTGAGTTATTGTATCTATATAAAAGTTTAAATTCAATTATGAAATTATTTTATTATAAAATTCATTCTTTTTATAAAAGTGCTACATTTGAAATAAATGTGGATAATATTTATGATATCAAAGTATTTAGAGTGTTTTCCTTTAAAAATTGATTTAATAATAGTATGGGATCGATAAAATATATTATTTATTAATAATTTTTTCAAAAGGGTATTTTTAGGCATATAAGTGGTAATTATTATCTATGAAAATTTATTATTAACATTCACCATAGTTTTCAAATGGTTTTGGTAAACCATACCACCTTTGGATCCTATGCCTAATTTTTAAATGGATGTATGTTATATTACTGTCCATGATACCTGTAGAGAATTGATATCAATAGCCAATAGACTAACTAAGTATTATTAGGATTCATGTTACAATATGAATAGTGTTCTTTATACACATTAGTAGTTATTCCCATAAGCATGATGCAAATCATTTGGTGTTAGTGATTCTTAGTTTTACATGTGAGGGTATACTTTAGTGTGTATTACTCACTTGATTGTATTATTATGCATATATTATTATTTATTAAAACACACTCTTATATTCAATCATGTATTTTTCAAATTAATTGAATTTGTGAATATGAATAGAGTTTATGAAAAACCATAAGATTATTTATAAAAATCTTTTATCATCAATACATTCTCTATAAATTTTATTTTGTAATAAAATCAAGGGAAATCATTATCATGGTATTAGACTATTAAATGATTATTTGGTGATAGACTTATGGGATTTTGTGTCATGTTATACATTATCCTTTGGGATTTTAGATGTTTTTTTGAATTACTTAAAGGGTAGTGTTTCATGTTGATCATCAACATCCATTGGTTGTTATCACATTCACAGAGTGATATATTCTTATTGATTGATAGTGAGATAGAGAATCATTTTTGTCTTATGTTATTTATTATCTCATTGGATATACATTTATGGTAAATTAAAAAATGTTTTCAAATTCATTATGAAGCCAAATGTGTAACTACACTACCTGGGGTTTAATTAGGATCCTTGTTAGACATTATTTAGTTCTTTAGGTAGCCATGCAATAGTTGGCTAATAGTTTTTAGCCAGGTCACATATGTGTTAAGATTTGAGTTATCTTGGGTGGTCAATAATATATACCTAGATTATGACTCGTTGTTTGAGGTTATTTAAAATAACCAGAATATTGGTTTACTGTAAGGAACACATTCCTTGTTAAGGTCCTCTTGTTATTATAGAGAATCCAAGATTGATGTAAATTATTAAAATCTAAAGGCTGATATTTATAATTCATGGAGTTGTTTATTTTTTGTGGAATTTATTTATGAATGATTTGATATTATTATTTAGTTTTGGAAAATTATTCCTTAAGGTGATCATCTAAATCAGTGTGAGTAAGATATGAGAAGAGTTCCATAATTAAATTCTCCTGTGGAATCTTTTTTATTGAAGTAGTGACCTACACTATTCAGATGCCAGTTGGTGTGGGAATTGGAAATGTGGGATGAGTGGTGGATCATATAGTAGAGTATTCTTATTTGAATTCAAATGGTACCAATGGTTAAAAGGGACTACAAGATTAATAAAATTGGATTATGAATATGAATATGTTCATCCATTTTATGAAAACACCAAATATCTCTATGGTGGGGTTTTCCACAAATACTCTTGACATGTAATGAAGATGTTGGTTAGATTATATCATTCATGATTTGTTTCAAAATTATCATACCTTAGTAAATTTCATGAAACTATTTAGATAATTGTCTTATGATGAACCTTTTTGAGTGTAAAATATTTTTGAATTTATGACCTTTGATTAATGGGAGTATAAAATTTTAGGGTATTATAATCAATTCCCTTAGTTATTTGAACCAGAACCTAATCAACATAATAATTATTACATTAATTCTCATTGTTGTAAGATGGGTTTCATGTATGATATTCAGTCGATGTTGATTCCGAAATGCCTTTCAACCATTTTTGTGGTATTTAATAAAGGGACTATGGATAAGGTATACATATCATGGAAAATGAGTTTAGGTGGATCTTTAGTTTTTGTGGGTATTAGATGTGGTGTGTCTTATACCAATATGAGGATAAAGAATCATATATAGTATTTAGAGATGCCTATTTTAGGGGAATCTTCCAGAAAATAGCATACTATTTTCTATCATTTTAGAAGGCATGTTCATTTGAAGTATATTTCAACGGATAAGCATAGAACGTATCAGCTATATGGACAATCATGTAATGTAAACAATTTTTGTGCAAGTTTATACTGAGTATGTGTGGTTGGATCTATTCTCACTAATGGTGTATTTTTTTATTATAATAAAACTAATATAGATGGGTCCTATCCTAATTCTATGGGGGGTGTTCAGGAGGCCTGAAATCTTAGGGTGTAACTGAGACCAGATGATAGTATACTACATGGTATGCACTAGAGGAAACTGAAGAAGTACAAAATACTTTTGTAGGAATAATTATTATTTCATCCTCGGTAGTACAATCCAGGAATAATATAGGTGTTATAAAATATTTTATATAATAAATTTTGACTTAGGAGTTGGGGTTATGTTTGGATTTTTTTTTCTTTTTCTATATTTATACACCATTCAGAAAGAGGTACGAATAAGGTTTTTAATGTACAACATGTCAGGCGAAAATATATAATATTGAGGTGGATTGGGACTTCTTATTCCTCAAACATGAAAACTTATACATTATTACTTGATGTATTTGATAATCTTTATTAAGGGCCAGATCGACTATTATCATTACCATGTTAATTTATTATCTTATGATTCAAAATATCATGTCATTATAGATATTTGGTATTTTATTTCTGATCTATTAGGGGTTTTTATTCATCTTATTAAATTTATCATAAGAAATTTTCACAATTATTTTTTAGTACAAATTTTCAAATTTTATTTTCCTACTTCCGGTCATGGTGAATGAATATTATGATCTCCTTATTAATATTTTTTGTTACAACTATAGGGATAATTAATGTTAAATATTGATACACTTCTTGGTTTGATTCTAATTCTTGTTCCCACATAAAATATGGAACCAAATGAGTAAGATGAACATTAGGACCACCTTGCAGATAATGAAGAATAGGTATTTATTCCCCCAATAGTATCTCCTTGTTCATCAACATTCCTCTTAATTATAATGGAATTTGGATGTCCCTAACATTGCATTGATCGTCAAATGATAAATTAGGTTTATTTGAGATACATGTTTCTATTTTGATGAATTTATCATATCAATGATAACTCGTAAAGGTTAATTTTCTTAAAATGATTTAGTTCTTTTCATATTTTAAAAAATTGTGGGTTTGAGAACAAGATATACCAAAAATTGAAATAAAGAGCCATAATGTGAATTTTTCATTTACATTCATACAATTCCAAAATAAAAATACTCATACTATATTTGTGGAATTGAAAAAAACAAAATTTTCACTTGTATTTGGGCTGAATTATTATTTTGTTCATCGATGATATTTTTTTTCACTGTAGTTTAGAGGAGGTACATAATGATCATTTTGATTACATCTATATAATTTTGAAATAACACCACATATGTGGTAATAATTCCTAATGTGAATATTTGATCCATGAAGTGATGTTTGTACGACATTTTATTTATAATAGTTCCATTTTTTTAGATACTAAAATGATTCATGGGTTGATATCGTGGGAGAAAACATTAATTTTTTTGAGATCCAAAGCTATTCAGTTTATCTCATTATTATAGGAGATATTGTTTTGAATTATCTATGATTGAATTATTTGTGTGATTTTATCCTAAAAGGATATTATATTTTAATTAAATAATAATTTAAAGAGATATTGTATTGGACTGAATAAATGATTTTAATTAACTCCAGTTTTGATTCTTTTGGAAAAGGGTTCATGTTATGATGTTCTTCTGGATTCTTTAGTAATGATGTAAAGTGTGTGTCTTGAATTAAGGAAAATAGTTTCTTGATTATGGCTATCAAAAATTATATCCATATGAGAAGAAGTATCTAAATCATGATATAGGGTTGGCTTACAATATGAATTCACTCAAGAGTTACTGTCATAAAATCATTAGACAGTAGTTCACAATATATTCTTAACATTAATGAAGGTAAAATATTTCACTCAAAGGGATATGAACATATAATAGATGAATTTGGTTCTGTATTATTATATTTTTTAATTAGATATATTTTGATACACATGAGAAATATAATCTGATCACTGATGAATTTAAAATGAAATTAACCACTCAATCCATGATAATATATATATATGAGTGGTCCCTAATGATATTTATTTTACTAATATGGTCTTTTAAATAGAATTGGTTTTTTAGAAGGTGATAATATACTCAGTGAAGGATGTATAATCATTTGAAGAGAGGGTCCTCCATTAACAATAATTTCACAATGATTTAAAATAGTTTATTAAAATTTAAAATTGGATGGGGGTATTAATGGAGTTTGGTCTTTTTCTCTAGTGGATTTATTTGTTTATATGCTATGTCAGTTTTTCTTAAAACTCTGATGTTGGAAATAACTGATTATGGGCACCAATCCATTTGGTTTATATACACTTTGACTAACATGATGCATCATGAAATGATATTTTATTATTTGAGGATTAGTATGTGGTGGTCTATTATATCTAGGTTCTTCACAAGTCGTATAATTATAGAAAATAACAAGAGTCTTTGTGGTTTGATGAAATATTTTACCATTATTTTGTCGAAGTGGAAATAATTTCCATGGACTTCATCAATGTTTTTATTTTTAATCCAAGTGTTATGTAATTAATTTATGCAATCATTAAATTAGTAATGATATTTTCTCATTTCCACATTGTCATGGAGATGATTAAGGTTGAGTTTCTCGAGAAAGTTTATGTTTGAGTGGTTTTATTATTTGTTGGAGTTCCCAATTAGATTGTTTATATCTAAGTATACCTATTCACATATATGTTTTAGAGTGATTTATATGACCTCAATTGTTACCAATTAATCTTATAATTTTCATATCATACACAACTGGATGGTAATAATGAGAAATGTAATAAAATTTGAGAGGATTTTTTCCAATCTGGTGTTCTTGATTTTTTTGTTCCAATGAAAATCACATTAATCTGGTTGAAGTTTCCAATAAAAATGGTTATCATAATTTGATTAATATTAAACCCTTATAAGTATTTTAATGGAATTCATGTACATAGCCCTTGTTTTTTAAATAGTTGGAAGAGCAGTCCTTGGTCTGGTAGATCCTTGTTTAGGTGAAAGGACAAAGGGTATAATTGATCTATAAAACAGTGGTCAAGGAATGAATTAATAAAAATTATTTTTCTTACCATCTATAATGGATTCTAGATTTTTATATTTGTGAGGAGTACCTCATATAGGTTCTACCTTACTTTTTATGTCATCTTTTTAATATGAAAACTACTTCTAAGGGAATGATATATCTCCCCATTGAATTCCTTATACAATATGGAATAGGGGAATATATATTTTTCTCATAATCTCATTTTACATAAATTCATGAAGTGTTTCATACTTTCTAAATGAGTAGGTTCCAAAAATACCATTACTATGTGATCAAATTATTGTATATTGATGTTATGGCCATTTCCTTTGTGTTTCAGAATCAAGGTTAGATTATATAAAAGCAATATGGATATCTTAATTTAAAAAAACACCATTTATTAGTATAGTATACTGACCCTAAATTTTTAATGTATTAATATTAAATAATTTTAATGAAAACAAGATAATAACGAAAAATATACCTGGATTAAAAGGTTTAATGTCTTCTCAAAATTAATACCATAAATAAATTTTACGGAATAAAACATTAACATTTATTTGATTCCATCTTCTATAGCTTCTAATTTCCCCATGTTTTTTCGATTGTAAATTTATTCACATGAATATATACATAAAAGGAATGGGTGAGATAAAATAATAGTAAAGGGATGAATAAGATTCATGATACATTGATGTTCATAATCATCATAATGACATCATCAGTATAGTCATTAGTTCAATAATAAAATAATGGAATATAATATGGGAGTGAATAAAAATGAAACATCATGCCTTAATGGTCAAATACAACCCATAGTTGTGAAAACATTCAGCATAATGTTCATGTAAATTTCACATGTTCTCATGAGATACATCACATTTCCCATTTCATTCACGTGCTATGTAATTTCAGGTACACCCATCACATCATAAAATTTACAAAATCATGCATTCCACAAAGAAAATATATCAATCTTGGACATACATAACCCTTGGAATGGAAGAAGTTTAATTTCATAAATCATAAAATCAGGTATATACTTTGGGTTTCTCAATTGACTGAGGGAATAACAAACATGGTAAAAGAATCATCAAAATTTAGTGAACATGAAACAATCTAAAGAGAAGTAAATAGTTTATTTTTAGAAATAATGTTTCTTTTGGAAAACATTGTGACTAATATAAACTCAATTTAAAATAATTTTTAAACCACAAATAGAAAAGATAAAAAAAATTATGTCTATAAATCATTAAATGAATATACATACTAAACTTTTTTGGAAATAAGGAAAACAACATGAAATAAAGTGGGGGTTGACAATCCAATTTTATTATATCCAGAGAATTTATTCTCTTTAATATCATGAATAATAAAATTAAATAAGTTAATTAATGAATAACCATATTACAAATATTTTTTGTTCCTTAATATTTTATTATGTCATTTTTTACTAGTATAATGAGGTATATAGCTCAATATATTCAATTTTGAGAAATAATTTTCTTGGTTTTCATGATCAGTTTTCTTATATTTGTGTATAAGAGTTCATGTAAAAAAATAATATTTATCCAGAATTGATGTTATAATTTATTAATGTACATAAAAATAAATACACGATCATACATATAATTTTTTATATTTTATTAGGATTAATCATTTTAAAAATAGTTAAGGAAAATGATTTAATTTAATTGTTATATTTTATGACCATTATGAAATCATATAATTTCATTAAATATAATGTTTATATGTTACTTATTGAAAATTATATTACATATAATATGAATAAAAAATATTATATAACCATAATTATGGGTTTTTGACAATCCTTGAGGCGGTATTGATAAATGAAAATGCATCATCAAAGGTGGTTGTAAATATATACACCACGCACAAAATTTTCATATTAAGCGTAAAATGGAAAATGTAAGAGGATAAGAAATGTATTATTACATTAAAATAATAAAATTACACTATATTAATGATAAATAAGATATTATACCACTTAGATAAGTAGAGCCGAGGATAGGGTATGAAAAATATTGAAAATAAAATCAATGTAAATGAAAAGGGTATAGGAATTTACCTCTCAAATCTAGCTCATTGAGAGACTCGTAATGGAAATGGGTTGGTAAATTATATAAGAACAATGTCTATTGATCATGGGGGAAGGGGTTTTGGAAATTATTGGGTATAACATGGTCAAGCATCAGGTCTTGGAAGGTGTGAGGATACGAGGTTGTGAGGGGTTATATTTATAGGGGAGGACAGGGGTGTTGTCCCATTATATTACTCATTAGATTATTATTTGGGCATAATACTATGAATATATTAACAATTATCCCAAATTAGTTTATAATATTTAATTATAAATAGGAATTTTGGGCTTATATCATCCATACATCATCTATTCATCAATAATTTTGTTTATTTAGATTTTATTATAAATTATTATATTTTAAATTTCCCAAAGAATTATTGGTTTTATAAGAATAACATAAATTTTCCCTAAACATTTTTTGGCATATATAATTTAAAAATTAACTCTATTTCATTAAAGTAAGTTCATAATGATGATAAATTTAATTATTATTCTAAATTTTCATTTACATGTGAAATACTCTTTTTAAAATTATATATGATTTGGTATGCTTTGAAAAATTAATTAGATTATGTTAAAATTATCATAAGTAAATAGGACAAAAAATTGTTAATTTATGAATATGTTTTATGAAAATAAATTTCCTCTATAAAAAAATATTATAATTATATAATTATAAATAAACATTTATGTTTTAAAAAAACTATCGACACTTAACTAGTAATTTGTTAAATATTTATGTTCATATAATATAATATAATTATATCATATTACCATTTATATGATAATAATTTTTTTATTATACATTCATATATGAGGTTAATATTCTATTCGCTAAATTAATATTCATATAGGTCATGTTACTAGTCAAAGGGCCATGTTACTATTAAATCGTTATTTGTTACTTAATTTTTTGAATACATATTATTTATTTAATTATAAATTTATAATTTTTCTATTGTGTTATTAATGTTATATATTGAGATTTAAAATTTATGGAATAATTATTATAAGGGTGTTTCAATTGATAAAAATTTTGGTCCATGAAATTAGTCCCCCCTTATGAAATTTCACCATGGATTTTTTTTGACATTCAATAGTAATATATATTTAGGATACTTCTCCTTCAACGCATCCTTCAGTTCCCATGTTTATTCTTCTTACATATTTTACAACCATACTACTTTTAATAGGTTACTAGTCATGTTGACTTGAACTTTATCTCTACGATCCAAGATCTACCGTAGCAGATCCTCATTAAAGATATCATTTTCCAATTGTAACACCTCTAGATTATGATCATGTGATGGATCTGGTTTGTACTCCCTCAAGAAAAATACTTGGAATACATTGTGAACTTAATTGATGGTATGTGGAAGGTCCAGTAAATAAACTACACCTTCAACATGATCTCAAATCATGAAGGGGATGATATACCTAGGACATATATTTCCATTCTTCACAAATCTCATGATCTTATTCCATGGATAAATGGGGAGTAATAGTATGTTTCTAATATTAAATTCTCAGTACCGTTAATGATTTTCTACATATATCTTATACCAACATTGAGATTCCTTTATTTTTTCCCATGTTTTTTGTTTACCTTTTACACCATTTCATTGTCCATTTCATGTCCTAAAATATTATGTTTAGCTATTTCATCCCAAAATGCAGGTGTTATCCATATTTTCAAATAAAGGGTTCCTCATGGATCCATTTTCATGAGAGAGTAGAAATTTTAATCCAAAGAGAACTCAAATAAAGGCACATGTCTCTCGCACCCCCCATTTAATTTCATATTACAGTCCCTCAATATGTATTCTAGTTTATGAATATTACTCTTAGACTAGCCATCAGTTTGTGGAAAATATGATTTAATAATGTTTAGTATAGTGTTAAGATCATCATGGAGACTTTTTCAGAACATGTTGGTGAAACTTACATCATGGATGAATAAAATAGTTAGTCGTATTCCATCTATCATTACCACAAAAATTTTTTATATCCATGCAAGATGAAATAGTGAGAGGAACTCTTGACATTGAATAATTCTATCTAGCATTAAAGAATGATCCATAAAAACCCATATATAATTATTTCCTATGCATATATTTGTATGTTTAGTGATAAATTCCATAGTGATGTATTCATATTTCCATGTTTATATGGGTAATGGTTGAATTATCCCCTTATAATATTTCATTTAATCCTTAAATTTCTGATATACAAGTTACATTGATGTATATTTTGGGATCTCCAAGATAATATTTTCCCCCCAATAGTTCTATCAAAGATATCAATACATATTTTTGATCCCACGGTGGGTAGAGAATGTTGACCTATTTGTGTCATTTAGAAACTCTTTCCTTATCTACATATCATATGATACACATAGTGATGAACCAAATATTTTAATTAATTCCTCATAAATTTTAAATAATTAATATTTCCCCTTTCTCATATCTTCCACATTATTTTGAATTTCCACTTCATTTCTTTTATAATCCTTTATTTTCTCTATGTGGGATGGTTGGTCAATGATTTGATAAATGATTTGTTAAGTTTCATTCTTAATGATTCACATTTATATCCTATGAAAATAATTAAATAATGGAGCCTTATAAATTCACATCATTGATAATATTTTATGATTTTTTATACATAGAGAATCCACCACTTTATTCCCTTTTATAGGATAGTTAGGGATTGAGAAATCATAACACATATCCTCATAGGTATAATGTTGCAAAGGGCTCAATGAAAATATCACATCTCCCAGCTCCAAATCCTGAATGGGATAGTTCTTTTCATGAATTATCAACATCTTCAGGGACTAGGAAATAAAATTATCATTTTTTATTAGTAAACTACATAATCTATTATTTGAATCATTTTTGTATATCATAATGTGTTCCCCACATGACATTATTTTGAGAACTATTCTGGTGGTAATCCTATTTTTATCTCTTTGGATCAATCTTCACATTTAGTGATCCTAAAAAACGTTAATCCCTTTCATGTATTCTTGGTTTTTGCATTTTAAAATCCTGGAAATGTCTTAAAAAATCACTGTTAATAACCTTATAGATCAAATAAACTATATATAGTTGTTACATATGTTGGCTTGGGACACTCTTTGATTGTATTTTTCTTGGAAGGGTATCCAATATTCCTCTAATACTGATATCAAGCCCCAAGAATGATACATACTCCATCCATAATGCTCATTTACTAGAATTTTTGTAAATTTTATCCCTTTGAAAATTATTTCACACAATATTCAATTGATTCTCATGTTCACCCTATTTGTTGGAAAATAAAAATATAATCAATAAATACTAAAACACATTTTATCGAGGTAATATAAAAATTCAATTTTTATTATGTCCATAAATATTAATATAGAATTAGTGATTACAAAAGGAATCATGATGGACTAACATTTTAATTTCCTCATTCTAATGTCATTCTTGGGATTATCTTCATTCGTCGCCATTTAATTAGTCATATCCTTACTGAATGTCCACTATAGAAAAAAATATATACCCAAATAGTTGATTGAAGATTACTTCTATCTGTGGAAGGAGATATATGTTATTTATCATGAATTTGATAATATCTGGGCAATAAGTGTAGTGGTGCATTTGTCCAGTCTTCATCATAATGAAGTGGACTAGTGCACCCCATGATGTAGCACATAAGCATATTAAACCCTTATCTTGATTATAATCTTACAACTTCATAAGTGCCTCTAACATAATGTTGGCTATTATATAAGGGGTCTCTAATTTTTTCAAATATACAAGAATATGTAAAATAGAGAAATTAACCTCTTAGTTAAGGAGAAAATTATGAAATTATTTTGGGAATACATCAGTATAGTCCCTAACAATGGGAAAATAGTTGATCATGATTCTCTCCTTTTTCATAATCATTTGAGATAGTTATTTGTACACATAAAGAAATAATATCCACCCATGAGAATATGAATTAGAAGAATATTTGTCATCATCCTTACATATGTAGATAATTGGAGGATACCAATAGATGTGGAGAGTGATTTTTCTTTCCAAACAGTTGATGAAGGATTGGTATAAATACATCAAATCTATTTCCCAAAAAGCATCTAACTCCACCAAAGGATGTAATATAATATTTTATGAGAGGATCAATCCCAAAAAATTAACTAGGTATGAGTCATATTCTATAGATGTAATAATTACATCATTTTCAATTATCACAAAAAACCAATCAACTATATCTGGAGGTGGTGTTTTAATAGTCCTACTAAACATGCATGATATTAAAGAATGCATAAAACTAGATTCAACTAGTGTTTTTTATATTATTTAATGAATTATCACCATATATTTCACAAAATCACTATTGAGATCCACCTTAAGAATAGTTAAGGAATAATCCATCCATTAATCCTTTAGCTTTGGTTGTTTAAGATGATGATTACCATTTACAACTTGGGGATATGTGAAATGTCTTGCAATGCGCCCTTTCTACCTCTAGTTGAAGAATTAAACCCTAGGTGGTTCTATTATTTCTTCCATTATATCATCCTGCATATTTATGACTATTTATATTTATGAGCTCGATGGCCTTCTCTCATAAACATAATTTATTTTACAATCCCTTTTAATCCGTTACCATGATGCTTCTTCACACATTTTTGACATGTGAGTACTTTCATTTTCATTCCACATTTTTTCATTATACCCTCCATTTTGAAACTCTATATTTCATTCCTTATCACCATATCCGTGGGACCATTCTCAAATCTCTGTCACCAATTTAAGGGAACATTTAACTAAATCTTCATACCTCAAAAATTTTACAATTACTAGAACCTTTTTAAGGTATTTTTTAAAAAATAAATAATATATCTTCTTCAATAATTTTTTATAACAGAACCCAAAGAATACATTGAAATCCTTGTGAAATTTTCTTAATAGGCCATCACAGATTCACATTCCTTTTTCACCAACTCTATAAATACTCTATCAAAAATTACAGAAATATTCTAAGGGAAATACATGTTATGAAAAAACATATTAAGGTCATACCTCTTCATATATTAAATTTTTCCTGTCATGGGGTTTTTAATAAAAGGCAACCATTTATCGACCTCTCCATCAAGGCAATAAATAGAATGATTCACCATATCATTCTTAAAACTGTGGATCATAAAAAAGATCTTCTCTGTTGAGTTTACTCACTCTATCGGGACTAGTAGATCGATCGATACACTAAATGTTGGTGGTTTTGCTACAAAATAGACAAGATATCCAGTTTTTCCTCTTATTAGAAAGAGGATGTTTCACATTATTCAGGTTATTATTCATAGACTGAGATATATATGTTAGAATCATCATTATATTTTGATGTACATATGTCAAGGAATTGGAGACTTAATTTAGGAAATAGCTTAATTGACCCTCACATTAATTTTTAGCTTCGTTTTTCCTAGGTCTGACCTTTTTCTAAAATAGAAATGGTTTGAACAAATCATTACTCAATAGTTCATGAATATATAATTTATTCTATTCTACAATTAACACAAATCCGAAATGTTATGGTATCTCTATGTTTAAAATTTTCCTAAAAAAAGTCATCTTGGATTCATACTTATACAAATTCTCATATTATGGGGTTTTACTATGATTATATAATCATAATTTCCAAATTAACTAAACCATGAACTGGTATTAACTATACTGACCCGGATTTTACATACATGCATGTTACACAAATTTAATGATAAATAAAATAATAAAAGTACAAAACTTGGATAAAATTATTCACTTTTTTAGAATAATGAAGACTATAAATTACTTTTACAAAATAAAACGTAAAATTTTATTTAATTCCTTTTTATTTAGTATCTTATTGGCCCATGTGTTCTCTATAGTTGATGTTTTCAGATGAGTATATTCATAAATATATAGGGTGAGAAAATATCGTAGTAAGAGGATTATTAGGTGTCATGAAACAGGGGTGAGCATAATCATCATCATAAAATTATCATTATAACCCTGAGATTAATCATTACATAATTTCATGGAATTTGGTAATGCATAAAATTGAAATATCACGTCTTAGTAGTGAAATACCACACATTTTTGTTAACAACACTTGCATTAAGTTCGTGCATACTTCAGTTTTTCCCATGAGAAACATTTAATTAACCAATGAATTAGTGTTCTATAAAATTCTAGGTGCAAGAGTCACATCCTAAAATTTACATCCATTATATAATTTTTGGTTCACCCTTCGAATAATAAAATGTACATATTCACAAATTCCACATAGAACATATATTAATTTTTTACATAATATAATCCATGAAAGGAATTATATTCTTTTGATAAATCATACCTTGAAGAATAAATCTCGGGGAACCCAAAAGAAATATGGGAAAACATACTTCATAAAATAATCATCAATGATGAGTGAAGAAGAAATAATCTAAGAGAAGTAAAATGTGTGTTTTTAGAAAGAATAGTTCATTTCGAAAAAATTGCGATTAACATAAACTCAAGTAGAAACAATTTATTTCCCATAAAAGAAAAAGATAGAATAAATAAATTATATTTAATAATCATTAAATGGATATATATATATATATATATACTGATATTGGTGTGGATGTGGGAAAACCCATGGAAATGGAGTTTGGTTTGAGAGTACCCTTACCTTATGTTGGAGTGCATTCTTCTCTTAAATATCCAAGAAAATAAAATTAAATTCATTAATTACAAAATAAAGAACCATGTTAAACAATTATTTTAGTTATTATAATTTTATTAACAACAATATTTCAATATTTTTATCTATTGATTTTAATTTCATAGTTTATATGTGTTCATTTTGATGGTTTTCATGATCAAATTACTTTTATATGTCTATGGAAGTGCATGTATAATGTGAATAGTTATCCAAAATCAAAATTTTATGTTATTAATGAACATTTTTATGAATAAATGATATTATATATCGTTTTTTAATATTATTGGAGGATGAATAATTATATAAAATGTTGATGATAAATATTTAATTTATTTGGTAGGGTTTTCAACTATCATGAAATCATATCATTTTTTAAATTTTATATTTATATTTCATACAAAAAATAATATAACATACAATATGTATAATAAAATATTATATATCCATAATTATCTTATTATCACCATCCATGAAATAGATAGTGAAAAAAGGATATGTATTGTCCATGGTGGCGGTAAATTGCACTCGAGGGACGATATGTTCATTTTGAGAATAAATGGGAAAGGGAAGAGATTAGAAGATTAATTATTCCAAGAACATAATATTTCTTTATTTTAAAAATAATATTGTATTTATTATTGAATTTTAATATATGGAGTCTGGTATAGGATAAAAAATAAATTGAAATATAAAAAAATTTAAAACCAAAACATAGGGGATTTTACCTCTTGAATTTATTTTCAATGAGAACATACATATGGAAAAGGGATTGGTTTTTGGGTGAGACTATGTACTCTTGGACATTGGATTGTAGTTTCCAAATAGTATTGGGTATAACAAAGACATAATTTTGGGTATGGAAGATGTGAGGATAAGATGTGGGGAGAGGTTGTATATATAGTAATGAAAAGGGGTTTTCCCATTATTTTACTTATTAGATTATTATTTTGTCCCCAGAAAATGAATATATTGAACTATAACAATAAATATAATAAAATAATGATTAATAGTTTGATATTTTAGGCTTATATAATCCCTACATCATCTATTAGTCAATAATTCATGCACAAATAATTTATCATAAGATAACGAATTTTACGATTCACCAAATCCTGATATATTTTTTCAAAATATAAAAAAAATTGACTAACAATTTTATATGTGAAGAACTCAAAAATGAAATCTATTTTATGAAATTAATTTTCAATATATTAGAGTTTTATTATTTCTTTAAAATAATAATTTACATGGAAGGTATTGATTTTAATATTAGAAATTATTTTATAAAAAATTTAAAAAATATTTAAGGGCTCGTAAAAAAATCTTATAAAAATCAATAATAGAATTAAAATTTATGAATCTATTTTCTAAAAAATTCTTTTTAGGTAAATATATTAATTATAAAAATATAAATAACCATTTATGTTTTATAAAAAAATACTAACACTTAACAAATAATTTTTTATTATATTTATTTACTTTTACTATGATATAATTATATAATATTATCACATTTATGTTTCTTCTATTTTAATTATACTTTCATAGACAAGGTTAAAATTCTATTAATCAAATTACTATTCCATATTGGCATTTTATAATTCCAAGGGTCAGGTGACTATTCTATCATTATGGGTTCCTTAATTTCTAGAAACACTTCTTATTTCATTCATTATTCATTTCCAAAGATTATATTGCTTGATAATAGAGATTTTTTATGATTTATTTTTTATGAAATAATTATAAAAATGGATTTTCCACTAATTAAAATATTGGGTAATTATATTCTTCCCCCCTTATGAAATTTCACCATCGAAATTGAGTTCATCATAATATTGAGAAACAAATTGAGGGTGTTTCTCCATCACCACTTCCTCTAGTGACCATGTGGCCTCTTAGTACATATGGATCCATCATTGTAATTTGACTAGGTGAGTATTCATATTGTATAGAGAATTATATCTACACCCTAATATATTCAATTGATAATGCAAATAAAAGAGATCATTTTTCATATATACAAACTCTAGTTTCCGAACATGTGAAGGATTTGGTATATAATTCCTCAATAAGGATACATATAATACATCATGTATGTGAGACATGGTAGGTATAAGTTACAGCTGATAGGACACACCTCTAAAATTATTAATAACTTCAAAGGAGTTGTTGTACCTAAGAATAAACATTCCATTCACTCAGAACCCCTTGATCCACTTCCTTAGAGATATATTTATGAATACCATGTCTCCAGCTTTACACTCTCAGTCTCATTGATGATTTTATTTATATATATTCTATCTACTATAGGTATATATTATTTTTTTGAATGGATATAACTTTTCTATAATTTATTTTATCATTTGAGGTCATAGAATATTGCGTTCACTGACTTTCTCTAAACTTATGATTTTTATGTATGTTTTTTCAAACACAGATTCATATGGTTCCATTTGGATGCTTAAATGTTAATATTTGTTGTATGAGAGCTCAACCGTAGGATGATGTTGGTTTCATCCTCTTCTGAAATCTATTGAACATGCCCTTTAAATTTCTTCCATTGTCTGATTAATCTGCTTATATATCCCATTAGTTTGAGGATGAAATTTCTTATTAATGATTAACATAGTTTTTAGAGATTGTTGTAGAGGTTTCAAGAACATATAAGTTAATAATGTATCATTATTATATTTCAATCTATATTTTTCTTTCATGAAACCATAACACTTCTCTGATGTATATTTATAAATGTGAATCTTGATAGAAGTCCTCTTTAATTTTTTAAAAGAGATACATATTTCTAACCCAATCCACAATAGTCCTTATATAATTGTCACCTCTAGAAGTCTTTTGATGTTCGGTGATAATGTCCATGGTGATTTCCTCTCATTTCCATGTTTTTATGGGTAATGGTTTAAGTATCCCCTTAAAATTTTTCCTTTCTTCATTAACCTACTAACATACTGTGAACATTCAGGTATATATTGTGATATCCATCATCAGATATTCCCACTAATAGTTCTATCATAGATCTTTATATATCATTATTATCCCAGGGTTAATATATAAGTGTGAGTTATGTCCATCATCTAGAGGATCCTTCATTATCTCTGGATTTGATGGTACACTAATTCATGACCCAAAACATAGAATTTATTTTTCATTAATTTTAAAATGTGGGTACTTTTCCTTTTTCATATGTTCTACCTTCTTCTGAATTTCCACATAATTTCATTTGTAGACATTATTTTCACCCAGAGTGATGGTTGAGAAATCATTTGAGATTGTATTTATGATGTTTCTTCCTTATTGATTACATTTTACACCATTTTAAAATCTATGATAGTTGGATCCTTCTCAATTCTAATCATTGTAAACGTTCTTGGATCCTTCTTAGTTATATCATCTACCACTATATTCACTTTCAAGGATTGGATTGGATTGGAAAGTCATAATACTTAATGACTAAAATCCAACTTAATTGGAACATATTAATCTCATTATGTGTGAATATGTGTGTGAGGTACTTATTATCAATATATAATTCAATCTTCATCCCCAAAGATAAAAACACACATATTTTTAATGAAAATATCATGGTTTTCAACATTGGATGATGTGTTTATAGTTTTTCCATTAATTTTCAACATACTTGAGGTTTTGGAAATAACATTATTATTTTAAATCATTAAACTTTTTAATACCTTCATTTACACATTTTTTAAACCACAACGACTTCCCTGCTTATCAGAAGTGTGAATACAAGCACTGTGATAAGCCACATTTTTAACTCTATAGTGAAACCACCAGATTTACTAGAAAATAAAAACATTTCTCCCTTCTTAGTCAGTAAGGTTATTGGGTTTGAAAATCATGATATGTTCTTCAAAAACATCCAATATTACCTCGCTAAAAAAGGTAACTATGGATCTACATTGCATATGTGGCAAGGTCTACCTTTGGATTTCTTTTTTCCTAGAAGACTATGTATATATTCCATTGTTGTTGTTAACATTACACAAGAATGATAGTTCATTCATTTAGAACTCACCTTTAATTTAAAATGAATACATTTTCACCATTTCCAATAATATTTTCTTAATATTCAAATTCTCCTCATTTCCCCATTGTTGTTGGATTATATTAGATTATCATCAGTAATTTCAAACACAAATGTTTTGAGGTAATATATAAATACTCTATTAAATATATCTGTGAATATTACTGGAACATTAGTGATTCTAAAAGGTATCATGATGTAGTCAAATTTTACGTACGTAGTTTGATAGGAAGTATTGGGAATATATTTATTCCTCACCTTTAATGGGCTATATTCCCACCAATGGTCCACCTAAGTGGAATAATTGGCCAAACAATGTGTATTAAACAATTAATCTATCTATAGAAGGAGATATAAGATCATTATTTTAATTTTTTGAGCCCATGATAATAAATATATTGGATTATTGGACCATCATTCATTATGATGAAGTGGATTGATTCACCCCCATGGTGAAACACTCAGGCGTTTAAAAACATTGTTATGATTATATTTTAACTAATTCTTCAGTTCATCCTGCATAGTTGTTTCCATGTGATAATGTGTATTTTATATTGGCACTGATCCAGGAATATTTTCAATTGAGAACCCAACCACACATTCATGAGTAAGACCAGTAAAATTTTCAAGAATCATATCAGTGAAATCCCTCAAAATTGGCATGTCATTGATCATGATTTTATCCTTTTCCTTAATCACTTGACCTACATATTCATGCACACATTGAAAAGATATATAAACATGAGATGATAGATCTGAACCAAATTCCCCATTCTATATACACATTTATATAATTCGATGATACGTTGATATATAATGGGTGGTCTCCCTTTCTGGATTGTTTATGTTGAACTTGTATAAATATATCCATTCCAAGCCTGAAATAGAATCTAACTCCTCCAAAGGAAGCAAGACATGATTTTTTTTTTGAGGTTCAATCAATAATAAAAAACCAAGTAGGAGTTGTAAACATTGGATGCAATTATTTCCTCACTTTCTATTCTCCTAGAAAACAAAAACAATATATTTTGAGGGGGTGTTTTAATAGTTCTACAAAAATGAATTATATGAACGAATTCGTAAAACCATAATTAAATATTATGCTTTTTATTATTTACTGAATAACTAATGGACTTATCACCACATAATTATTGAGCACTATCTTAGTATTAAGGATTTCACAATCCTTCCCTTTCTTCTTTTCCATTGTGTTTGATTTTTTTATTACTCTTGAGGACTCAAGGTTTAGTGCCCTTTATTGGATAGTTCCCTTTCTCCCAATAGTTTAATTATTGAACCATGTTTAGTTATATCATTTACACCATAATATCATCTGACTTATTTATATCACTTTGACATTAATGAGATTTTGTGCCTTCTCTCCGACACTTATAACACTTACCCATCCCTTTGGGTAAATTTAATGGATGTTTCTTCCTATTTTATTTACATTTGAGTGGTTGAGATTTATTTACAACATCTCTATTAGATCCCTCACCTTGAAACTCAATCTTTCGTTTCATATCATGATAACCATGGTTCCATTATCGAGACTTCATATCCTATTTGAGAACGTGTCAACAAATATCTTAATAACTCCCAATGTGTCGAATTTATATAGACCGTTGAAGGTGTTGTTTTAATCCACTAAAGAATGAATTTTCTCCTATAATTGTTTATAATTAAGCTGGAATAATACATTTCAAACCTTATGAAATTTACTTCATAGGTAGTTAATAATATACTTCATAGGTAGTGAAATATTTGTCTTCATTCTCCTTAATCTATATGAATTTTCTCTCTATATTTTTTGATGATCCTAAGAGAAATACTTGTCATGAATCATTAACAAAATGTCTTCCCAATATATATCTTCAATTTCATCATTTATATTTGTGTTTTTACCCTCGACCACCATTGATCTACCTCTCCATATATACAATAAACAACCGGATTCACCATATCCTTCATAGAATAGTGGAGCATAAAAATGATATTCTCCATTGAGTGGATCCACTATTATATGACTAATAGATCATACTACCAACTAAATGTTGATGGTAATTGCTTTATAATTGACCAGCTAGTTAGTTTCTCCCACATAGGTGAAAGATGACATTACACTTTATTAATGTTATATTTAATAGCATGTGATAGATGGCTATGAATCACTATGGAATTATTACATCCACCACACAAGGAACTAGGATTGTCATTTGGGAAATTACTACAATGTTTCATACATCAATTATTGGTTATATTTTTCCGAGTACCAACCATTTTCCAAAATAAAAAAGATTTTATAAAACAGAAGTCAAAATTTCATGAATAAATGATTATTTCCCTTCTGTAATTAACTCTAAATGAATATCACCTGGGATCCCAATATTTACCAATTTTTTAAAATAATTCTTCTTGTGTTCGAACTTATAATTTAACTCAAACAAAAATTTCCACTATGGCTCTCTAACCATATTACTCTGATTTATTAAACTATTCTATGAAACCAATTATATCAACCCTTCATTTTTTAACATGACTATTAAACCATTTTATGGATAAAGAACAACATAATGTAATAAAACCTTGATCTATTGCTTTAGTATCTTTCGAAAATTTGGACCACACATTACTTTTATAAAAATAATTAATTAAAATTTATTTAATTATTTTTTATTTATATTATCACTAGCCCATATGTTCACATCAGTACTAGTAATCTCTATAACACCTTGTATTTATAATGTATAAATTTGTATTAAATTTCATGTATCACACGCGACACCATGCGTGTAAGGGAATATAAGATAATGATAATTTTTACTATTTATTTTCTATACTAAATAAATACAACACATTCTATAGGTTGAAATGAACACAACAATGACTTATCTTGTGTATCATGCAATAGTGAACATCCTTGTTAGCCTATGCTACGTGCAAGAGATGACTTCTACGACAGATTACGTTACACGTAGGACCAAGTTCCACCAAATACAAATGTGTTATTAAAATATTATTATTTAATATATTATGGTGTCACCTAGAAATTATGTTATCTATTATGAATAATATTAATTATATTATGAAAATTTTTAGTTTATATAAATATAAGATGAAATCATTAATAACAAATTATCTAAAACTACTAGTTAGAACAAATTGGATTTAAAAATGAAATATTTTTATTTTTATTCTTGCAAAGGTGTTTTGAATTAATAAAAATAAATAATTAAAATAGATAACTATTTTAATTAAATATAAATTTTATATATGTAATAAAATATTTTATATATTCATCTGTTGGATTCGATATGAAGAAGATAACAAAAACGGCTATTTTACACATAAAAACCTATATTATTAAGTCAATTTTGGCACTTTTTAATAGAAAACCAAGATTAAATATCAAAATTGAAAAATTTATCAAATTAATAGGTAATAATAAACATAATTTTTGAAATAGAGACATAAAAATTATGTTATGGTAGAGATTTTGTATATTTTTCTTGAAGCTTCATTTTTTAATCAATAGTTAAAAATACTGATTTTTACATCAAAAATACTATTTCATATAATTTATTTTTTAGGATATATTATAAATATAATTGGTTTTAAATTTTGATTAGTTAATATTTTTTTCAATAATATAATTTTGGTAATTAAAAAAAATTTCACATTGAATTTGAATATAAAAATTCATCATAAAATTGGACATTTTTACGTTTAAAGAATGCTTTGTCATTCACTAAGTGGGATTAAATTTATATAATTTTAATTAACTAATATGATTTTTATTTATAAAAATGGATTAAATATTTTTATGAATAATAATTTATAATTTATAATAATACCAAGAAAAATCATTACATTAGTTTTTGAATCTGATTAATATTAATTACAATGGGAAAGGTTAAATTAAGCTTCGGATGGGACTATACCTTATTCATAAGGGCCGAAATGAGCTAAAAAACATACCAGATCAATTTTATGGTCATATTTAGAAACTATAATCCATTTTCTAGAATTGGTTATGTTATTGGAGCCACATTCAATGTGAAAAACATGTGTTAATTTCCTTTGTTAAAATATTACAAGAGTGCCACTCCACCTCCACTAAAAAAGGCCTCCTATCCTCCCAAATCCTAACACCTCTTAAAAACATTATTCTGGGCAATATATACCCAAATATTTCATAAAAATCCCTACCCTCATACCAGAAAACCCACTTGGGAAAAATGAATCTAATGATGATTTTTTTCAAACCAATAGGAGTTACCCGATTAAGATTTAACATCATTCTTTATTCTTTTTTGTTTTATTTACATTATCCAACCCTTAAAATATTTTTATATGTTTCTCTTATAAAAATAAAATTATCGTAAATATACTATAATTTTTCAATATTATATTTTTTACCAACTCTAACACACACTTCTATAAAATGGGTAACGAATAAACTGTATCTGTGTACGGTGTACTGTTGCCTCCCGCAACAATGATTGTTAATTTTTTTCATTTATCACCTCTCATTATAGACATTATGATTGTAAATATGTTTATATATGTTATATATGATATTTATATTGTCATTATACATGTTAAATTTTATTAATAAATTCATCTTTATACTTTACATTTTTTGTACAAATGATGACACTATTTGAGGAATTATATACTACCTCCCCCTCAAAGGTATGTGATTCAGTCACATTATCAATGAAATGTATAAGGGATGATTATAATTGAATATATAAAAATCATCTATTTGAAATTAATTAAATAATTAAATATTAGGATATAAATATATATATAATTTTCGTTATTATCTTTTGACACATTAAAATGTGATAATGTTGGTCGGGGACATGTGGAATACATCCACCTCGACATGATGTGATTCCGTTTACATCACAATAATTAAATATATTATTATATATGATTAAATAATATGTAATTTATGATATAATTATAAATATGTAAATATATAATTCTACATACATTCTTTCGATAATGATCATTCAAAAATTATAACATTACTGATGTGTTTGTATGACCTACCATCTCCATGATTGTAATATTGATTTATTTTTATAATTATATTTAATTTTATTATTTAAAACTATAATTGATGTATAAATATTATATTAACAAATTAATAAGTATTATAATTATGTTATATAATGATCCCTTATACCATAGTTACCCTACCAATGTTATTTTTGGTAGATAACTGAATTTGGTGAAAACACCTGATGTAAAATTAATTGATTTTATAGTTGCATTAAAAAATTATAAGTGAAATATATGGACGGAAAACCATGAAAAGGATACGAATTATGTATATAATTAACATAATATTATTAAATATAATGTTAAAGTACATTCACTGAAATGGAAACCCATGGTAATGCATTTTATTTCATCTCACTAATCTACTTTTATGATATTAATGCCATGTTCACCAATTACATATTTTATGTGGGGTATCTACTTATCATTTTTATATATCATATGATGAATTAAATTATATTCATGATATTTGAAAATTTTATGTAATATTATTCATTCATGGGATTTATGATTTTAAATTTTTCAAAAGGTTTATAGAACACTTGGTAAAGATTACATATTGTTTACCTCAACATTATCATTAATGATATTTAAATGGTATATCAATTAGAGTAAATAAGAAGAATTTTTTTCAATAAATCTATTAATTTTTATCTCTTATGGTTATTCATTATCTTTTTTATGTATTAGTATCATTTTCCACTTTTTCGTACTTAAAACATTTTAGAAATTGTTTTTAAAAATGAAGCATTATTTATCTGTTTAGTCTAATAACATGTTTTGTTTTAGAATTATGTATTATTAAAGAAATTAAAAAATATTTTTTGAAATGGTTTTTTAGATACATTTTTACAATTTTTTCATTTAAAAATTTTTTTAAATGAATTTTCTTATAACCTTCTGAACATGGTATTTTTCAATAATTTAACTTTGAAAAAGGAATGTTCTTTTTACCCTTTATAGCATGTGCATATTTGCACACCATCATTTCATTCAAGATTCATATTCATGTTTAAAAGTATAAATTTTAATGAAAATATTTTTGAAAGTTATTTTCAAAGAAATGGTTTATAAAAATGTTAAAAATATATATTTTTCTCAAAAATGTTTTTAAAATATATTATTATAATGTATACATTCATTATTGAAAACAACCTATTATTTTACTCCACATGGGTTATGTTGAATTCATACAATTTATAATATTCCAATGTCAATATTTTCAATGATTTGTCCAAGGATATTATTCATATTCACATCCTTGATTTCTTTTAGTCCCCTTTAAATATCCAGTTTCCTATGATCGGTTGAAATTGAATTTCCTGTTAACATCCATATCATTTTTCAAGGATATGGTTATTTCCTAACCCATATACAATTTTTCTTGTAGTTATTAATTTTAATGCCATTTGTTTATTTTGGATAATTTTTAGGAATATAAATAAAATATTCTATATGAATATTTCATATGGAATATTTTTAATTCAGTATGTGTAATGTTTTGGAAAGCCCATGCACGGGTAAGGGACTATTTAAGTAAAGACCTATGGATTGGCGACCGGTATGTGAAATACCTTTGATGCTTCAGTAAACTCATGGGACAATGTATTTGTGCCAATTGAAAGATGTAAAATTAATCTTTATGGCAATGGTTTCATTTACCCTGGAAACATTGAAACCTATAATTTAGAATTTCTCTCATTTAGTTTTAGATATTATTCATCTTGGAGTACTAGTGTTGGCATATCAAGGGATATATTTAATATTTAGTTCATCTATTAAATGAATGGTTGTTTTTTGGTATCGTACATTTCCATTGTGATTTATCCTTATCATGTTATTTGATTGGTGTGTTTTACCATTTATTAAATTTAAAATATTTTTATGAAATTATTTGTCATTTTGTTGATTATATGGTATGTGTGTTCCATTATTTATAGTGAAATAATTTTTAATATCATTGATTCATTATTTATTCTTCTTTACATTACCCTTACTTATAATTTGAAATCACCCTTATTATGTTTTCCCCATGTATCTGTGAAGATTATTATAAAAGATATGCAGGGATTTACTAAGAAAAATAATTTTTTCCTCGATGTTGTTTGTTTATTTAGAAGAAAATACTAAATTTTAATTCGTGTCTTCATTGGTAATACACAATTTATTTATGTATATGGTTTTCTATTACAACTAAAATCTTGGTCCTTTTATATTTTATACCTTGTGTTCATGCCAATATAATTGATAGAAGACCCCGACACCAAGCTCTCTAGGGTTCGGTGGCTATAGTTGGTATCGAAGGCTATTCGGTAGTTACCATAGGAAAACAATTTAAGAAAAAAAATTTTATATAACATATCCCTAATGAAAAAATTTTAAGATAAGAATATATTAATATTCAATAATTTTGTTAAGGTTGAGATTATGTGAGTATTCCTAGATAGAAATAAATGTTTCACACTACAAGGGGGAGTGATTCTTACATTGATATACCTAGGACTAATTAATCATACATGTTTTTCTCAGTCAGACTTGGGATATCTTGGTACATGACAATATGCCTTACTACAAACCTATTTTGACACTCTCAGGGGACATGCTTATGATATTTCACATCATCTTTACAAACCACAATGAATAATTTTGATAATGACTAACCTACGATAATCCAATGGGGTTCTAGATTGAATATATAATGTCAGAGTTTATAAATCATATAGATGTTATTATAGATAAAACATAGGACAAGGATGGACCTGTGTGGAAATAAATATATAATGTATTTATGTATTGAGATTATATTGAAAACATTTAATAAATGGAATTACAGTGATGAACATTATTTCAAGGATACCAATCAAATTTATTTTTGAA
This sequence comes from Viscum album, assembly GCA_963277665.1. Lineage (NCBI taxonomy): Eukaryota > Viridiplantae > Streptophyta > Magnoliopsida > Santalales > Viscaceae > Viscum > Viscum album. The sequence goes on from OY728132.1 coordinate 1,342,719,460, forward strand.
ATTTTGTTAATTTGGTCTTAGAAACAGATAACATGTATGTCAGGTGACAACCAATAAAATTTGAAAAAACCACAGGTCTAAAACCCATAACTGAAGGACAATTATGATTTTAATCAAAACCACTGACCTATGCAATGTTTGTTTTAATATTTCATTGTTATTAGTTTTCAATGAATATATATTATTGATGAACCAGTTGTATTGTTTATATAAATATAGATTAATTCCTTACCCATTTTAGTTTTTGAGAATTTTTTGAGACCAATATTTTAAATTTTCACCCTTTTGGGCCATAAGATCCCTTAGAAACTTATTATAATGATTAAATAATCTAAATTAATTTTTTAATGAATTAGAAAACTGATCAATTATCACCCAAAGGAATAAATTGTGTTTATTGAAACATATAATGTAAGGGTATTTCATTAAATACATATGATGTAAGATAATTACCCTGCAATAGGAATATGACATTGAAATAACAGGTTGTCCTAATTCCTTAATATATTTTGAGACAATGGTCTGTTAACTTATTTATAAGGCCCCAGCCTTAAAATTTACATAATATTGAATTAAATGAATAATTCACATTGAGGATCTTTTCAGGTTTAGAGTTTTAGAGAATTAGGACATAACTATTACATCTCAAAAGATTACAATGTAGAAACTTCTACTAAGTTTCCATAAAATAAAAACTAGGAAAAAGAAACATGTCTAGTTCCATGTTTTAGACAGCCTGACATTTCCTTGATCCCATTCTTGACCCTATTCAACATTATGTCACGTGAAAAAAAAATTCAAAAAAACACTTGGGATGAGCATAAAAAGCTCAGTAAGGGATACACAAAAAATGAAAACTGTTAGTTTTTTAAAACAACACGCAAACCATGAATTCTTTATCGATGTAAATCAATTCACCTTTATGAATCAGAATAAACTATTCAATGTATAAAAGATCATTACTTACCCCTTTGTAACCAAAAGATTACCATAAAACCCATATAAAGAACACATAATGTAACACCAGTGACTTTTATGTTATATAAATCTTCAAAGAAATCTTTTTCCACACAACACTTGCTTGGCTTGCTTTACACGAAATCATGACCTTCCTCGATAGCTTACGTCGTACGCAATACTGAGTTTCACTAAACAACGATATGCTATTAAAATATTATTAAAACTAGCCATTATGAATAGTAATAACAAATTTTTGAAATTTTATAAATTTTAGTTTTCAATATGGAATTCATTTTTGGATTCCAAATATCAAAATTAGCCTAGGGTGAAATTTTGGTATTTTTCTGAAAACATTCAATTTTTGATGAATAGTGAAACCACTAAGTGGTAGTTAAAATACTGAATTTTTCATAAAACTTAATTTTACCTCTTCTGTGATGTAATTTCTAAAATCCTAGAGACACGGTTAATATCAAGGACTAAAATGTGGTTCAATGAGATGAAAATAATTTTTCGTGAATAGTAACTTTTTACTTTTTTTTACCACGGGTAAAAGTAAATAGGGTAATTAAGGGTAAAGATGATATTATTATTACCCTAATACATGTCCTAATTCTATTGGATAAGTGTAATTCGACCAAAAACAAACTTAGGAATAAAATATGACCATTTAGGCCCACTTGGATTAGATTAGAACATTATTTATTAATTTATTTAAAGAAGGGTTAAAATAGTTAAAATCAAAGTTGAATAAGTAAATAATTTTTAATATGGGGTTATACATAAGATAAATTCGACTATAAATATTAATTAAAAATATACAAAGATTTCCTACATAATGGTATTTTATTTTTAATTTTGAGACATTAAATAATTTAATTTATTTATGACACAAATATGATGCAGTAATTATCTTATTAATGAAATATTGACATAATTAATGTTATAAACACCAAAATAAATGTAATTTGAGACTTTTTATGAATTAAACTAATTTTCTAGGTTAATATGACATGTTAGTATTGATGTAATTAACTTTTTCTGAACTAATCATTCTGTTATGATTTTCACAAAAAATAATTACTAAATAGTTTCCAAATTGACATAAAATAGTTTTTTAAACAAATATTATATTTGTAATTGTTATTTTATTCCTAAAAATCTAAGGTTATTCCAAATGACTTAGACAAGGTTATATATATTAATAATAAACAAATTGGGGTTCGTTTGGCTTCTTATAGTTAGTTTATTAACCTTATAGTATAAGAAGACATGAAGACACGGTAAAGTAAACATATTTAACTTAATGTTAAATCTAAATGATAATGTTAAAATAGGAACCTAAACTTGTCTAAATTATATTTGATGAGATTATTTCGATCCATCCCAACCTTAGCTTCAAAAGATATCAATTTGGAGCTATTTAAAACCGAACGTGACTTTACAATAAAATAATATTTTTAGTTTTCCCAAAGGTGCCCCTCTCCTCCCTTATAAAAGGGAACCTCCTCCCCCTCTTCCTCACACCACATTGAGTCTTCAAGCTAGGCCATACCCTGACAATTCCTCAAGTCCACTTCCCTAGATACATCTTAGAGGTCTTGGTCTTCTTCAAAGACCAATTTTTGTGCCCTAAAAGAAGGTCTCAAAGAAGCACTTCAATGAAGAGGTAATGTCTGTTACCGATTCTTTCATCTTTATTTCTTCTACCACTTCTTCTTATTTAGTTGTTTCATTATGAAGTAATAAAATCAGTATCACTCATATACTGATATGTTATTATAATTATTAAACAACCATATTTCACCATCTATCCATCCTACGGAAAAAGAAATCACCGCGCGTGCGTACGTACGGAATACTGTCTCCACGCCGTGGTGTAATCTATTTTCCACCACCACGTTACTTGGATGGGTATAATGGTCTATATAATGACTTTATATGACTATTATAAAGTGATACTGATTCTTAAATAGTATACATACACTCCAATACAATTCCACGATCATAGGAACGATATCATCACTCGTGCGTACGTACGGAATACCGTCTCCACGATGTGATGTGACTCGTTCTACATGATATTCATTTCATAACGATTATATAAAAAAATTGAATGAATTAATATGATATAGATTACACTAATACCATTCTGTAAATGAAGTATCTATAACCTAAATATAAGAATAAGAATTTATTCGTCAAAACACGCATAAGAACAAAAAGTTATAAACACCCGAACAACAAGTAGCAATGAAATATTACTACTAAGAAGCTAAGAAAATGACCATATATGATATCATAAAAATATTTATGATTCTGGAATAAGTCAATAACATTATTTAAATCATTATACAGGAGGTTCATACACTTACGAAGCAAAACAGACCTAAGGTAATGGAAATATCACAATCTCATTTTTGTCCGAGATTGTTTATACATTAGTATTTACTGGGGTGTATTTTATCATCAAAATCCATGCTTCCTAAATATGTAATATTATTTCCATTCACCTACAATTTTTTAAATCCTATTTTACCCTTCGGTGAGTTTTTAGTAAAAGATATGAAAAGAATATTTTGTCATTTTTCGTACGAGGAATTTTTTTGACTTTTCCGACAAAAGTACGAGAAGAATGTTTTTTTTAACTTATACGGCATGAATGGATTTTTAAAACCTTATTTCCAAGAAGCATCCTTTACAAGTTTTCACGTTTATTTTTAATCAACATCTTTTAGTTTAAAATTGTATGACATGTTAAGAAAGGAAAAGGGTTTAAAAGTAGAAAGGATATTTTCCTCAAGAATGGAGTTCAAGTGTTTTATCAAAATTATTTTCCATCTAAGATACTAAAGGGATATGTTTATATCCCTATTATTAAATTGCTTTGATTATGTTTTTATGGAATTATTTTTATGAATTCTTTTATTTTATATGAGTTATTTTATGATGTCACGATGTTTAAGATTCCCATTTTTATTATATGGGTTATGCTATGATGTATGGTTTATGATTTTGTGGCACACATAAGAATGGTATCATTATGAGATGGGTGAGACCTATATCTCCCTCCAATGCATTGGGTAAAGATTTTATATCTCATGAGATAGTCATGGCTGGAATGGTAGCTTATACCGGTTCAGTGAAACAGGACTGAAACGAGTAGTGAACTCGGTTCAGAAAGGGACTTTGTCCACTAAGATAGTATTGGCAATGAGTCTTGACTAATAAGAAATGATTCTCTATGATTATGTGTGTATTCCACAAATTTTCATGTTTTATTTTATGATTATTATGATTACATTTCACTTCCATGATTTATCCCATGATATGAAATTATGATCTCTTTTTCAGTTTAAGATTTCAAAATGTTATGTGCTTATGTATATGATGAGATTGATATTTCTTTTATTTACCATTACTGATCATTTGAGCTCACCCTTTTGTATTTTTTTTCCCAGGTCAGGAAGAAGGTTATTAAGTAAGATATTCCAAAAGGGACTATAGATATGATGAAATAAATGGGAGACATTGTAGATGCTTTATGAACTAGTTGTTTATGTTTCTGGGTTTCTAAAGACACTATACCTATACGGTCCTTTCGTGGTTTTGTTATATGTTGTAATAAGTATGCATCAATTTTTATGTATTAACAATGTATGTAACGTATGGGTCGTTATAGTTGGTATCAGTGGAAAGGTATAGTCATCCTTTGGAAACTAGGATGTGAAAGCCTTAGTAAGAACCCTAAGGATAAGTCTAAGAATAGAACACAATCTTAGTGTTTTAGAAATGGCCATGAATAACCTAGGATAAGACCTTAAGTGTGAAATTTTATTCTTGATTATGTGGTTTTCCTATTATAATTAGTGTTGCTCAAACTATTCTTCTTGGTTTTAGTCAATGGATGGAACCCGAAGGAACCGTGTTAATGCGGAATGCGATGGGAAATGCAATGATTGTCCCCCTGAGCAACCAAACATTTTGGGAGATGGAATGAAAAATCATGTAGCCATGCTCACACAACTTTCTCAAGCTATGAATCATGTACGACTTCCAAACGAGCAAAGGAAGTAGAAACATTCTGTTGAATCCTTCATGAGGCAGCGTCCACCTTCTTTCAGCGGGTCTACTGATCCATTAGTTGGTGAACAATGGATTAGTACCACTGAAAAGATATTTTCATTTCTTCAATGTTCTGAACATGATAAAGTCATCCTAGTAGTGTATCGTTTGGAAGGATATGTTGATCAATGGTGGAATCTTATTAAGATTATGAGGAAAAGGGATGAAATTGAGTCCATGGAATGGGATGAGTTCAAGAACATATTTTTCAATAAGTACTTCCCTCATATTCTCCGAACAATGATGGAGAAAGAGTTTCTTGAACTGAAAAAAAAGGATGATGAATCTGTTGGTACCTATGAAGCAAATTTTACAAGACTAGCAAGGTACGCTTCTGGTATTATTATCCAACCTGAGAGTAAGATCGATCGATTCATTAGTGGCTTAAAACCAAGTCTTCGAAGGGTGTTAGCCATAAGAGACTTCAATAGGTACGAGGAAATCGTTCGATGTGCTCTCAAAGTCGAGATGGAGATTGGAGTAACCCATCAGTCATATGGGTTTGATAAGAAGAGGAAAATGGGATTCACAGGAAAATCTAAAGAGCACACTGAAAAGAAGATGAACTTTCCCTTATGCTCAAATTGTGGAACGAAACATGGATGGAGTTGTCTTAAATGGACAAGTAAATGTTTCAAATGTGGAAAGGAAGGTCATCGGGCATTTGAATGCCGCGATGATGGGAAGAAGATGTCTAATGATGCAAACAAAGGAAGGGATACACAAAATGAACCTACTACACTTCAATGTTTCAAGTGCAAGGAGATGGGGAATTATGCCAATAAATAACATAATCCAAGGGTTGATGATGATGGTAGACGTCAACAAACTCTTAAGGCTAAAGGCAAAGGAATGTCACATGAAATTTCTATCAGCGATGTGGAGTACGATAACGATGTGGTGAAAGGTACACTTACGATCCACTCTAAAGTAGAAAATGTTTTATTTGATTCTGGATCCACCAACTCTTTTATTTCTGACGAATTTTCTAAGGGTATCACTGTATTACCTCAACAATTAGATGTTGAGTTAGTTGTGGCAACACCTAATGGCACAACAGTCGCATCAAAAGTTTATAATTCTTCTCCGATAGACGTTTGTGGGAATGTGCTTCGTGCAAATCATGTGATCCTTCCTATAGTGGAATTTGATGTGATTACTGGCATGGATTTTCTTTCTCTACATGGAGCACATATCAATTGCCAAAGAAGGGAAGTCACATTTCATAATCCAGATCAATCTATGATCGTCTATCAATTCAAGGATGAACATAACCTTCTAGTGGGAATTTCTTCCATCTTATGGGTCTTGATTCCACTAAATGAAGGTTATTTATCTCAAATGTTTGGTGAGAAACTCACGATTAAGAATATGCCCATTGTACGGGAGTTTGATGATGTCATTCAGGAGAAATTACCAGGACTTCCACCAAATCGTGATGTTGAGTTCTCAATAGAACTCGTACCGGGTGCTTTTCCTATTTCAAAGACACCTTATAGAATGGCCCCAATTGAGTTGAAAAAATTGAAGAAGAAACTCTAAGAGAATCTTGATAAGGGGTTCATACGCCCTAGTGCGTCACCTTGGAGAGCACATGTTCTGTTTTTTAAGAAGAAAGATGGAACAATGAGACTCTGCATTGATTATCGAGAACTTAACAAGATTACTATCAAGAAAAAATATCCTCTCCCGCACATTGATGACCTATTTGACCAACTAGGAGGAGCACAATACTTTTCCAAGATTGATCTTTGTTCAGGGTATCATCAATTAAGGTTCAAAAGGGAGGATATACCAAAGACGGCTTTCCGTACAAGGTATGGACACTATGAATTTATAGTGATGCCATTTGGTCTTACTAATGCCCCTGCTATCTTCATGGATCTGATGAATAGAGTCTTTAGAGACAATCTTGATCAATTTGTGGTAGTCTTTATAGACGATATTCTTGTCTATTCAAAGAGAAAGGAAGAACATAAAGATCACATGAGAATTATATTGAAGACCCTGAGAAAGGAGAAGCTTTATGCCAAATTTACCAAGTGTGAATTTTGGCTTCAAAAAGTGGCATTTTTGGGTCAGATAATTTCAAAATAGGGGATATTTGTGGATCCAGCAAAAACAGAGGTTATCGAAAGATGGTCGAGACCAGCAACAATAACTGAGATCCGATGTTTTATTGGTTTGGCGGGATATTATCGATGTTTTTTGAATGTTTTTTCACGATTATCTAATACACTCACCAAGTTGACTCGGAAAGGAGTTAAGTTTGTTTGGACGGAGGAATGTGAAGAGAATTTCAAAGAGTTGAAAAGAAGGTTATCCAGTGCACCTGTGCTCACACTGCCTTGTAGTGGAGAAAGGTTTGTGATCTTCAGTGATGCATCCAAGAAGGTATTGGGGTGTGTTCTTATGCAAAATTATATGGTGATAGATTTTGCCTCATGATAGTTGAAAATACATGAGAAAAATTACCTAACTCATGATTTAGAGTTAGGTGAGGTAGTCTTTGCATTAAATATTTGGAGGCATTACCTTTATGGTGAAAGGTGTGATATTTATACTGATCATAAAAGTTTAAAGTATATTTTCACACAAAAGGAGCTGAATATGCGCCAAAGAAGATGGTTGGAGCTGATTAAGGATTATGACTGCTCAATCCATTACCACCCTGGGAAAGCAAACAAGGTGGCAGATGCATTAAGTCGACAAGACCATGCTAGTTTATCCATGATGAGGATCACAAAAGATCCAATATTTATGTATTTACAAAGGATGGATCTTGGAATTATAATGGAAGGGGAAAAATCTTTTATTTCTCAAATGAATTTTCAACCATCTATACATGTGAAGATTAAAGAGGCACAAAAATAAGATGTCGAGTTACAAAAAAAAATGAGAAATGTTCCTGAATTCAACCTTGATTGTGATGGGATAATAAAGTTCAGGAATCGGGTTTGTGTTCCTCCCATCCCCGAATTAAAGAAGGAGCTACTGGATGAGGCTCATAGTTCATCATTCTCTATTCATCCTGGAAGCATGAAGATGTATAGGGACCTGAAATGGTACTTCTGGTGGGATGGCATGAAAAGAGATGTTGCTAAATATGTCTCTCGATGCTTGGTTTGTCAACAAGTTAAAACTGAGAGACAGAAGTCTAAGGGGATGTTACAACCATTACCCATACCCGAATGGAAATGGGAAAACATCACTATGGACTTTGTCACAGGACTTCCTAAAACATCCAAAGGCAATAATGCTATCTGGGTCATAGTTGATCGTCTTATAAAGTCTGCACACTTCATTGCTATTAGAGAGGATTTCTCTCTGGATCAGCTTGCCGGGATAAATGTAAAGGAAGTGGTAAGATTGCATGGAGTACCACTTTCAATTATATCTGATCGGGATTTGAGATTTACCTCGAATTTCTGGCGAAGTCTTCAGCATACTCTAGATACAGAGTTGAGTTTCAGCACTGCTTATCATCCTCAGACAGACGGTCAGTCTGAGAGAACAATTAAAACCCTAGAAGATATGTTGAGAGCTTGCTCTATGGATTTCAAAGGTGGTTGGGATCAACACCTACCTTTTGTGGAATTTTCTTATAATAATAGCTTTCACTCCAGTATTCATATGTCTCCTTTTGAAGCTCTCTATGGAATGAAATGCAGGACTCCAACTTGTTGGGATGAAGTTGGGGAAAGAAAGCTATTAGGACCTGATCTCATTGAGGAAATGGCAGAAAAGGTCAGATCTATTCAACAACACATAAGAGCAGCTCAGAGTCGACAGAAAAGTTATGCCGACAACCGAAGAAAAGACATAGAGTTTGAAGTGGGTGATAAAGTGTTCTTACGAATATCTCCCTGGAAGAGGGTCATGAGATTTGGAAGGAAGGGGAATTTGAGCCCTAGATATATCGGTTCTTTCGAAATACTGTATCATGTCGGGAAGGTAGTTTACCAATTGGCGCTTCCACCGAATCTCTCTCAAGTACAAGATGTGTTCCATGTATCTCTCCTGAGAAAGTACATACCTTATCCTTCACATGTACTCAGCTCAGAAGTTGTACCGCTGGAGAAAAATCATTCTTATGAAGAACAACCGATAGAGATTCTGGATCGTAGCGAAAAAGTCCTACGAAATAAGACCACTCGATGGTGAATGTTTTATGGAGGAACCACCAATTAGAAGAAGCAACATGGGAGCTTGTGGATATGATGAGGGAGAGGTATCCTCATCTGTTTGTTACAAAGGGACGAATTTTGAGGGCGAAATTCATTTGAAGGGGTGTAGAATGTAACACCCGAGACTTTTAAGTTATATAAATCATCAGAGAAATCTTTTTCTACACAACACTTGCTTGGCTTGCTTTACACGAAATCGCGACCTTCCTCGATAGCTTGCGTCGTACGCAATACCGAGTTTCACTAAACAACGATATGCTATTAAAATATTATTAAAACTAGCCGTTATGAATAGTAGTAACCAATTTTTGAAATTTTATAAATTTTATTTTTCAAAATGGAGTTCATTTTTGGATTCGGAATATCGAAATTATCCTAGGGTGAAATTTTGGTATTTTTCTGAAAACTTTCAATTTTTGATGAATAGTGAAACCACTAAGTGATAGTTAAAAAACTTATTTTTTCATAAAACTTAATTTTACCGCTTCTGTGAGTGGAATTTCTAAAATCTGAGAGACACAGTTAATATCAAGGACTAAAATGTGGTTCAATGAGATGAAAATAATTTTTGGTGAATAGTAACTTTTTACTTTTTTTACCACGGTTAAAAGTAAATAGGGTAATTAAGAGTAAAGATGATATTATTATTACCCTAACACATGTCCTAATTCTATTGGATAAGTGTAATTCGACCAAAAAAACCTAGGAATAAAATATGACCATTTAGGCACACTTGGATTAGATTAGGACATTTATTATTAATTTATTTAAAGAAGGGTTAAAATAGTTAAAATCAAAGTTGAATAAGTAAATAATTTTTAATATGGGGTTATACATAAGATAAATTAGACTATAAATATTCATTATAAAGGTAAAAATATTTCCTACATAATGGTATTTTATTTGTAATTTTTAGACATTAAATAATTTAATTTATTTATGACACAAAGATGATGCAATATTTATCTTATTAATGAAATATTGACATAATTAATGTTATAAACACCAAAATAAATGAAATTTGAGACTTTTTATGAATTACACTAATTTTATAGGTTAACATGTCATCTTAGTATCGATTTAATTAACTTTTCTCGAACTAATAATTCTGTTATGATTTTCACAAAAATTAATTACTAAATAGTTTCAAAATTGACATAAAATAGTTTTTAAAACAAATATTATATTAGTAATTGTTATTTTATTCCTAAAAATATCAGTTTCGGCCAAATTACATATATAAGGTTATATATATTAATAATAAACAACTTGGGGTTCGTTTTTCTGCTTATTGTAAATTTATTAACCTTATAGTATAAGAACACCAGAAGACACGGTAAAAGTAAACTTATTTAACTTAATGTTAAATCTAAATGATAAGGTTAAAATAGGAACCTAAACATGCCTAAATTCTATTGGATGAGCGGATTGCGACCCATCCCCACCTTAGCTTCGAAATATATCAATTTGGAGCAATTTAAAAAATAAATTTACTTTATAATAAAATAATATTTTCAGTTTTCCCAATGGTGCCCCACTCCTCCCTTATAAAAGGGAACCTCCTCCCCTATTCCTCACACCACATTGAACTCTCAAGCTCGGCCAACCCCTTCCAATTCCTCCTCTCCACTTCCCTAGAGACATCCTAGAGGTCTTGGTTTTCTTCAAAGACCACTTTTAGTGCCCTAAAAGAAGGTCTCAAAGAAGCACATCAAAGAAGAGGTAATGTCCGTTACCGATTCTTTCATCTTTATTTCTTCTTCCACTTCTTCTTCTTTAGTTGTTTCAATATTAAGTAATAACATCAGCATCACTCATATACGGATATGCTATTATATGTATGAAACAAACCTATTTCACCATCTATCCATCCTACGGAAAAAGAAATCATCGCGTGTGCGTACGTACGGAATACCGTCTCCACACCGTGGTGTAATCTATTTTCCACCACCACCTTACTTGGATGGGTATAATGGTGTAAATAATAACTTTATATGACTATTATAAAGTTATAATGATTCTGAAATAGTATACATACACTCCAATACAATTCCACGATCATAGGAATGATATCATCACTCGTGCGTACGTACGGAATACCGTCTCCTCGATGTGATGCGACTCGTTCTACATGATATTCATTTCATAATGATTATATAAATAAATTAAATGAATTAATATGATATATATTACACGCATGAGAACAAAAAGTTATAAACACCCGAATAACATGTAGCAATGAAATATTACTACTAATAAGCTAAGAGAATGACCATATATGATATCATAAGAATAAGTATGATTCTGGAATAAGTCAATAACATTATTTAAATCATTCTACAAGAGTTTCGGACACTTACGGAGCAAAACGGACCTAAGTTAAGGGAAATATCACAATCTCATTTTTATGTGAGACTATTTATACTTTAGTATTTTCTGGGGTGTATTTTATCATCCACATCCATGCTTCCTCAATATGTAATATTATTTCCCTTCACCTACAATTGTTTAAATCCTATTTTACCCTTTGGTGAGTTTTTAGTAAATGATATGAAAGGAATATTTTGTCGTTTTTCGTACGAGGTATTTTTTTGACTTTTCCGACAAAAGTACGAGAAGAATGTTTTTTTAACTTATACGGCATGAATGGAGTTTTAAAACATTATTTCTAAGAAGCTCCCTTTACAAGTTATCATTTTTATTTTTAATCAACTTCTATTAATTTAAAATTGTATGGAATGTTAAGAAAGTAAAAAGGGTTTTAAAGTAGAAAGGATATTTTCCTCAAGAATGGAGTTCAAGTGTTTTATAAAAATTATTTTCCATCTAAGATAATAAAGGGTTATGATTCTATACCTATTATTACATTGATTTGATTTGTTGTGATGGAATTATTTTTATGAATTCCTTTATTTTATATGAGTTTTTTTATGATGTCATGATGTTTAAGATTCCCATTTTTATTACATGGGTTATGCTATGATGTATGGTTTATGATTTTGTTGCACACATAAGAATGGTATCGCAATGAGATGGGTGGGACCTATATCTCCCTTCAATGCATTGGGTAAAGATTTTATATCTCATGAGATAGACATGTTTGGAACAGTAGGTTATACCGGTTCAGTGAAACAGGACTGAAACGAGTAGTGAACTCAGTTCAGAAAGGGACTTTGTCCACTAAGATAGTCTTGGAAATGAGTCTTGACTAATAACAAATGATTCTCTATGATTATGTGTGTATGCCAAAAAGTTTCATGTTTTAAGTTATGATTATTGTGATTACATTTCACTGACATGATTTATCCCATGTTATGAAATTATGATCTCTTTTGCAGTTTAAGATTTCCAAAAGTTATGTGCTTATGTATATGATGTGATTGATATTTCTTTTATTTACCATTACTGAGCATTTGAGCTCACCCTTTTGTATGTTTTATTTCCTCAGGTCAGGAAGAAGGTTATTAAGTAAGATATGAAAAAAGGGACTATAGATATGATGAAATAAATGGGAGACAGTGTAGACGCTTTATGAACCAGTTGTTTATGTTTCCCAGTTTCTAATGACACTATACCTATACGGTCCTATGGTGGTTTTGTTATATGTGGTAATAAGTATACTTCAATTTTGAAGTATTAACAATGTATGTAAATTATGGGTCGTTATACATAACATGTAAAGGTAACTTGGGACATAAACATACTTAAGTGGAATCACCATCCGGTCGACTTCCACACATATTACTTAATGGTATATCCATACGGACGACTTCCATACCCAATTCATTGGAGGTTATAACGTAACCACCCATCCTGATATTTACGACACCACTTGTCATATGGTTTATCACGTAACCACCCGTCAAATTTCAATGTTTCATTATAAAATCATAAGACATAAAATAAATAATGGAAAGAAAACATTTCCACATTTGAAACACAATATATCACTTAAATATATTGAAATAACAAATCCATTATAAAAACCATTTTCAATACTAAAATATATAAGAGTATATGGTATTTATTTCATTTTAAAAAACATCACGGCTTGTTGAGGAAGCCAAAGACCAAATAATACATGTGGCAGCGGAAAAGGTCGTTGTCACCGCGTACGTTAAAATAAACATTCCTTTTTGTCTTTTTGTAAAACACTTCGTAGAAAAAGATTAATTTTGTATAAAATTAAAATTCAAAGGGTTTTATACACCGTATAATAGAAAGCCTTGTATTGGAACAAAATATGCCTCAATGAATGGAGATTGAGACGAAGTCCCTTATCTTGTGTCCGACGTGACATGATTGCTCTTTAATCTCCTGAATAATAAAATAGTGTTAATTTCTAATTTCATAAGAACCTTTTTAATGCTTACTTTTCCTTTTATATCACTTATTTCCATGTTATAAACAATATGTAATCATTAATATTAATAATGTTAATTTTGTCGATATCTGGTTCATAAGTCAAAAATGGACTTTTTACAATAATATGTTGTTTATGTGGTCAAAGGTTCATTATATCCAGAATTATATTCATGATTTTTATATCATATATATCATATATATCCATCATATACATGTATTTATAATATTACATAACATTTAGAGGTAATAAATGAAATGCACCGTTCATGGCGACTGTAAGTCGTACGTACGCATGAAGGCTCCTTTCATTTCTATTTCATATCTAATGGGGTGAAATCATAATGATATAAGGGTATATTATAATTCCAGTATAAAATCATATATAATAACATTAACTCCATCATTTAAACATCCCACATATGACATTAACGAATCAAATCACTTTGAGGGGGTGGTAGTCCGCACATCCTAAAATGAAATTATCGTGTTTACCCACAATGGAAACGATAAAGGTATTCCACAAATGAAAAATACAGAAGCATAATGAAAACGTAAACATAATATATATCATATATAAATATAGTGACATCTTAATGGCCACCATGAATGGTGTTAAAAGAAGATTGAACAAACATCATTTTGTGAGGCAGAAAATCACCAACCATAGAAACAATATGTTATTTTACCATTAGAAGAAGGTGTGTGTAGGTGTAGCTATAATCCTTCTCATAACAACATCCGAGTATATTTAAGATACATATTTTGTTACAAATTAATGGAATAAAAAGATTTTATGGGGTTGGAGAAGCAAAATAAAACATTACAACATAAGAGAAGACACTACCTTTAAATCGGGTAACTCTTTTCTATTTGAGCTCAAAGGCTTCCTTGGAAAGACTTCATCCCAAAGTGAGGCTTCTAGGGGTAAGATAGGGATGTGTAGAGTCAAAATGGGCATGTTTTGGCTGAGCCAAATGTTTGAGAGGTGTGGGTAAGGTGGTAGAGGTGGGGGCGTTTTATAAGAGGAGAGGAGGGTCACTCTTGGAATGTTATAAAAGGTTACTTTATTATAAATTTTTTTTCGGATTTTAAAGGTCCCAAAATTATATATTTCGAGGATAAGGTGATAATATTTTGAAATACACCCATACAATAGGTTTTTGACAATTTTAGGTCTTATATTTTACATTATCTTTTCATTTTATTTAAATCGTTAAATAAAGAGGTAATCGCTGCATCATCATGGTGTCATAAATAATTTAATTTATTTAATGTATAAAAATTATAAAAAACTATCATGATGTATTAAAGTGTATTATATTTCTAATGAATATTTATAGTAAAAAATATGACTTTTATAACCCCATTTAAAAGTTGTTTTATTAAAACAACACATGTTTGTGACATTTTAATTTTAACATTAAATAAAAAGTTAATGTCATTTTCATACCAAAGTGGCTTTATGGGGTCACCAAGTTGACCCATGGATTTTCTTAGTCAGACATGACATATAAAATATGTGTAGTACATGTTTCATGGTCATTTCATATTATTAAAACATTATTTTTACCATAAATTACAATAATTACCTCTAATCGCAATTAATAAACTGAAAAGTTACTATTCACAAAAAAATTATTTTAATCCCATTGAACTACATTTTACATCCTAATGGAAACCATGTATGTTTGATTTTTTAAATTCAAAACACAGAGGCGGTAAAATTTCATTCAAATGAAAAATCATTTTTTTAAGTACCACTTAGTGGTTTCACTATTCATAAAAAATTGAAGTTTTTCAGAAAAACACCAAAAATTCACCCTAAGCTATATTTGATATTCTGAATTCATAAATGATGTCTATTTTACCAAAATTCAAAAAATATAAGTTACATTAATTAATTTAATAATTAATTACCACTTTCAGGACAAATAGCGTGTATTTATGAAACAATATATATCAAAAGATTGACACTAGTTTAAGTCCAATTTCAAAGTGAAAATAATTCCAACGACCACTATTGGATTAAATGATAGAAATATATTCTAATTTAACATTGAAACCAATTCAAAATATAATCTTGATCATTTAAATAAATTATATTAAAAAGAGGTTTTGAATTAAAATACAACATTTTTCATTATTCATTAAAAAAGGAACTTTATCGGAAAAATACGAAAATTTTACACAAAGTAAATTTTGATGTCTTGATTCTAAAGAATAGTTTTATTTGGTCCTATATAATGCATAAGAGTGATGAAAACTATATTTAAAGAGGGTTCTCCATCAAAAGGTGATAATTCGACCTTTTAGTGAATAATAGAGTATCTATGCCTAAAATTGAATTCTTTTCTTATTTTAAGCCTGTATCTTTTATGGGGTAAATGTAAAAACATTTAAAAAACATATATAATAACATTTTAGTTATTTCTACTCATTCCCACCAATAAAATGACTACGTGTTAACAACCATTTAAATTAATTTTATTGTATTACTAGTGTGCAACATAGGATTTCAAAGAAACTCTTTGTTGTGTATCGGGTACGCTATTGAACATAGCAACCCCTTTAAAGTAAAATTAAAATTTAATTAACAAATATTAATAAATATAAAAATGTTTTATTCTTTATTTACCTGGGATGTTACATCCTTCCCCCCTTTTGGGAATTGTGTCCTCGCAATTTTATTCACTTATTAAAATAAGTGGGGGTATTTATCCCTCATAGCATTTTCAGATTCCCACATTTCCTCTTCAACCATATGGTTTTTCACAAAACCTTTACCTGGTGAATAACCTTATTCCGAAACACTTTCTCCCTATGGTCAAGAATCTGGACTGGTTGTTCTTCATAAGAGAGATTCTCTTCCAACTGAACTACCTCTGGGCTAAAAACATGAGATGGATCTGGAATATACTTTCTCAACATCGAAACATGAAAAACATTGTGTACCTGAGATAAACACGGAGGTAAAGTCACTCGGTAAGCAACTGATCCTACATTCTCTAGAATTTCATTTGGTCCAATTAAAATTGGACTCATCATTCCTTTCTTACCGAATCGCATCAAACTTTCCCATGGTGAATCCTGGAGAACAAAATCATCACCTACCTCGAAAGATAGAACCTTCCTCCGGTTATCTGCATAACTCTTCTGCCTACTCTGAGCTGTTCTCATGTGTTTCGGAATTAACTGAACTTTTTCTGCCATCTCTTCTACCAATTCTTGTCCCATCAGCTTCCTTTCACCCACTTCATCCCAAAAATCTAGAGTTCGACACCGTTTACCATATAATGCTTCAAACAGAGCCATCTGTATACTGAATGAAAAATTTTATTATATGAGAATTAAACAAAAGAAAGATGTTGGTCCCAACTTCCCTGATAATCCGTCGAACAAGCACGTAGCATATCCTCTAGTGTCTAAATTGTTCATTCTGACTTCCCATCTGATTGAAGATGAAAAGCTGTACTAAAATTTAATTCAGTACCCAACAACTTCTGAAGGCATTTCCAAAAGATAGAAGTAATCCTGGGATCACGATCAGATACAATAGAGAGGGGAACACCATGCAACCTGACTATCTCTTTATGATACAATAGAGAAAGTTGATCTAGAGGGAAAGTTTTTTGAATAGGAAGGAAATGAGCATATTTAGTCAAGCGATCAACAATAACCTAGATTGCATTATTACCTCGAGATGACTTCGGTAATCCCACATTAAAGTCCATGGATATATTTTCCCATTTCAACTCTTTCACTGGTAAAGGTTGAAGCATCCCTTTCAGAAACATCCACTCTTCTTCAACCTGATGACCAGTCAAACACTTCACAGTAAAATCAGCAATATCTCTTTTCATTCCATCCCACCAGTAATACTCCCGCAGATCTCTGTAAAACCTAGTACTGGAATGATGAACTGAAAACGGCGAAATTTGAGCCTCACATAACAACTCATTCTTCAACTGTGAATCACTAAGAACACATAATCTCTTCCCAACCGTAAAAACACAATCATTATCAATATTAAATTCAGGCAACATACCCTTCTGAACGAGCTCAACCTTTTTCTGCAACCCACTATCTTTCTTCTGCGCATGATTATTTCTTTCTGATAGAGATGATCTCACTGATACCTGAAACCAAATAGAAGAAAATCCTACACCAACAACTTCTATTCCAAATTACATCAAATCAAAAACCATAGTATCTCGTTCCAAACATAGCACAGTTAAGGAAGCATTACTTTTTTGACTCAAAGAATCAGCCACTTTATTTTCTTTTCTCGGATGGTAATGAATTGTACAATCATAATCCTTGATTAATTCTAGACATCTCCTCTATCTCATGTTCGATTCTTCTTGAGTGAATATATACTTTAAACTTTTTTGATCAGTATATCTTTCATACTTTACTATATACAAATGAGGCCTCCAAATTTTTAGAGCAAAAAACAACAGCAGCTAATTCAAAGTTATGTGTAGAGTAATTTACCTCATGAGTTTTCAACTGACGTGATGCATATTCAATTACCTGATCATTCTACATAAGGACACAACCAAGTCCCTTCAACGAAGCATCACAGTATATAACAAACTAACCATTCATAGAAGGAAGTTCCAAAACTAGAGCATTCACCAATCTTCTTTTCAACTCTTGAAAACAATCATCACATTCATTTGTCCAGATAAACATAACACACTTCCATGATAGCATAGTCATTGGACTAGATGACAGTGAAAAAATTCAAAAAACCAACCGTAGTAACCTGCCAAACCAAGAACACTACGGATCTTGGTTACATTTTTGGGTCTTGTCGATTCTTCAACAACTTTTTTTTAGGAGGATCAACAGTTATTCCATTTTTTGAAACAATGTGTCTAAGGAACGAAATTTGTTGTAACCAAAACTCACACTTTCTAAATTTTCCATAGAGTTTACTTTCTTTTAAGGTTTGAAAGATAACCCTTAAATGACTTTCATTCTCCACTTTACTTTTATAAAACCCCAAAATATAATCAATAAACACAACCACCATTTATCACCTGATTTAATTGAGTCATCACTACAGTAAACTTCTCAATTCTGATTCTGACCATCTATGGTTCCTGATTTGAAAAGTCATTCTACTCTGTATGCCTTCCCAGAAAAGTTTCTCTATTTATTTAATTAAAAATTATTCTTAACACAGATATATCTTAGATGAAGCAACATGGTAATCCTTAAATGCTATATCATTTCAAGCATACCATAAATTAACTTATAATTTAACAGTTTTCTAACACTTAAAGTTGTCTAAACCGACCTTTGATACCAACTATAAGGCCCCAGCCTTAAGCCTTAATTAATATTGTATTAAAAGAATAATTCATGTTGAGGATATTTTCAGGTTTAGAGTTTTAGGGCATTAGGACATAACTATTACATCTCTAAAGATTACAAAGTAGACACTTCTACTAAGATTCCATAAAATAAAAAATCTTAAAAAGAAACATTTCTAGTTCCATATTTTGGACAGCCTGAAATTTCCTTGATCCCATTCTTGACCCTATTCAACTTTATGTCATGTGAAAAAATTTTGAAAAAAAACATGGTATGAGCATAAAGAGCTCAGTAAGGGATACACAAAGAAGGAAAACTGTTAGTTTTTCAAAACAACATGTAAACCATGAATTCTTTATCAAAGTAATGCTTTTCACCTTCATGAAGTAGTATAAACTCTTCAGTGAATAAAAGATCATTAATTACCCTTTCTTAACCAAAATATTACCATAAAACCCATATAAGGAACACATAACATATAAAGGTAACTTGCGACATAAACATACTTAAGTGGAATAACCATCTGGTCGACTTCCACACATATCACTTAATGGAATACCCATACGGCCGACTTCCATACCCAATGCATTGGTGGATATAAGGTAACCACCCTTCCTAGTTTTCACGGCACCACCATTCATATGGTTTATCACGTAACCACCCATCAAATATCCAAGTACCATTATAAAATCATAAGACATAAAACAAAAATAATGGAAAGAAAAATTTTCCACATTTCAAAGACAATATATCACATAAATATATTGACATAACAAATCCATTATAAAAATCATTTTCAATTCCAAAATTTATAAAAGAGTATATGGTATTATATTCATTTTAAAAAACATCACAGCTTGTTGAGGAAGCCAATGACCAAATAATACCTGCGGCAGGGGAAAAGGTCGTTCTCACCGCGTACGTTAAAATAAACATTCCATTTTGTCTTTTTGTAAAACTCATCATAGAAAATATTTCTTTTGTATAAAATTAAAATTCAAAGGGTTTTATACACCATATAAAATAAATCCTTGTATTAGAACAAAATATGCCTCAATGAAAGGAGATTGAGACAAAGTCCCTTACCTCGTGTCCGATGTGACTCTATTTCTCTTTAATCTCTTGAATAATAAAATAGTGTTAATTTCTACTTTCTTAAGAACCCTTTTCAAGATTACTATTCATTTTATATCACTTATTTCCATGTTATAAACATTATTTAATCATTTAAGTTAATAATGTTCGTTTTGTCAATATGTGGTTCATAAGTCAAAAATGGACTTCTTACAATTATATGTTTTTTAGGTTGTCAAAGGTTCATTATATCCAGAATGATATTAATGAATTGGATATCATATATATCATATATATCTATCATATACATGTATTTATAATAGTACATAACATTAAGAGGAAAGAAATGAAATGCACCGTTCATGGAGACGGTAAGCCGTACGTACTCATGAACGCTACTTTCATTTCTATTTCATATTTAATGGGGTTAAATCATAATGATATAAGGGTATATTATAATTCCAGTATAACATCATATATAATAACATTAACTTCAGCCTTTATATGTCCCACATATGGCATTAACTAATCAAATCACTTTGAGGGGGTGGTAGTCTGCGCTTCCTAAAATGAAATTATCGTGTTTACCCACAATGGAAACCATAAAGGTATGACACAAATGAAAAATACAGAATCATAAGGAAAACATAAACATAATATATATCATATATAAATATAGTTACATCTTAATGGCCACCATAAAAGGTGTTAAAAGAAGATTAAACAATCTTCATTTCGTGAGGCAGAAAATCGCCAACTACAGAAACAGTATGTTCTTTAACCATTAGAAGAAGGTGAGTCTAGATGTATCTATCATCCTTCTCATAGAAACATCCTATTATATTGAATATACTTATGTTGTTATAAATGAAATTAATAAAAAGATTTTAGGGGGTTGGAGAAGTAAAATAAAACATAAGAACACAAGAGAAGACACTACCTTTAAATCGGGTAACTCTTTTTGATTTGAGCTCAAAGGCTTCATTGGAAAGGCATCTACCCAAAGTGTGGCTTCTAGGGGTAAGATAGGGATGCATAGAGACAAAATAGGAAGTTTTTGGCCGAGACAAAGGCTTGAGTGGTGTGGGTAAGGTGGTAGAGGTTGGGGCCTTTTATAAGAGTAGAGACGGGGCACTTTTGGAATGTTTTAAAAGGTTACTTTATTATAAAATGACTTTCGTATTTTAAAAGTCCCAAAATTATATATTTCGAGGATAACATGATAAGAGTTCGAAATCAAACCATCCAATAGGTTTTTGATAAGTTTAGGTCTTATATTTTACATTATCATTTCATTTTGTTTAAATCGTTAAATAATGAGGTAATCGCTGCATCATCATGGTGTCATAAATAATTTAATTTATTTATGGTCTAAAAATTATAAAAAAACTATCATGATGTAGTAAATATTTTCATATTTCTAATGAATATTTATAGTAAAAAATATGACTTGTATAACCTCATTTAAAAATTGTTTTAGTAAAACAACACATGTTTGTGACATTTTTATTTTAACATTATATAAAAAGTTATTAATGTCCTTTTCCGACCAAAGTGGCTCCATGGGGTCACCAAGTTGACCCATGGATTATATTGGTCGTCCATGACACATAAAATAAGGGTAGTACATGTTTCAAGGTCATTTCATATTATTAAATCATTATTTTTACCTTAAATTACACTAATTACCTTTAATCGCGATTAATAAACTTAAAAGTTACTATTCACCAAAAATTATTTTAATCCCATTGAAACAAATTTTAATTCCTATTGAAAACCATGTATGTTTTATTTTTGAAATTAAAAACACAGTGGTGGTAAAATTTCATTTAAATGAAAAATCAGTTTTTTAAGTACCACTTAGTGGTTTCACTATTCATCAAAAATTGATGTTTTTCGGAAAAATACAAAAAAAATTCACCCTAGGATATTTTTGATATTATGAATTAAAAATTTATGTCTATTTTATAAAATTCAAAACATATAAGTTACATTAATTAATTTAATAATTAATTCTCACTGTCAGGACAAATAGCATGTTTTTATGAAACAATGTTTATCAAAAGATTGACACTAGTTTAAGTCCAACATCAAAGTGAAATTAATTCAATGACCACTACTAGATTAAATGATAAAAATATATTATAATTTCACTTTAAAACCAATTCAAAAGATAATATTAATCATATAAATAAATTATATTATAAAGAGGCTTTGAATTAAAATACAACCTTTTTCACTATTCATTAAAAAATTGTCCTTTATCAGAAAAATATGAAACGTTTACACAAAGTAAATTTTTATTTACTGATTCTAAAGAAGAGTTTTATTTGGTCCAATAGAATTTATATGAGGGACCAAAACTATATTTAAAAAGGATTCTCTATCAAAAGGAGGTAGTTCGACCTTTTAGTAAATATTAGAGTATTTATGCCTAAAATTGAAATATTTTTTTATTTTAAGCCTTTATCTTTTATTGGGTAAATGTAAAAACATTTAAAAACATATATAATAATATTTTAGTTATTTCTACTCATTCCCACCAATACAACGGCGACGTGTTAACTGCCATTTAAAATAATATTATTATATTACTAGTGTGCAACGTAATATTTAAAAGAAACACTTTGTTGCGTGTCAGGTATGCTATCGAACATAGCAACCCCTTTAAAGTAAAACTAATATTTAATTCAAAAATATTAATAAATATAAAAATGTTTTATTCTTTATTTACCTGGTATGTTACATCCTTCCCCCCTTTTGGAAATTGCGTCCTCGCAATTTTATTCACTTATCAAAATAAGTGGGGGTATTTATCCGTCATAGAATTTTCAGATTCCCACGTTGCCTCTTCAACCATATGGTTTTTCCACAAAAACATTAACTGGTGAATTACCTTATTCCACAACACTTTCTCTCTATGGTCAAGAATCTGGACAGGTTGTTCTTCATAAGAGATATTCTCTTCCAATTGAACTACCTCTGGGCTAAAAACATGAGATGGATCTGCAATATACTTTCTCAAAATCGAAACTTGAAAAACATTGTGTACCTAAGAAAAACTCGGAGACAAAGACACTCTGTAAGAAACTGGTCCAACTTTCTCCAAAATTTCATATGGTCCAATGATCCTTGGACTCAGCTTTCCTTTCTTACCGAATCGCATCACACTTTCCCATGGTGAATTCTTGAGAACAACATGATCACCTAACTAGAATGATAGATCTCTCATCCGATTATCCACATAACTCTTCTGCCTTCTCTGAGCTGTTCTCATGTGTTTTTGAATCAACTAAACTTTTTCTACCATATCTTCTTCCAATTCTAGTCCCATCAGCTTCCTTTCACCCACTTCATCTCAAAAAGCTGGAGTTTGACACCGTTTACCATATAATGCTTCAAACGGATCCATCTGTATACTGAATGAAAAGTTTTATTATATGAAAATTCAACCAAAGAAATACGTTGGTCCCAACCTCCCTGATAATCCATCGAAAAAGCACATATAATATCCTCCAATGTCTGAATTGTTCTTTGTGACATCCCATCTGATTAAAGATGAAAAGTTTTACTAAAATTTAATTCAGTACCCAATGACTTCTGAAGGCCTTTCGAAAAGTTAGAATTAATCCTGGTATCACGATTAGATACAATGGAGAGGGGAACTCTATGCAACCTGACTATCTCTTTAAGATACAATTGAGAATGTTGATCTAGAGAGAAATTATCTCGAATAGGAAGGAAATGAGAAGAATTAGTCAAGCGATCAACAATAACCCAGATTGCATTATTACCTCGAGATGTCTTCAGTAATCCCACAACAAATTCCAAGGATATATTTTCCCATTTCAACTCTGGAACTGGTAAAGTATGAAGCTTTTCTTTCGCTAACTACCGCTCTTCTTTAACCTGCTGATAAGTGAAACACTTCACAGTAAAATTAGCAATATCTCTTTTCATTCCATCCCACCAGTAATACTCCTCCAGATCTCTGTACAACTTAGTACTGCCAGGATGAACTGAAAACGGGGAACTATAAGCCTCACATAACAACTCATTCTTCATCTGTTAATCACCAGGAACACATAATCTCTTACCAACCCTAAAAACACAATCATTATTAATGTTATATTCAGGAAACTTACCCTTCTGAACCAGCTCTACCTATTTCTATAACCCACTGTCTTTCTTCTGCGCTTTCTTAATTCTGTCTAATAGAGATGATCTCACTGATACCAGAAACCAAATAGAAGAATAGCTGCACCAACAACTTCTTTTCCAAAGTTCATAAAATTAAAAACCAAAGGATCTACTTCCAAACTTACCATGGTTCATGAAGCATTACATTTTCAACTCAAAGCATCCGCCACTTTATTTTCTTTTCTCGGATGGTAATGAATTTTACAATCATAATCCTTGATTAATTCTACCCATCTCCTCTGTCTCATGTTCAATTCTTTCTGAGTGAGTATATAATATAAACATTTGTGATCTTTATATATTTAAAACATTACTACATACAAATGATGCCTCAAAATTTTAAGAGCAAAAACAACAGCAGCAAATTCTATGTCATGTGTAGGGTAATTTACCTCATGAGTTTTCAACTGACGTGAAGCATATGCAATTACCTGATCATTATGCATGAGGACACAACCAAGTCCTTTCAACAAAGCATCAATGTATATAACAATCACATCATTCCTGAAAGGAAGTGCCAAAACTGGAGCATTCACCAATCTTGTTTTCAACTCCTGAAAACAATCATCACATTATTTTGTCCAGATAAACTTAACACCCTTCTAAGTTAGCTTAGTCATTGGACTAGATAATCGTGAAAAATTTTCAACAAACCATCAGTAGTAACCTGCCAAACCAATAAAACTATGGATCTCAATTACATTTTTGGGTCTTGGCCATTCTTCCAGAACATTTGTTTTAGCAGGATCAACAGTTATGATATTTTTTGAAACAATGTGTCCAAGGAAAGAAGTTTGTTGTAACCAAAACTCACACTTTTTATATTTTCCATAGATTTTATTTTCCTTTAAGGTTTTCAAGATAACCCTTAAATATATTTACTACTCCTATTAAATTTTATAAAACACCAAAATATAATCAATAAACACAACCAACATTTATCACCTGATTCAAATGAGTCATCACTGCAGTAAACTGCTCAATTCTGATTCTGACCATCTATGGATCCTGATTCGGAAAGTCATTCTACTATGTCTGCCTTCCCAGAAATGTTTCTCTATTTATTTTATGAAAAATAATTCTTAACACAGATATATCTTAGATGAAGAAACATGGTAATCTTTAAATTCTATATCATTTGAATCATTCCATAAATTAAATTATAATTTAACAATTTTCTAACCATTAAAATAGTCTAAACTGACCTTTGATACCAACTATAAGGCCCTGGCCTTAAACCATACTTAATAATGAATTAAATGAATAATTAAAATTTAGGATCTTTTTAGGTTTAGTGTTTTAGAGAATTTGGACATAACTATTACATCTCAAAAGATTACAATGTAGACACTACTACTATGTTTCCATAAAATAAAAACTCTTAAAAAGAAATATGTCTAGTTCAATGTTTTAGATAGCCTAACATTACCATGATCCCATCCTTGAATCGATTCAACATTATGTCCTCTGAAAACAAATTTGAAAAAAAAACATCGGATGAGAATAAAAAGCTCAACAAGGGATACACAAAGAAGGAAAACTGTTAGTTTTTCAAAGAAACAAGTAAACCGTGAATTCTTTATCAAAGTAATACATTTCACCATTATGAAGTATTATAAACACTTCAATGAATAAAAGATCATTACATACCCTTTTGTAACCAAAATATTACCATAAAACCCATATAAATAACACATAACATATAAAGGTAACTTGGGACATAATCATACTTTAGTGGAATAACCATCTGGTCGACATCCACACATATCACATAATGGAAAACCCATACGGCCGACATCCATACCCAATGCATTGGAGGTTATAATGAAACCACCCATCCTGGTATTCATGACACCACCCGTCATATGGTTTATCATGTAACCACCCGTCAAATGTCCATGTACCATTATAAAATCATAAGACATAAAACAAAAATAATGGAAAGAAAAAATTTCCAAATTTAAAACACAATATATCACATAAATATATTGACATAAGGAATCCATTATAAAAACCATTTTCAATACCAAAATAAATAAAAGAGTATATGGTATTTTATTTATTCTAAAAAACATCACGGCTTGTTGAGGAAGCCAAAGACCAAATAATACACGCGGCGGCGGAAAAGGTAGTTGTCACCGCGTACGTTAAAATAAACATTCCTTTTTATCTTTTTGTAAAAAAATTCATAGAAATAGATTACTTTTGTATAAAATTAAATTTTAAAGGGGTTTATACACCATAAAAAGGAATGCATTGTATTATAACAAAATATGCCTCAATGAAAGGAGATTGAGACGAAGTCCCTTACCTCATGTACGACATGACTCGATTGCTCTTTAATCTCTTAAATAATAAACTAGTGTTAATTTCTACTTCATAAGAACCTTTTTCAAGCTTAATATTCCTTTTATATCACTTATTTCCATGTTATAAAAATTATTTAATCATTTAAGTTAATAATGATTGTTTTGATGATATCTGGTTCATAAGTCAAAAATAGACTTCTTACAATTATATGTTGTTTATGTGGTCAAAGGATCCTTATATTCAGAATGATATTCATGATTTGGATATCATATATATCATATATATCCAGCATATACATGTATTTATAATAGTACATAACATTTATAGGTATGAAATGAAATGCACCGTTCATGGAGATGGTAAGCCGTATGTACGCATGAACGCTACATTAATTTCTATTTCATATTTAATGCAGAGAAATCATAATGATATAAGGTTATATTATAATTCCATTATAACATCATATATAATAACATTAACTCCATCCTTTATATGTCCCACATATGTCATTAACGAATCAAATCACTTTGAGGGCGCGGTAGTCCGCACTTCCTAAAATGAAATTATCATGTTTACCCACAATGGAAACCATACAGGTATGCCACAAATGAGAAATACTGAAGCATAAGAAAAACATAAACATAATATTTTTCATCTATAAATATAGTGACATCTTAATGGCCACCATTAAAGGTGTTAAATGAATATTTAACAATCATCATTTCGTGAGGCAGAAAATCGCCAACCACAGAAACAGTATGTTCTTTAACCATTAGAAGAATGTGTGTGTATGTGTAGCTGTAATAATTCTCAAAACAACATCCTAGTATATTGATGATACTGGTGTTGTTACAAAATAAAGGAATATGAAGAGTTTAGGGTGTTGTAGAAGAAAAATAAAACTTAAGAACACAAGAGAAGATACTACCTTTAAATCAGGTAACTCTTTCTGATTTGAGCTCAAATGATTCCTTGGAAAGACTTCTTCCCAAAGTGAGGCTTCTAGGGGTAATATAGGAATGTGGAGAGACAAAATGGGCAGGGGTTGGCCAAGACAATGGCATGAGAGGTGTGGGTAACGTGGTAGAGGTGGGGGCCTTTTATAAGAGGAGAGGAGGGTCACCCTTGGAATGTTATAAAAGGTTACTTTATTATAAAATGCTTTTCGGATTTTAAAGGACCCAAAATTTTATATTTCGAGGATAAGGTGGCAAGAGTTCTAAATCCACCCATCTAATAGGTTTTTTACAGGTGTAGGTTATATATTTTAGATTATCTTTTCATTTTATTTAAATCGTTAAATAATAAGGTAATCGCTGCATCATCATGGCATCATAAATAAATAAATTTATTTAATGTATAAAAATTATAAAAAAAATATCACGATGTAGGAAATAGTTTTATCTTTTTAATTAATATTTATAAAAAATATATTACTTGTATAACCCCATTTAAAAATTGTTTTAGTAAAACAACACATGTTTGTGACATTTTTATTTTAACTTTAAATAAAAATTTGTTAATGTCATTTTACAACCAAAGTGGCTCTATGGGGTCCCCAAGTGACCCATGGATTGTATTGTTCGGAAATGACACATAAAATAAGGTTAGGACATGTGTCAAGGTCGTTTCATATTATTAAAGCGTTATTTTTACCTTAAAGTACACTAATTACCTCAAAACGTGAATAATAAACATAAAAGTTACTATTCAACAAAAAATTATTTTAATCCCATTGAACCACATTTTACTCTTCAATGAAAACCATCTATGTATGATTTTTGAAATTCAAAACACAGAGGTGGTAAAATTTCATTTAAACGAAAAATCATTTTTTTAAGTACCACTTTGTGGTTTCACAATTCATAAAAAATTGACGTTTTTCAGAAAAATACCAAAAATTCACCCTAAGATATATTTGATATTATGAATTCAAAAATTATTTATATTTTAAAAAATTCAAAACATATATGTTACATTAATTAATTTAATAATTACTTCCCGTTGTCAGGACAAATAGCGTGTTTTTATGAAATAATATATATCAAAAGATTGACACTAATTTAAGTCGAATTTCAAAGTGAAATTAATTCCAACGACCATAGTTGGATTAAAAAAAGGAACATTATAAAAAAAAGATAATCTAATCATATAAATAAATTATATTAAAAAGATATTTTGAATTAAAATACAATATTTTTCACTATTCATTAAAAAATGAAAGTTTATCGGAAAAATACGAAAATTTTACACAAAGTAAATTTTGATGTCTTGATTCCAAAGAAGAGCTTTATTTGGTCTAATAGAATGAATAATAGTGACCAAAACTATATTTAAAGAGGGTTCACCATCAAAAGGTTATTGTTCGACCTTTTAGTGAATATTAGAGTATATATGCCTAAAATTGAATTTTTTCTTATTCTAAGCCTTTATCATTTATTTGGTAAATATAAAAACATTTAGAAAACATATATAATCATATTTTAGTTATTTCTACTCATTACAACCAATACAACGGCTACGTGTTAACTACCATTTAAAATACTATTATTATTTTACTAGTGTGCAACGTAAGGTTTCAATGAAACTCTTTGTTGCGTATTAGGTACGCTATCGAACATAGCCACCCATTTAAAGTAAGATTTATATTTAATTCTAAAATATTAATAAATATGAAAATTTTTTATTCTTTATTTACCTGGGATGTTAAATTATTATAGATATATGGATTTGAGGCCCTCAAAATTTTCTTTTTCATTACGTTTTTATTGAATTCCTCAATCACTCCCTATAAAAATTTATACTTTCTTCCAAATATGTATTTTTACATTTCAATAATTATATCTTACATAGAGACCAAATCATATGTTACTATATGTGACCCTTGTACATCCCATCACTTATTTTCTAGATGATTCATTATGAACCCTTCCCATGATGTGGGGTAAAAAATATAATAAATTTCAAAAACTATATTTCCATGGTGGAGCGTAAATTATGGGATCACAATTTAATTAAGGTGGGGAGAATGTGACACCGAAATATTATAAATTATAACCATATATTACATAGATTTTCTAAAACATGAAACAAAGCATGTAAGGGAATATAATATTCTAAAAATTTATAATATAATCTTATTATTTTAAATAAATATAATATATTACAAAGATTGTAATTTACACAACACCATGTCAGCTTGTGTTATACGCAAGAGAATACATCCTCTACAACTCGTGTTATATACAACAACGGCCTTCAATGAAAGCTTTCATTACAAGAAATACTGAGTTCCTCCAAATGAAAATGGATTATTAAATTATTATTATATAATATAATATGAAAAAACCTATTTTCATGTCAGCATTTTATGAATGATATTAATGGAATTATGAAAATTTGTGGTTTATATAAATATAAAAAGAATTCATTTGCTACCAGTTAATTATAAATGGAAAGAAGGACAAACTAGATAAAACAAGTAATATTATTTTTAGGATTTTAAAATAGTTTTGTTTTAAAAACATAATTAATTACGATTAGTTAAATATTTTAATGAAATATATATTATACATATAGAATAAAATATTTTTTATATTCCTCCGTTGTATTTTATAATCACATACCTAGAATAAACTCTATTTTATACATAAATACCAGTATTTATTAATGTGATTTTACTGTCTTTTAATGGATAATCCATTTTAAATATTTATTTTGACACATTTTTTTGTTTAATATATCTAAACATACTTCATTTAAGAAATATGACCAAAATATTAGGTTATGGTAAATTTTCAATAATTTTTTATGAAGATTCATTTTTTAATGAATAGTTAATTATCCAGAATATTTAATCAAAAATTTTATTTCAACTAATTTATTTATAAGAAAATTAAACATTATTAATTTATTTTAATGTATGATTATATCATAGTTTTTAAATTATTACAATTGTGGCCATTAAAATAAATTTCACAATTAAATTGAATATACAAATTTAAAAATCATTTGTACATTTCTGTATTGAAAACCAATAATGTTGTTCTGTTCATGAGAAGAAATTTAAATAAATTTATGCCAATAATATTATTGGAAATAGGAAAAAGGGATTCCATATTTGAAATCGTAAAAAATTATAATTTATATTAAGAACAACATTTCTTTTGACAAAAAATATTTGTGAAAGTGATTAAAATTAATTGACATGATTAATGATAAATTTAGATTACTGAGGAACTAATCCATAATCTTAATGGACAAAATGAACAATAATCCTTTCCAAGAGCCACTCCAGGGCAATTCTTTGAGCCATTAATCCATTTTATCAAATTGGACTATTATTAGAGCCGCATTAAATGTTAAAAACATGCATGTAATTCCCTTGAAAAATATTACAAGCGTACCACTCGTCCTCCACTATAAATGGCCTCATATCCTACCACATACACACACCTATCAAGACACAATTTCTCAACTAATACCTGAAAAAATATATTCTCAATATCCCTAACCTCATCCAAGAAGCATCCCCTTGGTCAAAAATGAATCCAAGGAATCTTTTTTTAAACAAATGGAGTTACCCGATTAAGATGTGTCATCTTTAATTACACATTTAAGAATTATTTCAATTCACTAACCCCTTAAATATTGATAATATACTATATTATAACAAAAATATTTTCCTAAATATAATATAATTTTATATTTTATGGGTTTTACATTCACATACACACACATACATCTATTGTATAACAAACATTCAATTTTTATATATGGTGATCTAGTGCCTCATGAAATGGTGATTGTTCATTTTTTTATTACCAACACTCATGGTTGTAATTATACTGGAAAATAAGTTTAAATATGTTATATATTATATGTATAATATTTTTATACTTATTTAATTCTTCTACAACACAAATATTTATACATTCCACTTTATGGAAAATGAAAACATCATTTCAGGATGTGTGGACTACTGCTCTTTCAATGTGATGTGATTCATTCACTTTATCTATAACGACCCATACTTTACATACATTGTTAATACTTCAAAATTGAAGCACACTTATTACAACATATGACAAAACCACAAAGGACCGTATAGGTATAGTGTCTTTAGAAACTGGGAAACATAAACAACTGGTTCATAAATCTTCTACAGTGTCTCCCATTTATTTCATCATATCTAGGGTACCTTTTAGCATATTCTACTTAATATCCATCTTCCTGACCTGGGGAAAAGAAAACATAAAAGGGTGAGCTCAAATGCTCAGCATGGGAAAATAAAGGAACTAAAAATCACATCATATCTTTTTGAAAATCATAACCTTCAAAAGAGATCATAATATCTTAACATGGAATAAATCATAGAAGTGAAAATGAGATCACCATAATCATAACATGAAACTTGAAACTTTTTGGCATGCACACATAATCTTGGAAAATCATTTCTTGTTAGTCATGACTCATTTCCAAGACTATCTTAGTGGACAAAGTCCCTTTCTGAATCGAGTAACCCTCGTTTCAGTCCTGTTTCACTGAACCGGTATAACCTACCATTCCAGCCCTGTCTATCTCATGAGATATAAAATCTTTACCCAATGCATTGGAGGGATATATATGTCCCACCCATCTTATAATGAATCCTTTCTTATGTGTGCCACATAATCATAAACCATACATCATAGCGTAACCCATGTAATAAAAATGGGATTCTTAAACAACATGACATCATAAAACAATTCATATAAGATAAAGGAATTCATAAAAATATTTCCATCACAACATAATCAAACTAATGTAATAATAGGGATAAAAACAGAACCCTTTTATTATCTTAGATGGAAAATAATTTTGATAAAATACTTGAACTCCATTCTTGAGGAAAATATCATTTCTACTTCAAAAACACTTTAACTTTCTTAACGTGTCATACAATTTTAAAATAAAAGAAGTTGATTAAAAATAAACTTGAATACTTGTAAAGTAAGCTTCTTGGAAATAATTTTTTAGAAATCTATTCATGCCGTATATGTTAAAAAAACATTCTTCGTACTTTTGTCGGAAAAGTCAAAAAGTACCTCGTACGAAAAACGATAAACGATTCCTTTCATACATATTAATAAAAACTCACCGAAGGGAAAAAATGGATTTAAAAAATTGTAGGTGGATGGAAATAATATTACATATTGATGAAACATGGATGTGGATGATAAAATACACCCCAGTAAATACTTACGAATAAACAATCTCGGATAAAAATGAGATTGTGATATTTCCCTTACCTTAGGTCCGATTTGCTTTGTACGTGTCCAAAGCTCCTGTATAATGGTTTAAATAATGTTATTGATTTATTCCAGAATCATACATATTGATATGATATCATATATGGTCAAATTCTTAGCTTCTTTTAGTAATATTTCATTGTTACTTGTTACTCGGGTCTTTATTGCCTTTTGTTCTTATGCGTGTTTTGCCGAATAAATTCGTATTCTTCTATTAAGGTTATAGATACCTTATATCCAGAATGGTATTAGTGTAACATATATCATTTTTATTCATTCAATTCATTTATATAATTATTATGTAATGATGATCATGTAGAACGAGTCGCTTCACATCGTGGAGACGGTATTCCGTACGTACACACGAGTGCTGATATCGTTCCTATGATCGTGGAATTGTATTGGAGTATATATATATATATTATTTCAGTATCAATATTACTTTATAATAATCATAAATAGTTACTCATTACACAATTATACCCATCCTTGTAAAGTGATGGCGGAAAATGGATTACACCACGGCGTGGAGACGGTATTCCGTACGTACGCACGCGCAGTGATTTCATTTTTCCGTAGGATGGATAGAAGGTAAATTATGGTTGTTTCATATTTATAATAACATATCAGTATGTAATTAATACTTTTGTTATTACTTTATCACGAAACAACTAAAGGAGAAGAAGTTGAAGAAGAAAGAAATTGAAAAGATTGGTAACGGATATTACCTCTTCTTTGGAACGCCTATTTGAATCCTCCACTTAGGGAACTAAGATTGGTCTTTGAAGAAGAACAGGACCTCTAGATTATTCTAGGGAAGTGGAGAGGAGAAAATGGCAGGGGTTGGCCGAGCTTGAGTGCTCAAATTGGTGTGAGGAGGAGGGGGAGGAGGTGCCCTCTTATAAGGGAGGAGAGGGGCACCTTAGGAATATCTCAAAATATTATTTTATATTAAAGTAAAAATCGGTTTATAATGGTTCCAAAGGGTCTTATTTAGAAGCTAAAGTGGGGAAGGGTCGAAATCCTATTAACCAATAAGATTTATACAAGTTTAGGGTATTATTTTAAGCTTATCAATTAGATTTAACACTAAGTTAAATAATTTAACTTTTACCGTGTCTTTTTGTTTTCTTTCACTATATGGTTAATACACTTACTATAACATGCCAAACGAACCCCAGATTGTTTATTATTAATATATATATATCCTTATCTAAGTCATTTGGCAGAACCTTAGATTTTTAGGAATAAAATAACAATTAGTAATATAATATTTGATTTAAAAACTATTTTGTGTCAATTTTGACACTATTTGATATATGATTTTTGTGAAACTCATAACAGAATTATATGTTCGAACCAAGTTTATTAAATCAACACTAATATATCATAGTAACCTATAAAATTAGTTTTATTCATAAAAAGTCTCAAATTACATTTATTTTGGTGTTTATAACATCAATTATGTCAATATTTCATAAATAAGATAAAAACTGCATCATAATTGTGTCATAAATAAATTAAATTATTTAATGTCTAAAAATTATAAATAAAATACCATCATATAGGAAACCTTTTTATATTTCTAATGAATATTTATAGTTGAATTTATCTTATGTATAACCCCATATTAAAAATGATTTACTTATTAAACATTGATTTTAACTATTTTAACCCTTCTTTAAATAAATTAACAATAAATGTCCTAATCTAAACCAAGTGGGCCTAAATGGTCATATTTATTTCCTAAGTATTTTTTTGGTCGAATTACACTTGTCCAATAGAATTAGGACATGTGTTAGGGTAATAGTAATATCATTTTTACCCTTAATTATCCTATTTACTTTTAACCGTGGTAAAAAAAAGTAAAAAGTTACTATTCACCAAAAAATAATTTTCATCTCATTGAACCACATTTTAGTCCTTAATATTAACAGTGTCTCTCGTATTTTCGAAATTCCATTCACAGAAGAGGTAAAATTAAGTTTTATACAAAATTTAGTTTTTAACCTACCACTTAGTGGTTTCACTATTCATCAAAATATGAAAGTTTTCAGAAAAATACAAAAATTTTACCCTAGGCTAATTTCGGTATTCCGAATCCAAAAATGAAGTCCATTTTGAAAAATATAATTTATAAAATTTTAAAAAGTAGTTTTTACTATTCATAACGGCTAGTTTTATTTTAATAGCATATCGTTGTTTAGTGAAACTCGGTATTGCGTACGACGCAAGCTATCGAGGAAGGTCACGATTTTGTGTATAGCAAGCCAAGAAAGTGTGTAGTGAAATATTCCTTTGATGATATATAAAAAACAAAATATTACTCATAAAAATCTCGGGTGTTACATTCTACCCCCCTTAAAAAGAATATCGCCCTCGAAATTCGTCACATTGTAACAAACAGATCAGGATACTTCTCCCTCATCATATCCTCAAGATCCCATGTAGCTTATTAAAGTTGGTGGTTCCTCCATAAAACTTTCACCAAGCGAGTGGTCTTGTTTCGTAGGACTTTTTCGCTACGATCCAGAGTCTCTATCGGCTGTTCTTCATAAGAAAGATCTTGCTCCAGCGGTACAACTTATGAGATGAGTACATGTGAAGGATCTGGTATGTACTTTCTCAGGAGAGATACATGGAACACATTGTGAACTTGAGAGATATTCGGTGGAAGCGCCAATCGGTATGCTACCTTCCCCACACGATCCAGTATTTCGAAACGACCGATATATCTAGGGCTCAACTTCCCCTTCTTTCCAAATCTCACAACCCTCTTCCAGGGAGATATTCGTAAGAACACATTATCACCCACTTCAAACTCTAGGTCTTTTCTTCGGTTGTCGGCATAACTTTTCTGTCGACTCTGAGCTGCTCTTATGTGTTGTTGAATAGATCTGACCTTTTCTGCCATTTCATCAATGAGATCAGGTCCTAATAGCTTTCTTTCCCCAACTTCATCCCAGCAAGTTGGAGTCCTACATTTCTTTCCATAGAGAGCTTCATAAGGAGCCATCTGAATACTGGAGTGAAAGCTATTATTATAAGAAAATTCCAACAAAGGTAGGTGTTGATCCCAACCTCCTTTGAAATCCATAGAGCAAGCTCTCAACATATCTTCTAGGGTTTGAATTGTTCTCTTAGATTGACCGTCTTTCTGAGGATGATAAGCAGTGCTGAAACTCAACTCTGTATCCAGAGTATGCTGAAGACTTCACCAGAACATTGAGGTAAATCTCGGATCCCGATCAGATATAATAGAAAGTGGTACTCCATGCAATCTTACCACATCCTTTACATATATCCTGGCAAGCTGATCTAGAGAGAAATCCTCTCTAATAGCAATGAAGTGTGCATACTTTGTAAGACGATCAACTATGACCCAGATAGCATTATTGCCTTTGGATGTTTTATGAAGTCCTGTGACAAAGTCCATAGTGTTGTATTCCCATTTCCATTCGGGTATGGGTAATGGTTGTAACATCCCCTTAGACTTTTGTCTCTCAGCTTTAACTTGTTGACAAACCAAGCATCGAGAGACATATTCAGCAACATCTCATTTCATTCCATCCCACCAGAAGTACTCTTTCAGGTCCCTATACATCTTCATGCTTCCAGGATGAATAGAAAATGATGAACTATGAGCCTCATCCAACAGCGCCTTCTTTAATTCGGGGATGGGAGGAACACAAACCCGATTCCTGAACTTTATTATCCCATCACAATCAAGGTTGAATTCAGGAACAATTATCACCTTCTTTTGTAACTCGACATCTTCTTTCTGTGCCTCTTTAATCTTCACATGGATAGATGGTTGAACATTCATTGGAGAAAGATAAGATTTTTCCCCTTCTATTATAATTCCAAGATCCATCCTTCGTAAATCCATAAATATTGGATCCTTTGTGATCCTCATCATGGATAAACTGGCATGGTCTTGTCGACTTAATGCATCTGCCACCTTGTTTGCTTTTCCAGGGTGGTAATGGATTGAGAAGTCGTAATCCTTAATCATCTCCAACCATCTTCTTTGACGCATATTCAACTCCTTTTGTGTGAAAATATACTTTAAACTTTTATGATCAGTATAAATATCACACCTTTCACCATAAAGGTAATGCCTCCAAATCTTTAATGAAAATATTACCACAGCCAACTCCAAATCATGTGTTGGGTAATTTTGCTCATGGATTTTCAACTGTCGTGAGGCATAAGCTATCACAATATCATTTTGCATAAGAACACACCCCAATCCCTTCTTGGACGCATCACTGTAGATCACAAACCTTTCTCCACTACAAGGCAGTGTGAGCACAGGTGCACTGGATAACCTTCTTTTCAACTCCTTGAAATTCTCTTCACATTCCTCTGTCCAAACAAACTTAACTCCTTTCCGAGTCAACTTGGATAGTGGATTAGATAATCGTGAAAAATCCTTTAAAAAACGTCGATAATATCCATCCAAACCAAGAAAACTTCGGATCTCAGTTCTGTTGTTGGTCTTGACCATCTTTCGATAACCTCTTTTTTTGCTGGATCCACAGATATCCCCTCTTTTGAGATTATGTGACCCAAAAATGCAACTTTTTTAAGCCAAAATTCACACTTAGTAAATTTTGCATAAAGCTTCTCCTTTATCAGGGTCTTCAATATAATTCTCAAGTGATATTCATGCTCTTCCTTGCTCTTTGAATAGACAAGAATATCGTCTATAAAAACTACCACAAATTGATCAAGATAGTCTCTAAAGACTCTATTCATTAGATCCATGAAGATAGCAGGGGAATTAGTAAGACCAAATGGCATCACAATAAATTCATAGTGTCCATACCTTTTACGGAAAGCCGTCTTTGGTATATCCTCCCTTTTGATCCTTAATTGATGATACCCTGAACGAAGATCAATCTTGGAAAAGTATTGAGCTCCGCGTAGTTGGTCAAATAAGTCATCAATGCGTGGGAGAGGATATTTGTTCTTGATAGTGATCTTGTTAAGTTCTCGATAATCAATGCAGAGTCTCATTGATCCATCTTTCTTCTTAACAAATAGAACAGGTGCTCCCCAAGGTGACGCACTAGGGCGTATGAATCCCTTATCAAGATTCTCTTGGAGTTGCTTCTTCAATTCCTGCAACTCAATTGGGGCCATTCTATAAGGTGTCTTTAAAATTGGCAAAGCGCCCGGTACGAGTTCTATTGAAAACTCAACTTCACGATTTGGTGGAAGACCCGTTAATTCCTCTGGAAATACATCATCAAACTCCCGTACAATGGGCATATTCTTAATCGTGAGTTTCTCATCAACCATTTGAGATAAATAACCTTCATTTAGTGGAATCAATACCCATAAGATGGAAGAAATTTCCACTGGAAGGTTATGTTCATCCTTGCATTGATAGACAATCATAGATTGATATGGAATATGAAATGTGACTTCCCTTCTTTGGAAATTGATATGAGCTCCATGTAGAGAAAGCCAATCCATTCCAAGAATCACATCAAATTCCACTAAAGGAAGGATCACAAGATTTGCAGGAAGCACTTTCCCACAAACTTCGATCGGAGAAGAATTATAAACTTTTAATGCGACTGTTGTGCCATTAGGTGTTGTCACAGCTAACTCAACATCTAATTGTTGAGTTAGTATGGTGATACCCTTAGAAAATTTTTCAGAAATATAACAGTGGGTGGATCCAGAATCAAATAAAACATTTTCTACTTTAGAGTGGATGGTATGTGTACCTTTCACCACTTCGTTATCGTACTCCACATCGCTGATAGAAATTGCATGTGACATTCCATTGCCTTTAGCCTTATGATTTTGTTGACGTCGACCATCATCATCAACCCTTGGATTTGGGCATTGATTGGCATAATGCCCCATCTCCTTGCACTTGAAACATTGAAGTGTAGTAGGTTCATTCTGTGTATCCCTTCCTTTGTTTGCATCATTATACATCTTCTTCCCATTATCGCGGAATTCAAATGCCCGATGACCTTCGTTTCCACATTTAAAACATTTACTTGTCCCTTTAAGACTACTCCCTCCATGTTTCTTTCCACACATTGAGCATAAGGGAAAGTTCATCTTCTTTTCAGTGTGCTCTTTAGATTGTCCTTTGAATTCATCTTCCTCTTCTTATCAAACCCATGTGACTGATGGGTTACTCCAATCTCCATGTCGACTTTGAGAGCACATCGAACAATTTCCTCGTATCTATTGAAGTCCCTTATGGCTAACGCCCTTCGAAGACTTGGTTTTAAGCCACTAAAAAATCGATCGATCTTACTCTCAGGTTGGATAATAATACCAGAAGCGTACCTTGCAAGTCTTGTAAAATTTTCTTCATAGGTACCAACAGATTCATCATCCCTTTGCTTCAGTTCAAGAAACTCTTTCTCCATCTTTGTTCAGAGAATACGAGGGAAGTACTTATTGAAAAATAAGTTCTTGAACTCGTCCCATTCCAAAGACTAAATTTCATCCCTTTGCCTCGTATTTTTAATAAGATTCCACCATTGATCAGCATCTCCTTCCAAACGATACACTACTAGGATGACTTTATCATGTTCAGAACATTGAAGAACTGAAAATATCTTTTCAGTAGTACTAATCCATTGTTCAGCAACTAATGGATTAGTAGACCCGCTGAAAGAAGGTGGATGATGCCTCATGAAGGATTCAACAGAATGTTACTCCTTCCTATGCTCGTTTGGAAGTCCTGCATGATTCATAGCTTGAGAATGTTGTGTGAGCCTAGCTACAATATTTTTCATTCCAGCTCCCATATCGTTTGGTTGCTCAGGGGGACAATCATTGCATTGACCATCGCATTCCGCATTAACACGGTTCCTTCGGGTTCCATCCATTGAATAAAACCAAGAATAATAGTGTCAGCAACACTAATTATAATAGGAAAACCACATAATCAAGGATAAAATTTCACACTTAAGGTATTATCCTAGGGTATTCATGGCCATTTCTAAAACACTAAGATTGTGTTCTATGCTTAGACTTATCCTTAGGGTTCTTACTAAGACTTCCACATCCTAGTTTCCAAAGGTTGACTATACCTTTCCTCTGATACCAACTATAACGACACATACTTTACATACATTGTTAATACTTCAAAATTGAAGCACACATATTACAACATATGACAAAACCACAGAGTACCGTATAGGTATAGTGTCTTTAGAAACTGGGAAACATAAACAACTGGTTCATATATCTTCTACAGTGTCTCCCATTTATTTCATCATATCTAGGGTCCCTTTAAGCATATTCTACTTAATATCCATCTTCCTGACCTGGGGAAAAGAAAACATAAAAGGGTGAGCTCAAATGCTCAGCAAGGGAAAATAAAGGAACTAAAAATCATATCATATCTTTTTAAAAATCATAACCTTCAAAAGAGATCATACTATCTTAACATGGAATAAATCATAGAAGTGAAAATGAGATCACCATAATCATAACATGAAACTTGAAACATTGTGGAATGCACACATAATCTTGGAAAATCATTTCTTGTTAGTCATGACTCATTGCCAAGACTATCTTAGTAGACAAAGTCCCTTTCTGAATCGAGTAACCCTCGTTTCAGTCCTGTTTCACTGAACCGATATAACCTACCGTTCCAGCCCTATCTATCTCATGAGATATAAAATCTTTACCCAATACATTGGAGGGAGTTATCGGTCCCACCCATCTTATAATGAATCCTTTCTTATGTGTGCCACATAATCATAAACCATACATCATAGCATAACCCATGTAATAAAAATGGGATTCTTAAACAACATGACATCATAAAACAATTCATATAAGATAAAGGAATTCATAAAAATATTTCCATCACAACATAATCAAACCAATGTAATAATAGGGATAAAAACAGAACCCTTTTATTATCTTAGATGGAAAATAATTTTGAAAAAATACTTGAACTCCATTCTTGAGGAAAATATCCTTTCTACTTCAAAAACACTTTTCCTTTCTTAACGTGTCATACAATTTTAAAATAAAAGAAGTTGATTAAAAATAAACTTGAATACTTGTAAAGGAAGCTTCTTGGAAATAATTTTTTAGAAATCCATTCATGCCGTATAAGTTAAAAAAACAGTCTTCGTACTTTTGTCGGAAAAGTCAAAAAGTACCTCGTACGAAAAACGACAAAAGATTCCTTTCATACATATTACTAAAAACTCACCGAAGGGTAAAAATGGATTTAAAAATTGTAGGTGGATGGAAATAATATTACATATTGATGAAACATGGATGTGGATGATAAAATACACCCCAGTAAATACTTACAAATAAACAATCTCGGATAAAAATGAGATTGTGATATTTCCCTTACCTTAGGTCCGATTTGCTTTGTACGTGTCCGAAGCTCATGTATAATGGTTTAAATAATGTTATTGACTTATTCCAGAATCATACATATTGATATGATATCATATATGGTCATATTATTATCTTGTTGTTAGTAATATTTCATTGTTACTTGTTACTCGGGTCTTTATTGCCTTTTGTTCTTATGCGTGTTTTGCCGAATAAATTCTTATTATTCTTTTAAGGTTATAGATACCTTATATCCAGAATGGTATTAGTGTAACATATATCATTTTTATTCATTCAATTCATTTATATAATTATTATGTAATGATGATCATGTAGAACGAGTCGCTTCACATCGTGGAGATGGTATTCCGTACGTACGCACGAGTGATGATATCGTTCCTATGATCGTGGAATTATATTGGAGTATATATATATATTATTTCACTATAAATATTACTTTATAATAATCATAAATAGTTACTCATTACACCATTATACCCATCCTTGTAAAGTGATGGTGGAAAATAGATTACACCACGGCGTGGAGACGGTATTCCGTACGTACGCACGCGCGGTGATTTCATTTTTCCGTAGGATGGATAGAAGGTGAATTAGGGTTGTTTCATATTTATAATAACATACCAGTATGTAAGTAATACTGATGTTATTACTTTATCATGAAACAACTAAAGGAGAAGAAGTTGAAGAAGAAATAAATTGAAAAGATTGGTAACGGATATTACCTCTTCTTTGAAACGCCTCTTTGAATCCTCCACTTAGGGAACTAAGATTGGTCTTTCAAGAAGACCAGGACCTCTAGGATTATTATAGGTAAGTGGAGAGGAGAAAATGGCAGGGGTTGGCCGAGCTTGAGTGCTCAAATTGGTGTGAGGAGGAGGGGGAGGAGGTGCCCTTTTATAAGGGAGGAGAGGGGCACCTTAGGAATATCTCAAAATATTATTTTATATTAAAGTAAAAATCGGTTTATAATGGTTCCAAAGGGTCTTATTTAGAAGCTAAAGTGGGGAAGGGTCGAAATACTATCAACCAATAAGATTTAGACAAGTTTAAGGTATTATTTTAACCTTATCAATTAGATTTAACTCTAAGTTAAATAATTTAACATTTACCGTGTCTTTTTGTTTTCTTTCACTATATGGTTAATAAACATACTATAACATGCCAAACGAACCCCAAATTGTTTATTATTAATATATATATCCTTATCTAAGTCATTTGGCCGAACCTTAAATTTTTAGGAATAAAATAACAATTAGTAATATAATATTTGATTTAAAAACTATTTTGTGTCAATTTTGACACTGTTTGATATATGATTTTTGTAAAAGTCATAACAAAATTATATGTTCGAACCAAGTTGATTAAATAAACACTAATATATCATAGTAACCTATAAAATTAGTGTAATTCATAAAAAGTCTCAAATGACATTTATTTTGGTGTTTATAACATCATTTATGTCAATATTTCATAAATAAGATAAAAACTGCATCATAATTGTGTCATAAATAAATTAAATTATTTAACGTCTAAAAATTATAAATAAAATACCATCATGTAGGAAATAGTTTTAGCTTTCTAATGAATATTTATAGTCTAATTTATCTTATTTATAACCCCATATTAAAAATTATATACTTATTAAACATTGATTTTAACTATTTTAACCCTTCTTTAAATAAATTAATAATAAATGTCCTAATCAAACCCAAGTGGGCCTAAATGGTCATATTTTATTCCTAAGTTTGTTTTTGGTCGAATTAAACTTGTCCAATAGAATTAGGACATGTGTTAGGGTAATAGTAATATAATTTTTACCCTTAATTATCCTATTTACTTTTAACTGTGGAAAAAAAAGGTAAAAAGTTACTATTCACCAAAAAATTATTTTCATCTCCTTGAACCACATTTTAGTCCACGATATTAACCGTGTCTCTCGGATTTTCGAAATTCCATTCACAGAAGTGGTAAAATTAAGTTTTATACAAAATTCAGTTTTTAACCTACTACTTAGTGGTTTCACTATTCATCAAAATTTGAAAGTTTTCAGAAAAATACCAAAATTTCACCCTAGGCTAATTTCGGTATTCCGAATCCAAAAATGAAGTCCATTTTGAAAAATAAAATTTAAAAAATTTTAAAAAGTGGTTTTTACTATTCATAACGACTAGTTTTATTTTAATAGCATATCGTTGTTTAGTGAAACTCGGTATTCCGTACGACGCAAGCTATCGAGGAAGGTCACGATTTCGTGTAATGCAAGCCAAGCAAGTGTGTAGTGAAAGATTCCTTTGATGATATATAAAAAACAAAATATTACTCATAAAAATCTCGGGTGTTACATGATCCATGGAAATGTTAAAATGATCGTTATAATAAAATATATGAGATATAAAAAATATATATATATATATAATTTATTAAATAATTACCTTATAATAAATATATATATTTATATATCATTTTCTTTATAATCCTTTCACATACAAAAAAAGTTATAATGTTGGTCGTGATCGTGTGGAAAACAGCCTCCTCAACACGATCTGTGTCCTTCCACATCACAATATATATATATATATATATATTAGTATATATTATTAAATAATATGATATTTATGATATAATTAACATTCATGAAATATATATTTCTACTTACCTTCTTTCTATATTGATCAAAAAAAATGAGAGCATTATTGTGGCATATGTATAGTCTAATGTCTCCGTGATTTTAATGTTTATTCATTTTCCATAACCATATTTAATTACTATTTATAAAATAATAATTTATGTATAAATATGATAATCATGACATGGTTATTTATATTTATATTTTGTATAATGAAAAATTTGATAATAGTTGAACAACCAATGTTGTTTTTGACAATGAAACCGAATTTTGTCAAAACACATGATAAAAAATTTATTTATTATGTTGTAATAAAAATATTTAAATATCTGAAATAAAAATATTTATATAATGAAAAAGTTTATGAAGTATTTAGATAATTAACAAACTTTTATAATACAAGAATATAAATGAAATTCATCCTAATGGAAACACAAGGTAAGGGATTTCACTTCATCTCACTTTTTTACACCAGGGAGATAAAGGACATGTTCGCTACTTACTTATTTTGAAAGGTTACTCTAAAAAAATTATTTTTTATATCATTAATTCATTTAACTTCATGATATATCAATATTTCATGTAATATAATTCCTTTATGGGGTTTTTTATTTTGAATGTTTCAATGTTTTATGGGACACATTGGAATGTTTAAAGACTAATTCCATCAATAATAAACATAATAGTCTTTCAGTTGTAATTATTTTCAAAATAAAATATGAAAATTGTTGAATAAAATAGTTAATTTTTCTATCCTCTAG
Organism: Viscum album; assembly: GCA_963277665.1. NCBI lineage: Eukaryota > Viridiplantae > Streptophyta > Magnoliopsida > Santalales > Viscaceae > Viscum > Viscum album. Next base: position 1,342,764,047 of record OY728132.1, read on the forward strand.
TTATTGATTAATTTTATATATTATTATTACAATTTTCCAACTATTTTGTGATCAAAATGTTTTTGAAAATGTTTTTTAGAAAAACAAATTTTATATTTTCTTTGTCGGAGAACATATTTTCGTCTAAAAAGATATTTTATTAATGTGTTTTCAAAAATATTTCTTAAAATTGTTTATTAAAGACATTTTTAACATTTTTTCATTTTTACAATGTTTTCAATATAATATTCATATCATTATTGAAAAAAATGCATTTTTCTACCCTTAATCATTGGAAAAGGAATGTTCTATTTACCTCGTACAATATGTATAGTTTTACCCACAATCATTTCATTGATGTTTCATTTCCATTTTAAAATGGTTAATTTTTAATGAAAATATTTTAAAGAGTATTCAAAGGATATGTTTTATTAAATGGTTTTTCAAAACAAAACGATATTTTCGTCAAGAATGTTTTTTAAAAATATTTTTATATTTTCTACATTCATAAATGACAGAATCGAATTATTTTTCTCCAATTAGGTAATAAAGTAGTAATACCATCTTTATTCCTTCAATGGATGGATTATAATTTATTTTTCTAATGATATAAATCACATTCAGTTCCTGGATGCATTTTAGTCCCAGAGGAATATTCAATTTCATATGATCATTTTTCAATTAATTTCCCCTAAATATCCATCTAAATTTTCACTGATATATTAATTTACTTATCATTATATCAATTTACATACAGTGTTTACCTAGATGGATATTTTATTATTTTGGTAAATAATGATTAATGCGTAGAAATTATTCTAGATGAATATTTGATAAGGCAAATTTTTATTATATATGATGAATGTATTGGACCTATAATACATGGGTTGGGGACCATTCAGGAGAATTCCTATGGGGTAAAAACCATTTAATTAAATCCCCTTAATGCATCAGTAGTCTCATGGGATTAATTATATGAAAAAAGAAATAGGTAAGCATTCTCTTGATGGAAATGGTTAAATTTACCTAAATTACTTGGCATCCAATAATTAAGAATTTAAATCATTTAGTTTTAGTTATTATTTTTCCTTGAGATCATTTATCAACATATTAATGTTTATATTTCATTTTTAGTTAATTATTTATATGTCATGTGTTTCAGTTTCTTACCATTTTGTAAAGATTTTTCCCTATCTAGTGTTTTGAGTGACATGTTTTTAAATTTATTATCTTTCCATATTGATAATTCAATTAATTCTAATTTAGATAATTATATGGATTGTGTGTTTCATTATTTATCCTACCATATTAATTTATATAATTGATTAACTATTTATTTCATTATATTTTACGGTTACATATCATTTCAACTCACCAATGATATGTTTCTTTACTTATGATTCCACGAAGCATACTATGAAAGATATTTAAGGATTTACCATATGAAATAATGTTATCCCAATGTTATATGATTATTTAGAAGAAAAAAATTAGGTTGTAATTAGTGTATTCAGTCATAATACTAGACTCATTTTTGTAACTAGTTTACCAACACTACTAAACTCTTAGTCCTTTAGGATTGGATTCCATTTCATCATACCAATGTAATTGATAGAATGCACTAGCTCTATGCTCTCTAGGGTAGGATCACTAAATATTCAATTAAATGACGTTTATTATCATCATTGAGAACTATATTTATAAAAACAATACTTATATAACATTACCTTACGGTATAATTTGACGATAAATATAATAGAAAATCCGAGAATTTTGGTATGGTAGATGTTATGTGGGTTTTCCAATATATAAATAAATACTTAGATAATACCATGGGATGTTGTTATGGAATATATGTACCTAAAAATAATAACACTAACAAGGTGTTCTGAAATATACATTGGGTATCCATCTACATGATAATGGTCTTTACTACACAACTACTTTGAAAATTTGATGTGATATTCATTGGATAATTAACATTTTCATTACAACCCACTATGAAGGAATTTGAAAATGAATCACAATGGTTATACCATAGTTGTATTATATTCAATATAAGCAGTCATGGTTTAGAAATCCAATGAATGATATAATGGATAAACCCTTGACCAAGGAAGGACTTTTGTGGAATGAAATAAATGAAGTATTTATCTATTGAGGATGTATTGAAAAAAGTTTTAACTAGATATTTTGTGATTAAACATATTCCAAAGATGTCCATCATATTTATTTTATAAATTATAATAATTTTTTTTAGAATAGGGAAACCAATATACCAGGTGACAACCAATCAAATCTAGTAAGGCAAGGGGTATTGAATACATGGTTGAAGAATGATAAGGGTTTTTCAATAACCACTCACCTACAAAATTTCATGGTTAATATGCCAGTGTTTTTAGTTTCATTATGAATAGATATTAAAAAATAACCAAAAATGATTTTTAGGAGTTGTGATTAATGCTTTAACCGTATATGTTTTTGAAAATAGTTTGAGGAAAATATTTAAACTTTTCACTCTGTTAGGTGAATCAATATCCTTCAAAATTTTATTTTACTGTTTCTAACATTAAAATTAATTGTTGGATGAACCAAGAAACTATTCAATAAAAAACCAAAGAATGAAATTATTTTATAGAAATATATCATGTAATAATATTTACTTATATACAAAAGTAGTATGAGAATTACCCATCATTAAAATAAAATGACATAGAAATAAAATTATCTTATAATTTAATAACTTCTGTTGAACTGATGGTCTCTTAAATCATAATAGTTTTATGTTTATGAGTCCCTCAATATTCTATTCATGAATAAATTGTTTGTGATTGATTCCCTATACAACTTGTAAAGACCAGGATGCCTTGGTGTCACGGCAGACCCACAATGGGGAGCGCCTTCGTGTCGCTGCACACTCATGGTACTCAATAGGATGAGTAACATAGTAGGCTACGAGGGGGATAGTGCTTGGTGATGTGGCATACCCACTGTTGGAAGAGTTATTGGTGTCGTGACAGATCCACAGTACTCGACAGGAGGAGTACCTCAGCTGTCCAAGGTCAGTGGGAGGCGCGCTTGGTGTCACGGCAGGCCTACTATACTCGATAGTCGGAGGAGTTATCCAGAAAATGAGGTTTTGACAATGTGACTAGGGATTCTACCTGATACTACTCCTAGAATAAAATCCGGGTTTGAGCTGAGAATTTTTTCTGTGTTTTCCTCATGATTGAGATGGATCACTTAATAACCCAGTAATATGTATGGTCATATATGAGAGAAAAGTTATCTTTTTTATTTCATTATTTGTGGTTTATCCTTGGTGGATTTTGTGAGACCTTGAGGGTATCAGGGTCCCTAATAAGGATCATTATACTCACCCCTACACGGGCTATGCCCAGACATTGTAGTATTGGATGCAGATGACGGACAACACTAACTGAGGATGAGAATACCAGGTCTGGATGGTACCTGGAGGGATTCTTATGACGAGTCGGTACACGGAGGAGACAGATGGATGAGGAGTGCTGAGAAGGCGATTTGTACCTACCCTTGAAGTTGGAACCATGGAGGATGGCCTAGTAGCTAACATTCCCTTTCATCAGTTGTATTGTATCGCAGTTGTAGTTTTACATTCCAGTTGGGCTTGTATTCTGTCTCCTTTTACTGTCAACACTCTTTTGTTATACAATTTTCATAGTGTTTCATATCCTGTTGTGTGCTTCCTTGTGTGTGTGATTACATATTATAAAGGCAATGCCTTCCCAGTTTTAGGGAATTATGCCTTTGGTGCCAGTCTTCAGCCCCTGGCCAATGGATGGCGGGATTGTTTTAGTCACATCACGGTCCCCGAGGGATAGGTCGTGACAAATTGGTATCATAGGACTCGGTTATACAACATATCTTAGGACTCCGATATTTTCTATGAAACAATTTTGTTATGTGTAGTGAGTGTGGTTTTCAGTTCATGGTGTCTAGTGTTCGTGTGACAGCTGATGTATCCATACACCAGGACCCAAACATCTGATTTTAGAATCACTGCATGAAAACAATGATTGCATGTGTGTTTTCAAAAGTTTTATTTAAGTCAGGTCACCATGTCACCCACCAGGTATAACTTTTAACCATATTGCACCTATTTATTTTTAAGATGCCTCCATGCAGACAGCCTTCTAGTGTTACGAGAGTTGTACACACTGATATCCCACCTAGAAATGAGGCTTCAGTGCAGGGCCCTCTTCCAATAGAAGCACCAACGGAGGAACCAACGATACCATTAACCATTGGGCCACTGATGCCACCTGCCCCTGTAGTAGAGAGTTCACGCCACTTGAGCATGTTTCACGAGTTCTAGTGCCAGAGGCCACCGGGTTCAGGTGGGATATGGAGCCACAAGCAGCTGAGGATTGGCTGGAGGCCATGGTGAGAGTTTTTTTACTGGTAGGGACACCATCCAATCTCATGGTGATTCATGCTGTCAACCTTCTACAGGAAGCAGCGAGAAGATGGTGGAGCTTGATGCTCCAAGTTTAGGATGAGGTGACGCTTCTCTGAGAAGACATTGGGAGCTTGTTTCGAGCAAAGTTTTTTCCAGCAACACTATGCACGGTGCGCATTAATGAGCTACTACATCTGCAGTAGGGAAACATGAATTTATCTCAGTACTCGGAAAGGTTCATAGAACTCTCATGGTAATCCACCGATATGGTGTAGGACCCATTCTTTAGGTCATGGACTTCATGAAGGGACTCAGGCAGGAGATTAGGGCTTTGGTGATCCCAATCAGCATCCTAACGCATGCAAGAGTGTTAGAGAGATCCCTCATAGTAGAGAGTTTCATTGCTGAGCAGTCTCTAGCAGCGAGATCCACCAGCAGTCCAAATGTAGCGGAGTCTCCTGTAGTTGGAAGCAGACAGATGTTGTAGAGTTCCAAGAGGACCAGACCTATAGGTGGACAACTGTATAATTCCAAGTCGGTTTTTCGGGGTACCCAAGGTGGAGAAAAACATGTCAGTAGTGGGCAGTGTTATGCATGCGGTGGGTAGGGTCACATGGCTCACGACTATCTGACCCTCCATTCGAATGATCAGAAGACGGTCGAATGACCTCCTAGATAGAGATAGGTATTTGACTGAGGATGTCCATAGGGAGTAGGAAGAAGTAGCAGAGGAGCTGGTTGGGCAAGTGGAGATGAGTGACAATTCGAGATGTTACTACTACCACAACAAGGTGGTCCACCTCGACCGCAGGGAGAAGGTCGACATGGGAGATCTCATATCTAGGCAGCTAAGGCTTATGATCATGGATCTCCAGAAATGGTTCAACGTATGATCTGTGTCTACTCCACCATAGCTGCATTACTTATGGAAACAGGTTCCAGTCATTTCTGTAATTCCACCGCCCTTATTTGGAGCACAGAGATTCTGATAAAGATGTTGGATCAATATTTATGGAAAGATACTCCTAGGGTAGACGATTCGATAATTACACATATGTGCTGGCAGTTCGAGCTTACTCTAGGAGATGAGAGATTCTGCTTGGATCTCATAGTAGTATCATCGAGGCCTTACAATGTCATCAGGGGTATGGACTGTTTATCTATAGTATATGCTCAGATTGAATATATTAGGTGCAAAGTGTGGTGTGTCCGCACAGATGGGACCAGGTTCACCTTCACCGTCGAGAATGGATCCTTTGCATCACAGGATGGACTTTCTCAGAGGAGTTTGCAACCGATCACTCATGAATTGGCTAGCCATAGCCTCAGAGCTATTGATGAAGAGAGTCTGAGTTATCCTGTAGTCGTGGACCAGTACGTGGATGTCTCCCCTGATGATGTTGTGTGTCTAACTCATCACAGGGAGGTGGGTTTTTACATTGATTTGTACCCCAATACAACACCGATATCTACACCAGAATATCGGATGGCTCCGGCTAAGCTTCGTGAGCTATGGGTATAGCTAGATGACATGTAGTGGAAGGGATTTATCTGGCTCAGTGTTTTCCCCTAGGCAGCCCTGATTCTATTCACCAGGAAAGCAGATGGGAGCTTGAGGATTTATGTTTACTATTGGCGCCTGAACTAGGTGGCTATGAAGAACAAGTACCCACTCCAATGTATTGACATCCTATTTGATCAGCTGAAGTGAGCACGGTGGTTCTTGAAGATAGACATCATATCAGGCTATCACAAGCTTAGAGTGCGAGATGAGGATTTGAAGAAGACGACTTTCAAATGTTAGTACATCCATTATGAGTTCTTGGTAATTCCATTCGGTGTAACCAACTATCAAAAAATATTAATGGGGATCAGGAATAGGATCTTTCATCCATTTACTTCGTAGTAGTCTTCATCGACAACATTGGGATCTACTCGACTACTATGGAGGATCATGCCTATCATTTTCAGGTAGTACGAGAGACACTCTGAGAGAACTAGCGTTATGGTAAGCTCTCGAAGTTCCAGTTCTATATCCGAGAGGTTCAAATTCTATGACATGTTATCTCAGAGGTTGGAGTTGCAGTGTATCAAGCAATGATCGCAGCAATACTTTATTGGGAGCCACCCAAGAGTGTGATGGAGGTACGCAATTTCATGGGTTTGGATTGATACTACCGAAGGATTGGGCAAGACTACTCCAGAGTTTCAACACCACTATCAGAATTGAAGATGAAGGGGGAACCCATTGTGTGGTTGGATATATGCCCAACAAGTATTCAGGATCTGAGATAGAGGCTGACTAGTTCCCCTTAAAGTGACTTCCAGAGGAAGGTGTAGAGTACGTAGTCCACTACGATGCATCAGGGACTAGACTCAAATGTGTGCTGATGTAGGAGAGAGTGTTGATTGAATATGGTTCTCAACAGGTGAGACAACATGAGCAGAACTACACTACCCATGACCTGGACTTAGCAGTAGTAGTCTTCTCCTTGAAGATGTGGCGACACTATATAATTGGCTGACACTTTACTGTTTACTCTAATCACAAGTGTCTCAGATATATATTCTCCCAAAAGGACCTAACCATGAGACCACGACATTGGATTGAGTTCCTGCATGACTATGAATTCGAGATAATATATACTCCTACAAAGGGGGATGTTGTTTCAGATGCACTCAGCAGGAGATCTGGTATACAGCTGCTTGGCGAGGCGACCGATCAGCTGGTTGCTTTGATGATATCCTTCATGGATAGAGATGGTGGAGATTTTCTTCAGTATTTTATAGTCACTCCCCTACTTCATCAGTGAGTCGGGGAGGTGCAGCGTGGGGACACTGACTGTGAGGCACAATGTGCTCACATATCTACAGAACATGCACCTAATGTAATTTATTGATTTTGGGGAGCACGTCATCCTACTAATGGGACATAGAATGGTACCATTTTCACTTCTGGAGGATGTTTTTAGGGAGTTCAACACTTCCCCTCTAGCGGTACATGCAGATGTACCAGGATCATCGACGTTAGCACTGGTGGCCGAGAATGAAGAAAGCAGTTGGAGAGTTTGTCTCTCGATGTCTCACTTGTCAACTAGTGAAGGCAGAGAATCAGGTAATAGAAGGCTTTTTTCTACCTTTAAAGGTCTCATAATGGAAGTGGAATGGGATATACATGGACATCGTGACATGATATCTAGGTATATCATGGGGAAAAGGCTCAATTTGGGTGATCATCGAATGACTCACTAAATTGGCCCACTTCCTACCGATCAGAGAGCAGGGTTTAGTAAAGAGACTGGGATGCATCAATGTGAAGGATATTATGCGGCTACATGGAGTAACCATGATGATTGTCTCTGATCATGATACATATTTTACATCCTGACTATGGAAGGGGATGGAGGAGGTTTTCAGGACGCAGGTTCATTTGACCACTACCTTCAATCCTCAGATGGATTATAAGGCCCCGACCTTAAGCATTACTTAATATTGAATTAAATGAATAATTCCCATTGAGGATCTTTTTAGGATTAGAGTTTTAGAGAATTAGATCATAACTATTAAATCTCAAAAGATTACCAAGTACACACTTCTACTAAGTTTCCCTAAAATAAAAACTCTTAAAAAGAAACATGTCTTGTTCCCTGTTTTAGATAGCATGACTTTCCCTTGATCCCATCCTTGAACCTATTCCACATTAAGTCCTCTGAAAAAAATTTCAAAAAAAACATGGGATGAGCATACAAAGCTCAGGAAGGGATACACAAGGAGTGAAAACTGTTAGTTTTTCAAAACAACAAGTAAATCATGTATAATTTTTCAAAGTAATACCATTCACCTTTATGAAGTAGTAAAAACTCTTCACTGAATAAAAGATCATTACTTACCCTTTTGTAACCAAAATATTACAATAAAACCTTATAAAGAACACATAACATATAAAGGTAACTTGGTACATAAACATAATTAAGTGGAATAACCATACAGTCGACTTCAACACATATCACTTAATGGAATAGCCATACGGACGACTTCCATACCCAATGAATTGGAGGTTATAATGTAACCACCCATCCTGGTATTCATGGCACCACCCGTCATATGGTTTTTCACGTAACCACCCGTCAATTTTCCAAGTACCATTATAAAATCATAAGACATAAAACAAAATATAATGGAAAGAAAACATTTCTACACTTTGATCACAATATATCACTTAAATATATTGACATAAAAAATCCATTATAAAAACAATTTTCAATACCAAAATACATAAACAGATTATATGGTATTTATTTCATTTTAAAAACATTATGGCTTGTCGAGGAAGCCAAAGAACAAATAATACATGCGGCAGCGGAAAAGGTCATTGTCATCGCGTACGTTAAAAAAACATTCCTTTTTTCGTTTCGTAAAACGCTTCATAGAAAAAGATTCCTTTTGTATAAATTTAAAATTCAAAGGGGTTTATACACTGTACAAAATAAAGCCTCGTATTAGAACAAAATATGCCTCAATGAAAGGAGATTGTGACGTAGTCCCTTCCTTGTGTCCGACATGACTTGATTGATCTTTTATCTCCTGAATAATAAACTAGTGTCAATTTCTAATTTCTTAAGAACATTTTTCAAGTTTATTATTCCTTTTATATAACTTATTTCCCTGTTATAAATGTTATTTAATCATTTAATTTAGTACAGCTCGTTTTGACGATATTTGGTACTTAAGTCAAAAATGGACTTCTTACAATTACATGTTGTTTATGTGGTCAAAGGTTCATTGTATCCAGAATGATATTCATGATTTGGATACCATATATATCATATATATCCAGCATATACATTTATTTATAATAGTACATAACAATTAGAGGTAAGAAATGAAATGCACCGTTCATGGAGATGGTAAGCCGTACGTATGCATGAATGCTGCTTTAATTTCTATTTCGTATTTAATGCGGTGAAATAATAATTATATAAGGTTATATTATAATTATATTATAAAAATATATATAATAACATTATCTTAATCTTTTATATGTCCCACATATGGCATTAATGAATCAAATCACTTTGAGGGGGCGGTAGTCCGCACTTCCTAAAATGAAATTATCGTGTTTACCCACAATGGAAACCATAAAGTTATTCCATAAAAGAAAGATAAATAAGCATTAGGAAAACATAAACATATTATGTATCATATATAAATATAGTGACATCTTAATGGACACCTTTGAAGGTGTTATATGAGTTTTGAACAATCAACGTTTCGTGAGGCAGAAATTCACCATCCACAAAAATAGTATGTTCTTTAACCATTACATGTAGGTGATTGTAAGTGTAGCTCTAATCATTTTTATAACAACATCCTAGTATATTTATGATACTGGTTTTGTTACAAAAGAAATGAAAAAAATTAGTTTAGGGGGGTTGGAGAAGCAAAATAAAACATAAGAACACAAGAGAAAACACTACCTTCAAAAAGGTAACTCTTTCGGATTTGCGCTCAAAGGCTTCCTTGGGAAGACTTCTGCCAAAAGCGAGGCTTCTAGGAGTAATATAGGGATGTGGAGAGACAAAATGGGCATGGTTTGGCTGATCCAAGGGCTTGAGAGGTGTGGGTATGGTGGTAGAGGTGGGGGCCTTTTTTAAGAGGAGAGGAGGGGCACTCTTCGAAAGTTATAAATGGTTACTTTATTATAAAATGATTTTCATATTTTAAAGGTAAAAAAATTATAAATTTCAAGTTTAAGGTGATAAGAGTTATAAATAAACCCATACAATAGGTTTTTTACAAGTGTAGGTCTTATATTTCACATTATCATTTCATTTTATTTAAATCGTTAAATAATGAGGTAATCGCTGCATCATCATGGTGTCATAAATAATTTAATTTATTTAATTTCAAAAAATTATAAAACAAATATGATGATGTAGGAAATATTTTTATCATTCTAATTAATATCTATAGTAAAAAATATGACTTGTATAACCCCATTTAAGAATTGTTTTAGTAAAACAACTCATGTTTGTGACATTTTTATTTTAACATTAAATAAAAATATATTAATGTCATTTTCCTTCCAAAGTGGCGTCATGGGGTCCCCAAGTTTACCCATGGATTTTCTTGGTCGGCCATGACACATCCAATAAGGGTAGAACATGTGTCTTGGTCATTTCATATTATTAAAACACTATTTTTACCTTAAATTACACTAATTGCCTCGAATCACGATTAATAAACATTAAAGTTACTATTCACCAAAAATTTATTTTAATCCCATTGAACCAAAATTTACTTTTTATTGAAAAACATTAACGTTGGATTTTCAAATTCAAAGCATAGAGGTGGTTAAATTTCATTTCAATGAAAAATCTGTTTTTTAAGTACCACTTAGTGGTTTCACTATTGATCAAAAATTGAAGTTTTTCAGAAAAAACCAAAACATCACCCTAAGCTATATTTGATATTCTAGATTAAAAAATGATGTCTATTTTACAAAATTAAAAACATATAATATTAATTAATTAATTTAATAAATAATTCCCACTCTCAGAGAAAATAGCATTTTTTTGAAACAATAAGTATCAAATGATTGACACAAGTTTAAGTCTGATTTCAAAGTGAAATTAATTCCAACGACCAATATTGGAGTAAATGGTAAAAATATATTCTAATTTAACCTTAAAACCAATTCTAATGATAATAAAATCATATTAATAAATTATATTAAAAAGAGGTTTTGAAATAAAATACAACATTTTCACTATTCATTTAAAAATGAACTTTATCGGAAAAATACCAAAAAATTACACAAAGTAAATTTGGATGTCCCGATTCTAAATAAAAGATTTATTTGGTCCAATATAATGTATAAGTGTGAACAAAACTATATTTAATGACGGTTCTCCATCAAAAGGCGATAAGTGGACCTTTAGTGAAAATTAGAGTATATAAGCCTAAAATTGAATACTTTTTGTATTTTAACCCTTTATCCGTTATTGGATAAATTCAAAAACATTTAACAAACATATATAATCATATTTTAGTTATTTATATCCATTCCCGCCAATACAATGTCTATGTGTTAACTACCATTTAAAATAATATTATTATATTACAAGTGTGCAACGTAAGATTTCAAAGAAACTCATTGTTGAGTATCGGGTACGCTATCGAATATAGAAACCCATTTAAAGTAAAATTAATATTTAATTCGCAAATATTAATAAATATGAAAATGTTTTATTCTTTATTTACCTGGGATGTTACACGGATGGTCGGACTGAGTGGACCATTCAGACCCTCGAGGATATGTTGTGTGTTTGTGTCCTCTACTTCGGTCATAGGTGGGAGGATCACTTACCTTTGGTGGAGTTTTCTTACAATAACAGCTATCACCCTACCATAGGGATGACACCTTTCGAGGCATTATATGTGTGACCATGTAGATCATCTTTGTGATGGATTTTCCCATGAGAGTTGGCACTCATAAGACAAGAGATGGTTTGAGCTACCACCGAAAAGGTGCAGATCATCATAGAGCGGATGAAGACTGCACAGAGTAGGAAGAAGTCGTAGGATTACGAGAGATAGAGACCTCTGGAGTTCGAGGATATGAACCAAGTCTTTCTACGGGTCTCACCCCAAAGTGGTCTACAGAGATTTGGCTGAGGCGACAAGTTATATCCAAGGTTCATCGGACCTTTACAGGTCCTCAACAGAGTAGGCGAGGCAGATTACCACTTAGATCTTCCACCTCATTTGCACCGGGTGGATGACATATTCCACGTATCTCAGCTGAGGAGATACGTCCATGAACCTTATCATATCATCAACAATAGCAAGGTGGACGTCGATGATGGGGTAAATTTTATGGAGGTTTTAGTAGAGATTGAGGATTGACCAGAGTGGTTCCTTCGTGGACGGTCAATACCTCTGGTGCGCGTTCGCTGCCAGCATGAGAACCTCCAGGAGAGCACATTGGAGTGGGAGGCTATGATGCGTGCTTACTACCCCCACATTTTTTTACCAACTTTGATTTGTGGCTTACATGGACATAGATCCCTGAGGTGGGGAGAATGTAAACAACTGAAATTTACATGTAATTGTTTATAAAAAAATAGGGATTTTTACAAGTCTGCGAAAATTGACGGCTTGTGATTCTGAGGCCCGAAGTGCCTAGAATGAATTTCTGAATATCTGTTCTAGTACATTTAGTAAATGTATGAGCATGATTTTTTAACTTTTGAACTGGTGATCAGAATTGTAATATGAGCACACCGTTGAACTTGCAGCGCCGATATTCGCTTAAAGACTATTTCACATGAGATCTCAAAAACCACCCAATTTGAATTTTGTGGTGGGGACTACCCGACCCCTATTAGTGGGGGGATAGTAAAACCTCTTAACTCCCTATTTGATGTGGAGGATACTCTTGGGATTCCTCCACAATTAATTTTCCCAACCCTCATTCTTTAACTAGGCCACCCACCTTAATTAATTAAGCTCTTTGAAATATTTCCATTAAAATAGATGGCATAATCTATTATTTCATAACCAATTTACATTTTGGTGGAATTGGGAGAAATATTCTCCAAGAAAGAACGCTTCCTCAATGAAGAAGGCCGGTGAGGAACGTCTTTGAATTCTTCCTCGTAAGCACCTTGTAGAGGCAACTAACATGGGACATCTTTAATGACCGACCTTCCCTTCTCATCGTAGTCAAAGAACAATATGAGGTAGGGGATTTATTTGTGTGATATTTCTTTCCGTTAATTCTTTTTTGATTGGGAAATAATCATTGCAGAGGTCGTAATTTTTAATGTTCATCGATCTTCTTTCTTGTTTAGCCTAATGCTACCACCCTAAAATGGAGGTTGCAGGCCAAACCAACATGGCCCGACCCCTCCATCGTTCTTCATTGTGCTATTCTTCAGAATGAAGGAAGTGGACGAAGGAAATGGCACTTCCGCCCGTGGCCGCCGCCACATGCACCGCCTCCATGGCAGTCCGGCCTCCCGGCTGAACCTGCAGTGCACCCTCACTGCGCCGCCCCACCCTGGGCCGAACCAGCCCCACGCCCCGACTCGCGCAGCCCGCCGACCGTACCGCCTCGGTCGTGCTGCCCATGGCCACGTCGCCCGCCTGCGGCACCCCAATGTTAGTGCCACCCGTGGCCGCGGCGTCCACCTTCCGTGCCTCCCTGGCCACGCCGCCCGCCGGCCGAGCCACCCCGGCCATGCCTGCCATAGGTCACACCATCCTCACCGGTCGTGCCACCCCATCTCGCACTACCCGTGGGCCTCCATGCCACCCCATGGCCTCGTGTCCTCGCAGCACCCTCTGCGGCCGAGGCACCCCAGCTGGCGCCGCCCACGGCCCTCCGAGCCACCCCACAGCCTCGTGCCCTACCGGCCCCCTCCATGGAAGAGCCGCAATCGCGGCACTCTGCAGCCCCTCATAGCCATCTAGGCCGGACCCAGTGGGTCATGCCAAACCCTATGGGCCGGGCCACCAAACTAGCTGGGCTGGGTCCGTCCGACCAAGTCGGACCGGAACCAGGCTCACTACACCCCTTTACTTTTTTTCCATAACATTTGCACCAGACGTCCGTTTGACGAACCATCAACGGTGTTGAAAATCATGGAGCGAGACAGGCCCTTTGATTATACTCCACTGGAGTTTTGGTTTGAGATGGAAAACTGTCAGGTTGGATCGAGCAAGAATCAAACTGGCCCTCTGAGACTATATGGCTAATAACTCATAGACCGTGCATCCAATTGATGCATCATCTATTGCGTTGAGACCCCTATGATATCACCGACCTTTGAGATACTTCTTTGTGAGACTTTGTGATAGATGGAGTATCAACTGGTTTCTTGTGGAGTTGATCCTCCCAGAGTCGAGCGAGCAAAGTGCAGAGACGTAGTATCTGGCTGAGACCTAACAAATTTTGACCGTTTTGACTCAGAGTGACTAGACTATCCTAGTAAAGAATGCCTTGGTGTCACAGAAGACCCACAGTTGGAAGCACCTTGTTCTCACGACAGATCCACCGTACTTGACAGGATGAGTACCTCAGCAGGCTAGGATGGGTAGCATGCTTGGTGACGTGATAGACCCACGGTGGGGAGAATGCTTGGTTTCACGACAGATCCATGGTACTCAATAGGAAGAGTACCTCAACAGTCGAAGGTTAGTGGGAAGCACACATAATGTCACGGTAGGCCAACTATACTCGATAGAGGAGTTCTCCAGCATCCGAGGTTTCTATAATGTGACTGGGGATGTTACATTATACTACCCATAGAATAAAATCATGTTTTGAGGTGAGTCAGTTATTTTGTGTTTTTCTCATGATTGAGATGGATCACTTGATAACATAGGTATATGTATGGGATATACCTAGGTAGGGTTATCTGTTGATTTAATTCTTTTTGGTTTATTCTTTGTTAATTTCGTGAGATCGTGAGGGTCTCGGGGTCCCTACAGAGTATCGTTATAATCACCCCTGCACTGGCTATCCTCGCACCTTGTTGGGTTGGATGCAGATGATGGACAACGCTGACTGAGGAAAAGAACATCAGGTCTAGACGATACCTGGAGTGGGACCTTATGACGAGTCTGTAAAAAGAGGAGAAAGATAGATGAGTAGTGCTGAAGTGGTGATCTGTACCTACCCATCAGGTAGGAACCACAGTGGATGACCCAGTAGCTGACTTTCCCTCTCTTCAGTTGTATTGTATCATAGTTGTAATTGTTCATTCTAGTTGGTCTTGTATTATGGCCCCTTTTACTTTCAACACTATATTGTTATACATTTTACTTAGTATATCATATCTAGATATGTTATTTTCTGTGTGTGTTTATAGGTTATAAAGTCAATGCCTTCCTTGTTTTTGCAAAATTACGCCTTTGGTGATAGTCACCAGCCCCTGAACTACGGAAGGCGGGCTTGGGGTAGTCACGACACGGGACCCGGGGGATAGGTCGTGACATAACTCCCAATAAATATTTACAACATTCACCTATGTATATATTTTTCACATTCTAGTAATGATTTTCTACTTAGATATGAATATATATGGAATGCATTGTGACCCTTCTACTTATTTCTCTATCTTTTCTATAGGATGTTTTACAATAGCTTTTCACAATGATGGATTTATAAAATATTAAATATTAAAAAATATAATACCATGATCATTATTAAATTGTGAGTAAACAATTTAATTAATGATGTGATAGTGTAACACCACAAAATTCAAAAGTAAAAATTTATATTAAATAGCATGTATGACATTCAACACCAACAGTGTAAGGGAATATAATATCCCATTAATTTATAATACATATTTCCTATATTAAATAAATAAAATTTGTTCCATAGATTCTAATGCATGAAACACCGAGTTAAATTTTGATACACGCAAGAGAGGCCTTCATCAATAGCTTGCATTAAACTCCAAAGAGCACTTTTTTAATATCTTTTATTACACACATGATCGATTTTTATGAAATAACAATGTATTATTGAAATACGATTATTAATATAACATGTACATTATGATGGATTATAAGTTTCTATATGTTATATATGATATGTATAATGAAATTATACTTATATAATTCCTATACAATAGATATATTTATACATTCCATTTTACGTAAAAACAATAACATCATTTGAGGATGTATGGACTACCGCCCCTTAAAAGTGATATGATCAGTTCACTCGATCAATGAAATATATATTTAACTATATGAATAAAAAAATGACATTATATTCATGTGAAAATTACCTTTAAATAAATATATATATATATATATATATCATTTTACTTGTTATCATTTCACATAGTAAAAATTGATAGTGTCGGTTGTGGACGTGTGGAATACCACTTCCTTAACACGATGTGGTTCAATTTACATAACAAGAAATATATATATTTGTATATATGATTTAATAATGTGGTATTTATGTTATTATTATCATTATAGTTATATTTAATACTACTTACCGTAATTTCATAATGATCAATGAATTATGAGAACATTACTCATACATATATACGACATACTATCTCGATAGATGTAATGTTGATTAATTTTTCAGAAACATATTTATGGATTGTTTTAAAAATTATATATGATATATAAATATGATTTTATTGTCTTCATTATTATTCTAGATATGTTATTTAATTACTCATTGGACCATAGTTGACTTAACTCGGTTTTCTTGATACAAAAATCAAAATAGGTCAAGACACCTAATGTAATCGTATTTGATTAAGTAATTGTAAACAACATCATAATGAGGGATATAAAAGTAATTATAAAAATGACAATGGTTTTGAATAGATTTATGAATAAAAAATGGTTATTATACCGGAAGATAATGGATGTTCACCTGAAAGAAAACATAAGGAAAGGGATTTTATTTCATCAAACTTTTTTACTTATATAAGATAAATGTCATGTTCACAACATAATTATTTTGTGTACTGTATATATTGACCTTTTTTTATATATTATATCATGAATTTATTTATCTTCATGATATTTAAAAATTTCTTGTAATATTATTCCTTATTTACCATTATTATTTAAAATGTTTCTAAGTGGTATGAGAGACCTTGGAATGTTTAAATATTATTTTCCTCCATAACAACTATAATGATATTTCAATTGTATATACATTCAAGGAAATTATATTAAATTTGTTAAATATAAACATTATTTTTTTCCATTTATATTTAGTCATTTCCTTTTTCAATTATTGGTAGCATTTTCCTAATTTGTTTTATTAACAATGATTTAGAAAATGATTTTCACAAAAACTATCATTATGTCTCCCTCTAGAATGAGAACCATATTTCTTCTAAAACGATGTTTTATTAAAATGTTTTAAAAAAATATTTAAATTTTTTTGTAAGTAAATTTTTAACCTTGATTATCTTTGACCTATTCATTCAAAGTAATATTCTTTCCCCTTTATGAAATATGGAATTTTTATAACATTTAACAGTGGAAAATGAATGATATTTTTACCTCATATGACTTGTACAGATTTACCCACAATCATTTAATTGAAGTATCATTTTCCTGTTTAAAAGGTTAATTTAAAAAAAAAAGTATTTTCCGAAGTGACTTTCAATGAATAGTTTTTAAAAAAAATCAAAACAATAGTTTTTTTTCTAAATAATGTTTTAAAATGATATTTTTATAATTTTTCCCATTAGGAATTAATTATCCCCTTATTTACCTCAACATTTTATATTTTTTATTAATACCATAGTGAATGAATATTTTTTTCAAGGATCATATTCATATTCACTTCCTTGATTCCTTTTAGCCCTATCAAAATATTCTATCTCCTATGAATATTTCACATTGAATTTCCCCTAAATATGCATATAATCTTTCCTAAATATGATTCTTGAAGAAACCTTATCAAAATTTTCATATGGTTTTTATTTAAATGTTATTTTATTATTTGGGGGAGATAATGATAAATATGTATACATTATTCAATCAGAATATTTGATATGTCATAATCATTATTCAAAATGTGGAATGTTTTAGACATGCAATACATGGGTAGGGGACTTTTTATAGAAATACCTATGGGTTGGGGACCGTTAATTGAAATCCATTAAATGAATCAGTAGTTTCATGGGATTAATTATTTGTGGAATTTGGAATATGTGATCTATCTCTTGAAGGTAATGGATCCAAGTACCAAGGAAACATGGAGTCAAGAAATGAAGAATTTACATCAATTAGTTTCAGTTAATATTCGTCCCTGAGATCTTGCATCAATATATCAATGAATAGATTACTTTTTTCTTTTCTTGTTAAATATATTTTGTTTCATTTTATTACCATATTATATTTATTTTTATATATCTATTTATTTTAATGTCGTCTGTTTCCAGTTATTACATTTCCCTTTTTTATGCACTTCATTATCAGTTTCTTGAATATATTTTAGATTTGTTCTTTTATTTACCATTCCATATTTATTAATCTAATGGATTCATTATTCATTCTACTATACTATACACTTTCAGGTCATTTGAGGTCACACTGTTTATTTTTATTTTCCAATGAATCCAAGAAGTGTACTATGAAAGATATGCATGGATTTAGTCGATGGAATAAAGTTATCATCGATGTTATTTATTTATATTAAGGAAAATAGTATGCTGTAATTAGTGTATTAATTTATAATAAAAGTCTCATTCATGTATCTAGTTTACCACAAATTCTAAACACTCGGTCCATTGGTATTTGATTCCATGTAATCATGCCAATGTAATTGATAGTTGACACTAAATCTGGGCTATCTGTGGTCAGGTCAGTACATTCACCTAAGTATATAAATCGAAATAATCGGTGACATAAAATCCAATTACATGATGAATAAGTTAGATAAAACATGGGTGAGAATAATCATCTTCATAACATCATTATTATAATCATGTGTGGGAGGACTAGATAACAACATAAAATTAGTGAATGTATAAAAATAAAACATCAGGACTTAGTGGTCTAACACCACAAATTTTTTAGAAAAAATCAAGAATCGTGTGAAATAATATTTAACTTTCATAATAAGTAAATAACATTATCCAATGCATTGGATTGAAATATAATTAATGGATTACCCTTCACATCATAGCATTTATATAATCATGCATGCCACATAGAACATATATCAATATTGGACATACTATTACCCATGGGAAAGAATGGATTTCATTTATTAAAGAAAAAATTCATTAATAAATGATGGGGTTTCCAAAATAAATATGGAATAACATACACGGAATACTAAATATAAATCTTGAGTGAAGTAGAACCAATCTTAAGAGAATTACAATAAGTGTTTTTATAAAGAAGAGTTCATTTGTAAAACATTATGATTATCATAAAATCGAGTAGAAAACATCCATATCACAAAAAATTAATGGGAGAATAAGTAGGTCATTTTTATGAATCATTAAAAAATATAAATATTGAAATTTGAGTGAATTAAGGAAAAACCCAAAAAATGGAGTTGGCTTTGAGAGTCTCTTTACCATAAGTCCATGTTCATTCTACTCATTAACAATATAGATAATGAAATGAAATAATATAAATAATAAACCAATAACCATATTATACATTTATTTAATATATTATAATTTTTTTATGTTCATTCTTCACCATTATAATGAGTTAAAGAGTTCAATTTCATCATTTAGGGGTGTTTGGTTTCATGGTTATTATGATCAGTTTTATTATATAAGAGTGTGGAAGTTCATATAAAATTAAAATAGTTATCTAGAATTAAAATTTTATGATATTAATGAAATTCAAATAGAATAAATGATATTATTAATCATTGGGTTTTATGGTATTAGGATCAATCATTTGATAAACATTTAATGAAAATGATTTAATTTATTATGTGGATTTGAGGGCCACATTAACTCATACCATTATATTTAATATCAAATTTATATATTGGTCCAAAATCATTATACACCTTATAATATATATAATATAATATAAATTAACAATATTTATGTTTTTATGTATATAATTTAACATATATGTGAAAAATGAAAATGCATCATCTATAGTGGTGGTAAATCTACACACCATGGACGATATTTTCATATTTAGAGTAATAGACAAGAGAATATATTAGAAGATTGATTATTCAATTAACATAATAAAATTATAACTTATTTATGATATTTTAGTTATAATTCTTCTCAGATTATTGGTGTTGAGGATAAGATAAAAAATATAATCAAAATCAAACGAAATTTGAAGGAAATAAATACAGATTTTACATCGAGAATTTTTTCTCCTTGAGAACATTCATAGAGAACTGGGTTTGATCATTTACTGAGACAAATAGATTCGGAAAAAAGGGGATAGGAAATGAGAAGATTATTGTGTATAATATGGAGTAACATCAACTATTGGAAATAATGAGGAAAAGAGGTGGCGAATGGTGGTATTTATAGGGGATGGGATTTGTGTTTTCAATTTATTTAATTATTTTGGATCACAATTGTGAATTGATTTAAACTTATCAATAATATCTAAAAATAATGAATTTTTTTAATTTATTTTTGGTTTTCATCAGCCCATACATCATTTGTTACTAAATAATTTATGTAGTGACCTTTTATCATAAATTGTAGTATTCTATTATTCACAAAAAATTAATGTAATTTAGTATAATTGAAAAAAACCTTGAAGACCATGTTTTGAAGTGTATAGATAAAAAATGAATCAATTTTATGAAAATATGTTCTTAAATATGTGATATTTAATTTTTATTTAAAATCATCATTTTGTGGGAAAATACTGATTTTAACATTAAAAACAATTTATATCACATTAAAAAGATAATTAATGTCTTATAATTTTTTTATAATAATAAGATAAGAAAACTTATTGTGTGAATATATTTTATGTAAATAATTTTTCATTAAAATAAATATATTAATTGTTAATTTAAAATTAATAATTTATATTTTATAAAAAATACCAACACCGAACTAAAAATATTTTAAAAAATTTATTTACATATACTATGATATAATTATATTATATTTTAATTTATAAGATGCCTAAATTTTTATTAAACAATCATAGTTGTGGTTACCATTGTATTGGATGATTTAATATTCTTAATGGTAATGATACTATTCAATATTCATGTAACAATTCTATCACGACTTCTTCCTTAATTTTATTAAATACATCTTATTTCATTCATTCTTAGTTTATAATGTTTTTATTATGATATAAAAGTAATTTTATGCGATTTATACTATATGGAATAATTATAATGAGGATATTTTAATTGATAAAAATTTTGGGTCGTTTCATACAGTGGATGTGCAATTGGTATATCCATAATATAAGGGATAAATAATCACTAATGAGAATGTTTTGGATTTCTCTCTTTCTGAGTTCATAATCCTGAGAAAAATTGATGTACAACAAAAAAGTTATGTTATAAATAAATTTTTTCCCTTATTGATCAAATATATTCCATCATTGGATATTGTATTATAATTATGGTAGATCATTGGGTTTTGAGGATTCATAGGTAGATAAAATTGTTTTTTTAAAATAATCTATATGCACAATTTAGGCATATAGCTCGACAACCATGTTGTAACTTTATGAATGTCTTTGAAAGGATCTAGTGGGATTTATCTATGGTTTAAGCATGGTAGGTCAAATTATAATTCTTAAAAATGAAAGTGTGTTTCTGTCTATGTGGTTTTTAAGACGTGTCATGCAAATTGAGAAGTGTTTTACTAAACTGTGTTTCTCTTACATTATAACCATGGGACAATTTTTCCAATGGAAAAAGGATAAAGTAGGTTGGTTCATGTTATGTATATCCATGTAACTCTATATAAACCTCTAATATATTAAAATTTTCCATATTTCAATAGTATTATTTATAACAAATCACCTCTTAATTCCTATTCGGCTATACCAAAACGATTCATGGTGACATTGATAATTAACCCTTTATATTCTTACTGATTTTTTTTCATTCTCATAGGATATTTTCATAGATTTTTATATTATTAATCTAATTATTCAACACCTATTAGATCATCACTTGATAAAGTCTCATATTTTGTTTTTTAGAACAAAAATCAGATTTGGATTGTAGATTAAATGGGTTTTAATTTAATTGATGATGTTTATTATGCATCTAGGAAGGTGAACACCAAATATAATTTTTTCCAAACAATATTTTATAATAATACTAATTTTCAACAATTCATGATGTAGGTGTGTCTATAACATTGTAATAATTCAAGTATTTGTTATTATTCATGAACAATGATTTTAGACTTTTTTATGAAAATTATTTACTTGATTTTAAGGATGAATTGTATTTACAGAATCAATATTTTAATGTTGTTTATAATTTTAAATTTATTTGTGCTCACTAAGTCATCGAATAAATTTATAATTTATATAATTTTACAAAAATTGTTTCTCAAACATTGAAGAGGTACTTATTTTAGAAATAATTATTTAATTTATAGTTATCATTGTTGTCAATTTTATTTTGGCATGTGTTGATCATTAGGAACAAAGGTTTCATTGGGAAATGGTTGTTTGTTACTTTAGTTTGTCTAATGCCGCTATAGGTTTGATATTGAGAGTCTGTTGATGGGCTTAATATTAGTTGGATTCTCACTATTCAAGGAATTGTGTTCTTTTATAAATTATTGTAAATATTCAAATAGTCTAGATAAAAATATTGTTAATTTTCATTGAAACATGGTGTTAAGTGTTATTTTTTCATGGTTTGTTCCTTAAATTCATATTATATGGTGTCTACATTATCTGTTTTAAGAAACACATGAATTATTCCATGAACTATTCAAATTCATAGTATATTAGAACAGAAACTTCATTCCTTAAAATCAAAATGATGATTTAGAGAAATTTTTTTTTTCTAATATATTATTTAAAAACAGTAAAATTTTAAATTCTAATGGTAAATATTTTGTGGTATTAAATTATATATAGAATAATTGGTGAAATCCTACAAGAAATTGTTCTTTTTTTTATTTTTTTCATTTCGGAATTTTTATATGTGGTTTGGAATTAATCAGTTAATGGGAATGGTGTCATTTAGTTCACATAAATCTCAATGGTGTCAATTCCTTCTTTTGGGATATATTGGTTACAATAGATAATAGCATAGAGAATCATTTATGTCATGTTATTTTTCTTTATATGTTTTGTATTTTATCGTGATTATTTCTTTATCAAGTACATATACTCAATCTTAATCTTTCAACATTGTTGGTTTCCCATATTCTAGTTATTCATGAGATTATTTTGTTTGTTTTGTTACATTATACCATATAACATGACTACTTTGGTCAATTTAGATATACACTTGTATTTATACGTTATATGCCCAATAATTTTATATGTATGATATATATTTAACAATTACATATATATATATATATAATGGGATTTCCTAGATGAAAATTTCTATATCATGAGACAAAAACACATACATTACATATGTACATTGATACATTATATAAGAGGATTTGTATGTCCATCCTCAATTACACTATAAAAAATGATAACTGGATCTCATAAAACCTCATGAACATTTAAAAATTTTAGCTTCATAGAAAAAAGAACAAAGAATAACTAGAATGGATAATGTTATTTATATAAAATATAAAGCATCTCATTATATTTAATACTTCCCAATACATAATGAGACGTCAAAACCTCCCAAAAATAATTTCACAGAAGATATTATTCATTGAATATAACATTTATTAAATAACATGATAAACTGTGGAATGAAATCCTAATAAATGGGTGATACTAAACATATATTAAGATAAATATAAGAAACAAATAAGTCAAAAATATAAACATGGTAATTATAATGTGACTATAATATCTAATTTGAATAAATCTATCATCAAATAAAAAACAGGTCATTGAAAATCCATGAATATAAATTAATATAAGGACTATAATATGATTAATCTCATATAGATGGAAGGAATCATTCTACGCATCATGAAAATTACATCAAGTCCTTTTCCCATGAAACTATATTGATATATGGAGTGTTATGCACCAATATAATTTTTCTTTCTCATATTAATCTTATTGATATATGTAGTATATATACAGTGTTAAGCCCCACTAGTTACTATTTTATTTTTTTTGAGTTCCCTACATGAGTCCACATAGAAAAAAATATAGTTATCTATGAAAAACAATCATAATGAAAACATGATTAACAATATAATGAAAAACAAAAAATATAAATTCATAATCAACTTAGGTTAACAACCATTAAATATCAAGGTTTCTAATATATTTCCCCAATTCAGTAAATTCATAACATTATTATAATTGGTCCGAAATAAAAAAGGGGGACCATCAAATGATACATATTTTACTAGACAATAAAAACAATTATTTAAATAAAATTATATGTAACTGCAATACATTTCACAAAGCTAGTATAAGGGACTTCATAGAGTCCTAATGAACATCATTCATTCCTAATTACATTATATTTTACGTTTACAACATATAGATAAATGATTATAGGACTATTTCAATATAGGATGAAAATTATCTTGGGAAATACAATGAATATAGTTAGATAGTTTCAAAATAATATAAACTATTTTTATAATGGAAACCATGAAGGATGTTGACATAGAAAAAATGTTAAAACTAAAAAAATAATAATATAAATATATTCAGTATAACCATCATTTATGAAATGTATTCAAGATAATGATCACAATTTAATGAATGAAACCTAAGATTCAAAAAATACAACAAGGGTAATACTATAGTCATGGGGAATTTGAAGAGAAAAAAGTGAATTTCCTTAATTTTTCCATTTAATTATGAGTAAATATTTTTTTAAAAACTTATGTGCTATTATGTAAATAAAATTAAATTTGATGTAATCATGAACTATAACATGTTAAATGTCTTAATGAATCATAATTGAAGCAAAACCCCCTAATGAATTCTAAAATAATTAAATCCAGTCACCAAGAAGAATAGGGATTTCAATTGAACATTAAATAAAATTAGTAAAATATATTTCATCTTATGATATCTAAAATAGTTAGTATATATTTAATATAAAATTAATTTTGTTCATAAAAAAAATATTTCCCCCAAGAGCAATTTATGAGGAATACCCAAACCTGGTATTCCCTTATACATGATCATTTTCAATCCTACTATATAATATACATCACTAACATAATCACAAATAATAGAACCATAATATAGTAATTCTAAAACTTCTATAAATAGTTTGTTACATCATATTAATTATATATCAATAGATTGTTTATTATTTTCAATATCTAGTGACTGTACATTATGTTCCTTAGTTTTTATAGGGATAAAAAATATGGGATCAATTTTTTCAAAATTTTTAAAGGAATTTAATTAATTAATAATTATTTATAGAATAATAATTGGGTATAAATAGTTACATATATAACATTTTCCTTAGGTGATTAACATTTAAATGGATTCTGAAAAATTAAAATAATGTTGACCATTTTTTCGATGTTTTTAACAATATTAAGGTGACATAACATAAAATAGTTCAAATATTAAGACCATCATTGCATAATAATTACAAAATGTTTTATATATCCTTGTTATATATTTCTATTATTTGAAATACCATAATCATTTATGAAATAATTTAGATAACATCGTTTACATAGGTGGTTATGTTTGTCCATATGGAAACATGTTTTAATTATTTAATGACTAAAGGGGAATATCAGATAATCATAATGTAACACTTAAAAATTATAAAATGTTCAAAAATAATACTTCATTATTAAACCCATTACATTAAACATCAACTATGGGTGTATAAAAAAAATTCATTGTTTTAGTATACAGTATTTTTATATGTGGACAATTAACAATCACATTTTTCAATTAATATATTTAATAAATTTATATTAAAAATTATCATTAAATTTTTAGAGAAATATATAACATATTTATACATAAAATTCATCCTTGATATCAACATTTCATGGTGGTGATGGAAAACAAAAAACACTGCATCATGAATGTGATAGTCCACATAGACACACGATCTATGTTATTTTTCTTTCCTAGTTGATGGAGATGATTTAAAAGTAATTTTAATTTTAATTTAATTAAATTTATGTGTATAAGTAATTATGAAGTAATTCTATTTAGAATGTTATATAATTTTAATATCATAAACATTTAGAGGAAAACCCAACAATGAATTTGATACTAATATTGGGGACTGTAATTTTTTATATGAATTATTATTTAATATGATTTATTTATCTTTACTAATATTGGTAATTAATTTTTTTACAAGGTATTATGTTATTATAGAAGAAATTAAAATGATAATCAAGGAATGTTTTTATTAAATAAAATTAATAATGTTTTAGGAGTTTTTTGTTTTTATAAGTTATGTGAATTGTAGTTTTGGAACAAACCCTTACATTTTAATTAATGTATAGTTTATATTTACCTAAAATTTTAAAAAAATCATGATAATTAGTATGAGAATGTGATTATTGTTATAAAATATTATAAATCATTCATTTTAGGGACAAAATGAATTATTTTAGGGGTTTATCATTTATTTTATTCACTTATCCCCTTATTAACTTTTACATTGGTAATTAATTTTTAATAAAACCAACTAATTTCAATAAATGAATTATCATAGAACCATTTGAAACATTTGAATAATTTGAAACATTTTATTTTAAATTTCAATATTATGTCATCAAATAAATCTATTACTCTAAAAAATTATTTTTATTTTTACAACACATAAATCATGAAAATAGTTTTTAGAAATTGGTTGTTTTAGTAATTAAAAATATGGGTAAATATATGTTATTAGAAATAAAAATTATCAAGAAAAAATATGATTACTGTATATAAAAAATTTGTGTGTGTTTAATGGAAAATAAAATCTAAATATCACCTTTATTAATTTTTTTAACGAAAGGATATAAGTTTTTATTAAGTGACATTTTTATTTAGTTAGAATATTTTTTAACATAAAATTTTTAAGTTAAAATAATATTTAAAATTTATAAAATTTTTATATTGATTCCTATATTATGGCATAAAATGTTTTTTAATAGTTTATATTATTATTTTATATGGATAATTTCATGAAGAATATGTCTTCTTAGTGAATAATATTTCTTTAAGAGAGACAATAATTTTTAAAAAGGGCTAAACAAGTAACACTATGTAAAATTTCAGGTGAGGAATAGAATAAATTAGTACATTTTATTATTATAAAATTCTATAATTCCAATATGTTTTACAATATGTAAAGGATCAAGGTTTATAATAGTAATATTTTGAAAAATATATTACTTGTAAATAATTTTTATGTATTATCATTGGTTATTATGAAATATATATTGGATTTATATTTAATTTTAATCTTTATATGATCAATATTTATATTAGTGTAGGAAAAAATTTCTCGAGAAATTTTTTATTACAATTAAAGTTGATATATATTTATACAATGATTGTATTTTATAGATCTCAATTTAATAATGATATCATAACAACTTATACATATAAAACAACTAATAACCTTCAACATATACATTACTGCAAGATAACTAGTAGTGTTATCCATTGGTGGTGATTTAGCTTGCATGGATTTTACACTGAGTTCTTATGTCATATATTTTGACCATAATTGATTTCCCTCAAGTAGTACCTACTAAAGTTCATTTTAGGTTTTCTCTTAGAAAACCCACAACGATTCTACCACTAATCAAATATTAGAAAAATGGTATCTACAACGAATATTCATAAATCTAGATGACATAATGTTTTTTTTCAAATTTTGTTTGTTATATTATTACAATATATTATAAATTCCAATTTAATGGGTAGGATAAAAACAGTGTTATTGTATTTTTTTTATTTTTTAATGGATATTGTCTTTTTATTCATGTGTTGTGAGTGTAATAATCCTTAAATAATGTTACTAAATTAAATGAAATTATATACTAAAATCCTATGATATTACATTTTATTACTCCACAAATTAATTAAATATTCATAATTCTAATGATTGATTACAAAAAATGATTTATAGGGTCATTATTAATAAGTATATAATTTCTATGACCTATCTATCATACTATCTGAAGATAGACATAAATAATTATCTTTTACTCAAAAAACCTTATTTAATATTTTGATTATGTATAAAAATTTTCTAATAATATATTCTAATGAATATTTTATTTTAAAAAAAATATACATCTACAGGGCATAAAACCAAAGAAAAATTCAAATATTTCATCAAATATATAAATAAATATTCCACCAAATGTTCGTAATGTCATAAAATAGTCTAAATATATCATAATAATAAATACTATATTAAAATTACTGAAAATAAAATTAATTATCATTAATCTTTTCTATATTGATACAAATTGACACCATTTACCAAATCAACACATTTTTTTTCTCACAAAATAAAATACACTAATATGAAAACATATTCATTCCTCAAATATATTTTATTAATTAATTTTATCCAAAATATATCATATCAATGGAATTAGCAATCATGTATGAAGATAGATTTTAATATATTGTTTTGATCAATTAATATAATAATACTATTGTATATTCCTTAAATTTATCAAATAATACTCAATTAAAATTTTAATACACATTATTAAAATCAAAAAATATCACTTCAAAAATTTAACACATAAGAGTACCATGTATTAATTTATATAATATCGTATATATCCCTACCATATCTATGAAGAGGAAACACAATTTTACCTCATAATAATATGATACTAAATATTATAACCATTTGTGTATTCTCTCTTATTCATTTCTAAACCAAATTGGTTTATATATTTATGTAACATTTTAAACAACATAAAAATGGTTCAGATTAAAAAATATTCATGAACTAAAATATTTTGTTAACAATGATAATATGAATATAAAAACAACAATCTAATCATTACTCTTTTTATAACCCCATTATTTATGGTCTATGATACATTAAAATAAAACTATGAATATTCGTGGTCAATCCCTGGTTATCAATGATAAATTTTTAATTTGGTATTATTACATAATTATTTTACATAATTAACAAATAATCTGTACTGGTTCTGTTATAGAATATTTTTACCTAATCTATATCTCGTTGGATTTCATATCCTAGTGTGTAGACATAGGAACATTCATCATGAATAATAGTGATGGTTGTGTTAATGACCAATGAAGCCTTTTTATAATGATTACATCTTTGTGAATCTATTCCACAACCATATCAAATTTATAGTTTATTAAATGGATGTATATACGGTGTCCAATTAAAAACATACATAAATAATAAATTTATTCTATTATTCAATTTCTATATTCCACAAGAATTAACATTTAAAAATAAATAAAAGGATTGGTTTCCTATAGACTATAGACATATACATCATATTTTACAAAAAACATCATCACTTCTATATAATAATTCTTCAATTGACCACCTTATAGATATATTTTATTTTATTAACCTATTTCTAAATAAGGGAATATAAACATCAGTAGTGGTATTCATGAAAGTTATTTTAGAGAAACATATCAACTATTTAGAATCATTTGATCTTAAATATATTGTGAAACATTATAAATGGAGTTAGAGCAGATTAAAATTTCAAAAGATCATATGCAATAAAAACATCATTTATAATAGAGAATCATAAAATTGAATATAATTCTAATGACTAGTCTGAAAAACGTTTAATAAAATAATATAATGATATTGTAATCATTAAAAAAGAAATTAGTATATAATTAGTATATGAAATGTCATAAATATATTCTAGAGATTAAAAATAAATCTAATTTTTGGTAAGTAATGTAGAAAAAATTATCATATGAAATTATTTTGATTAAATCCATTTATTTCCACCATAAATTTTTATGAAAAATCCATGTATGTGAACCATTATATTTTATAAATAATTAATATTATGGAAACACATCGATGTCTCGTGAGATTTAAAACTATTCACAATGGGTTAGATGGTTGTACAAGACCTCATGATTAATCATCGATACATTTGAGTACCACAAGAAAGTACATCATTCATCTATTCATAAATAAACTATTATATGTGAAATGTGTTTCATAAAATTTAAAAAGTGACTTACATAATGAAAATGAATTACATGATCATTATATACAAAATAAATTATCACTACTGAGTAGATTATATCACATGATTTGTCAATAAGCACATTATTAGAGATGAATCCATTTAAAATGTAGGATAGATAATAAAAATAACCCTTCTTAAAAATAATTTAATAATATCATATATAGAAGAATTTTTTTAGGAGTCACATTTGAAGAAAAAATGATCATGGAATGGAACAAACATGAATCCTTAATTTGAATGAAAAACATTAATGTGACCTTGATTAGACATAAATCATATGTCAAAATTTGACAGATAATTGAATAAGATATTATTATTTAATAGAAAAGCCTTTAAAATATTTGAATACACATTTTTCAAATGATCACATTCTTAAAATGATATAAAAATCATGAAAATAAAAGAAAGTGGAGTACCAATTTTTTTTGGAGATGATAACAATTTTACAATCCACTTGGGATTGAAAAACAATGGACAGATTTATTATATGTTTATATTGAGGAAAGAATTCATCAAAATGATAATAAATAATCCTAAGAAAAAAATCCTCTCCCAAAAATAATAGATTAGTCCAGGATGAAATAAATGGTGTGAAAAATTATTTCTCCAAAAATATTGAAATAAATAAAACATAACTCTATCATATTTTATATATGATCATACATGAAAAGGTTCTACACAATGATAAGTTAAAATGTCTAATATGATGGATTTTAGATACATTAACCCTTACCATTACCCCCGAACAGTCAGATGCAATCAGACCACCAATACATAAAAATAAGTTTAATAATTTTCTATATTACACAATTATTTTATTCTGTATACATTAATAAAATTCATTTATATATATTGAAAGATGTATATTAGTTAAATATCATCTATTTTCAATATTAGGTGTAATAAATCATGATAAATTTGAACTAGTTTTCTAATGGTGGTATCATTTATTACTAGTATACCAACATTCATGATTCATATATCATATTGTATTTTTATTTATATGTTATATAACTATATATAAATTTGTTATTTTATTTTAATGGGTTTTAGAATTGTTTCATTATGATAAAATAATATAGGGTCTTTTTTGGTGTGATTAATGAACAAAATGTGATATAGTAATAACATCACTATATATTGATATTAGGACACCAGAATCATTTTAATGTTTTCAATATACAATTATTTCAATGTTTAACTAAATATAACATTCTTTATTCATCCTTGACCTAAAAATTAAATCATAACACATTTAAGTAGTAAAAATGGAATAAAACAAGAGTGTCTAACAATGATTGAAAGAGTAAGAAAATATTATTATATATTTTTAAAATAAAATTTAATAAAAATTTAACATGTTATATGTATCAAATATATTTATTAAAATTATTATTAAAACCATCCATGATGGTAGGTAATTGAAAATGATATACATTTTAGGTGGAGGCATTATTTTACATTTATAAAATATTAACATTACTATTTCCCAATGCTTTTATATAATTTTGTTATATGAAAAATAAAAATTTCATTATTTTAATTATGACATAGAAAAAATATTCATTTATAAAATACATATTTGATTCCATACAATTGTGGTTGTTATATAAATGAAACTACATCATATTATTTTTTGGGTAGTGGGCACATTTTCATGATTGAGATTAAATTTTTCTTAATTGACAAAAATGATTGAATAAATTTTTTTCAAATTATTATATTACAATTTTAGTGTAAAATTATTATGAAATAATTATATTAAAAAATAATATTTTATATAGAGTAGAGTAAATAACACAAAAAAATTAATATTCTTGTTTATATTATATTATATCATTGGTAGATATTGATGGATTTACTCAAAGGATATGTTTAACTTTTAATGGGGGAGGTGGCTCTCTTTTATAAAAGTAGAAAATTGATATTTCATTAACCCTAATGACTATATAGAAACATCATGAAACTATTTTTGGAATAATGGATAAAATTGTGAAAAATGGGTATTGGAAAATGCAAAGGAAAAAAATAAAATCATCCATTCTGTAGAGACCTGAAGCTTGACGTACATGAATATTACATTACTTTGGCGGAATACTTAATAAATAAGAAAAACAAACACACAAGGACCGTAATAGTTTAGTGTCTTTGGAAACTCGAAATAAAATCTTCTAATCGTAGTGAATGATCTTCAACATCTCCCAATAAAGATCTTCCCTTTTTTTCTTACCTAAAACCTTTCTTTATATCCTGGGAAAAAAACAAAAAAGGGGGAGCTCAAATGCTCAATAAGGGTAAACAAAAGAAATATCAATCACATCATATTCATAAGAAAATATCTTTTGGAAATCATAACCTGCAAAAGAGATCATGACTTCATAATATGGGATAAATCATTGTAGTGAAATGTAATCCCAATAATCATAACTTATAACATGAAACTTAGTTTCATACACACATAATCATATATAATCATTTCTTATTAGTCAAGACTCATTTCCAAGACTATCTTAGTGAACAAAGTCCCTTTCTGAACCGAGTTCACTCCTCGTTTCAGTCCTGTTTTACTGAACTGGTATAACCTACCATTCCAGCCATGTCTATCTCATGAGATATAAAATATTTACCCAATTCATTGGAGGGAGATAACGTTCCCACCCATCTCATAATGATACTATTCTTATGTGTGCCACAAAATCATAAATCATATATCATTGCATAACCCATGTAATAAAAATGGGAATCTTAAACATCGTGACATCATAAAACAACTCATATAAGATAAAGGAATTCATAAATATAATTTCATCACAACATAATCAAATCAATGTAATAATAGGGATAGAAATATAACCCTTTATTATCTTATATGGAACATAATTTTTAAATAACACTTGAACTCCATTCTTGAGGAAAATATCCTTTCTGCTTCAAAAACACTTTTCCTTTCTTAGCATGTTGTACAATTATAAACTAAATGAATTTGATTAAAAATAAACTTTAAAACTTGTAAAGGATGCTTCTTGGAAATAATGTTTTAAAAATCCATTCATTCCGTATAAGTTAAAAAAACATTCCTCTCATACTTTTATCAGAAAAGTCAAAAAGTACATCGTACGAAAAACAACCAAAGATTCCTTTCATATCTTTTACTAAAAAATCACCGAAAGGTAATATTGGATTTAAACAATTGTAGTTGGATGGAAATTAAATTACATATTGAGGAAACATGGATGTGGATGATAAAATACACCCCAGTAAATACTTACAAATAATCAATCTCAGATAAAAATGAGATTGTGATATTTTCCCTTACCTTAGATCCGATTTGCATTGTAAGTGTCCGAACATCCTGTATAATGGTTTAAATATTGTCATTGACTTATTCCAGAATCATACGCATTGTTATGATATCATATATGGTTCACTTATGACTTTATATTACCCATTCTTTTGTAAATTCCATGTTAAAGAGCGTTTTGGGTAAAATTGTTTCATTTGTTGTCCGTGTTTTGACTTGTAATTATTCATATGATTACATAGATCATGATTACTTAATTCCATAATATAAAACATTATTTATATATAATATATATTCAGAATATACATATATATAATAAATCAGTAAATGGAAAGAAATACATCGTTCATGGAGACGGTGGGCCGTACGTACGCATGAACGCTGTTTTCGTTTCCTTATTGAGTTGAATAGAATTTAGTAGATGACATACATATATATACACATAAATAAAGTATAATTATTATTTCATATATTTCATGATTACTTATTTTATGTACTTTATAATCATTCATGAATGGTTAAAGTGGAGAATGAATCTCATCGCGTCGTGGAGACGGTAGTCCGTACGTACGCACGAGCGATGATATCGTTCTCATGATCGTGGGACTATATTTGAGTGTATGTATACTATTTAAGAATCAATATCAATTTAAAATAATCATATATAATTATTATTTACACCATTATACCCATCCAAGTATGGTGTTGGTGGAAAATAGATTTCACCACGGCGTGGAGACGGTATTCCGTACGTACGCACGCGCGGTGGTTTCGTTTTCCCTAGGATGGATAGATGGTGAAATAGGGTTGTTTCATACTTTTAATAACATATCAGTATATGAGTGATACGGATGTTATTATTTCATAATGAAATAACGTAAGAAGAAGAAGTGGAAGAAGAAATAAAGTTGAAAGAATCGGTAACGGAAATTACCTCTTCTTTGAAGCGCTTATTTGAGATTTTTTCTTTTAGGGCACTAAAATTGGTCTTTGAAGAAGAACAGAACCTCTAGGATATTTCTAGGGAAGTGGAGAAGAGAATTTGGTAGGGGTTGGCCGAGTATGAAGTCTCAATGTTGTGTGATGTAGAGAGGGAGGAGGTGCCCTTTTTTAAGGGAGGAGAGGGGTACCTTTGGAATAACTAAAACTATTATTTTATTATAAAGTCAAATTCGGTTATAAATAGCTCCAAATTGATTTATTTTGTAGATAAGGTGGGTATGGGTCTAAATACTCTCATCCAATAGAATTTAGACAAGTTTAGGTCATTATATTAACCTTATCATTTAGTTTTAACTCTTAGTTAATTAGATTGACATTTATCATGTCACTTTGTATTTTTATATTATATAGTTAATAAACTTACCATATACATCCAAGAGACCCCCCAAGTTGTGTTTTATTGATATATATAACCTTATATAAGTCATTTTTTTGAACCTTAGATTTTTAGGAATAAAATAACAATTAATAATATAATATTTGTTTTAAAAACTATTTTATGTCAATTTTGACACTATTCAATAGTTGATTTTTTTGAAACAAATAACAGAATTATTACTTCGACCAAAGTTAATTAAATAAATTATAACATGTCATATTAACCTAGAAAATTAGTTTAGTACATTAAAAGTCTCAAATTATATTTATTTGGGTATTTATAACATCAATTATGTCAACATTTCATTAATAAGATAATTACTATATCATCGTTGTGTCATAAATAAATTAAATTATTTAATGTCTAAAATTAAATAAAAATACCATTATGTAGGAAATCGTGTTAGATTTCTAATGAATATGCATATTCGAATTTATCCTATGTATGCCCCAATATTAAAAATGATTTACTTATTAATCCTTGATTTTAACTATTTTAACCATTTTTTAAATAAATTAATAACAAATGTCCTAATCTAATCTATGTGGGCCTAAATGGTCATATTTTATTCCTAAGGTTGTTTTTGGTTGAATTACACTTGTCCAATAGAATTAGTACATGTTTTAGGGTAATAATAATATCATTTGTACCCTTAATTACCGTATTTTACTTTTAACCGTGGTAAAAAAAAAAGTAAAAAGTTACTATTCACCAAAAATTATTTTCATTTCATTGAACCACATTTTAGTCCTTGATATTATCTGTGTCTCTTGAATTTTCGAAATTCCACTCACAGAAGCGGTAAAATTATGTTTTCTGAAAAATTCAGTTTTTTAACTACCACTTAGTGGTTTCACTATTCATCAAAAAATGAAATTTTTCTGAAAAATACCAAAATTAGGCCTAAGATATATTTGATATTAAGAATTGAAAAATGATGTCTATTTTACAAAATTCAAAACATATCAGTTGCATTAATTAATTTAAAAATTACTTCTCGTCGTCAAAACAAATAGCGTGTTTTTAAGAGATAATAACTATCAAAAGTTTCACACTTGTTTATAACTAGTTTAAATGTGAAATTACATCCAATGACCAAAATTGTATTAAATTGTAAAAATATATTCTAAATATACAATAAAACCACTCAAATTAATAATTTATCACTATTAATTATTTCGATTAAAAAAGTAGTTTTTAATTATAATTTAGTAATTTTCACTATTCATCAGAATATGTAAGTTTTCTGAAAATTACCAAAATTTCACCTTAGGCTAAATTTGATACCTTGAATCCAAAAATGAAGTCCATTTTGAGAGCTAAAATTGCTAAAATTTTAAAAGGTGGTTATTACTATTCATAACGGCTAGTTTTAATAATATTTTAATAGCATATTTTTGTTTAGTGAAACTCGTTATTGCGTACTACACACGCTATCGAGGAAGGTCGCGATTGCGTGTTGTGAAAACTCCTTTTGGTGTAGCGTACAAAACAGGACATTAATGAAATTAAAAAGAATATTTTTCATAAAATCTCGGGCTACTACATTCTACCCCCCTTAAAATGAATTTCGCCCTCGAAATTCGTCAGGGTTATAAATGGTTTACTATTCGAAAGTTTCTTTAATAGAAACACACATCATAAAAAGGAATACCAAAACATGGATTTTAAAAACTAATGTATGAAATGTAATGATTACCCAAATAAAAAAATCACTGGGTTTCCATATTGGTGAAAATATGGATATGGAAGAGAAATCTAACAATCATGTTCTGATGGAGAGTGGTAGAGAACATGGCTATGGAAATTCCAGGAATCACAAAGCCATAAATTCGTGACGATCTAAGGTACCATATGATTCATCAGATATAAGAGCACTAGGACAACATTTTTGGTTTTCAAGATCATTTCCCTAAAGTTGATGAAATTTGAATTAGAAGAAATACTTTCGTGATTTTGGAATAGTCTCATCGTTTTTCGTTCTTTGGACAATTTCCACTTCATCTCATAATGAAATGAAGTTGAATTTCTCATTCGTGATGTGTTAGCAGATCATGTGATAGAATGATGGGTCATTCCATCTGTCTCAAACAAAAGGTTAGAAAAGTTATCAAAAAATACATAAGTCCATCTATAGTGAGATTAATCATATATGGTTCCTAAAATGGACTTATACTTCATATATCATACTGCTTAATATAATAAAACTAGTTTCTACTAAACATGGACTTCATGTAGGCCAGTGGTAGGCGATAAAGTCCAGTCGCACTTCGGTTATGGGTTCGATTCCTACGACCTTGTCCGACGCGATGGGCTGTCGCCTGTCCTGCAGGTTGTCCTTTTTTTAAAACTATATTACTATAACATCCCATCAATAATATCGAAAAAAACTTCTATCCTTAAACAATACTAACTTATTTCCAACATAATCCATTCTAGTCTTTAGGCTTATCCATAATACTGCAGTCCATTCTCATAATATAGTGAAAATGATTACTAGAGATTTAATAACATCGTTGATGCCCATATATCATAAGATATGTCTTGTTGGTCACATTCCAAGCATTCAAAGGCCTTAATCATGTATTCTCTTGAATACCCATTGAACCTTAGTGAAAACATGAATGTAGTTAAAAGTTAACACTTTACACATACCAAAATCCTCAAAATTCTATATACTCAAACCATGATATCACTTAGTCCTTATATCAATCATGAGATCATGAATACTATCAAACATATTAGATTCTCTTTATCCCTTCATTATGTAAATATCATTTTCTTTCCAAAAATATTTCAATCACTTTTCATCGTTACCGATGCAATAAAATTATTGAAAACCAAAATAGACCAAAACATAAATATTCCAATATTCCACGATACTATATACAACATTATTCTGGAATCCCATTACATAAACACTTAATAATTCCACCACATCGTTGTCATATTCAACATCGCCAATGGTGATAGCATGTTACTTCCCATTGTCATTTGCCATAAGTGGTTTCTCACGTCGATCATCACTAACCCTTGTATTAGGGAATTTATTAGTATAATGCCCCATTTCCTTGCACTTGAAGCATTGAAGTGTTGATGGTGAATTCACTGCAGTCTTTTCTTTATTCGCATCATTAGAAACCCTTTTTCCATTACTTCGACACTCAGCTGATCGATGACCTTCTTTTCCGCACTTAAAACATTTTCTGGTCCCTTTAAGACAATCTCCACCATGCTTTTTTCCACACATTGAGCATAAGGATACATTCATCTTCTTTTCACCATTATTCAGAGATTTCTCCTTGAACTCCATATTTCGTTTCTTGTCAAAACTATGATATTGATAAGTAATACCAACTTCCATTTCTACCGTGATAGCACAACGCACAATTTCTTCATAGCTACTTAAGCCTATTATAGCTAATGCCCTTCGAAGATTTGGTGTTAAGACACTGAAGAATCGATCAACATTACTTTCAGGTTGGATGATAAATCCAGATGCATACCTTACAAGCCTTGTAAAATTCGCTTCTTATATACCAACAGATTCATCATCCTTTTGATTTAGTTCAAGAAACTCCTTCTCCATATTTGTTCGAAGAATACGAGGGAAGTACTTATTGAAAAATAAGT
Source organism: Viscum album (assembly GCA_963277665.1). NCBI lineage: Eukaryota > Viridiplantae > Streptophyta > Magnoliopsida > Santalales > Viscaceae > Viscum > Viscum album. The sequence continues at coordinate 1,342,802,602 of OY728132.1, forward strand.
TCTTGAACTCATCCCATTCCATGGAATCAATTTCATCTATTTCCCTCATATTCTTGATAAGATTCCACCATTGATCTACTTCACCTTCCAAACGATATACTACTAAGATGACATTATCCTGTTCAGAATATTGAAGAACTGAAAATATCTTTTCAGTGGTACTGATCCATTGTTCAACAACAAGGATCAGAAGACCCACTGAATGAAGGTGGACGTTGCCTCATGAAGGACTCAATAGAATATTGTTCCCTTCTCTGCTCATTTCGTAGTCCAGAATGATTCATAGCTTGTGTAAGTATAGCAATAAGATTTTTCACTCCATCTCCAATAACATTTGTTTGTTCAGGAGGACAATCATTGCATTGCCCATTGCATTGATCAACACGGTTCCTTCGGGTTCTATCCATCGGCTAAAACCCAAAAAGAATAGTGTGAGAGGAAAAAATCATGATAGGGAAAAGAACATAATAAAGGGGGAGTACCTTCAATATCTAACATCTAAGGTTTAATTATATGGTCGTTAGCATAATTCTAGGACTATAACCTATACGTATACTTAACCTTAGGGACATCACTAGACATACCTTAGAAATATCTCTTGGGATCTCACTAAAGTTCTCGCATCCTAGTTCCCAAAGGTTGACTAAACCTTTCCTCTGATACCAAATGTAGAGACCCGAAGCTTGACGTACATGAATATTACATTACTTTTGCGTAATACTTAATACATCAGAAAAAAACACACAAGGACCGTAATAGTTTAGTGTCTTTGGAAACTCGGGATAAAATCTTCTAATTGTGGTGAAAGATCTTCAGCATCTCCTAATAAAGATCTTCCCTTTTTTTTCTTTCCTAAAACCTTTCATTATATCCTAGGAAAAAACATAAAACGGTGAGCTCAAATGCTCAGTAAGGGTAAACAAAAGAAATATCAATCACATCATATTCATAAGAACATATCTTTTGGAAATCTTAACCTGCAAAAGAGATCATGATTTCATAACATGGCATAAATCATAGTAGTGAAATGTAATCCCAATAATCATAACTTATAACATGAAACTTTGTGGCATACACACATAATCATAGATAATCATTTCTTATTAGTCAAGACTCATTGCCAAGACTATCTTAGTGGACAAAGTCCCTTTCTGAACCGAGTTCACTCCTTGTTTCAGTCCTGTTTTACTGAACCAGTATATCCTACCGTTCCAGCCATGTCTATCTCATGAGATATAAATTCATTACCCAATGCATTGGAGGGAGATATAGGTCCCACCAATCTCATAATGATACAATTCTTATGTCTTCCACAAAATCATAAATCATACATTATTGCATAACCCATGTAATAAAAATGGGAATCTTAAACATCATGACATCATAAAACAATTCATATAAGATAAAGGAATTCATAAATATAATATCATCACCACATTATAAAATCAATGTAATAATAGGGATAGAAACAGAACCCTTTATTATCTTAGATGTAAAATAATTTTGATAGAACACTTCAACTCCATCCTTGAGGAAAATATCCTTTCTGCTTCAAAAACAATTTTCCTTTCTTAACATGTCTTAAAATTATAAAGTAAAAGAATTTGATTAAAATTAAACTTGAAAACTTGTAAAGGAAGCTTCTTGGAAATAATGTTTTAAAAATCCATTCATGCCATATAAGTTAAAAAAACATTCTTCTCGTACTTTTGTCAGAAAAGTCAAAAAGTAACTCGTACGAAAAACAACAAAAGATTCATTTCATATCTTTTACTAAAAACTAACCGAAGGGTAAAATTGTATTTAAACAATTGTAGGTGAATGGAAATAATATTACATATTTAGGAAACATGGATGTGGATGATAAAATAAACCCCAGTAAATACTTACGATTAAGCAGTCTCGGATAAAAATGAGATTGTGATATTTTCCCTTACCTTAGATCCGATTTGCTTTATAAGTGTCCGAACCTCCTGTATAATGGTTTAAATAATGTCATTGACTTATTCTATAATCATAATCATTGTTATGATATCATATATGGTTCACTTATGACTTTATATTACACGTTCTTTTGTAACTTCCATGTTAAAGAGCGTTTTGGGTAAAATTGTTTCATTTGTCGTCCATGTTTTGACTTGTAATTGTTAATATGATTACATAGATCATGATTAATTAATTCCAGAATATAATACATGATTTATATATAATATATATTCAGAATATACATATATATAATAAATCAGTAAATGAAAGAAATACATCGTTCATGGAGACGGTAGGCCGTACGTACACAAGAACGCTATTTTCGTTTCATTATTGAGTTGAATGGAATTAAGTAGATGAAATACATATATATACACATAAATCCAGTATCATTATTATGTCATATATTTCATGATTACTTATTATATGTACTTTATAATCATTCATGAATGGTTAAAGTGGGGAATGAATCTCATCGCGTTGTGGAGACGGTAGTCCGTACGTATGCACGAACGATGATATCGTTCTCATGATCATGGGACTGTATTGGAGTGTATGTATACTATTTCAGAATCAATATAACTTTAAAATAATCATATATATTTATTATTTACACAATTATACCCATCCAAGTAAGGTGGTGGTGGAAAATAGATTTCACCACGGCGTGGAGACGGTATTCCGTACGTACGCACACGCGGTGATTTCGTTTTCCGTAGGATGGATAGATGGTGAAATAGGGTTGTTTCATACTTATAATAAAATATATGTATATGAGTGATACTGATGTTATTACTTCATAATGAAACAACCTAATAAGAAGAAGTGGAAGAAGAAATAAAGTTGAAAGAATCGGTAACGGAAATTACCTCTTCTTTGAAGCGCTTCTTTGAGATCTCCTTTTAGGGCACTAAAATTGGTCTTTGTGGAAGACCAGAACCTCTAAGATATTTCAAGGGAAGTGGATAAGAGAATTTTGCAGGGTTTGTCCGATCATGAAGGCTCAATGTTGTGTGAGGAAGAGAGGGAGGAGGTGCCCTTTTATAAGGGAGGAGAGAGGTACCTTTGGAATAACTAAAACTATTATTTTATTATAAAGTCAAATTTGGTTTTAAATAGCTAAAAATTAATTTATTTCGAAGCTAAGGTGGGGATGGGTCTAAATCCTCTCATACAATAGAATTTTGACATGTTTAGGTCATTATATTAACCATATCTTTTATTTTTAACTCTTAGTTAATTAGATTGATATTTACCATGTCACTTTGTATTTTTATATTATATAGTTAATAAACTTACCATATACATCCAAGAGACCCCCATGTTGTGTTTTATTAATATATATAACCTTATCTAAGTCATTTGGCCGAACCATAGATTTTTAGGAATATAATAACAATTAATAATATAATATTTGTTTTCAAAACTATCTTATGTCAATTTTGACACTATTCAATAGTTGATTTTTTTGAAACTCATAAAAGAATGATTAATTAGACCTAAGTTAATTAAATAAATCCTAACATGTTATATTAAACTAGAAAATTAGTTTAGTTCATAAAAAGACTCAAATTATATTTATTTGGGTATTTATAACATCAATTATTTCAATATTTCATTAATAAGATAATTATTGAATCATCATTGTGTCATATATAAATTAACTTATATAATGTCTAAAAATTACAAATAAAATTCCATTATGTATTAAATATTTTTATATTTTTAATGAATATTTATAGTGTAATTTATCTTATGTATAACCCCATATTAAAAATGATTTACTTATTAGACTTTGATTTTAACTATTTTAACCCTTCCTTAAATAAATTAAAAATAAATGTCCTAATCTAATCCAAGTGGGCCTAAATGGTCATAATTTTTTTTCCTTAGGTTGTTTTTGGTCGAATTAAACTTGTCCAATAGAATTAAGACATGTGTTAGGGTAATAATAATATCATTTTTACCCTTAATTACCCTATTTACTTTTAACCGTGCCAAAAAAAAGTAAAAAGTTACTATTCACCAAAAAATATTTTAATCTCATTGAACCACATTTTAGTCCTTGATATTAACCGTGTCTCTCAGATTTTTGAAATTCCACTCATAGAAGTGGTAAAATTAAGTTTTATGAAAAATTCAGTTTTTTAACTACCACTTAGTGGTTTCACTATTCATCAAAAAATGAAAGTTTCCAGAAAAATACCAAAAATTAGGCCTAAGCTATATTTGATATTAAGAATTCAAAAATGATGTCTATTTTACCAAATTAAGATCATATCAGTTGCATTAATTAATTTGAAAATTAGTTCCCGTCGTCAAAACAAATAGCATGTTTTTAAGAGATAATAACTATCAAAAGATTGATACTTGTTTATAACTGGTTTAAATGTGAAATTACATCCAATGAACAACATTGTATTAAATTGTAAAAATATATTCTAAATATACTTTAAAACCACTCAAATTAAAAATTTATGAATATTAATTATTTCTATTAAAAAAGTTGTTTTTAATTATAATTTAGTAATTTTCACTATTCATCAGAATATGAAAGTTATCCAAAAATTACCAAAATTTCACCTTAGGCTAAATTCGATACACCGAATCCAAAAATAAAGTCCATTTTGAGAGATAAAATTTCTAAAATTTTAAAAGGTGGTTATTACTATTCATAACAACTAGTTTTAATAATATTTTAATAGCATATTGTTGTTTAGTGAAACTCGTTATTGCGTACTACACACGCTATCGAGGAAGGTCGCAATTGTGTATTGTGCAAGCTTCTTTTGGTGTAGCGTACAACACAAGACATTAATGAAATTAAAAAGAAAATTTTTCATAGAATCTCAGGCTGTTACACATTCATTTTTTGGAAATATAATAGGAATTTAAGCCATTTGTTTTTAATTATATCCATTTACCCAAAATAACTGTTATCGTAATAAATAATTATTATCATTAATAATTCCTATTATTGAATAATTAACATTTTATCCATTTATACTATTTTAACTCTATGATTTTATATTTTAAATTCAGTTTGAAAAATAAAATTTCTAATTCTATCAAATGCAAATTTTTAACAAAATCACACATATTAGAGTATAATTTTTTAGAGAAATAAATTTTTTGACCATTAATTTTATATATCTGATAAAATTATATATGATAGTGATTTTAATGTAATAAATAGTATTATTATAACAAAAAATAAATGTATGTGTATTTAAAGATTATATAATCCCAAATTCGACCATATTACAACATAATTTGTAAAATCATAAAAATTATAATTTAACTTTATACATTATTTTTTGCAGAAAATAAACCATCCCAGGATAAAAAAATTTGAAATTAATATTTTAAAAAAAATTATGCGAGGAATAAAAAATATATTTAAATTATGAAATGTAATTTGTAATAATTTGAAAATTTATCTTTCAAAATAAATTACATAATAAAATAAAAATTTAATTTATTTTAAATTACAATTTCAAATATTAAATCATATAAATTTTCTGCTTTGTAATGTTCAATTATCATTCATCATAGAATTTATTATTTAATTATAAATAATGTTTACATTAAGTTATGTAATTGATTGTCTTTATGTGTGGCATGAAATTCATTTTATCGATCCTAACATATGTCTTACAATGTTTACAAATTCTAGTAGTAACATTTGACCACCTAAAATGAATTTTTTCCAGGATTTTTTACCTAGAATAAAAATAAAAAAGGTAATTCTCAACCTACACATACATAGAATATAATATATCTTACCCCAAAATATTATTCCTCCCTTGAGTATTAACTTTATGAGTTGTCTTATTTCATAACATTATATCTATTCAATCAAGAATTTATACCAAAATATCAACATATGAGAGATAATGTTCAAGTTGTATGACTTTAAAATTAAATACATGTGTGGAGTATATTATTCAGTCATTCAAATAATATATATAGACTGTATCATTTTGATGGAAGAGGCCGTCATGTACTACTATGTGATAATTTACTAAACCAACATCATCTCGTATCTTGAAAGGACTAATATACCTAGTACTCAAATTTCCTTTCATCCAAAATTTCATAACCCTATTTTGTAGAGAAACCCAAAAGAATACAATACATTAAAATTTAAAATCTATATATCGTAAATTTTTTTATCTTTATAGATCTTTTATTAAATTTTTTCCTCTTTTATATACAACTAAATTGGTTGAAAATCCTTCATTATTTCATATATGCGGTTTCGACATATTTTTATAGTCTTTATAATGTTAACCCATGAAATTGGAGTACTACATATCATCCCCATCAATGAATCATATAGTTCTTTTGTAATTTTATAATGGATGACTTTGTTTATTTAAACTCAACCATGGTAAGGTGTTTATTTCCACATCATTGGAAATCCTTTTATCAAGTTATTATTATATCCTTCAGTAAATTGATAGTCCTCTCATACTGACCAAGTATCTGATAGTGATATATAGTAATAAAACATAGCTATGTCTCCAAATATATAAAAATAAATATCCAAAATCATGTGGTAAATTTCAAATCTCAATAATATATAAGGGAATGTGGTAACTCATACAGTCATACCAATTATCCAATGTATATCATGGAGTGTTTATTAGGTCATATATTTTTGGGGATGGATAGATAAATTAATCTTATTTTTTATGAACATACAAAAAATAAAAAATTTCCTTTTTATCATAGTGTTTTTAGGGATTCAATCATGATAATCCTCGATTCATTTTCCCAATATCCAAACTGGTATAGGTAATGGAAGTCATATTCACATAGAAAATTTTATTTTCTGTCTGAACTATCTTATATAACATGCATCTAGATGTGTATCCCAGGATTTATCCTATCATGTTACCCCTAGATGTTTTGTTTTAGATCATTATTAATCTTCACTCCACTTGTATGAATAAAGAAACATCATCTCTGATCATCGAATAATAGTTATTTTTCTCTAGTTTTGGTGGGATAGATTTTCATTTGTCCACCCATATTACATTGCCTTTATCAAGGCATATATCTATAATAATGGCTTATCATTTTTTAGTTATAAACAACATTTCTGGTATTTTTAGTTCTTATTATGAATGGATTATTGAGAAATGATTTGGTTAGTATAATATTATAATCATTTAATAACAATTTCACGATTCATCTATCATGAATCATTATCTATTGAATCTTTTTCAAACATTGCCATGATTATGAAAGAACGATCACAAATTTCTATGAAATCAAGAACTTTTTTGAGCTTTCAATGTCTATCATGTATCCACCAATCAATTTCCTAGATCTGTTCGAACTGTATTATTTTGTTAATTTTTAGCTGTATTTTTAAATATATATATATTATTCTCTTATAGAATGTATTAAATTTAAACTTTTCACCACATATATGATGCAATGAAATTTAAAACGTAAAGACTACATCCTCCAACTCCATAACATGACAAGATAAATTCCTCTCATGAGCCTATGATTTCTTTAATTCATAAGTACATACTAAATCATTCTATATAAGAATGAATCCCAACCCCCTATATATGGACCTCGACCCTATTATCCTAAAACTGGGGTCCTATTTTTACATTGTATGAAGATAAAATTATTTAATACTAAATGGGTTAATAGTTTAGTATTATAATAAAAATTTATACATAATTTATTATCAATTTAAATTTAAAAACACAAATTAAAAAATAAATTTTTTCTATTTTTTAAAATACCATTATTTCCTTCAACATATACATTCAATTCATTCATAGTACTCTTGATGGAATTATATTGAAAAGACATACAATATGAGTGAGATCAAATACTATGAAAGGGTAATTTGTAGTGGAAGAAATCTGGAATCATTATTCATAATTATCATGGAAAGGTTAATATGTAATCATATATTCCATGTAATAAATAAAATAACAATGAAGTGAATCCAAAGGTAATATTAATTTTGAAATCTCATTTATCCTAATAAATATGTCAAGGTAAATAATTGAAATTAATTTCCATTTAAATAATAACATTAATATCAAAACATGATATGGTATAATCAATAAGGTAGTGTAAATTACTAAAAACAGATTCAATATAATTGCCAACATATAATAAAATAAATCCTAATATATTGTAATTATGGGGTTATAATGGATAATAATAACTACATGTTAATGGAAGGAAATTCTAAATTATTGGATGTAATGAACTCAGGATCGTGATACCTCTACATTTAGGACCATCCATATGATAGTTCAAAACAACGGGGTATAAAATCATATAGTTGGGAATTCTAAAATTAGTTTAGCTTATTAAATCCACTCACGATACCACAAATTAATCGAAGGTATATCAAAAACAGGTTCCCACCCACAAATACATGTATATATAATTCCACATATATTGAATAATTAATTTAAATAATGAAAATTGTTATTTATAATGAGAAATTAATATTGAGGAAAGAATACATATTATAAAAATTTACCCATTCAATAAAAAACATTCAATTTAAAACACCACATTTTTTAATCTTATATAGTATATGAAAAAATAATACCCCCGATATGGATATGTAGTCTAAATTTTTTATCCATTTATTAGTGGAATATGAATATATCCTGATAATTTTGATGACTGAAAAATGGTTCATGAATGTGAATTTAAAATTTTACTTGATCAAAATGACCATAAAACAACCTTGGAAAGAATAAGGATGGTATCACAACAAAATATACTAATTGGGTTAGTAAAAAATTGGGGTTTTTTAAGAATATAAATAACGTAAATTGAGCATTAAAATCATTCATGTGGAAAGTATCATTCGAAATTTCAAAATAAATTTTTCAAAATAAATGTTTTCAAAATATTTTAAATAAATTTATTTGAAATCAAATTTTAAACATATAAATGATCTTTTAATCAATTTATTGTTCTTTCCAATTGTAAATTTTGTTTCTACTATACATGTTAATACAATTATTTCATTCACCTTTTCAGTAAAATGAAAATACACATTTTATAGATAATGATATGATTTTTCCATTATTTTTTTAAATGGGTGACAATATCATTAATAAATCATTTTTATAAGGTTAAAAAAATTTAATATTTTTTTGAAACCATTATTTGGGATGAAATCAAGGTTTCACCCGAAGATAGAAATGATGTCAGGATTTATTAAAAAAAATTATTAAAATTTTTAATTTTTATATAGTGGAAAAATATTACAAAAAATTTAAAATATCATTAATTAATATTTTATAATTAAATTAAATTTTTTTTTATTAATTTTTTAATGAATTTCCATAATTTCAAATTCAAGAACAAACAATCTCAATTAAAATGATATTGGGAAATACACCAATATCATGATCATAATGTTTAGGTGATAATTAATTAATGAATCTATTATTTTTATAAAATGAGAAAACATAAAAAATTGTAAATAAAAAATATAATAAAAATTTATTTCACACATAATAATAGAATATAAGAAATTATAAAGATGTAATATAACACAATGAAATGAAAATGATTTATGAAATTATTTACCACATAGTAACATTAATATAAAATAAATTAGGATAAATAATTCATATTAAAACATTCAATGCATTAAATTATCAAAGAATCATGTTTTTACATGTATAAGGGAATGTATATATTCTATAAAATTTAAATTGGTGTTTAACATACAAATGATTCTCAATAAAAAAAATTGAGAAAGAGTATCATACCTCATACATCCTCTTGGTTAAAATTATTTTTAAATTTCTTATAGAGTATTATAAACCATGTTACTATTTTTTAAAATAATTATATTAATATATATTTATATATATATATATCATATAAGTTCCATTTATAACATCACATCCCTGTTTAGTTAACAATCATTCATTATTTTCATTTTTTGTGTTGTTAATTGCCATGTTACCTCTAGTGTTTTTTACCATGAACGATCATATTATTTATCATATTATATAGTAACATCCCACAAAAAATAATAATCATGACATTGGTATCATATATTTACATCAATTTTACTTTAAATATCAATCATATATGTTTGTTATGATAAAATGATTATTTTACAATCTGGTTCTGGTAGACCGTACGTACTCTTGAATAATCATACGATTTTTAAATAATGTATATTAAAAAGAGGTTAGTAATTTTATATATTTGAAGAACTATAATAATTTCAAATATTACATATCATATAATAGAAAATTCTTATCAATATCAACCATTTTTTTTGGGATGAAGAGAGAGCCACGTCACATTGTGCATGTGGTAGTCCACATGTACACAAATGATGTTATTATATTCACCATTAAAATGACATATTATCTTTCATTAATGATAAATATGAAATTAAGATCTTAAATATTTTGATATAAAAAAAATATTTTAATTTAATTTTGCAATATTACATTACTGTGGAATATTTATTCCAAAACAAATCACATCTCTTCTCGAGGCGATAGTCTTCTAAAGTCATGATAAATGTAATTGTATCCGCTAATAAATGAAAAGAAAAAAAATGATAAATATGATATATTGAATCAAGAGACATAATAATGTGATAATGAAATATATAATTTATATCAATCATCAAACCCATACCAAAGAGATTATAATGGAAAAACTATTGATATTGGTTCCTGAGGCAGTAGTCCACAGTACAAACAAAGGGCGGTTTTGTAACATATTTTATAAAAGTACATATGGATATACCACGTGAAAATGAAATAAAAAATATAATAATATATTTTTTTACTATTTTTATTATATCCTCATTTATTAATAATAAATTAAATTTTTTATTGAATAAATAAAATAAATATACTCATTGATGAATGTTACATCTTATTTAGGTAACCTCTTGAGGATTTCTTATAAAGCCTTACATGGTTGTATTTATTCCAAAAATTTGGATTATTAGATGATATTAAATATGTTTTGAAGATATTTTGTTATATATTTTCTAATCCTAATTTTTTATCATCTTAATAATAAAGGATAGGGTGTGTCCTTCTTTAAGTGAGGTGTTTGGCTTTGTTTTAATTTTTGAAAAGAAAAATGTGTACCCATCCTCTTGACATTCCAAATAGGTCCCTTGTAGATTATTATTGAGACCTTGAAGTGGTATTTTCTAATTACTTATAGAAAATATGTTTTATAAATATTTTTTCTAATTGATATCCCTTATATTTTTATTTTGACCACCATTAAATACATTCTTAACATAATGATGATAGGTGTTTTTATTTTTTTATACTATTCAATATTATAAAATATTAATTCAAAATTATAAGATAATGAATGTTATTGTTATTTCAAATAATGAATCTATTTTCCTAAATTCCATTCGCATAACTTGTGATGTCTAATATAAAATTAACCCCATAGATTTGATGCGAAAGCGTGTATTAAATAATAAAATGATCAAAAGAATATAATTTTTTTATAAGAAAAAATTACTTCTAAAATGGTTATAGTTAATTTATTGAATTAATTTCTATATAACATAACTATTTTTAATATAAATCAAAATTTAAAAATAACATATGATTTTAATTAATTTAAATAAAAATACACTTTTCAATTAATAATCGTAATTTGTAACTATTGATAAAAAAGTGAATTTCTTAAAAATAATCCCAAAACGTCACCCAAAGATTAATTTAATATCTCAATTTCAAAAGATAATTTTTTTAAATAAATTTTATATATTCGGTAATATATAATTATAAATTATTTACATAAAACAAGGAACAAATTCATTTAGGAAACAACACTGTTTTAAATTTTTTCCTTTTTTATTTCAAATGATTTATATTTTGTTTTAAATCAATATATAACTCTTAATTTGATAATTGAGTTAGTAATATTCGTACTAATAAATTTTACGACATGGTATACTATATTATATATCACTTATAATTGGAGTTGCGGGTTCTACAAGAAAATGGAGTGATTAATTTTTTTAAATATTCAATGGGATTTTTAATATTGATGTTGCGTGCTAGTGTTATATCCAAAAAACTAAATTATTTTATATTTATTAGGTGTCAAATTATTTTGACATTAAATAAATTTCACCATATCAATTTACAAATTATTTTAGTATTCAAGGTTTTTACATTTAGAAATTTCATTGTTGAAAAGGAAATACTATATAAGGGTTAAAAAATGTTCTCTTATTGATAGGTAAAGAGGAGTAAAAATTTCAAATGGAATAACACATAACATGGTTTATAAGTATGATAAAATTGGTGGCATTTAGTGATGTTCACACATATGAAAATAATAAATAATTATAGGGAATTAGAATGTTTATTAATCATATCAATGTGAATTACCAATTAATTTCTAAGGGGATCAAAACCAAAAATATGTGACAATTTAAAAAGACCATATAATTCATCATATATGAATGTAAAGTGATTATATTTTTAAAAAAAAAATTCCAAAAAAAATATCATTTATTGTCTATGAATATAATGATTTTTTTCTATTTGATAAGATAAATTTTATCAATTATTTATTCATTAAAAAATATCCAATTCATCCTCTTTGTCTAAAAAATTAATATCCAAAATTGATTATTTCCTAATGAACTATAATTCCTTGTTAATGAATGATAATATCAAAAAAAAACAATGTGACCTCTCTTTTCATTTGCCTCTAAATATTTTCTATAAAACAAATTCTAAGAACAAGTTATCGAATATTATCAATTAATCTATAAACCTACAATGTAACACCACTATTTCGTCATTAATATTTTTTTAAAATAATGTAAGGAAAAAAATTCCATACTATCTAATACATCGTGAAGACTAGTGGCATATGATAAACCATCATCATCCTCAAATGATGGGTTCAAGCCATGCGGACATGCCAGATGCGACGGGGGGTCACCCAACATGTGGGATTTACTTTTTAAAAACTATATTAGTATATTTATTATAAAATTTACAACAATATAATATTAATCCATAAAATTAAATTAATCATTATATATCATTTTTACATAGTATTTCAATATATCTGATTTTTTTAACAATGTCGTATACTCTATTTGACTATTAAAAAATTTCCATTAATATTTATATTGTCTCTAAAGGTTATTAATACATTTAAATTTTTGTCTATATTATATAAATGAAATATAACTCAAATTATTATTACACCAAAACATATTAATTCCATAAATTTATCCTTAAAATATTTTAATTATTTCTAGATTTCCATAACTTAAATCCAAAAAAAGTTTTGGTTTTGAAAATCAACATATGATCAACATTAAATGCATAAAATCACGATTTTATTCATTACTATTTTATTAATAATGACAAATTTGATTCAAAAACCGTAGAGAATCCTTATATGTTATATAATAAATATCTCTAAAATACTAATAACAAAAAATACTTCTACAAATCATTTCATAAACTACAAAAGAAATACTTGAACCATTTTATTTTTAAATAGTTTTTACCTAGGTCAATTGTTTAAGCATTAGAAAAGGAAATTTAGTTAGATGATTGATATGTTCTTATAATTTGAGATAACAAACAACAAATAGATCCATATGATGATATTTATTTCCCACAATCATACACATTATTTATCCTCGCAATTCATTTCAATATGCCCTTACATTCGACAAATAAAGAATTTTCCCATTATTTTTAGTCAGATTATAATGTGTCTCTTACCAAACTACAAACACAAATGATATCTTTCAATCATTCCTCCATTTTCTCCATCATTAAATCTCTTAGGGAAATATATAATTCTATAATTTTGTGATTCTATGAGTCGGTTATGGAAGAAGTTTTTATTTTTATATTGTGGTGGTAAATTCTAAACAATAAGGATATATTTTACTCTTATCATTACCCATTTGGTTGTTCTTAGTCACTAAATTTTCCTTCCTACTTAATGTTACCATGATTAATTTAGTTTATTTATATTTTATGAAACAAAAATTCATATTTTCAGCAACACTCAGAGTAGTTTTAAAACCACAATATCATTTATAAGATGAATAAATACCATATTATTAATTTCAATAAATTAAACCATAGTTTAAACATAGATCAGTAATTTTAATCATGAATTAATGTAATTAATAATTTCTTGTGATGAAAATATTAAATAGTATATGCAGATAAAAAAGTAGTGTGAGACTAGGTGTGAAGTATTACCCATTTTCCCACACTAGAAAAGGGTCACGTCAATCATAAAGTTTTATTTTCAATGTTATTACCCCTAGGTAAATCTATGCCAAAATAATGACCAAATCTAGTATATAGAAATGGATTTCATGAGAATAAAAACAAAATAATAACTACCAAAAAAATATATTATGATTATATTCTATACATATCATCAAATTCTATCATGAAGTTATGATCTATAATCTTTGTTTTCATAAATATATTTCTTGAGGATTCCCTTAATCTTCCTCTAATACCAATTGTTTCAATCATGTTTGCAGCCATTCGGTGCTGGTGTCAACATTATTAATATAGAATGAAATATAAGGAATGACATCATAATAGACATAATAGGTTAGTATTCAATTGAACCAACATACAGTGATGTGTACCAATCTACATTTGATTACACCACAAACAAAATAATTTTTTTATATTTTAATGAATAAAATGATTCCCTCTAACAATTACTTTACCATAAATCATAATACACTTTATGAAATGTTGTGTAAAGGAAAAAAAATAAAGGTGTTCTCAAATTCTTATAAAGGGTTATGTATAGTTTTATAAATCTTAACCAATATGAATAATAAATAAGGTAATGTAAAAAATAATAACACATGCCATGAAATAAAAAAACTAAAAATGAAGTTCCCCCCGAGGTAATCTCAATGTGAAGATATGATGTATAATAATAAAAATGGAATGTTAGATATTTGAAAACACTTTTAATTTAATATATAAATACACTACCAAAACATGATATGGAATCATGAATATATAAACATAAATAAATGAAATCAAATTCCATTAAATCAATACATAGGAATTAATTTCATCAATAAATAATATAATTTAAAAAATATCATGAATAATCAGAACTACTTTTTAATAGAAATAAATTATTAATTAATGGTCATTGTAAAATGGGGATAGTGATACCTTTACCATCAAAGTTGTTCATAAAAAATATTATACTATTCTGTAAAAGCTCATCTAGTTTTCTTACCAATTTTATTCTATCTTACTATCCCTCCTTATAAGACTATAGATTCATTGATGTGCTATCTATAACCAAGACCCACCCATGACATTATATCCAAATAATTCCTCATATATTGAATTATTTAATTAATTCATGAACAATATTCCTTATTAATAAATATTCTTATTAAAAAAAACAATATATAATATAAATATTTTCCAACAGAATAAAATAATATTTTGAGAAAAAAAATATATTTATAAATGATACACAAGTAAAAAATAATAATATTGATGATATGAATATTCAGGGGAAATATAATCTAAAATTATTTTCTAAAAGTGAAAATTTCCATTGAGAGATAACAATAATAAAAATGAATATATAAACATTGCTTCAATACATTACTTGGTCAAAATCATAATAAACCATCTAAAGGATGAATAAATATTGAATAGATTAAACTTATACCCATTGGTGTATAGATAATTTGATTCCATTGATGTATAGAAATAATAAAATATCATGAAAAACATTATTGATCAAAAAAATAATATTCACAGTCATTTTTTTAAAAATAAAGATAAAAAAAATTAAAAAAAATTTATTTTAATATATTATATGAAACATATTATGAATTTTAGAAATCATTTTGAAAATTAATGATTATGGGATATTTTAACCAAGTCTTAAACATTAAAACAAAGAAAATAGTTACATTTATAGTCGATGATAAGTATGCATTTTTTAAAAACTAAATGATTATTCTTTTGAAAAATAAAAGATAATATGGGTAAAAATGAAATTATTAAGTAATTCGAAAAAATTTGAAATCTTTTTCGTAAATTTTTTGACATGTGGATTTGAATAAATAATATATTTCTAACAAAAGTGATGAACATTGTTGGATTTTTATTTAAAACATTTTATCATATATTTTAAGATAAAATAGTGGAAAATGGTAAATAGATTAAAATATCATGAATAATAATAGGTGAAAAAATAAATAATTTTAGTATGAAATTTTAAAATAATTTCATTGAAATAAAAATCATGAACAAACCATCTCAATTAGAATGACATTGTGAAAAAACCCTTATAATAATTATAATATTGATGTGGTAGTTAGTAAATGAATTGATTCATAAAATCAATATAAATTGAACATAAAACATATATAAATACAATATAATGTTATCAAAAATCATTTTCCCCAAACTCATGTAATATCCAAGATAATAATGAAGTAATATATTTATATGAAAAGAAACCGAGTTATGAAATTATTTACCACATGGTAACTTCTACATCGCATCCACATAGATGAAGTAATTTAAAATTGAACATAAATTATCATTACTTATTAAATAATCATGTTATTACTTTTTAATGGGGAATTATGGAAATAATATAAATGAATTTGTTGTATACCATTCAAATGATTTCCATCAAAGGAATTGAGTCAAAATCTATTACCTTATGCTTCCTTTCAGTGGAAAATTCATAAAACTATTATAAATTTTTTTTAGAATTTTTTTACAGATATCGGAAATATATTAAGATTTATAATATCATATATGATCCTTTTATGACATCTTATCACTATTTAATTAGTAATATTTCTATATTTTCATGGTATTGATTTTAATTACCTGATTTTATTATGAATGTTTCATCATGAAAGGTCTCATTATTGGAAATATTCAATAGTTATATCATATCCATAATAGTAAGAATGAAATAGAAATCATATTTATACATCAATTACACTTTTAAAATCATTCATGTCATATGTTTATGAAAAATAGATTATGTCACAATCATGGAGATGGTGGTTCGTATGTACCCTTGAATAAAATTTACTTCTTTTATTTATTATTATTTAAAGAATGTATGTAATAATTTATCTCAACCTAATTATAATCAAATTTTATATTAAATATTATTTTTTAAAATTTAAAGGTATATAATCAACGTTGTGTGGTGATGAAAATAATGTCACATAGCTTCGGGGTGGTAGAAGTCTGCACATATACGGATGAAGTTATCATTCTTCAGTTCATATTGAATAAAATAATATGTTATATTTCAGTAATGATAAATATATAATTAATATGATAATAATATCATGTGTATAAAATATATTCACTAAAATTATCCATATAACTTTCCATGTATTGAAATAGTGATAAACGAATCATATCACTACTCGAGGTGGTAGATAACTATACGCACATGGGACGTTAACTTATCCTCTATGTAATAGAAGTTGAAAAATGTATATATGATATAATTTATTTATATGGATAATTATTTTATAAAAAAAATATTAATACATTATATCCATAACAATAACCAATCTTGAGTGTCCGTAATGGAAAGATGAATGACCTCAGTTCGTGAGGAGATAGTCTATCATATACAAGAATGATGATATCATAACCCATTTTATAGTATTAGATATGATCACAGGACAAGAAAATTATGTCAAAACAACTTATTATGTGGAGTATGTTGAGTTAGTTATATTTTAATATGTTAATTAGAGTTTAAGGAGGTGAATGATGAAATAAATTGGAAATAATCATTGACGAAGATTACATATTATTTAGTAAAATTCCTTTGGTATTCTAAAAAAGAATGCATAATATTTATTTATATATAAAATATTTATTATAATATTATTATAGATAATTTATTAAGTGATTTGGTTAAATATATTCCGAAATAAATTGTGATGTTGTGGAGAATAGAGTATATGGGGTAGCGTTTTATATGCGATGTCAGTGGCACACTTGTTTCTTTTGAAGATTAAAAGATATACCAATGTTTTACCATACCATTTATAGGGAACCGATCCTTTTAAATATATTATTAAATAATTTTAACCATTTTCAACCATCGGATACATGAAAATGACTATAAAATCACATTTCTTCGGAGGACTCAGTGCATAATTATAAAACATGAAATTAAAATAATATAAAAAATTATTTAATCTAAATATTGATATCCTAAAATCCTTTTATCTATTAAATATGCATAAGATAATATAAATAATTCATTAAATCATGGATGATCTAAAAATCCCAGTAAGGAAATAAAAATGTTAATAGATCATATCACATGAATTAGAGGTCCTAAAAGGATAACAGAAAATGAAACGGATATGAATAGTCTTATAGAAGAATCAAGCATATAACATAGAAACCTATGATCATGGAAATATATAAATGTATAATAAACATATAACAAGGAATTAACATGAGTTGAGGTTGGCTTTAAAGACTATATCACATGGTAGACAATGTCACATAATAGATCATATTTACTCCCTAATCCCATACATAATGTTTCTTGAAACAATATATTACCCAATGCATTAGAGAAATATCTGGTTAAACCTATCATAACATGTTCATGCACTTTTTTTCAAATTATGTATCAAACATAGTGGATAAACATAAGGGTTACCCATGGAATGAAATTAGTATTGTAATCATGTCATATGGAATAACAAAATAGAATATCATAATGGTGAACCTGGAAGAAATGATTTAAATCATTATTTTACATGGAAAAGGGAAAATATAAATAAAAAATGATAAATTATACACAACTAATGTTAAGAAATGTAAATATATATTTTATGAACCAATAGAAATGAGCCACTTTTGTGCAGTTTAAGGGAAAATATTATAATGTCTCTGGGGAAGACAAAGGCATATTTGGTTTTATAAATCCAAAGATTAACTAAGATTGATTATCTAGATAAAATGGGTGATTTTTTGAAAACATAGGGGGATTGAAATAGTTTTTTTATTTTAGTTTATAATGGGTATGATATTGGGATGTTCCTTTTAATTAGGCTTGCTAATAGGAATAAATTTTGAAGGAAGCCTTTTTAAACATGTATTTCCCCATTATAGTCATTAATGGATTTGAATACGTAATTATGGATCATTTAAATAAAATATAAAATTATTACATAATAATACTTAATCGTTTTATTTGTTTAATAGTATATAAATCATTCGCTAATGGAAATTGGGTGGTTCAGAGAGATCCATTACCTTATGTTAGGAAGTGTTCTTTAATTGTACATAATGATCTCAATAATAAAATTATATTAATTAATATATTAATTTAGAACCTCTTCAACATATATATTATTTATTAAAATTTTATTATATACATTTATTTCAATTTTTATTGGATATATTTTTCAACCACATTGATATGGGTCTGTTTTTTCTTGATTTTGTTATCGGTTTCCTTAAGTTTCATTATTGGAGTTCTTTTATAATGTAAGAAAATACTATATAAGTTGAATTACATTATATTGATGAAAAATTATAATTTTAAATGGCCCCATTTATCATTTTTTTCATTATGGTGTGAGAATGTTTTATTAGAGATAACATTAATGATAATCGTTTTGTTTGTTTTGGAAGTTTTTTTATTATCACACATTCATTTTATGTTATTATTATATATTATCCAAATATATTAGTTAAAAACATTAAAAATTCATAGTATACATTTTAAAATAACTTTTTAACCATTTTAATGCTTTTATGAAAATGCATTAAGGATCTAATAGAAAAAAATCCAATATCCACACAAGTGGTGAATTGATACATCACAGATGACGTTTCCATTTTTAAAACTAATAGAGAATAGAAGTTACATGATTATGGATAATATATTAATATAACATCATTTTGGTATATATATTTTACTATTCTTATTATTATATGTTTTATAGGGTTGGTGAAAGGAAGATAATAAGTAAAAAATTTAAATGAGAATAATGAAGCTTTTACCTCTTGAATGTAGTTTCCTTACGAACCTCCATAAGGGAAATTGGTTGGTTCTTTTTGTGAGAATACACTAAACAAAATGCGCTGAAGAAGTTTTGGAGTATATTTGGGTAGAGTATAGACAATTTAACAATCATATAAGGTGTGAGTACAAGAGGTGGTGAGGGGTGGTATTTATAGTTGGAGGAGATTGGTGTTTTTGATTATTTTATTCATTTATTTAATATTTTTTCTAGACTATAAATAGTTTTTATTTTTATTAACTATTATAGTAAATATTTCATGATAGTTTGAAATAATTTTTACCTACTAAAATGACCCAGTATTATCATACACATATATTACATAATTTTTGTGGAATACATAAAACATTAAATAAACTGACATTCAATGATCGTATTATTTTAGTTCTCCTTGAATCATGTAAGAGTAAACACTAGGACATGCGTGAGATAAATTATCTCACACTAGGCTTCCTAATATTGACATCCCTTGTAGTTATTTCATATAATAAATATATATTCATACCCAAGGGAAGGAAGCATAACTAAGGGTGAGCTCAGATTCTCAGTAAGGGTAAACAAGGGACACATGTAAGAATAAACATGCGTATAGAGGTAATAGAACATGATAATAACATTATAAGATCACACCATTCATATGAAATAATGAAAACATGAATCATCATATAAATCATTGATGTTTAAAATACATGAATCATAAGAAAATAAAGAACATGATCTGTGAATGAATAACAATGGAATAAGAAATGGAATAGTGGTATAAAAAATGCACCTAATTTTTTTTAATATTATTGAAGGAATTTATGCCATGATCATCTTAATAGCATGGGTTCACTCCCCGTACCATCTTTGTAGTCATGGTTTACTCCCCCGGTCAACGTAGTTGCATGATTTCGCTCATCATGCCATATTGGTAGCAATGGTTCACACCCATATCCATAACTGTAGTCATGGTTCTGTCTCAAGAACATATTTTCAATATCATAACATAAAATTATTTACCCAATGCATTGGTGGGAGATGTAGGTCCAAAACATCTCATAGGGAAGTAATTCATACTTGTTACAAAAGACCACTAAAAATCATATAATAACCCCTATGATCAAATGGGTATCATTAACACGTGATACTATCTTATCATATGGAAAATGTTATAGGTTTAATATTCATTTAATCGAAACCATAACCCATTAAAATTTGGGTTTTAGAGACATATAAACCATTAAAGTGAAACAGTTTTCAAAAAAATCATGACAAAAAAATCCCATTCATTTATATAATATGGATGTATAAATTAAATAACATCCCCAAAATTTAATGATAATATCCAAATAATGTCTTATTTTATGGTAAATAATTGTGAATGATCTTTTAAAAACATTTCATGAGTAAAATATCATTTCTTATTATGAGAGTTTTTTAAACAAAAAACCTTTGGAAATCCATTTTAATGAAAATAAACACGAAAAATTATAATGTAATCATTAAAATCATTTTAAAAAAATTCCCTTTGAAAACAACTTTAAATCTATTAATATACGCTTGAAAATGTTTTCAAATTAATTATAGTGAAAATAATATGAAAACATTTAAATAAAGCCAGAAATCATTTTGAAAACCATTTCATTGAAAATACATTGAAAATTTAAAATGATATATTCATTTCATTGTAAACTAGTTCGTTTTAGATTCTTTTAAAAACTATATATAATTAATTTAAGCATTTTAAACCCATTTTTTTGAAAAATTATGAAAAAATGTTGATGAAATCTAGAAAACTCTTTTCCCTTGGAACATATAAAATAAGAGTGAAAAAATTTTGAAAATAATTTTATTGTATAATAAATTAAATAAATTTTTTGTATATTTGGAAATTAATTTCATTAAGAAAATAATATTTATTATCATAAAATATGCTTGAGTGGAATTATGATCATGAGAGCGGGTAAATATCTATGTGCCAAACAAACCTTTTCCACCATAAAATTGTTTGTTGCACAATAATAATATGACAAAAATATTAATTTATAAAAAAATGTTTTAAAAAAGTATTACATGAGTAAAAAGGTCATATATATATCATGAGATAATATTCAAATATTTTTTGAAAACCTTTTATAAAATATAGATATCAAGGAACACAGATTTCTTACTGAAGAGAGAAGTAAATTAAATATTTCATAAAAATAAATTCTTGACCATAGTATATACTGAAGAGTAGAACTCTTACTTGAATATATCATTAATAACCAGAGGGTATGAAATTAATTTAGATTTATTGATATATAGATCATAATATTTCATCAATGGAAGAATAATCATAATCAATCTTGATAACTGATGAGACTGTTTCAATAAACTCTTAAAACATTTGTACTTTTGAATCATACTCCCCATGTAATAATATTAAAATAAATTAATAATAAAATAATTTAAAAATAAGGTTATTCATGATATAACTTGTCCAATTGATGTATATACACCTCTAAAAATATTTCTCATTCATAAAAACGCTTGCTTTTCAAATAATGAAAATTCAGACAAAACTGTCTTACCAATTTGGTAACTTTTGAAATGTTAACCTCGTGAAATAAATATCATATAATTCATATGTAAATACCCATATATTTAATAATTATATTCATATAATTTATATTTTGTACTATACACACCACAAAAATGAAATCAATGCTGAATTAGGAATGAATCTCATGAAAAAAGTGAGATGAAATTCCCTTATCTTATGTCTTAAATCCCGTCGTAATCATGATAAATAATTGAATAATAAATATAACTTTATTAAAAATATAAATAATAACCAGATTATTACATATAATACAAGATATGATTTCATTATTATTATATAGTAACTACTGCTTAACAATTGTATGATAAGGATTCACTTCATGTAATAACCACTTTGTTCTTCACATTTGTCATAATTTTTTAAATCATTAGTATTTATATATATATCATGATTTACAAAAGGTAAACCATGATATAAATATAGTTTTTATTTTTTATATATGTATTTTAATAATCTATATAAAATAATCCACGAAATGTAATACACTATTTATGGATACGAAAGGTCGTACATACGGAAGAACGTTGTTATCATTTTTATTGTCGTATTGAAGGAATGAATGAGAATCAAATATATGTATATATGTATATAATATTATTAAATTGTAATTATAATTATCTATATATAAATTAATTTAACTAATACCATACTTAATACATTCGATATAGTGTGTGAATGAATCTCCTCTCTTCGAGGGAACGGTAGTCTACACTTCCTCAAATGAAATTATCATATTTACCCGAAATTTAAATTATAATGATATTTATTTTAAAATAACTACAGAATCATAAATAAATTTTAAATATCATTTTATATTATATATAATCACATTTTCCATCATAAGTCCTACCATGTGAGGTGATAAAAGGGAGACGAACAATCATCATTTCTTGAGGTTGTAGTTCAATGTACACAGAAAAATAGTATACTTGGTACTAATTAGATGGATGTGTGTTTAAGTGCAGGTAAAATAGTTAGATTAAAAACCTCTCAGTATATTTTGGATACATTTACTATTCTATCAATGTGGAACAAGTATATTTTATAGGGTTGATAATGAATATAAGATAAAGGATCTTGATGAAGGATGTTACATCTTCTTTGGGAAACTTCTTTTAGTTTTTTCCAAAGGAATAACACGGATTGATTTATGATAAAGGTTATGGTAGAGATGTTTCAGAGATATTTTGAAATATCTTGGTCGATGATAAGTGTCTTTATAGGTGTGAGGATGTGGCGGGAGAGTATGATTTTTTATAGTGGACTTAGAGTAGCACTATTCTAAATTATTAGAAAAATAATTCCACCAACGTTTTAACCTTATAAAGAGGATCCAACAATAGTCAAAATTAGATAAAATTTATTAGAGTATTTTCTCTAAAAAATTAAATGTCTTTGAGAAATGTTATTATTGTTTTTTTGATTCTTGTGTTTATGGTTTACACTTTTTTTGAGCTAATTTTTCTCTTAATCATTATAATTAATTTAACTTACATTAGCTGATATTTTTTGTAAAAAATATAAGTTAAACAATTTAGAAAATAATAATTATACTGATTCAAAATATTTTTTTCATTTTAAAATCTCCAGTTAATTTTTATGAAAAAATTATTTAAAATTTCATCTTATAGATCGGACGATAATGGAGGTTTTCAGAGTAAAAACATTAAAAAAAATTCTATGTTATTTATTCAATTTGAATGTAAAATTTATTACAGTGAATTAAATTTGATTAATAGTTAAATGATTAATCAAATAAACATGATAATAAATTACAATTACAATATATATATATATATTAATTAATTTGATGAAAAAGTTGTTTTGAATTAAAATTTAGTATTTTTCACTATTTATCAAAATATGAAACTTCCTAGAAAAATACCAAATATCATCCTAACCAAATTTTTATATTCACATTTCAGATAATAATTTCATTTTGACATATATTCATTATAATATAGCCCAAAAAATTATTTAATATAGTTTAATTGTTAAAAGGTGATAAACATGTCATAATTAAAATTTCAGTTCTAAGCAGGAAATTATGTTTTAACCAATCTTATGTTAAAAAAATCTAATTTTTAATAGAAAAAATAATATATTAGATACATATAATTTATATATATATATTATAACACTCTTATCACTCATTAATATAAATAAATTTAATTTATTGGGATAAAATAGCTTTGTGAGTATAATAATATTTTTCTAAAAAAAACAATACTTAAAATTCAATTGTTTCTAACTTTATTTTTAATTCAATTGTATATAATGAATTTAACCATCTATTTTCAAAATTTAATTAATGATATTTTTCACTTTAAAAAAATTTATATGTTATATCTTATTATACTATATATTAATAATTTTAATAATATATATTGTTCGTTAACACTTGGTCTATTATATTACACAAGCAAATGAGAAAATTCGGTATTGTAGGAAATGTAGGATAACTTTAGTGTTCCGTGTAAATAAATAATTTTTTTTGGCTTTTTTAGTTCATTTTTAATATGGAATAAAATATAATGAAATACAGACATGGTTCTCTAATTTAAAATAATCTATCTTCAATGTTTCATGAAATTAAAAATATCAAAACGATTAAATTAATTTGAAAAAATATTTTTCACAGAATATCAAGGTGTTACTCTCTTGCACCTTAAAATGGATTTTTCTAGAGAAATTAATCTATGTAATAAATGTTTTAAGACTTTAATGTTTCTATCATAGAAATTTACATCATAATATTTTAATTCTAAAACAGCCTTCAAAAATGGAATGTTGGTGGAATAATTGTAACCCTAAGTAACATATAAAAAGGTTTGAAAAATGGAGAAAATGGTTGCATGTGAAAAAATGGAGTTCGAAGGAAACTGTTAATATTGGTAGGGATGGATTTATTTTATCAATCACAAACAACTGAATCATCATTGAAAAGATAAGGTGATCCTAGTCATAAATCATTGATGATTTTAAGGCAATAAGTCAAAAAAATCAGATATTAGGAAATATTTTTGATCTTTTTCCTAATGTTGATTAAAAATTTTATTGACTATAAATTTATGGAAATATAATTACATGATATATTTATATAAAAAAATCAGTGTTTTTTGTTCTTTTATCAATTTCTAATTCATCCCATACTCCAGGAAATGGATGATTAGAAATTAAATTTGATTCTTGAAGTACTAAAATAAACATTTAGTAGATCTTAATAAACATAAATGAATGAAAAGTATAATTATTTAACTATAATTATTCATATAAATTAATATAGTTAATACATTAATCTATAAACACAAAATGTAACTCTATTTGTTCATCATTATAAAATTAAAAAAACAATCACACCTCAACTAGGAGATTGTTTATGAATGTAGTTGGAATAAAACCATTATCATTCATTTGGTCATAGGTTCAAGACCTGTTGTATTTTCCAACTATATTAGTTGTCACATCACACATATGATATCTTTTTCTCAGACCAATCTAACTTATTTTCTAAAATAAATATGATGGAAATCCTTGAAAGATGTTTAATAACTAAGTATCCTTTTAACCTTGGGTTTCAATACAATCTAAATAAGTTAATGATTCCTTAAATTATTTACCTAAAGTTTGCATAAATAGTTACCCTTAAAACATAGGAATGATAAAAATCCAAAATAATAGAAAAAGGGTCACAAAATAAATTTAACATTGACCCCCCATATATCACAAATAATATCATAGTTGTTACATTCTAAACATGTGAATCCATTCATAAATTATTATCTCGAAACAAGGTAATTACATTGATTACAATAAATTCTTACTGAAAAGGTGGATGTTAACCTATTCTAATGTATATTGGATCATTTCCATAAATCTGAAATTTTTTTAAAATTCATCCATGAATGAAAAAACTATATTTCAACAAGTCCTTAATTAGTTAAAAGATAATCTATACCGTCCAATTTAATTATTGGAATACCACATATCATTTTAAAAACAATATCTTAATATATGCAACATATTAATGGTTATCTTCTATTCATAAAAATATCAAATTGTAATTAAATCACATTTGTAGTCATTAAAAAACATTCAATTTATTCATTAAATCCTTATAGAATTAAATCAAGGGACATTCCACATATACTTCACCATTCATATGAAATAATTCATGAATCCAAATATATAAAAAGATTATTAATTCCACTTCATCCATAATCTATAATAAGTCAACCTCATTTGATTACTTTATACTTTTTTTCTTTATCATTTCATATGTAGTCTCATCGTCAATATCAACATAACCATTAATTATATCCCATTATTGATTTTCTTAGGATGATTTTCACATGGGGAATTGATTTACATAATGACCATTCATTCCATATATGAAATTTTTAACCATAGATGATGTCTTAAGGAGGCCAATATTCACATACACATTTTAATCAAACTCAATATTTTTTTCACTGAATTCCCTTGGATTGCGTTCTTCATTTCCATAGTCAAAACACATTCTTATTCCTCTAAAACATTCACATAGGCTATTTATTACACATTATTAACATATATAAAACTGAATATTCGTTCCTATATGACCACAAATTTCATTTAACTCCTTTGTCTTCCTTGGAGATTTTGGTAGTTGGTTAAGGTACACATTTTGAATCATGTTCTATAAAAACTGACTATAAAATATCACAACATACTTCAGTCCAGTGATCATCGCATTTTACTATTCATTATAAAATGCTTCTTCACAGTCATTATTATTCCAGTTCCTTGAAATTTCAATACATTGACTAAAACTAGAAAGAATAATGTTAGAAATAATTCTAATAGTTAAAATCTATGTAATCAAAAAAAAGAATTTACTTAGGGGATGTATAAATTATGACACAATCCTTTAACTATGAAATTTCAAGTTAATCCTAGGTGATTCATAGAAAAATTCTATTTAAATTCATCTTGATGGTTCATGATGAGTTTTTGAATTCATAAACAATATCCCCCATTTGTGTCAAACTAGGTGTGTAGTGAGGCTCTTTGTCGTGTACTGAGTTATATTGAGTAAGGCCCGACACACATTGTTGTATTTATTAGTCCTATACACATTAATTAGTTAACCATATCAACTTGTAGTAATTATAAAGGGATGTATTTTTGGGAATCCACTTTCTCTATCCTTTACCAAAATTGTATGATATTTTCTTAATGTTAAATCATTATTATAATTATCCTTATAGACATCCCTAGACATATTCTCAAAAATATACATTGGTCTCTCACTTATGTTTCTTCTTTGTATTTTCCTAATAATACTAAACATTCACTATGATACAAACTATAACGACCATACACTAACATACATAGAAATACCATAACATTTGTGAAATACAAAAAACATTAAACAATCAAATTATTAAAGAACAAATTAGTATATTGACTTTGGAAAAAATGGAAATGTAAACCATGGGACATGATTGAGTTAAATTATTTCCAAATATGTTCTCCATAAATGGAAGCCCTCGTATAAATATCATAGAAGAACTATATCTTCATAACCTGGTGAAGTAAACATGGAAATTGGTGAGATCATATGCTCATTAAGGGTAAATAAGGGATACATGTAACAATAAACATGATCATAGGGGTATGAGAATGTGATAACAACATTAGAAGATTGACCCTTCGTATCGAACATTATTAAAATGTATCACGGAATAAATCATGGAATTTTATAAGACATGAATCATAATGAAATGAAAAATAGAATTCATCAGATTTTTATATAGTAATAAGACATGGAGTTGTGAAAAAATCATAATAATATAAAATTATTTCCATGTAATTCAAGGCATTACTTCCAAGGTCATCGTAGTAGCTTGGGTTCACTCCACATAACATGTTAGTTTTCATGGTTCACTAAAATGGCCATATTATTAGCATTATTTCAATCCTAGTACAATTTTAGTAGTCATGATTCACTCTCATTCCCTTCTTAGTAGTCATGGTTCATTCCAATGACCGTATTTTTTTATATTGTGAGATATAAATCATTACCCAGTGCATTACAGAAAGATATAGTTCCCACCCATCTCATAGTAAAATAATTAATAATTGTTCAATATTATAAATTAATATCATATCATAACCAATGAAATGAAATTGTAATCATGAAAATGTTATCAAATAATAACATATGAAATAATATACATGTTTGCTAATCATTTCATCAAAAGAAAATCATATGAAAAGAAATAGGATTCAAAATAATTTACCTCATTTAAGAGAAGTGATCTAATAAATATCATGCATTCAAAATATATACCATTAAGAGAATTAATATGGATGTAATAATTGTGAATGATCATTTAAAATTAATTCTTCAAAAAGTATCCTTTCTTATTTGGAAATTTTTTTTTACGATAAAATATTTTTAAAAACAATTTCATGAAAATAATCATGATAATTTATAAAGAAATATTTTTAAAAAATATCCTCTGAAATTTTTTTGAAATCATAAAATGAATTATTAACAACTTTTTATATCCTATTTCACTAAAAATACTTTTTAAAACATATAAATAATGATTCAAAAAGTTGTTGAAACAATTTATTTAAAAATATTTTGTAAATTATTAAATTAAACTTGATATTTTTTTTAATAATATTTCATTGAAAATACATTGAAAACATTAAAACAAAACATCAAATCATTTTGATATCCTATAAACATAAAAACATATTAAAAAATAAATAAAACATTATAAAAATAACTTTTCTAATAAAACATATAAATTAGGATTAAAAAAATTTTGAAACCCATTTTTCTGAAAAAAAAAAAATTATGATTTTCCCAAACATTAAGAAATACTTTTATTTTAAAAAATAATTTTTTTATATTTTAAATAAATCTTCAATAGAATTATGATCATTACCATGGGTAAATATGTATGTTCCAAACATTCCTTTTGCACTATAAAAACATTTAAATGTTCCACGACTTGAAAATAATAATAAGATTACATGAATACCCTTTTGTATTAAAAATTAAAAAAATGGGTAAAAATTTGATGTTATGGTCATATTAGAATAGAAAAATATTTTTTGAAACATTTTAGAAAATTTTATTCAGAATGAACATAAATATCCACTCAATGAAAGGTAAATTCAGACATTTATAAAAAACACTTTATTAATAATAATATGTTTCAAGGAGAGGAAAATATGTACCATTACATTAATAAAACTTAATAAAAAGAGTTTATAGTAATTATTGAGTGTTCATGATATACCGATCATAATATTTCATTAATAAAATAATAATCATAAACAAACTCAATAAACAATGAGATTGTTTCCATAAACTCTTAAAACATGGTAACATTGTATCATACACCACATGTAATAAAATTAAATTACATGGAGAATCAATTATCAAGGAAATAAGGTCATTAATGATATAAAATATCAAATGTATGTATATATACTATGAAAATGAATTATGGTTGATAACAAAACATGTGTCTCAAAATAGGAAAATTGAGACAAAATGTTTTATCGATTTGGTAAAATTTGAAACATTAAAACCATCAATGAAAAATAAAAAACTCCATTTATAAATACCCATAAATTTAATAATCACATTAATTAAAAAAATCATTTTCATTACACACACATCACTAATGAAATGAGTGGAGAATAAAAATTTAATCTCAGAAAAATAAAAAGTGAGATGAAAGTATCTGAGCTAGTGTCTTGACTCTAATCATAGATATACAAACACACTATATAATAAATAATAGTTTATTATACTTTTAAAATATAACCATATTAGTATATCTAATACCATATATAGTTTTATTATGACTTTATATTACAATCTAGTTAACAATTCTATGTTATCATTGATAATATCTTCATTGTTCTTCGCATGTGTTATAATTTGTTATATTGATGGTTATTGAACATATATAATGATTTAAATAATTGAAAACACAATATACATATAATTTATATTTATTATATTTGTATTATAATAATTTATGTAATATATATGTATGAAATTTAATACATTGTTCCTTGAGACAGTAGGTCATGCGTATGCATGAATGTTGTTTCTATTTTTATTATCATTTTGAATAAAAGAAAAAATAATTTTATATATGAATATATGTATATAATATATTAAAAATATTTCTATCATGTTATATATATCTTTATTTTTTACTGAATCCATCCTTAATACATTTTGTGTAGTGTGTGAAAGAATCACATCACTTTGAGGGGGTGTTAGTCCATACTCCCTCAAACAAAATTATCATATTTTCAAAAAATAAAAAGTATATATATATATATGATGTAAAATAATTATATAATAATTATTATATAAAAATATAATATATATTATATAAAACATATTTTTCATCATAATTCCAGTGATAACTTGATGTTATGGAAAAATGAAAAATCATTGTTTTGTGAGGCGGTTGTTCACAATACACGTGAACAGTTTGTTTGTTACCCATATGATTGATGTCTGTGTAGTTTATGAAAAAAACCATAG
The DNA here is from genome assembly GCA_963277665.1 of Viscum album. Classification (NCBI taxonomy): domain Eukaryota; kingdom Viridiplantae; phylum Streptophyta; class Magnoliopsida; order Santalales; family Viscaceae; genus Viscum; species Viscum album. The sequence goes on from OY728132.1 coordinate 1,342,833,856, forward strand.
ACTTAAAACATTTTTGTATAATTTGGATAAATTTTACGTTATATTAATCAGGTAAATAAATGATTTAATATGGTGTAAAATGAAAATATGATAAAGGACTTTAACAAAGTATGTTTCCTCTTCTTTTGGTAACTACTTTTGGCATTCACCAAAGGGATTCTGGGGATGGGATTTACCAATATTTCGGATTTTAGGATATGTGGAGGTATTTTAGGAGGTATTTCAGATTATATTGGTTGAGAAAACATTTCTTGAGAGGATTGATGAAGTAGACGGATATGGGGCTTTTATATAGGGGAGGAGGAGTGGCCCTCCTGTAAATCATTTGGAAAGGAATTCCTCCCAGGTTTTTCCCATATAAAGTGGATTAAATAAAAGTAAAAAAGTTAATAAAATGAATTATAGTTTGTAAATTTGTCCATAAAATAGATTTTTTTACAAATATATAGGTGTTTTTTGTATTAATATTAATGTTTAGTAATTCGTTAAGCAAAAGATTCTCTTAATCGTTGTAAATAATTGCTGGCTACATTTACAATTTTTTATTCCGAACCTAAATTTAACTTATTATTCAATATAAATTATTCATATTAAAAATATTAAATCCATTTTTCCAAAATCTAATCACGAAAGTGGCATTAATATAATTTAAATATAATCCCGATGACGGGACGACAATGCATGTTTTTAATGTTAATACAATCAAAATATTTCTATGTTTTTATATTCAATTTCAATGATAAATTTATTAAAATGACATAAATTGGATTATATGATAAAATATTAACCTAATTAACCTTTAAAATTTATAAAAATATGATTTAACAATTTTAAAAAGTTAGACGAAAAATTATTTTTGAATTAAAATTCAAGATTTTCACTATTCCCCAAAATATAAAAATTCATTGAAAAATACCAATAAATCACCCTATACTAATTTTTATGATCCTATATCTATTAGAATTTTTACTTTCACATATATTAATTACACAAGATAAAAATTTTTAATTAATATAGGTTCTCAATTAAAATATGTTAAATGTTCTTTAATAAAAATACAGGTATTTATGCGTAGAATTTGGTTCGTTCCGATCTTGTTTTTATCAAAAAAAGGATAAATATAAAAATTATTTAATTTGATATTATATATATATATATATTAAATTGAGATCACTCACTAATTATAAATAATTTAATTTATTATTATAAAATTACTTTGTGAGAAAAAAATAGATTCATATAAAAACATTCAATATATAATCAATTGGTTCTTATATCCATTTATAATTAATTCTTATTTAATGAATTAAACCATATATTTTCATAAATTAGTCAATAATATTAATTATAATCATATTCAAGACAAGTTTATATCTTATTATATTAAATATTAATATTTTTAACAGTATAATATTGTTCGATAACATTTGGTCTGGCATATTATGCAAGCGATCAGGGAAAGCAAGTATTGATTGTAAAGTATGCAAATGTCAGTGATCTATATAAATAATGAAAAACATTTTGATTCAAGTATTTCATTATTAACTTGGTTACATGCATAACGTATGCCAAAAATTGTTCTATAATACAAAATAAACAATTTTTTGTGTTGTGTAAAATTCAAAAATTCAAACTATTAATTTAATTTGAAAGAAAAAATTATTTCATAAAATCTTAGGGAGTTACACTTAAATAATCCATGAATAAAAATTTCATATATTTGGCATAAATTTTTAAATACTATAAATAATAGTATTTTATTATTCACTAAAAAAAATCAAATATTTTAGAAAAACATAAAAAGGAATTTTTTTTCTACATGTATATTTAAATAATGTACTAAAGTATATGAATTTTTTTCTAAATATGATGAAATTATTTTTTTAATTTAAATCATCTTTTATATGAAAAATATTTAATTTTATTTTATAACAACTTTTTTGACACTTTAATAATTTAATTATAGACTAGTAATGATATATTAAAATAATATTGACAAAAAAATTGAATTTATGAATCCATTTATGAAAATAAATTCACTTATCAATCTTTATATTAGTTATAAAATTGTATATAACTTTTTATGTTTCACAAAAATACAAACACATAATTAAAATTATGTGTTTGTAGATAACTTTTAATGGTAATAATACTCATCCTACAGTCAGGTTACTATTCTATTAGTATGGATTCTTTAATTTCTATAAATACCCTTTATTTTGTTCTTAATTTATGCAAATAAGGTTTATATTGGGGATTCTATGTGATTTATGTGATTATAATATATAACAAAATTATAAAAAAGGGTAATTTCATTGATAAAATTTTGGATTGTCACATTTTCATTAGTTTTGAAATTTCACCCTTGAATTTTTATTTTAAAAAATAAGGTAAAAGTATACAGGGATATTTCCCCTTCATCACTTCATTCGATTCCCATGTCACCTCTATATACATATGATTTCTCCTCAACAAATGAAAAGTTGGGCTTTTTCTTTGCATAAGACATTGTCTCTATGTTCCATGATCTTCATTGGATACTCTTCATAAAAGTGGTCATTCTCCAATTGAACCAACTTGTGATTTTGAAGTGAGGGGTTAGGTATTTACTTCTACATGAGATATACAAGGAACAATTGGTGAATGTAATCCTTATTTTTTGAATGTTTAATCTGATAAGACAATACTTCTATGCGATCAACGATATCCAAGGGGACAATGTTTCTTGTTATTTGATTCGCTTTATTTACCAACCACTTGATTCCCTTCAATGGTGAGATTCAATGGAATAGTTTTTTGTAATATTCATATTCAATGCCCTTAGACTATTCAAATCCTATCACTTTTTTGATTTTTGGTAGCTTTGATATGTTTGTGTATATCTTGAACCATTCATATCATCTCTTATACAAGATTGGGTCTAAGAATATTTTTTTCACCTGCATATTCTTAAAAATATGGAGTTCCACATCGTTTCCCATACAAATTTTCATATGGATCCATCTAAATAATTGATTAGAAGATATTTTCATATGAGAAATCCTTCAAATAGAGATGTTGATCATGTATTCCATTGAATTACATTGATTATTCTCTCAGCATGTCCTCGATTTTTTGATGATCGCATTATGATTAGCCATATGTTTGGGGATGATTTTCCATGATGAAATTCATATATGTACTTAATTTATGTCGAATACTTCTCTAGAATTAAAATTTTAACCTTTTGTCATAATGAATTATTATCGAATGTGGAACCCAATGAATCCTCACTACTTCTTTTAGATATATCTTGGATTTTTTTCAAGATATAGATCTTCCCAAATAGTGATAATTTGGGAAATTATTACCAGACAGTCAACCAAAACCAATATATCACTAATTCATTTGGCTATTTTTAAAAGACCAATGAAGGATTATAATGTGAAATTCTCCCATTTGGATGTGAGTATACAAAATGGATTCATCATTACATTGGAATTTTTTATCATCATTAACAAGATGAAAAATCAAACACCCTAGAATATACACCATAATATATCTCTTCATATATCCAAAAAGAAGTGTTATCAATGACCGTTGTACATATTTGTACTTCCATGATAGATGGATAAATATTAGCAGTGTGTATTATAAAATAGACTTTCTTTTTCTCAAGTGGTGAGGGAACAAAACTCTTTTCTCCAAACCAAATCACAACATCGTCATTGATATTGAACTCTTATATCTTCCCCTCATTTACTGCTTTTACCTTATTTTATAGATGAAGATAATCCCTTTGTTCTTAATTGATTATCTCATGGATTTTTCTTGGGAAATAATTTGGGTAAGATATGATGTATTCAATAATTGTTTTATTTATATATCTATCCTTTTCATATCCATGAACATGGGGTAATTTTCTGTCATCACTATGGTTATGGTATTATGTTCTTTTCTACAAATACCATGAGCTTCTTTGTTTTCCATTCGTAGATGGTGGTGAATCAGGTAATCACAATCCTTGATTACCTATAACCACATTCATTGATGTAAGTTGAGTTCATAATGTGTGAAAATATTATTTAGAGACTTGTGATAAGTATATATGTCACAATTCTCACCATAGAGGTAGTGGAACTGAATTTCCTTGAAAATGATAGCTTCTAGCTCTAGATATTGTTTCAAGTAGCTCTATATATGGATAGTAAACTATTGGGAGTCATATGTGATCACATTATCCATTTTCATGAGTATATACCCAAGACATTCTTTGAATCAGGAATGTACATCACCGAACCATCTACAATTAATCGTTGTGGTACTATGGTGTGTCGAATAGCCTCTTCATAATCCCATTTAATAATTACTCACATGGATCCATTAGGAATTACTTTACCCATATTTTTGTGAACATAGTTCTCATGACATACAATCATTATGAATTTAACATAAAACATCGGTATTACCCAAACAATAGAAGAAAACTAAAAATCATTATTATAGATTTTTCCAGGTCCACTTTTAAATTTTTATTTTCTAGGAAGGGTCCACATATAGTAATATATTGGGGATAAGATGAAATAATAATGATACATCCTCCATCAGAAACTCTAATTTACTATAAATTGAATAATATTTGTCCCTTATCAATATATTTAGAACAATATTCAAATGTGCATCATCTTTATATATTATCATAGAGTATATTAGAATATATTCTATAAATACAACCATCAATGTGTTATTTTATTATTCAAATAATGTATTTATTAAGTCCATGATTATATTATTGTGAATTATTTAGTCTGAAGTTCATTACTATGAACTCATACTATCCATACATCACTCAAATGGTAGTCCTGGTAATGTATTCCAAACTCATATTTAATTGGTGGTGTCTATATCGAAGTAATGCCTTATAAATAATTCCCCCCACATAGATGATGAAACATGTCATCTATCCCTATAATAAGTTACTTTCTATTTATCAAGATTTTGTTGAGCTCTTGATACTTAATACATAGGGATATTTTTCTACATTTCTTTTGAGGAAGAGGACTGTTGAACCCCTTGGTTAAGCATTTAGGGATATAAAACCCTTTTTTAGATTACCTTGGGAAATATTATTCAGTTTTTCGGACTCAATGGTGTCTATCCGATTAGGATTAATTTATATAGGTTATGATTCAAATATATTTTTAATTGAGAACAAAACCTCTTGGTCCAGATAATATTTAGAAATTTTTATGGGGAACATAACAGTGTATTACCATATAATGGGAATCTCATAGAGTATTATTCTCTCCATTTTCTCAATAATTAGATATAGATATGATTTCTCACAAGTAAATAACATCATCATTTGAGACGATTATTCTAAAGGATATTCATCATCATCCTTACCCTTTAATAAAAATAGAGGATGCATCAGGATGTGGGGGTATGTATACCTTTCCTGACAATTGATATTTGGATTTGTATAAATAAATCCAATTAATCCCCATGATAGCATCAAACTAAAATAAAAAAAAAGTAAGAAAACATTTTTTGGAAGGTTAAACCCCAAAAATTAACTATGAATGAGTTATATTATTTGGATGAAGTAACTTCCCCGTTTTCTTTCCCAACATATAACTGAACCATTATATTTGAGTTGGTGAATAAAAAGGTATAATAATAATGAATGATTGGAAATAATCTATAAAATTTCAATCAAATAGTACGTTCACTATTATTTAACAAACAACCAATGTATCTTTGATGACATAAATTTCGAGATTCACCTCAATTGTAGTGATAGAATATTCCCTTCCTTATTTTCTTGGTTTTTGATGATATTGATTACCTATAAGAGCCCTTGTCTTAGGGAATTGGATATCATAATTATCATGTTCATTATAGTCGAAATGGTGCACTACAAGTTCATTATTAATATAAATAATTATTTCTTCTTCCCCATTTGTTTTCTTCTTCATATTACTTTGGAAATAATTTTAATAACTCCCCTATCATCTATAATTGACGAATCACCTGATTCCCTTTATATTTTTCATAAGATTCCTTTTCCCTCATGTCTTACTTATGGGATGATGGTTTTTATTTCCATCATGAGAATTATCTTTAGATCCCCTCATATTAATCTTCATTTTTCATTTTTTATATATGATCCCATGAGACAACTAAGAATTTTCAATATTAATATAATCATTATATGAATAACATACAATATCATCATATTTTTAAAATTATCATATTTAAAAAAAGACACTAAATTATTCCACTAAAGAAGAAATAAACCGTTGATTTTATGGTTAGATAGAGTCTAAATGTGTATAGTCTCTTATGCCCCAATAAACTCATTGTCCTTTTTCATTAGTCTATGGAAAATATTTTTTATCATAAGATGGAGTATTTATGCAATAATGTTTTTTTAAAAAAATTACCTTCTTCAATAATTCCCAATAAATGTAATAAATTTCCTCTTTAGACCATGTGTTTTTATAAATTTCCCCCACTAATCATCTTTTCTGTTGAAACAATAAAATTACAACACAACATTTTATAAATTTGGCCACTATCTAATCAAGAATATCATTTTAATGGATTTGATCCATTTTTATGTGATAAGTTTATCAAAAGATCCACTAATTATAAGGTGTCCTTTCACATAAACTATTTAACAACAACATGATATTTACTAGGATAAATAGTGTGTTCCACATGATTCATGTTATTATATGTACTATGAGCCAATTTTTCTCATACTCTCCTAATGTTTTGAGTTTCCATTACCATTAAATTTAATATTACATTAGATAAATAATCAAATTTCATATCAAATTGATTGTTGTAATGGGTTCTCTAATTTATATAAATTAACATTGAAAATGGAAGTTAAATTAGCGAGACATGAATACTTATTTAACGATCACAAAGTGAAAAAACATTGATCATTAAAGGATAAAATTATAATTTAAAAATATATATCATATCATGTGATTATACATGATTCAATATATTATATACCAATTGATATAACAATAAATAGGCTTAATTAAAAAAAATTATTGTTATGGTACCCAAAAATAACTTGACCATTCTCTAATAACAACAATAGTTACCCAAACCTTTTGCAGATGTTATAACATGATTTTAACCATAATTAACCATCAAATAAAAAGAAGGGATCGTAACATATATTGTATTTGAACAACTAAGAAAAAAATTATAAAACATGAAATAAAACTAAAAAAACTTTTATTTAATCTACTTAATGAGATAAGAACTTTTTTTAATGACTACATCTACATAGTATAACCAGTTGAATATATGACAAAATGAGTGAGATAAAAATCCCCATAAGGTAAAAATGAAGGGAATAAATCCTAAATAAAGGGTTTTAAGGAATAACCTAAGAACATAGACGACATAGAAAATGAATAATATTACAGAATCATAGAACATAGAATAGGGAAACCAATGAACATGAAATCATGGGAAAGTTTCAATAATGTATAACATGACATAAACATGATTCTTGGCTAATATCCTGGACAATACCACATGGTGTAAAAAGTAACATATTGGATATGGTTTACTCCATAGTCCTATAAATGATGTGTCATGAGAATAAAAATTACCAAATGAATTGGAGTGCAATATGGGTGCACCAATCATAACATGATTATTCATAGGTCTTCTTGATGTAGAATCAAACATATGGGATAAACATAAGAATTACCCATGGAACAATTGGGTATCATAATCATGACATATTGAATAACTAAAAAGTGTATCATAATGGTGTAATACAAATAATGGTTTTAAATAATACATGGACATTTATAAGTTAAAATAGGCATTTATCATGATATATTATTTCATATTGAGGAAAAAATATGTAAATAGAGTGTTTCATAATCATTTGGGATGTTTACTCTAATCTGGCTTGATTATCAAAAAGCATTAGGAGGGAACCCTTTTTAGATAAGTGTTTCCATAAATAATAAGGATGAATCCGTCATGAAACATAAATCAGGAGAATATACAAAGAATTTAGAATATGTGTATAAGGATAATTAATAATTACATTTTGGTAGATAGAAAAAAATAATAAAATAAATGTAATTCTGAGGTTTCATAGAGATCCCTAACCTTGTGATAGAAAGTGTTCTGCACATTCCCTTTATTTCATGTATAATTAAATTAGATTCATTAATAATTTAATTCAGAACCCCTTTAACATATATATGATTGAATAAAATTTTATTATATTAATTTACCTATATTATTATTGGACATATTTTTTAATTATTTTGTTTTGGGTACGTTCATTTCAGGATTTTTATGATAAGATTCATTGATAATAATTATGGGAGTTTGTTCCCAATGAAATAAAAATATTAGTAGTTGAATAATATGATATTTATCAAACTAATAAATTTTAAATTTCCTTATATGTGATTTTTTTCATTTCTATTATGATTATAATTCATTATATATAATTTTAATGGAAAACATTATGTTTGTTTTGGAAGTTTCTTGATCTTCACATACTATTTTTGTTTTATTATTTATTATTATTAATATATATTAGTTCCATTAAATAAATGAAGTTATAATAAAAATATTATAATATTTTTATCCATTATAACGGTTTTATAACTTTCCATGATGGTGCTAATTGAAAATGAAAACTCGTCATCCATGAAGGCAGCGAATCGACACATTAAAGACACTTTTTTTATTTGAAGAAAAAATTGAGAAGTGAAAAGGAATGACGATGGATATTGAATTACCGTAATTATGTTATATTATATATATTATATTATAGTAATAATATTGTTTTGGATTAGAGTGGTGAGGGTGGGATTATAAATAAAACTAAATTAAAAGAGAAATAAGGAAGATTTTACCACTTAAATGATATCTCCATGAGAACTCATTAAAGAACCATGGTTTAGAATTTTGGTGAGATTTGGAAGACCATGATATTGATAATAGGTTTCAAAGAAGAATTATGACGAAAATATGGAAGACTAAAAGTTTATAATGTGTGAGGAAAGGTTAGGGTATTCATATTGGTTCTAGTGAGGGGTTTTTGATTATTTTATTCAATTGGTTATTATTTTTGTCATGATTATCAATATTGTAGTTTATTTTGAACATGTGTAGTAAATATTGAATTCGAGTTTTAACTACTACTTTCTTAAATCATACATGACCCCAAAATTCATTTATTTCCTTTTAATATATTAAATACCATAAATTATCATATTCAACTATTCATAAAAATTGTATCCATTTTAGAAAAATTCTAATAATCTACCTCAGCCATTTTTTGAATTATAGATTTCAAAAAGAAGTCTCAATTTCATGAAAATAAGTTTTTAATGATGAGAAATTTAATATTTAATTAAAATAAACATTTATTTGAAAAATAATGATTTTAAAATTATAAAGAATTTTATGAAGCATTTATAAAATATATAAGGACACATAAAATTAACTTGTAATAATAAGAAAAAAATATTAATTTATAAATATACATAAGAAAATAAATGTTATTCCTAAAAACTAAATTAATTATAAAATATTAAATAAATATATATGTTTCATTGAAATACAATTACGAATTTATAATTTTTAAAATAGTTGTTTTACTTAATCTAAGATAAAAATATATTTTAATTTCAGTTAAAGTATTTCTACATATTTTTTATACTTTCATATGTGAGGTTACTATTATAATGGTCAGGTTACAATTCATAATTGTTATATTAATATAATAATGGCTAAGTTACTATTTTATTAGTATTGCTTCAATAATTTTGACAAATACAACTTAATTCATTATTTACTCATGAGAATAATATTTTTACTTGGTTCAATATGAGATGTATGTGATTTATACTATAATAAATAATTATAAGAATTTAAATTATATTGATTTAATTTTTGATCATTACCCAATGAGGGACTACAATTTGTTATTATTAATAACAAGACATTATTTAATTGAAATATGGAATAATTAGATTTCATAAAATTTGTATGGAATTTTAACACATATTGTTTTTGTTTAGACCTATGAAAATACAACTTTTATCTTACTTCGATAAATAATTTTTTTACTATTTGTAATAGTTATATATTAAATTGAATTTAACTAATAATATAAATTAAGATAATTCAAAATATTGACACCATTTTTATGAATTATATTTACTTGATTTGAAACATTTAATTTAACATTAATATCTGGGGTGTGATGCGAAATTTTGTTTTTGAAGAGAATATGTTTAAATGATTACATTGTTTTTATATTGAAATTCCATATGATGATGATTAAAGTTATCTAAATTGAATTAATTGATATATAATTTTACTAATATTAAAATAATACTAATTTTATATATATCTACAATTTACAAAAAATTCAAATGAAAAATAATTCTTCAATTATAATTTACTATATTGGAATAATCATCGAAAAATGATTTTTTTAATGGTTCCAAAAATTCACCATATGATATTTTTGTATTATAATATAAAAAATGATTTTTATTTTTCAAAAAAATAATGTAAAATTTGAATAATATAATTTAAAATTATGTGTGAAAAAAATTAATAATCCATGTTTTGAAAAAAAAATCATAAAACAATTACAATTTAATTTTAAATATTTTTTATTTATAATAACTAAATATCCATAATTTCACAATTCAGTTATTACTATATTATAGTTTATTTAGAAATATTTTTTCATGTTCCAAATTCTATTAAAGATATTAATTTTAATGAATTATATATCTTGCGTTGTTTGATCTTGTTGATGCATGCCACAACCAATATCAAATAAAAAGATATTATTTTAGAATATTAGGGTGATAGAAATAAAATATTAATTAAAATATATCATAAAACATCTCTAGTATAGGGAAGTGAAAGAAGATGCCTAATGAAAAAATCTCATCTTAATGTCCTTGAATAATTCCACATATTCTATTTTCTATTGTTCTTTTACCCATTTTTAGGTGAACCTGATTAGTGGAATGGATAATAAAGATATGTTTCATAAAAAACACTTAAAATGTATATATAATGATTGTAAACATCTGATCATAGTAATAGTGGTTGGACTAATTGGATTTGTAATTACTTCTGTCCTTTATGTGTCTACATATATATCCTCACTTTTGATATTATTACATAATGAAGATGCTCTAGGAAACCAAAATTCCAAAATGTTGAATGCCACACTAATTTATCCTTTAATAAATGTTTTAATGGGAATCCTAAATTATTTTCATGTTCCTACACCCTCTAATGATATATATTAATTTTATCAAGAAATAAATCCACATGATTTTAAAGGTATTAAAAAAACAGTACTCATAAATCCAAAACGATAATAGGAGAATATGTAATCCCAAATGGAATCACTATAAATTCATAGTATATATAACATCTGTGGGGAGAATAATTTCTTATATATTCCCTAATACCCTTAATTTCTGATATCAAGATCAAATGTCATTGGTGGAGAAATTACAAGATCTTATATATAGATGTTACATGCCATAATTATGAAGTTTGTGGTATATTTTTATGATGATATTGTTTGTATAAATTTAATTAATAAAAATATGTATTGAACTATTTATATAATTTTTATAATTTTTATATTTTGACACCATAGTTAAGTACTAGGGTGTATAAAATCCTCATCATTATTCAATTGAAATATCCTTATCAATTATATTATTTCAAAGAAATCCATTCTCAAAATATTCTATTAGATTGTAAATTAACCAAGGATAAGTAATATTTATAACAAAAACGCACACAATATTAGAATTCATCCACTATTATCATGAAATAAATCATTATTATCTTGTATAATGGAAACGTTATTAATTTTTATATCAACCATTATTATTTGACCTACGATTCCCTTAATTTTGGGTATCATAAACTATATTATATATTACACTTCCAAAGGGTCTTAAAAATAATATATAAATTGATCATTTATCCCAAAATGGATTTGGATATGAAATGTGACATTATTATCCTAATAAAATATTTTTTCACTTCGTTGTAAATTAAAAGACATACCAAAAATCAAATGAAATTCAATAAATGAAAAAAGAACATGAACCACATATGGTATTTTCCTAAAATAATATATCTAATAGGAGTTATATTTCATTGATGTAATCATTATTCTTATTTACATTTACAAATATAGTTTACTACCCAAGGTTTTATTTGGTAAGTCCACAATGAAATAAAATATGTGTGTTATATAAGAATAATATGAACTTTAATAAATTATGGAATATTAAGATCGAAATTGAATAATGAGTGTACCATTAACTAATTTTTTATGATGAAAAAATTTGTATAAGTTATTCTATATTATATCCCTAACTCCTATAGATTTTAGTTTTCTAAAGGATATATTATTCAATAGAAATTAAAATAGGTAAGTTAACTATATAATGATGAATTTCCATAAAAATAATGATATAATATGGGGAGAAACAATATTTTAATCCTTCTTCTACTATATTTTTTTAATCATCCTCTTATATCCACATATCCTTATTTGGGAAATATGGAATTCCCTACCGCACATAAAACATTGTCTAGAACACATGGGGAATTTTACTAAGTTTTTCATCCAAAATCATGGACTCTGAAATATATAGAACATAAATTCCCATTTTTTGTATTATAATGGAATCCATGATGCACATATATTCATTTATTTTTTATAGAAGGATGAAACCTTATAATTTTAATCTACATCATTAGATTACATTGAAGAATCATCTCATATCTTCTAAAGATTCATATGCTTAATTATCATAACATATATTTTTTTAATCTAAATAATAAACAGTTTATCATTAATGTTTTCTAGTAGATATGACCATAAGAATGACTTTTTATTATCTTAAATTTTGATTCATAAATGAATACAGATTCATCTTCTATTTCATTGGTCCAAAAGAAATCATTCCCTATTGCTACATAGAATTCTCAGAGAATTTATTATTTTAAAAATGCAATATTTAACTCATTTCATTACATATATTACGATTCCCCCTTTTCCTTTGTATTCTTAATTATGCTTTATAGTTTTCCAGTCTCTCCTTCTAAAAAATACTAAACTAAAATTCCTTCTTTAATACCTTATGAACTATATGATAGAAAATATATTTTATCTCACTTTGATCCATTTCGTTATAATAATAGGATTTTAAGATCCAATAACAGAAGTTTTATATTGATCCATAAAGTATTAAATATCGTGTTTCACCCTTTTTTATTTAGATATCAACACAAAACCCATTATTATTCATAACATATTAATGTTTCATGAGTATTCTGAGGAGGGACCATACACTGAATCCCATTTAATTTTAAATATCCTTTAATAAATCTATGTATCATCCCATGAAAATTTATGCAGCACGATGTTTTCATTTTAAAACCATTTTATTAAAAAAAATGTATGAGGACTTATGTTAGTAAATTTATTGAAGGAACATTAAGAGTTTAGAATTAAAAACATCAGATGAAATATATATATTATCTTAAAAACAACTATGATTAACTATTTTTTACATGTAAATTTAATTTTTAGTTATTTTAAACCAAAATATATTCAAATAACATATTATATATCATAATGTGACTATTAATTGATGAAATAATATCCCTTGGAAGGGTAAAAAAAAGTTTTAAATTCATAAAATTAGTAACCATTTATTATATTGACGATCGATTCAATGCTCAAACCAGCCCTTTCTGGGTTATTACCACTACCGAGATCTGTTCATTATCTACAGCCACATTCAAATATGTAGAAAATATATATTTTTATATGAAAAAAATTTAATCCATTATTTAATGAAACATCATAATGTTATCCTATTAATGTACTCATTCATAGTTTTCTCAATAATTTTTATTAAACTATTCCCATAATAAATACACATTCCATGTGATTCCAATAACAACAACCCTAGATGTACATACATAATAAATATATATATTTAATGGTTTAACAACTGTATTTCGAAAATTGTCACACAAAACAAGGTCACAATGGTTAAGTGTTGTAGAGACTATATATGAGGAAACCCAATATGACAACACATATGACCATTTATTCAAAACTATTATCCTTTACAAAATCTTATATAAATATATTATGACCTAATCATATTCATTACATATGGAATAAAAACATGAGAAAGGGTGTACTAATATTCTTAACATAGAAAACATATCAACAATCCAAAATGATTGGATCTTCAATATGATGGAAAACATAATTAACTAATCTATATATGATAAAAATATCATGCCATCATAAGTGACAAGAAAAATAATTGACTACTAAAAAAATTTCATTGGAATATATTTTCAATGAATGGTAATAAAAAACATTCCATTGATTCATATAAAAAAATGAAATCAATACATAATAATGATGAATAACACTTGTAAAATAAATATCAAACTTATTTAATATATTTCGAAAAAAACAAAAATTTTATACAAGTGGAAGAAACAAAATCATATGAAAACACTGTTATCAAATATACGCACATAAATAATTTAATTTGAAGAAAAAATCCAACTATTTCAAACCTTTAGTGTTTTGACCGAATCTATGTATTTAAATGAATTATTATCTCATGAAATTAGAAATCATAAATACTGAATTTATGGGTGACATAGGACCACATCCATCATAATAAATATATGACATTTTTATATAAAATTAAATCATTCATCAGATCCTAAATAATAAATGGGATATAAAATGGCTTTCATAACCTTTCCAAATGGTATCACGTAATGAAAAAGAAAAACAATTACATTTGATACAAAGAAACATGATAACTCTAAAAGAACATATATGCGAATATTTTTGGAAAATTATCTTATTATATAAGAATATGATAAAATGGGATTGAAATCTAAAAATATAATTTTTAAAATCATTTTATAACATCATAAGAAAAAACTGATTATTTGATATATATTTTTTCCAAAATGAATTGGTATCATCTAAAAATAGTTAATTGAAAATTAATTCCAATAAATTTTCATATAACATAAAAATATCATATGTCAAATGAAATGAAAAATGGAGGAATATATGACCATTAAAAGGAAACCAAATTTTAATATTTCAATCACCATTATCAGAAACCCATATTTGGAAAAGGATATTATATATTTTATTTAAAATAACGGTGAATATAATTTTAATTAGAAAATAGAAATAATTTTATTTTTAACATGGTAAAGGGGTGCATTGGAATGATGTAAAAAATGGGTATTTTGAGGGAAAATATATTTATGATATTAGAATTATTATCAAATGTTTTCTATACATAGAAAACTATAGATTCATCATTGAATATTAATTTAGTATGAGATTATATTTCCCAATCAAAGAATGAGGAAAGAATGTAACATTATAATATGATGAATTATATTTTATTATAAAATAATTTATATAAAAGGATGTGATTGTTACCCAAGGGAAGGATTTAACAAAGGAGAAAAAATTACCATTATTACTTGTTATTCTAATGTTCTCTAAAGTAACATTTTAATTTAGTTTTATATAATATTTCACATAGGATTATAATTAAATGGGTTTTTTTTAAAATGAATAATTTAATTCTATAAGTAAATATTTAATTCTGTATAATGATTTTAATTTTCATGGATAAGTTAACCTAATTATTAACAATTAAAATTTATATTTTTTTCAAAACCATTTCACTCAGGTGAAAATACACCTTTTAAAAACTACTCATATATCAATAATAATTTACTTTTTTAGGATGAATTAAAAAATGTGATCAATTTTGTATAATTAAAATTATAACATTCTTAACCTTATATGTTAATTAGAAATAAATAATAAAATATATAGTTATTTTATTGAATTTTGAATTTTTCCATATGAACTCATAATAATATTTTAACATAAATATAATCATTGGTTTTCAATCCTAGTATTTATTCTAGAAATATTATTTATTTCATATTAATATGTTTTTTTTCATTAGGGGTAGCATGTAATTCATGTAATCAATCATATCATTAGTGCTAAAATTCTTATAGTCTTTTTTCCTCATAATATTTCAATGAAGATAATCATAATATAAATTTTACTCAAATATAATGATGTTATCAAATACGTGGACTTATTCATAGGGGTTACACTAAAGTTATCTCATCTAAATAATTATATAAAAACAATGTTAATGACTTATGAATAAATAATTATTTATTTTAAGGGGTTATCTATATATTATTAATTATGACCTTATTTTGGTTATTTTTACCTTCAGTTATCTCAAACCAATATCACAATATAAAAATTCATCCAAACCATTCCATTTATAACATCTACAAAACTATGACCTAGACTCTGGGATCTAATTTTCATAATCAAGTAAATCACTTATACAAATTTATATTATTTGAAATAAGATTAATATAATAATAAATAATTAAAATTCCAAAATTATTTTTAATCCCATACATCCTAAACCTCATTTTTGGTAAAGATAATTAGTGAAATTGGACAAAACAAATAATAGTACAAGATAATATTATTTTCCTCAAATAGACAATTTCCCATTATATAAAAATCTACATAATCTATAATGAGCCTTTAAGATCTCCTGTAAATCCTTTTATATGGGATATTATAATAATTTTATCATATTTAATACTTTTATACACGACATTAATAATTGAATCAAATGTAAAATTCTTATTATAGAAAATTGATTATTGAGGCATTAAAATATATAATCATGTTATATATAATATTGAAGCAATAAATATTATCAATGATATTATTATCACTATAAACTAAGATCATGGTAAATCCATGATAGAAAATGAAGAAAATTTATATCTATAATATTGATATCATAATAATAGACATAATAATGTTGAAAATAAAAAAATATCCCTTGTTAAATTAATAGTATTGATATGGGATGGAATATATGTCAAACCAAAGATATTTTTTATCATGATACTGATTCATGCATTTGGGGAATATATATTTCCATGACACATACTTCATATTTTATTGTACAATGCATCCAGAACAATCCTCAACAAGAAAATTTATTCCATTCTATAATAATCAATTATAACAATGAAAATATAGACATATATATAATTATAAATAAGTAACATCAATAACCAATTAACTTTTTTTCATTCAATAATAATTAATTATGTCATTAAATTTCCCCATGACAATATAATGTCCAACATGATCATAACTCATCCATTGAATGAAGGATGATGATCAAATAGTACATAGTAAACTCTACTAAAATCATCTATATTGAAATAAAAAATATAATTAACTCTTATAATATTCCATGTGTCAATAAAAAGGATAACATACATTCTAAGAGGAATCCATCCAATCATATTTCGGTAAATTTTTATTTTTTCAACAATATATATCAACGACTAAAAGTTTTATTCATGTATAGAATTATGTGATCAAATTCCTTATAAATAAATAATACGGATAATATAAAAATAAAATAACATATTTTAATTAATATAAAGTTTAAATTATTTTAAAATAGATAAAAAAAACATTACAAAAGAATGATCGAATGATACCATCAACAAAGGGATTATAATGTGGATTTCCTATTATCATGATTTCATTTTCCTAATGTATAAACATATTTATTGTACAAATATTTTGACAAAATCCTATTAGGGAAAATAATTTCTATTATGAAATGAAAAATTAATACTGAATTGAAAAATATATTTTAGAATACATTTTAAACATTTCTAAAAAATATGATGATACAGGTCACATGAAAATTGGTCCATTTTAGAATATGATCTCAAAACTATTTAAAAAACTTGACATATTAAAAAATATTAATATTTAGTAATTTTTACAGGACAATGCATTATAACTATCTTGTAACACTGGTAAAAAGAAGACTAAATTAACATAGTGAAAGTGGAATACCTTTATAATATCCTGATATATAATTTTTTCGAGAATAAAAATAATAAAATGGAGTTTAAACTGTATATTTTATTTCAAAATATCATTTAAACATATAGGTATATATGTTAATTTAAAAAATATATTAGGTTGTTAGAGTGTAATAATTGAAATAAAATTTTCATAAATTTCCCTTGTAACTCAAGGAAAAAACATCATAGTTATCAATATCAATTTAGGTCACCATAATCTATAAATTAGAAAATATTTGGAATGATTTTTATATGAAAAAATTGAAATACTATGTTAATACATCTAATATAATGAAAATTAAATTTTATAAAATTTATATGAAATATTGTCAAGTGAATGATCAGAACTCATTAAATGAAAATTGAGTTACTAAGAAAAACTTTTGACTGGTGTAATACTGAATTCAATTGAATATTGGCAACAAGAACAACAATTATGATAGTATACACCATTAATTGTAAGGAAATAATTTATAGAAAAATTATCTAATTGTAAATCCATGAAATAACATATAAATAAATCAGTATTCATAACTAGTAATATATCTCCAATAATCAAACATGAGACCAAGACATCCCTTCTGAAATTAATATGTTTTCAATAAAAACTCATACAAATATATTTCAAGTAATTAAACATAAAATTTAATGATTAAATTAATAATTATGGTATGATATCTCAATTATGAAATATATATACCAAATAAAGGAAATTAGGTTCATTGTACAAACTAGTCACAAAGAGATGATTTTGTGTCAAACCCCATAACAATGTATTCCAACATATACAACCCTATTATAACATTCATTATTTTGAATATAAATATAAATATTTCTTTTACAAAACAAATTATCAGATTCTAAATATAATCAGGCTAATAATTTTATATTTATTTAATAACTTTATATAATATATAAGTCATATTATATTAGTTTTTTTATCATTATTTGGTTTTAGAACATTAGATTGTTTTTTATTCAAAACAATAATGATGACCGAGACGGTTCTCCATATATAATTTCCTTATCACCATATATATATATATCAATGTTAAAATACTTTTTCCCATGATTACAAAATCCCCTATTTCATTAGGTATAGTGTATGGATATTTCTTACGGATATGGAAATCACGATGAAATTTTTTACAAGGAATTTAACAATAGAATGGTAATATATTTATATATATAATAAATATTAACAAAAACTAGAAAATGTAATTAATGTAGCCTTGATGTATCTTTTTCTTAAATTATATTATAATAATATGAATTGAATAATCATTTATCACATTGTTTCTAAATACATCATTTACTTAGGTGGTTAAGTCTTCCCATATAAAAACACATAATAATTACGTAATATCTAATGGAATGTAATAAGATAATTAAATTTTCAAATAGATTTATTTTATAAATTTTCATAGAAATTATTTTTCCTCATTAAATCCATTCTAGTAATGATCAATAACAGTTTCCCATGACAGTCTGAATCTGTTTTTGGTGGAGGCATTAGTCTAATGTAAATAAGATTACCGATCCACTTTTTCTGTGAATAGATTTAATGATGGGGTATGAAAAATGGTCACTTTATATTTTTACTTATAAAATATGTAAAAAATGTATCCCTAAATTAAATAGAGAAAATAAAATGTAAGGATTCATAATTATGATTAGAACTACAATGCATTGAAATAGTTAAAGAATACAGGCCCACTCATCCGTGATTATAGAGTGCATAATACAGCCAGTGAAAAATGGGATAAATTTTGATGTGTGATTATATTAAAAATAAATTGATTTTCTTTACTAAACAAAAAATTGATTTTCCCTCATGGATTGAGAGTCTATTAATATTTATCTATTATTTTTTAGAAGAACCATTTGAAATATTCTTTAACACTATATCCTTACAAACCCCACACACTGAAATAAAAATCATAGTCATTGATAAATATTTTCATTAGGAACAAATATTTCCTAAAAAATATTGTATAATAAAATTAATTTTATAAAAATTATAGAATTATTTAATAAATTTTAATAAAAAAACACAAAATTTGGTCCTTCCTTCCCAACACAGGATTCCCTCAAAAGGGATAACTAATATCTTATGGTTTTTTTACATATTATCCAAAAATCAAAATGATGTGAATGATCCATGATGTGCTAGAAAAAATTATGAAAATAATTGGATCGAACATATCTAGTTTTTCTAGGATTATAACACTCATTTAATGTAATATTATTATTTTTAAATAAATTTCAAAACCTTCGTGCACAAATAAATAGAAACTCAATAACTTTCTATTATAATTGATGCTAAATAAAATAATAAACCACTAAAATATCATATTGGGTATGTTGATGGTATACATGTTAAAAAAATTAATTTAATAAAAGTTATATCTAGGAGTCAACATAACTCTTTGGTCTTTCAATTTATTTTTTATGTTTTCCCCATGACCAAAATAAAAAAGGGGCTATTTTCATATTTCTTTCCCTTGAATATTTTTTTTCTATCCCTTTTTCATTTTAATATTTATATAATTTCATTTTTAATTTATATATATGTGTTTAATAATTAATTTATTAGGAATTTAATCCCACCTATATTCGAGTATTGAAATCATGATCATTAATTAATAATGGAGGACCTTATGAGGCATATAACTAGAATGATCAATTTATTATTGATCAGTCATCATGTCAAGGAATATAATATTTTTTCATTATTTAAATTAAAATAACATTCTACCCACTTTCATAACATTCATTAACTCTCTTTCCTTTTCTCAAAACATCAGGAAAAATATTGTTTCACTTTGGGGGTAAATATAAAGAAACATCAATAATTGTTCGGGTAAATAAATGTTCATTTTATTTCCATGGAAATAATTATTATTCTATGTGATTAAATGGGAAATAAATTTCCCAAACCATGAAAATGATAATAACAATTTAGAATATTTAATCAAAATATTTTATAATTTTTAAATCCATGATTTAATTATATGTCTTGTTCATAATCCTGAAAAAAATTTGGTTAGAATGATTTATGGATGTAGTTTTTTACCACCTATTTTTTATTATTGTTATTAAAAATGATAAATTTTATACAAATTGGATTTTGGGAGTAGTATTTATTTCAAGGGTCCCTTTCATTATATTTTGGGGTTTCAGGTTAACTTGTGTTTACATTCAGTATCAAATAAAAGAATGATTGAGATTTCTTCACTGAAAAATATTTTTTCCTAATGTGTGGAGTCTCAAACATGTGAATGATTACTCTATAATTATCAATCTCATATGTTGGATTTAAATATCTAAAGAAGAGTATGAAACTGAATCTTTTTTATTTTGTGCGTATGGATCATAACTCTATATTTTTTTGGAGTAGGTTTTACCATCAATATTTTTGATAAATGATCTCTTAAAAATTTAAAAAATTAAAAAAATAAATGAAAAATATTAGATACTAATGTTAAGGTTCAATGTGATTACCAAATAGGGATTCCATTTATTTTCAACATCAGTAAAAGAATTAATCAGATTTATTTTCTAATGAAAAACACTACTTCATGGATAATTGGATTTTTATGGACAGTGGTGATGAATTTGGAAAATGTAAATGGATTGATATTATGATATAACTAAGAATCTATAATTTTATTATAATTTCTTTTCGATTGATTGTTCTTCGTCATGATTTCTTTTTTGAGAAATGATTGTTAAATATATATTTGAAATTAGAATCCTATTTTAAAATTTTTGGAGATATATTTTATCGTAATAAAAGAACAATAGATTTCAGGTCTGATTAACCACTAAAATTAATTAAATTTCATTACATTTTTAAGAAAATTCATGAGATTAATTTTGTATAGAATCAGTGGTATGTTTGTTTTATAAATTTCATTATATCTTTCAATGATGTGAAATTAATTTTAAAAGATAATAAAATTGTGCCCAATTAATCATAATATTTTTGAATAAATTATTTTCTATCTATGAATTTACTATTCCATGATAATATTTCTATCATTGTTCAAAAAAATTAGTCTTTTACATTATATGGTAGAATTATAAAGGTATTTATAAATTTTCCCATGATTGAAGAATCTTTTAGAAAAATAAAAATTATCCATATGCATATTTATTAGACATGGAGAACATAATTCAATCCAAGTTAATCTAAAATTTGAAATTTATATACATTATTTTATTGGGATTATTTTATTATTTTTTTAAAAAAATATATATGCATATTTCTTTTTGATCCTACCATCAAAATTTTATGTTTTAATTATGGGACCAATTTCAAGGGAAAAATCCATCTAAATATTTTGACCATTAAAACCGAAAGGATAATTCAATTGGCTTGAAATTTTTACATATATTATAGAACATCATTACGAAAAATTCTAATATACAACCATTCCATAACAATTATTCTCCTATGTATAATTTTCACATCAATATTTAGGCCAATGTGGTTTGATTTATTTGGTCTATGTTGAAAAGGTAGTTATTATACATTTAATTTTTACACATTTATTAAATCTTCTTAAAATGTGAATTTTTTTACAAAACAAATTGTTATATTTTTTACACTATAGTAGATTGTTCATTATTTCATCATTATCACTTCTTCAATCATTATTATTTATGTTGAATCTCAATATACATTTTGAGCATAACATCATGGTATGTCTAACCACTGTATGGATCCATCCTATGGAGTTTATAAGGGGGATTCGATGTTATATCAGATAAATTAAACATGTAGTCATTTCATTAATTATTGAGATACATATAATGATTTATTTCCTTATTTTTCTATAATTATTTAAATGAATACTCATTTTAGGTTCTGGTATGATCCAAATCCATGGATTTATCATTAGTGAGATCCTCTATGTGAATTGGCGATTAAAATTAAATATTTTAGATATTATATTGGGGATTAATGTGAGGGATATTATTTAATTGGATGTATTCTTAGATAATTAATGATAAATAATTTAATTATAAAAAAAGTCCAATTATTTATAGCGATAACCTAATATTGATTCACCTTTCTTGAAATATTTAATTTAAATATTTTCTTATTTCATTTTTGTTAATTAAAGAAATTAATTTTATCTAGAAATAAAATCAATCGAAATAACTAGAAACGCCATTACAAAAAACCAGTCATTATGTAGTATCTGTATGATACTTCATGGGTATATATAAATATGAAACAAACAATTACTATAATGAAAACATCGATGAAAATTGTTTATTTGTGAAGGGACAATTGCTATCATTGAAGATGTGTTGTATTTTTTGTTATTTAAATTGATATCTTATTCATTATTATACAGAATATAATTGATAGTTTTAATTATTTCCCAAATCAAATATTTTAATTATCGAGTACAATTTCAATGTTTCCATGTATCCTCTCATATCATTTAGCGTGAGTGGAATTCTAGAATAGGAGGAAGGTGACATATTTTTCCTTATTTAGGGATGAAATAATGTTATTATTCCCCAATTTTTTTGGATTTCACTGATTCTCATCTAGGTATATCACATTATATAATAATTATTGTGTATCCAAAGGTCTTCTGGGTTATATCTCTAGCATAATACAACATATAGTGGTCAATTTCACTATTTAGATTATCCTTATAATTACTCCCATTTCAGTAACATAATATCTTATAGTGTATAGAGAATAAATATAGTATAATGTTTAGCTTATGGGACATGAGGAAAAGGAATTTTTTACACCTATGGTACCTTGGGATTCTCATATTCAAAATTCATAAAATAAAAAAACAACATGTAGTTATTTAATTAATTATTGAATTATTAATGAGATGACTATTATGGAAAATAAAAGTTTTATTGAATTGATTATATCCATGATCAACATTGATATTCCCAATGATTTTATATGACCAATTTCATATCAGGGGGACATATGTTGATACTACTAGAAGAGAATATATATAGTGGCGTGTTCAAGATCTAGTATTATAATTTCATGTTCCATTTTAGTTTAATAAATCTTAGCAACCCACCAATATTATTTATGGAATTAATAATCCATATCATTAAATGGTTCTTTTATTCATTCATTGAGGCATTTTTGAATGATATGTTGGTGGAATCCTTATTATAATATGAACTCAAGGAACACTTGGATATCATCCATGTAATCCAGAAGGTTCATCACATATATGATAATAATTATAAATTGGAATTTAGTATTAATTTTTTTCAAACTCATGTTTATATTATATCTCGGTGGGGAATAACCAATTGTAATAAAAATATCTGAAAAGTAATTTAATTTTATAAAACAAAGTGTTGTGTTTTAAATTTATATCTTCATGGGAAAATTTGGAAATTATAGGTTATTTGTTTCTTATTTCATTATTCATTATATGAAATGATATAAATACATATTAAGTGTGTTATTTTTTTAGGAATGAAATAATATTGAGGTATATGGTGGAACATAAAAAGAGTTTGCATTTGAAAGATGTTTAGATTGTTCTATAACTAGTTTTCTAATATGATAATTTAATTTTAATAACTCCGATTTGAGATTATATTGAGTTTCAATGAATAGGATATAGGTGGTGTCATATATCTACTGTAAATTAAACCCTCCTGAGAAGAAGTATCACACCAATGACACTGAGTTGGAAGATGTGGTGTGTGCTCTGAAAGCATGGGTTCACTATCTCTTAGGTGTATGAATCATATAATATTCAGATATTATGATTAAAAATTTATTTTTTCTTATTGGGAAAACAACTTACAACAGACACACTTGGTCAAGAATCATCTGAATATTAATTTTTATATATCATATAATCCTAGATAATGGAATGTGTATTAAGTGCATTGATCATGATGTTATGGAATTATTATTTTATGGAATCTATAAAATATTGATCCTAGATAATTTTATTTTTTTTGCATGATATTTAAACTGAAAGAGGATAAGGGAATGAGTTCATGGAATATGTAAAGAATAAATCAACATTTTATGAATGCATTTGGATAAAATTGGTATAATTCAATGATTTACCTATCATTATAGAAATCATCATTATTTCGGAGATATCAAGGGATTCTTCTTGGACTTACATTAGCACATTATTTCTCTCTGGTTGGTTATTCACTCATATATTGGTAATTTATGAGTTGATGGAGAGTGGAAACATGTATTGTTGGTTAGTACACCAAGGAATTGCCTACTTGTATCACGATCATAGGAACCTATATTTTTTGATCATTTGAGGTAGTTAATCAAATTTTTTGTGTCTCATTTCCATACAAATTGGGGAATTAGAGAAGATAATTAGATGTATATAGATTTTTTCAACCATTCCCTTTCAAATATTGATGTGGGATGACATATCATTAGAATTAATTTTTTTGCTCAAAAATTCATATAGTAATAATTTTATTAGTGTAAAACAGGATAGACTTATCATATCATTTCATGTCCCACCAAGAAAAGAGATGAATGATGTAAAAATTATGTGACACATGTATGTCAAAGAGGTTAAAATGATTCATGGTGTTTAATCTGGGATTTTTCCTAACTACGAGCCACAATTTTCACCTATGTTTTGGTAAGTTATTCAAGAGGTGATGGGTAACAAACTAAATATAAGAATGTTATACAACACTAAGATTTAAGGTAAGACCTTGTTTTCTATAAATATTCCTGATGATATTCTTCAGGTATTCAGGCATTATTTTTTTATTATTTTATTAAACAAACATCCCATGAATGAATTTTAAACAATAAATATTTTTAGGAATTAATAAATATGGATTCAATGTAAATGTTTTATGGGTGGCCATGTAAGTATTTGTTATGATGGTAAGATATAGAAGAATAGATCATAGTTAAATTAAGTCTTATTCAGGTAATGATATAGGAATTTATATTCATTTTAAAGAGGTTTTAGATATATCAATGTTATTAAAAGTACTTTTTAGATCATAATTCTCTTATAGTAGAGTTTTATATTATAGAAATGTACAATATTAGAGTTTCACATATCTTGTAAAATAAAAACCTTATGTATGTAGGGTATATGAGAACTTTTGTTTTTGGCCCTTTATGTACCATTAAACATATTGGGTGAGTGTATAATCTATTTTAATTTTCATCCATATTGATATTTATTCACTATATTTTTCATTTTTTAGTAAATATGAATCAACCAGATCATTCACCTTTTATTGAATTTTAAGATGGTAATATTCATACTAATGCCTATGTGGTCCATGGTTCATAATATAGGTCTTA
The DNA here is from genome assembly GCA_963277665.1 of Viscum album. Taxonomy (NCBI): domain Eukaryota; kingdom Viridiplantae; phylum Streptophyta; class Magnoliopsida; order Santalales; family Viscaceae; genus Viscum; species Viscum album. Next base: position 1,342,860,248 of record OY728132.1, read on the forward strand.
AAAATAATAATCTATTGAGTAAAAAAATTAATTTTCCATGTACATTTATAGTGATTTTGGGATAACCACTAGACTTATGAGAAGGATTAACTTCTAGGATATAGTGGAATTATATCTATGGAAAATTAAAATTGTGACTTCTCAATAGGGGAAGAATATTATTAATTAGAGATAATTCTAACAAATTCTTTCATCTTTCATCTCTAACCCCATATATTTTGTTTCACTACTTGATATCTCTATATCCATTGGTTATTCTTGTTATTATTTGTCTTGACTTACTTATTAGAGACTTTTTATTATTACAGAAGTTGGTTTTAAGTATTTTATGATGGGTTCTTGGTTTCTAGAGGGGATTTACTCAGGTTTGGACTTATTTGTGTGGTTATAATAGATATTGTTTGTCCATTTGGAAAGATTATTAGGGCCACTATCCAGCCAATGGATGACTAGTATCATATATTTCCTTTAGTGTCTCTATCAGCTTATAGGTGGAGTAGCTTATGGGACATCCATTCACCCAAGCATTATACTAGGTATCATCTTCTAGAAGGTGGGGGAATGTATTTATAATGTGATGTAAATTAGGGAGAGATGACTAAAATACGCATCATTGCATTATATCTTTTCATCCCTATTTTAAATGTAAACACCATTTCTAAAATAAAATTCAACCAAAAACTCATTGAAGGAACTCTGATGATGAATTTTCATTTCCCAATATTTTTTATTCATTAATTAATGTGATATATTATTCATTGATTCTATTATAGTTAATGTAATCAAAATTTTTCATGGATCATTATATCATCCCCTTAATTATTCATTGAGAGATGTGAATCCCCATGTATTTGATGGGTATACATTTTGATTTTGTGAAATATGATCCTAGAATACATTTTCCATCATTTTAATCCATCAATATCTATTGTTGGATTCGATAATTTCTGATAGTTGATCATATATGAGTTATGTGTTTCTATAAAATAGTTCTAACTCGTGAATTACATGTAATTATGGAGAATTCCATTTCCCCTTTCTATTAAATCTATTGATTTGATGAATTCCATCTTGTATGGATTGAAATATTTGTTTTTAAAATTAAATCCGTCAAAATAGTTTTATTTAATTCATGTGTTTTACGAATTTCAAAAATGGTGAATTTAAATCAAAAATGGATTTGTGAGAATATGAGTAGTGATCCATTTTTTGTGACATTTTTTTCTAAAATATGATCATAGTTTGTCTAATATTTTTCAAACAATTTACCAAATAATACACATTTGGTTTGTTAGGTAATGGACATATGTAACCCTACAAAGTGTGGAAGAACTATGTATTAGTTTTATGTTATAGACATTGTATGGAAGCACTTGATATTTTTAGTATTGATGTTATTTCAACTAGTGTTCTTTCATATATTTCAGTATGTTTTACCATAGGATACAACCCACTTGTTCTTGGTATTTTTTATTATTGTATTTTACCATGATTTATTAGTCATATTCTTATTTTATGGTTTTTCTAGTGATAATTAGGATTTTTTAAATTATCTTTCAGGTATTTATCTTATAATTGGGTTATGATAATATGAGATTATTATAATTTAATTAATCACTATTTTACTGAATAAATTAATTTTATCTAAAATTTATTTATAAAAAGGTTTTAAATTATAGAACAAAATCATTCATACTATTATACATTCTGTTGATTCTATTGTATAATCTTACATGGATTTATTCTCTCATAAGAGATTTTAATTTTTGTATTATTAGATTTTGTTTTACAGGATTTAGGTAATGGGTATGCAGTTATGTAGTTCTCTAGATTCTATTATGTATTCATTCAATCAGTATGGGTTGCGATGATCATTATTGATTGTCAAAAGGATAAATGGATTTTATCTAATCCTTTTTCAATTTCATGTTTAGACTGTTGGGATTGATGTTGCATGTCTCCTGGATGGGTTCTTTTCATCTGTATTGTACATTATTTATTTATCACTTTTTGGTTAGTGATAATAATGATTTTCAATAATTATTTTACTCTACATATGTGGTGGTGAGTTATATGTTACATTTCATGTTTATCTAAAATGATATGTTATAGTATAATCACAATTTTGCTCAATTATATGGACATTTCATGTTCATCTACCGCTAGAAACACTTACATTGTATGTTTGAGGGTTTATATATTCTATTCATTCAAACTAATGGTTGACTCTTCTAGAATATTTTTGAAAGTAAACTTTAACCTTTTTTCGAAATACTCATCACTCTTATTCCTATTCAACCATAAAATCTTCATGAGAGACCCATAAAAAAGTTAACCTTTTTCGAAACACCATTGCATGTTGAATTATAGAAATCCATTAATGTAAATTAATTTTACAATCCTTTTTTCACATAAATTTTGCATCCTAGGTCATGAACTATCCTTCTTAAATACTTAATGTCTTTTATGTATCATCAATGATATTTCACATGACATATAATCCAGGATTATCCCTTTTTCAGGAAAATGATACTTAGACACCACTTTCGAGATTCAGAATCCATTCACAAAGTTGTGTAGTATGATTTTAATCTCTCATAATTAGAATGTGAAATTGCTAAAATATTTCATCTCAATGAACCAAATTTACCACTATCACTATCGTCCATGATCCACCCCCATTACTTGATCATTTAACTTCCATTAGTGTTATTGTACCATAATGAAAATAATTCACATAGTGAAACTCTGTCTATGGGTATGGTCAAACAACTACACAATCTATTATTGGGGATGAATCTATAAAGCATTACATGAGATAACCATGAAATCATAATGATGGGTGATATGTTTTTTAGACAATATTTATTATTATCTATGTTCCTTGAAATAAAATCAAAAAGTTTCATTTATAGGATTCAAAAAAATTAAATAAATTTATATTTTTAATCAAAATTGATGTTCATTTTTCAATAAAAATAAACAATCAGAGACTCTAATTAAATAATAATGATCCATGTCAATTTCATTATAAAAAATAATAATTTTTATAAATAACTAATCCATTATTGAAAGGAGAATATTTTATGTCTTGATTCAGGGTGTCAATCATATATTCCATCATTATATCCAATGAAATTATTTGATAATGGATTGATGGATCTAATCATATTCCTTGAACATCAATGTTTGGGACCAAGATTTATCCACTCCTCCCTCTCTTAATAGTTTTTCAATGGAAAAAGTAGATAATCCTTGATATGATATATATAAAGGATTAAAAAATGTCTCAGCAATTTCCACCAAAAATAAAAATGTAATTATATAATCAAATTATTTCATTATTATTAATAAGATAGTGAAAACAAGAAGATGAAAATTTAAACTAAATTAACATCATGCCTATGGTAAACACCAAATGTTGGACGCATTGAAATTACTTTTTTCCAACCATGACATTATTTAATAGATAAAGGCATTTTATTGGAATGGCTCATGTGAAGAATAGAAAAAATATAATATTTTTATGTTAAACTTTTATATGGGGATACGAGACTAACATTTCCAACATGCCTCTACTAAATAGTAATTCCCATTATCTATAACCAATTGATCCCATAGAAATTAAATCCTAGGAAAAAACATTGCTAAAATGACAAACTTACTCTATTGAACTCCTAGGAATTGAAAACTAAAAAAATGTAGAGTAGAGACATATATACTTATATACTAACATTGAATATTTGATGAAGAAAAATATTTGTAAACTATGTTGATATTTATAACAATTAAATTATTAATGACCAATAAAATACTAACCACCAGTGTTATCTTATCAAAAAAATAATACCAATTTCATGAATATAGACTCTTATTCCTAAAACTATTCCTAAAAATATTATTTTATAATAATAATTGATATAGACTAAATAGAAAAAAATTAGCATCTATATTTAAAATAGGAAAAAATTATATTCTTATTGACATACACATAACATTTTTAGGATTAATTTTTCTTAAATACAAAAAAATACTTAAATTTATCCTTATCATTTTTAACCAATTGAATGTCTCTCACAATAATAGGGTTTTATTAATCAATTTTAGGTTTTCAAAATTTTCAATAGAATAATAAAACATGGTACCTATAAATATATATCATATGAATTACTCTTATAAATAACTTTTATAGGATGAAACAAAATAACAATGATCTTAAATACTTGGAAAGTGTTTCATTCTTGGGAAGTTACCACTGATAAATAGTCAACTGTAAAATAGAAGAGTAAATAATCAACATATGTTGCATACAATAAATAACATGAGAATAAAATATATCCCCTAATTACATAACAATGTAAATCATCATTTTAAAACTAATAACGTATTTCACTATGATTAACATAAAAATTTAATGATTTATAACCCTATTGTCAAGGCCATTATGAATTATTGGATAATAATACCATTAAAGAATCCATACAGGACAACATATTAATTGGGATAACATACCCCAAACACATATTACTTTTTAGCTCATGAGGAATAATAACACATTGAGGGGAAATATTGTATTATACAACTCTCCTTGAATAAAAAATCCAACAAAATATAATCTTCTAAATGAAATGAACAACAATATAATATATAATCAACTATGATTTATAGTAAACCAATATCAATATTGAATCAACTATACATAATGTTAATATTCCATAGTAAATAATTAACTTCTACTGGATGAAAATAATAATCCCACTAGTTTTATAAATTATAATGTTTTTCCATTATCCCCAGTCAATATATAAGCTATAATTATTGGTAAACACCTCAAGTATGAATTTTTTATAAAAGTATGAATATAAAATATATAGTAATGTGTATATGCTAATGTTAATAAATTAAATGATGTAAAATATATCTATTATAATAATGATATGTCTTAGATGGAGATTATTGATTTATTATAAATGATCTATTTATTAAAATGTTAATTCTATTAGAGGATAAATAGTATAATTAAATTAAAACTATAAAAAACTATACAACAATATAAAATAGATTAAAAAAAGAGTTAAAACTAACAACCCAATACATTTTTATGAAATGATTAGATGGAATTTATAATTTTAGTTATATAATAAATCAAAACAAATGAGTCATGATAATAAAAATAAATTATGCACTATTTTTGGGAGTAAATGAAAAATATAATCAAATGTGTTATGAAATAAATTTTCCAAAAAAATATGATAATAATATCAACTTTTTTATACATTCATAGAATAATCATAATTGATAATAAATTATTAAAACCCTAAAAAATTAGGTACAAAATATACATAACCAATATTTTCTATGAAGGTAGAAAATCTCATTAATTTAGAAAACGTTTTATAAAAATTATTTTCATATATTTAAAAGGGATGTTAAAAAAATTATTTTTACGAAAAGAACTGAAAATATTCTTCCTTCATATATTACTAGATATTATATTATTATATAAATTTACCATATAAAATATTTGATTTATATGAAACACCATTTTTAAAATCATCTAAAATATATTGATATGGAAGTGATATTATCATTACTAAAAAATAAATAAAAAATATCATAGTTTCTAGTAACCATTTAATATATTTTATTGTACCATGAATATGGGAAATAAAAATAATATATGAAATCCATATAAATAATAATGGGTGAATAAAATTGTGTCCTTTTATTATGTAATTCATATACAATTTCTCCAATATAAATTAAAACAAAATCAATCTTGAAGAAAAGTGAGAGTATAGAATAAACACTCATCAATTCGGCAATGTTTGATTCACAATCCATTAAATTCTAGATACCGATATAGTAAAGAAAATAAAATTAATTACCCAAACAAATATTTCTAATTATAGACATTTGATAACATATTCACGATATTAATTAAACCCAGGAATACATCATAAATTGTAATGACCCACTGATTCTCATTGTCTTGAGAGTACCATGATTCATTATTAGGCCTTAAGTGACATCCTCATGGTGCCAAAGGCTGTCAATAAATTTTGAAGAGTTTCAATGTATGTGGGGGAAGATTTAACCTTTAATGAATAAAACCATTGTCCTAATAATTCAACAACAAATAGCTCACTATATGATGCCTTGAATAAACAAAATCATTTTAATCATTCTATTTATAAAAAAAATAAATTAGGCTACAAAAGAAGACAATAAAATATCATAGTAAAAAGTCGAAAGATGAAAAATAACACCATGAAGACACCTAAACTCCATGATCCACAAGATCCCTGCTCCAACATCACAATGTAGTCCTAAGTATCATGATGTGTTGCTAAGGAAGTGTGATACATTACCTCTTCCAATGTCCCAGAAGGTAGAATCTGCAAGAGTACCAGAATGCCAAATCAAGGGTGAGTCTATCACTCATTATGTTTTCCTTAATGACTTCCCTTCTCACCCACTAATATATAATGGTTATCATCATTTATATAAAACCATTTATATAAAATAATTTTGCAATACAATTTATAACGAAATTTAAACTATTTAAAAAATCATTTATATCTATGTGAAAACAAAAATAAATGACAAACATTTCAATCATGTTAATTTTTTCCAAAAAATAACTAATAGTGTCTTATAAAAAAATTCTGATTTTTATTTTTGGCATACCCATTCAAACTAAAAAAACACCCACAGATGCATGCTTCATCCAACAGTTCCATACTCATGAGCGGCCTCTCATCCAATAACCATATGTTCTACAAACACATGCCCTCAATCAAGGGCCTAAGACATTGTACCCCACATGAACACATAAATTTTTAGGGGTACATCAAACATGAACTCACAAAACCCAATGTATGCCGAAACTAATCCATATAACCATTTCATACCATTTAAATAAAACTATACATTAATTGAAAACCAAAGAACAAACCAATTTTAAATCATCCATTTCATTTTTATAAAACATCACTTTTATATTAAAAATATTTATCCAAATCAATGTTCCACCATTATAGAAAATCCCTCTCTTAAAATAAATATTTTAAAACCATGAAGAAAGAACTTTATTGAAAACACCCAATTTTCCAAATTTTTCAATCCTTCAAACATGATGGTTTCCAAAAAGTGTTCAACAATAATTTCATAGTAAATTCAGAATAATAAATTTAATTTGAATGAACTCCAATTATATCTACTAATAAGAGTCGAGATTGAAGACTCCAACCTCAAAAGTTTTGGCAAAACTTGACCACAGACGAAGAACGCTTATGAAAACATAGACGATTCTTCATAAAACCTCTATAGATTAGTTGTCCTTGAAATTCAAGACCAAATATGAACTTATTTGGAAACCAAACTCATATATTTACCTATAAGAGTTGTATATCTGGGAATCCATGAAGAGAGGAGATGTAGATCTATGTCAATATATGAAACTAATTATGAATGATGAAGAACAATCACATACCTCAATAATCTAGGTTTGAAACACCATGAGAGGCCTTCAGATTGACTTCAAATCGATTAGAGGAAGTTATTCTAACTTCTAAGAAGATAAAAATTGATTTATGGCTGGTTAAGAGAAAAAACTAGTCACATAGAGGCAAAATCATGTGAGATCCACTTTTTCAGGATCTAACTTAAACCATGTCCACTGTTAGTTCACACGGTTAGACTAATTTTTTTCTAATCGTGCATTATCTATTACTTAGGTAGACCCTCACGTGGCCTCCTGACACAATAACCAATTCATGTGTACACCATGTCGAAGCTCTCTTCCCCAAATCTACCATTTTACATAGTTTATACTATGATTTTCCACACAGTTTGGATAAACCGGGCACAGCTCGTACGCCTCTCCTCTTGTCTCTAAACCATAGTAAAAGATCACTAAACTCTCACAAATCATCATCTAGTAATATAAATCCATAAGAAACCAAAATAAAGGGTGATGTACTAGAAAATAGGGGTACTACATTATCCCCACCATCTATCAGTCGGTCCCCCCAAAGTAGAAAACCATTGTAGGTCTGGAAGAGTTATGGTCATAAAACATTTATTTCATTCTCATGTTCCCATGTATCATCCTAAATATGACCATGTTTCCATAAAACTTACACCATACTGATGAATTTTTTCATGAAGGATATTCTGTTTCTTATCTAAATTCTATACCAGGATATGTATCAATGACGAATCATTATCTAGGTCGACGTGATCCCATCTAATCACATGGTCATGATCAAGATGATACTTTTTCAGATGATATACATGGAATACATTATGAATCAAAATGAACAATGGAGGTAATCCCAACCAATATTCCACCTCTACCACCCATTATAGTGTCTCTCAAGGGACAATGTTTCAAGGAGATAACTTTCCATAATTCCCAAAATTATGATGTACATGTCCTGGAGTGATCCTCAAGAACACATGATCACTCACAAAAAAATGGAAACGACCATCAATGATGATCTAGATAATATTTCTGATTACTCAAGGCCATATCCATACTCTTTCTAAATAAATGAATCTTCATTTTTGTTTCATGGACAAGGCTCAACCAACCAAGTAACGTGTCACCTATTTCCACCCAGCATAGTGAAGTACGATAAAGACACCCATAAAATGCTTCAATCATGGCCATGTGTATCGAGGCCCGGTAGGTGTTATTATATGGGAACTCCACTAAGGGTAAGTGATCCTCCAATGAGCCACAAAAATTCATTACAGAAGCCTAAAGCATGTCTTCCAATGTCTGTATTGTCCGTTCAGATTTCCCATCCGATTGAGGGCAGTATGTCATGCCCATATTCAATTGATTGCCAAGGGATTTCAGTAAGGATTTACAGAAATGATATGTGACCCTCAGATCTCTTTACTATACTATTGAAACTAGTACACTATGCATCTTTAAAACCTCTTGGATATTGATTTGAGATAGATCTTCCACCGTATGAGTATCATGAATTGGAATGAAATGAGATGACTTGGTAAGATAATCCTCTATCACCCATATGGCATCGTGCTTACACACTATTCTAGGAAAGACCTATAACAAAATCCATCGCAATATACTCACATTTATACACTGAGATTGGTAAATACTGAAATATACCCACTGGCATCTGATGATCCACCTTAACATACTAACAATTTAAGCACTTAGAAATGAACTCAGCCACATTAATTTTCATTCCTCACGACCAAAATTTTTCTTCAATTACTAAAACACATTTTATGTTCTAGGATGTATAAACCATCTCAGATGATGGTAATCATGAAGGAGTTGTTCCTGATAAGACATTGGTACAACCATATAATATATAAAATACAAACATGATGTCCCACCAAGTTTTTATCCATCAATGGTCTCCCCACCGTTGAGTTTTGAACTCAAATCACGACATTTTGCATATGATTTTCGTACCTCTTTGACTATATTTAACTCATTTGGATCAAACATAGAAGAAACTAAAACTAAAAATTTTCCAATATCTTCCCATTCCACATGTATGTTGGCTAAGATAGACATCAACTTCCATTAATTGTATGCTTGTTTCACCAGCTAAGAAGATGAGTTTCTAATCAATGCATTTTCCACTAAATTCCTTTATCCGAGTGTACAAATCAAGTAAAAGTCAAACATATATAGATAATCCATCGACCTCTTATTCCATATATTCAAATATCACTATGAGAAAATGTGATTCATTCATTGTTGGTCTATAAATAGTGTAATTTTCGGACCAAATAGATAATTTCTTACTAAATAGATAATTTCTCTATGTTTTCATGGGATATACATCTGAAGCAAAGAAAAAATAGTGTGTTTGGTAATTCTTATCATGAAACCTCAATGACCTTGAACCATAAGCAACCACATTGTCTCCTTGCATGTGAACACAGTCAAACCTTGATCCTGAAGCATCACAATACACGACATACCCATATATTGATTCTAAAAAAATCATCATTGGTCCCAATGTAACACAATATAAATGTCCGTTGAAAGAGTTCTCGAATTTCTTTGTCGATTGGAATGAAACTTTATTCTTTTTAGAGTATCATTTGAGAATCTAGTTGGGGGAAATCTCACAGAAAGTTTCAGTAATATCCATATATATAAAGAAAACATCATATCTCAAAGCCATTATTCAGTGGTATCCATGAAATAACAGATTCAATCTTTTCAGGATCCACTTAAGAACCTTTCTCATAAATCACATGTCCATTGAAACATTATTTAAATGTCTAAAAATCTCTCATTGATAAATTTTCATAAAATGGTGATCTCTCAAAATTTATAACATTGATTCCATGTTTTCCACATTGGTATCCCTTGTTTTTTAATTCACTGAGATGTCGTCCACAAAAATGACAAAAAATGAGCCCAAAAATCACTAATATAATTTATTCATTCAATCCATGAAGAACACTGGTGCATTCATTAGACCTAGAGGACTGAAAATATATTCATAGTGGCTATATCTACTTATGAATGGTGTATGTGGAATATCCTCCTTCTCAAATCATAATTGGTGATATCCAGATTACATGTCAATCATGGAGAACAACATAACTCCCCTTAATTGATTGATTAAATCATTAATCCATGGAAGTGGGTACCATTTCATTATCTTAACATAAAATAGCATAAGATAATCAACACACAACTAAAGAGTTCCATATGATTTCTTCACAAACAGAACAGGTACTGCCCACTGAGATGTACTTAGACGAATGAAACCTTTTCATTCATACTCCTCTAACAGAACTATCAATTATCATAACTCTATTAGCGCCATCCTATATGATGGTAGGTAAATGTGAATGGTCCCCAGAAATCGAACAATCATAAACTCTACTTCCCTTATAAGTGTTAAACATGAGATGTTCTCAAAATATTTGTATAGATAATGATCCAAAACAGCAGGAAAACTGAAATCCTTGATCTCTTCTATTGATTCCAAAGGCAATGCCACCAACTGGTATGAGTTCATTCCCATTTTTATTCCAAAATGCTCTTTCAACCTTTCTTTACCATCCTTTATCCTCTGAAGAGACGCTCGATGCCATCCTTGTTTATGAAACTAATGCTTCTTCTATAATAGTGGATGTGAGTATTAAACATTTTCAACCTATCCATACCCATGATTATGTCATAGACATCCATGTCCAACATTAAAAAGTCTCATTTCATCTCAACTCATAAACAGTTATAACACATTCTCTATACACAAAGGCTTGACATTCTATTTCACCGATAAGAGTTATCATTTTTTAAAAATAAGAATAATTTCCAAATTTAACATAGTTAATCAACAACATGAGAAGAAAAGAAAGAATGTGATGCAATAGTATCAAAGAGCACTTTTACAAGGGTAAAATTCAAAAGAATCATACATATCACTGTAGATGGTCCCGCCAGATCATCAACAAACATCTAATCAGCTCCATACAATTTCTTTATCGCTAAATAATTCTCCATGTTTACTTGTTGAGACTTCCCAAAATGAGGAGTCATATTATTTCTAGAATCACCATGGCTAGCTCTATTTTTCTGATGAGACTGAATATGTAGTCCTCCCCCTGTCGAAGAATTTGATTATTGTGACACCTGATAAGTTCCTCAAGCTTATTACTTTCAAGCACTTTGATAATAGTGATGAATATTCCCCATTAGCAAGAAGTTATGATAGGCTCTCGGTTGTGTCATACACTATCTTTTTATGAGGTAAAATGAACCACATTTAAAATAACCTAGTTTTCTCTTGGTTCAGGGAGCAAGGTTCACCGATCTAGCCTTCTGATTCTTATTTCCACTTAACCCTTGGAAATAGGTTTCCCTTTTCCTCTTGCACCTAGAAATTGAGTTCCCACCATTCCTTATAGGTATCATCATACCTCCTCCCATAGATCCTATGATATAATGTCATGAAATTGTCGATCTATTCACCATATCTGTATAATTTTTAATATAGAGAGCTGAAATATAGGATCAAATCTTCGACCATAGCCCTGATTTGATGATGTGTCCCTTTAAAGATTCACTTTCCACAACTTATAGGGTAAAATTCACAATGTTTGAAAATTTAGACGCATATTCTGTGACTGAGAGATTATCCTACATTAGGCTAAAGAATTCCTTTATTTTCTGGATTATACCATATGAGGATAGAATTGTTTGTTAAACAATTCCTCATCATAACAAAATAATGACCACCCACCATTAAGATGTACGTGGAGTAGCCCAAACACTGTCCTAAGTAAAATTACATTCAATAATCACTTTCACATTAATTATTTCCATTGCTCATTTGTAAAAAATCTATGAGTGATCAACATGGAAATATTTTTATTATGATGTGGAATAACACAACATATAGAAACCATCTTAGGTAAAATTCTTGGTATTTTATATAAAATCCCGACCAAAATTGGATGATTCATCCCTACACACATAAATTAATCTCGTAAACTCTATATAGTTTAAAAAAATTAAGGATAGATATAACACAATGCTAGTGGAAAATTTATTACTGACTTGGATTTATCTTTTATTCACACAAAAATCATCAAAAAAACATAGTAAGTAAGTTTAATCAGACTTTAAGAAAGACTATCCATCATTCTAGTTAGATAGAAAAATGTTACAATCCAGCAAAAAACAATTATGGGTAGAATCATCACTCATACCTTGTTAAAATGCCTCATGGTTTAATTATTTTTTCCAAAACGGTCTTCAACCATGTTTTTGGAACAACCTCAAGACATCCACCTCACATAGTTTCAACATAAAGTTTACCAAAATATGTTCTAGCAATGAATATATCTGATAGTACAAAAGAATAAATTTATTCATGTTTCCTATGCATTTTTGCACCAAAAACCAAAATAAAATTATCCCACAATATAGGACTAAAAAATGTTCCCCATTTATGATTCCAATGGGTATAAACCCCCAAATCCCAAATGACCTCACCCAGGTTTCTCTTTGACTCCCATGGTTTACTAATAACCATTATCTGATCATGAATAGTAAATGTACATTAATGAATGAACTAGAATCACCCTTATCTATGAGTTGACAAATCATTAATCTCAAACCATTCAACAAGGTAATATATTTCCCAAAAATACTTACTCAATAATAAATCTCATGTAATTAAACAATTCATATAATATATATCTAAGTACATGATCCATATCATATTTTTTTCTACTTTTCAAATAAACAATTCCAACACATATCTCAATTCATAGACAACCCCTTCTCTAAATATCATAAAATCATATCCCAACTAAATTTTACATTTCTATAAGAGAAGCATTAAATAAATAAAAAAACATCAAATTTTTCTCTAAAAATTGTTCTTTTATCTTCACCATATTAAAAATAAATAAAGTGGTTGAAATTAATGAGTTATCAATTAACTAACACAATGTTGAAATGATCAATTCTCATTAAGATAAAATACATATACAATATTTATTGTTACATTATCCTATATATAAATCTTTAAATGGACATCTTATCACGCGTTTTTACAATAAAATAACACTCTAAAAAATACAAATTTATTCTTTAAAAAAATTAGTAGAATATATATAAAATATATTTCCAAATCATTCATTTCTATATATTTATATATTTATAATTTTTAATTGATATTTTATAATCTTCATAAATATAAATTTCATAATTAGTCATAATCCACAATTTATTAATCATTCTTAATATCCTCTTTATTCGAATACGTCATATTTTTCATGATAGGCATTATATATCAACTAATTCAACATTTAATATACAACTTTTAAGAGGGATCATTTACCATGTATTAATACTTTAATAGTGTGCACATAAATCTTATTCTCATACTAAATAAATTACCATTAATTTTTTAAATATTAAAATTTTAATATAAATAGGTAAAAGGTTTATTATAACTAAAATAATAAAGGCAATTTCTTGGTTTTGAGTTGATTCTCAAAAAATAAATCCCATTAAATAGATTTCAATAATTGTTTGAAAAATAAATCATCCTCAATTGAATTTAAATATATTATCTACATTGGTAGAATCAACATTTTTATTATTTCAATATTTTAGTTGTGTGTAACATATTTTTCAATTTTAGCTATCATAAAATATGAATTACCCAGTTGGTTTTTTATTATAATCAATATCTCCTACAATTTGAATGATTTTTTTAAAACTTATAGAAATAGTTATAGGATGATTTCATCTATATTAAAAATTATCATGTACATTTTTTCAATATATTCAATAAATTTGGTATGAAATTTTAATTATAACATTTTTTCCCAGATGTAATCCAAAATAAACTCTCTATATTTAATTAATGGATTCATTCTCAAGTGTTTTAATAGCTTATCAATATTTTTAGTGACACTCATGGAATATTCATTGAAATCCTTGATTTTTCATATTGTTAAATAATTTATGTCTACAACTCTTATATTATTGAGGCCACATCCTTATCTATTTTTATAATAGTTCTTTCAATACATTCTACTGACACATTCTCCATGGTGAACTCAATATCTCTTCATAATGTTTCATTATTAATTTTTTTATTAATAATTTACTAGCCTATGAATTATTCATTAATGATCATGAAAATAAATCTTAATCACAATACCAAAACTTATTATAACTGCTAGTAAATTCTGTTATGTATTCAAACCTATAAGAGAAAAATATAACACTATATGTTCACCATTATGTGTAAGGCCACATCTCCTAACTATCCCTTTGATATTGACCTTATCAATAAGTAACTGAAATATTATAAATGTAATATGTATAACTATGAATAATATTTTTACAAGAAAATTATTTAATATATTGATATTTTATTAAATGAACCACATTTTATGTTTCTTTATCAATATTTTATTTTTGATCCAAACTGTCCAATATTTATCATATTATAGGGAACCAATCGACATATTTACCCATTTATTAACCCAAAAAGTATTTTAGGTGTTTAGAAGAAGAGGTTTTGAATATTAAGTTAATAGAATTATTCTTCCTGATTGAATTAGAGTTTTTTTATTGTGGGTTTTTATTGTAAACACATAAATTAGAGAATTTTATAGGAAATGTATCATTGTTATAATAAATGTTGAGATGGTATTAATATATACAAACTATGTCTTATTTTTAATGGGATCACTTATGTTAACTTAAATATAAATATTTATTATGGTGTTTACATAATGCAGACATTTATTGATTAGTCTAAATTTATTTGATGGAGGGTAGGATATTGTTTTTGTTTGAGTTTATTCATATTTACATCAAATAGAGTATGATTAGAAAACAGAAATCAGGGGATGATTTACTATTTTTTTGATATACCAAGCATCATGTACACTAAAATATCACATGGTCAAATTTGAGGTTATTCTGATTAGATAATTTTGTATCGTAAAGTGAAATATAAAGGCTGCAAATGAACTTCCAAATTATAGAATATATAGTTTGTCATATGGATTAAAAATTAAATATTTTTGAGTATATTAAATGATTAATGATCATGAGTTTGTAAAATATAAAAACATCATGTGGTATAAATATTATAATCATTTACTGATTTATAAAAGGAGAAATATTAATTTTAGTATATATATAATTATCATATAAATAATTTCCTTCATAATTGTATCATAAAAAGGGTTTATTATCATTGTCATGGTTAGTATAAATTTATTAATTATGATGATGTTGAACTATTAATTCATCATTTTATTTATTTCAATGGTTTGATGAATTCAATATGTGATCCTTGATACAATGATATGATAAAAATATTTCTGAACATTTCTTACTCCATATAATTTAAAATTTTGGATGTTGTAAAATAAATAAATATACTTGAATGATTTTAAAATTTGATTAGAAAACTAAAATTTTATATTCAGAAATATCCCATTATTTTTTAAAACATGATTTATATATATACAGAGGGAGTATGAAAAGAGTTAAATCTATTGAGTTGAAAATGTATGGTGTTGTTATGTCGGACGAAAAAATATTTCCTTTTAATTTCTATATCTAAGGGGGTAACATAATCTATAGGTGTATCCGACTAGTGATTCTAAATAGAAGGTATTACATGGTCTATACTAGTAAAATTTTATAATAATAATAGTATGAAATTTAGGGAACATTATATATTGTATATTGTACAGATATGTACTAGATAAAGACGTAATTAGTTATAGATGTATATAAAAAATGTTCATGTAGAATTTATTTCACCTTACAATGAAAAAATAAACGTGGATGAGTAATATAATATAGATACCTCTTGAATAATTTTTAGTTGGAATATTAATAACATGTTGAATATTTTTGGTGAAGAACCATTTTTTATTGAAACAATTATTTTATCATAATATTATGGAATGGAGTAGAAATCCTATTAATGGAATATATTACAATTCATGTGACATATATTAAATGTTAGAAACCAAATATATTGTTTTCTAGTGTAAATTTGTCATTGATTATTTCAAAAACATTACAATGAGTAGATTCTATTTTTGATTAATATTATTTTTAAACTCTTATATCATTTTACATTTTATTGTAGGATATTTCTCAAGGGATTATATTCTCCCTAACTGGAGGTCGATGTTGTTTCTTAAAGATGAAAAACCAAAAAAAAGTTAGATCGCTAATTAACCATCCTCATAATGATAACACATAATATGAATGATCCATTCATTTTGTATAAGTTTCAATGTTTTCTTCATGGAATGATTGATGCTATGATTTTATAGAAGTATATGGTTGACAAGTATGTTAAAGAAAAATATAATAATTAGGGGATTCCCCTAATTGAACAGATGGACAAACATATCCAAAAGAATAGAATACCTCCATATCATTTATCAATTGTCTATAATACTCGTAAAATTGATACATATTGTTTTACTCATATTTATGAGGATTCTCCAATGATATCTATATATAAGAAAAGTTTAGAAAAAATATTTTTTGTAAATTATATTCTATACATTCCACTATATCATATTTTTAATTTATAATGGATGATGTAATAATAATAAATAATTGAATATGGGAAAAGATAAAATATATTTTTGAATTAAATTAAAATTTAAGGAAATCAATGATTTATATTTGGAGATACAAGTATATAGGTAATTTAAAGGGAGTTGATGAATATACTGATGAAAATATACAAGGGTTTGTTACTTTTTATGAATCGTAAGATTTTTTTCTGAGAAGTTGGAAGATTCAAATATTTTTAGAATGATTCAATGAATTATTCTTGATAAAATTCACTGTTCCATTTATTGAATATAAAGATACTAAATCACTATCTATGTATTGTTGTCATAATATTCACATCACATATTATATGAGATGAGAATAACATATTTATAATGTATAAATGTAGATGTAGAAACCATATTCTAATACGAAATACAAAGAAATTATATGAAAACTGTCACACCCAGTTTTTAAAGTTTGTTTTTGGAGCCATTTTTGGGAAATCCCACTCTTCTATTCCGGGTTTTGAGTGTGACAGGTGTTCAATCTTGGATTATCTTGAATTTATAATTTGTCCCTTTTAGTTTACCATTTGTTAATTTTAGAGTTTTGGAGGGAAGATCAATTTTTTTGGCATGAGAAGTCCTTATGCATGGTTGGTGCATGACCGTTCAGTGCGATAGGGGTAACAGAGAAGTAAGAATAAAATATACATCACAGATAGTGCATGATCAAGCAGCCACTTAGTGGTGACCGTATGGTCGACCTCATGGCATCCACATAGTTTGGAACATGTTTTAACAAATTCTGTGGCATAACCATGCTTCCCTACCGAGAATTAAAATTTTTAATTTTCAAACATTTCCCCCTTGGGATTTTTATCCCCTATTTTTACCATATTTCTTTCCCATAGGGTATCCAAACATACAAATTTCTCTCAAGTCTTCCCAATCCATTCCCCTTCCTCATTTGGCATATATCAAATGTAAGATGAAGGGTTGACTACATTCCATTGTGAGTTCCATTCTCTTCTCTTCTCCATCATCCTTCCCTTTCCAATTTGTCATTATTTTTTCTTCTCCCTAGATAATGAATGTCCTAGGGATATATTATCCAATTATTTTTTAAATGGTATTTGTTTTTTTATTGCTTGTACTTATAGGTTTAGACTTTATAAACCCCTGGAAGGTGACATCAGTTGTGTGTTTCAATTCAACCAAGGTTTGAGGTATGATTTCTCATTGCACATGACCATTTTCATTAAGATTCATCTTTTTCATGGTATTTTCACCCTCTAAACATTATTAGTACTGTTTTATACGCCTCCTATAATATTATTTGGTGAAATAAGTTGTTTTTATGCCTAGGTTTGTAAAAAGTAGTGTTGTTTTGTTATAAAAGTGCACACCATGTGTTAATTTAAATGTTCTCTTATCTTTCAAACCTACTTTGTGATGTTTACAACATGTTTTAGAAATTTAAATATTTTCTTTCAAGAAGATTCAGTTTTATTACCTTTTTATTATTAAATAGAATTTTTTTGCAAAATATTGCACGCCTCGTTTTTTAGAAAGTGTCAAGTTGGATTTTGTCTGCTCAAGGTGATATAAAATGATTTTTTTTCTTCAAAATAAATTAGAATCATGTAAATCAATGTTTTTGGGTTCCTTATGTGTCTTCCAATACAGTTTTGGGTTTTATAATGAAATTCATATGTGTTTTTAGCGTGTTTTGGCATCTGTTCTATAAAAATGGTATGTTTGGCCTCTTTATACAAATGGGTGGGTCTTGAATATTTAACCAGAATTTTTAAGGGATTAGGTAATTTAATTCCATTCCAATGGTGTGTTTTCACCTCTTTTTTAATAGTGTAATTGTATTCTTTGATAACTTTTGTTTTTTTGAATAATTCTTAAATCCCCATTTGGCATTTTCTTGTAAAAATGGGTTTCTTTTGAATTTCATGTTGTATAACTTGGGGATATTATAGGATCATGTAATTGATTTATTAAATAGTTATGGGGCTTCCAAATCTATTTTTATTGGGTATTGGTGGTTTTTTTGGATTTAAATGTTATTTTTTAAATAGATTTTATTTTTAAAGCCTTGTTATTGATCTTGAAATTATTTTAGGAATTTTTTAAGTCATTTATTGATTTTTAAAAGAAATGGGTGACATGTGTGTGCGAAGTTTGGTGTGTTTATGATTTGGAAACAATAATTTTAATTGGGAATTTTTATTTTATAACATTTGTAAAATTATATAACATAGATTGGGAAACTCGAGAATTGAGTGTGCAGATGTGTACTAGTATGCTACTAATCCAGAGTGGTTCCATTCCAATTTCATGTGGCAGGTTTCACAATGAAAACAGTAACTAAACTATAATGATGATGTTGGGGACAACTAGATTATGGGTATTTTTCCCTACTAGAGTATTGTAAGTGCGAACAAATATTTGTTATGTTTACTTTTGAACCATGATACTGGCTAATTTGGGCCCACCAATAACTAGTGCCTAAGGGTGTTCCCTTGACTAGTGATCATTGGATATTTTGTACTCTCCATTGGCATATAGTGTTTTTGGTTTGTATGTTCTGTAATGTGTGCATTGTTTTATAATAAATTTCACTTTTTAGAGCATCCCTCTTGAAATTTTTTTTAATTTTGATGTCGCGACTCTTTAAAATTTGTTACGATAATTTCCTATTTATGAAAACTTTTAAGAATTTTATTTTATAATCTTTAAAACATGAATCCTTGTTTAGAAAAATCAAGTTTATATATTTTATTTCAAACATTAAATTGATGTTTCCTTTATTTAAACAAAATTTCCTTAGGAATAGAATATCATGCTTTCCTACTGTGTTTTAATAGTCATACCTATAGTCTCATTCTGTTTTTATCCCATATGAAGGATTCAAATTGAGAATGATCTCCTTGGGTGGGGCGTGATAATTGTATTGGAGAGTGACCAATAGGGTCATAAAGAGTTTTTGGGGTTCCATGTTCGGTCTGTTGATTTATTTGGATGAGTTGTACTTCCAATTTCATGTACCAAAAAATATTCAGCCCATCTGTTATATAAATGTGTTTCAAGCATTCTATTTCATTCAATAGTTTGTTTACTTTTTTATACATGGAAAAAATCATACCCTTGTCACACTAATGATTCCCTCAGTGCTTGTATTCATCTTATTAGGATTAGGAAAACCTTTTAGGACATGTCATGGAGTGGACCAGGTGACCGGTTCGGGGTTGACTTGGGATGGTTCGTGAAGAATTGGTATCAGAGAAGGTAAGATCTTTGTAGAACATTTTTTTTGATAACCCTTGATATTTGGGGGATTTTAAAGTAGTTGGAGTAGGAATTTTAGGAATTTATGAGAAGGTGAGGGATTTGTGTCATGAACTCTTTCTTATTCTGATCCTCTGGTATCCATGGGATGTCTGTTTTTGTTATTTTCTTTGGTTCACAGTGATTTTTTGGTGATTGGGGTTCGACAAGGGGAGTTGGACTAATGGTCTCTTTGATCTAGTAGGACCTGGAAATCCATCTGGGTCTGGGGAATGGTCCTAAAAATGATCTATATGTTAGTGGTTTGTTTGACATATGGTTTCCAATGACATGGTTACATCACCCACCGACATTGGATCCATTTTTGGGGTCTCTTGGACCTTTCATTAATTCTAAATTTTGTGTTGAAAATCGTTTTGTGAGATTTTTAGAAGTGGGTTATCAAATCATTATATATGAATGGTCTTTGAGATGTTGGGATTCTATGAAATAAATTTTGGGGAGACAGTGGAAATGATTTAATAGGATTTAATTACCCTAATATAAACTAATGGTTTGTTGAAATTCAAGGATTGTGAATCATTTATTATTTTAATGTGATTAAGAAATATTGTTTTCATTGGGATGTGTTGATTAGTTTAATTGTATTTGAGTATGATGAATAGGATTTGGGAATTAGTTTTGAGTGGTTGTTATTTTTATGAAAAAGGGTTTTGGCCTTTGTGGCAGTCAGATTATGGAAAGAAAAAATTATGAATTTTTGAAATGAGAAATGGATGTTTGAATGTGGAAGTTGATTAAAAATAAATTGAATTGGTTTTTAATAAAATATTTTTTGAAAAATTTTTATTTATTGAGATGTTGAGAGTTTTTTTAAATAATGGGAGAAGATTTTTGTGAAGCCATGTGAGGTTTCATTTTAAATCATGGTAAAATGGATTGTTGTGTCGAAATAAAAAAATAGTTTTTGACTGGGCGGTTATAATGCCTATCGATGGTAAATGATTTTTGAAAATGCATTAATGTTTTGGGTTATAGAATTAGGATGTTTGTTTTGTGATTTTTTGTTTTCATGGGTTCTCACATGCATTGATTTACATGGATAAGTGGATGGAAGCCCGATATGTCAAGGTGGATGAGTTCCTGGTGTGGAACCAAAATGTTCATGAGAGTTAGACTCGACTTAACAGCATTGGTGATTGTTAAAAATCCACCAAGATGGATTGTTTTTTAAAGTGTTTTGAGATGAAAATTTTGGATTTTTTTATAACCTGATGGTTATGTAGCTCATTTTTCATATGTCATTGAAGTGTTGTTTATTTTGTTTGATTCCTAATAATCTAGAAGTGATACTCTTGGTGTGTCTTCAGATGGGATCTTTTTGGTTGCTCGATTTTGCGAAAATGTTCAGTGTGTTGAGAAAGATATGTTGGATGTTGTGATTGGGACATAGATAGTTCTCCTCTGAAAATATTATTAGTTGATTAACCTAAGGGTTATTTATCATGATTCCAAAGATGGATCCACCACTTCTAATAATGACTCATCCCGTTTGTTGAAATATATTGCTACTTGGGATTGATTTAATGTGCCTTCCTATTATGGTGATTCTCTCTATTATTTTTGTTGTGTTTAGTGAATTTTGTTATGCTTCACCATGATCCATGTTCATTCCACTCCTCATTCAGTGTATGATAGAATGGTGGTTTGTATCCCTACATCTCTATTTATTAATGGTGTTTTGTTTGAACAAGTGAGTTTTTTGATGTGTTGTGATATTTAGCTATTGAATTTGGTATATCATATTCTTAAACCATCAGGGCTCTTTCCATATGCCTCATAGTGAAGAATTTCACACAGTTAGGAAATCGCCAAACCTATTGGGACCTCAACAATTCTCTTACCTCCACCATTTTGGTTAAGTAGTTTCTATGTTTCTATTGTGGTTACTCACCACTATTATCATCCTCTTCTTAGAAATATCCTGGTGGACTCAGTCCTCTTGATATGTTTGTGGTTATCCCTTCTTGGATGTGTGTTTCCTCTCAATATACCAATGTGGATCCCCTATGTGAATCGGGTGCAGTCTTGGTTTTACAAGTTCATAGGTGGTGAGTGTTGTGTAGTTTTTCTATTTCATTTGTGGATACAGTGGAGAAATTATTTGGTTCCCTTTCCTCCCCTCAATGAGAAGTGGGGGTTCGAATTCATAAAGAAACTCTTGGACTAGTTCTTTTCCACTACGATAAAGAGTGGGTGGTTTTAATTTTCATGTAGTGTTCCTCCTAACATGAGTTTGTAGGTTTTTATGGGAGAGTTTTGGTATGTTTTTTCATGTGATTCATGATACTAGAACATATTTCATTCTTGTTTGTTCATTGCAATTTGTGTTTTAATGATGGACAGATCCATGAAAAGTCTCATAGATCTTCTTTAAGATATTTTTTGGATGTTTTTTTTTCTAATTATGAAGAATATGTTTTGGAATCCCTTGAAATAATTATGTTTCATGAGTTCTCTTTAGTTTCGATGCATGTTGGGTTTATTGGGAGAAGGCACAACAATATTGTCCTTGTTGAGGATGTAGTGATGTGATCCTTCTATTGTTTCTCGAGAAGTGGTTTTGAGTTGGTGTTTTTTAGGAATGTGGCTTATTTTACATGGATGTTGAGTGATGTATTTTTGGTTATGAAGTTTTATTATGTTGATATAGAATCCTTTGGGGATGATCAATCAGCTAGAATGTTTTTTGACTTCTTGAGGGAGAAAATCATTAATGTTTGGGAGAATTGTCACACGCAGTGTTTCATGTTTGGTTATTGACCTATCATTATGGAAATATTGATCATCTTCTCGGGTTATGGGTGTGATGAGTTTGGAGCCTTGGAGTTTCTTATTTTCCTCATCTTTCACTCTTGGATTCCCTTCAATTGTTTTGGAGTTTTGGAGAAAAGATAAAAAATTTCGCATGAGAAGGAATTTTGCATGGTTTGTTTATGACCATAGGGTGACATAGGGGTAACTGTTGGGTAGTCATAAAACCTACCGAATGGATGGAACATGGGTTTACGGCCACATAGGGGAGACCATGCAGTAGACCTTGTGGTTTCCTCATAACTGTGAGCATGGTTTAATAAACATTGTAGTGTACCCGTGCATCCCTACCTAGAATAAAAAAAATTAATTTTCCTATTTTTCCACATCAGGATTTTTTCCACCTTATACACCAAAATATATTTCTGCTAGTGATTCTAGAACTCAAGAGTTCACCCATGGAATCCCCATCCATTCTCTATCCTCATTTGGAGTATAATTAATGTAAGATTAAGGGTTAACTACATTCTTAGGTGAGTTTTCTTGTCACCTCTTCTCCCACATCCAATCCTTTTGATTTCACTTTGGTTTCTATTCTTCCATAGACATGTATTGAATAGGGTTCCATTATACCATGATTTTTTAAAAGTTATTTGTTCACTTTGGTATGTTCTTCATAGATTGAGGGTTTATAAACTGTTAGAAGGATATATCAAGTGTTCATTGTAATTATTCCATGGTTTTGTTGTAGGATTTCTCATTTCACATGTCATTTTAATTTAAGAATTCTCTTTTTCAAGGTATTCTCACCCTCTACACATTATTATTAATATTTTATAATCCATCGATAATATTATTTTGTGTGAAAAGTCGTCTTTAATCCGTGTTTTTTTAAAATAAGTTTGGGTTTTTTATAAAAGGGCACACCAACTATTCGTTTAAATGTTCTATTATCTATTGAACAATGTTTATTAATTTTATATCTTATTTCGTCAATTTAAATAAATATTTGTCATCAAAATTCTGTTTTATAACCTTTTTAGTGTTAAATAAAGTTTTTTAATAAATGTTGCTAGCCTCCTTTTCAGGAATCTGCCTTGTTAGATTTTGTGTGCTCAAAGAGATATGAATTGAATGGTTTGGAATATGAAAAATTCTGGAAGCCTTTGAATCAGTGTTTTTTGGTTCCTTTTTTGTGTTCAAATCTAGTTTTTGGTTTTATAATGAAATTATTATGGAATTCTTTAGGGTTTTTTGTAATGTGTTCCTGATAAAGGGCCTGTTTGGTTTCTTTATAGAAATATATGGGTCTTAAATGTGTAACCGAAATTACTACGAGTTTATGTAAATGTTTTGATGATTCTGATGGTCTATTTACACATTATTTTGAATTATGGAATTGGTTCCAATGATAATTTTTTTTTAAGAATGTTTAAAGGCCTGTTTTTCATTTTTCTTATAAAAATGGTTTTTAAGTGTATTCTATATTTTATCATTTGGGGTCATTTTTTTATTCATGATATTGATTTATTGAATGGTTTTGGGGCTACCAAATTTAGTTTTTGTGGTATTTCTTGGCATTTTGGCCTTAAGGGATCATTTTTAATTAGATTTTATGCCCAAATCCTCGTTATTGTTCTTGAAATTGTTTCATGAATATTTTAGGTGGTTTATAGATTCATGAATGAAATTTGAAACCTTTTTTAGGAATTTTGGTGAGATTATGATTGGGAAAATAAATTTTCATGTGAAAATTGTATGTGATAAAATTTCAAACTCAATGGATCTCAAATAGGGGAACCCGAGTATGTTGGTTGATGGATGTGTACTAGTATGCTAATGATCTTGAGTGGTTTTGTCTTTATATCAAGTAAGATGATTGAAGCTGAAAAAAATAACTAAACTATAAGGATGATGTTTGGGACCACTAGGTTTTGGATATTATTACCATCTAGTGGCTTGTTCATGAAAATATGTATTTGTTATGGTTACATTTACACTGAATCTTGAGGTTCCTGGGTCCCAAAAATAACATGTGCCTAAGGGTGTTCCCATGACTAGTTCTCATTAGATATTTTCTACTCTTCATCCACATATGGTGTGTTTGGTTGGTAAATTCAGAAACATGTGAGTTTTAATTAAAATTATAAACACTTTAGAGAATCCCTCTTGAAAACTATTTTAATTTTGTAGTTTCATCTCATAGAAATTTGTTACTAGAATTCCCTTCTTATGGAAACATGCAACAATTTTATTTTATAATGTTTACATCATGAAATTTATTTGGGGAAACACACTTTTATATAATTTATTTCAAAAGTTAAATTGATGTTTCAATAATTTTAAATGATGGGAATTTTGAAAAGAATATTGGGCTCACCTACTGAGGTTTAATATGCATGCATATAGTCTCCTTGTGATTTTAGTCATTTCATTGGTTTCAACATGAGTTCGATCACCTATGGAGATATGTGATCATTGTATTTGAGAGTAACATGTGGTGTAACATGGATTTAGTTGGTTGTCTGGGTTGTTCAGGTGAGTCTTTTTTGCTTCAGTTGTACTTTTAGTTTCATATACAAAAAATGTTCCGATTAACTTTTTTATAAATTCTCTTCAGGCTGTCTACTTCATTCTGTTGTTTGTTTAATTGTTTATATGTGGGAGAAATCATTCCCTTGTCACTGTAATGATATCATCTGTTCTTTTCTCCATCCGAGAGTATTAATAACACATCTCAAGACTTGTCTCGGAGTGGCTCGGGGGGACCTTATTAGGGTTGACTCGGGGCTGGTTCATGAAGAAATGGTATTACAGTACATAAAATCTTAGAATACCTTTTTTCAGTGATCCCTTGTTATTTAGGGGATGTTATGTTAGATAGAGTACCATTTCTTGGACTTGATGGGTTGGGTGGGGATATTTTCGCGGACTCTTCCTCGTTCAAATCCACATTTGTCCATGGGATGTCTAGTTTTGTTAGTTTCTTTTGTTCTTAGGTAGTGTTTGGTGATTGGGATATGACAAAGGGAGGAGTACCAAGGGACTCTGCATTCTCATAAGTCATATAAATCCATTTGGAGTTGTGGGATGGTCCTAATACGGCTCCCCAGGTTGCTTGTTTATTTGATATATGGAAGTCAACCATATAGTTAAGTCACCCACCATCAAAAGTTCCCTTTTGTGCGTCTCTTGGACCTTTCATGAATTCTGAATTTTGTTTTTAAAATAATTATCTATGAATTTTGTATGTTTGTATTTAATGTTTAAAATAAGACTGTTTTTTTGGAAGGTTAGTTTTTTTTGTGAAGAAAATTTGGGGGAGAAAGTGAAAATGATTAATGGGATTAAATTTCCCTAATCTAAACTTATGGTTTGTAGAAATAAAATTCTTGGAAAACATAGTTTGTTTTAACATGAATCTGAAACATTGTTTTAAATGGTATGTGCTATGATTTAGAAAAGTGTTTAAATATGATGAATTGGTTTTGGGAATCAGTTTTGAGAGGTTGGTGTTTTTTTGGAAAAAAGAGTTCTGGCCATTGTGGGTGTCGGATTAAGAAAACAGACCTTGGTGAATTTTTGAAATGTGAAATGTATGTTTGAATGGTATTTCATGTTTTTGAAGTTGTTTTTAAATGAAATGGAATGGGTTCTTAATCAAATTGTTCACGAAAATGTTTGGTTGGTTAATAAGCTAAAAAATTATTTGAATAATGGGAGAAGATTTTGATGGAGGCCTATGGGGTTTCGTTTTCAAGAATAGTAAAATGGATTGATGTGTGCAAAGCATAAAATGGTTTTTGACTTTTGGGTTAGTTTGCCTATGGATGGTACATGATTTTTGAAATAGGTTGATTACATTGGATTGGAAAATGAGGATGTTTGTTATTGAATTTTGTGTTTTAATGGGTGCTCTCATGAATGGTTTTACAAGCATATGTGGATGTAATCCTTATATGGCATGGTCGACAAGTGACCATGGTGACACAAAAATGATCATGTGAGTGAGAATCAATGAAAAAACATTGTTGTGTGTGATATATCCCCCATGTTATATTATTTTTAAATTGTTTTGAGGAGAAAAGTTTGGGATTTGGTTATAAACTGATGGTTATATGGCTGGTTTTTTCTATGTTTTTTAAGTGTGTTTTATTCGGTACTCTTTCTCATGATATGGAAGTGATAATCTTGGCGTGTCTTGAGATGTGATCTTATTGGTGGTTTGGTTTTGGAGTAATGTTTAGTGGGTTTATAAAGATATTTTGGGTTTTTTGTTGTGGCCCTGAATAGAAATTCATTTCTAATATTTCATGTTGATCAACCGATGGATTCTTTCTCATGTTTCAAAAGAAGTATCCACCTCTTCAAATAATGCCTCAACAAGTTTTTTAAAATATAATGATTGTTGGTATTGATTTGATGTCCCTTCATATTATGGTGATCATCTATTTTATAGAGGTTTTGTTCCATAATGTTTAGTGTGTTTTACCATGATCTATTTTCATTCCACTCCTTTTCAGATTATGTTAGAATAGTGGTATCTTTCTATAAGTCTCTGTGGGTATAGGGTGTTTTATT
Source organism: Viscum album (assembly GCA_963277665.1). Lineage (NCBI taxonomy): Eukaryota > Viridiplantae > Streptophyta > Magnoliopsida > Santalales > Viscaceae > Viscum > Viscum album. Next base: position 1,342,888,025 of record OY728132.1, read on the forward strand.
TGTGTTCTTGAGTTTCATGAGATGTTGTGATCCTTAGGTATTTAACCTAAAATAGAAGTTGATTTGAACATTAGAGCTCCAGCCGAGTTTTTGAGTTTCATGAGATGTTGTGATCCTTATCTATTGATCTTAAAATAGCATATGATCTAAACAATAGAGCTCCATCCACAGGCCTCGGTGTGAATCTTTTCACGTGTCCAGAAAATCAAAAGAGGTGTGGGGAGATCGAGTAAACTCATGACTCCACACTTATGGTGAATTAGTTTCTATAATTTTATTATATTTCCCCATCACTGTGAACTTCCTCTTATCACACTTATAATAGTAAACTCACCCACATGTAGTGTTTGTGGATGTGCCTTCTTGGATGTGGGATTCTGATCAATGTACCTATGTGGACCGGCTAAGGGAATCTGGTGCATTCTAGGTATTACCTCTTCATAGGTGGAGAGTTTTGGGTAGTTTACCTATTTCTTTTTTGGGTTAAGTGGTCCAATGATTGGGTCCCCTTCCCTCCCCACCTAGAGTAATGGGGTTTTTGATCTATGGAGAATGTGTTGACCCAGTTCTTGTCCCATCTGTTCGAGAGTGGGTGGTTTTAATGTTCATGTTTTATTCCCCTTAACATGATTTGGTATGTTGTTTTGGTAGTGATTTTGTTGGACTGTATGGTTGAGGCCTAATTCTATCCCATGTTGGATTCTTCTTTTATCATTGGTAGATTTTTGTTAATGGTTGGGAAACCCACCGTGGGTATCGTAGATCTTTTTAAAAAGATTTATCATATGTGTTTTGTATTCTAATGGTGGATAGTCCATTTCAAACTCCCGTATAATCATTGGATTTAGTGAGTGCTTCTCAGTTTGGGTGATAGTTTGGTTCATTAGATGAAGGCCCAATAATCTAGTCTTTTGGCTGATGTAGTGTTTTGATCCATCCATTATTCCTCAGGAATTTGTTGTTATTTTGTGTTTTATTAAAGGAAATAGGCGTAATTCCCATGTTTGGTGAGTGAAATATTCTAGGTTAATATTTTGGATGGTTTTGATATGTAATCCATAAAAATTGACCAATTAGCTGGATTGTGTTATAGATTTTTGGGAATAGAAGTCTTTAATGGTGTGGAGAATTGTCTCACCTAGTTTTTTAAGATTTATTTTTGATCTGGTTTGTTGAAAATTCTAGTCGTCTACTCAGGTTCATAGTGTGATTGGTGTTAATTCTTGTAGTGTTTTCTTTTCCTAATCATTCCATCTTGGTTTCCCCTTTGATTATGGGAAGTTTGGCAGAAAAGATAAAAATTTTGGTCTAAGAAGGCCATGTGTACAGTTGGCACATGGTCATGCAGTGAATTAAGGGAATCCATGTGGTAGGTATAAAACCTACCTCATGGAAAGGGGATGATCATGTGGCCACATAGGGGTGATTGTGTAGTCGACCATGTGGCTTCCACATAGTTTGGCACGTGATTTACCATACTATGCTGCCAAACAATGCGATCCATCCCAGAATTAATTTTTTTTATTTTCCAAGTTTGTCCTCTTAGTATTGTTATCCTATCTGCACCATAATTTCTTTCCACTAGTGTTTTCATAAAATAAAAGTTATCCCAGGTATTCATATGACATTCCCTTTCCTTAAATGGTGTATATCTAAATTAATCTGAAGGGATGACTACTTTCCAAGGTGAGTTTACTTGGATTCTAATATCACACATCCATCTCCTTCTAATTTCTCTTGGGTTTCTCTTCTACCCTATTAATGAATGACTTAGAGTTTTTTTATACCATTCTTTTTTATATGAGTATTGTTTTTTAGTGATGGTCTTCATAGGTTTTTGGTTTATAAACCTTTAATAGTATATATTGGGTGTGCATTTCCATTCCACCATATATTTGATGTAGGATTTCACATTTCACATGTCTTTCTAATTAAGATTCATATTTCTCATTTTATTTTCAACTTCCATAGATTATGAGTATTGTTTTATAGGATTTAAATAACATTATTTGGTGTCCAAATTGGGTTTTCTGCGTTGTTTTGTTAAAAGTACTGTAGTTTTGTTATAAAAGTGCCCACCTAATGTTCTTTTAAATGTTTTGTAATCTTTAAAACCTATTTTTTAAGGTTTATAACCTGGTTTAGATGTTTTTATAAATTTATGGAATAAAAAGTAGTTTTTATATCCTTTTTGTTTTAAATATATTTTTTATTAAATGATGAATGCCTCAGTTTAGGGAAAGTGGCTAGTTGTATTTTTTGTGGTCAATGTGATATAAAATGATTGGTTTGTCTTAATAAAAATATTGGCACCATGAGAATAATTTTTTTTAGTTCCTTATGTGGGTTCTAATGTTCTTTTGGGTTTTATAATGAAATGAGTTTTCTAACAAGGGTGTTTCTGTTAGTGATCCCGATAAATGTCATGTTCGGCATCATAATAAAAATGGATTGGTCTTGAATGTGTAAATAAGAATTTTAATGGTTCAGTGTACATGTTTTAATGATTTTCATGGTGTTTTTAAACCTCTTTATAAATTGTTTAATTAGTTCCTTTCATAAATGTAATTGTTTTTAATAACGCTTAAAGGCCCATTTCTCATTTCCTTATAAAAATGGTTTTTATATGTATTTCATGTTGAATCATTTGTGGTCATTTTATGATTCATGAAATTGTTTTATTAAATGGTAGTGTTGATGGAAAACGAGGTTTGATATGGTATTTATGGGAATTTTTCCATAATGGACCATTTTTAAATTGAATTTATTTAAATAAACCGCGTTATTCTTATTGAAATTGTTATATGAAAATATTAAGTGGTTTATTGATTCGTGACAGAATTGTGAAACATGTTTTTGACCTGTTTGGTGTGGGTATGATTTGTAAAAATGAATTTTAATGTAAAAACTGCATTTTATTGTATATGTAACATCACTAATGTAACAACCCGAACATTTTATTAATATTTGTTTCCTTAATTTTGTGTTTTATTTTATTTTATACTCACCAAAACATTATTCATTAATTAATGAAGTGGGTATAATTAAATGATATTATTTGGTTTTTACTTTTATATGATCATTGGTCAATATGACTGTTGGAAGATAAACTCTTAATGTTACAATTTTTTGTTTATAAATAAAAGTGATCTTGATTAAATAATAGAGATGGAAGTCTCTATGGCCTTATCTAGTACACTTGGTCTACTTGAAGCCCATATAAGGGAACTTTGGAAGGAGGTAGCACCACTGGGCTTTGCTCTAGACCAAGACCAAGCTGAACTTCATAATGTGAAGCTTGAACAGAATCACCAATGGGAGAAGTTCAAGCTGATAGTGGTCACCACTCAGGCAATATTGGTCGAGCCGCCCCAATATTCTATCACCTTAGAGCACCATACACTTAGGTCTTATGATGGTGTTATAAGGGGATATGTAATGAGACCTTAATTACTTTGTGTAATCGTTTGATATAAATAAAATTATTTTTTTTATCTTATGGTGATGTTTGTGAATTTCAAATATCCGGATAAATATCGGATGTATATTATTGATGATTTCTGGGAAAATCGATATTTTAAATTGTTTATGTATACTGTAAATAATTAATACTTTGTAATGATTTTCAAAAAATGTTCTTCAACGGTTGTGTTCAGTATCAAATTTAGAGTCCAATAAGATCAATTTAATTTTTGATGAATAGTAAATTATGAATAGTAATTTTACGCTTATGAATTTTAATGTGACCAAATAGAATAGTAATCTAATTTAAGAATGTATTATTATAAATTAGGCACCTTGATTAGGTAATGTGATTCAAAAAAATATGTAAATAACTGTTTCAAAAATTTTTATTTAAGTATTAGTTTTTTTGGGTGAATAGTGTTATAACATAAAAATTAAATTAAAAATATTTAGAAAATTATTGCCCTAAAATGGAGTTCACTTTTTTAATTTAGAGCATCGATATTAGGTTAAAGTGATTATTTGGGATTTTTCTGAAACAGTTGAATTTTTGGTGAATAGTAAAAATACAGTTTTGAGTGTTGGGTGTTTAATGACATCATTAATCATGTATTAATGATGTTAGATTTCTGGTCGACTAATTAAATAGTGATATATTAAATGAGGTGTCCCAAGTGTCCAATACCGTGGGAAAAACCATGGGCAAGCCTAGGGTTTAGCAAATATCACCGATGAGGTGTCCCTTGGTAATTAATAATTTATTCCCTCACTTCTCCTGAAAATACCAAGACATTCCCTCATCCATTTTATTCAAAAATCATCCTCAACAAATATCTGATCTCTTTACCTCCCAATGAGTCCTCCTAAGGGGCCCTCAATCCTCCCAAGGTCCCGACCTTCAAGATTTTGAAGTTACTTTTCATGGTAAGGGAATATGTCACCCTCTTCTTTTAAGTCATGCCTTCCTTTATGTTGTATCTTCTAGTTTCCATCTCTTCATGTTGAGGTTATGTTATTATATGTTCTCATAACAGTCTGTTACATGTCTAATTTTTTAGATACCCTTTCCTCTCTCATCATCTAGTTTTCTAAATTTTTATGTGACGTTGTTAGGATGCCGAATTTCTAGTAAAAGAAATCTCATCATCTCTTTTCTTTAATGTTTCCTTTACATGTGGTATGTCATTATAATATCCATACCATGTTCTTATTCTATAACCATACTATATTATTAATTATTTATTAGTGGGTTACCCTTGTCCCCTTTCTTTTTAATGTTTTCTAATACCATGTTATATAGCCGTTATGCTGTAGAAATTTCATCTTAAAATTTGTATCTCATTCTCTCAAGAAATTCCCTTATTTTATTTATGTTAAAACCCAGAACTATTTCGTCTTTATGGGTGTTCATAATATATAAAAATGATATATTTTATTCTAGAATTTATATACATATAACCCTCACTCCCCTTCTATGGGTTATAAATGATATAATGATCTTATTTTTATGAACTTTTAAATCGTCTCAATTTTGAAATGAAACCATTTTTTTTATTCTCTATGGGTTATTTATGAAATGTTTAATTATCATCTATGTGACTCACATTAATGTAAATACATATTAAGGGTTCACCCTGATAGAACTCCAATGCATTTGGTAATGATATTAATCTCTAGAGATGACATGTTTCACGATCCCTTGGTAAATAACCTTGGTAAGTTTTTTCACACCTCAAGGAAAAACCTTGGTGATATGTTCATGAATGTCTAAATAAAATGTTGTAGCCACATATTAATGTAATGATTCATTTTTTTTAATAATGATATTCTTATTATTCCCTTACATATTCCATTATGACATTTATCATGTTCTTATTAATATTTCTCAAGATCACAAGTCAACTATTTCACTTATTTTCCTTACTGAGCCTTCTGTTCACCCTTTTTTTGGATGTATGCCTCCATGATATGAGAAGCAGTAATTATACATAGTATTAACCAATTATGAATCCTTACGATTGGTTTATAATAATTTTTTATGTTGTTTTGATGTATTATGTTTCTGATATCCAAGACACAAGACATTAAAGATCCTATGTATGTAAAATGTAATGAAAAGTTTGGTATTAAAATAGCGGGGTGCCATATTTGGTATCAAAGGATAGTCTAGTTATTTATAGAAATTAATATATGAAAATTTTAGGTAGAACCCAATAGAAATGTTTAAATATAGTATGTCTTCTTTTTTATTTTTGTGATTACTGAGTAAGTGGTTTATAGAACAAATTCATCCCTATCTTGATACGAGCAAGTAGAGGCGGCTCGGGCACAGATGTACATAGGGGTAAAACCCGAAAACAATGCTTTGAGATAGACTCCAATGGGAACTGGTGCATGAAAATGGGTCTTGCTGCACTCTTGGTTATGACAATCCCAGGGGATATGTTTGGTTAATCATAAGCTTATTGTGAATGATTTTGATGTAATTTTAGACAAATGTAATTTTTTAAGCATGATGTTTTAAGACATAAAATAATTTATAGTTAAAATATTCATAAGTGAAATAAGCATATCACTAATGTTTGATAATATTAGAAAATGGATGAAAATAGGAGGAACCATTCAAATGGTGACTGCACTGGACCATGCACTGGCGACCCTACGATGGAAGCTGGAATGGAAACATTCATACGAATGATTAACCAACTGGCTCTAGTTATAGGAAATAACCAGAATCAAGCTGAGAGACCGATCTCACCATGAAGGGAAGAAAATTATATTGAATCCTTTATGCTTCAATGACCAACAACCTTTAGTGGATCAACTTCCCCTTGATTACTGAGTAGTGGATCAGCTCCATCAAGAAGATCTTTTCTGTGCCCCTTTGTTCAGAGCAAGAGAAGTTCACCCTGGTTTTCTATCGCTTAGAAAGAGAATGTAATCAGTGGTGGTAACTGATTAAAAACATGATGCAAAGAGTGGTATTTGATTCTATGGAGTTGGAGGTGTTCAGAGGGATCTTTTTCAGCATGTATTTCCCTCGTTCCATGAGAACAAGAACAGAGAATGAGTTTCTCGAGGAGAAGTAGAAGGAGAATGAATCTGTGGGAAGCTACGAGATAAGCTTCACAAGTCTTTCTAGTTACACCTCATGCTTTGTCATGGATCCTATTGTTATGGTTGATAGATTCATTGGTGTACTAAGACCTCACCAGGGGAATATTTTACCCAACCGATACTCTCATAGATACGAGGAGATCGTGCGGAGTGCTATGAAAGTCGAGCTGGTGTTTGGTGAGACGTAGTGGTTTTATAATTCAAATGAGAAGAAGAGATTGATGGAGCCCAGCTTAGGGATGAACTTTAATCAGGGATGAAGAGGGAAGAAGGTTCAACCTCCCACGTGTAATAAATTTGGAAAGAAGTATTTGGCTAACTTCTTGCTTGGGAGAGGAAATTCTACAACTGTCGAAGAGATGACCATATTGCAAGGAATTGTCATAGTGAGGTGAAACCTAAATATTCAAACACTAACAACAAGGGGATGATGTTATAGGACCCACCTGATTCAATGTTATTTAAGTGTGGACAACGTGGGCACGTTTCCAATCACTGTCTAAATCCAAGGGCATTGAATGGGAACCACCATCAGCCTCAACAAAGGCCACGGGAGAAAGGCCGTGCTTTTTCTATCACGACAGCTGAAGTCAAAGCATTGAATGATGTGGCTGTAGGTACACTTTTTGTATTCTCCAATATAGAAAGTACTTTGTTTGATTCTGGTTCTATGAATTCCTTTATTTCCTCCATGTTTGCAAAGAATTTAGAATCAACTCTCAATTTTCTAATAGTAGAGTAATCTATCAAGACTCTCGATGGGATTATCCAATAATCATATGTGTTTAGAAATTGTAAGTATTTACATTAGTGAGAACTATCTTATCAAAAATCTAGTGGTCATTCCCATGATAGAATTTGACATTTTACTAGAGACAGACTGGCTCTCAAAGTATAATTCTATTATTAAATGTATAATAACGGAAATCTTAGTAGTCATGAATGGAGAACCTACAGTTATTTTCCAAGAAGAGATATCTCAATCTGATATTTGTCTAGAATAACCTCATATATGCTTCTTTATGGAGTTTATCAGTGAAAAAGAATAAGTAAATGAGAGTTTGAGGATAGAAAATTTCTCCATTGTCTAGGAATACGTTGACGTATTTCTGGAGGAGTTACCAAGACCACCCCCAGAACTAGAGGTTGATTTCTCCATTGAACTCATACATGGGTATCATCTGATATCAAAGACCCCCTATAGGATGGAAAATGTGGAGCTAGAATAATTAAAGAAATAACTCCATGATCTTTTGGAGAAGGAGTTTATCCAACCAAGTGTGTCTCCTTGGGAGAACTAGTTTCATTTTGAAGAAGAAGGATCGATCAATGCGGCTATGAATTGATTATAGAGAACTGAATGGAATCATAGTGAAGAAAAAATACCCTATTCCAATAATTGATATATAATTTCACCAACTTAGTGGAGCTCAATTATTCTCTAAGATTGATCTTTGATCTGGTTGTCATCAATTGAAGGTGAAAAAAAAGATATTCTAAAAACTAAATTCCGATCAAGATATAGGCATTATGAGTTTGTTGATATTCCCTTTGGGAAAACTAATGCACCAGTTATTTTTATGAACATGATAAATAGTGTCTTTAAGGACTACCTTGATAACTTTATGGTAGTTTTTATTGATGATATTTTGATATATTCCAAAAGTTGTGAGGAGCATGAGGATCATCTAAGGGATATTTTTCAAACATGGTGGAAGGTGAGGATTTTTTTAATGTTCAGTAAATATGAATTCTGGTTACAACATGTTTCTTTATTATTGGGCCTTGTTACCAATGAAGGAATAATAGTAGACCCTATAAAGACAAAAGTTGTAGAGGAGTGGCCACAACCAACAACAATAACTGATATTCATTGTTTCCTTGGATTAGCAAGATATTATAGGAGGATTGTGAATAAAATTTCATGACATTATAATCTATTAACCAAGTTAACTCAAAAAGGGGTCAAGTTCATCTGGAAAAAGGAGTTTTGGGAATGCTTCCAAGAGGTGAAGAAGAGAATGGTTACTGCACCCGTGTTAACTCTTCCCTCAAGTGGATAAGGATTTGTTATTTTTAGCGATGCATCTCAGAAAGGGCATGGGTGAGTCCTAATGCAAAATGGAAATGTCATTTCTAATGCATCTCGACAGTTGAAGACACATGAGAAGAATTATACTATGCATGATCTGGAACAGGTTGTGGTCATTTTTGCTCTAAAGATATAGAGGCAATATCTTTATGGGGAGAAATGTGATATATATACAGACCATCAATGTTTGAATTATATTTTAAAAAAAAATTAATTTAACATGATACAAATGAGATGGTTGGAACTTTTAAAAGACTATGATTGTTCAATTCATTATCATCCTGGAAGAGAAAAAAATTTCGCTGATGCATTAAGTAGGAAACACCAAACTGTTCTTTCCATTATGGAGTTTCAAAGAGATCCACTAATCAATGACCCAGTAATGTTGGACATGGGAATTATAAGGAAAGGGACATCATCAACCTTAACCCAAAAGATTTTTCAACCATCATTTCTAGAGATGATGAAGAATGCTCAGAAAGTAGATCCTTTGTTACAAAAGAAGTCTGAGACTGTGAAGGATGTGAAATTTCATGAGTTTAATACTAATCAAGAAGGTGTACTGAAATTTCGTACAAGACTATGTATTCCATCTATTCTGGGAATAAATAAGGAGTTGATTGATGAAGCTCATATCTCTAATTTATCTATTCATCCTAGGAGCATAAAAATGTATAGGGACCTTCGTGATCATTTTTGGTTGGATAACATTAAAAAGGGAGATTGCTGACTACATTTCAAGGTGCCTAGTATGTCAGCAAGTGGAGGAAGAGAGACAACCTACTAAAGGGGTATTGCAACCACTACCCATACCAGCATGGAAGTGGGATAATATCACTATGGACTTCGTCACTGGTCATCTGAGAACTTCCAAAGGAAACAATGTGATATGGGTTATTGTGGACCGTCTCACCAAGACTGCACATTTTATCAACATTCGAGAAGATTTGTCTCTTGATCAACTTGCCAGGATTTACGTGAAGGCAGAGGTAAGGCTACATGGAGTACCACTTTCTATCATATCTGATCGTGATCTAAGGATCACATAAAATTTCTAGAGAAGTCTTCAACATGCTCTGAGCACTGAATTGAATTTCAGTATGACCTATCACCCCCAAACTTATGGACAATCTGAAAGGACTATATAAAAACTTGAGGACATGCTGAGAACATTCTCAATAGAACATCAAGGACGATGGGATCAACATATCCCATTAGATGAGTTCACATAAAACATTAGTTTCCACTCGAGAATTCAAATGGTTTCCTATGAAGATCTATACGGGAAGCGATGTAGAACTCCTACATGTTGGGATGAAGCTGGTGAGAGAAAGCTTCTTGGGCCTAATCTTGTGCAAGAGATGACAGAAAATGTCCATGCCATCCAACAACACATTAAGGCTTCCCATAATCAAAAGAAGTTATATGCCAACAACCATTGAAGGGACTTATAGTTTGATTTTGGTGAGAATGTCTATTTTCATATTTCACCTTGGAAGAGATTCATGAGTTTTAGAAAGGGAAGCTCAGACCTAGGTACATTGACCCCTATGAAATCCTTGATAGCGTAGGAGTAGTGGCATATCGGCTTGGACGTCCTCCAAATCTTGCACATGTTCATGACTTCTTCCACATATCCCTCTTAAGTAAGTACATACCTAACCCTTCACATGTACTAATCCCAGAGGTGGTTTAATGGGAACATGACCTCTATTATGAGTAGTAGCTGGTGGTGATCTCAGGTCATGGACAGAAGGTTCTATGCAACAAGACTACCCACCTTGTCAAGGTGTTTGGGAGGAACCACACATGCGAATAATCCACATGGGAACTAGAAGAGTTTATGAGGCAGAAGTACCCACACCTTTTCTCTTCAGAGGGTACAAGTAAAAATTTCATGGATGAAATTTCATGAGGGGGATGAATGAAACCACACAATCTTTTTATTAGTATTTATTTCCTAAATTTTGTGTGTTATTTTATTTTATAATCATCAAACTGATTTTATTTAATTAACGATGTGAGTATAATTAGATGAAACTATTTTTTTCGACTGTTAAATGACTATTGGTCAATGGGACAGTTGAAAGATAAACTCTTAAAATTAAAAATTTTTTGTTTATAAATACAAGTGGTCTTGGTTAATTAATACATAAAGAAGTTTTGATGGCCTCATCCAGTAGACTCAGGCCATTTGAGGCCCATCTAACAGAACTTGGGAAGGAGGTCTCACCACTGGGCTTTACTCTGGACCAAGCCCAAGACAAACATCATCATGAAATGCTTGAATGGAATCACCTATGGGAGATGTTCAAGCTGATAGAGGTCACCACTCAGGAAATGTTGGCTGAGCCTCCCCAAGATACTATCACCTTAGCACACCTAACACTTTGGTCATATGGTTGTGTTATAAGGGGACGTGTAACGAGACCTTAGCTACTTTTTGTAATCCATTGATATAAATAAAATTGTTTCTTTCATATTATTGTGATGTTTGTGACATTAAAATGTACAGATAAATATAAGATGTATATTATTGATGAATTTTTTGAAAAAGGGATATTTTAAAATATTTATGTAAACCATAGATAATTAATAATGTGTAATGATTTTCAAAAAATAGTCTTCCACTATTGTTTTCAGACCATAAGAGGTCTCCCAAGTATTCTTAAGTCATTCTCCTTCTTCATATGGTGTATATCTAAATGAATCTGAAGGGTCGGAAGCTTTCCAAAGTGAGTTTTCTTGTCTTCTAGTATCCCACATCCTTCTCCTTCCAATTTCCTTTGGGTTTCTCTTCTACCCTATTCATGAACAACCTAGAGTTATATTATATCATTATTTTTTATATGAGTTTTTTTTTGTTTAGTGATGGTCTTCATATCTTTTGGGATTATAAAACTTCTTAAGCTGATATTGGGTGTGCATTTCAATTCCTTCATGTTTTTAGGTAGGATTTTCCGTTTCACATGACGTTTTATTTAAGATTCATATTTATCACTTTATTTTCAACTTTTATTAATTATGAGTACTGTTTTATAGGATTTAAATATCATTATTTGGTGTCCAAAGTGGGGTTTGTGCCTTGTTTTGTGAAAAGTAGTGTAGTTTTGTTATAAAAGTCCCCACTAAGTGTTCGTTTAAATGTTCTATAATCATTAAAACCTGTTTTTTGAGGTTTATAACATGGTTTAGGAATTTATATAAATTTATGGAATAAAAATTAGTTTTTATAACCTTTTTCGTTTTAAATATATATTTTTATTAAATGTTGAATGCCTCAGTTTTGGGAAAGTGCCCAGTTGGATTTTTTGTGCTCAAGGTGATGTAAAATGATTGGTTTGACTTATTAAAAATATTGGAAACATGAGAATAAATTTTTTCAGTTCCACATGGGGGTTCGAATGTTGTTTTGGGTTTTATAATTTAATGAGTATGCTATCTAGGGTGTTTCAGATAGTGATCTTGATAAATGGAATGTTTACCATCTTTATAAAAATGGATTGGACTTGAATGTGTAACGAGGATTTTTAATGGGTCTATGTAAATGTTTTATTTATTTTCATGGTGTGTTTAATCATCTTTATGAATTTTTTAATTAGTTACCTTGATAAATACAATTGTTTATAAGAATGCTTAAAGGCCCATTTTTTCATTTTTCATATAGAATGGTTTTCATGTGTATTCCATATTGTATTATTTGGGTTAATTTTATGATTCTTGAAAATGTTTTATTAAATGGTGGTGTTGCTGGAAAATGAGGATTGATATGGTAGTTATGGGAATTCGTGTATAATGGACCATTTTTAAATAAAATTTATTTGAAAAGCCTCGTTATTCTTCTTGAAATTATTATATGAAAATTTTAAGTGGTTTATTAACTCATGAAAGAAATGTGAAACTTGTTGGCAGGCTGTTTGGTATGTTTATGATTTGGGGAAATAAATTTTAATATAGAATTAGTATTTTATAATATGTTTAACATTACTGATGTAATGACTCGATCTTTTTATTAATATTTGTTTCCTAAATTTTGTGTGTTATATTATTTTATACTCAACAAAACTATATTCCTTAATTAATGAAGAGAGTATAATTAAATGATACTGTTGGGTTTTGACGGTTATATGACTGTTGGTCAATATGACCATTGGATGCTAAAATATTAATGTTATAATTTTTTTATAAATACAAGTGATCATGATTAATTAATATTGAAATAAGTTTTCATGGCCTCATCCAGAAGATGTAGGACCCCGGGACACCCTGAGATGGGAGGGGTGAATCAGGGTGTCACCTTTTTCTTTTTATAGTTGTGGATATTGATCCCACATTAGTAGGAACTAGTTAAACATGTATGATGGATATGATCAGCAGTGAAACATTCACATGCAAAGAGATGACACAACAGTTATTACATGGTTCACCACTAAGGGCTACGTCCAAGGAGATTACACCGACAAGTTTTCAGTCATACCATATTCTACTATACTTCACTAGCTATGAATTACAATGTTTTGGGCACAATCACTCTGTCCCAGGATCACTGCATTCACAAAAGGTTCAGGGATAGCTCACTGCTTCCCTCAGGTCACTCCCGCTTCAAAGAGAGGAGACCTTCTGTTGATACCTTCGACTAATATAACGACTCGTACTTTTCATACATGGTTAATAATTCAAAAATGAAGCATACTTATTACAAAATATAACAAAACCATGAAATGACTGTATAGGTATAGTGTCTTTAGAAACTGGGAAACATAAACCAGTAGTTCATAAAGCATCTACATTGTCTCCCATTTATTTCGTAATATCTATAGTCCCTTGTTGGCATATCTTAATTAATTCCCTTCTTCCGGACCTGGGGAAAGAAAACATACAAAAGGGTGAGCTCAAATGCTCAGTAAGGGTAAACAAAAGAAATATAAATCATATCAATTTCATAAGAACATAACATTTTAGAAATCTTACCCTGCAAAAGAGATCATAATTTCATAACATGGGATAAATCATGGTAGTGAAATTTAATTCCAATAATCCAAACATAAAACATAAAACTTTGTGTCATACACACATAATCATAGAGAATCATTTCATATTAGTCAATACTCATTTCCAAGACTATCTTAGTGGACAATGTCCATTTCTGAACCGAGTTCACTCCTCATATCAGCCCAGTTTCACTGAACTGGTTTAACCTGCCATTCAATCCATGTCTATCTCATGAGATATAAGATAATTACCCAATGCATTGGAGGTAGATATAGGCCCCACCCATCTCATAATGATACGATTCTTATGATTGCCACAAAATCAGAAAAAAATCATATATCATAGCATAACCCATGGAATAAAAATGGGAATCTTAAACATCGTGATATCATAAAACAATTCATATAAGATAAAGGAATTCATAAAAATATTTCCATCACAACATAATAAAATCAATTTAATAATTGGGATAGAAACATAACCCTATATTATCTAAGATGGAAAATAAATTTGATAAAACACTTGAACTCCATTCTTGAGGAAAATATCCTTTCTACTTCAAAAACATTTTTCCTTTCTTAACATGTCATAAAATTTTCAACTAAAAGAAGTTGATTAAAAATAAACTTGAATACTTATAAACGAAGATTCTTGGAAATAATTTTTTAAAAATCCATTCCTACTGTATAAGTTAAAAAAGCATTATTCTCATACTTTTTTCGGAAAAGTCAAAATGTACATCGTATGAAAAACGACAAAAGTTTCCTTTAATATCATACACTAAAAACTTACCGAAGGGTAAAATTGGATTTGAAAAATTTTAGGAGGATGTAAATAATATTACATATTGTGGAAAACATGGATGTGGATGATAAATATTCCCCAGTAAATTCTGAAGTATAAACAATCTCGGATGAAAATTGAGATTGCGAGATTGTCCCTTACCTTAGGTCCGATTTTCTTCGTAAGTGTCCGAACCTCCAATATAATGATTTACATAATGTCATTGACTTATTACAGAATCATAATTATTGTTATGATATCATATATGGTTATATTATTATCTTCTTATTAGTAATACTTCATTACTACTTGTTATTCGGGTGTTTATTACTTTTTGTTCTTATGCATGTTTTGTCGAATAAATTCTTATTCTTATCTTTAGGATATAGGAAAATCATTTCTATAATTTTATTAGTGTACTATATATTATATTTATTCATTAAATTCATTTATATAATCATTATTAAATGAATATCATGTAGAACGAGTCACATCACATCGTGGAGACGGTATTCCGTACGTACGCACGAGCGACGATATCGTTCCCATGATCGTGTAATTGTATTGGAGTGTATGTATACTATTTTAGAATGAATAACACATTACAATAATCATATATAGTTATTTATTTGCACCATTATACCCATCCAAGTAAGGTGGTGGTGGAAAATACATTACACCACAGCGTGGAGACGGTAATTTGTACGTACGCACGCGCAGTGATTTCATTTTCCGTAGGATGGATAGAGGGTGAAATTGGGTTGTTTCATACTTATACTAACATATCAGTATATGATTGATACTAGTGATATTAACTCATAATGAAACAAATAAATAAGAAGAAGTGGAAGAAGAAATAAATTTGAAAGAATCAGTAACAGACATTACCTCTTCTTTGAAGCGCCTCTTTGGGACCTCCTTCTAGGGCACTGAAAATGGTATTTGAAGAACCCAAAGACCTCTAGGATGTTTCTAGGGAATTGTATAAGATAATTTTTTAGGGGTTGGCCGAGGTTGAAGGCTCAATGTGGTGTGAGGAAGAGAGGGAGGAGGTGCCCTTTTATAAGGGAGGAGAGGGGCACCTTTGGAAATATAAGAAATATTTGTTTATATTAAATCCCATATCCACTTAAAAAAATCCAAAATGACTCATATCAGAATATTATATGACATTGTGTTGTAATTGTGTCATCCAATAAAATTTACACATGTTACGAATTTATTTTAGACATTATAAATTTGATATATCCTTATTTATCAATTTAATTTTATTTGTGGTAATAATATTCTAAATTTTAAATTATTATATATAATATCATATGTGTAGTGAATTTTCCATAATTTGACACTTAATGAAATTTTAGACCATATAAAATTTAATTTATAATTTTTAAATATTTTTGTGATTTTTAAACAATTTTATAATATGTTATTTTCATAAACTACCATAGTGTCCATTTTGACACTATTCATTTATTTTAATTTACATAAAATATATATAGAATATATGTTCGAACTAAAAGAATTAGTAGATTATAAAAATGTCATATGTATCTAGAAAAATAGTGGAGGACATTTAATAGTTCATGTAATATTTATTTTAATATTTTTAAAACATTTTATTTTATATTTTAATTAATAAAATAATTTCAACATCACTATTGTGTCATAATTAATGATAATTATTTAATCCCTAAAAATTCTAAATGAATTCCTATGATGTAGATAATTGTAATAGATTTCTGGATAATATTCATGTACGATGTTTCATTAAGTTTAGCACTAAATTAAAATTATTATACATATAAGATTTAATAAAGTGACATGTTGTCACATTCTTTGGTTTTAATAATAATTAAATTATTTTCATGGAAAAAAGTCCATTAAATGAATATAATCTGACCATTAGGTGATATGGGTCGACCTTTAGTGATCCAATAAGATTTTGGAAGGTGTTAGGGTAAATTTTATAATCTTATATTTACACTTAATTACCTGATTTACCTTGAACTATGGTAATTTGTTTTTACCGTAGTTACTATTCATAATGCCAAAAAATATAAAGTATCATATTAACATAATTTGGACTCATTGATTCGAAATATGGTATCCATTTTTCAATATTCAAAACAAATTAGTTTTAGTAATTAATTTAAAATAAATCCCGTTGTTAAGAAAACAGGTTTTAGAAGTTAATACATTGCCAAAGATTGAAATGTTTTTACCTATGAATTCAATGTGAAATGAATTCTAATGACATAAATTGTATTAAATGGTAAAAATATATTTTATTTATTCTTTAAAACCATTAAATATTATAATTTAACCATATAAATTATCTCAATGAAAAAAAGTTGTTTTTAATTAAAAATTAGCGTATTTTTACTATTTATCAAAATATGAACGTTATTAGAAAAATATCAAAAATTATCCAAATTAAATTTTTATATCCTGATTAAAAAAAAATTTATTTTTTCAAATTGAACTTATAAACATGTCAAAAACTAGATTTACTGTGGGTGCGCCATCAAAAGGCGGCAAAACTACAATTTTTGAAAAATATTTATTTTACCAAAAATATTTATTTTTTCTTATACCATGTTATAGAAAATGTGTAATATGAATAATAATGTCATAAAATTCATAATGTAGTTAATACTATTCATAAAATCTAGTTTATATAATATTATAACAATATATCATTGTTTAGTAAAACCTGGTATTGCTTACAACACAAGCTATCGAGGAGGGTCGTGATTGCGTGTAATGCAAGACAAGTCAGGGTTTTTTTTGTGCAAGACTCCTTTTTTGTTTCTTTATAACATAATCCAACAATTTTTCATTTATACATTGAATATATATATATATATATATACACTCAATGTTGCGTATAATGAATATTATAAAACGAACTTGAAATTGTGTGTAACAAAATCTAAGAATACTGTTGCGTATACTGCAAGTTAATATAGTGTTGCGTATAGCACAAGATAATCCTAGTGTAGCATAAAACACATGACATCAAATGAATTAAAAAGAATACTTATCGTAAAATCTCAGGGTGTTACATTCTACCCCCCTTAAAATGAATTTCGCCCTCGAAATCCGTTGGGGTTATAAATGGTTTGTTACATGAGAATTTTTTTCATAGAAACCCACATCGTAAAAAGGAATGCTAAAACTTAATTTTAAAAGGTGAAGTATGAAACATAACGGTAACCCAAATTAACTCATCACTAGTTTTCCACATAGGATATCATTGGTGAAAATATGGATATGGAGGAAAAATCTAACCATCAAGTTCTGATGAAGAGTGGTAGAGCACAGGGCTATGAAAAATCCAACAATCACAAAGACATAGATTTGTGATGATATAAGGTACCATCTGATTCATCGGATATAAGAGAACTAGGACAAAAAATTTTGTTTTCAATATCATTTCCCTAAAGGTGAAATTTTGGAATTAGAAGAAATACTTACATGATTTTGGTACAATATCACTGTTGTTCGTGCTTTGAACAATTTCCATGTCATCTCTTAAAGAAATGAAGTTGAATTTGTTATTATTGAAGTGTTAACAGATCATGTGATAGAATGATGGGTCATTCCATTTGTTTTAAACAAAAGGTTATCAAAAGTTATCAAATATACATAAGTCCATCTATGGTGAGGTCAATCGTATACGATTCCAAAAATGAACTTATACTTCATATATCATATCGCATAATAAAATAAAACTAGTTTCTACTAACAAGGGACTTCCTGTAGGCCAGTGGTAGGAGATAAAGGCCAGTCGCACTTCGGTTGTGTGTTTGATTCTCACACCCATGTCCGACGCGATGGGCTATCGCCCATCCTGCAGGTTTTCCTTTTTCTAAAACTACATTACTATAACATCCCATCAATAATATCTAAAAAAAGTTATATCCTTAAACAATACTAACTTATGTCCAACATAATCCATTCCAATCTTTAGGCTTATCTAAAATACTTTTGTCCAAGCTCGTAGTATAAAGAAAATGATTACATGAAATGTCATATAACAATCATGTGAATTCCATCATTTATCCCCCATATATCATAAGATATATCTTGTTGGTCAAATTACAAACATGTTAATACCTTAATCATTTATTCTCTTGAAACATGAATTACCATAGAACCTTAGAGAAAACATGAATTCTGTCAAAATTTAACTCTTTCAACATAAAAAATCCCAAATAAAATCTATATACTCAAATCATGATATCACTTTGTCCTTTTATCATCCATGAGCTCATGAATACTATCAAACATATTATTTTCTCTTTATCCCTTTATTATGAGCATATCATCTTCATTCCAAAAATATTTGAATACCCTTTTATGGTTACTAGTACAATTCAACATATACTTTCAAATAATTTAGGAAAAACATTAGTGTAACAATCCTTAGATTATTCTTTATTCCAAAGTACCATAAAAAATTCTTGATAAATATACAATCATTCCACTAACTTCTTAAACCAGTTGTTGAGCTTCATCATTTCTCTCATCTCATATTTCATTTATAGTTTCTTTATCATCATCCACATAAATACTACTCATATGACCATGCTTATTCTCTTCATGAGATTTTCCCTTAGGGAATTAGTTTTCATAATGCCCATACATTCCATATTTAAAACATCTAATCATTGTTGATGTCATAGCAATACCATTATCCTTGTCCATGCTATTAACTGAACATTTTCCATTGCACTTACTCGCTTTGTGTGCTTCTTTTCCACACCCAAAGAATCATCCAGTTCCTTTGAAACATTCTCCATGATGCCTCTTCCCACATGATTTACAAGAGGGAAATTGAACTTTCTTTTTTCTATGATCATCATGAAACTCCATCTATCTCTTATTATCTCAGTCAGGAAACATACCAAAGTTGAGATTATTGATCATATTATGAGATTTCTGATTAGGCATAATAACGATGTTTGGAATTCCAAATCCCTTTTCATTTGGTTTCTCATGAATAATATCATTCCATTGTCCATCATATCCTCCATTATCATAAATCTTCATGTTTCTAGCCATTTTCTAAAACCCAAAAATAATAGTCTTAGAGGGAAAAACCATGCTAGGAAAACAACATAATAAAGCGGGAGTATCCTCAATATCTAAAATCATAGGTCAAATTCTATGATCGTTACCGTAGTTCTAGGACTATATCCTATATTTGTACTTATCCTTAGGGACATCCCTAGACATACCTTAGAAATATCTCTAGGGATCTCACTAGTGTTTTCGTATCCTATTTTCCAAAGGATGACTAAACCTTTCCTCTGATACCAACTATAATGACCCATACTTTGCAAACATTGTTAATAATTCAAAATTGAATCATACTTATTACAAAATATAACAAAACCATGAAATGACTGTATAGGTATAGTGTATTTAGAAACTTGTAAACATAAACAACTGGTTCAAAAAGAATCTACAATGTCTCCCATTTATTTCATCATATCTATAGTCCCTTTTTGGCATATCATACTTAATACCCTTATTCCTGACTTGGGGAAATAAAAAATACAATACGGTGAGCTCAAATGCTCAGTAAGAGTAAACAAAAGAAATATCAATCACATCAAATTCATAAGAACATAACATTTTGGAAATATTACCCTGCAAAAGAGATCATAATTTCATAACATGGGATAAATCATGGTAGTGAAATGTAATCCCAATAATCAAAACATAAAACATGAAACTTTGTGTCATACACACATAATCATAGTGAATCATTTTTTATTAGTCAATACTCATTGCCAAGAATATCTTAGTGGACAATGTCCATTTCTGAACCGAGTTCAGTCCTCATATCAGTCCTGTTTCACTAAACCAGTTTAACCTGCCGTTCAATCCATGTCTATCTCATTAGATATAAGATCATTACCCAATTCATTGGAGGTAGATATAGGCCCCACCCATCTCATAATGATATGATTCTTTTGAGTGCCACAAAATCAAAAAAAAACATACATCATAGCATAACCCATTTAATAAAAATGGGAATCTTAAACATCGTGATATCATAAAACAATTCATATTAGATAAAGGAATTCATAAAAATATTTCCATCAAAACATAATCAAATCAATGTCATAAAAGGTATCTAAAAATAACCCTATATTATCTTAGATGGAAAATAATTTTGATAAAACACTTGAACTCCATTCTTGAGGAAAATATCCTTTCTACTTCAAAAACATTTTTCCATTCTTAACATTTCATAAAATTTTAAACCAAAAGAAGTTGATTAAAAATAAACATGAATACTTATAAAGGATGATTCTTTGAAATAATGTTTTAAAAATCCATTCATTCCGTATATGTTAAAGAAACATTCTTCTTGTACTTTTTTCGGAAAAGCTAAAAAGTACCTCGTACGAAAAATGAAAAAAGATTCCTTTCATATCATTTACTAAAAACTCACGGATGGGTAAAATTGGATTTAAAAAATTATAGGAGGATAAAAATAATATTAATTATTGAGGAAAACATGGATTTGGATGATAAATATTCCCCAGTAAATTATGAAGTATAAACAATCTCGGATGAAAATTGAGATTGCGAGATTGTCCCTTATCTTAGGTCAGATTTGCTTTGTAACTGTCCGAACCTCTTTTATAATGATTTAAATAATGACCTTGACTTATTCCAGAATCATAATTATTGTTATTATATCATATATTTTCATATTATTAGCTTCTTTTTAGTATTACTTCATTAATACTAGTTATTCAGATGTTTATTACTTTTTGTTCTTATGCATGTTTTGTCGAATAAATTCTTATTCTTATCTTTAGGTTATAGATACCACATTTCCAGAATGTTATTATTGTACTATATATCATATTTATTCATTAAATTTATTTATATAATCATTATGCAATGAAGATCATGTACAACGAGTCGCATCACATCGTGGAGACAATATTCCGTACGTACGCACGAGCGATGATATCGTTCCCATGATCGTGTAATTGTATTGGAGTGTATGTATACTATTTCAGAATCAATAAAACATGAAAATAATCATATATAGTTATTTATTTGCACCATTATACCCATCCAAGTATGGTGGTGGTGGAAAATAGATTACACCACAGTGTGGAGACGGTGTTCCGTATATACGCACGTGCTGTGATTTCATTTTCTGTAGGATGGATAGTGGGTGAAATAGGGTTTTTTCATACTTATAATAAAATATCAGTATATGAGTGATACTGATGTTATTACTTCATAATGAAACAACTAAAGAAGAAGACGTGGAAGAAGAAATAAAGTTGAAATAATCGGTAACAGACATTACCTCTTCTTTGAAGTGCCTCTTTGAGACCTCCTTTTAGGGCACTGAAATTGGACTTTGAAGAAGACCAGGACCACTAGGATGTTTCTAGGGAAGTGTATAAGTCAATTCTACAGGGTTTGGCCGAGTTTGAAGGCTCAAAGTGGTGTGAGGAGGATAGGGAGGAGGTTATCTTTTATAAGGGAGGAGAGGGGAACCTTTGAAAATATAAGAAATATTAGTTTATATTAAATCCCCTCCCCACATAAATACATCCAAAATGACTCATATCCGTATATTATATGATATAGGGGTGTAATATTATCAGCCAATAAAATTTAGACATGTTATAAATTTATTTTAAACATTATCAACTTGATTTATCCTTATTTATCAATTTAATTTTATTTTTAGTAAAAATATACGAAATTTTAAATTATTATAAATAATTACATATGTTTTGTGAATATTCCATAATTTGACACTTTAGGACATTTTCTACCATATAAAGTTTAATTTATAATTTTTAAATATTTATGTGATTTATAAACAATTTTATAATATGTTATTTTCATAAACTACAATAGTGTCCATTTTGACACTATTCATTTATTTGAATTTAAATAAAATATATACAGAAGTTATGTTCAAACTAAAAGAATTAATAGATTCATTAAATGTCATATGTATCTAGAAAATTATTGGATCACATTAAATAGTTTATATAATATTTATTTTAATATGTTTAAAACAATTTATTTGATATTTTAATTTATAAAATAATTTCAACATCACTGTTGTGTCATAATTAATGGTAATTATTTAATCCTTAAAAATTCTAAATAAATTCCTATGATGTAGATAATTGTATTATCTTTCTGGAGAAATTTCATGTTCGATCTTTTATTAATTTTATCACTAATGTAAAATTATTATACTTATAATATTTAGGAAAGTGACATGTTGTCACATTCTTTGGTTTTAATAATAATTAAATTATATTCATTGAAAAAAGTCCATTAAATGAATCTAATAAGACCCTTAAGTGATATGGGTCTACTTTTATTCATAAAATAATATGTTTTCAGGTGTTAGGGTAAATTTTATAATCTTATATTTACCCTCAATTACCCGATTTACCTTTAACTATGGTAAATAAAATTTACTGTAGTTACTATTCATAATGCCCAAAAATAAAAAGTACCCTATTAACATAATTTGGACCCACTGATTCCAAATATGGAATCCAGTTTTTCAAAATTCAAAACAAATAAGTTGCTGTAATTAATTTAATATCAATCCCATTGTTAAGAAAACAGGTTTTAGATGTTAAAACATTGCTAAAAATTGAAATATTTTTACCTATGAATACAATGTGAAATTAATGATAATGACATACATTATATTAAATGGTAAAAATATATTATATTTATAATTTAAAACAATTCAATATTATATGTTAACCATATAAATTATCTCAATGAAAAAATATGTTTTTAATTAAAAATTATCGTATTTTTACTCTTCATCAAAATATGGACGTTATCAGAAAAATATCAAAAATTTATCCAAAGTTAATTTTTATATCCTGATTCAAGAGAAGAATTCTATTTTTTCAAATTGAACTCATAAACATGTCAAAAACTATAATCAATGTGGGTGCCCCATCAAAACGCGGCAAAACTGCATTTTTAAAAAAAATACTTATTTTACACGAAAAATTTATTTTGTTCTTATACCATGTTCTAGAAAATGTGTAATATGAATGATAATGTTATAAAATATAAAATTTAGTCAATACTATTCATAATGGATAGTTTATATAATATTATAACCATATATCGTGGTTTAGTGAAACCCCGTATTGTCATACAACACAAGATATAGAGGAAGGTCGCGATTGCGTGTAATGCAAGCCAAGTCAGGGTTGGGTGTTATGCAAGACTCCTTTGTTGATTCTTTATAATATAATCAAACCATTTTTCATTTATACATTGAATATATTTACATATACACTCAATGTTAAGTAGAATGACTATTATAAAATGAACTTGAAATTGTGTGTAGCACAATCTAAGAATGGTGTTGCATATACTAAAAGTTAATATAGTGTTGCGTATAGCACAAGATAATCTTGATGTAGCATAAAACACACGACATCAAATGAATTAAACATAATACTTATCAAAAAATCTCGGGGTGTTACAACAAATTCTTGTTTTCCTCTTGGGATCTTTAAGAGAGGGCGGTTGTTGGTTTATTGGACAGCCACCACATCATGATCCGATTTGAATCGGAGGAAGACCTTATCACAGCCTGGTCGTCGACCCCTCACAAATGCAAAGGTATTCATTTATTCCTCTTGCTCTGGTCATTCGACTTTCATATGGATTGTCATCCTCCCTCGGCGGTGGTTTTGGTAAGATTTCCTAACCTTCCATTACCTTTTCAGAATCCTTCTATTATCAGATTGTTGGGTAACCTCGTCAGGAGGTTTTTATGCGTGAATAGACGAACGGAGGAAGTGTGTCACCCAGTTAATCACTGGGTCTGTGATGAAGTTGATTCCTCACAGATTCCATTTTATTATGTTTTGATTACCATTGGAGAGGAATATAAATGCAAGAAAAGGGTTATTTTTTAAAATTGGGTAGAATTTTGTTCGTCATGTAACCCTCTAGGTCATTCTATGGGGGTTTGCTGAAGGATACCTTCAACATAGGTATCGAAAAGGAGGGAGCATGGTTCAAAAGATAATTAACCTGCAATTGTCAGGGGGGGCACTATTCCAGTTCAGAGGGAGCATGATCCGGATAGTTGAGGAGGGACTCAGCCGCTGTGTTTGTTGGAGCAGGAGGCTTTGGAGGGAGTTTGTAAAGAGCCTGAAGCTTGTGCTCTTGGTCCTGTAGCGATGGAAGCATTGGTTATCAACCCAATAGTGTTTAATGTTTTTAGAAGGATGAGGCAAGATTTGGGGGGGCCTTCCATGCAGTGTTCATTGAAGCAGGAAAATAATTCTCGTGAGGATAGGAAGAAAGAACTTCAAACGAATAGAATAGTAAAGGAGAATGTTCAACTGGCTGAAGGAGAAGGGGTTGTGACTGCTATGGTGGTGACCAGTTCAGTCAAGAACTTTGAAGATAGAGGTCCTGCTCTACCGGTGAGACCTCTAATGCAGTTGTGTAACAGGTTTGACAGTCTCTCAAAAGATGGTTTGGCCGCTGATCATGTTGAAGTCCTCTCCAGAGGTGTGGATGAGGGTGAACAGGAGAATAAAATGTATGAAGGAGTGGTCGCAAGTATAACTACTTTCTAGTGGAAGAGCTTCCCATCCGGGACATTGGGAACTTTAAAGACAAAGAATAGGTAACTAAGACAGTGGGAGAGGGTGAGGGGAAGGATTCTCCTAAAGACAATGGAGATGTGGTTAGGTGTCTTTCAGTGATTGAATGCAATACACCTTGTACGAGGAAGGGAAATAACAAGGGGTTCAAGGAACCTATGTCAGAGATTCATATTGGAAAAAGGGGGTATTCATCCAGGGGTGATAAAGAAAATATGAGTGAATTTGGTACTCGATCCTTTAATGATATATTTTAAGGGGGAAATGAAGATGAATGAAGATGTTGGAACATTGTCGGCCTTTCCAAGAAGAGAAACAAGGAAGGATTACTCTTATCTGCCATGCCCGGAGATTACCGAATCTTCTTCTAAGCGTGATCGCGCGGTGATTTTGGATTTCAAAAAAGACAGCATATCCATACTACCGTGCTAGGAGGAGCGCTCTCTGGATTAGATGAGGAGTCGGGTCCATGGTGACAATATATAGAGGTAATATAAACCAGCTTCTGAATAGAAATCAGCCACTGCGGAGGAGGACTCATGTGTCAGGTGTGGTGATGAGTATGGTTATTATAATTATTATTATTTTTTCTGGTTGTTCTTGTTGTTTTTTTGGTGATCATTGCTGCTAGTTGTGTCAGTTGTGTTCTTGCGCGGTTATGTTCCATGGTTTCTCACATTCCCTAAAAGTGATTGGAAATAAAAAATTAAGTTTCAGTCAGTAAACACCAGTCATGTGTCTGTGGTACCACTACTCTTCATAAACCCAAATTGTTCACTGTTCTTCCATCATCGCAAATTAATACATCACCTTTTGCACTGAAGGTATCATGAAATCTTCCAGTTTTCATGTAGCTCCACAAGAAATGGCATACTCCAACAGCACATGGCTCTCTTCTCCAAGCCCGGTGTGCAAGTCACAATACAGCACAGAAGTCTTCGGTGTTCATGTCCAAACTGGCGCACAAGTATCACCAAACAACCTATGTGACTCATACTCCCTAAACTTCAATCCTATGCGACTCACTTCCATTATCTCCCAAATAGCCTTGGGCGTGCAGCCAACAACTGGTGTGTAGCTTATACTTGTGCGACCACACACCACTTGTACGACCACCACACGTACACGACGAGAGATATGATTTTATTCTATGTGTTGAGTTCATATAGAATGAGGAGGGGATGGACATGTATTTATTGGAATTTTGATAGTCTGCACGACGGTGCACAACTCTCTCCTCGATGCGCAGGTCCAACCCCCCAAGCCTCTGTCACGCAACTCACTTGCGTGATCACACCAATACTTGCATGACCTTCTTGCCTTTGCCATATTTTGATGTTCTGATCTTGAAAAACACATGCCGTGCAAGTATGAAATCCTCATAGGAACCAGCGCACAAGTACATTCTTGGTGCGCAAGTCACTTGCGCGACCCACTCAATACTTGTGCGGCTCTTATCCCTTTGCCATTTTTTCATGTTCTAATCTTAGAAAAACTCTAGTCGCACAAGCTCCATCTCCTTTAAGTACACAGATCACAAGTCTCTTTTCCAAAATCAATTTTCTCCATTTTTCGATTTTCATCCACAAAAATTTGGCAAACACTTGAAAACGGCGCTACCTTGTATCTACTCTTTTTGTTCCGCCTCCAGATCACCCATTCCCTTTGTCGACATTCTTGAATCAAGGGTGAATCGTTAACCACAACTCTTGATCTTGACATCTCATCATGAAAACCCTTTTGTCAACAAATTTTTTTTGTCATTGTCTTATTTTTCAACAAGAACAATCACCTCAATACTTCTTCAACAACTCTTTTTCTTTCATCACAAACACCACTACATATTTTCTGTTATTTTCCTTCTTCAGCCACTCTTCTTCTTTCATCACAAACTCCACTATCGTGATATATATATCCTTTGTTTTAAGTGAATAGCCATCATAGAATTCCAATCCTTTGCACATTGTCTTCTTCTTCAACCGTCATGGCCATCTCAGAATTCCAATCTCCTCTGCACATTGTCTTCTTCTTCAACCATCATTCTCTAATTCATGCTGATCATATGATTCTATTCTTCAAGAAGTCTCTTGCATGGATCTCATTCAATCATGAATAATTGCATGGTCTTCATCAACAACCATGTCTTCTTCTTCATCCGTAGATGGATTATTCCCCACCATTCATCACTGTTGTAAACAATGTGTCACCTTTGACACATGTTCTTTGAACTTATGATCAGTAAAATAATCATATGATTTTCTATTTCTCCATTTCATTGGAATACTTCTTGATCTCCTTCATTTTGATCTTCATTGACATCTATTGACAACAAATAAAACCTTATACACAAAGTGGTCCCAACAATCTCTTCCTTTGTATTTTTTTGTCAATACCTTACATATCTTCTAAATTGAGTTCGTCAATGTAAAAATGAGAATATTCTCTTCAATCATCTATTCTTTTAAAACATTCATTTCAATTTCTCTCCCCTTATTGAAATGAAATACAAAGCTCATGGTAGGGGGTATCAATCTATATATAATCAATGTTTCATTAATCATTTCACTATAAGTTAACTTGAGAAATGCTCGATGTAGAAAACAAGAGGATTTGATTTAGACAACATGGTTGTCCATTATTCATAGATCATGATACCACATGAGATGAGAACTCAATAATTATATCGTCAAGGGTTAAAAACTTTCATTTCACGCTAAAGAAATGAAATGTGATATTGAATAATCAATCTGATACTCCTACACACACACAGCAAACAGATCAAAAACATTCAAGTGAAATTGGAGGGATAAGTGGCCTTGGGTCACTTCAATTCTTCTTATATCACTGATCAATTCAGTTCCTCCCCCTTTGTAGAATGGTATTTGTCTCTGAGTAACCAAGGGTTAGAGATTGAGAAATGACATGCCTTCCCTTGTGAAATGTTCTTCATGAAATTTACAGAGTAATTTTCATTTAACACCAGCCAGAGTTGATACTGATTGAAAAAATTATTTTGTAATCTTCTTCATTTGTTTCCTCCCCCTCAAGGGAAAAACTCCTCATCACCTTCATCTAGAGTGATCCTTCATCATCATAATCTCTGAATATAAATTAAAGAATCTTACAAAGATGGAAACATCTTCAACAAAGATATCAAGAGTTGACAGTATTCACTACTTCTCAGGTTCTCCCCCTAAGAGTATGCTTCACCATCAATTCCCTGCATTATTAGCACAAATAAAATACACAAATGATTAAGGGAATCAGGTGGTTTCTCTTTGATTCATCAATATGAGCTTCATGGTTGAGGTTTTTTTCTCAACCATGTTTCTCTGTTCACTCCAGTCTGCATGCATGTACGTTTGAAGATATGTTCGGATATGCGTTGAAGTGGCATGGCTCTCTTCTAATTCTCTTCTGCATTCTATAAAGAATTGTTCTTCTTAACAGCCATCAATAATGATACATTTTTCCTCCTATTAATGACTACTTCTTGATCTATTATTATGGTTAGACAACCTTTTACGATATGACCAGATCTCATACATCTCTCACATAGAACTTCTTTGACACATGTGTTTCTCTTGGTTTGCAATTTCTCATGCCCTTTATCTTCGTCCCGTGAAAGTTTTTCTTTTCCTTTGTCACCAGCCTTGGCCTTTTCATCTTGAAATTCTTGCATCCTTTTTAGATCTTCTGGCTAGTGACCATTATGTCATTTGGAACTTTTGTAGCTTGTTTGGATCTTTCACATGGGTTCATCTTATTTTCATCCAACTAAGTTTTTTTTATGGATGAACCATCAATTCCAAGGATCTAAAATCATGGTTCATCTCAGCTTCCCTACTTGAGATCTTCTTGGGAAAATGTGTGTTCACAATATTCTTCTAACTTATTCCCATGGTAGCTTCTTCATACATAGACGGCATCATAGGTTTTCTTTTCTTATCAATAGTGAAATAACGATGAGTTGGGCATGTTCCCACCTTGTGACCACTTCCGTTGCAAACATCACTGATGTTATCAAGAATTCAAAATCGGTTTGCTATAAATAGATGCTTCTGTACCTGCAGATGTTTCTTCCCTCTGAGACAAGAATTCTTTATGTTTTTCATTTAAGGGATTTTACGAATAATCTAGTGCACAATGCCCAAATATGTTGCAGCACCAACATTGACCCACAAATCTTTTCTTCTTTATATCTTCTATATGAGGTTATAGGGCCTTTTTTAAATTTTGTGCTTTATTTGAGGTACCAACTTCCTCATTTTTCTTCCCATACAACCTATCCATGGTGTTAGGTTTCTTATCTTCCTATTTCCTCACCCATACTTGTTTAGAATTTATCTTCCAACCTTTCATTTTTGAAGGAACATATTTCGAAAAAATAGTAAAGGTTCGTATGGACGGTACCTTCACATTCATAGCTTCTTGTGATAGATCAATGAGTGAAGTCATGATATTGTTATCACATATTGGAGGTCTATTGAATGTATAATCCTCTAGTGAGCATTGAGAACCAGCATCAATTGATTCTTGAGATGAATAATCAAGTGTTTTCATAATCATTTTGTCACATGTTGGAGGTATTTTAGCTTCAAAATCCTCCAATTAACATTGAGTACAAGATTAACATGTTTCCTTCTTTTTTGAATTCTAAACATGTGTCTTCTCAATATTTATCAATTGGGCTTCCAATTTTACACATTCAATATTGAGGATGATCTTCTGATCTTCAATCATGATCATCTTTTCTTCACAATTCTTTTTCAATCTTTCAACCTCGTCTTCATGAATCGTAACTTTGTTTTGTAACAAAGAGTCATGTTCCTTGAGCCTCTTGGAAGTTTCTTCCAAACAAAAATTCTTGACTTCAGTGCACTTATTCTGCCCAGATTAAAGCACATGGATCTTTTCTTTTATGGCCTTATTGAACCTCACTTTTTCTTCAAATACTTTAATCTGTTTAGTGAACTTCAAGCATTCAAGAATTTTTCCATCCAAACCATTTTCCAAATTCTCATCTTCTCTTTCCAATCGGTTGATATCAACCTACATGCATTGAAATATTCTAAAAACAGCAACAACTCTTTATTCCAGAATATCATAAAGTTAACTGATTAATTTCTCCTAATTACATGAGATAGAAAGGTCCTCCTTTACTATGGTAGGAACCTGGGCCACCTTCACGATACATTTAAAGCCAAATATTTCTTCATTAGTGGAAGGGCATGGAGAACAAGACACAATATCTTATTTGGATTTTAGGTACTTCTTAAAATTCTTCTTCTCTTTGTTTTTCTTATTAGGCATGGTCTTGTTGGATGTAGGCTTCTGCTCATAAATGACTGATACATTATCAAGACTTCTCTTCATTGTTGACATTAGGAAAAAAACTCATATCCTCTTCTGAATAGAATTACTATATAGTATCCAACATGTGTGAACCTAGCTCAAATGCCACTTGTAGGACCCCAGGACACCCTGAGAGGGGAGGGGTGAATCAGGGTGTCAACTATTTCTTTTTAATGTTGTGGGTCTTGTTCCCATGTTGGTAGGAACTAGTTAAACCTGTATGATGGATATGATCAGCAATGAAACATTCTAATGCAAAGAGATGAAACAGATATTTTTACTTGGTTCACAACTAAGGGCTACGTCCAAGGAGCATATGCTGACACGTTTCTAGCCATACCATATTCCACTATACTTCACTAGGTATGGATTACAAAGGTTTGGTAATAGTCACTCTATCCCAGGCTCACTGCCTTTACAAAAGGATTAGGGATTGATCACTGCTTCCCTTGGGTCACTCCCGTTGACTCCCCCTGGCTCACTACCATTGGTGAAGTCCCACTCAGTTAATAAACGTGAAGGTATCTTCAATATATTTCCATTGATGTCTTTGTTACCGGTTCAGCATGAGACAACGCCTGCATTAGAGTTTTGAGTTGATTCTATTTTGTATTCGATCTTCTTCTTTAGTGCAATAAATTAATGCACTAAATCTTCTTCTTCTCTTCCTCTGATTCCTAATACTGACACCTGAGTGTATTGATATATTCCCCTCTTTCTGTGTAGATCTGAATTTAGTTGCATCAATCGTTCTTGTTCTCTTCTCAATGCACAATGAGGGTGTTAAACACAAGTCATGTGTATGTGGTACCACTTCTCTTCATAAACCCAAAATGTTCACTGTTATTCCATATTCACAAATGAATACTTCACCTGTTGTACTGAAGGTATCAAGCAATATTCCAGTTTTCATGTAGCTCCAAAAGAACGAGCATACTCCAACATCACCTGGATCTCTTCTCCAAGCCCGGCACGTAAGTCACAATACGGCGCTCAAGTTCAAACTTGCACGCAAGTATCACCAAACCACCTGCTCGACTCCTACTCCTTCAACTTAAGACCTGTGCGACTCACATCCTTTCTCTCCCAAATGGCCTTGGGCGCATAGCCAATAACCGGCGCACAACTTCTACTTGTCCGACCACACACCACTTGTGAGACCACCACACCTACGTGAAGAGATATCTTATCTGATTATAAGTGTTGAGATCATATAGAATGTGTAGGGGTCGACCTCTATTTATAGTCATTTTGACAATCTGCGCAACAGCGCACAAGTCTCCCCTTGGCACGCAGGTCCAACAGCCCAAGCCTCTGTCGCACAACTCACTTGTGTGATCACACCAATACTTGTGTGACCTTATTTCCTTTGCCATATTTCGATGTTTTGATCTTGAAAAACACATGCCACGCAAGTATCCAATCCTCATAGGCACTGGGGCGCAAGTCCCTTCTCGGCGCGCAGGTCACTTGCGTGACCCACTCAATTCTTGTGCGGCTCTTATCCCTTTCCAATTTTTCCATGTTCTGATCTTGAAAAACACTAGGCACGCACATTCCTTCTCTATTAAGTACAGGGCGCGCAAGTCTCTTGACCAAAATCACTTTTCTCAATTTGTCGATTTTCAGCCCAAAATATTTGGTAAACACATGAAAACGACGCCACCTTGTATCTTATCTTTTTATTCCGCCTCCAGATCATCCATTCCATTTGTCGACATTCTTGAATCAAGGATGGATCATTAACCACAGATCTTGATCTTTACATGCCATCATGAAAACCATTTTTTCAACAAATTTGTATGTCATTGTTTGCTTTTTCAACAAGTACAATCACCTCAATCATTCTTCAACAACTCTTCTTCTTTCATCACAAAGACCACTACGTCTTTTCTATTATTTTCCTTCTTTAGCAACTCTTCTTCTTTCACCACAGACTCCACTATCGTGATATATATATCCTTTGATTTAAGTGCATATCCATCTCAAAATTCCAATACTTTGGACATTGTCTTCTTATTCAACCATCATGGCCATCTCAGAATTCCAATCTCCTCTGCACATTGTTTTCTTCTTTAACCATCATTTTCTACTTCCTGCAGATCATATGATTCTATTCTTCAAGAAGTATCTTGCATGGATCTCATGCAATCTTAAAGAATTGCATGGTCTTCATCAACCATCGTCTCTTCTTCTTCATCCGCATATGGATTATGCCTCACCGTTCTTCACTATTGTAAACAATGTGTCACCTCTGAAACATGTTCTTTGAACTTATGATCAGCACACCAATCATCTGAATTTCCATTCCTCCATTTCATTGGAGTACATCTTGATCTCCATCATTGTGATCATCATTGAAAACTATTAACAACAAATAAAACCTTATACACAAAGTGGTACCAACAGAATTCTCGGTCCATTTGAAGCCCTTCTGATATTACTTGGGAAGGAGGTATCACCACTGGGCTTTTCTCTAGACCATGCCCAAGCCGAACATAATCATGTGAAGCTTGAACGGAATCACCTATGGGAGATGTTCAAGCTGATAGAGGTCGCCACTCGGGCAATGATGGCCGACCCACCCCAAGTTTCTATCACCTTAGCACACCTTACACTTAGGTCCTATGCTTGTGTTATAAGGGAATATGTAACGAGACCTTAACTGCTTTGTGTAGTCCTTTGATGAAAATTAATTTTTTTTCATCTTATGGTGATGTTTTTGAGTTTCAAATATCTGGATAAATATAGGATGTATATTATTGACGAATTTTAGGAAAACGATATATTTTAAAATATTTTTGTAAACCTTAAATAACGAATAATGTGTAGTGATTTTCAAAAAATGGTCTTCTATAGTTGTGTTCAGTAAGAAATTTAGATTCTAATAAGATCGACATATTTTTTGGTGAATAGTAAATTATGAATATTAATTTTTCACTTATGAATTCTAATGTGACCAAATAAAATATTAGTCTCACTTAAGAAAGTATTATTATATTTTAGATACCTTTATTAGGTATTGTGATTCAATAAAATATATAAATAACTATTTTAGAAATTATAAGTTAAGTATTAGTTTTTTTCGAGTGAATAATGATTTTATAAAAAAATTAAATTAAAAATATTTTGGAAATTGTTTTCATAAAATGGAGTTCTTTTTGGAATTCGGAGCATCGATATTAGGTTAAGGTGATTTTTTTGGATTTTTCTGAAAAAGTCGAATTTCAGTGAATAGTAAAAATGAAGTTTTGAGTTTCGAGTGTTTAGTGATATAACTCTTGATTTATTAATGACGTATGATTTCTGGTTGACTTATTAATAGTTATATTTTCTATGAGGTGTCCCAAGTGTCCAATACCATGGAAATATACTTTGGAAAACCCCAGGGATTTGCCAATACCACTGATCAGGTGTCCCTTGGAAATTAATAATTTATTCACTCACTTCTCTTATAATTACCAAGCCATTCCCTCATCCATTTCATTCCAAAATCCTCCAAAATAAAGATCTGGTCTCTTTACCATCCAATAACTCCTCCCAAGTTTCCCTCAAGCCTCCCAAGGTCCCGACCATCAAGAATTCGAAGTTACTTTTCAAGGTAAGGGAATCTTTCACCCTCCTCTTTTAAGTCATGACATCATTAATGTTGTGTCTTCTAGTTTACATATCATAATGTTAAGGGGATGTTCTTATTTGTTCTAATAACTTTCCATTTCATGTCTAATTGTTGAGAAACCCTTTCCACTCTCATTAACATGTTTTCTAAATAGTTAAGTGATGTCGTTAAGCTAAAAGAGTTCACATCTTCTCTTTTCTATCATGTTTCCTTTTTATGTTTTATGTCATTACAATATTCACACCATGACCTTATTATGTAACCATACTGTATTATTAATTATTTTTGAGTGGGTGACCCTTGTCCCTTATCTTTTTAATGTTTTCTAAAACCTTTTTATATAGCCTTTATTCTGCTGAAATTTCATTTCAAAATTTCTATCTCTTTCTCTCAAGAAATTCTATTGTTTTAATTTTGTGAATACCCAGACCTATTACATTTCTATGGGTGTTCATAAATATAAAAAAATTAGTATATTTGATTCTTGAATTGACATACATATAACCCTCACTCTCTTTCCATGGGTTATAAATGATATAATGATCTAATTTTTAAGAACATTTAAAACGTCACGATTTAGAAATGAAACCCTTTTCTTTTAATCTCTATTGGTTATTTATGAAATGTTTTATTATGATCTATGTGCATCACATGAAATTAAATGAATATTGAGGGTGCACCCTTATAGTGCTCTAATGCATTGGGTAATAAAATTAATATCTAGAGATGACAAGTATCACGATACCATGGTGAATAACCTTGGTAATTTTTATGACATCTCAGGGATAATCCTTAGTGAGATGTTTATGAATGTACCTATGAAATGTTGTAGCCACATATTCACGTTATGATTCTTGTTTTTTTTTGTTATGAGGTTCCTATTATTCCATTTCTCATGCCTTAATTCCTTTTATCATGGTCTTATTAATATTTCTCAAGATCCCATGTCAACTATTTCACTTGTGTTCCTTTTTAAGCCTTCTGCTCAGCCTTTTTTTGATGTATGTCTCAAGGATATGAGATTAAGTAATTGTACATAGGATTAAACTATGATGATGACTTATGAGGGATTTTGAATAAGGTTTTATGTTTTTTTCATGTATTATGTTCTTGATTTCCAAGACACTAGACTTTATATATCCTATGTATGTAAAATGAAATTAAAATTTATTTATTAAAAAGGCAGGATTCCATAATTGAGCACAAAGAAGGACACCCAAGTATCATGGTGGGAAGACATGTACTAGTATTCTAGTGTTCTAGAGTGGTTTCTTCCCTATTTCACAAAGCATGTTTGATGATGAAAACCCCAAAAAACATTGATCATGATGTTGGGAACCACCAGGTTATTGATATAGTTCCCTCTTAGTGGCTCTTTCATGGGAATGGAAATTTTTTATGGTTACTTTTACACCAAGATATGTGGTACTTGGGGCACACAAATAACTTGTGCCTTGGGTTGTCCCAATAAATAGTGCGGGTTGGGTATTTTGTACTCACCATGTGGATATGATGTGTTTGGTTAGTAAGCTCATAAATGTGTTTGTTTTATTAAAAAAATTGCGCTATTTAAATTATCCCTCTTGAAAAATATTTTCATTTTGAAGTTTCATCTCATTGAAACTAGTTACAAGAATTTATTCTTTATGAAATATTGAAAAAAATTTAATTTATAATGTTTATAGCACGAACGCTTGTTTAGAAACCATGTTTTTTTATATTTTATTTAAAAATTCTAATGGATGTTTCATTTATTTTAAAAGAAGTGCATTGGAAAAAGTATATCAGGGTAACCTACTAAGTTTGAATACTCACACCTATAGTGTATTTATGTTTTTAGACCTTTATAATGTTTCATCTTTAGTTTGATCACCTTTGTTAATATGTGATAATTGAACTGGATAGAGTGTAGTAGGGTCGCATGGATTTAGTTGGTTGTCAGGTTTGGATGGATGAGTTGTTTTTTTAAGTATTACTTTTAGTTTAATGTTAAAAAACATGATGAGTTTAACTTATATATAAATTTTTTTTCAGTTCTCTTTATCTTTCCACTGTTTGTTTAATTATATACAAGTTGGTTAAATTTTTCCCTTTTCACAATAATGGTTCCCTCGGTGCATGTCTCCATCCTAGGATGATTAGAAATGACTATCAGGACTTATCATGGAGAGGTTTGGGTGACCGGTTTAGGGTTGAATTTGGATAGTATGTGAAAAAAACTCATAAAGAAGAAGTCATTGACTATAAACCAGTTGATAATTAATGAAAAAAAGTTTATGAGTTCATATATTTTTTATTATAAATATGATAAGATGAAAATTTATGTATAATGAAATGTTATCATAGATGTGATTTTACTATGGAGCCATTGTAAATTTGGAGTACATTTTCCAAGGGTCCAAGAAGATGAAGACAATGATGATGAAAATAGAATGTGATGAATACCTAGGATGGTGAAGACATAAAGATAAATTTTCTATGAAAAATGGATCAGATGTCATAGAGATATAAAAATATTAACATGTTTCTACATATGAGGAAGATGATTATAGTAATGTGGCAGCTTAATGATCTAGTGATTATTATAGTCACAATGTTATAATTTAAAGGAAATATGATAAAAAAAATTACCACTAATGAATGTAGATACTATGAAGAAGATAATGAAACAACATAGATATTGTTAAATATTATAAGTTACGTTCATTAATGTATTTCAGATATCTATAAACCTTATCCAGTTAACTGAAAGCTGAAAAATGATGATTGTTAAAAATAACCAAAGAACAAAAAATGATGTAAAATCTATATTTCTAAAAGAGTTTGGTGATTTAAAAATGTTACATGATTTTGAAAATGATAATAATTACAAGCATTATGAAAAGTAAAATTTTAATGTGAAATAATTTCATCTTGTTATGTAGAAAAATGTTTAAACATTATTAATAATATCAAAAACCCAAAACTATATTATACTACTTTGATAATGTTAAATGATAAATTTACCATGTAAGGATCATCAAATACCATCCACATAGTATAATAAAACATTTAAAATTGATAATAAAAAGAATCAAGTAATGAGAACTATATATGTGATGAAAATGTAGTATTAAAATTATTAATTTTTGTAAACTCCCAGAAATTTCTATATAATTTTTTTTAAAATTATTTGGTATTATTTCAAGGTCGCAAAATCTTACGGCACACAATTTAGAGTCCTAGAGTACCCAAAATGATCCACCAAAAATTTGTTAAGCTTTAATTAGCATGTGTGAGCTGTTTTGCTGAAAAATATGAATAACTCTTAAACCATTTCCCAGATCTTAAATATAAGGTCATTGTTGTGTTCATGATGGTGTGTTTATCCTAGGAATGACTTTTGTTTAGTCGGCATAGGCATCATTTGAGAAAATCCTAAAATCATGTAACTATGAATAAAATAATTAAAAAAATGTTTTCTTATTTATTAAATGCTTATAACTTGTCAACGGTGACTCAGATTAAAAATCTGAGACCACTGCAAAGCTTGTGAGAATATTCTTTTATTAGGAAGATGCTATCATTGGTCGGTGTGGGCCAACTACGGAAATTAGTTTTTGGTCGTAAATAAATTAATTAAGTAATAAATATTTTAGTTTTAAAATTCACAACATCTAAATGGTAACATGGATTTGAACTTTAAGAGTACCATTGAGCTTATTGAGACATGTTTTTGTAAGGAAGAGTCCATCCTTCACTGATGCTGGTTGAGGGTGTATATTAATAAATAATTGAACATTTTTGAAGGTACGTTCAGCAAACCCTTCGGGCGGCATTTTTTCTAAATTTTGAACTGATGATTGGATTAAAAATCAGAGGGCACCATTGAATCCACAGTACCAGGATTTTCTTCAGGGAGGCTTTACTTCAACCGTAGTAGGTTGAGGGAAAATGTAATATTTTAGAAATTTTTATAGAATAATAAAATAACATAGTAATTTTATTTCCCTCAATTATATTCTTCCTACAGACAAGTGTTAGTGGCGGGACCAATGTCATGTTAAGACATCAAATGGATTGACTCCTCAAATTCTATTTAACATAACCATTGGAATTAGTGAGGTTTGATGTGAGTCTATTTTTACATAGTTTTTCCACAACATTTATTTAATTTTTAACAATTTAATTAATTATTTATACACTTTAAATAAAATAATGGCACTTTTGTATTTATATCACTAAATATGTTAAATAATCAATTTTTATAATTAAATATTAGCATTTAGTCTATTTATTTAGTCATTCTAATTATTCTAATTTTATTAAATTACTTTTTATTTTAATAATAATAATCTGGTTGAGTTTTTAATAAGTTGAAATTTTCATTAATTAATAAATTGTTAATTTTTATTTTCTTCAATCTAATTTAATTTTTAATTTAAAAAATTACACTTGAAATTAGATGTATTAAAATAAATTGACTCTATTATATTAATTTGTTTGATTATTCTACAAAAATAAATAAAGTTAATGGAATTATGCTCATTATTAAAAAAATAATGTGTTTTTAGGTTTCATTTTTCCTTTTAATTAATTAAAATAGTTGTTCTAAATATTTAGTTAATTTAAATTATTTTATATTCATGTTAGTAGTTAATTATTTCTTAGTGTTTCTCATTTATTT
The DNA here is from genome assembly GCA_963277665.1 of Viscum album. Lineage (NCBI taxonomy): Eukaryota > Viridiplantae > Streptophyta > Magnoliopsida > Santalales > Viscaceae > Viscum > Viscum album. Next base: position 1,342,926,784 of record OY728132.1, read on the forward strand.
AGGCATATATTTAAATAATTTTAATTTTTAAATTTTTAGTTAACAATTAAGTCACTATTATTTTTAATTTGTTAAATAATTTAGTTTGTTTGTATTTATAGTTAATTATTTAGTTTTAAACAATTTATTTAATTTATCTTCTGTGTTAATTAGTTAATGTTTTATCATTTTATTATTTGATTTAAATTATTATATTTTGTTAGCATCACATTTTGTTCTATCGGTGATTCGATGAACCGATATAATGACTCACCGATGTCAAAAATCATGGATGTTGTGATGCACTGATCCCCTCGAGTCACTGATCCTCTTCACTTACTGATCCCTCATCACACCAATGTTTTTATAACTATCGGTGTGTCATGAGTCACCGATCTTTTTGAAACATCACCAGTCTCTCATTTTTTACTATCGGCGACTCATCTTTTTTTATAATGATCGGTGAGTCATCACACCGATGTCACAACACACTGATCCTTTGCATGGGTTTCGGTTTCTCATTTCATTGGTTTCGGTCACTCTTTTAAGACTTTCAGTGAGTTGTTTTTTATTATTGGTGAGTCATTGACTCACTATTTAATTTCCTTCATCGGTGAGTTCTGATTTTATTTTCAACTACTGGTGTGTCATCTACTCACCGATCCCCCAAAACATTATCGGTTCCACATGTCACTGAGTAATTATTTTTATCCTATCTTTCAGTGGGTTGTTTTATCGGTGACTTATTATCACCGACCGTTTATATTTTTAATTGTGTTTGAAAGTAATCACTGATGTTTTTCCTCTTTCGGTTCCATGCACAGATCGATAGATTATTAATATATCACAATTAGCCTCTCTTTTATTTTAACTATAAGTGAGTCATTGACTCACTGATCCAACCCCTACACTATCGCTAACACACTCTAAATCAACTCAATCACGCACCCACCATTCCTACACACTGATTTATCTATTCATCAAAACCTTCTCTCTTACTGCTTCATCACATCAACACGACAACAGATCAACACACAAAATTTAATCCAGTCCAGTTCTGGACCATCACTTGAATCTTTTTTTGAATCTACTAATGAAGAAGAGACGATTTCAATCAGTGCTTCCTTGAACCATTTACACATTGCTGCTGTTGTGGGAACACAAAGATGAGTCGAGCCCGAGCAGACCACCTTCTATTGTGAAGGTGAATCCATGCCCTAAACTGCTTGAAGATGAAGCCGAACATGAGGTGGTTGAGCTGAGATAGCCTATTGTGTCATGTTTCTTAGAGGATTGTAGTCCACTCTGCCACTAAAGGAGGATCCGAGCAGGAAACCACCCACATAATCAAGTCGTGCTACTACAGATCTATGTCTGCGCCACCTTAGGAGCCGAACGAGGTGTGTTCGAGTTACAGCCACTAGTTTTTGTTGCCAGCCATTCGAGGAAGAGTTCAAACTAAGACCGAAGAACATAGGAGAAGGATCATCCTTGAGGATATCCGAAAGTCACTAATGGAGGGAGACAAAGAAGAGCTGATGGGCCGCTGAAGGAGGGACCTGTCATCCTCGTTTTGCAGCACTGCAAATGACCTCCCTCCCTTAGGGTTCTTGCACACTGAAATAAAGGGGGGAGAGAAGAATAAGATTTAAAAAAATTTAAATTACTAAATTAATATAAAAACATAAATAATATAACTTAATTAAATTATTAAACATTAATTGTAAATAAATAAATAACATAAGTTATTCAATAAAATGCAATTATAAATCTAATTAAATTTAAACTTTATTAAACTCAATTATTTAATCATTTAATTTCATTTTAAATAAATTATAATGTAATTTTTCATATTAAATATGTAATTATTAATATATATATAAAATAAAATATCAATAATAATATATAAAATTAGAATAAAATAATATATACAATAAGTTAACAACTAAAAATTAAAAATAATAATTAATTTAATAATTTTTTTAGTTAAATAGATAAACTATTTAATATATTGTTTAGAACTTAAATTTTAACAACTTATAATTTAAATAATGCATTAATTAACTAATAGATATATTTTTTCACAATTTGAATTAACATTACTTAATATATTAAATTAAATTATTTAATTATTTAATTACATAATAATATTTAATATATAATTATTTAAGATTTAGATTAATTAAATTAAATATCCAGCAAATATCGGTTGAGTGGTCTATTTTTTATCAAATTGTTTTTTTCTTCATTTTTTAGCAATCTCTAACATTGTTTTGATATTTTTTACCTTTCAGGTTCATACCAGGGCCTTAAAAACGTCCAGTTTCATGAAACTAACTCACCGAGATTTAGTTAAAGGATAAAACTAGTGTGACGTGCCAGTCACAAAAAATCCCACGTGTGCGGTGCACAATTGAGGGTCCATTGATGTCGGTGGAAGTGTTCGGTGAAAAAAAAAGCAGATGAAAGTGGGATTAAAAGAAGATCAGTAGAAGAATTTAGTGAGAGGAATTTGTCATTCCACGATCACTTCAGATGAAGGTGAAGATGATCATTCACTCGAATAAACAAACCATTTTGGAGTGTGATGACTCGTAGGAGATGATAGAGCAGACATGGATGTAAAGGATCCCGAGAAGAAAGAAACACTGAGGGTGTACATTACCCTTCTTGTACTTAAATTTACAGTACTCTATAATCAATTGTTTTTCATTGCATTAATCCAGATGATCAAAGGATTAATTATCTTATCTTTATAATTCAACTCTATTGGTTAATCTTTTTGACTACTTCATTTACATTACAATTTTCAAAATCATAATCAATCAGTGGGATTGATTAATGATTTTCTGTTTAGTTGCTTCACAACTAATTTTTTTTATAAATTCAGATATTCTAGATCAAATGGAGAGGTAATTATTGGAGGCTTTTATTGAATAGTTAATGTATTTAACTTGGGAAATTTCTGGTGAGTTTATTTCCAGATGTTATTCTTTTATAATTGTCAAACAGTTCGACAGATTTTGGATCAATGAACTCCTAAAGCCAGTCTTCTGTGTGTTGAGTTTCCTGGAAAGGAGAGAATTTTCACCTTTTTCATTAGCTATGATTCAATAAATTGTGTTGGGGAAGATATCCTTCAAACCAGTAGTTAGTAATTCTCGAGTATTACATTTGATCTTCTCCTTTGACATCGCGTCTTTATTTTATTATTTTGTTCTCTTATGTTATTTTTGATGTAGTACTTAGTTCATAAGTATCCTAGTAAATGATTTATTATCTTTCCATAATATTTATCATTACTACTTGATTAATGAAAATTAAAAAAAATTGAAAAGTAAAACCAACTGAAAAGATGAAAACTCGCTTCACTGTAGACAACAGTGGAGTTTAATAAAAATAATCCCTTAGAAAACTCACCCACCTTCCCTTGGGATCAACCCTTCACTGTTATACTAGTGTAGGTTTATAAATAATATTTTTAGGGTCGTGAAGACCTCCATCCTGTTCAATATTCATATTAAATGAACCCCAATTAATACCACGACTGTTACTCACCCTCCCACTCACCTATTTATATGGATCTTGGGGAGAAGTATTGGAACAACTTCACCAAGAGACATAGTTATGATAAAGTGATGTAGCACCTATCACATAGAGGACAAAGATTGTACTAGTGGGAAGTGACGAGTGACACTGAACCATGATCTGAAGAACTACGTTTGACAGACAACATTGGGGGCTTGTTGTGGTGATGACGAACACCGACTCATCCTCAATCACGGGCATTCTTCAAATATCTTGAGGTAGAGATTTTATTTTCTTTAATATCGAGTGATTATTTAATCCTTTTTCCCCCTCATGATTTCAAGATAACGTGAAGGGCATGTGCCAAACGAAAATTTTCCAGACTCTCCTGTACCTTTTTTACCCTTGCATTTTTTTAGGAGACCATCTGTGCAGTGGCACCAACCTTCCATGAGGGAGGTGGTGTGCCGTCGCGCGCCGCAAGAGGAGGCTGCAATGGTTGGCATAACGGCCAGCACTGGCTGACCGCAGAGGTGGTGCAGCATGTCCTCTTCTAACTTCGGTGGGAAAGTGTCACAACTAAAGTCCCATTTGGTGAAGAATGTGGCCAACACGGGCCGACCGTGGAAGGTGGAGACGGAGCGTCTTGTCGTCGCGCACCTTTGGAGGGGGCTACGACTCGATGTCGGAGCAGGTGGAGAGCAGCACGACCCTCGTGTCAAGTGAGGATGGAGGACCCCTTGTCAGAAAAAATGGTCGATGGTTACGCGGTGGGGCAGTGCCCCACCAACTAGCCAAAATGGCCCTGCACCCATGGGGAGAGCTGATAAAACTAGTTCACCTTCAGGCAGACCGGGCTGGCCGAGGACCGGCCGAGAAGGCCAGACCCGCCTAGTGTGCTATGAGTAGGAATCCAATGACTAGAAGTGATGAGGATGTTGGAAACAGATAATGCAAAGGTTAACTGAGCGATCTTGTGTGGGTCTACAACGATCTTGTGTGGGTCAGATACAATTTGGGTCAGTTCTCAACGATCCTATATAGGTCAGTGCATTCCAATTTTATATATGTTAGATCATGTCTGGGTCAATACTCAATGATCATTGGTGGGTCAATGCATACCGATCGTGTGTGGGTCATTTCTTGGGTGGGTCATTTTGGGGTTTAGTACCTATTGAGTCTAGGCAGGTCGGATTCTTTATGGGTCATTGAGGGGTTTAGTACCTATCGACATCAGGTGGGTCAGATCCTATGTGGGTCATTGTGGGGGTTAATACCTATCAATCATGTGTGTGTCAGACTCCATATGTTCAGCAGCCGTGCCTCATGATAGAATAAGATGATCTAGCTTCGCAACTAATCATTTGTACTTCTATACTTCACTAATACCTGGTTTGAGAATAGACTTTGTTTGTGTTGTGTCTATTGATTTTTTCATTGTGATTGATATCATTATTTCTGGTTTTCCATTGTGGAATTCTAAGAGACCTTTAGGGGTCTTGGGATCCCTATTGATTATTGTTATACTAACCCCTGCATGGGTCATTCTGTCACCTTGTTGTGTCTTGTACAGATGATGAGCAGTTGGGTTGAGGTTGATGGAGCCCAGACCTGGTGGTATTCAGAGGAGATGGGATGATATGGATTTTTGTGGAGAAGATATGTACCTTCACTTTTGGTAGGATCCTTAGTGTATGAACTAGGTATTGTTTCGTCTTTTCAAATGTACTTGTACTTTTTAGTTGGTCTTGTATTCCGACCCTTTTTCAGTCCACACACTCTTTACTATAGCAGTTTACTTCGTAGTTGCTTTTTTGGGGGGTCTTGGGTTTTGTGTTTGTTTATGTTTAAAGGAAATGTCTTCCCATTATTGGGATATGCCTTTTGGTGCTAGTTACCATCCCATGGCCTATGTAAGGTGGTCTTGGGGTAGTCACGACTTGGGCCCCAGGGGATGGGTTGTAAAAAAGTGGTATCAAATGATTCAGTTCTTCCAAAAAACAAAGCCTCTAATATTTTCAATTGATTAATAGTGTTAAGTGTTTTCTGTGTGGTTTTCAGTTCGGGTAGTCTAGGGTTGGTGCGGCGAATGACGTATCCAAACACTAGGACTATGAATTATGATTTCTAACTCGGTGCACAAAAAAACAGATTGTGTGTGTTTTGGAAATGTTTTTCCCTGGTTTCTTTTGAGTCTTCTCACTATGAATAACTTAATGACTATGGTACACCTATTCCTTATCAGAATTTTGCTGCATAGGAATCCAACTATGATTCTCGAGATACTATACGATGATGGTCTACCGAGCGATGAAGCCTTGGTGCAGGGCCCTCCTATGACACTAGCACCTTCATGTGGTGTACCTGCAACACCACAACCTACTGGGAAGCCGTTTTCCACTTTCCCCACCAGCAGAAGGTGCATGGTAATTGAGCATGTCACCTTATTTTCAGTGGGAGTGACCTCCGAGGATCCAAGGCGAGACAGATCCCCAAGTAGTTGAGGACTGGCAGGAGGCTGTGGCTAGAGCTTTCTGCCTAGTTGGGACACTATAAGATGATATGGTTACCCTACCTTCTATTATTTATTAGAGTGTGTACATGAGTATGGTGCACATGGTGATGAGGCTTCGTTACATGGATCATTTCTCGAGATGGTACCTTCGAGAAGTGTGCCAGCTATATGACTTCCCATTGTTCAACAGTTCAACTGGCAGTATCAGTAGAGTAAACATGCAGACTTAGTGCATTAAACATGTTTCAGCATCAAATACCCCTCAGGTTCTAAGGCAAGCCCAACTCACAGGTGGCTAAGGGATGGCTTGAGGAGGTGTCCGAGTTTCCATCTAGCCAGGGATCCATTCGATCTGTTGGCGGTCCTGGTAGAGAGCCTTCTACGCAGATCATCAGGACAATGACATGGTTTAAATTACCTCTAATCATCCAAAGAGATGACATTTCTGTAGAAAATCATGAGAACCTTTCTGAGATAAGGGGTTCTCTTACCATAAAAAGATAAAGGGTGAGTGTTCCCTACAGCTTATATAGCTTTGGTTGGATGACAATTCGGTAGATGAGTATTCATCGAGGCATAGCGACCATCATAGGTACTCCATGAATATAGTATATTCCATGCTTCAGGGCTAAGACCTCCAATTGAGATTTTTTATGGACATATAAGCTAGCACTATTAATCTATGTATTCTTACATAAGTTAGGTTGCTAGTGAGAACCATTATTGTTGAATTTTCTTTGGATTAATAGATATAGCCACTTAATGTTAGCAGTGGGAAAGTAGGAAAATTACACCAGTCTCAATGACTTGGGCATGTAAAATGATTCAAGAATATGAATTGTAAGTGAAATATGAATCTACAAGGCAGAAGATGTTCATGTGGAGCTATGAGAGAAGAATGAGGTGTTATACATTTCGACATGTTATAACTGCCACCCCAATGTGGTCCCAACCAGGATCAGAGAGATAGAGGATAGGGTAAGGGAGTAGCATCATGTGGTCATGGAGTCTGACCCAAGTGGTCCATGAATGATTAAAGATATGGTTTGTTTCTACTACTAGATTCCATATTAATAGACCTAGGAACTAATCATTTATACGTTCCACGAAACATACTCTAGACCTACAGTTTTTGGTTAAACTATTGACTTGACCCTTACGTCTAGAGATTCCTTTTGGAGAAGAATCGAAAATAATAATTTTTCTAATGGTGTGATCTGTCCAATCAGGAGTGAATTTTGGTTGGAACCTATTAGGGGCAGCGTTGAGGCCTTACGACTTAGTTTGGGTATGGACTGGACATCCATAGTTCATACTCAGATTGACTATATTCCGAAAAAAGGACTGTGGTTTCTTTACAATTTTTTAATGGTTTTTTCCTTGTTCAACGAAAATGGAAACCCATGTAGTCTAGGATAAACTCTTGCATAGGATGGTACAGCTAATCACACCTATGTTGCCCAGCCTTACACTCATGGAAGAGGGATTTCTGAGTTCTCAGTTCCCAAAAAGAGTTACAGAGTGTGGGGACATATTTTAAAAATATGTTTCTAGGATTACTCCTTAAAGAGAGATAGACTTCTACTTTGGCTAGGTAATACCAGATTTTTGAACCAGAATATTCCGGGGTAGGGACACCCTTGTTATCTTTCACGAATAAGTGGGATCCTCTCATGTGGACAGAGAAGTGTGTGTGAATCTTTCATGTGTTGAGATAGAGACTGATGATTACAATTAAGATACCCATTAACTGGAGTTAGAAACAGAGGTCTTTTCATTGATGGTGTGCGACACTACCTGATGGGTGAACTATTGACCTTTTACTCTAATCACAAGAGTTTTAGGTATAAATCCCTATTGAAGGTCTGGAACATGAGACAATGAAGATGGCTAGAGTCCCTTCAGGACTATGACTTTGAGATTGTCTATTCCGTTGGGAAGGGGAACATGGTAGTCGACGCACATAGCAAGAGGTCTGGTCTACAGCTGATGAATGAGGTATCAGATAAACTTGTCGTTCGGTTGATACCATTCGTGAAAATAGATGGAGCATCTTACCACTATTCTAGGACTGTCACTCCCCATTTTCTTCAGAAAATTGGGGGGGCACATCTTCTGACATTGACTGAGAGGACCGACGTGTAAATATATCCCCAAGAAGGTCTCGTGAAGGATTTTCTGAAGGTGGGGAGCACGTCATCCTAATCAGAGGATGCACTATGGTACGAGAGACACTTTTTGAGGAGGTTTTGAGGGAGATCCATACATCCCCTTTAATAGTACATCCTGAATAGGTGAAGGTGTACCAAGACCTATGGCGTCAGTACTAGTGTCCAGGGATGAATAAAGAAGTGGATGAGTTTGTATCACAATGCCTGACTTGTTAGAAAGTAAGGACGGAACATAGCTGGCATGTGTCTTATGCTGAAAATAGATGGAGATTCTCGGACTTTGGGGAGGGAGACCATGTATTCCTCAAGGTCTCACCCCTATGAGTATTCCAGAGGTTTTTCGTGACGTCATGCTATCTATGAGACACATCATACCATTCTAGATTCTCAGTAGAGTGGGAGAGGGGCAATACCATCTATCTCTTCCCCCATAGATGCACTGAGTGCATAATACTTTCTACGTGTCACAGCTAAGGAAATGTGTTCATGATCCATCACACATTATCGAATATGGTGCGTTGGACTTTGACGATGAGGTGACTTTTACAATGGTCCATTTAGAGATAGAGGATCCACAAGACTGAGCCCTTGGTGGATGACCTATCCCTCTGGTGTGAGTTTGGTGGTAGCACGAGAACCTATAGGAGAGCACATGGGAGTGAGAGGCTCAGATTCATGCTCAGTACCCTCATTTTATTATTTTCCATTATTTTGGATTTCAGGGATGAAAGTACCAAATGTGGAGAGAATGTAAAGACCCAAATATTTCCATATAATTGTTTTTAAAATTTTTGGGTTTATTTTGAGGTCGTGAAATCTAATGTCACACGATTATGAAGCATGGATTTCCATAAATGGTTTGTCGAAAAAAATTTATGCTTTAATTAGCACGAGTGAGAGTTTTTCTAAAAATATAGAATAACTCTTAAACATTCACCCAGATCAGAAATCTGAGGGAACCATTGTGTACTGGATATATGTTTTACCCTAGGCGCGACTTATGTTTTGTCTGGGCATGGATCCAGTGAGAAAACCCGAAATGGCATATCCATAAATAAAATAATTAAATAAGGTTATTTTCTCTTTCAAATGCTTATAACTCACGAACGATGAATCAAATTACAAATGTGAGACCACCGATGATCATTCAAGGGTATTTTTTGTTTACGAAAATACTAACATTGGCCGGCACGGGCCAACAATAGATGTTAGTTTTTGGCCATAAATAAATTAATTATGTAAAAAATATTTTATTTTTAAAATCTATATCTTCTAAATGGTAACTCAGATTAGAAATCCGATAGTAATATTGAGTTTTTTGTGATGTTTTTCCCTTAGGCAGAGCCTAACCTTGACCTTCATGGGTCGAGGGTGTATGTTAATAATTTATTGAACATTTTTAAGGTATGTTTGATAAATGCATAAGCAACATTTTTCCTTACTTTTTAACCACTGATCAAATAATAAATCTTAGGGAAATGTTGAATCCGCATCATCGAGATTCGCTGAAGGGTGGTTTTACCAAAACCGTAGTTGGACTGGAGAAAAATATTGTCATTTGGACTTTTAAAAGAATAATAAAATAACATTGTTATTTTAATTTAGTTAATTATATTATTCTAATGGACAAGAAGATGTTGTGGGACCAAATAAATGTCCAGCCGTTAAATGACTTGACTCCACAAATTTGTTGTAATACAACCATTGGAATTAAGAAGGTTTCTATTAAATGAACCACCATTAATTCCATGAGCATTACTCACCCTCCCCTCATCTATTTATATTGAGTTTGGGAAGAGGTATTGGAACAGATTCACCATGAAACGAAGTTCTAATAATGTGTTGTGCTGCCTATCACATGGTGGACAGAGATGGTTCCAACAGTTGATAACGAGGGACACCGAACCACGAACCGAAGAACTATATTTGAGAGGCAACGTTGGGATCTTGTTGTGGGGATGATGAACACCGACTCTTCCTCAACAACGAGCACTCTTAAACGATATTTAGGTAGGGATTTTAATTTTTTAATTTCATGTTAATTTTGAATCCTTTTTACTCCAAAATGTTTTCAAGCTAACTTAGAGATTTTGGCCCAAAAAACATGGCCCTAACCCTCTGCTACCTTGTTTACCCTTCCGTTATCTATGGGAGAACGCCAGTGTTGCCACTTTGACATGCCATGATGGAGGTGGCACGCCGCCGCATGCAATGAGAGGAGTCCACGACGGTTGGTTGAGCGGCTGGAACCAGCCATACATAGAGGTGTTGCGGGGCACCGTTGCATGCTACTAGTGGGAAAAGGTCGTAGGTGAAGTTGTAGTGGGTGAAGATGGAAGTCAGCATGCGTCAGCCGTGAAAGGTGGAGACAGACCATCGCATAGGCATGCACTACTAGATGAGTTTGTGGCTCGAAGCCATGGAAGGTGGAGAGAGGTGTGGCCTATGGGCCGCACCGGGTAGGCGGACCTCCAGTCGGCCAAATTGAAAGACCGTTACGCGTTTGGGTAGTGCCCCACCAGCTGGATGAAATGGCCTCGCACTCGCGGGGCAAGCTAGGAAGATGAGTCCTCCTTCCAGCAGATCGGGCCAAACATGGGCTAGCTGAGTGGGTCAGACCCGCAACTTAGAGGGCTAGTGTTGCCCACTGGCCGGGCCAAACCAGCTGCCTAGTCGGCCAATGCGAGTGGGTCAATCCCCACCCGAAGGGGCGGGCCAACTACGGCCCGGGCACACAAATTGAAGCGGGCCGACCTCGATAGGCCGAACCTAGTAAAACAGACCGAGCCATAGTGGTTCAGACTCATGTGGGGTCTGGTGGACCCTAGGACCCATTGCATTGGGCTGGTCTGACCGAGTCAGACAGGGCCTAGACCCAACCAGTCTCCGAATAAAGAAACACCTGTAACTAACAAACCAGGTGTCCAGTCGACATGCCATTTCTGGCATTGGGACCACTTTTGGGAAGCGCTACATTTGTCATATTTTGATAAGCCAGACCTAGCGAGGCCAGACCGATGTGTGATCACCACCGTTTCATAGAAAGGGGTGTAACTAACAGGCCGAGCATCGGATTGACTCACCGTCAATGGAGTAAAAACGCTAGTGAGATAGTAGTTATTTTGAGATACTCAATGAGTGTTTTGTTTAATGATGGAGTACATCTGGGATGGATCAAACCTGAACCGAACTGAGACCTCGGAACTAAAACACTTATCAGTCACAAACTGGGCATCCGATTGATGTGCTATTTGTCACAATGAAACATTTATGACATGGTTGTCCTTTAAGATACATCTTTCTGGAACTTAGTGACTATTTAAATATGAATGATGGCTTGTGTAACATTTCTCTCAGAATCAAGTTCGGTATGACCATGAATGCAGTTGCTGGAAGAGAGGCATAAGTTGGAGACAAATAATATGGTGGCTTGTACAGAGTGATCATGTGTGGGTCAGCACAGATCCTATGTGGGTATGATCCTGTGTGGGTCAGTGTTATGTGATACTATGTGGTTCAGTGCATAAAGATCCAATGTGGGATAGATCTTGTGTGGGTCATTGTGGGGGTTAGTACTTATCTACTATGGTTGGGTCTCTGTGGGGGTTAGTACATATAGACTCCAGGTGGGTCAGATCATTTTTGGGTCATTGCGGGGTTAGTACCTATCGATCTTATTTGGGTCATACATTTTATAGTCATTAGTAGTTCTTTTTGATATAATAAAATGATGTAGCTTTGAGAAAAATCATTTATACTTCTATGCTTCACAAATACATGGTTTGAGCTAAAACTCAATTTGGGATGTGCTTATTGATTTTGAATTTGTGAATGATATCATGCTTTGTGGATTTCCTTTGTGAAATTCTGAGGGACCTTCGACGGTCTTAGGGCCCCTACTGAGTATTTTTATACGCACCCCTGCATGAAATTTTCCCACACCTAGTTGTGTCTTGTGCAGACGATGAGAAGCTAGGCTGTGGTTGAGGGAGCGTGAACCTGGTGGTACACAGAGTTGATAGGCTAACGTGGAGTGCTTTGGAGATGATCTATACCTAAACATCCAGTAGTATCCTTGGTGGACAATCCAGGAGTTCTTTCCACTTTTCAGTTGTACTTGAACTTTTCAATTGGACTTATATTCCAGCCCCTTTACATTCAACACACTTTAAACTATAGTACATTACATCACGGTTTCTTCTTATGGTGTTATTCGGTTCTGTGTTTGTACAAGATTAAAGGCAATGTATTATTATTATAGGGATATTCCTTTCAGTTCTAGTCGTTAACCCCTGGCCTATGGATGGCGGGAATGGTTTAGTCACGGTACAGACCCCATGGGACGGGTTGTGATAATTTTTTAAGAAATACTAGTTTCAATAAAAATATTACTGACAGAGAATATATTAAGGAAAATTTGAAGCATATTATGGAAAAGGGGATGTCATGATTGTACTATATATTTTCACAATATAGATCAATGATTGATGGTAACAATATATTTAAAAAAATATATACATAGTAATGGAAAACCTGTAGTTCATAGAAAATTTATATTTATTATTAATTCTATAATTAATATAGAGGGTTTGTGTTTATAGTATATATTTTAATATTTAATAATCTAAACTATAACAAATAAAGGAGGTATCAGAATAATATTTTATGGGGGTTTTAATCAATTCATAAAAGATAACCTAAATATTTATGTTTGACAACTAAAAATACATATCATATAGAGGGAACTTTTTTGAATTATTTTATCAACCAATCCATTATTATAAATGATATAGTTTAATTCTACTATATCATCTATTTTTATGAAATTATAAAAAAAGGTCTGAAAATTTTGAAAAAGGAAAAGAGAAGGACTTAGTTTTTAAAACATCAACCAAGGAAATAAAAGGAAAACAAACAATATCAATAGAATTTGGGTGAAAATCATATATAACAAAATATATGAAATTATTAAAAAATTTGAGATATTAAAAAAAATTTAATTACTTTGGTAAAATGTGAATAACTTTATATATATGGAATTGGATCTACTATCATTGAAAAAAGAATTAAATTCAAAAGTTACTTATTTATTTGTCTAATAAAAAAAATATATTGAGTGCTTCATATAACATTTATAATGGATTATATGTGTATTTATAAAAGATATTTATCTTTAATAAAATCATTGAATATGGAAAATTTTTAACAAGATGAAAATAAATCTGGGGAAATCTATTTTACTTTAGATATTCCCAAAGTTAATACTATTTGAGTATTATAGAAATGAAGTAGTTATGTAATAAATAGTTCATAGATTATATATAATTAAATATTAATAATATGAATGTGATAATAATAATTCATTATATTCCTAACATGGATATAATAAGATATTTTTTTCTTCTATATAAATGATTTGGAGGATTTAAAATTTTGGAAATTTTAATGTTTAGGTATTCATAACTCTTCTCTATGTGTCTATTCCTTCTTAAATTTTTGTCCCATTTGAATTATATCGAAGAATGAAGATTTTTAATTGAAATAATTAATAAAATATTTTACACTTTTTACAAGTATTATGTTTATGAACCAAAATACAGAAGATCAAAAAATATTTCTCAATTTTGATATATGTTTTTTAAAAAAATGGATATTTTGTTAGGAATATTAGAATTTAAAATTGTGAGGAATACATAAATAAGAAGATTAAATTATATAATGAAAATAATTTAAATATTTTAAATAATTATACACATTACTCCAAATATAAAAATATATATTAAAAACTAATTAGTGGATTATTGGTTTAGATAGATATTACATGATCCGAAAATTAATATGAGGTATTGATCCATTGAAATTTTATTTTATCATTTAATTTTATCTATATGAATGTTTACTATTATTATATAGAAGGGTTTGATAGAATATGTAGTTTTGTTAGAGCCTTGATATGAAATTTTTATAGAAATAGACAAAGGTTCATGGTTGGTGCATGGTTGGACACTAGTTAGTGGTACATGTTTGGCACAAGCATTCTGCCCAAAGAAAGAGGGGTATAATTTGAAAAAACATTTATGGGGGGTGATGAGTGGTCATGTGAAATTGATTAGGTAGGTTATATAGGGGAATAAAATAATGTTCACAATTTTTTTTAAACCATGAAAATAACATGAAAGGTGGGTGCCACCCTAGGTAGTGTATACCCACATTAGGTGCATAGTTTTGAAAACAGTGAATCCAATCTATGTTCCACATAATATGTGTTAAAATTATTGAATTTACCCACATTCTATTTATCATTTTACCAATCTATTATATAACCAAATTCTTATCCTCTTCTCCCTATTTTTTGAAACCAAATCCTCTCTTTTAGGATTTGTTAACTCCCTCATGGGACATCTGAGTAAGAAGTTGTTCATCTTATTGGATCCTTCTTTATAAAATCTTCAGTACACATCCACTTTTATAATTTTATTTTGATATATGTAATGATGAATCAAAAAAAATAATATGAACTATAATTATGGAATTAATAAATTTCTAATATCTCACCCGGTTTTTCCCAATCATAGGACAATAACAAACAAGTAGTCTAGTACCCATCTATAGTGGAATGTTTAATTCTTTTCACCGAATCTTTTTCTGCCTATATATTGGGATGTTTTGTTGAGAATCAATATTTTCTTGATACAAAACATAAATTGATTTTTTTACAATTTTCAATGTATGTTACTTGACATATGTTACCCATGAGGAATGTTAACTCCATTGGAGGTTGAGAAACAAAATCAGAACCTTCCATTTTTGTATAATTTTAAATAGGGTAAATGATCAAATACTATTTATGGAACAAAATTACCTTATAAGTTTTATCCCTTTCCTATAACATATTAAATATTATAATTTATATAATGAAACAATAATTATATTAAAATAAAGTGGGAATAGATATTCCATGTATATCGTTCCATTGCCTTTTATTTTCTTATTCCCTTTTCCATGAGTTTTCCCTTCTAAATGAAATGGATAAATTTAAATAGGTAAAATTTAAAATGGTATTTGTTGAATGTTATACAACATCTATTATGAATAATATTCAAAATAAATTACATGGTTTCCAACTCCAAAAAGAATCTTTATGGGTTCATTAGTTTCATTAAATTAAAATAAATTATAAATGGAATTATATTACACTATAGGATGCATATGTAAAATTATTGGAACACCTTTGTCTGGATCACCTAGAAAATGAACATATAATGTGACAAAAGAGAAACTTGGGTTACCTGTGAGTAATTACAAGGATTCAACTTAATAAATTTTTATTGTATTATTTCAATTTGGATACATGGGTTCCTTATATGTAATGGAAAAGACATTCTTAGTGGGAAATTTGATTATTGTACGCATTGTGTGATTTTTTTCGATGGTGAATTCCATGGATAGGCTTGTAAGATAATGGGATCATAGTTCACCATCATTGATACTTAGTTTCCCTATATAGAAATTATTATATGGGATCCAAATACATATAAACTAATGAATTTATGAATTAGTAAATTCAATGAACATAATGTTTTTTGGTTAATGATCTACATACATGACATCATTGATTCAATTACATAATTATATATTCAATGTCACAGGACATTTACAACCATTATCTGAATATTATCAATATGGGAACCATGGCTATGATCCTATTGTTATGATTTTTTAACTAAATATTAAATATTAAATCACAAGTATTTATAAACATAATGTCTAAGTCCATATGAGGTATCTTGGGAAATGTATTACATGGGATCATCAAACCAACATTTGTATTATGTATTTATTTTACTACATTTCTTATTCTGTGTGGATGTTTCATTATTGAATACCATCATAATATATAGTTCTACACATTGTTGTCGATAGCCTACAAAATTTTACCCAAACCCTATATGTGTCTCAGATTGGTACTCGGAATGATTGCAGGAAAGTATATATGAATAAGGTATGGATCCAGCATTGGATGTACGATTTTCTGTATAATGATTGAGTAATGGAGTGGATTATTGTGCTTATTTTCTTGATTATTTATTGATAAGATATGTGGTTGTTTTCGTTTTTTATCATGTTGTATATGAATGTATCTATTTTACTATTGTCACATTTTGTATTGCATATTGGCATAATATCATATTGTATAGGACTTTTGTTATAATTTCATTTAACTATTTTATTTATATGGATGGTTGGTTATTATAGTATAAATATTTTGTATATATTCAAACTATATATTCAATTATAATTCCATTTCACTACTCAGATAAAAAAAGGCATGATCTCTTGAAAATACCATCGCATACCCTCACCAATAGTTGACAAGATTTTGTGTACATAGATGTGTGCTTGAGGCCTCATTTCTAATTTAAACATGAGCATATTTATAAAAGGAGACTAGGATAATAAAATTTTGTACTATATAACCTTTTCCTTTGATTATTCAATTTTTGGATTGTTTATTTAAGTCTAGGAATGTATTTTAATTTCATAATGATCATTTTTGACATTGTAGGTTACTGAATTATATATAAAATTAAATTTATCTAGGATGAGAAATTGAAATTTTTAAATGTGCCTTTAAAATTGTATTAATATTACCAATGGGTGACACTCATTATTGGTGTTCTAGGGTATTGTTACTATCGTGGATTATATGGAGCAGTATGGTATTCAAGTATTGTCTCATGCATCTTTATATACACCTTAGGATTATTGTGTCATGCATATTCTATGTAATTTTTATATTCTTATGTGCATTACCTAAATCATTTTTTAATACCTTGATTAATATATCTTTTATTGTATTAATGTTTAATATAGGAATTGTGTAAATATTTGTCTATCTAATGTGTATTTATAAAGATAAATGGTTTCCCACACTATAGTATGGTGGTGGCCATTTAAATGACAAATTATCACATATTTGTAATTTGTAACTGTGGTTTTAGAAGTATAAACATTTGTAGGTTAGGATGGAATGGATGATAATTATATGTTATAAAGAAAAAAATTATTTAAATTTTGAATGGATATCCATATAATTTATTCATTATACACATCATTTCATCTAGATATCATATTTAACATGTCTGATTATAGTTACATGAATATCTTATTTTCTAATAGGAAAAGTAAGACATTATTATGGCATAATAAATACTAATATATCTTAACAATGATTTATCTAAACAAGATCCTGTCAATAATTAAATTTTAATTTAAATGGTTACTAATAAATGTGGATGAATATAGCCTCTTAATTTTTTTTATATAACATTCCTTTCAAACTATATATTTCAATGCCTCTAACAAGAAATTTAGAAAATTCATTTTCCCTAACCTTATAAAAGATTAGGTGGGAGTTTCTATTATGTAATTTTATGAATTTTTTAATCACCTATACATGGATTTTAATTAGTAATAGGGTTTTGACACTTTAATTTGAAGTCTATTGAATTTTCTAACCAATTATAAGTAATTATTTCAATAATAAAATTTTTACGTCACTATTTTATTACAGTTACATTGATATTCTACCATAATTTCATCAATTCATGTGACGAGATAGTGGTGAAGAACATGTATTATAGGTGGTGGAAACTTATAAGCACATATTGACTAATGTAGTTCCACGTGTATCGCTTATTGTTATTCTTGATCTAGTTGTTGATGCTCAGTTTTGAGAGGGTTTCATATGGATGGTGTACTCTATATAGGGATCTGCATGACATACACAATCTATGTTGAAATAGACTAGGGATTTATAGAAACAACACCCTCGAATATATTCAAGGGAAGTACCTAGGATGACGATTCAAGGTAGGAGTCCATATTATTTATCTGTGAACATCTTAGGACACCTCTTTAGAGGATTGTAAATCACTCTATGTAAATGATTTTTTATTATAAAATAAGATGGTTGGAAATTATTACCCATGTATAGAGTCATTATTGTGAGGAATTGTGGGAAGTATAGACATCCATATAAAATTGTTTGTATCCCTCTATTTTGAGGGAGGAAAGATCAAGAGAAACTAAGAATCTACAGTATGGTTCTTTGTTAGTTATGGAATGCTCTTCTCATTTTACAGTGCTTCAGGGTTTTACACTAATTCTTATTGTGGGTGATCATTATAGATCTATGATATTAGAGGATGGAGTCATGTATAAAATAATATCAATGATTAATTTCAATATGTTCACTGTTATATGTTGGATAGTGAACTAAGATCTAATCAATGAAGATAATATGAGTGTGGTTGGAGTTGTGGTCCAAGGAGGTTCAACAACTACATTCAGAAGTACATTGATGAGGGATCATTAAAATAAATTTCTGATTTATCACCACATAATTTATCAATATAATGTGAACTAGATTATCTGGTTTGTATTCCATCCCTATAGTAAGTCGTGTAAATTTGATTCCCTATTGAGTGAAAGATCCATTTGTGTGACGGGATTACAACAAGATAGGTTATCTTCAAAATATTTTTTATAAAATTATATCCTATGTAAAATGAGATAGGATATAAAATAATTCTAATGTCATGATCAGTGTTAGAAATTCCACATTAGGAAATGATTAGGACTAATACCAGCATTTTTTCCAAATAGGTGTTCATTCCTGATGGATCCATACTACAGAAACACAAAACCATCTATGTAAGAAATCATGAAGTAGTCCTCCTATATCTCATGGCCATTTTCAAGGATATATATATGACGTATATCTGAAAAATAAGGGAAATTGTATCAATGATTATATAGTTTGTCGTATGATTTTAGTTGAAACTGCATTATTTTCTATTTTAATTGAATCACAAACTTCCAATCACGTTATATAAGTTATAATTGTAGAAATAATTGGTCTTAAGATTAAATTTTTTTCAGGGATAATGGAACATGAATCCTCATTCAGGTTTGATAAAAAAATTAGACACTACTGAAAGGGGTACCCTCTTGAGGTATAAGGATATCATTTTTTAGGGTCTAACTATATCATTGATATGAATGTTTTTTCATCATTATCATTATGGACAAGTTAGTTCCATACCATGCTAATGTTGATGCATTTCACTGATCATTGTATGTCACATCATCATAGTGTGGTAACTATATTAAGAAGCTTTAATGGGTTATCTAGGTGAGTTTTTCTAGAGCCAAACATCATGGTGTTTTTTGAGTGAAAACCCTATTTGAATAATTAGGATATGTGTTGTACATATTTACCTCCTATAGTGGAACATTATAGAGTTGTTTAAACTAATGATTTCTTCTAAGAATCCTCTGGAGATAGAGTCAATTTTACTGTTGAAAAAGTCCCATGAGAAATTCTATTGTCAACTTATCCATATATAATAGAAAATATTGAATATTTGGAGCACAAAATATAGCTGGAGGACCTGGAAGATTGGGTTTTATACAATCTGGTAATTCAATTTTGGGTTCCATCATTCTTTTTTCTAAAATGGTTGATGGAACAATATGTTTTTCTTCAATACCCAAAATTGTAAAATCTTGATTTGAAGAACCAGTATACATTACCACATATAAATTTTATCTTTGACTATCTCTAAAGAGTACTGGTCTAATCAAAGAAAATTTTGGTGATCTATCATCATGTGAGTATTAAACCATTGGATATACCCATCATAATAAAATGTAGTATATATAGCCTGTAATAGTGTTTTTTTATGTCTTTAAATCTCATGAATTCACAAAACAAATAATGTCCCATATGAATTGGGTTTTTACCCCAAATAGTGGTTATTTTTTGGTAGTCCTTCAGGATGAAAATGTAGTGCACTCTCGCGCTATTCATGACCATGAAAAACACATTGAAATAGTTTTGAGTGCATGGAGAGAGAACTTGATTTATTATATGCTGATAAAATTCCAATTTTTATTTGATAAATATTAATTACTATATTTTATTTTATCATAATTAGGGTGTATCAAATGACCCAATGATGGTGAGAGTAATGGTTTACTAGGAGTATCTGAATAATAAATTTGATATACTATATTTTTTGAGACTTGATAGATATTAAATGGTATTATCATAAGATATCTCAAACCTTCCAACACCTATCATATGTTTGACCTAGAAGGGTGGCAAATTCCTAAGGTCTATAGTATGTGAGAAATCCTATTAGGAGGTGAAAGGATCATTGAATTTTCTAATTATATTAATTTTTCTAGAGATGGGAATAACAAAATATATTATGTTTTGATTCTTTAGGAATAAGAATAAGTGTAGTTCTAATGTACAGTGATCTAGTCGTGATGTATGGATATTATTTTTTCCGGCCTAACAAATGTAATTACCCATAACATGATCTCGATGATTTTTTCTTACATTAGATTCATTTATGGAGTCATTATTTTCAAGAAGAGTGTCCTGTGATGTACATGTATCTTAAAATCATCATTTAAATATTCACATATCATGACATAAATCTAATAAAATAAAGGTTGGTTTAACTCCAAAATTCCTTCAACATTGATCGTGCATATATGCTTGGTAATTTAAATAAGGTGGCGTAATCTATGAGTTATAAGATTGAAACACAATTTTTTCAAGAGGGTAGTGGTGAATGAATATAGATGTCATTTTTTAGATGAATAGTTAGGTTTAAGAGAATCGTGGGATGAACTTCCATTTAGAATTACTGATTACATCTCAAATTCTAGATAGAGTGGAGATGAGAAATATTTTATATCCTTGGTACTTAGTCCTTTGAGATGGTGTGACATATGAGGTCCCACATCATTGATGTTTTATTGACATTAATGGGGTCTTTCACATTTATGGAAATTTATATGTTCTTGAATATTGATAATCTAAAACCATTTATACTTATTCTTATAATTTTAAGGCTATTCAATCACTTATTTGATAATGCACAAGTTATGTTCCATTTATTGTAGGAATTATTCTTCTAATATTAAAATGGTGAAAATATAAAAAAATAGTGATATTTCATATTATACATCGAGAAATGCAATTATGTGACATGTAGTATAGATTCACAACAAGTAGAAATCCCTGAAAACATTATTGAGAAATATTTTGTAGATAATTCATTACATTTCATCAATTGAAGATACCCATCATGATCCTTTAAAACGAAATTCACGATCCAAAGAAAAATCATAAAGGAAGGAATATGTTGTGAGTTTCGGATTCACGACTTGAAAGGAGATAAATCGTCAAATCGCATATGTGATATTTAAGAGATATGAATAGATTCAAAATCAATAGTGTAAATCATGGATTGACATTCCATGAAAATAATACACATTACCCATCATGTATGATTTCACATATAAATAAAGAAATAGGGAATCGAATTGGAGAGAGATCCAGAACATAAAATTTTTCTTCTGTTATTTCTCTCTAGTTTCCCCTACCCCAAAGTCAAAAATTCGTACTCTCACTATGGTTTTAATTTAATACTTGCATGGTGATTTTTTTTAATCAGTTTTCCCCATTCATTCTCACACCATCACCATCAAACACTGACTTTTGGAAAATGTTTGCATGAATTCATTTCATCTCTTATTTCAAGAAAGTGGTTTGCTGAGTTGTGTGTGATTTTAATCATCTTCTTCAAAATTCAATTCCCAAACATAGTTATTTTGATGATTGAAAATAATATAAATTTAATTATTTATGGAATATTTATATTGATTTAAATGATTCATTTACATGCAATAAATCCTACCATGAGTGGCTAAAAAACCTATGGTTGGGATCGAGAGTAGGTGAATATTAATTCAATAAATCATCAATTAATATCTTTGTATCCTTTTGGCTAAATAATAATGCTAAAAATTCTTTCTCAAAAAAATTATTTTGAACATCCCTGACCATGAGGCATTTGAGTGAAGGACCCAATCCCTATTGGATTAGATTAGGATATGACCAATTACCAAAGATAGTTTTTTTATTCCTAGATTAGTTCTTCTGGGTTGTCACTATTTCCATATCAAGGAATAGTTATATCTAAAATAATACTTTATGATTTGACCGTATTCAAATAGCATCTTCTGCTTACTTTGTAACCTAAATCATAGGATCATATCATGTTAGAATTATGTTCATCGTTTCTAAATGACTCTTAAACTGATCATGATCCCTCCCTCATTCCTAAAGTAATCCATCAACCTTCTAGAAATAGTTTTCCTAAACTAAACCAATATGAAAGGACTGTTACACCAAAGGGTCCCAAGCCTTAGGGTTCTACTTCAATCTGAACATTCCCTAGGATAAACCTTGGAATTTCACTATAATATTCCTTAGTATATAATGAAGCTTAGGGAAAAATAAAATTATAATCTTCTCATGTCCCACATGAGTTAAGAAACCCATGCAGTCGCATACAAGTTCGTCATCATTAATTGGAAATATAAAATTGTGTTGTACATACACAAACCTCTACAAATACATGGATTACTATTCCCCCACCCCAATTCATTTAATATCTTTATAAAGATGGCACATCATCCCTACTTATTCAGTATAGTGCATGTACCAAGGCCCTTAGACATGTTCAAATATCCTTGAAACACAAAAAAAAAAGTTCACCTTTAGTACCAAGATCAAGAGATATATCTATACATGTTGCAGTTCAAATGTGGCCAATAAAAATAATAAAGCTAGACCTAAACCACCTAACCCTCCAAACATGCAATTGCTTGTTCTAGTAGAAAACATTGTGCCACAACAAAAAACCATCATTGAATATGTCTTACCACCAATCCATGGTGCCATTCCAAGCATCGTGCACCCTCTTATAAAAACCCTTACCATTGAAATGAAACCAAGACTTCTTCAAATGATCTAGAATATTTTCCTCTTTAGTGGACACTAATGTGAAGATCCACATGAGTATATCCCCATCGTCCTAGAATTATTTGATACCTTTTATAACCAGGTAGTGTCATCAGATGCAATTTGACATAGAATCTTTCCATTACTTCTATGAGATAAATAAAATCATTAGATCATGTGTCAAGATACCATGTCAACAATGACCTGCAATGATCTAGCCAAAAAGTTTATATATAAATAATTCCCACCAATATGGACTTGGAATTTTCATAATGATATTCATAAGTTTTCTCAGATTGATGGAGAGTATGAATGGGAAGCATGTGTTAGATTTAAGGAATTGATGAGGAAGTTCCCACATTGTGGACGATACATGTGGATCTATCTTCAACAATGATACCAAGGTCTCTTTCCACCAAGAGACATAGTTATCAATGCAACAATAGATGGATGACTGGTGTTCAAAAAAAACTGAATCTCTAGGAGAAATTTTGTATATCATCTCGGACAATTCCATCACATGGAAGAGAGATCATTGGCCACCATAGTGTGGAATTCTCCATGTGGATGATAACACTAGACAAGAATCTTAAGATGGAGAGCTCAAAAAGAAGCTAGAATCATTTTAGTGTCCCACTACACCATCCCCTTATACTACTATAGTAGAGATACAATCATGTGAAATGTGTGTTGGTCCCAATAAAAAAAATTATACAAAGAAAGAGTTGAATAAAAACCTCACGATTGTAATTACGTAACATACAATCAGGCTAACCCACCATTATAATAGTAACAGTTGTATTATGAATAGACATCGACAAAGAAGCCAACTCAAAACAACTAGGGATATTACCAATAGGGAAGTGTTGAAGCACCATTTTGTAACCAAGGACCACCAGGTTATCCACCCATGAAGCCTATTCGAATAACTCAACAATAAAGACAACAACAACCTTTGCCCTAGAGAGCACAAACATTTTGTTAACCAGCTCAACTATGAAACCAATAAGAAGATGTTCCCCTCTATAATAACATAATGAACCTATGACAACATTTTCTCAGAATGTAGGGTAGTGATTAGTTAATCAAGTGATAGAGATTCCAATCAAATGAGTTACTTTGGGAAATCTCAAAGTTCATATGGGAAAAATATCAAAGACTCCCTTAGACAGATTACTAGGTACTATAAATGGTAATTGAGAGACATACCAAAGGGATGAAACTATGGTTGTAGTTTTGAGAAGTGTAAAAAAATTATATCCATCAACCAGGTGTAATATACAAACAAAAAACTATTAAAACTGGTAAGAATTCTCTAGTATTAGTTGAAGAAGTTGATAGTACCACTAACATGATACCGAAAAATACATCACCATCTACCGAAACCCAAACATTTGATCAACCAAAATATCTTGTTTATGTTCCCCACCACCATTAAAAACACCTATTCCTTTTCCATAATGAGCTCGAAAAGGCACAGAAGAGGCACAATACATGAATTTAGGGAAATTTGTAAACAATTATATATCGACTTACCATTTTTAGAGGATATTTCTCACATGCATGTTTATGAAAAATTCATGTAAGATATTCTTTCAAATAATAGAGAAATGGATATTTTTTCTGTCATTCCACTACATGGATAATTATCTACTATTGTTCGGTATAAAATTCCACCAAATATTTGAGATCCAAGATGTTTTCAATCCCATGTTCCATTGGAGAATGTAACTTTATAAGAGCCCTAGGTGATCTCATAGTAATAATCAACCTCATTCCATTGAGTGTATTTAAAAATTGGGACATTAAGACCTCAAAGAAACTTGATTAGAACTTAAACATGCAGCTTGATTAGTGAAGTATCCTAGAATAATTGTTGATGATTTTCTAGTAATAGTTGGACAATTCGTCTTTCCAAAATACATCCTAGTTTCAGACATGGATGAAGAGGGTGATACACCGATTATTCTAAGAAGATCATTACTAGACACAGGAAATGCTCTAATAGATGTTAATAAAGGATGTCTAGTATTTTATGTCATATAATAATAGGACTTATTCAACCTCATAAATTATTTTAAATGGTTTGATGATGAAACTGATTTCAACACCATCTCGCTTTACCAAGAAAAAAATGAATAAATGTCTATAGAATAATACAATTGAGTGTCACTCTCTGATTAATAAGAATAATTTGATTTTGAGTAAGATATATTCAATGAAACTCTAAAGAGGAATAAATTTCCATGATTCATACCCTCAATTATACTACCACCATCATTGTAACTGATGACTCTACCAAATACTATAATGTATTCATACATAGAAAATTCAACAAATCTAATAGTACTCATCAACTCGAACCTATCCCAGTCAGAAGAACAAAATATTTTTTGTATCTTGATAAGATATAAATATTCAATTTTTATGGATTGGACTACCATAAATGAATTATTCTTTATATGCACCCACAAAATTATACTCAAGCATGATGAAAAATCGATACATCAGCCTCAAAGGGGGCTCACAACACCAATGGATGATGTTGTTAAAAAAGAATGTACTGAAACATAAGATGCTAGAATAATCTATTCAGTCTCTAACTATGAATGTTTGAAACCACTACAAATAGTTCCCAAAAAATATGGACTCATAGGGGAAAACAATAATGAAAATTAATTGATCTCAACACACACCGTCACTGTATGGAGAGTTTGCATGGATTACTGAATCTTGAATGTAGCCAAATGAAAGGATCATTTACCTCTACCCGTTATGTATTAAATGTTGGAAATAATTACCAGACAAGAATTCTAAAGTTTCTTTGATGTATATTAATGATTCAATAAGATTGCAGTTGACCCAAAAAATTACTCAAAAACCACCTTCAGTTGTTCATTCAACATCTATTCATATAGGTGCATGTCATTCGAAATGTGTAATTATCCAGATATGATTCAAATATTCATGAATAATATCTTCCATGATATGTAATCTTAATTCATAAATATTTCTTTGATGACTCTTCAATTTATGTAATATATTTCAATGTCTACATAAGAAAAATTGAGATAGAATTTTGATGATAAAAAGAAAATTTTATAGTTTTAAATTTGAAAATGGTCATTTTATGGTACAAGGAGGTTTGTTCATCTAGCATAAAATATCCCAATAAGGAGAATATGTCGACCTGAATAAGATATAGGTTTTCAAGGACATACCTACACACTCAATAGTTAAGTGTATAAGAAGCTATAAAGGCCATGCTAGTTTCTACCGGTGATTTTCAAAAGACATTGAAAAAGTATTCCACCTACTCACACACCTATTATCAATGTAAGTTCAATTTTAACTCACTAATTAATGTCTAAAATCATTAAATATCTCAATCAAATGCTTGATAACAACCCCTTTACTAATTTAACATGATTGGGATAAGAAATTTGAATTAATGTGTGATGTTAGTGAATTTTTTTTTTGGGGTTGTCCTAGGAAAACAAGTTGGAACATCATCTTTTTTATTTACAATTTCATCCGCACACTAAATGGTGACCATGTCAACTGAAAATATATAGAGAATTAACTATTTGTTTTCATGTATTCCATCAAATAATTATGATCCTATTTGGTCTTATCCAAAGTGATTGTGAACACTGATCATGCTCCCCTCAAGAATTTAATGAACAATAAGGGTGCAATGAAAATGATAATAATGTGAATCCTATTCCTTTATGAATTTTATATTATCATAAAATATGATAAGGAATGGAAAACCTGATAACTAATCATTTATCCCGACTACATGTACCACTCATCACAAACGACAATGATACATACATCAAAGTCAATTTTCCCGATGAATCAATTTTTAGAATTACAGTAAAACTATGGTTTTTTACATTTAAAATTATCTCACAATAACATTTTTTTCATTATGACCTCTCCTACCAACAAAGGATGATAGTTTTACATGAAAAAAATTTACTACTTGGATGAACCTCTCTAATTCAAGTGTTGCGCAAATTGTTTTCTATGATGTTGAATTCCCAAAAATAAAATGCCAAATTTCATAAAATGTTCCATAAAACACACACTATATGACATAATGGACCTGAGTGAACTATTGAAATGAATATACAATGTGGAATTTTCTATCCCACAATACATCAAGTCGCATGGGAATTCTGTCATAGGTGTGATATGTGCCCGTGAACTATTACCATTGTAAAAAAGAAAAACAATTTGTAATAACCCTGTAATTGATTTTGAAGAATTAAACCTACGGGGAATTGATTTTATGGGACCATTTCCCAATTCAAATTGAATATCATAAGTTCTGATCTACATTAACTATGTATCATAATGAGTAGAAGCTGAAGCCACATCACATGACAATGAAAATATCAACATTAATTTTCTGTAATGAATTTATTTTCATCATTTTGATTTAATAGATTACTCATTAGTGATTGAGGAACAAATTTAACCAATTAGTATGTCAATGGAATGAAAGAAAAGTATGTGATCTAATATAACACCTTCACTCCCTACTACCCACAAACAAGTGGGAATGTTGAACTATCAAACATGGTGATCAAACAAATATTGAAGAAGATGGTGAATAAAAGACAAAGTGATTGGAGATTGAAAATAGATGATTCACTATAGCAATACCCCAAATCATAAAAAAAACAGTCATTGGTACGGGACCCTTAAAATTAGTTTATATGATATCATGTCATATTGTAGTTGAACAAGATAACTACTCGTACTAGGAAATTAAGAGGTTAAAATTGGATTCTCATAAAGTTGTTTAAGCTCGAATTCAAAAATAGGAGAATTGAAATAAATTAGAAAATATGTGTATGATAATTGAAAAATATATAATGAAATTAATATTAAATTCCATGATCAACATATTGAAAGATACACTTTTTCACCAGGAAATAAGGTCATTTTATTTAATTCTAGATTGAAATTGTTTCCTGGGTAGATGGAATATAGATTTTACAACCCATTAGATTTCACTCAAGTCTTCCACTATGGTACCATTGATATTTAGAGTTCAGGTGTACCACCTTTCAATGTTAATGGTCAGAGACATAAAATCATTCATGAATCCTTTCATTAAGGATATCCCATCAGTATTAAGTTCTGATGAACCTTAATGTAGTCATGCACTTGAAGTTAAAATATTTGCAGACTTGGAATGAACATAGGGTAGGTAATCATAGAATAGATTAGATTGAGTTTGAATTTGAAATCTTAGGATGTTCCATAAGAGTGTTGATAGGATTTGATGAAAATTTGATCTTATAAATTCTATTACACATCATGTAACCTTGTTACATGATGTGTAATGATTATTTAAAAAATTGAATATAAATCAGAATTAGAAAACATGAAATGTGTTTACATGTAATGTAACACCAAGATTCATTTTTTTAATCAAGTAATGATCCTATGTTAACAAATCAAAAACCTGATAACCCCCTTAACTTCCTCCTACCTCCCACACAGACATGTGACCCCTCATCTATCTTGGTCAGCCTCTCACCTCCCTCCCCATTCTCTCTCACCCACACACCACCACTCCTTTCCCCTATCATATCATGGATGAGAAACCCTCTTCAAACATACCTATACACATCCCCTATCCCCATCACTCCACATCCTAATCGACCGCTAACCCACCCTCTTCCTTCCCCTTCTACCATCTCACACTCAACCACATCACCCCATCCTCCAGCAGAAGAACCTCAACCTTAAGCCCCACTCCCATTATAGAAAGAACCAATAACTTGTAGTAAACACCCTCCAAGTAATCATTAGACGATGAAGAATGTCCACCATTCAAATTTCCATGCAATGTTTGTACCTACCGCTCTTTTAGAACCTCCCTTAACAACATGTTCTGAACCCACTGATCAAGTCGAATCATTGTCTATATCTAACAACTCATCCAATGATGAAATCCTCAATCTTAATCCATTTTTTTTATTCTAATTCCCAAATAATTAGGTCATCCTCAATCATCTACAAGATAATCCTCTGAAAAAAAACAATACATTGTACATGGCCATTATTTCCCACTTGAACATCTGTGATGAAATCCTTGAGCTCATCGACACACTATATATGCCTTGAATTATTGAGGTACATGAGGAAATATACATGGATATTTTCTTGTAGTTACTTTATACATTTGAGGTGGAAGTGGAAAGACTAAAATTTTACAATGGTGGATGAACACATAAGCTTTTGATTTTAGGAATTAGGCATAGGGTTGAGTATCTATACATTGGAGTTTTCCATGTCTGATATTTTTATAACACTTCAGCTCGATACACCCCATACATATTTAGGGAAACTATGGAAGAAGATATCATTTTATTCCCTGATAAAATATGAACCTTATATCACCAATCACATCTAGTTCTGTAGCCCATACCTTTATATACTCTATAGAGCCTTTACCCACCTCTGGTTTTCTCAATCAGAGTCCAATGGGAGTGACATCTGCGTTGATGTCCTTATTTTAGTTGTACCCATGGGTGGCCCTAAAACACCCTTATTTTTCTGAACCTTTCATTTTTCAAATAAATTAAAATTTTAATTTATATCTTGCAGTAAACTAGGTCATATATTCCCTTTATATGCAACATCGACTTTGTGTACGTTGAACTCAACACCGGATTGCCATACGAGTCCCACAACACTGTGTTTCAACATAACATCTCTTTTTATTGTAATAATTTAAATGAGATACTTATAAACTATCCACTAAACATAGTTTTATGAATATTAATATTTTATACAATTTTTGTAAATAAATAAAACATATTTATTAAAGTTGATATGTTTTCTGGTAAGATCCTTCAATGTTTAAAAACATCGGTTTCTAGAATTATCCTATTAAAATAATTAAAGTAATTTTAGACAAGTTTATAAAAATAATATCAAAAAATAATCTTAATTTTTTAATTTTTAATGTCAAAATTGTCCTATGGTGAATTTTGCGGATTTTTCTGAGAAACTCCATTTTTTTATGAAGAGTGAAAACACTTCTTTTTAGTTAAAAATTTCCTTTTTTGTAAATTATTAATGTTAAATGATATTATAAATTTTTTATGGTCACATTAGATAAATATTTAGTATATTAGTAAAATTCAGTTCATTAAAATCAATTTCACATTGAAACTGAATATTAAATTATAACAAACTACTTTTCTTTTTCCAACTTTAAAACGATGTTATTTTGTCTCGTCTATGGGATTAGCAATAAAATTAATTTATCTACTTCTGTGAATTTGTATTAAAAAATTGAACATGAAACATTGTATTCATTCTAATATTTATATTCAAACAATAACAATTTAATTTTGGACCAAAATTATTAGTAAAATCTATTAAAATAAATCTCAATAGTTAAGGCTAGATTAAGCTTAATTAGGGGATAAATATTGAAATTAAGGGACCAAATGACCAATAGACATTTCCAAAACCAATATTAAGTCCATAAATCGTTGATAAACATTTCATTATATGTTTTTTTAGTTTGTAATGACTATTTTTAGGTAAGAACATGTGCACGCCTAACTTGATTATAAAAATTCCATGTGGGTAATTTTTGATCTCAATTATAGGACCCCACATCTACACATTCCTCACATCTATAATACCGTTTATGTTGGTAAAATATATTCCCATTTATCCTCACAAAAATCCTCACTTTATCCTTTAAGCCTTATATTTTTATGGAATCCTTTCGAGGTATCATTTTGGAATAAGCAAAATTGAGGTACTTGATTTAGAGGTAACGTCTTATCTCAAGCTCCTTTCCTCTATTTAATTTACCCACCCCATCAACAATACTTATTAATTTTTTGTTGGAAAAAATTAGTATCCTTAATATAATATTATGTTTATATACAATGGTTTTAACCAACACTTACATACACCTCCATCTAATGAATGTTGAACATGCCTTTTCAATGAACGGTGAACTACTACATCACAAAACAATGATTGTTCATTTCTGCATTACCAACAATAATGGTGTTCATTATGATGGAAAATATATTTATATATGTCTTATATAATATTTTATATTTATTTATAATTACTTTTTTTCTTTTAAAACATACATCTCTATACTTTCCGTTTGGTGTTAATACTGTAATCTCTTTTAAGGAAGTGGGGACTATCACCCCCTACAAAGCGAGTTTATTCGTTGACATACCACATGGAATGTATTAAGGATGCGTATTATTAAATTAAATTATATATATTATATAGTAATTATACTGTAATAAATATATATATATATATATGTCATTTACGTACATTATATCAATATGAAAATAAATACGGAAACAACATTCATCCATACATATGATTTACTGTCTCCATGAACGGTGTATTCCATTTTGAAGAAATATAATATATAGACTATTATAATAAAAAAAATAATGAATATTATTGATATTTATAGAATTTTTTACATTATAGAATCATGATATAAGTATAAGTAACAATGATATAAAAAATTAAGACACAAGAGAAGAAAAATAGAATTTTACATGAAATGAATCTTTAACATAGTGTAGTTAATAAGAGGGTAAAATAAGGTCATAACAAAAACATATAAGGTTTTTGTATAATAATATATATATCTAAAAAATTTATAATAAAGATAAATTTATTATATAGGAATCTTGTATAAGTACGGAGAGATTCAACACCCATGGTATGGGGAATTTCATCTCACTTTTAATTTCTTGGTGATACATGTTATGTTCTCCACTCTTTATTTTGGTGCGATTTATATATATTCCATGATTGAATTCTAGTTATCATATTAATAGATTTATTTATATTAACATATCCATTATATGATAATTATTTCACCGAGTTTATTTTTCAAAAGATAAAAAATCATTAAAACAATTTTGTCTCAATTTCCATTTTTTGAGACTCGTGTTTTTTTATGCACTTAAAATATGTTTTGGGGTGTATATAATTACATTTTACATGCAATATAATGAATTTAATTGTTTTAAGGATATTTTTATGATTTATTTAATTTCTGTTCTTACATGGAGGGTATGATCCCATGTTACAAAGTGTTAAGAGTCTATTGAGACAATCTCAATGTTTTTTAGAATTGTTTATGTTTATAATTCCATTGATAAAATCTTATATTCCATCTATCTAGAATATTCATGAATTTTTACCCTATATTTACTCAATATATTCTCATTTTTGTAGAGTTCTTCTACTATTTGGTATAAAGGATAATGTCTTTTGTAAAATCTAACAATCAATCTCTTCGGATAGAAATTAATTTTATTCAAAAAATTATTTTTTCAAAATATTTACAAAAATGTTTTAAAAAATGTTTTCAAAATATAATTGAAAAAAATATTCAAGGGAATATTTTTTCAGAGATTCGTGAATAAGATTTCAAATCTATTTTCAAAGAAAAACGTGTTCAAAAGGTTTTATGTAATAAAATTTATTTTTTAAAAAAATGATCTTTTCCTCATGAAATGTTTCTAAAATATAATTCAAAATTATATCCCATAAAAGATATAATAAAATGAAGTTACTCATTGATTTATAGTGAAATTAATCAGTGTTTCTATTAAAATTCTCTATCTAAATGGATTTTGTTTTTGATGACATGATGCTATTAAAACTATTTCTCTTTTATGGGTTATATTATTTTGAAACCCACTACTTTTAATAGGTTATATTTATGATGAAATGATTATGAAATTTGTCTCTTTCCACAGGTTATGATATATTTAAATGTTTATCATCCCCATTTCCTTTAAGGGATTATGATATGATTATTTATGATCTTGTGGAATGTGTATTTATTATTTCAATATGTGATGGGTGGGACCTATATCTCCCTCCAATGAATTAGGTGATGTTATATATATCATGGGATAAACCAAAATGATCTTGGGAGGGAACCTTGACTACTAAAATGGCTAGGGGAGTGAACCATGACTAGTAAGATGGTATGAGGAGTGAACTCATGCAACTACGATGGCCTTGGGAATGAACCATTAATACTATGTTGGGAGTGAACCCATTCTACTAAGATGGTTTTGGTAGTGTTTCTTTCAATACTATGGATATCATTATATTCTTATGTGTTATCCTCAATTCCATGTCTTACCCCTACGTTATAATTTTATTTCTTATGTCCTTTATATCGTTTTTATTAATTTCTTATTAACATCCAATCATTTTTCCATTATTCAGGTATATTATATTTTTTTGTGGGTTATGATCATCTATTTTCATGATCACATTCCTATACCCTTATAATCATTTTTCAACTTACATGTCCATGTTTGTTACCATTACTATGCATTTATGATCACCACTTTTTTTGTTTCTTTCCCCAGGTTGTGAAGATACGTATTATGTTTGATATATATAAGAAGGATTATACTCAAGAATAACATTGGTGGAGATAAATTAGCTCACATGTAACGCCCCGACCCCAGTTACCCAGAGTCGATGCATTATTACATAACATTTGCATGATCACAAAACATCAAGTCTCGAATGACCGATTATTTTAGTATCCTTGGAAACAATAGATACATTAATTAATGTAACATTAAATCATACATTGAAAACTATAACAACATCTTGTCTCCACACTCATATCCCCTTATACTATCCCTGTAAGTCATTTATAAAATACTTCTTCACATCCTATGAAAAATAAAACATAGAAATGGGTGAGCTCAAATGCTGAGTAAGGATAACAATATAGAAGAAACTTTCATAAATAAGCATAAATATTTAAGGCAATGTATAACTAAAATAAAATCATTTTAAACTAGAACTTCAGCATAATATCGCAGAAATAAAATTAAATAATTTCATTTACTTATTCACATGGATATTCCACTAATCGAATAATCACATGCAATATCAATAACCACTTTAACAATGAAGGAATTCATAATGCCATACTATCATAACCATATAGTCAAGGCCTCGTTCCAAGAATAGAAATAATATTTTGTCAAGGCCTCATTCCAGGACACTAGTTTTTCTCATGAGACCTACCGATGCATCGAGGAGCTATAGAAGGCTCCACTCATCACTTATTAAGTCCAATGCATTCCTCATATGAACAGGTTTAAACATAACATAAACATTCGTATTAAAACTAGTATATGAAATGTCAAAACTTTCTCCATAAACCATGAATGGTATAAAAATAACACATCCATAGTCAAAAATATCACAAAACCTTCAATACAATATGATTGTTTTGTATCATAATAAATCAACTTCAAATAAACATAAAATCCATCAATGGATGTTGACCTAGATGAAATCAAAACTATTTGAGAGAAATATCTCTTTTTTGAAATAATTTAAAAGTCGCATAATTATAATAGAAAACATTTACTTTTAAAAATAATAATACAATCTTGTAAGGGAAGCTTCGATGATTTTATAATGGCAGAAAATATCTTCACCCACCGTATAAGTTTAAAAAACATTCTTACCTTAATTTGGTTGAGAAGGTTAAAAAGGACCTTGTTTTGAAAACAACGGAAATATTCCTTTATAAACTTCATATAAAAAGTCAAACAATGGTATAAATGACTTTAAACCATATTCTATATAATAGTAATAATGTTTTGAAATACATTTTTAAGAAACATGGATGTGGATGATAAAGAGGTCCCAGTATATAATTATGTATAACCAACCTCGGATAATGAAGAGATTGTAAAATAAACCCATACCTTGTAATTTTCTTTGGTTGAGGGTATGTTAAACTCTTTTATAATGGTGACATAATTGTTATCAAATTATACAATAATAATATACATTAATATGATATCATATATTATCTTTTAACAGTGATTTGTTAATAATATCTGAGTATTATCATCGTTTCGGGTGTTAACTCACTCGTTTCCTTTTATATATTATGTTACATAAGCTATGTTTGTTATGGATAGGTTTTATCTTATTCATATCCATAATTATATCAAGTACTTAAACATTATTTTTAATCATCAAAATTGAATTATAATTGCATGGATACGATGGGCAATGAATCATATCGTGTTCATGGAGACGGTAGATCGTACGTAGGCACGAGTGATAATATAATTATTTTGATATTAAAATAATATATAATTGGATGGTATATAATATATACAGAATAATTATCATGTCATATTTATTATTTACATCAATTACATATCATTATCATACCCATACAATTAATAATGTTTATGAATAACAATTACACCATGACGTGGAGACTGTAAGCCGTACGTACACGCATATAGTGACATGTCATTCAAGGGATGGATAGAATAATGAATATGGTTTTACCATATTTATAATAAAGTCATAGTATATAGGAGATACTGGAGTTATTATTTTATAATGTAAATAACGATGAAATAAGAAGTTTTATAAGAAAGGAACTTGAAAGAGGGTGGTGAAAACATTACCTCTTCTTCGGGTTCTTCCTTATGATTTGATCAAAAGGGCTCTATAGGTTGGCTCTATGATCAAACTAAGGACTCTAGGATTATGTTAGGGAAGTTGAGAGAGTATTTGGTCAGGGTATGGCCGAGCCAAAAGGCTTTGAAGATGTGAATAATTGTTTAGAAGTGGTGTCCTTCCATAAGGGGGAGGAGGGGCTCTTTGGGTAAAACATAAATTATTATTTTATAATAAATTCATATTCCGTTTATAAAGGCTCCAATGTGGATTATTTACATAATAAAGTGGGTATGGGTAGAAATACTTTCAACCAATAGATTTTACAAAGGTTTGTGTCATTATATTAACAATATCATTTTTTTTAACTCTTAGATAATTAGTTTGACACTTACCATGTCACATTTTATTTTGATATTATATAGTTAATAAACTAACTATAAACTTCCAATCGACCCCCAAGTGGTATATTAATGATAAAACTGTAATTATATATGTCTTTTTACCAAACCTTAGATTTTTAAAAATATATTATCAATTAATTAAATAATATTTGTTTTAAATACTCTTTTATGTCAATTTTGACACTATTGGGTATTTTGTTTTTGATAAATTCATAACAGCATTATTACTTCTCAAAAAATTCATATAACCAATATTAATATTTCATATTATCCTAGAAACTTAATTTAATTCATAAAATGTTTAAAATTACATTTATTTTGGTATTTATAATATCAATTATCTTAATATTTCATTAATTAGGTAATTTCTACACTACCATTGTGTCATAAATATATTAAATTATTTAATGTTCAAAAATTATAAATAAAATACAATTATGTAGGTAACAGTTTTATCTATCTAATGAATATTTATAGTCGAAAATATATATTATAAAACTCTACGTAAAAATTGTTTTTCTAAAAGATATATGCTTATGTCATTTTTGTATTTGCCTTAACTTAATTAATATAAAGTGTCATTATCACTTACAAGTGGATCCATGGGGTACCAAAATCGAGCCAAAGATTCCCATGGTCGGACATGTATCAACCAATAGGGTTAGGACACTTGTTATGATAGTTTACTATTATTATAATATTATTGTTTTACCCTTATTTACAGAATTTACCCTTTAACCATGGTAAATAAAATATTCACCGAAATAATTACTCAAAATGTCTAAAAATAAAAGTTACATATTTACACAATTTGTACCTCTTGATTCTAAATATGGAATCAATTTTCCCAAATTTAATACATAGAAGGGGCAGAAATTAATTTAAAATTAATTCCCGTTGTTAAAACAAAAAGCCTGTTTTTAAGAGATAATAACTATCAAAAGATTGATACTTGTTTATGTCCGGTTTAAATGTAAAATTATGTCCAATGACCAAAATTGTATTAAATGCTAAAAATATATTTTAAATATAATTTAAAACCACTCAAATTATTAATTTATCACTATTAATTATGATGATTAAAAAAGTTGTTTTTAATTAACATTTATTAATTTTCACTATTCATCAAAAAATAAAAATTATCTGAAAACTACGAATATTTCACCCTAGGCTAATTTCAATATTCCAAATCAAAAAAATAAGTCAATTTTCAGAGATAAAATTTATAAAATTTCAAAAAGTGGGTATTGATATTCATAATGGCTACTTTGATTGGTAGCGGTGTTTTGGAATCTCGAAGTTGCGTACAACACATTCTACTGTATTATTCAAAGAGAATCGTACCATGGATGCTTGGGGTGTTACATTCTCCGCTCCTTCAAATAATTTCTTTCTCAAAATTTCTAGAATACAACTGCATAAAAATACTCGGGTGGTTCTTCATCATCAGTTCCTCGGGTTCCCATGTTGCATCTTCAATCTTATGATTTCTCCATAAAACTTTTACCAAATGAGTCGTATGGTTTCTCAGCACTTCTTCTCTTGTATCAAGAATCCTGATGGGCTCTTCACAATAAGATAGATCAGGCTCTAGTTTAATTCCTCATAGGTGAGTATATGTGTTGGTTCAGGCATTTATTTTCTCAACCGTGATACATGGAACACATCGTGAACATTGGAGATATTTGGCAGCATTGCCAAACGGTATGCTACAAC
The DNA here is from genome assembly GCA_963277665.1 of Viscum album. Classification (NCBI taxonomy): domain Eukaryota; kingdom Viridiplantae; phylum Streptophyta; class Magnoliopsida; order Santalales; family Viscaceae; genus Viscum; species Viscum album. Next base: position 1,342,964,494 of record OY728132.1, read on the forward strand.
CCCAATTACTTCTAGAATTTTGAATGGTATGATGTACCTAGGACTCAATTTACATTTCTTACCGAAACGTATAACTCCCTTCCATGGAGATACCTTCAACAAAATATGATCTCCTAAATGAAATTCAAAATCCTTCCTATGATTATCGGCATAGTTCTTCTACCTACTTTGAGCAGGTTGGATATGGTTTTGGATTACCTTTACCTTTTCCATCGTTTCATCCACCACTTCTGGGCATACATGTTTTCTCTCACCAACGTCATCCCAACAGGTTGGTGTGCGACATCCCTTTCCAGATAACGCTTTATATGGTGCCATCTGAATACTTTAATGGAAGATAATGTTATAAGAAAATTCTACAATAGGTAAATATTGATCCCACATACCCTGAAAGTCAAGTGAGCATGATCTCAACATGTCTTCTAAGGTTTTAATAGTCTATTCAGATTTTCCATCTATTTGAGGGTGGTAGGAAGTTCTCAAATGAAGTTCAATATCCAAGGCCTTCTGAAGTCTCCTCCAGAATCTTGATGTAAAATAAAGATCACGATCAGAAACAATTGATAGGGGTACTCCATGAAGTCTCACAACTTCGTTAATATATAGTCTTTCAACAGATTCCATTGGTAGATCTTCTCTTATAGAAAGAAAATGTGATGAATTGGTAAGAAGATCAACAATAACCCATATTGCATCGTTCCTTCTAGGAGTCTTTAGTAGAAAAATGAGAAAGTCCATCATAATATTGTCTCATTTCCACTCCGGTATGGGAAGAGGTTGCATGACTCCTCCAGGCTATTGCCTTAGAGCATTCACTTGTTGAAAAACCATACATCTGGGCACAAAACAGCAATATCCGTCTTCATGTTGTCCCACCAAAAATGATCCTTCAAATTTCTATACATTTTGGTTCTCCCAGGGTGTATAGATAAATTGGAGCTATGAGAATCATATAACAATTCCCTTTTCAGATCAAGTATATCAGGAACACAAATACTCTTCCCAAATTTCAAAATTCTTTCTTCATACAAAATATCTCTCAATCTCCCATCATTCACAACATTAATCTTCTTCTGAAATTCTTCATCATCGGTATGAGAACTCTTAATACTTTCTAGTAAAGATGTTTTGGCAACCATTTGAATAAGTATTGATGTTTCACCATCTATGGTGATTCCCATATCCATCTTTACCAGATCCATGAAAAGAGGATCCCTCTCAACTATCATCTTGTTCAAAACTCCATGATCTTTTCTACTCAGAGAATATGCTACCTTATTTTCCTTCCCCAGGTGGTAGTGTATCGTGAAATCATAATCCTTGGGTAGTTCAAGCCATCTCCTTTGCCTCATGTTGAGTTCTTTCTATGAGAAAATATATTTCAAACTCTTATGATCGGTATATATCTCACAAATTTCACCATAGAGATAATGTCTTCATATCTTCAAAATAAATATTATAGCGGCTAACTCAAGATCATGAGTAGGATATTTTTTCTCATGATTTTTCAGCAATCGTGATGTATAGGCAATAACTATATCATTTTTCATAAGGACACAACCATTTCCTTTCTTCAATACATCACTATAATTATTGAACCCATCACTCCTTGATGGTAGAGTAAATATAAGAGAATTGACTAATCTTCTCTTCAGTTCTTAAAAACATTCTTCACACTCTTTTTTCCATACAAATTTAACACCTTTACGTGTTCACTTTTTCAATGGGTTAGCCAATCAGGTAAAATTCTAGATGAAATGTCGATAATAACCTGCTAAACCAATAAAACTATGTACCTCGGTTATACTCATTGGTGATGGCCATTCATGGATTGGTGTTGTCTTAGCAGGATCAACAGATATTCCATCCATAGAGACAATATGGCCAAGAAAGGAAATCTCTTAAATCCATAATTCACACTTTCTAAACATCCCATATAATTCCTGTATTCTTAGAGTCTTCAGGATAATAAGCATGTGATTTTCATGATCTTCGTAGCTTTTGGAGTATACCAAGATATCCTCAATAAATACCATTACAAAATCATCGAGATATTCCTTGAAAACTCTATTCATTTGATCCATGAAATTATAGGGTGCATTAGTCAGCCCAAAAGGCATTACTGTAAACTCTTAATGCCCGTACCTGGTTCGAAATGCTATCTTTGGAATTTCTTCCTTCATCACACACAACTGATGGAATCCATATCGAAGGTAAATCTTTGAAACGTATTGAGCTCCATGCATTTGGTCAAATAAATCATCAATGTGGGGTAGAGGATACTTGTTCTTTATTGTTATATTATTGATCTCCTAGTAGCCAATACATAAACTCATAGATCCATCTTTCTTTTTAACAAAAAGAACTTTGGCTCCCCATGGAGAAACACTAGGGAAAAATTCCCTTATTTTTCAATTCTTCTAGTTGTTTCTTTAGTTCATTTAATTACACGGTGGCCATTCTATAAGGGCTCTTCGATATAGGCCTTGATCTAAAAATTAAATAAATGGAAAACTCAAGTTCTCGTTCTAGAGGATGTCCAGGTAAATCATCTGGAAACACATCATCATTTTCTCTAACAATAGGTACATCCTCTATTTGAACATTACATTCCTTACCCAGAGTTATTTCATTATCTTCCTCACCAATAATTTAATTTAGTTGAGCTACTGGGGGTGGATCTAGGTAAGAATTAGGTGGTGACGATTCTGCACTAAAGATAACGTGTTCCTTATCATCATCATCAAAAATCGTAACATCCTTTTTCATACAATAAATATTCCCTTCATGGTCAAAAATACAATCCATACCAAGGATTATATCAAACTCAATCATAGGTATTACAATGAGATCAGCGGATAAAGATCATTTATGTTCTCTAATGGGGACTGATTCACAAAACATTGTTGCAATGATACTTCCCTTAGAAGTTTTGACTGACAACTCCCTTGTTAAATCAAATTGGAAATATTTAATTTTAATAGCAAACATGGAAGATATGAAACAATGTGATGATCCAGAATCAAATAATGAATTAGATAAACATGAGGTGACCATTAAATTATCTGCCACCACATCCTTTGGAGCTTCTACCTCAGCTGTAGTGATAGCATAAGCATGGCCTTGATCCCTTGTCCATTTTTTAGGTAAGTTCACCTGATGCTTAGTACATTCATTTCCATAATGTCCCATCTCTCTACAATTATAGAATTACATATTTACAGCAACTCTCTTTCCCTTGCAATCAAGTGCTTGGTGTCCTTTTTCAACACACTTGTAACAGACTCCCATTCCCTTCAAGAAAGTACTGGGGTGTTTCTTCCCACATTTATTGCAGGATGGATAATCAACTTTTACCTTCATTACTTTATTTCCATTTCTAGAGTGGTCAACCAATCTCGTTTTCTCTTGCTTTGCCTTAAATTCCTAAGACATAACGAATTCCTTTTCTGTCTTGATAGCATATGAGACAATATCATTGTACAACGAGAAAGATTGTGATACTAATGCTCGATGGAGAAACGGTTTTATCCCATCAAATAAACAATCAATATTACTTCTTGGGATATGTATATAATCTATTTCATGCCTCTCTAACCTTGTGAAGTTAGCATCATACATTCCGACATTCTCATCCTCCTTTTTCCTCAGACTCAGAAATTGCCTTTCCATATCTTCTCGATGGTCACAAAGAAAGTGTTTTTCTAAGAAAATCTCTTTGAACTATCTCTATTCCATGTTTGATACTTCATCATCTTCCATTGTGTTTTGTATCAATGACTACCATTGATCAGCATCTCTAGTGAGGCGATAAACTGCCATGACAACTTTTTCCCTTTCACTACTCCCTAATGCCTGAAATATTTTCTCTATGGAACATATCCATTACTCAGCTACTAATCGATTTATACTCCCATTTAATTTTGGTGGTTTCTTCCTCATGAATAGATATAACATTGATTATCCATGCTACGGATCAGGGTGCTCCATACGGGTAAGGTTATTATTCATGACATGAGTGAGTTGTCCCAGTATGGTGATTATCTGATCAGTACTAGTTGCATCACCAGCTCCAATATAATTATCTTGAGAAGGAGGGAAATCCCTACATGTAGTGCGTGCATTGATACAATTTTCATTCCTTCCACAAGGCACCTTTTATAAAAAATGCCATAAACTAGACCATTTTATGAATCAAAATACATAATTTCATACTTGTAAAACACTTAACATAAATTGAACTATTTATGGATATAATCCATAATCATAAATAAAATTTTTTCATTGAGGAATTATATACTCATAAATTCTTCATAATGGATTTTAATGAAAATGAGAATTATCCTAAGAATATCCCAAGGGAGTGTTGTAACCAACAGTGCAGCAAGGCCCGTTGTCGTGCACCAGTTTTCATTCAAATCTAGCTCAAAGCGGTGTTTTCATGTTTTACCCCTAGGTATATCTGTGCCACAGCCACCTCTACCTTCTTGTATCCAAAAAAGGACCTATTGCTCAGAAAACTCTCAAAATATCTATAATACAAATATTCTAGTATGTTCTTCTATACTAATCCATAAATCCCATCTTAGGTCTATGTGCTCTAATCAGAGTTTATCTAAATATATCTTCCATGGTTTGTACTAACCATCCTCTGATACAAACTGTAACTCCCCAACCCCAGTTACCCCGAGTCATTGCATTATTACATAACATTGGCATGATCACGAAAGATCAAGTCTCGAAAGACCGAATAGTTTAGTGGCCTTGAAAACAGTAGATACATTCCTAAAATTTACATAACATCATAAAGTGAAAAATACAACAACATCTTGTCTCCACACTCATATACCCATATACTATCCCTGAAGTTCATTCATAAAATACTTCGTCACATCCTAGGAAAAATAAAACATAGAAATAGGTGAGCTCAAATTCCCAGTAAGGATAACAATATAGAGGAAACTATCAGAAATAAGCATAAACATTTAAGGAAATGTATAACTAAAAAAAATTCCTTTTAAACATGAAATTCAAAATAATATGGCAGAAATAAAATGAAATAATTCCATTTACTTATTCACATGGATATTATACTATTAGAATAATCACATGCAATATCAATAACCACTTTCATAATGAAGGAATTCATAATGGAAGACTATCACAACCACGTAGTTAAGGCCTCGAGCCAAGAATACAAATAAGATTTTTTCAAGGCCTCATGCCAAGACACAAGTGTGTCTAATGATACCTACTGATGTATCGAGGAGATATAGCGGGCTCCACCCATCACTTATTAAGTCAAATGCATTTCTCATATGAACAGGTTTAAACATAACCTAAACATTCGTAATAAAACTAGCATACGAAATGTCAATACATTCACCATAAGCCATTAATGGTATAAAAATAACACATTCGCAGTTAAACATATCACAAAAACATCAATAAAATATGGAATTTTAGTATCATAATAAATCAGCTTCAAATAAACTTAAAATCCATAAAGGGATGTTGACATAGATGAAATCAAAACTAATTGAGAGAAATATATCTTTTTTGAAATCATTTAAAAGTCACATAATTATAAAAGAAACATTTAATTATAAAAATATTATAATAAGTTTTTATGGGAAGCTTCGACGAGTTTATAATGGTGGAATATAGATTCACCCACCATATAAGTTAAAAATACATTCTTACCTCAATTTTGTCGAAAAGGTTGAAAAGGAGCTTGTTTGAAAAATGACGGAAATATTCCTTTATAAAATTCTTATAAAAATTCAAAAAATGGTATAAATGACATTAACCTATATTCTTTAAAATTTTACTAATGTTTTGAAATAAATTTTTAAGAAACATGGATGTGGATGATAAAGAGGTCCGAGTAGATAATTACGTATAAACAACCTCAGGTAATAAAGAGATTGTGAAATAAACCCATACCTTGTACTTTTCCTTGCTTGAGGGTAGGTTAACCTCCTGTATAATGGTCAAATAATAGTTATTAAATTATACAAGATTCATATACATTAATATGATATCATATATGATCTTTTAACATTGATTTTTTAATAATATCTTAGTATTATCATCGCTTCAGGTGTTAACTCACTCGTTTCCTTTTATATATTTTGTTACATAAGCCGTGTTTGTTATGGATTGATTGTATCATATTCATATCCAGAATGATATAAATTCCTTAAACATTATTTTTAATCATCAAATTAGAATTTTAATTGCATGGATATGATGGGGAATTAATCTCATCGTGTTCGTGGAGACGGTAGTTCGTACGTACGCACGAGCGACAATATCATTCATCTAATATTAAAATAATATATAATTGGATGGTATATCACATATAAAGAATTATTATCATGTTATATTTGTTATTTACATCAATTAAATATCATTACCATACCCATCCAAATAATAATGTTTTTGAATAACAATTACACCACAACGTGGAGACGGTAAGTCGTACGTACGCACGTATGGTGACATGTCATTCAAGGGATGGATAGAATACTGAAAATGGTTGTAACATATTTATAATAACATCAAATAATATAGGATATACTGTATTTATTATTTTAGAATGGAAGTAATAATGAATGAAGATGTTTAAGAAGAACGAAACCTGAAAGATGGTGGTGGAAACATTACCTCTTCTTCTGGTCCTTTTTTTTATTTGATCAAAAGGGATCCATAGGTTGGCTTTCTGATCATACTAAGGACTCTAGGTTAAATTTAGGGAAGTTCAGAGAGTATTCGGGTAGGGTTTTCCCGAGACAAAAGGCTTTCAAGGTGTGAAGAATTGGTTAGAAGTGGTGTCCTTTTATAAGGGGGAGGAGGGGCTCTTTAGAAAAAACTTAAAGTAGTATTTTATAATAAATTCATATTCGGTTAATAATGGCTCCAAAGTGGATTATTCAATGTCTAAGGTGGGTATGGGTCTAAATCCTTTCATACAATATATTTTAGATAGGTTTGGGTCATTATATTAACATTATCTTTTAGTTTTAGCTCTTAGTAACTTAGTTTGACACTTGCCATGTCACTTTGTATTTCTATATTATATAGTTAATAAACATTCTATAAACATAAAATAGACCCCCCAAGTGGTAAATTAATGATACAAATATAATAATATAGGTCTTTTTACTGACCCTTAAATTTTTAGGAATAGAATATTAAATAATAATAAAATATGTTTTTTAAAAACTCTTTTATGTCAATTTTGAGACTATTGGGTATTTTGTTTTTGATAAATTCATAACATCATTATTCATTCGAAGAAAAATCATATAACTAATCTAAATATTTCATATTATCCTATAGAATTAATTTAAATCATAAAAAGTTCCAAATTACATTTATATTAGTATTTATAATATCAATTATCTTAATATTTCATTAATTAGGTAATTACTGCATCACCATTGTGTCATAAATAAATTAAATTATATAATATCTAAATATTATAAATAAAATACCATTATTTAGGAAATCTTTTTAAATTTCTAATGAATATTTATCGTCAAAAATATAACATATATAACTCTATGTTAAAATTGTTTTAATAAAAGATATATGCTTATGTCATTTTTGTATTTACTTTAACTTAATTAATATAAAGTGTCATTATCACTTACAAGTAGAACCATGGTGTCGCACAATCGACCCAAAGATGTCCATGGTCGGAAATTATCAACCAATAGAGTTAGGGCATGTTTTAGGGTAATTTAATATTATTATAATATTATTTGTTTACACTTATTTACCTGATTTACCCATTAACCATGATAAATAAAATATTTACCGAAGTAATTATTCAAATTGTCTAAAATAAAATTTTTCTATTTACACAATATGGACCTCCTGATTATAAATATGGAATCGATTTTTCTAAAATCTAAACACAGAAGTGGAAGAAATTAATTTAAAATTAATTCTCGTTGTTAAAACAAAAAGCATGTTTTTAAGAGATAATAACTATCAAAAAATTGACACTTGTTTATGTACGGTTTAAATGTAAAATTATGTCCAATGACAAACATTGTATTAAATGGTAAAAATATATTTTAAATATACATTAAAAACACTCAAATTCATAATTTATCACTATTAATTATTTTGATTTAAAAAGTTGTTTTTAATTAAAATTTTGTAATTTTCAATATATATCAAAATATAAAAATTATCCAAAAAGTACCAAAATTTCACCCAAGGATAATTTTGATATTAAGAATCCAAAAATGAAGTACATTTTGAGAGTTATAATTTATAAAATTTCAAAAAGTTTGTATTACTATTCATAATGACTACATTGATTGGTCGCGGTGTGTTAGAATATCGAAGTTGCGTACAACACACGCTACTGTATTTTTCAAAGAGAATCATACCGTGGAAGATTAGGGTGTTACATAACATTTGTATCAGGGATTATGTATTCCGTGTTTCCAAGGTAACATGACATTTATGGTCTTCTTGCATCTGTTTTGTAAGTGTTCTGTGTTTTCTGCAAAAGATGGGTAATATTAATTTTTGAAAATTGTGGGTCGCTATTGTTGGTATCAAGGGAAATGTGTTGTTAACCACTAGAAACTAGGATGTGAAAGCCTTGTTGAAAACCAAAACTACATGTCAATGAATATGTATAGGTTTGAGTCAAAGAATAGTAAAATTTTCTAGAATCATGGTGAAGGACAGTGTGAGTGGTTTTCTTGAAATACATCATTGTATGGATACTACAAGTGGATGGGGTTGTGACATAGATGTACCTTGGGGTAACAAATCTAATTAGATGTTTTGAGTGTGAAATGGGGTAATTTGGTACATGAAAATGGGCATTGCTACACACCTAGATTGACACTCCTGGGGGATATGATTATTGAATTCAAAAATACATCATAAACAATCATGAAATATTTATATATAAGTTGGAAATGAATAACGTAGTATAAACCTAAGGTGTCAATGATTAAGGAAGGTGTCATAATTTATACAGCCTATAAGTCATCTTTCATTATAATGTGGTTCCTCATTAAGATAACTATTTCATACTCCAGGATTTTGGTTTTTAGTCCAATGGATGGAACCCAAAGGAACCACATTAAAGGATATTACGATGGATAATGAAACAAATGTACTATAAAACAACTGAATGCTATTTGAGCTACAAAGAAAAACTAATTGTTATTTCAAATTTCTTTCTCAAACAATGTTTCATGGTTGACTTCTAAATGAGGACTAGAGGGAATAACAATCTTATGAGTCATTAATGAGGAAATGAACATATTATTTCAAATGGTCACCCGATCTACTTGTTTTTGAATAATAGATTAGTACCACTAAAAATACATTCTATGTTATTCAGTGTTTGGATCATGAGATAGTAATTCATGAGGTTTATCAGTTAGAAGGAAAATTAAATCAGTAGTGTAATCTAATCAATATATGAGGCAACATGATGAGACTAAATTCTTGGATTGAGGTGAGTTTAAGATCTCATTTTTCAATAAGTACATCCCTTTAATTATTCCTACCAGGATGTAGAAAGTGTTCCTTGAGTTGATGAAAAGGGATGATGATTCTATTAGTACCTTGAAGTCTAATCTCATGAGACATGTGAGGAATGATATAGGAATTAGAATCCAAAAAGAAATTAAATTCCAAGGGTTCTTTGGTGGAATAAATTCAATTCTTATAAGGTTTTTTTCCATAAGAGGCTTTAATGGGTACAATGAAATTCTGCATTGTGTAGTTAATATTGATATGTAGGTAGGGGTCAGGGTTTAATCTCTTGGATTTCAAAAGAATAAGAATATGCAGTTCAAATGAATCTCTAAAAACCATGTAGAAAAGACGATAGATGTTCCTTTATGATGAATGTGTGGGATGAAGCATAGAGGAAATTGACTTTTGGGGTATGGTAAATGTTTTCTGTGTGGAATGGAATTCCATAGAGAAGTTGACTGACATGGTGATGGGAAGAAGTTGGTACCAAACACTAATACGGAAAGTGCTTCATAGAATTAATCTCCCATGATTTAGTGATACAAGTGTAAATAGAATGGTAATTATGATAACTACTCCTCAACCCCAAGTATAGGTGGTGATGATCTACATCAGCAACCTCTTAAGCTGAGGGATAAGGGAAAATATCATGCAATCTCTATATCTGATGAGGTGTATGAGAATGTAATGATGAAAGGTACACTTACCATATACTCTATAACTAAAAAATTCCTATTTGATTTTAAAATCAACTACATATTTCGGATCTAAATAATTTTTAAGGGGTTGTATGATTCTCCCAAAATAATTAGAGGTGGAATTAGCAGTGCAAACCCCTAATGGTACGATGAATGCATCTCAAGTCTATGATTCCTATCCAATTTAATTTTATAGGAATGTGATTCCTTAAAATGTTTTCATTCTTCCTTGGGTCTAATTTGATGTATTCATAGGCATGGATTGTCTTTTTGTGAATAATTCTTACCTTAATTGTGAAGTAAGGGATGTTATGTTTGATATTTCAATCCATGCTATTATAAGTCAAATCCAATAAAAATTATATAATCCTTAGTAAATTAATGAATTCACATTGATGATATTTCTATTTTATAGAGTTATATAATTAGGTCATAAATATAACATAATAAACCCATACAGTACATGTGGATTGGTAAACTCATCATCCAATCTTTTCACAAAAGGAAAGAGTTAAAACAATGATTATTTTTGTTTCTTGGTAAAAAATCATCTTGACTATATCCCTTGTCATACTCATCCTTAAACCATGTAGAAAACGTTTTAGAAACAAGGGAAGAGAATAAAAATATTAGTAATGAATATAAAATAAGGAATAATATCGTTAGTCCATGAATATTTAAAACCCATTATAACATATTCAAAAAATCATAATTTACATCCATAAATCATAATCTACATAGCTAACATAATTTAATCATAAGATTCCTAAAAAACATTATAGAAATCATGAAACATAAAGTTAAATTGTGGAATCCATATCATACATACAGTGTATCTTTCACAGCTACATAGAGAGTAATCATCATCGTTATGTTTCGAATACCCATCACATTATATTCCATAAATCTCTTAGGAGAAACCATATCGTTCACCACCATCACATTACCCAATGCATTGGAGATCTATTATGGGATCAGCCACCCTTGGTTTATTGCAGAACCACAAGTATATGTAATCAATTCCCAACAACCACAACATAATTATTACACATAAAATAAGAATAAAGGAAAAAATAACATATCCACATTGAAATCACATTTCATATTCCCAAGCCGCACACTCATAAATGAAAACAAATTATTGTAAAATTAAATGGTAAACATCTAATGTAATCATCAATATATAATAGACACATAAAAGGGTGAAATTCCATTAATTATATTTATATAAATAACATTAAATTTTATTCAAATAAGCAGTCCCCTTTTAAGACACAATTAAAAAATTTTAAAAGATCATTTTTTAATCAAAGTGTACCACACCACTTTGAAACTTTTTAAAGAAATTTTCACTTCAAAAAAATAATTTAGATATAAATATGTCCTTAAAACCATTTTGAAAACATTTTCCAGAAATATAAGGATTTAGAAGATTAAATATTTAAAACATTTATTGCGATGTTTTAGAAAAATAGTATATTACAGTTTTTAACATTTATATTATATACCACATAGAATTATTACATTTTAAAAGAAATTAAATATCATTATTATAGATATAATATGGATTAGTAATTTCAATGGGGTTGTGAATACACATTATACAATAATAAAGGTGCATATCATCATTAAATGGATCAATTAAAGGAGATTGAGATGAAATTTCATAAAATGATCATATAATTAGACTTAGGATAAATCAGTGACATAATTATATGTGAAAAATATAAATAGACATAATATAATAACATATTTAGCGTAAACCAATGTTTTTTCATTCACAAATATTCTTGGCAAACAAAACCAATTTCATACATGCATAACACAATGAAAGAAAATAGAGTTATGATTTCCCTTACCTTGAGTCTGACTCGTAACATACAATCATTACATTCATTAATAATAATCATAGGTTAATTTATACATTTCTGAGAAATTTTTTAAAGTTTATTATTTCTTTTATATCACTTATTACCATGTTTTAAAAATTACATAACAATTTATGTACATATCGGTAGTTTTGATGATATTCTGCACATGAGTATAAAATTAACTAGTTTGGATGTTAATTGAGCATGTCGTCCAAAGGCCGTGATCTACATAATATTATTCATGATTAAAATATCATATATATTAAGTATATATGTATTTATAATAGCCATAATATCTGGAGATAAGAAACAAAATGCACCGTTCATGGAGACGATATGTCGTACGTACACATGAACGCTACTTTCATTTATTTTTCATACTAATGGAATGAAAAATAAATAATACATAGTTATATTAACCTTATAATATAATTTCTATTTTATATATGTCACATAATTTCATTAACTCTATTATTTATATGTTCTATTAATGGCCTAAATGACTCATATCACATGGTGGGGACGACAGTTCGCACTTCCTCAAATGAAATTATTGTATTTACAATTATAGAAAGAATAAAGGTATGTCATAAATAAAAATTACAAAGGAATATAGAAAATATAATTAAATATATTTAATATATGAATATTTTTTCATTAGAATTTCCACCAAGAGAGGTGGTTGGAGAATATTGAATAAACCTTATTTCTGGAAGTAGTAGTTCATCGTACCGAGAAATAGAATGTTCAATATCCATTTGATAGAGTTATCTATAAGAGTTGGTAGAACCCATATAAAAATGACTAGTATATTTAGGATACTGTTTTTATTATAAATGAAAGGATAAGTATAGGATAGATTTTTAGAGATGTAAAATAAATTAAAGGAGCTTGAGAGAAGACGTTAACTCTAAATCGGGTAACTAATTTTGATTTGAGTCAAATGGGTTACTTGATGGGACTTCTTCTCAAGGAAAGGCATATAAGTGGAAGTGAGGGATTTGGGTAGCTTATTTGAATATACTTTTGGTGAAATAAAGGATTTAGAGGATTGAGAAAGTGGTTATAGGTTGTGTCATTTTATAATAAGGAGGAGGAGCACCGTTGAAAGGATGTAATATATTGTTGTATTATAAATTGATTTATTATTATAATAGATCTATAGTGATCAATTTAGTGAATAAGATTTGTATAGGTATTAATCCTCTAATACAATAAGTTTTTCAAAATTTTATGTCCCAAATTTAACAGTATATTGTTTATTTAACCCTTAGATAAATAAATTAACTCTAACCCTGTCTTCTTGTGTTTTTACATATATTTTTAATATAATTACTATAAAATAAAAATAGATGTTAAAGTAGATCAATATGGACATTTATAACTTTATCTCTGTTATTTGGACAAATATTATATTTTTATGAAAATTATATCATTTAATAAAATAGAATTTGTTTTAGAAACACATTTATGTCAATATTGACCCTATTTAGTAATTGATATTGTTAAAGATAAAACAACATGGTTTAAATGAAAAAAATAAATTAACTCAATGATAACATGTCTTGATCATCCATAAAATTATTGTATGAAAATAAAATTTTCAAATTACATAAATTTTAATATTTATAGTATCGTTTATTAGATTCTTTTATTAATGAAGTAATCCATGCATCATCATTGTGTCATAAATTTAATTAATTAATTAATTGACAAAACATATAAATAAAATAACTAGATCTAAAAAAAAAATTAGATTTATAATTACTATTTATATTCAATGAAAACAATTATATATCCACATCGTTAAATTAGTTTAGAAAATGTTACATTTTTATTTTATACTTCCCTTTACATTAAATTAATTACTATATCATGTCATTTTCACACCAAAGTGGATACATAATACCAAAAGTCCAGCCAATGGATTTTTTTTCATTCCCAAGACTCTTAAAATAATAATTATCCCTAATCTATGGAATTATTATATTATTATCCTATTATTTTTACCCTTATTTACCTAATGTTCCCTTTAATGGTGTTAAATAAAAAGAATTACTGAAGTATCTATTCATAATGTCCCAAAATAAATGGTACATATTAACAAAATTTGGACCTTATGATTCCAAATTTAGAATCCATTTTTCCAAATTCAAAAAGCGTAATATGAAATAATTAATTTAAAATGATTTCTTGTTGTTAAAAGATGAAAGAATATTTTTAAGATTTAAAACTATCAAAAGATTGATAACTGTATATGACCAATTTAGAAGTAAAATTACTTCCATTGACAAAAAATGGATTAAATGACCAAAAAAAATTATTCAATTAATCTTTAAAACTAATTTAATATTCATTCTAACAATGTAAATAAATTATAAGAAAATGGAGTTTTGAATTGAAATGCAGAATTTATCAATATTTTTTAAAATACAAATTTCATCAGAATAAAACCAAAATTTCTAGCAAGTTAAAATTTTATGTCCCTATCACAAAAAAGAATTTTATTATTTCATATATAATTTATTTAAATTCTTAAAAAACATTTAAAAGGGTTCACTATCAAATGGAGTAAAACTATATTTTTCTGAAAAATACATATTTTATCCAATTTTTTTTGGTTTTTTCTTATATAATATGTAGAAAATATATATGTTTAATATAAGAAAATACTTTTAATATATAGCACATATTATTCATTTATTAAAAGTTCATAAACAGTGATATTATTTTATAAATACAATAATTCTATTTTAAATATTTTCTATAAAAACCATCCTTTTTATTCAATTGGTTTATTCTTTTTATAATAATTTGGTAACAAATGAATCATTTTTAATCATGTGTAATCAATATTTTAATTATTTAGTTGATACTATTCATTTCTTCCATTTCAACGTCTAGGTTATAATGGTAACTTTTAAATAATAATATTTAGTTCGTTTATGCTCGATGTAGCGGATCATGTACACTATTCACCATAGTGTTTCTTTCTTAAAACATAGGAGGTTACATCCTCCCCGCATTAATAAATGTGTTCTCACAATTTAACTAAGGTGTTGAAAACTAGGGTATAAAATTTCAAAATACCTTTATTGCAAACCCACATAAGAAGAAGGGTTAATAAAACACCAACATTAAAAGATATAAAGTGAAGTAAAAAAGGTCACCTGAGATAACATATACTAGGGTTCCATGTTTGAAACCATTTATATGGATGAAAAAAGAAGTTTCATGTTTTTATATAAAGTTATATAAAACATGACTAGGAAGAAAGTTAAAATCCATAAAACCACAGACGTGTGATGGGTTAAATAGTATATGATTTCATGGTAAGAAAAGTAAACAGATAACATATTGGTTTTATGATACTTTTCATAAATTTGAATAATTTATTTACCAACCTTACTAATAACATAAGAAAACATACATACATTTCAATTAGAGCTTCATCCTTTAATTAATTTCAACCACGATCTCTTCCTTTCTCCAAATGATTAGTATTCAAGATGAATATGTCACACCAGAAGCCTTAAGATAACCTTATATAGAATCACATAATCCCAAAAATATTAATAATATATTCATATGGTCATGAAATATTATCAAAAACCAAAATCTTCGGTACAAGATCAGAAAATCCCCCTAAAAGAGAAGTCCTTTATATGGATAAAGACCAATTTTAATCCCGAAATTTCAATAGTAATAACCATGTTATACATAGACCATTTATTAATCAAATTTCTTTAAAAATTCACAAAATAATCCAAATTTTTATTGAAAACCAAAATTTATAAGGATTTGATCACTTATTATTCCATAATAAATTATAGCATTTATCTCCAAACAAAATTTAGTACTCTTAATGTCTCATACTGAAATGTAATTAACCTAATCATGTATTCTCTAGAATAGGATAATAATTTCCATAAATAACCCCAATATCCATATATCTGTAATTGAAACATAGATTATTTCAAAATATAATTCAACCATTACTCCTCAAATTAAATCCCATACTTTTCTATTTTCCATAGGCATATTGGGTAAAAAAAATAGTGAATGCCTTCCAAAATAACATTTATCACTTAATCCCTAAAACATATTCATATATTAAGAATGCCCATTTGATAAAATAGAAGTTCCAAAAAACAACTTTTTCTTAATACATATACAAATTTATCAAAAACTAATAATTCATACTACCTAATGACATCATGTAGGCACGTGGTAGGTGATAAATCCCAGTCACATTTTGAATGTGGGTTCGATTCCAAATGCTTTTTCCGACACAACGGGTTTTCAAACTATATGTGTGTTGTCCTTTTTCAAAAACAATATAAATTTATAACATTCCCAAAAATGTGGCAACATCATCTAAAATAACAATAACACATTTTAACAACAGTGTTTATCTTATGACTTTTATTTTTTATCCAAAAAATTCATATCCCATAATTACCTAAAAAATATATGTCTCCAAAAATTCCATGATTTACCATGAAAATTCATAACATAAGCCTAAAAAGGTATTTTTATGATACTATTCTTATAATATACCTAGAAATTATAAACCATTTATGATATCCCTATATCTTATGATTGAGTCATAGTCTTCAATGTTATCTAAATCAACCTCTGATACCAACTATAAGGCCACAACCTTAAACATTACATAATTTTGAGTTAAGTAAAGAGTTCAAATTGAGGATCATTTCAAGTTTAGAGTTCTAGAGAATTAGTCCACAACTATTAAATAATAGACATAAAAATTTAATGTGTATAGTTACACTCAGTATCCATTTTTTTCTACAAAAGGAAACACATTAAAAAATAATTCTTTTTCTCGATAAAATATATTCTTGACATATTCCGTTCTCTTACCCGTCCTTATAAAAAATGGAAAAAATTCATAAAACATGGGATGATTATAAAAATCTTAGTAAGGAATATAAAATAGAAAACAAAATCATTAGTCCATGAATATTTAAAACCCAAGAAGACATTTTCACCCAATTATAATTTTCACCCATAAAACATAAACTACTTATATTATAACATGTAATCATAAGATTATACAAAACTTCATAGAAATTATAAAACATAGAGGTAATTTTAGAAATATATATCATAATTACATTATAGTTTTTACATATATATAGGAAGTAATATTCATGGTTCTGTTTGGAGTACCGATAAATGTATATTCCCTAAATCTCTTTAGAGAAACCTTATCGTTTACCTCCATCATGTTACCCAATGCATTACCGAGCTATCACAGGGTCACCCACCAACATTTTATCAAATAACCTTCTGTATAACTTAAGAAATTCCCAGGAAACATAACATAAAAATATCACATAATCAAAGCATATAGGAAAAAAATTACATTTCACATTGAAATCACATTTCATATTTTCAAACCGCACACACATAAATTAAAACTTGTTATTAAAAAAAATGGTCAAGAATTAAAGTAGAAAACAATATATAAGAGAGACAAAAAATCTATAAATTTAATTCATGATTTGTAAATATAAAAACATTCAATGTTTTAGAAATAATCAATCCCCTTTTAAGATATAATTAAATCATTTTAAAAGAATATTTTTGAATCAATGTGTACCATAACACACTGAATCTTTTGAAAGGGATATAAAATTTAATTAAATCCTATCTATATAAATAAGTTCTTATAAATATGTTGAAAACATGGAAAATAAAGAGAAGTATTTAGAGGATTAAATCATCAAAACATTTGAATAATATTTCAGATAAAGTATACATTAAAATTTTGAACATTTAAATTATACACCACATGAAAGTAGAATATTTTTTCATGACATTAGACATAATTAGTATTGATATAATATGGATAAGGAATGTTAAAATACCTATAAATTCACATTATAAAATAATAAATTTGCAAATCGTCCTGAAATGTATCAATGGAAGGAGACGGAGACGAAATTTTTACAAAGATCATACATTAAGATTAAGGATAAATAAATGAAAAAATTATGTGAAAAAATTTAAAAACAGAAAAATATTATAGGCTATTAATTTTATTAAAATCAGAATACATTCACAAATATTATTGAAAAAAATATCAAAGACATTTATGTTTAACTCAATGAGTGGTAATTTAGTTATGATTTCCCTTACCTTGAGTCTGACTCGTCACTTACAATAGTTCTGTTCCTTAAATATAAACATATAATAATTTATAATTTATTTATAACATTAATCATTTATATTTTTACTTTTATATCATTTAATACCAAATTATAGAAATTTCATAAATTTTAATGTTCATATCATTAGTTTTGACGATATTCGGTAAATGAGTTTAAAATGAACTTGTTTTTCTGTAAATTGTTCATGAGGTCCAATGTAAATATTATAAAAATTATTATTAATGATTGAAATATCATATATATCTATTATATATTTATTTTTAAAATTCATAAAATTTAACGATATGATGTGAAATTCATGGTTAATGGAGATAGTAGGCCATACGTACAAATAAACACTAGTTTCATTCATTTGTCATATTATGGAATGAAAAATAAATGTTACAAATGTATATTACAATTACATTGTAATATATATGTTATATATGTTACAAAATTTCATTAATAACAACCTTTATTCTTTCCATGTATGTCATGAATGAGTCATGTCACTTTGACGGGGTGGTAGTCCAAACTTCCTCAAATGAAATTATCATTTTTACACATTATGGAAATCATAAAGGTAAGTTATAAATAAAAAATTCATAATAATATAGAAAATATAAATATAATATATTTAATAAATAAATAATTTACCATCATAACTTCCACCTTGAGAGGTGGTAGGATAAAATTGAATAATCATTGTTTCGTGAGCCAATAGTTCGTTGAACACAGAAACAATACGTTCTATATCCAATAAATGGAGGTAAGAGTAAGTATAGGCAGAATAGTTATAATAAAATTATTCCAGTATATTTATGATATTATGTATATTACAAAATAATCGAATAATTATAGGTTAGTTTGTTGGATAATGAAGAAAATGAATGGAGCATGAGAGAAGATGTTTCTGCTAAATCGGGTAACTCCTTTTGATTTGAGAAAAAAGGATTCCTTGAGTTGAATTATTCCCAAGGTAAAGATTCTAGTAGTAAGTGAAGGATTTTGAGAGATTATTTTTGGTCAATATGGGTCTCAAAAGGGGTTTTAGTGTTGTGACTAAGTGGGTTGTGGTGGTATCCATTTATTAGAGGAAGGAGGGGCACTTTATGAACGTCTTAAAATATTATTGTATTATAAATATATTTTCAATTTATAATATATAAAAAATTGATATTTATCAAGGATAAGATAATTATGGGACTAAATTCTCACAAACAATTGTTTTTAGACAGGTTTTGGTCACAAATGTAACCTTATCAATTCACTTCAACCCTTAGTTAAATAAATTAACTCTCACCATGTCTACTTTTATTTTTACAATATATGGTTAGTATAGTTACAATAAAATTCCATGTGAAACTAAAGTGGATCAGTAATGACATTTTTAACATTTAATTTGAAATTTGGAGGAATATTATATTTTCATTACTATTATATCATTTATAAAAATATTATTTTTTTAATAACTCATTTATGTCAATTTTTACACTATATATTAATTGCTTTTTAAAAAAGCTATAACAGCATGATTGATTTGAAAAAACTAAATTAAATAAAATATAAAATTTCACAATCATACATTAAATTCATGGATGGAATCGAAATTTTAAATTACATTTGTTTTAATATTTATAATATCATGTATTTTAATCTTCTATTAATTATGTACTCACTGCTTTAACATTTTGTTATAAATAATGTAATTTATATAATTTATAAAAATTAAAAATATAATACCATGATGTATTAAATATTTTTTGATTTTTAAATATAGTATATATTCAAATAGAACAGTTATATCACCCCACCTTTAAATTGATTTAGAAAATGATAGATGTTTATGTGATATTTCCCTTTACATTAAATTTATTATTATAACACGTCATTTTCACACCCAAGTGTCTTCTAAATGAAAAATGTCAGGCATAAAGATTTTTTGGGGTCCCATGGCTCATAAAATATTATATTTACACATGTTAGAGTATATTTATATTATTATAGTTATATTTTCACTATTATTTACATAATTTACCCCTTAACCGTGGTAAATAAAAATAATTTCTAAAGTTATTATTCATAATGTCAAAAAATAAAAGTACTTTTTTACACAATTTAGAACTTATGAATCCAAATATATAATCCATTTTAATAAATTTGAAACATATAATTTTAATTAATTAATTTAAAATTAATCTTCATTGTCAAAACTAGAAAGCAGGTTTTTAAGAAGTATAACTATCAAAAGATTGACTTGTGTTTAGGTCCAATTTAAATATAAAATTAATTACAATGAACAGAATTGGATTAAATAAAAAAATTTCCCAATTAAACTTAAAAACAAATTTAAAAGATAATTTAACTATATAATGAAAATTTATGAAAAGGTAGTTTTGAATTAAAAGGTAGTAATTTTCACTATTCTTTGAAATATGAATTTAATCAGAAAGATACAAAATTTTCAACCAAGGTAAATATTGATTTCCCAAATCAAAATAACTAGTTTATTATGTCAAAGGGAACTTATATAATTTTCAAAAACAATAATTATGAATGATTCAACATCAACAGGCGGTAAAACTCTATTTTTCTGATAAATAGTTATTTTATCGAAAAATTATAATTAGTTCTTATATCATATCTTGAAAACATATAAGATGGCTTTAAAAAATTACCGTGAATATATAAATTATATATTTTCATTAAATAAAAATCCACAAAGAGTGATTTATTTTTATAATAATTTTTATTCTATTTTATATAGGTTTTCATAAAATAACATCCTTTATATTCAATTGGTTTTTATTTCAATTTATAATAAATTTGGATACCATTTAATCATTATTTAAGCATGTCTAAAATATATTTCTTAATTTATTTTATACACTACTAATGATTTCTGTTTTATCAATGATACAAATAGATTTTAATAGCTCTTTTTAAGTGATGTTGTCACGACCCGCCTTCTGCCAGAAGATGGAAGGGGAGTCAAGGCCCCCACCCTTCCTTCTTCAAGTTGAAGATGAAATAATGACCCCCGAGTCCCACCTCTAATAGGCCCCGAAGTGGCTACTAGCACCAAGGGTGTATCATTTTCACAACATGGGAGGCATTAACCATTTTAGTTAACCAAGTTTGGGAGAAATAATGAGTCAACACCAAACACCACCAAGAATAGAAAACTCAAAAGAAAACCAAACTACATGCTTGTTTTAATAATAAAACTGAACAAGGTACAAAACATCAATGTATAAACCAACAGGGGAAGAAAAAGGCAAAGAAGAAAACAACAAAGACCAATAGCAACTCCAACATCCAGACTAGAAAGGTCCCGCACGGCCTCTGAAGTCCTCCTGATAACCTGAAAGTAAACGTAAGGTGATCATACAAAGCATAATCAGAAGGAAAAACCTATAGCTCTCGTGCATAAGTGGGGAGACGTACTACAGTCCCGTGATAAGCTGAGAAACCAACATCTATCAAGGAGTCTATCCATCCCACCTCACCGTCCATTCTCACCAAACAACACAAGCAGGTAGGTAATAGTAAAAGGACATAACATTTGGGTACCCCGCACTATCATTTCCACTACTAGATAACTGCTCATACATAATGGAAAACGTTTGACGCTACCATGCTCTTCCTGCCCGCACACACTTGGGACTCACAACCACACATCCCTGCCCGCACACAATTGGGCCTCACAACCATCCATCCCGGACCGCACACGCCTGGGCCTCACAAACATCTATCCCTGCCCGAACACACCTTGGCCTCATCCCGAAGAAACCTGGGAAAACAAACCATAACTAGAACCCCTGCCCGAAAACACCTAGGCTAACAACACACCAATCGAAACCAACCCGAAGAATCTTGGGTGTAAGGTCACCGCCATCCATCACAGCTGAGGGAAGAGGGAGCAGGAAGGAGATTAACTAGGGAGAAACACCCTTCCCATGAAATGGGGTGTCCGACACTATGTGCCCAACGCAAGTGGGGTGAGACTAAACACAAAACATACAATTATACATACACACATACATACATATATATATATATATATAAACACACAACCCAACCTACGCCTCCTCAAATAGATACATGAAGGTACACAAGCACCACTACCTTAGAAAACACGAACACAAAAAACAGTTCCCATTTTCCATATTTATGTTATCATTCATAACAGTTCAGTATGAGTTAATCCGTTCACTACTGGGAAACTAATAGGAACATTCCCAGATAAAACAAAAAAATCGACAGAAATGAAAAACATCAGTTAATTTAAGCATTCACGCCCAGTTCTCCTATGAAGTCACAAAAAAATGGGGATCAAGTGAGGTTCCTCAATGTATTGGAAACAAAACAACCCTGAGACACAGTTACATATCCCCAATCTCCATAAGATAACGGTTTCTCGACAATAGAGTATTCCACCCCAAATTGTGATATAAGCAGAGTAACCCCCAATAGCCTCATATTTACAACTAGAAAAGGTATAAAAATATGGGATCCTATCCAATAAAACCACAATGTTACCTGTTATCGGCCCGTGATGGAAAAAAACAACCAACCCACTACCACCAACAGAAGGTAGGCCCACACAAGTATATACAGATTTTAAATATTTAACACAGTCCATGGATTCAATTCCACTGTGCTTTAACCGGGGTTATCACAAAAATGGGTTAATCCTGGTGCCTTGAATTTATTTAACCGAGTATACGTAATTAACCAATTCCATGTTATGGCTATTTAATCTTCCAGGGACACTGAGGTTCGTTAGTTCATAGAGAAATACCACCAACTTCCATGATTTTCAGTTAGCATAGGACTGTATAATTCATAACAAACATCAAAAATAAAATAGAATAGCACGGCATCGATCGAACCCCCCCTTTTTATTACTTAAAGATCCGTTCATTATCTTCAATAAGTTGGGTTTCGTCAATTTCCACAAGAGGAAAAATCATGCCAGCCCTGCATGATACACAGAAAGGAGAGGCGAAGGTAGGATCCCCACCCAATTGGTCAAGGATCGACGTTAAGCCCTTGCGTGAGTAGCAGGAACTCCATGGAACATGATTAAGGAAAACTTCGCGAGGTCGTCGGGAGGAAGGGTTCTCTAAGCGCAGGGTGATAGAGAAAAATAAACGTAATAAGAATCCCTTTAGGTCATAATTTATGAGATACAACATCATTGGGATGGAGAAGATAAGGAAAAAAATTGAAACCACGTAAGAAGGAGGATCGTGGGTCGACCATGTGGTTGGGACACCCCACACACCACTTAACAGGTCCCCACCTTTTGGGGTGGTTTTAACCGACTCACACCTCATCATTTTTCATTTAAGGAGAGTACCTCACCAATAATTTAATTTAAATGCCATTAATGGGCATTATTGTGCTTTAAAACAGGCTTAAATTGGTCAAAACCTGGTTTAAAACTAATTTGTGAAAAAAGGGAGGCGCTACTGGAAAACTTGTGGGGGGGGGGGTTAGGCGAGAGCTACCGGTAGTTGAGAGCAACCGTTTTCCGAGAGCGACCGGTAGCCGAGAGAGACTGGTATCTGAGAGCAACCAGTGGCTAAGAGACACATGTACCGGAGAGTCACTGGTATCCTAGATCCACTGGTAGCCGAGAGCCACCGGTAGCCGAGAGCCACCGGTCCCCGAGAGCCACCGGTCCTCGAGAGCCACCGGTGGCCGAGAGCCACCATTTGCTAAGAGCCAGTGGTTTCTGAGAGCCACCGGTGGCCGAGAGCCACCAGTCGCCGAAAGACACCTGTTTCCGAGAGCCACCGGTAGCCGAGAGAAACCCTTCGCCGAGATCCACCCGTATCTGAGAGCCACTGGTAGATGAGAGCTACCGGTTGTCGAGGGATACCGGTACCCCAAGGTCACCGGTAGGCTAGGTCTACCGGTAGGCCGAGGATACCAATAGGCAAAGGCTACCACTAAGAGTCACTGAGAAGCTGTGATGGCCTTTCAGACCACCCAGAACACCTCAAAAATCAGATTTTTACCAAGTAATGGACCCCAAAAACCTGGTCCATTACATCAAATACTTCTCAATCTATTCTCATCCCCGAGAATATAAGAACAACCCAGAAAATGGAAAAGTGGGGTCCAAACAACCACCCTCTAAAGATACTTCTCAGGGGAATACCCTTGAGTTGTTCGAAAGAAGGAACAGACCCCTCCCCCTACATCCAGGAATACTCCCCCAAGAGTTACCAACCACAAACATTCACAACAAGCACAAGGATCACACTATCCAACACATGAGTTAGGGATTCCCCTCCTACATGTCATGATATTATCTACATTGGATGGAACTGACTCACCCACATGGGTTTATTCGCATCCACATTAATGGGTCCTGATTAGCAGTCAGGTTTTCGCATCATCACACATTTAGACACACACACACACAGAATAGGGAACAGATCACCTAACAGCTATGTAAAACTAGCCTTTCATATATTAAAGAACAAGGTGCAGTATCTCAACAAGGATCACAACCAAAACAACAAGTCTTAATAGTTTGTGGGTACTGAACACATAACTGGGCCTCCCTCTCCTATGTGCTCTCTTCCAGGCCACCATGCCTCCACAACACATGAACCAAGGGGATGGTTCATCCACGAAGCACTTTCTCTTCATGATCCTCAATCTGGACGGATCGTTCTATAAACGTGGAATTGTCTTCAACATCTAACTCTCCCAAATAGATGATGCTGGAGTCATCGTGTAGACATCGATGAAGCTGGGAGACATGAAAGACATTGTGAACTTTCTACAACTGACGTAGAAACACCAGCTAATACGCCACCTCACCAACTCGTCCCAACACCTCGAATAGTCTGATGAACTTAGGGGAGATGTTACCCCCATTCCCAAACCTTCAATATCCACGTCGAGGAAAAACCTTTAAGAACACATGATTCTAAATCTCTATCTTCAAGGGATTCCTCCTATGATCGGCATAAGACTTCTACCAGTCCTGGGCTACCTTCATCCTCTCACGCACAAGTTTAACCTTCTCAGTGGTGCCCTGCACCACTTCTGGCCCAAGAACAACTGCTTCCCCAATCTCTGTCCAGCAAACAGGTGAATGACACGGCCTTCCATACAAGGCCTCAAATGGTGTCATACCAATAGTGGAGTGGAAGATATTGTTATAAGAAAACTCCACTAGTGGTAAGTGTCGTACTCATGATCCCCCAAAATCCAGAACACCTTCCCGCAGCATGTCTTCCATCGTCTGGATTGCTCGTTTAGTTTTCCAATATATCTGAGGGTGTAATGTAGTGTTAAGGCATAGATGGGTTCCAAAGGTTTGTTGTAATCCCTTATAGAATTATGAGGTAAACCTTGTGTCTTGATCGGAGACAATAGATCTCGGGATCCCGTGCAACCGCACCACCTCATCAACATACCTATGGGCTAAGGTGCTCACAGGACATGACTCCATAATCTCCAAGATTTGTGCTGATTTTGTCAACCGATCCACCATTACCCAAATGGAATCATAGACTCCCTGTGCCCTGGGTAGAACTGTGACAAATTCCATCAAGATGTCATCCAACTTCCACTAGGGAACATCTAACGGCTGTAACGACCCTCCAGTAAAACGGTGTTCAGCCTCTACTTGCTGACACATGAGGCACTTTGCCACAAACTCTGCCACCACCCACTTTACCCCGGGCTACCAAAACTGTATCCTCAGGACATGGTACATGTTTGAGACCCCAGGACGTACCGCTAAAGATGAGCCATGGAACTCACGGAGAACACCATTACGAATCATCTCCAGAATGAAAATCCTTCCACGGAAAAGCATCTAATGCTGACCGTCCTCTGACCATCCCTCGGGATAATTTCCCTGATAAACACGATCATACATCAATTCCACCTCTGAGTCCCCCCACTGAGACTCTTCCACATGCACCACTAAGAAGGGAAATACATTCATCTGAAACAGAAAACATCTTCCACCTTCCACCCTTGCATCCAAATGAAAGGATGCTAACTCTTCCATCACACTCCAAGCATCTGCAGATTCCCAGTTTACTTCCTTCTGAGATTTCCTACTTAGGGAATCAGCCAAAAAATTGACCTTTCCCTCAGTATAAGAGATCTCAAAGTCATAATCTTGGAGGAACTCGACCCATCTCCGCTGCCGCAAGTTTAGATCATGTTGGGAAAAGATATAACACAAGCTCTTGTGTTCTGAGAAGACCACAAAGTGCTCTCCGATGAGAAAATTACACCATAACTTCAATGTGAACACCACAGCCACATGATCCAGATTGTGGGTGGCATAGTTACATTCATGATGATGTAACTGGCTAGACCCATAAGAGATCACTCCTCGTTGCTGCATCAGCACACATCCTAACCCAAGGCACGAAGAATCACAGAAAACATCAAACAACACCCCTTCCTATGGTAATCTGAGTACTGGAGCACTCACCAGCTTCTCCTTTAGGTAGCCAAAAGCAGTCTGGAACTGGTCGCTCCATACGAAGTCAAGTTCTTTCCTAGTCAAAGCTGTCAATGGAGCTGCAAATAGAGAGAAGTCGAGCACAAACCTCCGGTAATAGCCCGCCAAACCTAGTAAACTATGAACTTGTAGGATCGAAATAATGATGTAGATGCTCAATATACAAGAATGGGTGAAATGTAAACTTTAAGATTTTCATTAAACAGGGGACTATATAAGTTTAACAATGTTAAACTAAGAAAATTCACAACATCTCTAACACCAATTAGAGAATTGGAACAAGGTTTGAAGTCATAAACATCATGTTCTACAAACTTGCTTAACACTGGAAAGTGATTCCATAAAACTGGTCTGGAAATTTGATTCCGAAAAGATGGATCCAAAAAATGTAACTTAAACAAATTTTACAAAATGAGATTCTACCTTATAGCGTACAGAATCTAACTAAGTCAGAGTAAAAGTGTAAGGAAATATAATATGGTTATACTTTCCTTACAATACAAAATGCAGCGGAAATACTTTTTACAAAAATAATAAACAAGATATAAATATTTTAACCCAACGAGAAGGGTATCCAACAACCTTGGATTCAGGTCCCATAATTTATAATTTCAAGAAAGTCTGTCTTACCCACACCCGGGTAAGCCCTCGATATGAAGATCATAGTCTCTATCTTTCTATCCCTACAATCCCTCAACTTCAAGGTAGATGGAACCTCTGTCTTTCTTATCAAGGAAGCCCTCGAACTTCAATGTAGTCAGCACCTCTGTCTTCTTATCCCCAGAATCCCTCGAATGTAATCAGCAACATTCGGAGTCGCACGACGCAATATGCACAAGGAAAAGTTTGAACAAGCTTTTAAAACATTAAGCATGAATCTTTGAGAGTTAATAAGAGCCTCTCTCTCAATAAATCACTTCAATAAAACTTAGTCCAATATTAGTGTCAAAGATGTAGCTTCTTTTCAAATGAGCTCCTATTTATAGGTGAAGCTCCAATGGTCTCCACCCTCCTCTAACAACTATATTTTTTCCTAAATTTCGGAGGGACTTATACATGTTTCACTCAAAAAACGGTTGGTTAATAACTGAAATCACGACATCCTTTTGTAATGAAACACATATAAGTACAAGAAAAACTGATGTTCGGAATGTAAGCAAAAAATAGTTCAGAGTCTAAAAAATTGAAATTCAGAGTCTATAATAAAATGATATTCGGATTCTGTTTTGTGGGAATTCTGAACATGAATTCTATAGAAATCCAAAGTCAGAATTTCTATGGAAATTCGGTGTCTAATTTCAATAGAATTTGGAACTAGAACTTACAATGTTCGGAGTCAGATTTTATAGGAATTCGGAGTAAGAACTCATAATTGTTCGGAGTCTGAATTTTGAGAACTCGGTGTCAGAACATAGATAAGTTCGTAATCAGAATTCAAAGTTAAACTACATGAGAGTTTGTGTCCATAATTCAGAATAGAACATCATGAGAGTTCGTATCTAGAATTTCGAGTGGAACTTCATTAAATTACATATCCAGAATTTGGAGTGGAACTTCATTACAGTTCATATCGATAATTCGAAGTGGAACTTTATTACAGTTCATATCCAGAATTCGGAGTGGATCTTCATTACAGTTCATATCCAGAATTCAGAGTTGATCTTCATTACAGTTCATATCCAGAATTCAGAGTGGAACTTCATTACACTTCATATCTAGAATTTGGAGTGGAACTTCATTACAGTTCATATCCAGAATTCAGAGTGGAACTTCATTGCAGTTCATATTCAGAATTTGGAGTGGAACTTCATTATAGTTCATATCCAGAATTTGGATCCTAAAATAGATTGTTTCATATCTAATTATTATATGATTTTGAGATTTTTTATTAATCGATTTTTATACTTAAAAAAAATATTGATATGAAAAATGAAAACCTAGTAGGGGTAAATTCCTTCGAGAAGGAAATTTTCCTTATATATGTAAAATATAGATTTGGTTAAGTATAGGGTGTTTGTGATTTTCAAAACAACAAGGAATGGAAAAAGTCAAAAGGAAAACCATATTGACTTAATAGAACATCTGCCATGTTCTTTGGTGCTACCCATGAAATGACTGCCTCGATCATCAATGGGTCTACTGCTATTCAACATCAAGACACTACGTGTTCAAGGAAATGTACATATTGTGTTTACAACATCCACTTAGACATTTTTTCATAAAAATGGTGGTGTCGAAGGACTCCAAAAACTACCCTACGATGTTTAACATGTTCATCCATTGATCTTGAGTAGATAAGGATGTCGTTGATGATCACCACAATGAACTGGTTTAGAAACTCTCAGAAAACTGAGTTCATGAGGTTCATGAATATAGCTGGTGTTTTTGTAACGCCAAACGTCATGACCACGAACTCAAAGTGGCCATATCTGCACCTAAATGTCGTCTTTGAGATATCACTTTCCTTCACTCTCAACTGGTGGTATCCAGACCACAGATTTATCTTAGAGGACCAACCCACTCCCCCCATCTAGTCGAGGAGATCATCTATCCTTGGGAGGGGTTAACAATTCATGATCGTCACCTGATTCAACCTCTGGTAGTCTATGCATAGTCTTAGACTACCATCTTCCTTATTTATGAACAAAACTGGAGCACCCCACGATGACACGCTAGGTCGAACAAAGCCCGTCGCCATCAGATCGTCAATCTGAATCTGCAACTCCCGCAACTTAGAAGGTGTCATCTCATAAGGAGCCACTGTGATCTGGTGAGAACCAGGATGTAAGTCTATCCCAAACTCAATGTCACATTGAGGGGGTATAGTCACAACTTCATTGGGAATGAAATTAGAGAATTATCTTACGACCACTGGGACATCCATCATTCCTGCATCCGCCAACTCTACTGACATCCCGTTCAGTATAGAAAGGATTGGCTCCACATGTTGACTCCCCTCCTGATAACTCTGCTTCCAAACAAAAGCCACACGTCGTTCATCCTCATTAGAGAATTAAATCCTTCTCCGATAGTAGTCGATAATGGCATGCATGGAGAATAACTAGTCGATGCCTAGAATGACATCGTATTGCTACATCTACAAAGAAAGAAGGTCTCCACTAAACAGATGATGTCCCAACATCAGTTTACATCCCACGAAGAAGAAAGATATGCTGGCCTGACCCCCAACTGGTGTCCTCAACACTAGGGGCACAAAAATTCTCTCTACATCCAGACCCAGAGCATGGGCTAATTTGATGCATAACGATGGAGTGCGAAGCTCCTGAACCAAACAAGGCAGAAAAAAGGTTTTTGAATAAACTGATCGTACCATGAACAACCTCTAGTCTCGTCAAAGCTACTAACTCTACAGCATGCAACTGTCCATGCCTAGCTCCTCTGCCTCACTATTGTCGACCACCTACCTGACCGTGCCTGGGTCGAGGTCTCTGAGGAGCACCTTGGTGTCGATCTCCTCCTGCAAGGTCATCCCTCGGAGGGCCAGGGGCCTACTGCTGCTACTTGAAAGGCCTTGCCGACAACAGATGCTGCTAAGGTGGGTGCTGAAACTGCCCACCCCCACTATGTGGAGCTCGGGTCG
The DNA here is from genome assembly GCA_963277665.1 of Viscum album. NCBI lineage: Eukaryota > Viridiplantae > Streptophyta > Magnoliopsida > Santalales > Viscaceae > Viscum > Viscum album. The sequence goes on from OY728132.1 coordinate 1,342,994,874, forward strand.
GACACCTACTCTGGACGTTCCTGAGAACTCCGCAAGAGAAAAACATTCTTTCCTAGACCTATGAGAATAGGGCGAGGTCCAGATGCTCAGGACTGGAACTAATGAGGCCTAAATCCTTCTTGTCGAAACCTGAAAGGCCCTATCGCTGGAAACCTGCTGCTGACTACCTTTCCCATTTATGAACTCATCTGGTTCCCCTCTCGTGGTGTTCCTCCCTTCAAGTGCATCCTCTCTACTATCTCGGCCTTCTTCTGTACTTCTAGGTATGTCGAAAGAGTGAAGAGAGTCCCAGAGTTCTGAAGATAAGGATGGAGTGCCTCCTCTAACTCTTTTTCCCAAGACTCCTCATCTGGAAACAGATCTGGAGAAAAGTGAAATAGATCTTTGAACATGATCCCCAGCTCCCTAACGGACATGCTTCCCTACTGAAGGGAGAGAAACTCTTGTCTCTTCTTAGCCTTCGCCGTAGAGGAGAGGAACTCCTCACGAAATACCTTCTCGAAACTGGCCCCTGAAACCTCTGCCTCTATCTTCTCTCCCAGGAAAAGCGTCCACCATTGACGCACTGCTCCTCTCTGTTGACTGACAGCCAATAGAACCCAGTACTCCCTCAGAGCACAGATTAATGAGAAGGTGATGGCGAGTTCCTCAACCCATCCCTCTGTTACTGAGTCAGAAACGCTGCCCTTGTACTTCTCGAGAGATTTTCGCTGGAAAGAGCGTAGATTCTTGTGACATAAGTCGTCCTCCTCATCTCAGTCAACCCTCTCCTCGTCAAATGCCTCAATCTGCTGGGCCTCAATCTCCCGGGTTGCTCGTGGATAACGTCCGGGTGCTATAGCTGCAAGGTAAACAATGATTGCCTAAGCCCGATTAGCATGGGAATTATTATTATTATTAAAATTTCATTTTTTTTCTTACCCAAGGTTCCCCAAATCAAATAAAAACACAATCAATATGATGCATGTACCCTCCCTAGGGTCTCTACTTTTCAATAAATGTAGTCTCACTTGGTCGTTCGATAGGCTCAGAGTCCTTGCATCGGATCACGAGGGGCCCTAAAATCCCATGTCCTAGCCAGTCCTCCCTAGCCTATTTCACAAACTAAGATCACCTAACATTATTGACCTACCATCCCATGAAATCATCAATGTTCCTAACTTCAAAATCCATCCTACCCTTAAACATCTCCGCTGATACTATTCTATCATGACCCGACTTCGGCAAGACGATGGAAGATGCGGCAAGGACCCCACCCTTCCATCTTCAAGTCGAAGACGAGATAATGACCCCTGAGTCCCTCCTCCAGTAGGACCCGGAGTCATGACTAGCACCAAGTGTGTAACATTTTCACAAGATGGGAGGAAATAACCTTTTTAGTTAACCAACATTGGGAGAACGAATGAGTTAACACCAAACACCACCAAGTATAGAATACTCAAAATAAAACCGAACTACATGCATGATTTAATAATAAAACTGAACAAAGTACAAGAAATACAAAATAAAAACCAACACGCAAAAGAAAAAGGGAAACACGAAAACAATAGTGACCAACAAAAAATCAACATCCAGACTAGTAAGGTCCCACATGGCCTCCGAAGTCCTCCAGACAACCTGAAAGTAAACGTAGGGTGAGAATCCAAAGCATACTCATTAGGAAAAACCTATAGCTCTTGTGCACTAGTGGGGAGACGTACTAAGGTCTCATTAGAAGCTGAGAAAACAACATCTATCAAGGATTCTATCAATCCCACCTCATAGGCCACACTCACCAAAAAACACAAGCAGTAAGGTAATAGTAAAGGAATAGAACATTTGGGTACCCCGCACCACCATTTCCCCCACTAGCTAGCTACTCATCTCTAACGGAAAACGTCCTAGTGCTACCACGATCTTCCTGTCCACACACACCTGGGCCTCACAACCACACATCCCTGCCCTCACACACCTAGGCCTCACAACCATCCATCCCTACCTGCACACACCTGGGCCTCACAACCATCCATCCCTGCATGAACACACGGGGGCCTCATCCCGAATACACCTGGGAAACAAACCATAACTATAACCCCTGCTCGAAAACACCAGGGCTAACAACACACCAATCGAAACCTACCCGGAGAATCTTGGGAGTAAGGTCTCCTCCAGCCATCACAACCGAAGGAAGAGGGAGCAAGAAGGAGAGTAACTAGGGGTAAACACCCTTCCCCATGAAATGGGGTGTCCGACACTAAGTGGCCAACACGGGTGGGGTGTGACTAAACACAAAACATGAAATTATACATATATATATCAACACACAGCCCAAACTACGATTCCTCAAATAGATACAAGTAGGTTCACAAGCACTGCTGCCTCAGAAAATAGGCACACAAAAAACAGTTCCCAGTTCCCATGTTCAAGTTATCATTCATAATAGTTTAGTATGAGTTAATCCCTTCACTATTGGGAAACTAATAGGAACATTCCTAGATGAAACAAAAAAATCAAAAGAAATGAATAACATCTAGTAATTTAAGCATTCTCACCTGGTTCTCTTGTGAATTCACAAAAAATATTGATCAAGTGAGATTCCTTAACTTATAGGAAACAGAACAACCCTGAGACACAGCCCCATGTCCCCGAACTCCAGAAGCCAATGGTTTCTCGACAATAGAAGACTCCACCTCAATTCGTGATATAAGAAGAGTAACCCCCCACAGCCTCAGACTCACAACCAGCGAAAGTATAACAACAGGGGATCCCATCAAATAAAACCATAAAGTTACCCGTAAACGGGCCATGAAGGAAAAAAAACCAACCCACTACAACCAACACAAGGTAGTCCCACACAAGTATTTTGTGATTTAAAAATTTTAACACACTACATGGTTTCAATTCAATTGTTCTTTAACTAGGGTTATCGCAAAAAAGGGTTAATCCTAGTGCCTTCAATTTATTTAACTGAGTATACATAATTAACCAATTTCATGTTACGGTTATTTAAACATCCAGGAACACCGAGGATCATTAGTGAATAGAGAAAGAGTACCAATGAACATGACATTCAGTGAGAATATGCCTGTATAATTCACAACACACATAAAAAATAAAAGATCACAGCATGACATCGATCACACCCACCCTTTTTATTCCATAAAGTTCCGTTCATTTTTTTCATTAAGATGGGCTTCATCAATTTCCAGAAGAGACAAAAGCATACCTACCCCGCATGATACACAGAATGAAGTGGAAAAGGTATTATCCCTACCTGATTGATCAAGGATCAACATTAAGTCCTCACGTGAGTAGCAGTAACTCCACGAAACGTGATCAAGGAAAACTTTGTCGAGTCGTCGGGAGGAAGGGTACTCCTAGCGCAGGGTGATAGAGAAAAATAAACGTCGGGAGAAGCCCTTTAGGTCTTAAAGGCTGCAATAAAGTGTCCCGAGATGGTTAAGATATGGAGAAAAACTAGAAACCGCGTAGGAAGTGGGATCATGGATTGACCACGTGGCTGGGACACACCACACACCACTTAAAAGGTCCTATCCTTTTTGGGTAAGTTTAAACTAACTCACACATCATCATTTTTCATTTAAGGAGGTTACCTCACCCGTCATTTAATTTAAATGCCATTAATTGGCATTAATGGGCTTTAAAACTGGATTAAAGGGTTCAAACCATGGTTTAAAACTAATTTGTGCAAAAAGGGAGGCGCTACTGGAAAACCCGTGGGGGTAGGAGAGAGTTACCGGTTGGTGAGAGCTACCGGTAGGCGAGAGCTACTGGTTTCCGAGTGCTATCGGTGGGCGAGAGCTACCGTTTGATGAGAGCTGCCAGTTGGAGAGAGCTACCGGTAGCTGAGAGCTACTAGTTGCCGAGAGCTCCGGCAGCTGAGAGCTACCCGTTGTCGAGAGCGACCGGTTGCCGAGAGCGACCAGTCTCCGAGACCCACCGGTAGCCGAGACCCACCGGTAGCTGAGAGCGACTGGTAGCAGAGAGCTACCGGTAGCCAATAGCTATCGATAGCCGAGAGCTACCGGTAGACGAGGGCTACCAGTACCCCACAGTCACCAGTAGGCTACGTTTATCGATATGCCGAGGCTACTGGTAGGCCAATGCTACCGCTAAGAGTCACCGAGAAGCTGTGGTGGCCTTCTAGACCACCTAGAACACCTCAAACATCATATTTTTACCGTGTAATGGGCCCCAAAAACACGGGCCATTACAGATGTTTATCTGAGGAAAGTTAATGGTGGTCTATTTTATTAGTGATCAAAATAGAATGCATAAAAGAGTCCTTTTATAAGTGATCAAAATAAGGGTTGATAAAGGGAGCCTTTATCAGTTCATTTTTTAGCAAAGATAAAACACCCCTTTTATCAGCGCCTTAAAAAAAGATGACTAATATTTAAAATATTAAAAAAATTAATCCAAAAACTTGAGATCCCCATTATCAGCGCATGACACGCTCTTTTACAGTGCTCAAAATCCATCTACTCATGCCACCACCACTATACCACCTTTATGACCACCCTTCCCATCCCTTTGACAATTCTAGCACCCCTTCACATGCATGCACACCCCTTCCTCTCCCTAGATTCGAACTGGATCCCTCTCCCCTGCGGGTTGGACACATTACCACTCTTTCGTGTTAATTTGTTCTCCATTTAACGATATATATATATATATTTTTATTTATTTTAATATTAAAGTATACTTATATTATTGTATATAAATATAAATATAAATATAAATATAAATAAATAAATAAATAAATAAATATATATTTATTATTATATTAATTTATGTTTATATATATTTATTTATATATATGTATAGTTATATTTTTTATCCATATATTTATTCATATATTAATAATTTTTTTTATATTTTTTTTAAATATAACATTTTTTGTGTGTGTGTGTTTATATATAACTGATAAATACGTAGACATATACATCATACATACGCATGAATATATATTATATATCTGTGAATCTGTAAGAATGATTATACAATATTATACATATTTATATATATTTACATTATTATATATTAAATTGTGTATTTATAAGTTAGAATATATAGATAATATATTTATTTTCCCTAAAACAAACACCCACACGTACAATAAATACTCATATTTTTTATATTAAAAAGGGATTTCAGTGTTTATTTATATAATTCGTATATATTAATATATATATTTTATATTTAAATATTTTTAATTAATAATTTATAAAAACAAATTTTTAGGTGTGAATATTTCAAAAATATGTATATATTGTAATATATTTGATTATAAATAACTGCAATTTGTAAAAATTTATAAAATTTAAAAACCAACATTAAAATATTAAGGTAATTCCTTTGATTTAAATTTAGTCCCCATCATAAAATGAAAAAAAAAGACCCCATTAATGTCCCGTAAAATCCATCAAATGTTAAAAAAATCGGGGTACGCCGACAAAAAACTCAGTTTTGGAGGCCTTCTAGGCCATTTTCGTCTTTAAGAAAACATTCAAATGTGTCCCTCTCAATATCAGTAACGTAGAAATCATTTTATGATTTGATTTGATATGTGTTAGAACTCAAACAGACACACATATCAAAATTTAGGAATGTTTGATGTTAGAGTTGTTTTTTCAACTTAATTTAGATCTTTTATATATAATTTTATTTATTTCATATCAAAATTGTTATTAAATGGCTATTATTTGATAAAAATAACAAAAATATTATTTAAAAATATTTTTTAAATTATTTTATAATGTTTTTTACTAAATACCTTAAATATTATGTTTAAATTTTTATTTTTCCTTATCTAAAAAACATTTTAGAAATAAATATTATATTTATATCAATATAAATATATAAATATATAAATATATTACTTTTAATAAATTTTTTATAATATAATCTTTATCAATGATATAAAAAGTGCTGATAAATGTGTACTTTGATCAGTGCTTTTTTAGTGCTGATTAAATCTACCCCTTTTATCAGTGACTTTTTAGCACTATTAAAGGGGTGGCACTGCGAAAACCTAAATCTATGGTGGTGATACAAATCATTCCCTCCATTCAAACAGCACGATTATAATAGAAACATTTGAATAATAATATTAAGATTTTCTCTTAAGTTGGTTGTAGTGTATGATGAACACAATTCATAATGTTTCATTCCTAAAACTTAGGATGTTACATCTGTGATCATATATCAATGTAACGATAACACTGGGCTTTTTGGGCAGATTAAATCCATTGGGTGGGTCTTAATTCCCATTTGAAAGGGTTTTTCATCTCAATATTTTGGGGAGAAGAATGACATTAATGATATACCTGTTGTACGGGATTTTATGGGTGTCGTTCTAGAAGAGTTTCTTATTATTCCAACAAAACATGAAGTTGATTTATCAATATATATTATACCTGGGTCCAAAAAAATTTCAATGACTCCATATATAATTGCCTCAATCAAGTTATAGGAATTGAATAAGAAACTCAAAAAAATCTATCATAATGGATTCATTCTGCCAACTTTGTCACCATGGGGATCACTAGTTCTTTTGGATAAAAAATATAGATTAATGAGAACCTTCATTGATTATCAGGAGTTGAGAATGATTATAATCAAGAACAAGTACCCTCTTCCCTCTATTTCTGATTGGTATGATCAAATTCACAAATCTCAAAATGTTTACTATATTGAACTTCTTTCTGGATATCATCAATTGAGGGTCAACATGGAGGATATACCCAAGACAAAATTCTGAACAAGGTATCATCACAATGAATATATAGTGAATACTTTTGGTCTTAATATTTCCCATTCTATCTATATATATTAAATTAATAGTGTCTTTATAGATTACCTCATCTAGTTTGTGGTAGTCTTTATGGATGATATTTTTATCCATTTAAATAGAATGGATGAATATAAATATCACTTTAGAATTATACTGAATACCCTGAAGAAGGATAAGTTATATGAACTATTTAAAATGAGTGACTTTTATCTGAAAAATTTTTCATTTTTAGGTTTCATAATCATAATAGATGGTATATCAGTAGATCCATCAATGAAAATGGCCATTGGAAGTTGGCCTAGAACAACAATAGTGATTGATATCTATATCATTCTTAGTTTAGCCAGATATTATCGATGGTTTGTAAAGAATTTATCATGACTATATAATCATATGTCCAAGTCAACATGGAATGGATTAAGGTCCTTTAGATAGATGAATGTGAGGTAAATTTCAAAGAACTGAAAAGAATGTTTGTCAGTGCACCTATGGTTACATTACCCTACAGTGGAGAAGGAATTTTAATGTATAGTGATGCATCCAAGAATAGATTGGGACATGTTATTATAAAAATAAAATGGTTATAGTCTATTTCTCACCAAAGTTAATGATTCAGGAGATAAATTTCCCAACTATTATTTTGAGTCAACAATGGTTATTTTTATATAAATGGTATGGATTAATTATCTATACAGGTGAAAGTGTTCTAAACATATATATATATATATCATAAAATTCTGAAATATATGTCAACAAAAATGTAGTGGATCATGCGCCAATGAATATGGTTAGAGTTGATAAAGGATTATGATTTCTAAATATATTACCAGCCTTGGAAAATGAAAATGGTTGCTGATGGTTTGAGTCCAGAAGATCATACTACCTTATCTATGATGAGGATAATAAAATATCCAATATTTTTGGAATTGCAAAGGATGGATCTAGAAATCTAGAATCAAGGGGAGAATATTATCTTTATCAAATTAATTTTCAACCATCTATTAAAGGGTTGATTAATAAGAAAAGGAATGAAAATAAAGAATTAAAAAAGAAGGTTAGAAATGGTATGGAGTTTAACTGTGATCATGATGAAATGATATGGTATAAGAACAATGTATTTGTTACTTCCATGCCTTATTGGAATAATGAGCTATTACAATTAGGCCATAGTCTTTCAAATTATATTCTTCTAGGAAGTGTGATAATGTATAGGTATATAAAATAATACTTCTAGTTGGATTGCATGAATAGAGATATCACAGAGTCTGTATCTCTGTGTGTGGTAACCCAGAAAGATATGGCTGAATGTCAAATGTCTAAATAGATTATTAATCCATTACTCATACCATAATGTAAATGGGAGAAAATAACGATGTATTTTCTCATTGGACTAGTGAAAAAACATCCAAAGTGATTAATGCTAAATGGGTGGTATTTGATTGCTTTACTAAGTCAACACACTTCATTTCCATAAGAGAAGATTTAACTCTTTATCAGCTTTCAAAAATAAAGATTATGGAAGTGGTATGGCAGCTTGGTGTACCACATTATATTATATCAGATCGGGATCTGAGGTATACCTTAGAGTTCTGGAGAAGTCTTCAGGAATAACATGATACAAAATTGAGTTTCTGCACTACTAATCCTCCTCAAATAGATGGATAGTTTGAAGGAGTAATTCAAACCCTGGATGATATGTTGAGATCTTCCTCTCTATATTTTATAGGTGATTTTTATCAAAATCTGCCTCTAGTTGATTTTTCTTACAACAATAGATTTCAATGTAATGTTCAGATGGAACCATATGAAGACCTTTATGGGAATAAATGTATAGATCCAGGGGGCTAGGAAGATGTTGTATAATGAAAGCTATTAGGACGTGAGATCGCTGAAGAAATGGATTAGAAGGTTAGAACTATTCATTTTCATATTAAGGATGATCAATTCTAGAAGTTATGTTATCCTAATAACCATCAACATGATCTAGATTTTGAAGATAGTGAAAAAGTGTTTCCTCGAATCTCACCCTATAAAAAGTTATGAGATTCGAAAATAATGGGAAACAAATCCTAGGTATATCATACCCTTTTAAATTCATGATCATATCTGGTTAGTAGCATATCACATGGAACTTCCTTGAAATATATATAAATTTTATGATGTTTTCCATGTATCTATCTTGAGAAAATACATACCAAACCCTTCCCATTTACTAAATTCAAGGGACATACTATTAGAGAAAGATCCTACTAACAAGGAGAAACTATTTGATATTCTAGAAAGATCAGATAATGTTATATGAAACAAGACCACTCAATGGGTCAATGTTTTTTTTAAAAACGTCACCAGTTAGAGTAAGATATGAGGGAACCTGAGGATATGAAAAAGCATAAGTATCATATTTTGTTTTTACCAGAGAAAGTAATTTGAAGGGAAAAATTCATTTTTAGTGGAGTATAATGTAACAACCTAAGTATTTATAGTACTATGTTTTTAGAATAAATTTAAATTTTCATTAATATCTAGAAATACACTAAGTCAAGGATTCCTTTTACAAGCAACATTGTCTTGGCATACGTTACACAAAACACCAACTTGGAAAAGGATCCCCACAATACTATGTCTCAATGAAACATAATTTTTATTGTTATAATTTAAAGGAGAAAATAATAAAATATATGTTAATGATAGTTATATGAATATTAATATTGTATAAATTTTTTTATATAAATAAAACATATTGATACTAAAAGATAATAGTTTTGGTAAAGTCCTATGTTTTAAATATCATTTTCTCGAATGAACATACTATAATAATATAGTTAATATTAAACAAATTTAGATATTAAATTTTTTAAAATAAACTTCAATTTTTAATTTAAAATGTCAAAATTATCATAGGGTGATTTTTAGTGATATTTTTGAGAAGCATTATTTTTTGATGAATAGTGAAAATACATATTTTTAGTTAAAAACTACATCTTTGTTTAATTTATTTTTAATGATAAATGATATTACAAATTTTTTAGGTCACATTATATAAATATGAACTATTTTAATTAAATTTAATTTATTATAATGGATTTAACTATGAAATTGTATATAAAATCATAACAAACATTTAATCTTTTCCCAACCATAAAACCCTGTTATTTCTTCCAATCTTCTGGGATTGCACTAACATTAATTTTCTACTTCCCTAAATTAAATTTTAAAAATAAAAAATAAAAAATTATAATTAGTATAATATTTAGATTCTTATAGGGACATGTTAATTTTGGACAAAAATGATTAATAAATGTGATTAAAATTAATCACAACAGTTAAGGCCAAATTAAGCTTAATTAGGGACATTTATTAAAATTCATGGAAATTGACCAATAAACTTTTCAAAAACCAATGGAGGTTATTATTTTGGCCATTAATGTTCTTTTTTGATTTTTTTGGTATGTTATGATTTATTTTATGTAAGAACATGCGCAAACCTATCTTTTTTCTATGAATTCCAAGCGAGTCATTTTCCAACTATATAAATGGCCACCAAATCTACCTATCCACAAACATCTAAAACCTTTGATGTTAGTCCAGTATCAACCCAAATATACTCCAAAAAATCCACCTTTATACCTTGAATTATCTCTTTGTGAAGAATTCTTATCGATGACTCCATTTGGATAAATCTAAAAGGGGGTAAGTGATTTATGTGTAATGTATTCTCTCAAGCTCTTTTCCATTATTTACCTTATCCATCTATTACAATAACTTTATTCCATTATTAAATGACAGAAAACCATATAATCCATATTTTATGATGTTTTTATACAATGTGTTAGGAAAACACTTACACACACCTCTATCTAATGGATGTTGAATATACAGTTTCTGAGTACGGCGAACTACTCCATCACGAAACAATGACAGTTCATTTCAATTTTACCACTATTCATGGTGGGAATTATGATCAAGATCTATTTATTTATGTAATATATTATATTTTACATGTATTTATGAATATTTATTCCTTTTAAAATATAAATACTTTTACATTCCATTTGGTGTTAATATGATAATCTCATTTGTGGAAATGCTGACTACTACCCCCTCAAAGCGATGTGATTCTTTCACACACAACAATGAATGTATTAAGGATGGTTAAAATGAAATAATATGATATAAATTATATATTAATTTAACTTTAATAATGAAATATATATATATATATATATATTTCATTTATGTACTTTCTTTAAAGGATGATAATAATGACTGAAACGATGTTCATGCATATGTACAGCTTACCAACTCCGTGAACTTTGTATTCCATTTCTTACTACTATATTATTTAGATTATTATAATACTAAATCAATTCATATAAATGAAATATTTATAATTTTTTACATTATGGAACAATGGAATAAGTATAGATATTAAATATTTAACAAATTAAGGCACATGAGAAGAACAAAGTGAATTTCACCCAATGTGAAGCATTAACATAGGATCGTTAACAAGCGAGTAATATAAGGTCATTATATAAGCATATATGGAACAATATATACCAATATTATTATTTAAAATATTAGTAAAAAACATATATTTATTATACCAGAATCATGTATGATTATGGAGAGATTCAAGTCTGATGGAAAGAGGAATTTCATCTCAATATTAATTTCTGTGAGATACATGTTTGGTCGACCAATCTTTTCTTTTTTTTGGTGTGAGTAATTCATTAGATTTAATTATAATTTTCTTTATAAATACATTAATGGGTATTAAAATATCCATTATACGATCCTTCTTTCATGGGACTATGCTTCAAAAGTTTCTAATTTTGTAAAATAGTTTTGTTTGAATTTTCCTTCTTTGAGACTCATGTTTTTGTTATGCTCTTAAAATATTTTCTAATGTGTATATATATCCATTTAATTTGTTATATAATAAATCTAATTCTATAATTGATGTTTTAAAGCTTCATTTAATTTTCTTTCTTACATGTATGGTATGATCCCTTGTAAAAAAGTCATAAGAGTTTATTGAGACGATCTCATTTTTTTATGGATTGGTTATGTTTATGCTTCCTTTAAAGAAATATTATGTTCCATAACATAATAAAATTAAGGAGTTTTCTTATCCATTATTTTATTCATGATATCTTAATTTTTTATATATCATTTTTCTACTCATTGGTATTTAGTATAATGTTTATAGTAAAATCCTATCATCTATCTCTTCTTTTGAAAATCAACTGTAATAAAAATATCTTATTTTCACATTTTTTTCAATTTTTTTTTCAAAAGATCCATTTTTATAATTTTCTAGGAGAATGTTTTCCTAAATATTTTTACTAGTTTCAAAGAATTATTTATAAATTTTCAAAACTATTTTCATAGAAAATGGTTTTCAAAAGGTTTTATGTAATATAGAGAATTTTTCAAATAATAAAGAATATATTGCTTAAGAAAATTTTCTAAATTATATTTAATAATTATTTCTCATATAATATAACATAAATTGGTGTTACACATACATTTATGGGGAAATTATTTAATGTTCCCATTTATATTATTTCTCTAAATGGATTTTTTTGATGCCATGATGTTGTGAAAACCAATTCTCATTCTCGGGTTATATGCTTTTGAAACCCAATTCATTTCACGGGTTAGGATTATGATTAATTTATTGTGAAACCTATCACTTTCGAATGATTAAGTCATGTTTACCTATTTATGATAACCATTTCATTTCATGGATAAAGATATGCTGATTTTTGTTCTTTTAGAACATGTTGGTATAATATCATTATGTGACATGTGAAACATATATCTCCCTCCAATGCAGTTGGTAATCTTTTATATCTCATGATATAAACTAAGATGGTATTGGGAGTGAATCATGACTACTATGATGTCCATGGGAGTGAACAATGACTTATAAGATGGTATGTGGAGTGAACTCATGCTACTATGCTGGTTATGGGAGTTAACCACGACTACTATCATGGTGTGGGGAGTGAACCAATACAACTATGATGGTCTTATAAGTGATGCCTTGGATACTATGGAAATCATAATATGATTACGTGTTTACAACAGTTTCCTGTCTTACTCCTACGTTATTCATTCATGGTTTATGTCTTTTACATCCTTTTTATTCATGTACTATGAACTACCGTGATTTATTCCATGATTCATGTATATGAACATTGATATGTAGGGTATGATCTCCAATTTTCATGATCACATTATCATACACTCATGACCTTGTTTAATCTTACATGTCTCACATTTTTACCGTTACTGAGAATTGGAACTCACTCCATTCTGTGTTTTCTTCCCTACGTTGTGATGATAAGTATTATGTTTGATGTGTATAAGATGGGTACTACTCAAGTAGAAACTAGTGGGAGATTATATATCTCACATTTTCATTAGAGGTTTTGTATTTCATGTTTCCAATGGAACTAGACTAGTACAATATTCTTTCATCTATTTGAGTAATGTTTTGTGTTTTCTACAAAAGTATTGTAATGTTAATGGTTAGAAAGTTTGGTTCACTATAGAACCCATAATCATCATTATAGCCTAGTCCTATAAATATTGTTGATCAAACACTCAGTGGACAAGATTCACATTGATAGACAGCTCATTCGACATCGACCTCCCCATACATCTCATAGTTTTTTATGATACACTTCCCCCCACATCTCTTTGACCTATTGAGTCCATTTATTTCTTAATGTTGTACCACATGAATCTCTTGGTGAGGGAGGATTATACATAAAGTTGGGAGACGGGCATGCATGAGGAAGTACTAGCAGCATACCAACCCCCAGCACAATATGTTCTTCCCACCAACTAACCACCACTAGCTCCCACACATATTCTTGCACTGACAACCACTACATCCACTATATCTCTACCCACCCATCCAACCCTATCCTATCTCTACACCATGTAGATATGCATTCCGGACAACATACAATAGATATCTACTAATCTATACCCCTCATTCGTCGAGAATACATATTTCACAATCACTCCCCCACAAACTTCTTCTAGAACCTTCTAACCATCATCAACACCTACCAGACATTCCACTTCTACCACTCCAGCCCATACCAACATGCCCTCATAGATATCTGATCCTCCATCCCAATAAGAGTACTTGATAGAGCAGGTCCTTCATGTCAATGGGTTAGACACTATTTCATATTACGAGGTTCATTTTTTCAATCCAACAGCATGAATCACTTCCACCATCCTTTCCTTCTAGCACTAGGACTCCACCCTTCGTAGCTACTTCACATGCTCTTACTTCCACCACATCCACTAACACAGAAGGAGGGTTCGTCCACCACATGATCATGATTGAACATTTGATTAGAATTCTTATTCTATCAGCTTATCTTAGTTGGCCTATTTTCTTATATTGGTTGTTTATTTTTTTGGGACATCTATTTTCTTTTGTATTATCTGTATCCAAAAAATTTAAATACTACACTCATCTATATATATATATATATTAAAAATAAACATTGAGTCACTTTTACATTGATTAATTTTCATTTTTTTCTTTAAATAGAAGTGTCTAGATCCTCCATTTCATCAGTGGATATTAATGTATCTATACCAAAATTTGTTAGGGTTCAATGAGTGACTCAGTGTGTGGAAGAGATAGAATTTATGCTTCACGATATGTCACATGTTATACATGAAAATAATCGACCACAATGAACCCAAATAACCTTCTTAACAAATCTGATTCATGGTTACACTACTCCTAAGGTTATCAATACTATCATAAGAGCATATGACGTGGAAGAAAATACCACTAGAAGCTATAGATGCTAGAGGATATAGAAAGATGATTTACCAAACATCTTGATTGTTTGATCCATCAATTTAGATGATTATTACTTTTATAGAACTTTTTGGGAGAAACCCCACAGTTCATGACTTTTTAATTTTGAGTAATCATTCTATAGAATTTATCTTTTCATTTTAAGTCCCTTTACACATTAGGGTATAAATATTCTGTATTTAAATTAAATTGTTTAAACTAATTCAATCATACTATGAACCTGCATTTTATTCTGCTTATCAATTTTTTAAACCTATGGACTACTGTTTTATCAAGTACAAGAACTATATTTATAACCCATTCTGTAGGAATCCCTCAAATCCTACCCAAGACATCCATGTTACCACAATGAAATACCCTATGTATTAGAATATATCGATTCCTGTTGAATTTATTTTCTTATTTTTCATTTATTTTTTTATGCATTATATTTTCATAAAACTCCCACAATACTTTCTTGGACATTGGAGACAGTGTATCCCTTTATGTGTGGGAGTGTCTTTCATAAGATTTAATTTTGATAAAATATAATTTTTTCTTGTCCGCATCTATCTAGAAGTCATTTTTCATTTTGTAGGAATGCCTTAAACATAGAGAATATTATTCAAATTTAATTAAAAGAAATTGTTATGTTTGGAATTGATAAAAATCAATGTTTTTCTGTGTTTATATTTGGATAATGGTTGATTATATTAGATATTTAATTCAAAATTCCACATTTTTTGAAATTATTTTCAACTGAATTCTTACATTATTTTATACCTTTTTTATTTCCAATTTAGATTTTTATTCTCATTTATGAGTGTATTTTTAGCCTACAATTGTATAATATTTTTTGTGGATTTTTCATTACCGATACATGGCTCATGTAAACCAGTCACAAATTCAAATGAGATCTTATTGAGGAAAAAAATGAAATTTTTTTGAAATGATTGCCGCATTAATTTTTGATAAACATTTCTTGAGTTCCTACTAATATATTTCCCTTATTAATCCCATATTTTACATGAATGATCTTATATTATTTATCAATTCCATGATTATTATCCCTTTTACCTAGATCTTTATGTAATGCATGAAATTACTTTGAATAAGTGTGCGGGAGGATTTTAGTTAATATGAAAGGATTATAAAATGGAGATTTATTGGGATTATCATCAATCATTATTATTTTGATCGATTCTCACCTTAAATAATTTCACTTATATCCTATTCCTTTTCAAAATACAAAAAAAAATTACTTGGGTTGTGTATCAGAATGGTAAAAATTCACTATTTCTATATAGATGAATCCTGTAAAAGATCATATGTGGTTAGGGGATCGACGTGAGATCAATCCTAGACATGCATTTTGGAAAATTTAAAAGAAGAAGAAAAAGTATGTAACATGATACCCATTAGGCACTTATTTAACATATACATGGATCAAAATATATCTTTTGGGTTAAACAATTATTTAATTAATAATTCCCATTTCATCAATTAAGGTTCTCATTAGACACCCATTTATTCTCAATTTTCATCATTATTTCTATCTGAGAACAAGGAAAAACAGTTCAAATTCAACAACATACACATAACCCATTTTCCCATTAGTGCCTAAAATGATGCATGCTACAAAAATCCTATGTTCCTAGAATGATTTACGTAGACTCAAATATCATGCCTCTATAAGGAATGAATAAAAATAGAACAATTATCAAAAAAAATACCACATAACACCCCAAGTTTTTCAGCTAAGGTGAAATAATATTCAAATGCAACAATGACAAAAAATCACAAAAATCCCTCCCTGAGTTTTCATATTTTCCCTCGTAGGTGGGTTTTAAACTCCCATTGATGAGATCATTACAAATTCTGGACTCTTCAAAGTCTCATATCTACCTTTTCCCAAAATAGTAAGGAAAAATAAGAAGAATGTAAGGTACACTCTATTGATAACACTTTGTGATGTCCTGGACTGGGATCCTCTGAATAGTGCCCCGAGCTGGTTGGCCACGTTCCCATAAGTTCGCATGCACATTCTGTAGAGGGTAAAGACTAGAAGTGAGGGTCAGGTAAGTCAGTCTTGGGGATTATATACACTCTATTATCAGAATAAAACACCATCAGAAGAAAAATAACCATTTATGGAAGCATATAAATAACTAGAACAATACCATGACATATGATAGTCAAAACAAAAAAATAAAATATTCAATAAAAATGTAAAACAAGTTATGATAATTCAAGTTTCATGTGTATACAATGAAACTCATTGTAAAGACACAACGATTCCAAAACATGTCCCAAACCATGTCTGGTTCCCTCTCCCATGCTTCAATCCCAAAAAGAAACCTATCAAAGGGCCTTAAACTTATCCTATCCTCCAACAACGAAGTCATCTTGGATGCTGATTAGGTGTCCCGAATAGGGTGTGAGTACAACTTACTATGCCACCACCAATGGTGTCTAGAACGAGTCCAATCAAAAGATAGTTTATATAGGTTTATGAGACAATAAATTCAAAGCGTAATTTAAACATTTATCATATTTTTATTTAATATTTTGTCATCATATTAGGCCAATTTCATTCAGTTTCTCATTTGAATCATCATTTATTGTTATCATTCATTTGGGGTCGGTTGTTTTTTCTATCACCCCAAATATCAATTAAAACATCATTCATTATTATCATTATTTGGGTGTAGGTGATCATTCCTAGAACCCTAATTCTCATTGTGTGTAGGTCCTCATGCCTAGGTTTTCTTTTCTAAATCGGTGTGGGTTGTCATGCCTAACACCCCATAATCTCAAGCTTGGATAACTATTTGGGTGGAATGCCATGTCCAAGTCCTAACATCTAATCGGTCAAGTAATCTATGCCTAGAACCAAAAAATATCAGCCATTTAATCATTGTTTAATTCAAAATAATTTTTCACATTAATCATTTACTAATCCAATGATTTGTTAAAAATTTTAAAGGCCACTATTCAATTCAACAACTAAATAAGCATATAACCCATTAATTAATTCATAAATTAATTAATCAATCAAAATAATTCTCATTCCATAATCAATTTTTCATTATTAATTATACAAATAAATATGTAACAACTCATAAATAATTTTTCACAATTAATTATTTTAGATCACTTCATGGCACATAATTAATTCTCGCAATTAATTATATTTGGTCAACTTCTTTTCACATAATTAATACTTACAATTAATTATCTTACATAGCCAAGAAAAGTTCCATAATTAATTCCTCCCAACTTATCATCTTATCAATCAATTCAATTTCTCAATATAATCTCCAAACCCAAAATCAATCCCAAATGAAAATAGAAATTTGTGTAAGCCCTTCATTTGTTCCATGATCAATTATCAATTAACTACCAATGAAAATCACAAGTCACATATATAATCATAGTTACTCCAATTTAGATATTCAATTATAAATGGAATCGAGAAGTTTCATAAAATCATACATATAGCATAAATCATGAATTTGGGTGTTAAATTTTTACTACCTACCTCGATTTATTGACAGATTTTATCCAAATGGAAATCCCCAAAAATCTGAGTAGCACAACATCATCGATAAAGCTCTAGATCTAAATCCCTAATCCAAAATTAAGATCAAAGGAATAAAGATCATGAAAATATATATGTAGATATACAATCATAGATCTAGATCTTAGAAATGGTTTTAGATCCATGATAATGGTGGTGATCTTCTAGGAAAATATCTAGAAATGATATGAGAATGAATAAGAGAAGCAACGAGATGAAATCCACTTCTCATGGTAGAGAAAATCTTCAATCCATGATTTCAATCTCAATGAACATTGTTCAGATAGTCTTGAAATCTCTCTGAGAGGCTCTGGAAACAGCTAAAATTTTTAAGCACGAGCCCAGCTTAAAAATATGGAAGTCATGGGGTTTCAAGTGGTTATAAAAATTATTTTCAGTTATAAAATCCCATTGACAGTGTTTCCTGGGAAGAGGCACACGGGTAGGTCCAACCATGAACCAACTGTGCAAACACCACTATCCAGTTTTTCATGGTTGTCATGGTTTGGTCGCACGGTTTTTCAAATCATGAAAAAACCATGTGGACCACTTTGTCTCGTTTTTCATGCTTGGTATGGGTTGGTAACACATTTTTTCAAACTGTACACAAACCGTTCACAACCCACTATCATTTAGTTTTCTTTAAAATTCACCCAAAATCAACCCCATACACTACTCTATGTTAATGGTACATAAAAGCGTCAAACGTTTTTTGAAACACACCTAATATAAATTCAAAAACGGTCACGATCTAACATGTATAATTTTGGATGAACAAAATAAAGAATGTTTATATCAATATAGTTTTGTAAAGGTGTGTTAGTTTTTTCACACAGAAAGTGATATGTTTTTTTTGGGGACAAATTTATACATATGATGATTGGGGAGCTATTATTATTGTATAAAAAATGTTCCTCATGTTTATAGAATCAAACCAATTGTATGTTACCCTATGAACCAAGTAGATAATGTTGTTTTGAATGGAATCAGCTTCTCTGACAGAACATGTAACCAAATTTATGTTCGAGTTTATTCATTATTACATCAAGAATAGATTGGTTAGAAAAATTAAATTTGGTGGCAATATAGTATTTTTAAAATTACAAAACATCAAGTGTATTTATTTTTCACATGTATCAAATTGATGTTAATGTAATTAAAAAAATTAAATAAGATATAGATGTATGAGGTTTAAATATGAACAGTGTATGTCCATCATAGAGAAATTATTGAATAGACCATACAATATATTTTCTAGGATTCTTCTAGATGGGGAATTTTTTAAATTATATCATCCAGGTAAAATCAATGTTCTATGAGTAGAGGATTCATGGAAAAAAACTGTATGAACAAATATAAATATTACCAGAAATATAATTTATAAATAGAGAAGCTCTAATAATGATTTATGATATTATTTTTTTATAATCATTTTAAATGTTTTTTTAACCCTTAAATTTATATGATGATGGGTTCTTTATTCATACTTTTTAAATATATATAATTTTTTTGGAATTATTGTTGGAATCATGGAATCAATTATTTAAGGAATGTATTATTTATTTTTATGACACTGATTTAAAAGAATTTTTGATAGTGTCCAGATGATGAAGGATTCAGTAGAGAATTAAATTTTCGATAAGGAAACTAAAATTTAATGTTCATAATTTTTCCTAGTTTTTTAGTAAAATGATGAATATATAAAGGGTGATTACGAGAATGGATAATTCTCTTGTTGTTGTGTTTTTTATTTAAAACATGAGTCATCGATGATGATTTATGATGGTATTTTTTTCAATTTGTAAAATTACAAGATATAGAAATATAATATGATGTCCTATATGACTAATTATACTAGAATGAGAGAATAATATGGAGGCACTAGACATATGGTTCTTGACATAGTGTATTAGATAGAATGAACTAGATAGATAATACATCAGATAAAAAGGTGCTGGTTGGGGATGTTATTGGTAGGATAGTTTTTTAAAAAATAGTCCATATTAAATCACATGTTTTCTACTTTTTATTAAATAGAATCAGAAGAATAATAATATTCCCAAAAAATTATAATGAATGTTCTATTAGCATAATTAAATCATATTACATATTATTGTAGTTGTTTCTTCTTTTGGCTATTGTTTTTTTATCCTATAATATATATGAGGACCACATGAACTGTCAATGGACTGTATAGTTATGCAAGTGTCAAATATTTAATTCTTAATTTTTAACAAAAGGTTTTTTTCATATTCATTTGCGGTTAGGGATTATTTCTAATAAATTCCATACACAAGAAACAATTATTGAACTATGAATCCTGTAAATTATTTTGTTTAAGGGGATGTGATTGTGTGCTATTTTTTCAGAGAGTTAGTTATATCTAACTAGATAAGATGTTTGTTAATTAATATATAAAAACATACAATGATTATATGACTCATTCACCAAATCTTAGTGATCACGCTGATCATGACTGGTCTTTTATGGTGTCTTTATAATTTTTTAACCCATATTTTATTATAATATATATTTAATTTTTTAATTTTTATATAATTATTTATTAAAAAATAAATTTTATATATTTTTTTTACATTCTTATATTTTATCCTACTAAATATTTAAATAAAAATTATTTCTTGCCTTCCATTAAAATTAAAATGAACATATATGATTAAAATTTGATAAAATGTTGAAATATTAAACATAATTTCTTATCAACCTGTTATGATTTTTATTTATCTACTATTAATTTTTGTAGTTTCACATCATGATCAAAGAACAATAAATTTATATTATTTTTGTAATATTATGATTATTTCTTCATTATTCACATTCAATTATAATAACCTTAAAATATCAATCTGGCCATTCATTAACAAAATAGAATCCCTATACGATTATTACTATTAATAGATCATATCTTCATGATATAAATATGTATCGGTGTTCATATGAAATTATTTTTTCAATTCATATTTATTCTAGAAGTTTTATCAAAAAATGTAAATGATATATCTATCCATGATATAAACATATTTAAAACTATTTATTCTTTAAAATACCTTTAGATCCAATTCTATATCCAACTCATTTCACTATATGTATTTATATTTCAATTCAGAATATATATTATTGATGAACTCATATTTAAATAAGTGAACTATTTATGGGATATTATTCACGAGAGCATTCATTTTGAGTAATCATCACATGGTGATTAAATATTCTTATACACATCATATCCATAACAAGATTCTTCCTGATGATAATTTCCCATTAATATTATTAAATTTACCTACCTAGATTACCATAAATAATATAAAAAAACCTTCTTCTTCAACCATTTTATGATATCTTCCAAAACTAATTTAGATCAATTTTCATCATGTTCATCATGGCTACAAATAAAATTATTTAGATTTTCATTGAATTTAATTTTCTTAATTTTCTCTAAATATGTAATGTCACTATCTTACTTCAATATGAACAATAAATAACAAACATGTGATTACCAAATAACTCATATAATTAATTAGTGTTAGAACGCTTTCTATAATGATAATTGTGATGTTCAATGAAATCACAAAGACTCACAGTGAATGAGTGAATCAATGTTGATGTCACCTACCAAGTAAAATCACTTTTAATTTAATCCATTACACATTTATAGATTAATAAATATATTCTACATCAACAGGCACATTCATAATAAATATAAGAGACATTTTGAGAAATGCAATGGTACAGAATATTTTTCATAATTTTCAACTATTTTTTGGACTACATCCTTTTAATGGTCGATGAAGATTATATAAATTGTCATGACCAATCCCATAGGGACTGATGCTATGAACACCCCATGAAAAACTCCGATTGGATGGGGTCCTGTGAGTAGCACTGAGTTATCATTTCCCAAAATTGGGAGGCATTATCCTAAAGTACGTTTACACACACAGACAAACTTCTCTAAGACACACAATGGTGAAAAAAAACATATAGTATTCATGCATAAAAATAAGATCCCACATCCAATGTCCAATAAGATGTAAAATGAAATTAAACATGGAAAAATACATTCCCACAAAAAAGTGTATGTAACACAAGTCCATATAAAACTATAAAGAGTAGAACCTGCTCTAAGGGTGAGGTCTAACTAAAGATACACTCCATGTAAGTACCTCGGTCTACAAAGATCCTGTAATTCTACTCCCACTACTTGTCATACTAGGACACTATCTAAAGGATTGTCATCTGCATAAGATATGAAAGCTGTGAGAAGATATCATGCTGGGGTGAGTATAATAATACATATTTGAAGACCATGAAAATAATAAACCCAAATAACCAATATAGTAAGATCAATATAAGATGTTAAATTCTATTTTAGATTAAATAATTACAGAAAAAGAACCCAAAAATACTAAAGTGAGATACCACACCATCAGGTGGTCATAAACAACTTCCATCCACATGATTTTTCTTGATGCAACGCTTGTTATTAATGAACTCACTTCACATGAAATGATAATATCATAGACAGTTGATGAAGAGGTGTAAAACATTTGTGGCCCACCCAAAGTGAACAAAACATTTAAATAAAAAATGATACACAAAGAGGGGTCACACCAAAAATATTTGGGGGGAAAAACAAACCCAACACGAATCAACCCAACATGTATGGGATCACCTGTGAACAATTCAAAGAATCCCACTCATGTGGCCGAATAGATAGAGGATTAATTACCTACTCAATGATTTCATTCCAATTCCACAAACTACACTATGTATGATATAGTTTCACACTCTAGTCACATGGAGGGACACCACATATCTATTAGAGACTCAACCAGTTGAGGGGATTACAGTCCAATGATCCAAATGTAATTCTACAATATACCCTCAAGAAAAGTACCATTGAAACACATTCGAACTATACTAGTATAATATATAAAATAAAATAGTCAAAAACATCGAACTTAAGGATTGGATAACACTACACCAAATAGTATGTTAAACAAACTCTCCGTGTAGGAGTTACGGCCATTTGAATAAAGATTATTGTAGACTGTCTAGGGCCTGCAGACCTGGAACATCGGTCAGTCCCCAACCACCATGGTTCTTCTTCCAACCACTGTATTTGGTTCACATATTTCCTCAGTTGGGAACCCATGGACCAATGTTCATAGTCAGTCCATCTTCCATGCCTGACCAGCCACTACATTTGACCACCATAGTCGAACACCGTAGTTGAGCGATAACGGATAGGTCGTGCGGTTTCTATTCCCCATGGAAACTCGAGCAGCCATAGTCTAGTGCAGTAAACCTCCACCTCAAAATACCTAGATACATTTTATGCCCAAAAAAGCATGTATCCAGACCTACTAACTTTACTCGGATCGACCCTGTTTTCCCATCCTGGATCCTGTGTCTATCGATGATTCCCCGTGTCCACCTCTTCCACTACCTCTAGCCGTCAGCACCGCTGCTACATGTAGGTTCTCCCATATAAATAACAACGCATAACTTATTATTTCATATAGACAAAGCAATAAAATATACATGTTCCATTGGTCTTGATCTAGATGGATCCATCCTCTATTGTCAATTTGCAGCAAATCTCGGTGTGTGGTCGTGTTCAGAACCACCCAGTATCATCGAGTTAGTACACTGGGTATCCAATATTGATGACTACAAATAATGAAGGGGAAAATAAAAAAAACATTGGTTTTTAAGAATTGTAAAATTTTTCTCGGTCAACAATCCAAAATGGGGGATTTATATTTCAAAATAATATCAAATAAATCGTAATACACCTGAAAAATAATCCCACCTCATAAATATGATCGATCAGCAAGATAATTTTTCCCCATATTAGTCTAAAATCACCTTATGAATAAATTACATGTAATAAAATATTAATTCAAAATCCCTACCTTGATTTGGATCAATCGCCCATGAAGAACGAATTTGTGTTATCTTCGTTACAAAGGTCCGTCACGTCCAATGTTTTTCAATCACTGATTTTTTTTTGTCGATGTTATTTTGAGGGAATTATCTATATCTATCCCTCCAGGGTTTTCAATTGATTCCATGGTTATGAGATTATCCGAGGATTTATAAAAATGGGTTTTTATAAATAAATATGTCAGTGTATCAAATACATGATGAATAAAATGACATAAATTCTTCAAACATTATTATATTATTTTAAAAAAACCAAAGAATACATTCCACAATGGACCCACTTTGACCAATGTCAATTCATACCAAGGGTAAATATGCTATTTTGAATCCAATGTTTCCCTCACAGTTTTGATCTTGGAACCCATTTAGGATATATTATTCTTTTTTATTAAAACTAAATTATCTTTCTGTGAAATTATTTATTTTTTTCTAAAACAATTCGAGCACATCAGTCCTCAGAATTTCAGACCTTCATAGAACATGGTCATGAAATGAAACCATATATTATCTAAAAGGAATAACCATAAATTATGATACATTATATTCTTCCATCCTTGGTGATTTATGTCCCTAAAACTCCAAAATAAGGGCTACTCAAGCAAATGATGGTACAAAACATGAATCGAAACCTCCTGTTCCCATTTTCTCTCCTAGAGATTCCCATATTGCCATAAAACATGGAATTAATGAATCAATCACCCCAAAGGATCTTCTCCCACATTTACTAGATCATCACTAGGTACTCAAAAAAGGTCACTCCCACCATGATGTCCAGATCACCCAAATCAATAATGTGAAATGGTACTTGAATGTACCTCCTCAGATGGGACATGTGTTATGTTTAGTCCACCATGTCTAAAACTAGATGTTGTGATAAAAGATACATCACCATGCAAACTCTGTGTAGTTTTCGTAAAGTGCTGATGAACCTCAGAGATAGCCTGTCACTCAATCCAAATCCTCAAAACCGTTATCGAGGTTATACCTAATGAAACAGATTGTCTCCTTCCAAAAACACATAATTCCTACACCACCAATCATTATAATACATCTAATATCTCTTATAAATCATTATATTCTCTTTGATTACCTGAACCTCTTCTGTAGTTTCATGAACCAACTATAGGACCATGAGTACTGACTCTCCAATGTCAATATGAAGATGTGTTTACCTACAGGGTCACCCATACAAATCAATTAATGGTTCCATAAAAATGGGGGATAGGTAGATATTGTAGAATGAACAATCCACTGGTGGTATGTGATCCTCCAAACTATGAAAAAACATACCTTACATTCCCAAAGATTTTATTCTTGAAATTGAATGGTCTGCCCCGTCTGATCATCCATTTGTGTTTAAAAGAATATGCGCATGTTTATTTGGGTGAAAAACTCCTATAGTAATTTCTACCACTATCAATATGTAAAGTTAGCATAATAAAAAAATCATTTATCGATCTCTTTGGAGTCCAACTATATCCTACATGTAGAGGTATCTCGATATCTCAAAAAAACTCTTCTCTCGAATAAATAAAAAGTGATCAAACATGGTGATTCATTCAATGATCACCAAGCACGATTTGTGTCCACTACACGAGCATCATAAACCAATCAGGAATACCTTTAGTATCCTATCCCACTTTCATTCTAGAAACTCAACAGGTTAATCTAAATCATCTGGAATCCGGTGATATTCTTTTACTTTCAACAAGTAGTGAATTGAGAAATTAACTCTGCAACTTCTTTCTTCATTTCCAGCCACAAATATTAGCATTATAGGTCTTCTTACATCTTCAACACACAAGGATGTAAAAAAGGGGGTTGTATAAAAATCCCTCAAAACCACATCCCGTGACATCAAGGGTACAATCGTGTGTCGTTTGAAGAGAATGATGTGATCCTCACCATTTGAATATCAATCTGGAGCACGCCCAATGGATATATGAGCATGTAGCGTCTCACAGTTGGTATACCCATGTGGTTCCTCCCTAACTCACTATGAGAGTGAATGGGTGAAAATCATCTGTTGGAGTTAAGTTGCTCCATATCCATCCATAATAGGAATCTAAAATGATGCCAACTACTCTGACACATTGTTCAAAATATATGAACTGGATCTCCTATTGAGATAATCTTCATCCTTGATTTCCACCCTAGATTTATAGAAAATATAGAGGTCATTGACCAATATGAACACTAGCCATTTCTTCTATGTCATGTTATGATCTATCTAAGAGAATAAATTCTTGATAATATTTTGATCATAGTATATGATAAACTAATCTCTCATGAGGTCCTTTTCTAACATCTTCCATGTGAAGACTACTAATTCTGACTAAATAACAAGGGTCGCAAAGTTTGGATCATGTGGTCGCAACTATCATGAACCATATGAAATAGCCTCTTGGATCTACATATATAACAAATCATTCCGGATTCCTAATTCATCATAGAACACCACGTATTTGATGTTTACCTCTGATAACATCAAGATTGGAGCGCTAGTCACACTCTGCCTCAGCTCATAAAAGCACTTATGGTACTTTTCTCTCACCTAGAATGACAAACCCATTTGAGTCAATGTTTTCAAGGGTGCTACCACTACTGATAATTCAGGTACAAACCTCCAATAGTACACTTATAATTAAAGGAAACTTTTCACCTTATAATGACTATTTGGTGGCTCCCAAGCATTCACTTCCTCGACCATCATTAGATCTGCTACAACTGAGGCATCTGAGAAGATGTTTACAATAAAATGGACCTCCCAAATCCAAAATCAACACATCAATATTTTTTTTAATGAAATTTCTCTTGGGTAGTTTTTAAAACTATCCTAATTTTTCTCACATTCTCCTCCATGGATGCTGAATACACCAGGAATTCATCAATGAAGGCTACCCTGAACCGGTCTATGTAAGGACAAAAGTCCCCTTCATGAGACAAACAGACACTACTGGGGAGTTTTTCACACTAAACAATATCCCAATGTACTCATAGGGACCATAATGTCATCAGAAGGACTTCTTCATTATATCCTCATACCGTACTCATAAGTCGTGAATTCCATATCTTAGGTCAATCTTTGAGAACCATCACACCCATTTCAACTAATTATAGTGGAAATCAATCTTAATTGGAGGATCCTTGTTCTTCATAGTATCCTATTTTTATTTATAGCTATCCACACATATCCTCATACTCCCATCATCATTATTGAAAAAAACATGGGCTACCCATGGTGAAACATTGAGACTCACAAATCCCTTCCTCTATAAGTCCATAAACTGTATTCTCAACTCAGAAAGCTCTACTAGATCCATATAATATGAAATTGTAGATATTAATATCATATCATAGTGTAGGTCAATGTAGAAGTTTACTTACCAAAAGGGTGGTAAACCTAGAAAATATTTGGAAAAGACATCCTAATACTCTACCAACTTAACAGGAAACTAAAAATTAATAATAACTATAGCAATGAGGGTCAGGCTATCCAAATGATGAGTAATCAGCTAAACCCTCATATCCCGGAGTCCATCCTTCACGTTTTGAGTTTTCCATTCACCAAAAATGGAAAACCTTGTTTCATCAATGCGGAAACACTACAACTATTTCTTAAAAAAGACAATGCGATCATGAACTGTGGATAACTAGTCCATACAAAAAATTAATTCTTATGACATCGAATCCACTACCAAGAAAGCACAACTAAAACTATCACCTCCAA
Organism: Viscum album; assembly: GCA_963277665.1. NCBI lineage: Eukaryota > Viridiplantae > Streptophyta > Magnoliopsida > Santalales > Viscaceae > Viscum > Viscum album. The sequence continues at coordinate 1,343,022,790 of OY728132.1, forward strand.
GAGTCAGGTCACACTATTAACAATAGGTTTTGGTCATCAAGCCTACTATAGTAGGTGTCTCAACCTGTTATGGTCAATTAAGCGGTTCATTTGGAATTTTGGAGACTTAAACAATATTTTTGGCATGAATATAATGACTAGAAATCATATATATCAATACTATAGAGATGTTAGATATGAAAAAATAGTACCTGATATCATCAATGGTTCCTTGGGGTCACATGCCTACATAGCCTTCAAATGGCCTCATTACTACACACTTTCTCTCTAAGCCTAGCGTGGACCACCTAGTGGTGGTGGTGGTAATAGGTCGAACCTCTGACCACCTCCAAAATCCTTTTCTACTACTCTTCGACATATGTCTCCCTATAGAACACCCTGATCCAATATCTTTATCTATCTTTGAGGTCCCTAGTCTATCTCTTAATCATCTTTATGGAGGGTCTCAAAATCTATTTCCCGATGTCCATAACTATCGCATGAGAAATACTACATGTCCCTTGGATAATTTTAGCCATCCTAGGAGACCTACACCAATGACTCTATTTCCTTATAGCACCTCCTAATGTGTCTGAACTGCTTGGATCTCTATTATTTCTGTGAGCTACCTACCACTGAGTTATCAACTAAAGGGTTCCGACTACAAGTTCCCAATACTAGTGTATTCTATTCTAGTGAACATTACACTAATAGTGATCACACAATACCCCATAATCGGTACAAATTAAAAGGGATACCACATATTCAATGATTTCCTAGCATAATCCCTTATCGATGGTCCATGCCCTGAAGAACTGGTATCATACCTCATCCAAGCAGTATCATGAAAGATCAGTAAACTTCGATGAATACTCAGCCAAGTACATACTTCCCAACTACTGCTGTATAAGATCCAATAGGTAAAATGATTGCCATGTGGATGGATATAACTATTATATAAAGTGATTCTCGAATTATATCCTGGAGAGAGTTATATCATCCTTTTACTAAGTCAGCAAGCACCACCATCGCCCAGCAGAGCCATGAAGAGGGCTCATGGTAGGGACTATAATCTGGTTCGTAGTTGTCCTTGCAAGGGGGAATACAAGGGTTACTGCTTTAACAAAATACTCATCCATTTTGGTTTTCTCTCATTTGGAAACATAGTATTTCACTACCTATAAAACACATCCAACACACTCAACATGCATGCATCCTCAGTTAATAGTTCTGTTAGATGCTGCTTCTCAACGCGTGGTGGTATAGCAGGTAAACCTCCCTGAGGTGATATCTCTAGTACATTCCCGTATACCAATGCCTCATCATATATTAGATCATCATAATGATCATGGGGTGGAATTATGATTGGTTTTCACTGTTGACGAAATAAAAAATAAAAAAATTATATACCATGCTAAATAGAGTATATCTATGGAGCTGACTCAAGGTGAAAATGGAAAAAACAACCATCCTATTTGATAAATGAAACATTTTTTCAGTAATACTAATTTTTTTATGTTCCATGTTGATTAGATGTTTTGTAGAGTCTTAGTGAATGGATATATCAATCGTGGTACTAACATTTTAGTCCTTGTCCTAAATAACAAGCTTGAAATACATAACAATTTTTCCCAAAACAAATCATACAGACTCTCTGTTCTAAGGTAGAACCAACTACCAGCTCTAACACCACTCTATCACAACCAGTCCTAGAGGGTTAGCTATCCTGACTACCCCAATCCCGCCTCTAAAATACTAGGGGTTGGTGACTAGCACCGACTTTGAATTTCCCACAAATGGGAGGCATTAGCCTAAAGTACCTACACACACACACACAACCACACACATCTCTAACACACAAAATAATGAACTATAAAATAACAGATTGAAAGAATGAAAACACCTAATATCCCAAAACCATTGTACAATTTATTTTAAAGGAAAAGAAAACATATCAAAATACAATCCCTCCACATATATTTTTTAACACAACTCCAACTAAAACTAAAAAGAGTCCAACATGCTCAAAGGGGGATGACTAAGTCATTATTTTATCCTGTTAAACACACCAGTATAACTAAATCCATCTATGCTCTACTTTCTCCTAGTCATCCAATTGAACCAACAAATGGTACTTGGTATAAAAAAGATGTTACACTTGTGGGGAACGTCTGAGCAACAGTGAGTATGACAATACTCAGTATGAAAACCTAAAAATAATTCCAAACCACTATCGAAGACAACAACATACTCATAATAAATCTTATGGGTGCTAAATACACCTGGTATAGAAAACACTACAATTGGGAGGTAGCCTCTAAATAAGACAGATCCTTCATGAATTTTCCTACTTTAGATAAATGGGTCACCATTTCCAACACCACCAATCAAAATATAAATTCGAATCATCATCTTATTTTGGTCAATGTCTCCACAAACACTATAAAACATCCACTTCATTTTAGATTTAATAATGATTGGTTCTCTAACACTAAATGCAATGACATCATAAATTTTTTTTTCTCTCTAACACTAATTTCAATGATGATTTTCCTTCCACTTCAAAATTAACATATCTTAAACAGATTCTCAATGGTTGGTGTAGCTCTCATGCCAAAAAAATCAACAAGGATATCCTCCTCCTTGAGGATGAGATTAATCAACTTTCAAATTATAGTGAAAAATATGACTTTAGAACTGATCTGAATCATGAACTCAACATTCCAATAAAGTTTAATTATTTTATTACATTTAAAGAGAAGATGAGGAAATAGGATTTCAACAAAATATTGTTATCTAATTGTGATAGAAACACTTTGTTCTATAATTCCTTTCAATGATTTCAGAATTCATGTAGACCACTTCCCTCTTAAAAAGATGGTGAAAAAATTTTAGACAACAACAATGATATTGAAAACCACATTGTTTCTTATTATGAATATATCTTTAACAAACTTGAAATACGAATGATCTCTTACATGAAATAATTCGGATTGTGGTTAGTGATGAAGATGACAACATTATTTTTAGCATTCCACCTGATCATGAAATTAAAGACACTATCTTTTGTTTAAATCTGGATAGTGCTTCTAGAAGTGATGAATATAATAGTAGTTTCTTTCAACACTACTAGGATATTATTAATTTTAATGTTTGCAAGCTTTTCAAATCCATCTTTTCCTATGTAGTTCTCCCTTATGGACTAAACACCCAATTTTTCATTCTTATTCCAAATGATGACAATGCTTATGACATCCCCTTATTCATTCTCATTTCCCTCATTAACAAACTCTATAAAATAATCACAAAAATCATTGCTAGCATTCTTTCTTCTATCATTGAAAAATTAGATTACTAGAATCAATTTGTGTTTATTAAGGGTAGATCCTTCAAAAACTGCATTTTTCTTTCTTCTGAGAGCTTTAACAACATAAAAAAACCCATAGAGGTTGTAATATTTACATTAAACTTGACTTCAAAAAATCATTCAATACCGTGGAAAGATGTTGTATTTTTAAAGTGCATCAATATTTGGGTTTTAGTGTCAATTTTATCACTACTATATGAAATTTTTTCAATTCAGCCTCCATCTCCATTCCTATTAACAATTCCCCTAGAGGATATTTCAAATGCACTAAATGTGTTAGACAGGGGCACGCTCTTTTTTCCATCATATTCTCTATTATGGATGTCTATCTTAGTCGACAACTAACTTGTATGGTTGATCAAAAAAACTTAAACCCATCCATGTTTCGCAGAATATGAATGCTCACACTCACCTAATATATGCTGATGATATCATTCTATTTCATCAAGGTGATAAAATATACATTCGAACCCTCAAAATTATCCTTGCTCACTATGAGGAATTCTTTGGTCAAATGATTAGCCAGAACAAATCTTATATCTACTATGGAATGAATTTTCCCCGTATTAAAAAATTCAGCATTATAAGTGACTTAGGTATAAAAGAGGTCTCTATCCCTTTTAAGTACCTAGGCGTACCCATCTTTTTGGGAAAAACCAAATCATGTCATTTCCTTGAAATTTCCAATTATTTAATAAATCATCATTCATATTAGAAAGGAAAATCCCTATATATGGAGGAAAAAATATACCTTGTCAAATCTACTATTGTCTCAAAAATGGATTACTCTTTGATGGTCTAAAAAAGGGTTGTTGTATTATAAAAAACTAATACTTCAATCAATTTTTTTGGACCAGTAGCACTGTGGAAAGGAATCTTGTCACCATCCCCTGGTCAACTTATTTCCATTAAAATGATAAGGGAGGAATTGGAATTGAAAATTTTAAACATCTTAATGAGGTTCTATAATCCAGTCGCACATGGAATCTTTTCTATAATAATTCTGATTCTATCAACATCCTTCAAAATAGACCTATTCAAAAACATATGATTGGAACTCTATCTTTCTTGCCTCCCCTATCTGAACATCCATAAAAAATTCATTCTACTCCATTATTAATGACTTCAGGTGGATGGTATGTAGAACCTCCTCAATAAATGTGTGGTTAGATAACAGGGCTGGTACTCCATTAATTTTTAGGATTTCTAATGACCAATGACCTGAGAACACCAACCTCTCTATCAAAGATGTTCTTAATTCTCGAAATTATTCTATTCTTAGTAACATTATGAGTTTCATTGACACATATCCCTTCTCTAAGAATAATTATTTCTTATTTTGGGAACCTTCTCACAGTGGCATGCTTGATTCAATAGACTTTTAAAGACTTTATTTTGTAAATATAAATGTTATTTTGGGTGGTTAAACATTTTTAAAATACATGGATAAAACCCTCTTGATTTAAAATTATTTTTCGGCTTGCCCATAACAAACTAACCACTGATGATCGTGTTGAATCTCATGGTTTTCAACTCTATTATAAATTCCATCTCTTAAATCAACATAGAGAGATTATAATCATATTTTTCTTTTTTGTGCCACTTCTTATGCTCTTTGGAATTATATTTTTTACATTTTTTATTGCACATGGTGGATGAATGACTCTGTCCAATCACAATTAATGAGACGTGCAGATATAAATAGTTTTCAAAAAATTAAGAACATTTTCCTTGCTGCTGTCATTGAGCTTCACCATGTGATCTGGTATGATAAAAATTATTTTAGTCATAATAAATGCTCATATAGTCTTAATACAGGATGAACATGGGTTCTCATTTCCCTTTGTGAAGCTGATTCGATTTAAAAGGGACACTAGAACAACATGGTGCATGAATTTGGAATCCTTCGAGGATTACATATTGCTGCAAACTATTTCCAATCTCACCGTACATTTGAAGTATCTTTTTGTGCCCCACTTCCAGGATGGATTATGGTTAAGGTGGATGATTTTTCCAATGGAAATCCAGGCCCTGCGGGTTGTGGCCCCATATTTAGGAATCATATTGGTCAGATCATTGGTTGATTTTATGGTAGTTGTGGAATTTCTTCCTTAATGGAAGCTAAAATGATGTGTATGATTCATGCCATTTTTTGTTAAAACAACATGGCTGGAACAACCTCTAGATTTTGAGTGACTCGACCACCATTGTGCAAGTAGTTTAGAATTGTTTGCTACTTCTTTTGTGTCCAATAACCACCCATTGAATGGACTGCATCCATGCTCTTCTCTTCATCAACTACATCATCACTCATATATATCAGGAAGCTAAAATGGTTGCTGATGGTATTGAAAACAAGGGAGTCAATCAGGACATTACCTGGCTGGATGAACATCCTAATGAATTACTTCATTTTCCTAATTATGATTGTAATATGTTACCATATTTTTGACTTTTTTATTTCTTTTCCTTTATAATAATAGTGCCTTGGTTTTCTAGATAGGAACCATTTTTTCATCTTCTTAAAAAAACCTGAGACACATGATGAAGACATATAACTCATACAGGACCTGCCCAATGAGAACACATTGGTCAAATAATACTATGATACATAGAGAGGGGATTACGCAAAAAACCACCATGGGACACCAAAAATGAAATCTGGATCAACCATCCATGTAGGGGTTCTTATTCTAATGATTCAACAAACCCTACTGATGTGGACCGCTAGATAGAGGATCAACACCCTACTCAAGTATGATACTCTAATTCCACAGAAACCATAAGGAATGATAGGGGATCACACCCCATTCTATTAGAGGGGCACCACAATTCTATTTGAGACTCATCCTCAAGAAGGTATTACAATCCAGTGATGACAATGTAATGCACAATGTACCCTCAAGGAATGAACCAAGGGAATGAACTCCACCTATACTAGTCCAAACTAGGAAATATACGAGCCTGAAATATCCATCTGTAGGATTGGATAACTCTTCAGCATATGGTATGTCAAAAATATGTTATGTGTTAGAGGTATGAATATTTTAATGATGATTCCTAGAACCCCGCTAGGGCCTACAAACCTACCCACATTGTATGTCCACATACTACTGTGTTTTGTCCACCTACTGCTGCCATTATCCACTTGTGGACCGATCATCATGGTTGGTCCATCGATCAATCCTGACTGATAAATTCACCAAATGTTGGCTTCCATTGTCATATCATAACAGTTAACTACCATGGTCTATCACAATAGGTACTCCACCCCAGTTTCCACTAATCGGACATGGGTCCAAGCCGACCTGATCTCTGACATTCTATCCTGACCCAGATCCAGAATGTTGACTCCAATTAGATCTAACCCATCAACAAAAACCAGATCCTATTTCCACTACTTCCATTCTGCCTCCACTATCATAGTCCCATGTTTGACACCATGTATGCCTCTATCAGCATCACATCCACCTCCGTCGTCACATATCTGTCGTCCCATCCACCTCTAGCCACCGATACTCCTATAATATTACATTATTTCCTTCCATTAACCACTGCCCCAAAAATGATTCTCAAAATTCAAAAGTATATTATATATGATCTTCATGGTTCTCTGTGTACATTGATCCATCCTCGTTTGTTAGTTTTCTGCAAATCTAGGGGCCCAGTTGAGTTCAGAACCACATGAAAAAGTCAAGACCAAACATAGGGATCTAAAGGAATGAATGTATATAATTGAGTGATAAATAAAAAAAAACCAAGATTTACCATCATTGGTCAAGTGTTCTTGTCCAACAATCAAGAACATGGGATTTGTGTATGAAAAATTAGACCAAATAAATCATGATAAACCGACAAAATAATCTTATCCCATTAATGAATCTAATATGTTGGAAATCAATTTGGGGATTAGTCCATGTTCAACATCAAAATCAATAATGGGGAAGAATATATTAAATCAAAATCCTTACCTTGATTGGATCGATCACTGATGAAGAATAATTTTGGGTCGTGGTTGTTTCCATGATCTCTAATGATCAGTGTTCGTCAATTTCTGATCTGATGATTCATCATCATGGGCTCAAGAAAAATATTTATAACTCTCTCTATAGGGTATCTAGAGGATTATAGGGAAATAATATTAACCCTAAATTTCATAATAAATGGTCTATTAAATATAAACCTATCGTTTTGTCCCTGTATCATTGAATAGAATAAAATAAAATTTTTATAATTTCTTTTTTCTTTTAAATCGCACGAGTTGCCTTTCCCCAATTAACTTGTGCTGATCAATGTGAGTTTGCACATAGGGTAAACCTGCTATTTTGAATCAAATGGTACCCTTGGAATTTTGATTCGTCCAATAATTTAGATGTTATTTCACAATTTCAAGAAAATAGTTGTACTTTTTATTAAAAAATTTATTATTTTTAAAACAACTTTTCTAGTAACATCAGGTTTCATAATCCCACAATGTATCAGCACTTGGTCTCAAAATCAATCCATATTATATTGAAAAATAATACTCAGAATATATGAGATGTTACAAAAATTGTTTCCACTAATATCATATAATTAATATACATATGAATGTTATCATGCATGAGCCAACTCTATTTTAATAATATGTGAATGTACATTGATTTTTTTTAATTTTTTATCCATATAGTAGATAATGAAATATTAAAATATAAAATCATTAAATGGATTTTTCTTTTACTTTAATGATAATTATAGTCATAGAACATCATAATGTATTGTACTGAATTAATATATAGTATAATGATGAATAGAGTGTTTTAGGATTTCTAATATAAGATCAAATATTCCTCAGAAAAAATGTCTATGTTATTTTTCCATCAACAACATTAATGTATTCTATTTTAGATCTTTTATCTTTCAAATGATTGATCAATGCACTAGTATAGAATGTCTCATCACATATTCCTTTCCATTCTTAATCATCAATAAGATACACAATATAAATATCATAACATATTTATACATGAACAATGATGATAATACCTCTATATTTTATGCATGTATGTCTCTCTCAATAAATCAAACTAATTGAAATATGTATCTTTAACTCAGACCCTCTTAATATATTAATATGATATGGTTAAAAAGATTCTGGGATTTAATTTTGTAACATCATATAATGTAAAAATGTAATACTATTTACTTAGAGTTATTCCAAAAATGAATAAACATAAATCATATATCCATTTCCCAAAAGATAATCATAATAAAAAACATATATCAAATTAAATTATATTGAAATATATATTTTCTTTCTCTCACTTAATTTATCCAAAAATTATATTTAAAATAAAATCCAAAATTCAATGTCTTATTAAATATTTATAATTGAAAAATGTAATTACTATTATATAGTATTCCAAATATCATTTATCAGCATTGATTATTCTTATTAATTGAGAAATTAATATTATGTAGGAATTTATAACATTAGAAAAACATTATATTTAATATATATTAATATCAATTTAAATATAAATTTATCTAATTATATAGTAGATTAACCAAATAAAAGTATATATATACATATTAATACAATGAAAACTATAAATTATTCAAACTATTACATTAATAACATTGATCTACTAATAAATTTGTAGTATGAATTCATTTTTTGTCTTATATAGTTACATTAACACACTATTACTTTGGGAATATGTTTTCGCAAAAAGGATAAATACCTTGATTGGGGGAAGGGGTGAATCAGCATATGACATATAAGGTCAACATCCCATTGATATATTGTTTATTTGTTAAGAAGGGAAATCATATCTTTGTTTCTTATATAACTATATGAAAACAAATGAAATATTGCTAGAAACACCAAAAAAACTACCAGGTTCACTCTAACTAGGATACATCTACATAGCATATAGTGGAAAAGTTTAGATATATCAAATCCACTGAGGCTCAAACTAGAAAAGAGGATCAGGATAGATCAATTCTATGTCTAGGGTCATTACCTTTATAATGTTCAGAGAAGACTAATAGTCCCTCCTAGTTTGCAACCACTCACTATTTCAAATTTCACTATTCTCTCAACTACATGGTAATCCCTACTTCTTTATATAATTATACTATTGATCAATTTAATAATAATTTTTTACACATCATTTAGTTCATCATTGAAATATACATTCATCCACATTATGAATACCACATTACCATAGAATAATTTGGAAACATCTTACATATTCAAAAAAATCCATTCAAAAATATTTTTGATGTCTTGTATACATCTTAACCACCTTGAGCACAACTTTTTTTCATTGGTCTCAAACCTCCATGTTTTTTAAAAAAATTTTGTTTTCACATTGAGTCAACCTGAACGCAATATTTATATTTTGCACATAATTATCCTGGTCATGCAAAAAATAAGTTATTTTCTCTACACAACAAACATTTCAATTGTTTCATTGCACTACTCTTATTATAGATAACATTTATGTGATCTGTGAAATTCTTACATGAATTAGTGTTGGGATATTCTCCAAGGGTTTAAATATTGATAAGAGGGGGGTATAATTCTATTTATATACATGGATGACCTTGCTTGCAAAATTTTTACGTCCCTTTTTCTATTCATGAAATTTTTTTGAGAGCATGTGACTTCTCATTTTGAAATTGTATTTTTCTAGTAACTCTCTCTTACGGGCATGCACAACTCTGTAAATGTGGGTCACATAAAACTGAATTTTGTACACTTTCAGAACCCTCATGTAATAATTTCCTATTCTATATTTGGATGAAATGAACTCTAATCAATAATTTTGAACAAATTTTTGAATCACTGTCATCCTTAAGAAAAACGTTTTACATTTACATGAGAATACATCCTTTATAAAATTCCATTTTTCCAACCTCAATGTATTGGACCTCAAAAAATTGGAAAACACTAGAAAATGGTATAACCTTTTATATGTATCCTTCAGTACTGACTCCAAATCATCTATTCCTTTTTCTTGGAACAATTTCAATATATAATGTCAAAAATATATCCTTAACACAAAAATTTACTAGAAAAAACCTCATTGCCAAAAAAATACAATTAGCCCAATAATACTACAATGTTACGTTGATGGGTTTTTCCCAATAATCCAGCTCTTGAATTTGATCAAAATTAATATCATATTGATACCACCATAAATATTATTCAATATTCTTGCACCATTTACATATTATGATTTAGATAAAGATCAAATATATACTCAAGACACATACAAAGATCACTTAATAAATGCTTTGTGAGAGAATCTTGAGAAGCACATAAATTTAACCAAAGAATCACTTCATTCCTAACACACTCATATGGATTCATAATGAATTTCATTTTTCATTATATTTATATTCTTTGGTCAAACTTATATAGTTTCTTCATATTTCAAACTCTCCTTACTTTGCTTCTCCCACAATAAGTTTCTCCCCATGTCTTGAATAAGTCATTTTCTCCCACTTTTATAGACACAGTGTCCCCCCATTTTCAATGATATCTAGGGTCACTCCTTGGAGATTTTAAACTGGTTATTGAATGTATATAATCACATTAGTAAAAAATCATCATAACTTGTGGAAGGAGGCCCCACATACACACTTTTTCATTTGCGTTGAGTAGACTGTACTCCAATAGCCAATCAATGCCTCTCAATGTTCACTTTAAGTAAGGTCTTTTTCAAAAAATGTCTAAAACATATAGTAATGTAAGAAGACCATAAAACATTATAATTAAATGTTAAACATTTTCCTTTAAAATATGTGTCATGACCCTCTTTCTTCATGATTGGGGACGGTATGAAAAAGCATCATGGACATCATTCTTCTGGATAAAAAAGAGATAATGACCTTAGAGTCCCACCTTCAGTAGGCCCTGGGGTGGTGACCAACGACAAGGGTATATAAATCTGGAAAAAATGGGTTGAATTTCCCTTTTTACTATAACCATAATAGAGAGATAAGATGTATCAACCTCATTAAACTCTAAGACACATATATATAATGAAACCAAAATCTATCCCACATGCATTTTTGAAGAAAAACTACTAGAAATAATATGAAATCTAAAAAGTGAGTACCAAAATAAATCTAAGTAGTGAAATATAAACATTCCCCAATTTTTTAGTATGTGAGGTCCATCATGGTCATTGAAATATCCATAGATACTTGAAAATATTTTTTATATGTTGGGTTGGAATTCAAATATACTCATTAAGAAAATCCAAAGTCTCTCATGCACAAGTGGGGGAAAGAATACCAATGACTCTCTAAGAAAATAGAAAACATTCAAAATTACCTAATAAGGTATACTATACACCCCAACAAAACCATTGAAGTCTCACAAAATAACACAATTCATTTAAAATAATGTAGTAAGAATGTTGATATGTTATAACCCCGCACCACTACACATTTTTAACAACTCAACCTAATAGAGAAATTATTGATGGTAACACGATCTTCCTCAATCCCTACTATCCCAACCATCCTGCACACACATATTCCTCACACCACAACCCTCCCAAAAATACTTGTGCCATAATACCATAGCCTCATCTTATAGACAAATAGGAAGGGTTGACATATCACATCCCAAAGACACCTGGTAGGCACAACAAGCCTCTAGACACCTAGTCCCTTACAACTTCACCACAACTTGATTGAAGAGTCACGAGATACTAATCCCTAGAAGAGGGAATAGATTAGAGACAATAACTGTCCATCCATCCTCCCACTATGATTTTAGTAAATGGATCCCTCCCATTTAACAATGGGGGTGTTTGGTACATAGGGCTCAACATGTTTTTGGTGATGATTGAAATAACATGGAACTACATGTCTATATAAATTCCAAACACTCAGCCCAACCTATAAATTTTAAAAACAGAAACCATCCCTCAACAAGACTACCCTTACATCCAACCAAACATGCATGTACTACCACGAATGATGGTCACATCTATATATCGATAAACGAACACTGCTTTACAAAAAGATAGAACTCAAAACATACCCTCATCCAATTAATTTAAAAAAATTTCATTATGCATTATCAATTCAATTATTTATTTATTCCATTCCTACATGGGAAACTACCAAACACAATACACCACAAGTAGCATCATAACTCATATATTTTTCACCAAATACTTGAAAATGATGGAAGAAATACCCTCACATACTAACACCACCCTTCTTTAAAATTAAACCTCATAAACCGTCCTCGATATCCTCACTACCTGAAAATCACCATATTCAATATGAAAATAAAAAATAATCTATTTTTTAGTCCCACAATAAAATCCCCTTTCCTTGACAACCGTTCAACCACTCCAACCATCGTTCATCAATGAAATGTTTCCCTATCCTTTCTACTAATAAAAACCCCAAAAAACTCCTCATCAAAACCACACATAGAAGCCCCACTATATAAAAAAACCACACCTAGTTACATAAACATATCACAAACTGACCCTAAAACCTCGCTACCCAACCACTACATTGATTTGGTCCCACTATATAACAAGTTCATCAATTAAAAAATCAATCAGTCTCCCAGCCTGAGATTCCCATACGCCACCCGTACAACTCCATACTCACAACCAGGCTCCCAACAACAACACCACATGACCATCACAAAACACATAGTCAAATAAATCAATACAAAGAACACTCCTTCCCAAAACGACAAGTCGTATTCAGATCTATCAACCCACATTCTTTAATAACACTATCATTATTCAGGGGTGATGACAAAATAATTTTATTATTGGGTCATCTTTGTATTTAACTGAGTATACTTGATTTATAATGTTTTCAGGTTCATATAAATTCAATAGAATAATAACAACATGCATTCATGATTTCATTTTGCAAATAGTGACCCCAACAACTTTTATTTTCAAAGGGAATAAAACCAACACAATTTATTGAATGGATCATAGATAATAGATAAAATAATGAAAAAATTATTTTAGTCTCCCTTCCACTTATTTTTTTCAAGGATCCAACTAAATTCAGAAATAGACATCAGTATTCCCACCCTGCATGACACACAATTGAAATAGATACAAAGGAATCCCTGCGTGGAACAACCGACAACCCACAATTCATCCTTCATCCAAAAGGGGGTCACGTGAGTACCATGAATGACTCTAGGTGAAAGGTGAATAGGATAATATAATACAGGCACATGACTCCTCAGGGAAGGATGGTTCTCGGCACACCAAGAGAAAACAGATGGATTCAAAGGTAGAGAGGAACTCATATTTTGAAAATCCTAATCCTATATAAATTGAAGGAAATAGTTCCAAGGTCAATTAAAGTCAAATCATGGACAAGACCATCTGGTTTGACTATTTCAATGTTTTTGGAGTGTTGGGATTTTAAAAATATAAATAATTTCTCTTAATTTGACTTTAGAAAAACTCAAACCAATATTTAATCTTTATTAATGTAAAATAAAACATAAGTGGTTTGAATTTGAAGAAAATAATGAAAAACATGAAATGAATCACCAATGGGTGAGTCTGTGACATGAGTCACTATCAGTGAGTCACTAACACCTAACTCATCGATGTGAGCGACCAACACAATGCAATGATATAAGTCACTAGTGCCACTAACCATCTCCAATAAACAAATTCCATAACTCATGATTCCCAAAACTACTAATGCCCCGAGTCACCAAAGTTGAGATACCAACGTGAGCTACTGATGCCAACCAATCAACATGAGCTACAGACACCTACCTCCAGACATTGAGTTACCGACGTCTCTCATCGACGCCTGCCTAACCTATTGAAACACTATATATTTGAAAAACTCATGAAATGAGCAATCATTTTCTCCCAGAACACCCCAACCACTAGATTATAAAAATGTAATGGACCACGAAGGTCTCGACCATTATATCAGAAACCTCTCAATCATTTCTCACTATTGAGAATTCAAAACCAAACCAAAAATAAATAAGGTTCGAACAACCACCCAATAAAATACCCCTAATTGATAAACCACTTTGTGATGTTCGAATGGAGTGAAACCTAAAAATCCAAGAACAACTCCTCCAACATATTCTAAGCTAAACATCCAAAAGATACAATACACAAGCACCAACTATCCAGACACATGAATTAGTTAATTACTTCCTCCATGTCCTGATATTATCTACTCTGGATGCAATTGACTCACCAGAATGAGTTTAATCACTTATCAATAAATGTACCATAATTTGAAATTAGGTCTCCCTTTTTCACATATTAAGACTTATTGACACGTAATGGAACAATGAAGCAACCGATCTTATAACAAGCATGGTCCAGGCACCACATCAAAAAAAAGCACATAAGAATTACTCAAAACTACATATAGTACATGGAAAACATTTGTGCCTCTCGCACCCAAGTACTCTTTTCCAGGACACCATGCCTCCATAACACGTGAACCAAAGGAATGGTCTATCTAGGCAGCACCTTCTCCCACTGATATAGGGTCTCTATGGGGCACTCCATGAACGTTGAGTTGTCCTCGATATCCAACTCTCCTTAGTCAATTACACGAGATTCATCATAAATGTAACAACAATGCTGGGAGACAAGAACGATGTCATAGGTACCCCTAAATTATGGTGGAATAGCCAACTGGTATGCCATATCACAAGCTCACCCCAATACCTCAAAAAGAACAATGAATCTAAGAGAATGTTTTCCTCATATACTGAACCTCCACTACCCATGATGAGGGGAACCCTTCATGAACACATGGTCCCCAACCTCAATATCCAAAGTCCTTCTCCTATGATTGGAATATGAATTCTTACGGCCTTATGATTCCTTCATCCTTTCACTGATAAGGTTCATCTTCTCTATCGTACTCCTCACCACAGCCAAACATTGAACAGCTTCCTCCCCAACATTTATCCACACAAAGATGAAAAACACTACCTTCCACATAAAGTTACAAATAAATACATGCAAATGGAAGAGTGATATATATTATTGTAATAAATATCTACCAATTTCAAGTGTATTTCCCTTGATCTACTCAAGTAAAAAACAAATTCCTATAAAATTTCCTCCAATGTATGGATGGTCCTCTCTGTCTTCCCATCTTTTTCTGGGTGGAATGCAGTGTTGAGGTGTAACTGAGTGCCAAAATTATATTGTAATCCCCTTCAAACTCACAAAATAAAATGAATATATTGATTTGAGATAATGTTTCTCAAAACCATATGATTCTACACCACCTAATCAACATACCTATATGCTACGGCATCCACAATGCTCATCTTTTTTATTGCTAATAAGTGAGCCGATTTCATCAACTGATACACCACTACCTAGATTGCTTCGCATCCTCCCTAAACCCATGGTAATATAATGATGAAATACATTGAAATGTTATCCCAATTTAACTCATGGATCTGTATGGGATATAATAACCCACCAAGAACATGGTGCTCATCCTTCACCTGCTGGCACACTAGGCACTTTCCCATGAACTCTACCACTGCCCATTTTACCTCGGGAAACCAGAACTACTCTATTAAGCCATGATCCATCTTGGAAACACCCATATGTACCTCTAGGGGTGAACTATGAAACTGATGGAAAAATCCCTCATGCATAACCATTGGAAAAAAACCTTCTCATTGAACAACATATGATTTTAAAAATCATATAACCATCCCTCTAAAAAATCACCCATGTCAAAGAGATCAAACATTTGTTCTTCATCAGAGTATCCAAACTGAGATTCCGCAACCTGATGCCTCAGAGATGACTTCATGGTCATTTTAAATTGATATATTCTTCACCATACAAACTTTATCTCAGTGAGGGGTATCCAAATACTCCACTGATCACCAAGAATTCATAGATTCTTAAACCACCACCTTATATGACTTCCTAATCAAAGTATAATCCACAACATTCCACTTTTTTGAGGTTTAGGAGATCTAAAAATCATAGTCCTAGAGAAACTCCATCCACCACCAATTTCACATGTCCAAATCTTGATAGGAGAAGATGTACCACAAGAACTTGTGATTTGTGAAGACCACAAAGTTCTCCCCAGTGAGGTAATGTTACAACAGCATAAGTAAAAAATTTGACTATTTCAAGCGGTATATCATGGGTGGAATTGTTACATTCATGAGGACATAAATTAATATACCCATAAGTGATCACTCCCAAATGTTGCACCCACACACACCCCAAAACTAGAAGGGAATAATTGAAAAACACCTCAAAATTCAAACCCTCATCTAGTGATTGGAGCACTAGGGCACTGACCAAATTCTCTTTCAGATAGATGAATGATTTCTAAAACTACTCAATCCACACAAAATCATTTCATTTTTTGGTAATAGATATCAATGGAGCTACTACAGAAGAGAAATCAACTTTTAATCTCATCTAACAGCCTATGAGACCCAGAAAATAGTGAACCTCTACCACATTCATTTGTGACGCCCAAGAAATAACTAACTCGACCTTCAAATGATCCACTACAACACCCTACTGAGACAACACATTCAAATGTTACTGGATCTTACGTGTATAAAAAATGCACTTGGATTACTTCTTATAGATATATTGGTGTAAAAGGACATCAATTAATGTTTTGAGTTGCTCGGTATGATCCTCCACTGACTATGCATAGATCAGGATATCATCGATGAATTCAGGTATGAACTGCTCAATGAAGTCATGAAATATGAAGTTTATAATCCCCACGAACATGTATGGTGTGTTAATAAAATAGAACGACATAACCATAAATGTGAAGTACAGAAAACTACATTGGAATGAAGTCATCGATATGTCACACTCCATCACCCAAAACTAGTGATAACCAAACCACATATCGATCATATAAAACCATCTTTTCCCCTCATATGGTCTAATTGATAATCTACCCTAAGGAGAGGGTAACCGTTTTTTAACATTACCCAATTCAACCTCTATTAGTCTATACATATCCGCAGACCACCATCCTCCTTCATTTTGAAAAGACCAAAGCAACCCAAAGTGACACATTCGCCTGGATAAATCCCTTCTTCGTCATATCATCAATATGGATCTGCAACTCAAGTAGCTCATAAGGCACCCTCCGATGTGGAGCCATCGAAATTGGACTAGAACTAGGTTGAATGTCTATTTGGAAATCAATGTCACATAGAGGTGGTAGAGTAAAAAAACTCCATTAACGAAATCATCCAATATCTCCCCCAACAACTATAGAAACCCCCACCATCCTAGCATCCACCAATTCGTCTGATAGTTTGGCCAACAAGGAATTAAAATTCTCCAGATGGTGACCTCCCATTTGATAAATCTGATCTCCAATGAAATTCACATATTTCCCATTCTTTTCTGAAAACACGACTCTTAATTAAAAACATCTAAGAACAAAACTCATAGATACAATTAGTCAATACAATGGATAACAATGTACGGATGCATCTATACAAGAATGTGATCCCCACTTGAATTATGCAACCCAAACCTAAGTCTACAACCCTAGAAAACATCAAACAAGATGTTTTGACTTCAGATAGGTGTAATTAACACAAATTTCATCTAAAATTCTCTCTATGACCAGACCTAGAGCATGGGATAGATTGGGAGAAACCATGGAGTGTGAAATTAGTGAATCAAAAAAGGAGACAAAATACTATTATGAAAAATAATTGAACCTCGAACGATATATAGACCTGTTGGAATATGGTATTTGCATCATGCAACTGACCATTCATATATCATCTTCCCCACATCTATTGACTGCATCCCCACCCACACCAGGGATGGGGTCCCTATGGAATGCCATGAGGTCATCATCCTCCTGCTTCATCTCCCCTCTACAGAGTAGGAGCCTATTGTCCCTACTACAGAAATTTTCTGGTCATCAACTACCGCTGAGGTGGGAGATAAACTTTTCCTCCTCCAATATACTAACACAGAACATTTAAATTACTCTAAAGGTTCACATGGAATCCTTAATGAATACACCTTGGTCCCAATCCTATTAGAAAATTATGAGGACTAGAATGTCAGAACTGATACAGTTGGGTGCTCCTCCCAGCTGGCCAAAACCTAAAAGGCCCTTGCATTAGAGACCTATTGTTGGAAGAATTCCCCCTTGATGAAATCTTTTGGATTCCCTATCTTGGTAAACTTCCATGCAAGTTGATCCATTCAAACCCTTACTTATTATTCTATACCTCTAGGTATGTTGGCAATGTGAATGGAGTAATTACATACTTGAGAGAAGGAAAAAGTACCACATCTACGTGTCATACTTGAGACGCCTCAACCAGAATGTGATCCATAGGAATGTTAAGGATATCCTTGGGTGTGATCCCCAACACCCATACTGATATAATGTCACGCACGAGGGAGAGTAACTCTTATCACTTC
Source organism: Viscum album (assembly GCA_963277665.1). Taxonomy (NCBI): domain Eukaryota; kingdom Viridiplantae; phylum Streptophyta; class Magnoliopsida; order Santalales; family Viscaceae; genus Viscum; species Viscum album. The sequence continues at coordinate 1,343,041,591 of OY728132.1, forward strand.
ACAAACATTATGGTTGAAGATAATAATTCCACCCCAAACTCTTTCTCAAAATCGATCCAATGAACATCACCCTCCTTTATCTTCCCTGGGTACAACATCCACCACTAATTCATAACTTACCTTGTCTGACTAACCGCTAATGGAAGACAGTACTACATCGGATCCCAGGTCAGGTTGAGCGTGATCACTATATCATAAATACAACTCTAGGTCTCTGTATCTTAAATGATTCCCTTGTACTTTCTAAGAGTTTGACATTATACATAACGAGGAGTTATTCTACCACCGATCGTCCTCTACTACTAGATTAACCCTCTATCGGTCGACCATGTTATTTTGATGAACCTCTAATGCTCGATCCACTCATGGAAGATGAGCGGGTGCCATCGGTAAAAGGTAAACAAGGATATCCTAAGCCAGAGTAGTATAGAATTTATTTAGGGTTCATTTAACACATTTTTATGTTTTCTCCAAACACCTAAAACAAATTATAGATGAATTAATCATGATGAATGTACCATTCCAAGTGTAACTAAATCACAAATTTTGTAGCCTCACTTAGTCATTCGGTATGCTCAGATTCCTTTAATCGGATCATAGGGGCCTAAATTTTCATGTCCTAGTTGGTATCCCCAAGCCTATATCAATATCCAAGTTCACCTAACACTGCTTCCCTACTATCACATTCAATCCTCATTGTTCCTAACTCCAAACATCATCCTTTCTCACAACCATCGGCCTCTTATACAATTCTTCCACGAACCACCTTCTTCAATATGAGGGAAGGGATGGAACATATCAGTGAGAATCCTTATTCATGATGAAAAGGAGATAATAATTCATTAGCCCCACCTACAGTATACCCTGGGGTGGTGACCATGAACTAGGGTATATAAAGTTCACAAAAATGGGAGGAATTACCCATTTGATAGTATCGATTTTTTAGAGATAATATGTATCAACCTCAAAAAAATCCAAGCCAGATATATATAATGAAAACAAAATCCATCCCACATCCATGTTGAAAGTAAAACTACTAGGAATACTATGTAAACTCCACTGTAAGTACCAAAAAACAAACTAGTGACAAATCAACCATCAATAACATCAGAGCTAGTGTGGTCCAGAATTGTCTATGTAATCTCACTATAAACCTAAAAACAATTTTATATACACAGGGTGAGAATACAAGTATACTCAATTGGAAAATCTAGATTCTCCCATGCACATGTGCGAGAAGCGTATTGGTTCCCCTTTAAGAAAACAACAGAAACCCAAACGCACCAATCAAGGTATACAGTCCACCCCAATCTCACCAAGGCACACTCAACGAATAATGAAATACAAATAATGAAATGTATTATTCACATCGGTTTTTGGGAACAACACACAACTTACCACTTGTTAACAACTCATCCCTAATGGTGATCAATCTGAAACTACAATGTTTTTCTACAATCCCTTCTATCACAACCTTCCCGCAAAAACTTGGTCCACACACCAAAACCCACCCAAAAACACTAGACACAAAACAAAAACCCCATCCCAAAGGAACCTAGGAAAGAACAACATATCTCATCCCAAAGACCCTTGGGGAAAAAACCCCACCCAGGAACACCTATTCTCACACAACCACACAACATCCAAAAAAAAGAGTCTTTGGATACCAATGCCTCGAATAGGAAGCATAGAAGAGAAAATAACCATCCATCCATCCACCCACTGTGATGTTGGGAAAGGAAAACATACCCCATAAAATTGGTGTTCTTCGTGATGTAGTGCTCAACAACAGTGGGTTAAATATATAAATCACAAGGAACTACATGAATATATATTGTTACCAAACACTCATCCCAACCTATCAGTTTTAAACACAATTATCGTCCCACAACAAAATTACCCTTTCATCAAACACTTCATAGACATACAACCATGAATGACAGTAACTTTTGTAAGTCGATAAATAAACACTAATTAACTAAAATCCACCACATGAAAAATACCCCCATTGAATTCACTTCAGAAGTTTTCATTATAAATTATATATTTATATATTTATTTATTCCATCCGTACTCGAGAAACATCCAAACATAGAACACCACATGTAGCATCATAACCCATTAATTCATCCCAATGTTTCTAAAAATATTGGATGAAACTACCACACAAGGTGACACTATACTTATTCAATATCATGATTCTTGAACCATCCTCGAGTTCCCCATTTGATGAAAAGGTACAAATTTTGAAAAATAATAAAAACTAAACTATCTTTGAGTACCACTACGAAATACCCTTTCTATGAGACCTATTCAACCACTCAACCATCATTCATCAACGTAATATTTCCCTATATATCCACGAAATAACAAAATCTCTATCACACCTCATCATAAACGCATTCGGAAGCCCCGTTGAATAACAACAGCACACCCAACACACCAAGTATCATACACATGACACAACCCGAACCTGCAACCTTGTTGCCCAACCACTGCCCAGATGCAGTCCCACTTCATAAAAAGTTCATCCCTTCCAAAATCAATCTATATATTTTCCTAATATTCCATTAAAACACCTAAAACACCCCATACACTCAATAGTATTGTTCCCACAACACCACACATCCAGCACAAAACACAGGGTCAAACAGATCCATACCCAACACATAGCCACACCAAACAACAAGGTGTATTCAGATATAGAAACCCATGTTTTATAATTTAAATATTATTATTCATGGGCTATCATTGAATAAATTATTTCCCAGGGAAATAATTTTTTAACCAGTAATATGTGATTAATCAGGTTTTAATGTTCACGTTCGTTCAATATAAAATTTATAATAAATAGTCCTGAGTACTATACACAAATAGAAAATCCCAATAGCTATGATTTTTATAGGGTATATGACCATCAAATATCAAAGCATGGATCAATGACAACATATAAAACAATGAAAAAAATGATTTCATCTCTCTGCCCCTTATTTTATACTTCATTTAATAGGATCCATCAGTATTCACAAATAGAATATCTATATACACACTCCATGATACACAATTAAATGAGAGATGATGGAATACCTAGTTGGACAATAGATGAATATAAAATCATCCTTTATCAAAAAAAAGTGGGCCATGTAAGTTGTAGGAAAGGATCTAGGGAAAAACCAAATAGACTGATACAACACAGTTTCACAACTCCTTAAGGATGATTGGTTCTCAGTACACCAATAAAAATAAAAATATTCAAAGGAAGATAGGACCTAGACTTTAGAAATGCTAGATCCTATATCACTAGAAGGATATAGTTTCAAGGTCCATTAACATCATATCATTTTCAAAACCATGTGGTTTGACTATTTCAATGTCCCCGCAGCATTACGATATTAAATATATAATTAATATTTGTGGAAATCCCTTTTAAAATGATCAAACAAGTATTTAACCTATATTTATTTAATAAATATTTTGTTGGGGTGAAATTGGAAAAAATCGAAAAAACTAGAAATGATTCATTGATGGGTGTGTCACCAATAGTGATCCATCAATGCCTGACTCACTGACATGATTCATTGATGATACTCAATGAGATGAGTTACTGACACCACTCAGAAATGACACTCAACAATGCCACTCATCATATCCACTCATTGATGCCACTCACTGATGGCCATCCTATCGATGCCCTAACCTATAAACACCATCAGTCACCAATGCCTTAACTAAACAATGATAAGCTACTAACGTGGGATACTAACACTAACCAACTTCCATTGTGCTACAGAAATGATTTATTGACACTAAACTACAGTTTTTGGGATCCCAAAGCTGCTCACTAACGCCCAAATCATCGATGGGAAAATAGGAAATGTAGAAAACACTTGAAATTAGCTACCATTTCCACCAAAAAAAACCCAAACACTAGATTTTGAACATGTATGGGATCATGGATGTTCCATCCATTCCAAAATGATTCTTTATTTAAATGTGTATTTACCTTGAGTGAGGGAATATAGTTTTTCTGTGAATTAGATTACATCAAAAGAATACACCAAAATATGATGAGTTTCTATAATCTCTTGATGTGTCCCAATATTATTCTATTCAGCTTAATAAATCATGTTGGGATTTTTCATTTTAAAGAAAAAAATCTACATTTAATTTGATATACTAAAGTATTCTTTTCACATCATTAATGTGACTTTCAATGGGATTACATTGATAATATGCTTCTTGGAATGGGTGAAAAATAATATCCTGTCATGTCACTATTATTTAAAGTATAATTCTTATGATGTACCCGTATTTTGTGTCATTAACCACATTTATGTCGTCAAATAATAATAGTCTCATCAGAGTAGATACCAGAGTCATAATATAAATGGAATTGAGCTTTCCAATAATTATCATAACTTCCATAGAAATTTTGGATTATTAAATAAATGAATCATTACATCCTTGTGTCACATGTAATCCTAGAAAAAAAGGTCAATTCACCAATCACTGACATTTCAACCTCTCTTTTAATGAATTTGGAAGATTTTCGGCACATAAAATCATCTGATACACTAAATATTTTGTCACTGATATATACCAGCAACATTATCCTTTGATTTTTTATTGTTTAAATAAATATTGTAATCAACTCCACCACACTAAAGGCCATGATTCATCAAATACTAATCCATTATTAATTATCACGATATTCATGCTTACATCAAACCATATAACACATTTATTATCTAAAATATACATTTCTTATCTTCATGAATGAGAAATCCATAAGGTTTTATGATATACACTTCTTCTTCCAGAACCCCATTCTGAAATGATGACATGTTGTCTTTGTAGAAAACATGGAAATTTTGTTACACTACTATGTCCAATGATAATCTGATTATATGCAGCCTTTTAATGGGTTCCAATGTTTCGTCAACATTGATAACATCTATTCGGGGTTATCTATTTTAAACTATATGTGCATTTTTTTTACTAATTGTTCAATCATCACTCTTATTTTTGTGAATGACCCAATTGGCCCTAATTAATTTCTTTTCTATTAGTATCGAAAAAATCTCCCATGTATGATTCTTCTAAGTTTCTTCATTATATTGATTGATACACTGAGAACATATATAATATTCAGTTTATTTATCAAGGAATTGTGGATCTACATAGTATATGAATGATGAATAGTGTAATGACTTCATTTTTATGTTTGAACTAGCATATCCTAATCACAAATGATTAATGGTTCATCAATTTCCACTCAAATAATCATGTTTTGTGAATCTATGGTTGGGAAATTATCCTACTAATCATTTGTATCATTTAATAAGTCATCATTTTCCACTTCAACTCCATCGGAGGTTCTTAATTCCTCATCACATTCAATAGGTAACCTTTAACATTTTTGTTGAATATTATTTTTATTTTCCAGTATAGTTACATCATTGCTTTCAACTACCTTTCCATGATTCTTGTTTGAATATTTATATGCATTTTTTTTCAAAATCTCCCATAAACATCACTACATCTCAGTGTGATCCAAATTTACTATGTTTTCATAATTTTGAATACTAAAATTTACTTCCAAATATTCAAAAATATTTTACATTTGGCTTCATCCCATACCACAACTCATATGGAGTTTTTTATTCTTCTGGACATAATAGATACATGTTGGATATGTTGATTGATTCCAAGACTTCTTCTTTTCACAATATCTCTATATGGTCAATTTCAGTATGAAATTTTCCATCCACGTTGTTTATGATATAATTTCTCATCTCAACCACCCCTTATGTTGAGGAATTCTCAATGCTTGAACTTGATGCCTTATCACATGTTTCTTGAGATAATATTACACATTGTTGGTTTTGTGTTTTTTCCTATTATCAGTATGAAACATAATAATCTTATATCTTAAAATTTTTTAGATTCATTCTAATATAGGTTTTTGAATTTGAACACAACATACATGTGATGAATGAAAAATAATAATGGCATCCTGTGATAATAAACAATGAATGGAATGTAATACATATTTCCATCAATTTATTTTTCTAATATAGGTAGAAATATATCTGCATGCATCAATTCAAGCATATTGGTTAATTTTTTTCATTATATATATTTATGATAATCTTTCGTTATTAAAAATCATAATATATTAGAGAATTCTCCCATGATTGATTAGATTGATATCAAGCTGCATCACATTTGACCAGATCTTCGAGAGATGGGTGGCATAGATGTTCAAGCTGTTTATTCCAAAACATGATTTCTTACTCTTTAAATAATAATCACATATCTTATTATTCACTTAAAAGTTAAAGATAACCCCTTATTTATTTTTACGTAGGGTCATGTCTAGTTTTTTGAGAAGTAATGAGCTAGTTTACAGGTATTTTTTTCAGAGGTTTTAGTTAATCTTTATTGGGTCTTTATATTAGTTTTTTTGGGTAAAAATTGGAGAATGTTTTATGGAGGAGACTATTTTCATGGTTGTTTCATGATTTATACAGGGTTTACTCATGGATAAACCATGTTTGAAAGAGTTTTAATGGTATTTACATGGTTTTTATAGAGTCTATGCATTGATAAATAATGTGTGCAAGGAGTTGAATGGTTTGTGTTTGGATTCTGCATGGTTAAACAAATTTTTCGGCCTAATTGTCCAAATGGGAGCATGGTAATGAACATTTTTAGTAATAACCATGTGACTTCACACAAAAAATCATGCACAAAAAACTAAGGTTATGTAAATTTATTTAGAAGTCCCCCGAACACCCATATTAAATTCAAATCTACTGAAACTCAGACATAACCTACTCTACTAGTTTTTGGTGGCTCCTAGACGAATTCATAATACACCCAACATCTATTATTGGTAATTGGAAACACAAACTGTAGACATGAACGTATCATAGTGGGAGATTCCAATATTAGTTTTCTTAGTTCTACTTTGTTCTTATCTCATTCCATAAGAAAATTTATCCACTAATTTATTAGATTTATTGCTAAATTTTGGGGGTCTAAATCAAGTAATGTTCGATATACATCTTGGATTGTCAAATTTTTTTATTTTGATTTTTTATTCTGGTTTTATATCTAGATCATGTTCATCTTCATGATTTATGTACTTCTTTTAGGATTTGGGATTGTCGTTTGTGACTTTTAGACTTCAAACATGTGGTAGGTGGTCTATAATTCAAATCCTAATGACATGATGCAAATTATTTATATTTAATTATAAAATTGATAATATATTTTCTGAAATCAAGTTCATGATCAAATTAATAAATTTGGAAAATAAATTAGCTGAGGGAAAAGTGAAATTGGTGATTTTGGGGAAATTGATCTCTAGATATTTTATTTTTATATTAAATTTGAGATATTAATATTGTTTATATGAGGTAATTAATTATTGATATAATTATATATATTGAATATTTTTATTTTAGTTAATCAATTGTTGAATTAGTTATAGTGTTATTGATTTTTTTTATTATAATAATGGATTGTTGATATAATTATATAGATTTGGAATTATATGATTTAGATGATGAATTGTCGAATAAATTAAATAGATATTCAAATGTTTGATTTGAAAAATTAATTTTTTAATTAATTATAGAGATATTGAATTATTTTAGTGGGATAATAAATTATTTAATTAATTATAGATATATTGAGTTGTTAGATTGGGAGAATTAATCATTGAATTAATTATGGTGATTATAAATTTCTTGATTGTGATAATTAATCCTTGAATTTATTATGAGGATATTGTGTTGATTTAATTGATATAATTAATTATTATATTAACTATGGTGGTATTGAAATTGATGAATTTTGATAGTTGATTGTTGAATTAATTGATCTCATATTGGTATTTTGGTATTAAACTTAATTAATGGTTTAATTATTAAAATAGATTTTTATGAGTATGAATTGGTTGAGATGACTAATTAAATAATGAAATAATTTTTAGTGTTGAGATGATTAATTATTTATAGAATTATTTAATTGAATAAAAAGAGAACATAATTGGTTAATTAATTGATGGGATTGACTGGGATTAATTAATTGTGGAATTAATTAAGGAAATTGACGTGAAGAAACTACTAGTGAATTAGTTGAAGGGATTGAACGTGATAAATTAATTTTGTATTTAATTTTTAAAATTTACATGAGAAATTAATACATATATTAACTGAAGGGTTTGGATGAGATTAACTAATTAAAAAATTAATAAATGGAATATATGTGAATAATTAATTACTAAATTATTTAAAGGGATTGAATGTTATTAATTAGTTTTGGAATTAATTAACGGAATTCACCTGGGTAATTAATTGGTTAATTAATTAAATGGATTAAAATTATTCTTTAATTTTAGATTAAGTAAAGAAATTGATGGAATTAATTAATTGTTCAATTAATAAATTTGTTTTAGGGTATTAATTAATTATTGAATTAATTAATGATATTGAGGGAAATAATTAATTTTTTGATTAATTATTAAGATTGATGAGGTAAATAAATTTCTAAAATAATTAATGTGTATTGTTGTGTTTATATAATCATTTATTAAATAATTATTTTTTGAATTAAATATGGGATATTGGTGTTGTGTATTGATTAATTGATTATTTAATTAATTAGAGTATATTTTTTCATTTATGAAATCATTGATTGAAATGTTAATTGATGTATTGGTTAGGGGATATTGAGATTTATAAATGAATTTTTTATTGATAAATAAATTATGGTATATTGGTATTGACTATTTAATAATTAGTTGTTGAATTAATTATGGGATATTCAGTCTGTGGATTAGAATAATTAACGGATTGTAATGTAAATTTGAAATTGATTAAAATGAATGAATGAATTGATTAATTAATTAATTGGATGTTAGATTGTGAAATTTGATAAGTGGGTTAATGTTGATTGAACGTGATATATGTGATAAATGTGTCAGGGGCACGGTCTTATGCTTCTAAATCCCATAGTGATATTTTTATTGATAAACATGTGCAAGACATGGTATGATAACTCCAAAGCCTATATTCATAATTTTTTTTGCGAAATGTGCATGAGACATAGTCTAATTCCTCCAATGATCATAATGATAAATTGTTTGATAAATGTTCATGGGACATGGTAAACTGCATACAAATCATGTTGTGATAAATTGTTTGAAAATTAAGTGTCAGACATAGTCTGTGGCTTCCAAATCTTATAGTGATTAATTGTTTGACTAATGTTGATGGGATATTTAATACTACTTTGAAAGAATGTAGTGATATTTTTTTTATAATCATGTGTAGGACATAGTCTGCAGCTTATAAATATCATAGTTATAAATTTTTTGATAATCATGTGCAATAAATGGTCTACTACATCCAAATCCCATCAGGATAAATTGTATAGAAAACATGTGTGGGACATGGTCATTGTATCCAAATCCCATGGGTTTCTAGGAATGATAACCTAGACAATAATTTTTAGAATTAGACTATGGTTCCATTTATCCTTATTATAATTTGAAATGAAAGGGTTAATTAATGCCCATTTTTTATTGAGAATGTTTTATTGATAATTTGAAATTGTTTAGACTCTACCACATGCCAATGAAATTATTGTGGTTCGGTAGTCCTTTGGAACCTGAAGTTTTATGTGGTAATGTGTGGAATAATTTATAATGTGATGGATATTTACTTTTTCATTGTAATTACTTCACTATCCAATAACATAAACTTCAATTGACATTATTTAATTTTAAACACTTTTAGTGGTTCTCTACTGTGTTGTAATTACACCCCATTGTGCCTGCCTATTAATTTTCTCAATAGGATAGTAATTTCGGGATAGGTTAATGGAAAATTCCTCGTATTATATGGATTATTTTGTATTGATAATGGATGAGGGGACTAGACACAATTGGGGATGTACATGGGGTAGTCATCATTATAATTATTTCAGGATTCATTTTTGTAAATTTAAACATGTATTAGAATAGTATATTTTCTTATTTAGATTATATTATTTTTCAGATTTTTCTATCTTATGATACTTGTTCATTTGGGTTATGATTATATAATATTCATCTACTATTTCCTGTTTTCATCCATTTTAATACTCTGATCTAATACAAGAGGGTATTTTTTCCCTTGACTGATGTATCAGAACCTTGCTACATGTCAACAACCTCTCGCATATGAGGAGGTGTACCTTAGTTCATGTAGTTTTCATGCTTAGGGAGCTAGGGCATGAATCATAGGATGGGATGTTATAAAGTTCTATTAAAGTCTATTTTTCATTTCTTTTTCATTTGTCATACTATTTGGGAAATTTATAAATGATAAAAAGAAGAGTTATTACTTATTTATGAGATCATAGCTGGGAGTATATAACCTATGTACGGGGGAGAACCCATGTACCTATGGTGGGGTTGTTGTTGTTATTGTTTTTTATTATAGTTGAATATTATTTCACCTTAGGTGACACAATTTATGTGTTATTTGATTTTGTTTTATAGATTTTACGAAATGTGACTCATGAAATGATAAGGAACATAATTTGAGTTTTAGTGCATCATTCTAGGAACTCATTATTATTTTGTGACATGCATCATTTTTAGTATGAATGAGAAAACTGTTTTATGGTAAGTTGTTGAGTTTGAAGTATGATAAACTTCATGTAATATTGAATTGAAAATGTTTCTTAATATGAAATTGGGAATGGTAAACTTGTTGAAAATATAAATATATGGGTATTGAACATAATTTATATAATGATAATCTATTTACCCTTGATAATTAGAAACTAGATGTATGATGGTTATGGTTAGTAGTAGTGAACTTGTTTTGACCATGTGACATAAGAAAAGGGCAATGAAATGTTATGGTTTTGTGTAAATACCTATTACTAATTGTTATATTATTGTGAATTGATAATTACCTTGTTTGAGGACTCTGTTGTATGTTATGATAGGGTACATATGGTTTTGGACATATTTTGTGAGATGTTGGCTGGCAAGGAAGGAATATAATTTTGAAGGATTATGGTGTTTCTATTGTGGGAGGAAACATTGGTAATGGTGGATTTTATGTGTTGTTCACTAACAATGTATAATAATTATCTTAACTAGTGATGGTATTTTCCCCTCTCTTGAAATCATCATGAGAATGATGAGAAATCACTAACTTTACTCCTCCCTACCAGAATGAATTTTTTTTGAACATGGGTCGCCATAGAGGTTGCACAGTCAAAGTAGTGTAAGTTCATATGGATGGTGGGAGGTATAAAATTTACCTTTTATAAATGAGAAACACTTAAGGAGGATGTTTAACATACTTGGAGAAAGGAAATTTTGTCCTTGGATATAGTAGATGTATGTCATATCCTAGATATTATCAATGGAAATGATGGGTAAAAACATTGTACAATGTTCTTACAGTTGTAGGGAAAAATGAATTGGGAAACATGTTGAGTATATTATGAATGATGATCTTGAGACTTGTGATTCCCTTGTAGAACACATTATAAATGTATTAAATCACAATTAGAAAGTGTTGTGGGGGGGGGGAGACCATGAAAATAGTTCATGTATATTTGCATCACGGTCGTGTTCATGAGGAAATCTGGGAGTGGGATGTAGATATGGGGGTGTAGTGGCCATATTTTTTTGACTCAGAATATAAGAAATGCATGGGAGTAAAACACGAGGATGTGATGTTATAAGGAGGTGTGATTTTAAGATCCTGGATTTTTTGTAGAGATGTCAAGGGCTTGATAATAGGTATTATTTTCTTTTTTTGGGGTATAAATAGGTTGGGTCTTGATATGGGAGCATATGAGAAAAAATTGGAAAATTAAATTAAGGGATTGATTGTGATTAAATAATTATGAAATTAATTAAATTAACTCGCATGAGAAATTAGTTGGTGAAGAATTTGATGGAATTAATGTGATTTTTTAATTTTTTTTATTAATTATTGTGATTGAAGAGATTAAATAATTGTTGAATTAGGTAATTAGATTATTGATATTAATTAATTTTTGATTTACTTGATGAGACTTATTGTATTAATTAACATTTTTTTATTTAATTATATTTATGGTATTAATTAAATATTAAAATAAATAATTTATATTTTTATGAATATAAAATATTTTAATTAATTATTAATTATTGAATTATTTATGGGATATTAGGATTTTGGATTTATTAATTAATTATTGAATTAATAAATGTAAATTTTTCTATTTAAAAAATAATTGATCAGATCGTTAATTGATGAATTGAGTATGGTATATCAATATTTCGAAATGAATAATTAATTAATGAATTAATTATAGGATATTGGGATATCAAATGAATAGTTAATTTTCAAAATAATAATGGGATATTAAGATTTTTAATTGTTTGATTAATTGTCAGATTAATTAATGGAATGTGTTGTGATTTTTAAGCTAATTGAAATGAATTGATGAATTATGGAATTAATTAATTGGAATATTGATAGTCAAAGGTTATAAGTGGGTTCATGTTGATTAACCATGATTGATGTGATAAATTTGTATGGGGCAAGGTTTACTGCTTCCAAAGCCTATATTGATAAATTGTTTGATTAACATGTATTGGACATGGTTTGTTGCTTCTAATGCCCGTAGTGATAATGTTTCTGTCAATTATGTTTCAGAAGTAGTCTACTATATGCAAATGTTATAGTGATAAATTCTTTGATAAATGTTTGTGGACATGGTCTGTTGCTTCCAAATATATTAGTGATAAAATGTTTGATAAACATGTGATAAACATGGTTTTCTTCTTGCAAATAATCACTATGGGAAAAAGTTCATCTTGAGATGGACATTTTAAGGCGGGAATAAATCCCATCGCAAAGGTCCATCCAAGTGGTTATTTTCGATAGGGGTAACGACCCGTCGCAAAATGTTTTGCGCGGGTAGAGCACCAAAATGCGTGAAGTTAATTTAAGATGGCGGGATCTCACCATCGCAAATAGTGAAGTATTTGCAATGGTCCCCGTCGCATATACCCAACATCGGTTAATAGATTTTTGCGATGAGATGTCGTCTCGTTGCAAAAGGTGTGTTGGTAGGGACTATTTGTGACACGAACCGTCGCAAATAACTTTTTAACCGCCGACTATAATTAATGTGGGCGTAGGTATTTCTGATGGGTTCCATCACAAAAGATACTATTTGCGATGGGTATCCCGTCACAAATAGTCCTGTCACAAATAATCTTACCTATATATACCACCATCCATTTTTCCTCTCATTCCTTTCAATTCTTAGATCCTTTTTCTCTCTGAACTCTGATTTTAGGGTGGGGTGATTTTTATATGTTAATTTTTTTATTCATTATGATGTTGTGAAGCCGTCTACATCAATATAAAATCAAACTTAAAGGTATTTATGTTGTCTTTAATTTATTATTTATTTCATTTTTATATTAATTTCAATTATTGTTTATTAGTTGTAATTAAATTAAATTTAAATTGTTTTTCTATTAGTATTTATTGGTACTAATAAATAGAAATTTTTAGTACTATTATTAATAATTAGTAGAATTTAATAATTATTAAAGATAATTAGTAATATATATAATTAATTTGTAATAATTAATAATAATTGGTAATAAATAATAATAAATACTAATAAATATTAATAATTATTAATAATTATTAATAAATAGAAATAAATAGTATTAATGAGTAATAAATAGTAATAATGAGTTAGAAATTGTAATAATGTGAAATAAATAGTAATAAATTATCATAAATAGTAATAAATTGTAATAAATTTTAATAAATTTTAATAACTAGTAATAAATTGTAATAATTAGTAATAAATTGTAATAATTAGTAATAAATTGTAATAATTAGTAATAAATTGTAATAAATAGTAATAAATTGTAGTAATTAGTAATAATTTGAAATAATGAGTAGTAAACAGTAATAGTGAGTAATAAATAGTAATAATTTGTATTAATTAGTAATGAATTGTAATAATTAGTAATAAATTGTAATGTTTCGTAATAAATTGTAATTATTAATAATAAATAGTTATAATTTGTAATAAATTGTAATATTTATTAACAAATTGTAATAATTACTAATAAATTGTAATAATTACTAATAATAAATAATAAATTGTAATAATTACTAATCAATGGAACATATGATATTAAATTTGCCACATAAAGCTAAATGTGGTGGTCTAGTACAATTTCAAAGGATGTACCCACTTGAGAGATGCATTAAGAAATTGAAGAAAAATTTACATAACAAAGCACAAGTTGAAGGCTCAATTGTTGAATCTTATTTGCAAAAGGAAATTTCATTTTTCTGCTCTCAATATTTTGAATTTGGATATCCCGAAAAACAAAACTGTATGGGATTAAATTAGGGAAATGTTAATGATTAAATGGACAATCAATTAACAGTTTCTAATCATCCAAATCTTGGCTTCGGTGGAGTTCCAGAACGATGGGATTCAGACGATGAATATCACAGAGCTCATACATTTATTCTGCTCAACTGTGAAGAAATGACATCATTTGTAGTATGAGTGCTTCTATCACTTATTATATAATTTTTGTTAGAGTATTTAATCATATTTTATTTGTATGTTATATGATAATCATATCAAAAAATCATCCAGAAATTATAGCAGCTGCTCTTGAAAAACGTAGATAAAAAAATTTGTCACAATGGTTTCAAAAAATTGTAACATAAATTATTGATGGTTTAATATCAATTCAGTTTACTATTTACTATATTGATAACTATTTTACATATTATCAGGTGTCTCTACATGCTGATAAAATTGATAAGAGACTGTGTATATTGAGTAACAAACAATCCAAAAGGGTTAAATATTATAATTCATATGTGGTGAGTGGTTTTTGATTTCATACACGTGCATATGGGGAATCAAAAAAAACAATGAACAATGGAGTTTGTTTGAGAGGATTGCATCATAGAGAAACTGAAGATGACTTTTATGGAATTCTAGATAAAATTATTGAGCTATGTTATCTCGGAATGAATTAAATAACAGTGTTTAAATGTCGGTGGTTGGATACTGAGAGGGGCTTGTTTGTTCATCCGACTCATGGAATCGTAGATATTAAATATAAAAGTCTTCTTGCAGTAAATGAACCATTTTTACTGGATCAACAGCCACATCAAATTTATTACGCAATGTAATAAGATAATTCACAGACTAGAGTGATTTGTGGAGCATTATTAAAAAGAAATCTCAGGAAAATCAATTTACTCAAAATGAATGTGGTTTTTCTGAAGTAGAAGGCATTGAAAATTTTCAAGAGACTACTCAAATTCCATATTTTTTAAAAAGTAACGTTAATATCGATGAAGACACCCCACAATTAAGGGTTGATGGTGACGAAGATGTTAATGATGTTACAAATGAATTTGAAATAACAAGGGATGGTGAAAGTAAAACTCATATGGATATTGATGATGTCGAGGAGAAATATGAATACAATGACATCGTCAGATATGAAGATGATGCTGTTGTGAACTTTCACACAATTAAATGCTGGTTATTATCATAACTAATATATATCTATATATAATAGTTATTTTAAACTATCTTCTAGCAATAATCATTTTGTGTTTCGGATGGAATCTGATCTATTTCGTGAGTTATTGGAGGTTAAGCTACCTATGGATGAGGGGGATATGAGATCATCTGACCATCATACTACTAGTGGTTCAGGAGGTATGGGGGGGGTATCTTGTGCGACTGATGATTCCTGGACCTATCTCTGAGAGACGTCGACGTCTTGGATTCGATCCATACACACGAAGGTATGATAACCTGTATATTTTAGTTAGATTTCATTAATTTATATATATATATATATTAATTTCATTACTATTTATTATTTTTTCAAAGTTTTGTGCATTTAGTTGTTGGAAATGGGAACACTATATTGCACAATTATGTTTCTCAGACATGGATCACATGGGAACAGATTCCTGTTGATGTGATGCTCGACAAGTACAGTCATTGGCTGGTACCTAAATAAATAATATTTATTTTGAAATTTATTTTAATATTAAATTGATATTATAAATTATTTGCAGGGTTTATGGTATCTCATTGATTATAGCATGCATGAAGATATCCATGCGGCATGGGAGGTGGCTATGCGTGAGTGTTTGCGTCATTTTTTTCAAAATTTGAGAAAGATTGGCATTTAGAAAGTAGGAGTGACAGTATTTGATGAGTCGTGTAGAGCCCACGGACCAGATTATATTTCATCTCAGGTTTGGGATGGATTATGTGCACACTAGTTGGGTGGTGGATTTCAGATGAGGTCTTCATTGGGTTGACAGAACTGGGGGAGAAAGGAGGTGATGCATCGAGGTGGTAGCCATACATTCAGTACACATAGATAGCATCTGGTAAGAATTTATTTAAAATATTTTATATAAATTAAAATATAAATAGTTTATTTTATATTCATATAGGCAGTGGAGAATCCTAATATTATAGGGTACGATGTTTATCAGAGGATGTATACTAATCCAACCACCAGAGAGATTGGAGGTGATCAATAGCATCGAATTATGGTTAGTCTTATTTTTTTCATTTTGAAAATTAATTGCATATAATATTTTCACTATTTTAATTTCAAATTGGAATTGAAGGAGTCATATGTGGTTGTGACCTCTCAAACACATGTTGAGGGTCAGGATGAGGTGACTGATAAGACCAATGCCCACCATTTCGATGAGGTGGCATGGATGCAGGTGACTCAGTATTGTTTTGAGAAGGGCCAAGTAGTTGGTATCATATATCATGTGACTCCTAGTACTTATTATGGTACCGTTGCGATGTCAGTATCAAGCTCGAGAAGAGATCATGGAGAGGCATCATCTTCTACCTCACAGTATCAGGAGATGTTTCGAGCTCAGAATGACCTTATAGAGAGTATATAGAAGCAGCAAGAAGAGATGCGTCAGCAGCTACAGGAGAAGCAGTAGAATGAGGAGGGGATGCATCGATGGTAGCAGTAGCATCACGAGCAGATGGAGTACATGCACCGTATGAATCATAGTTTAGGGATGGAGTTTCCTCCACCTCCTCCAGAAGATGACCCACAGTGATTTTTTATGTTAAAAACATTTGAATTTAACATTTGTTGTAATATGAACTACTTATTGTTTCTGTCTTTTATATCGGTGCGAATATTACATAACTTAATTTTTAATATTTTATGATTTTTTTTGTGAATGTTTAGAATTTTAATTTTTTTTTAATAATATTAATATTATTGTTTCATTAATCATATTTGTATTTAATATATATTTTCGGTATTATATTTTTTAATTTTTGTTTATAATAATAATAATAATAATAATAATATTTTATGATTTTTTATATTTTTTGTGAATATTGAGAATTTTAATAGTTTTTATTTTTTTATTATTTGATTAATATTAAAATTAATTTTTCAATAATCATAATTTTATTAAATTTCTTTTTTTAATTAAATTATTACTTGCAACGGGATCTGTTTCGATGAGTTCGCATCGCAAATAGGCAAAATTTTTATTTTTAAAAAAGTATTTGCGATGGGATTACGAGCCCATCACAAAAAGAATTTGCAACGGGCCCATCGCAAATAGTCTAAATAAATATTATCAAAAAGGTATTTGCGAATGGATTACAGGCCCGTCACAAAAATTATTTGCAATGGGCCCGTCACAAAAAAGTTAATATATATAAATTATATTATCAGAGACTTATTTGTGACAGTGAAGTTCCCCGTCAAAAAAATTATTATTTGCAACGGGCCTGTTGAAAATTATATTTTTTGCTACAATGTTTTCTACAACGGGCTATTTTTGACGGGACCCCGTCGCTAAAGCTTATTTCCAACGGTATCCCATCGCTAATAACATGTCGCAAATACCTAGAATTCTAGTAGTGAATGTATTAATAAATTGTTTTATAAATGTGTGCATGGAATATACTAATACCTTTAAATCCAATACTCATAATTTTATTCATATACATGTGTAGGACATGGTGTGATACTTCAAAATATGGTGGTGATATATTTTTTGTTTAAAATTAGTGTGACGTGGTCTACTACCCCTATAACCCATAGTCATAAATTCATTGATAAATGTGTGTGATACATGGTCTACTTCTTATGAATCATGTAGTGATAAATTGATTGATAAATAGGTGTGGGACATGTCTTCTATGTCTAAATCTCATGGGGTCAAAGTCATGATTCCCAAGACCCAAATTATTAGCATTAGACTATTATTCTAATTAGATGTTTTATAAATTTAAATGAAATGGATAATAAATTCCCATTTCATTAATGAATATGAAATTGATTATGTTTAATGGTTCATTCTTCAGTATAATCCAATGAATTTGTTAAGGTTTGTATTTCCTAATGAACTTTTGGATTTTATGCTGTTAATTAAAGAATTAATGATAATGTGATAACTATTTGCGTATGAATTGTAATAATTTCATTATACAATAGCACACACTATTACTGACTGGAAATTATTTCACACAGTATTCATGGTGTCCTATTATGTGGAACTTATTCCCTAATCAGGATACTTGTCCAGTGCCTGAATAGACATTATGTTTTCTAGGTAGGTTGAGGGGAAATTCACTATGTTAGTAGGATGATTTGGGATGCAGCATAGAAGAGTGAACTAGACATGATTGAAGACCCACATAGGGGAGTCTCTAGAGTATTTATATTTGGTCTCATTTTATACAGTTGACATATACATTAGTATGGAATATTTTTTGTTCTTTTTTGGATATTATATTTCTAGTTTTGGATATCTTGTAATTCTAGTTCTTTCATGTTGTGAATATAAGTTATTTGCTTATTTTTATTATTTTACAGCGGTTTATAAATTTTATTAAAGAGGGTATTGTCTCCCCATGATTGATATATCACACCCTTGATACTAGTTGACAGCCTAAGGAATATGGGGAGGTGTGCCTGAGGACTTGTGGGGGTCCATCTCAGGACACCAGGGCATGGCACGTAACCATGGTTGTTACATTTTCCATATAGAACAACAACATTGTATCTTCCTATGAAGATAAAAAAATTATTTATAAATATTATAACATTACTTGAGACACAAGGATTATTGAATCTTTGAATAATTTGGTTGATACCATCAATAACTAAGACATCAACACATCACATTTCATTTCACCAAAATTCATATTGTCCCAAGCCAACATTCTACAATCCTTCATCATTTCCATCTTTGAAGAAACCATCCTTGTGAAATGTTATTCTGGTAATAAATTTCTCATTATTTTTCATATGGGATGTGAATCGACAATCATTGATCAATACACCATAATGATCTAATTCTTTAACAAAATCTCCACAAACACTTCCTCCTCTGATATTTCCTTTCTGATCCATGTCACTAAAATCATACATGTTGGAGACTGATGTCCAGAAGCTTCCTCAGTGTATGATAGATTGACATTACATTTTCCAATAACATTATTATTTATTGAGTTTTTTCATACCACCAATTTGGTTCTTTATCTTTATATTCCTATAAACTCTTCATGAAAATTATATTTAAATATTTCATAATTCTCCACAATTGAAAGAATTTATATCAAATGATATCTTGGAATATTGAGCTCTATATGGATTCCTCTATTGGTATTTATCCCCTATGTATCTCTGGTATATGGAATAACGCTTTTTTGACTTCACCATATTTTCACAACAATAAAATCTAACATAGGTTGAATTTTTGTGTGGCACCACTATACTACGATTTTTTTGTGGGAATATCTTAATACTGGGGTTTTAATTCATACCCTAATCAATATTCAACAACATTGGAGATTCTTGTGAGAGGAATCAATCCATAAGTACATTTTGTTTTCCATCAATCCCAATACCATCATTATCGTTTTTATTTGACTGTTGCTTCTATTATGCTTAACCTCTATTCAAAGCATCTATTTTTCTATCATTTGAATAATATGATTTTCCAATGTCCTACAGGGCATAAAAAAATTTTCCTCATCTCTTACATTTCATCATAGGATGATGAAATCATCATCAAATTATTTATTACATTTTATTTGATCTTACACTATGTTATTCAGTCCATATATTACTTTATCTATTACTTAACATTGAGCATGTAGCCACCAATGGTTTTCGAGTTCTTTGGGAATAAAAAGTTAATATTTTTAATTTCTTCCTCCCGCTCACACTTCTCTTCTTTATATTTTTAAATATAATATTTTTCATCATAAACAACTCTATATTATATCAAAATTTTGGATCTACATACATCTATATCTTCAAGAGAGTCTTACAATTCCTCCTACAAAAGAACTCTTCCATCCAATTCGTCATCACCATTGTGACTTTCATCCATTTTTTGGGATCTACCAACAACAAGAACCATATAATTTTATCTATGATCATTTCATCATCAAAATCTTATTGAATCATCATGGGAAACTTTTCCCCAAGATGCCCAGCCTTTCTAGATAAAAAACATGTATCTACTTATGAAATTTCATTTCCCTCTTGGAATATTTTTGGAGAAAAATAACATCACCTCATTAATCGCATATTCCGAATTTTAATCATCAATATTTAGATTCTTTAAAAGCTTGAATTATGTATATTTTACCTTATTTAGTCACATACGGATAATCATCATTTATCAATTCTATGAAAAATGTAGTACTACGCAATAATACAGTGTTATATCCTTTGGAATTTTATCTTTTGTTACATAAATATTTAGAATGTACTGAGGTATATGACTTCTCATGAGGCACATAACAATATTTATATCTTCTATAATGTCTATAAGAACATTATTTACTTCCATAGAAACATTAAATCATTCAAGTAATGAACATATAGACACCATAGATTGCATTATCAAATCCTTATACATGTTCCAAAGAACAAATAACTTAAATATTATGAATTTTTATTCTCCCTCATAAACATTTAGAATAATTTACGACATAGTATGTGATGTTTCGCACTAAATCACCTCTATATACATTTTATTGGATGGGTATCCCCTAAAAGAATTTATTCCTTTGGTGTTAGAATAAAATCCAATTTTACCAGCTTCTAATAGAGCACAACTATTGAAACTGGCTAACTTTATATGCATCACTACTATAAAGACATTCATTCTGAAAGGTCAAATGTATTTATGCATCTGATTCCTCTATGTTTGATATTTTTTTCCCACTTAAGATCATAAGTTCGTTGTGATTTTCATTTAATATTGTAACACCTAAGAGATAAATAATGATATTTATATTTCCCTCTAAAACAAATTATTATCCCAACTATGTTAAATTCTATCATTGGGGGAGTGCAATTAGGGAATGAGATATTAATAAAACTTTCCCTTTGGATCTCGATTCATCAGTAAATAATAAAGTATTATCTCTATATCGTAAATGAATTTATGAACAATAATGAAATCATGGCTGGGATATATAAAAATCATATTTTCTACCCTCACCAGTCTATATCAGAGGAGTATAAAATGGTAATGTGTCTATATGCCAAATCCATACTGATCAATTCAAAAATAAGTTTCTATGTTGACCACATCTATTCCTAGACAAACATCCTTTAAAAATATTAATATTTACTCACTATCCTTCATGGTATGTAACTAATCACCTTTTGAAATCTCAATGTTCCATCACCTGAATTGTTCTCACTGAACCTTTAAATGATTCAACTTTTGATCACATGAATCCAAATTTATTACACCACATTTCGATACTTTCTATATCCCACATTAATAATTAATATGGATTCCACTTCCACAGGTGATAACTAATTCATTATATTAAATTATAGAGGATCAAATATTACCATGAATATATTGTATTTATATTAACAAATTTTAGATATGCATTCCTACGTTTATATTAAAAAGATAGTTCAACATCTCATAAATACTATAATATTATTCAACTCATTGGACTATAAGTATCATTTTTCAAATTAGAAAAAATTTAATAGTAAATTCACATAATTTAAATAAAAATAAACTCTCCTAGTTTTGATTTTTATCACTAATCTATTTTATGAATTGGTATTTTCATTGTGTAATCCAATATTGATACATCATATATAAACATTATAATTTATTATGAAAAATTAAAACCAACCATAAATGAAAAATATAACATTCAATCCACTCGACTCTTCATCTTAGAACCCTGTGTATTTTATATAAATCCTCTATATAATTAGTTTCTTTTGGTTACATTTAAGGATATAATTTGTGTTATAATACACAATATTAAATTAAAACATTCAAAGATATGTAATTTCAATGGGTTATATCCCCAAGTGTTGTATATTAGATGATTTTGTGCTAAAATTCATATTTCTAAAAACATTGACTGGGTTGTTGGAATTTTCAATTCTTATAGTGGTATAATGGATGTTATCACAATGATGGGGAATATTGGGGTGGTTCTAGTATCTTGGATTTGTTGAATAATGAACAATATAGTGGGACTTATTCAATTGTGAATTATTGTGGTTGTGTGTTTGACATTATGAAGTGTGAGGAATTGGTTCCTTATTTATATGTTAATATATTGGTGGAATTAATGGTTAACCAATTTCGTAAGGTTAATTTTGAATTAGATTTTAAAATTTGGCAGGGAAATCTGGAAATAAAAATTTAGAATCTTAAATGAGAATCAACTATATATGGTTTTTATGGTTACCTATTTCTCATTGGATAATTTTTTTCAAGACACAAACATACTAAGGTAATTGAATTAATAAATCTATATCAGATGGTAATAAATATAATTAATGGATATGGTTTATTCAACATTAGTGATTGTGGATTGTTTTTGTTTTTAGTGAACTTCTATAATGGTTCCTCTATAGAAACTCAGGTGAAGGATATACTTCCTGAATAATACTTACATCAAAAAAATGTAGTCATATTTAATTTTTTGAATTACATTCTTCAATTATTGAAATTATATTTGGAAATAATTTTCATCCCACTATAATGTCTTCTATATTGTTGGAATATTCATGTGTTAATCATGTTTTAATGATCACAAATCCTATTACTATTAATGCTCTCTAATCTCAATAATAATTACACGTCATGTTTTAATGATAGCAAATCTTATTGATGTTAATTACTCTCTTTATTATCTACAAGTCTTATGTGTGATCACAAATCTCTCTTATATTATCAAGCATTTATATTGATGTTTTAACTTCACTTACTCTCTAATAATTAATCTTAATACATATTCTGCATATTACTGTTTATGTCTAAATACAAATATTTGTCTAAGTGTAAAGACACCGTGAAGGACACACCGTGAAGGGCACACAGTGACCCAGACACCGTGAAGGACACACCGTGACATGGAGACACCATGAATCACATACCGTGAAGCACACACTGTGAACCACATAACGTGATGAAGACACAGTTTTCATAATCACTGTGAAACAGTTTCTTAACTTTTTGTCAATATTAATTAAAAAAGGCTAACAATCATATTTGATGTATTTAATTCAATTAATGGTTTTTAATGATAGTTTTTGGCATGTCAGAAAACCGTACATTGTACTTATGGAAAGGGATTGATTCTTAATGTCGGTGCTCATGGAATAAAAAGAAGTCTCATATGCAGTAAAAAGCAGATGTCACCTTGACATACATTCTACAACACACGCGAAGTGATCTGTACTGAACCGAAGAACAATCATGAGCACTACTATGAAGAAGACATTGAATGATCCTAAAAGAAGTTCTAACACATGAAAACCTACAATAATGGAGGAACTGAAGTCAATAGAACATTAGCTAGACTACGACACTCTGTTTTTCAATAGAAAAACCAGAGAAGGACTCAGAAGCATTTATGCTGAATCCAACGATTCCAGAGCTTCATTGATAATCACTAAAGCTTTATAAACCATTATTTGTACTCTCTAAGTGATTTGTTTATTTATTTTCAAGAATTGTGGTGTACTCTGCATATCTTACACACACTGTCTCCTGTGCTGAAGTGGAGGATATCAAAATCCTCCAACCAAATTTGCTTACTCTTTTTTACCCATGACAACTATCGAAGAGGTCCATGTGTGGCCTGGTCTTTATTTTGTTTCCCATGATAAACTATTGTAAGGGTCCCTACATGGCCTGGAATTATTTGAAAACTATTGTTAACCCCGATACAGGGTGTGGATCAAATTTATATAAATTTGAGAGGACTAAGTCTCATCTTGAGACTGAACCTCTTGTTATATCAGTTGTGCATCTTTATTTTATGTTTAAAGTTTACTACATATATATTTTATATTCCTTTGTTGTTACTTTGAAATACAAAACCACTTTAAAGTTACTTTGATAGGTCAATTATCAATTGTTTACACATATTTTATATCATTAGGTTAGTTTCAAAAGTTAGTTTAATCTTGTGGTTAAATTCACTATGACCTAATCATTATTTTAGAAGCTAAGTTATCATTTACAATCTGTATAAATTCACTACAGTTTAACTTGTTTTATAAATTGGGGAATTTTAATAGACAATATTTTAACAGAAATTTTAATTGGAACTCAATTAACCCCCCTTTGAAGTTTCCACTCTGACCAACATTTTGTATCGGTGGTTTTGTTTTTTTAAAGGTTGTTTTTATTTACACAGGTTTTCAAAACACTGTTTTTCAACTATGATTTTAGATTCATCTTTAAAGATATTAAATTTCTATTAGTTCTAAATTTTATCTCTTTAAAACTATTTTCTAAAATATAGTTATAGATAGTAGACTAGAGGGTGCTTCTACCAATAGACCATCTTTCTTCAATGGTTTAAACTATGCCCAGTGGAAAATAAAAATGAAAATTCATTAAAAAAGTATGGGTCATGATATCTGGACTGCTATAGAATCTCAATATAAAATTCCAAAAATCCAAAAGAAAAACTTGTGATGAACTTACAAAGACTACATATAATAAAAACTATAAATATATGAATGATTTGTATTGTGCATTAAGAGATGAGGAATTTAACAGAATACCTTCTCGTAAAACTGCTTATGAAATTTGGGATACTTTGGGTGTTTCTCATGAGGGAACAACCATTGTTAAAGAAATGATATTGAATACATTTACTATTAAATATGACAATTTTAAAATGAAGTCTGATGAACCTATTTCTGATATGTATCTCAGGTTCAATGAGATAGTCAATACAATGAGTTCACTCATAAAGGTTGTTCCAGCAATGGAAAAAATTATGAGGATATTGAGGTGTCTACCAGACCGATGGATAGTCACATCTGTTTTAATCAGAGAGTCATGTGTCATTGCTGATCTTCCTATCAAAGAAGTCATTGGTATGGTTATGATGTATGAGGAAGAACTCAAGGTGAATTAAGAGAAAATGATGTATGAGGAAGAACTCATGGTGAATTAAGAGAAATATTATGAACCGAAAATGAAATCAGTGGCTTTCAAGAATACTGCTTCAAAGAGCAAGGACAAAGAGAAAAATCAAATAGAAACTGACAGTTCAACAAGTGAATGTTCAGACTCTGATAGTGATACTGAAATGGCTCAAATAGCCAGAAGTTTTATGAAATTTTATATGATGAAGAAATTTTTCAGAAAATCAAATTACAAGGGAAAGTATGACAATCAGGGACACTGGAAGAAGGAATGGAAAAATCCAGATAAATGTGATGAAGTTGTTTTCTAAGAGTGAAAAATAAAAGGACACATTAAAGCAGACCACCCAAAGAAAAAATTCAAAAATAAATATGATTACAGGGATAGTATGTACAAGAAAACTATGAAGGCTACCTGGAGTGCTTCTGAAGACAACACAAGTGAATCTGAATTGTATGATTCTGAAAAGAATCATGCCAACAAGTGTTTCATGAAAAACACATCTGAGGTAACCTTAGATACTTCTGCTTTAAATTCCTATTATTCTGGAACTGAATCTGATTTAGATTTTGAAAACTTGACTAGTGAGGAATTATTTGAATACTGTAATATGCTGGAAGAGACATAAAATGAACTTAAGGATAAATACAAATCATTGAAGAAACAACATTCTCTCACTACAACTATTAAAATTAAACTCACTATTGAAAAAAATGAAAAATTCTCAACTGTTAAAGGAAAACACTGAACATAAAATGTCAAATGAACAACATAGAAAGGACTTAGTGAAGTTCACAAATAGAAAGAACACTCTAACTAAAATTCTAGGAATGAAAGGGGCTCCTAAATACACTACTGGAATAGGCTACAAAAATGGACAGAGACAGATTACTAAGAATAGATTTATTCCTAAATCTAGAAAGAATACTGCTAGTTCTATTTCTGGACATTCATATTCATCAACTCGTTATTCACATAGTTATAAATCAAATAGAGTTTATCTCTCAAAATCTTTTGATTCTATAAATTAAATGAGACCCATAAGACAAATTTGGGTACCAAAATAATTGGTTGCTAACATGTCTGGACCCAAGAAGATCTGGGTACCAAAATCATATTCAATCTAAAACTGTTTTTTAGGAATCTTTCTTGAAGAGTTCCCACCAGAAGACTTATTATTTGGACAATGGATGTTCAAGACATATGTATGGGGATTACTCATGCTTCAAGAGTTTAATAATGGTTGATGGAGGTTATGTCACCTTTGGTGATAATTCTAAAGGAAAGATCATCGACCTATTCCAAATTGGTAACACTAATTCATTTTTAATTTCTAAAATTTTATTTGTTGATAGACATAAATATAAACTCTTAAGTATTTCCCAATTGTGTGATGATAGTTTTAATTTCAAGTTTGAAAATCATTCCTATAATGTTTTTAATTCTAAAAATGTTTTAGTATTTTATGCTTTGAGAAATGAGAATATTTATGCTATTGATCTGAATTAATTATCTAATCAAAATGTTACTTGTTTAAATGATTTTCATAAAGTGTCTTGGTTATGGCATAGGAGATTAGGACACTACAATATACACTCACTTAGAAAACTGATTAGGAAGAACATAGTTAGAGACTTACCCAAACTTGAGTTTCCAAATTAAAAAGTGTGTAATCCCTATCAAAAGGGAAAGCATCACAAAATCTCTTTCAACCCAAAGAAGGAAGTTTCAACATCTCAACCACTCGAGTTGGTTCAAATGGATCTGTTTAGACCATATAGTGTTTCTAGCTTAAATGGGAAGCACTGTGTCTATGTTCTAGTAGACGAATTTTCTAGATATACTTGCGTATACTTCTTAGCTCACAAAAGTGAAGCTTGTTCTTACTTTTTTAAATAATCCCAGTCTGTAAAAAACATTAGTGGACAAATGATTAAATCCCTAAGAAGTGATCATGGTCGTGAGTTTGAAAATCAAGACTTTGAATCATATTGCTCACACAATGGCTATAGTCCTAACATTTATTCTCCTAGGACACCTCAGCAAATGGTGTAGTATAAAGAAGAAAGAGAACCCTGCAAGAAATTGCTAGAACTATGATTAATGAATATGACCTTACAATTTACTTTTGGGCTGAGGCTATGAATACAGATTGTTATATCATTAATAGAGTCTTGATAAGACCGATTCTCAAGAAGACCCCATATGAGTTATGGAATAATAGAAAACCTAAAGTTGGTTACTTTAGAATCTTTGGATGTAAAGTATTTATTCTCAATACAAAGGATAATCTTGAAAATTTTTCTTCTAAGAATGATGAAGGAATTTTTATTTGATATTATTTAACTAGAAAAGCCTACAGAGTCTTTAATAAAATAACCAAATGTATGGAGGAATATGTTCACAACAAAATTGATGAAACTGATCCACATGAGCCCAAGTCATCTATTGAAAATCTTGAAGATGATTTATCTGTTATGAACCTTAATTCCAAATCTAAAGAACCTACTATAAAGACAACCAGTTCTGGAAATATTTCAGAATCTGCCTCTAATGAACCTGAACCTATAGATGAACCTGAAATTTCTAGTTCAACCTTTACTAGAACAACTATAATTCTAAAGAATCATCCTTTAGATACTGTTGTTGGTAATATTGATAGAGGGACACAGACTAGAACTTCTCTTGAAAATCAGGTTCAGCATCAAGCCTTCTTGTGACAGCTTGAACCTAAAAACAATGATAATGCTATTAATGATGAATTTTGGATAATTACTATGCAACAAGAACTCAATCAGTTTGAATGAAATAAATTATGGAAACTAGTAGAAAGGCCTAAGGACACCTTTACCATAGTCACTAAATGAGTGTTTAGAAATAAAGTAGATTAATATGGAAATATAGTTAGAAACAATGATAGATTATTTCCACAAGGATATAGTCAATATGAAGGAATTGACTATGAGGAGACTTTTTCTCCGGTAGCCACATTAGAATCCATCGGGATTTTACTTGATTATGAAGCACATCTAAATTTCAATCTATATAAAATGGATGTCAAGAGTTCATTCTTAAATGGATATATTTCTAAGGATATTTTTGTTGAACAACCACCTATATTTTCAAACCCTCAATTTCTAATTCATATTTTCAAATTATCAAAATCATCATATGGTTTAAAATAAGCTCTAAGAACTTGGTATGACAGATTAAGTACTTTTCTAATTTCAAAAGGTTTTACAAATATGTATATCTGATCATACTCCTTTTAGAAAATGAATTTCTAAAGATGTTTTAGTTGTACAAATTTATGTAGATGATATTATTTTTGGATCATCAAGAAATTCCCTTTGTACTGATTTTTCTAAAATGATGCAAAACGAATTTGAAATGAGTCAAATGGGAGAACTCAAATTTTTCTTGGGATTTCAAATATTTCAAAATGATGATGGAATTATTTTAACTCAAAGTAAATATACTAGAGATCGTTTAAAACATTTTGGATTAGATAGCACAAAAAGTAGTGACACTCTCATTAGTACCACCTGTAAGTTGGATCTTGATGAAGATGGTAAATCTGTTGATCAAACCACTTATAGAGGAATGATTGGAAGCCTACTCTACTTGACTTCTAGTTATCCTAATATTATGTTTAGTGTATGTATGTGTGCTCATTTTCAAGAAATCCCAAATGATTCACATCTAAATTCTGTGAAGAGATTATTCAAATACCTTAAGCATACTCAGAATTTAGGTCTGTTCTATCCCAAAAAACAATCATTTGAACTAGTTAGTTATTCTGATACTGATTTTTCTGGATGTAAGTTAGATATAAAAAGCACATCTAGAACATGTCACCTTTTAGGCAAGTCACTAGTATCATGGTCTAGTAACAAACAAAATTCGGTTGCGTTATCAACTGTAGAAGCTTAATACATAGCTGATGGAAGTTTTTGTGCTCAATGTTTGTGGATGAAACAAAAATTAGTAGACTATGGATATGAATTCAGACATGTCCCAAAATGTTGTGACAACACAAGTGCTATTAACAGTTCTAAGAATCCTATTTCACATTCTAGGACAAAACATATTGATGTAATACATCACTTTTTGATGAATCATTATCAAAAATGTTATATAACATTGGAATTCATTGTTACTGAATATCAACTTGCGGATATATTGACTAAACCATTAAATTAGGAGATATTAGACTACATCATACATGATCTTGGTATGATTAACCATAAATAGATATCTTACTGATCTTAATGTTTAATACTTTACTGTATTTTACTTTACAATTTCATGCTCACTATTTCTAAGTTACTGCTTCATGCTTACGGTCTCACAGTTTAACACCTCGTACTCATGGTCTATCACTTAACTGTCTCACCGTGATAGAACAATTCACTCACTGTCTCACCGTGACTGCATAGAATAGTCATTGTCTCACCGTGACGACTGTTTTTCATCACACCGAAATGCATACTCACGGTCTCACCATGAAAATTATTTATGCATTTATTTTTTAACCCATATCAAGGTAATTTTTATTTCACCTCTATTTCATTTCCTGCATTTTTGTTTTTACGACATTTGATATTCCCAAATGATAAAACTTAAGGGTTTCATTCGATTCCTTACCCGAACTCTCTCGTGAATCTTCTCAATCTTGAAAACCATATCCTCTCTTGCCTGAACCTTCCGTGGATGCCTAGGATGAAGCGTCCGTCTTCACCCTCGTCTGAGTAGTGCTGCTCTAAGAAATAGAACAGGATACCAAGGATAGCACCTGAAGGAAACCTGAACCCAAACCTTATTAATCGTACCGTAGTTCCTGAAAAAGAGGTTTTCCCTGAGTGGATGATGTCTAGTAAGTCCTTAATTGTGAAAATTTTAGGAGAACAAGGATGGTTTGAATGGTTATCTAGAAAGGATATACCGATTTACCTGAGATTGGTATCTCAATTCAACCAATATGTGATGTTTTCCTTTCATTTTGGAGAAAGATTTATGGTGACCAGCTAGATCAATGGTCATAAGTGTTCTTTCTCTTAGAGGTTGTGGGCTGCCTGCCTGAGGATTCCACATGAAGGAGTGTGTGATGATTACCAGAGAGACCCTCCTCTAACAACAGACATCTTTGAACTAGAGAATGCTTTGGAAATCTTGACTGGAAATGGCACAAAGCGAAGGGCCATAGCTACTGAGTTAGATGGGAAGACAAGACTACTATTTAAATTTGTTCAAGATTTGATTAGTCCAAGAAAAGGGTATTTTGTTGTGATGAAGTATCATGATGTGTTGCTGATTCACCTGTTGATGAATGTACATAAGATCAATCTATGAAAGTATGTTATTAACAATATATTTGAGCTGATTAAAGTCACTTCCAAATCTACCTCCTTATTTTACACATGGATGATTTCAGCCATGCTAGTCACCAAAGGAATGGTTGGACTGAATGAAGAAAAGCTAGAGGACTTTGATTTCTGATTATTGAAGCCTTTCAACAGAAGTATGAAGATTAACTAAAACCACTGGAAGAAGAAATGGGTTGAGGATAATGATCAATTTTATATGAAGTTCAATCCTTTTGATTATCTCAGAAGTCCTAAGAAACTAGTTGATCTTGGTTTGGAACCAGATGATGTGGCTGAGTATTCGGAAGGAGAAGAAGAAAAAGAAGAAGTGGCAGTTGAAATACCACAAGAGGAAGCAGCTTCTATTGAAAAAGAAAGGACTGTTATCCTTGATGATGTTTCTTTTGAAATGCCTTCAATATAGGAAGCTATTGTTGGTTTTAGAGAAGAAGAAGTTCCTTCTTATAGTGAGGATATCAACCCAGAAACTCATCCTATGGCTTTAAGAAAGTTGGTTTTTCTTGATTTAGAGCAGAACAAAATGGGGGAGACAAATCCTGTTGAAGAGAATCTCCCTATTGAAAAAGAAGAATGTCTTGAAGCACAACCACTCGAACAATCGGTTCCAGAGTACATACCCTCTACTGAAGAGAGGCTGGAAATTTCCTTTCAGCTGGAAAGGAAAGAGTTTGCTGAAGATATTAGAGATGATCCCATGGATCATGAAACAATTCTTGAGCCTCAAGAATCTTAATTAGAAGCACATTTTGAGGGGGAGGAACCTCAATACCATGAGATTATAAAAGCTGGATCTGATGAAGCATCTGAACCTACTGTCACGTATTCTGTGGACACTCGGTATGAATTTCCATGTTTTTATGATGTGAGTAAGTTAGAGAAAGTGACTACAACTAGTATAGATCTTTCTTCTTTGTTTCAACTGAAGTCTGTAGCTTATCCAAAACCAGAACTAGAACCAGATCCAGAGCCTCAATCTGAATCAGAATTTGTGTCTACAGATGACTCTAAACCGCAACCATAACCTCCTCCACTACCTTCACCTGAAATATTACCCAAGACACACTCTTTTGTAACTATGGATGATTTTAAAGTCTTTGGAGATACTATCTTGGCTTCTGTTGAGAAGATTTTATCCACTCAACCTCGTACTGTGACTCAGTTAAGTCTAGAAGATGCCTCAGTTCTGCTGGAAAAAATTATTTTGCATATTCATCCAAGGATGATCCGTGAGATTCAAGAAGTCGTGGTTGAAAATAGGTTTCTATGTGCTGATGTTGAAAATTTTAAAGGTTTGGTGGAAAACCTGCAACTATAATTGCCTTTAAGATCAAAGACTGTGCCTACTCTTGTTTCTTCCCCTACACCTATTGCTACTTCTCCTGAACCAACTGATTCCACTCTTACTAGAGAGATTGTGTCCCAAGTGCATCCATATCTACTGTCTTTTGATGATAAGATTGAATAAATACACACACAAATGTTGGAACGCATAAGGGAGCTTGTGGAAAATCTGAATAAGCTCACAGATGAGTACACTAGATGCTTGGAAAAAGTTTTGAAATAGCTCAATGTTCTCTCTCTAGCTGTAAAAGCTTCTCCTTCTTCTGTTCAGACCTCCACACCTCCTTTGGGTGATTCTGTGCTTTGATCTATAATCAAGGAAGAACATTAAATTTATTTCGGTGGATTAGATCTATATCCTCTGGCTGATGTTTTGAAGAACAGCGATAGACCACTTTATCTTGTCAAGATCCATTCTATGATAGCCAATGATACTCAACAGGATATCACCAAGAAGATAGATTTTTATCTTATCTGTATTTTCTCTAAAAGTGATATGACAAATCACTTTAACTATCTTGTGGAAAACATGAAAATCCCTCCAGTGACTCAAGATTTTAAATCTCAAGTTCAAAA
Source organism: Viscum album (assembly GCA_963277665.1). NCBI lineage: Eukaryota > Viridiplantae > Streptophyta > Magnoliopsida > Santalales > Viscaceae > Viscum > Viscum album. The sequence continues at coordinate 1,343,074,445 of OY728132.1, forward strand.
GCATACAGAGTTCACTAGATTGTTGGAAAAATTCATGGAGAATAAGGAAGACTTTGAAAAGGCTATGAAATATGGTGGAGAAATCGAAACTGATTTCATAACTCTTTTAAAGTTGTATCTTCATGTGCAATGTATAGCTATTGTTGCTCCAACTACTTCACCCAATATACCTAGTCTACCTGCCCTCACCTTAGCTGCCATGTCAGTCATCCAAGCCCTTTCTAAGATCCGGCAAGTCATTCTTGACCAACCACAGCCTAGATCTTCTTCTGATCCTACTTTGGCTCCATCCATTTTTGAAGGTCTACCCTTACCCTCTCTGTCTACCACATCTATGCCTTATTCTACATCAAACCCAGCTCCTACTACTAATAAAGGCATTAAAAAGGTTTATCCCTGAAGACTCCAGGGACTGTTTTCTTTATTATGGGATGTCTTTTGTTGTTAACTATTTGTATTTCCCATGTATGTTTTATTCTGAATCTTCTTACTGACAAATGAAGTATTTCCCTCCTTTGTCTCTACTTTTTGATAATCCCAAAAGGGGGAGACAAAGTCAAAGTATTAGTACAATAATGATATTTGTTATTATCGAATATATTATTCTCTAATTTTGTTCTTCTAATATTCTAGTATCTTTAATGTTTCATTTCATTCATATTTTGACTATTCAGGATTTGTGATCATCAAAAAGGGGGAGATTGTTAGACTCCTCATGTATTAATCATTTTTTAATGATCACAAATCCTAATACTGTTAATGCGCTCTAATCTCAATAATAACTACACATCATGTTTTAATGATAGAAAATATTATTGATGTTAAATACCCTCTTTATTATTTACAAGTTTTATGCATGATCACAAACCTCCCTTATATTATCAAGCCTTTATATTTATGTTTTAACTTCTCTTAATCTCTAATAATTAAGCATAATCTATATTCTGCATATTATTGTTTAAGTCTAAATATATATATTTGTCTAAGTATAAAGACACCGTGAAGGACACACCAGGACCCAGACACCTTGAATGAAACACCGTGACCCAGACACCGTGAAGGACACATCGTGACCCAGACACCGTGAAGGAAACACCCTGACATGGAGACACCGTGAAGCACATACTGTGAAGCACACACCATGAACCACATACCATGAAGAAGACACAGTTTACATAAACACTGTGACACTGTTTCTTAACATTTTGTCAATATTAATTAAATAATGCTAACATTCATATTTGATGTATTTAATGCAATTAATGTTATTTAATGAGAGTTTATGGAATGTCAAAAAATTGTACCTCATACTTATGGAAAGGGATTCATTCCTAATACCAGTTCTCATGGAATAAAATAAGTATCAACTGTAGTAAAAAAGGAGAATTCACCTCGACATACATTCTACAACATAGGTGAAGTGCTATGTACCGAACCGAAGAACAATCCTGAGCACAACTGTGAAGAAGACATTGAATGATCCTCAAAGAAGTTCTAAAACATGCAATCATACACTACTGGAGGAACTGATGTCAAGAGAACATCTTCACTCTGTAGAACACAAGCTTGACTACGACACTCTTCTTTTCAACAGAAAAACCAGAGAAGGACTCAGAAGCATTTCTGTTGAATCTAATGAGTCTAGAGCTACATTTCTAATCAGTTGATATTTATAAACTCTTATCTGTTCTCCCTAAGTGATTTGTTTATTTATTTTCAAGGAGTGTGGTGTACTCTGTATATCTTATAATCACTGTCTCTTGTGCTGAACTAGAGGTTATCAAAATCCTCAAACCAAATTTGCTTACACTTGATTACCCATGACAAATGTGGAAGAGGTCCTTTTGCGGCCTTGTCTTTGTGTTATTTCCCACAAAGAACTGTGGTAGAGGTCCCTGTGTTGCTTGGACAGTTTTGTAAACTGTTGTCAACCCCGAACCAGGGTGTGGATCAATTTTATATAAATTTGAGAGGACTAAGTCTCGTCTTGAGACTGAACCTCTTGTTATATCAGCTGTGCATATTTAGTTTATGTTTAAATTATACTACATATATAGTTTATATTCCGTTACTGTTACTTTGAAATATAAAACCATTTTAAAGTTACTTTGATAGTTAAATTAGCAAGTGTTTACACTTATTCTAATTCAGTAGGTTGGTTTCAATAGTTAGTTTAATCTTGTGGTTAAATTCACTAAGACCTAATCAATCTTTGAGAAGCTAAGTGAACATTTACAACCTGTATAAATTCACTACAGTTCAACTTGTTTTATAAATTGGGGGATTTCAATAGACAATATTTTAATTGAAATTTTAATTGGAACTCAATCCCCCCCTCTTGAGTATCCACTCTAACCAACATATATGATACCGGATTATGCCTTGAATGGAGGGGAGGGAATAAATTTGACCAACACATTCATGGAAGGTTAAATATTGGGTGATTCTCTTGCTACATATGGGAAATATATTTCTATTTTGAAGATATTTTTTTCACCTATAATTCTTTAATTACAATGATCGGGGTTTGGTTCCATATATTATCTTTTTCTTCATCTTTTCCATCCAAATACATTCTATATTTTGTTCCTTCTATATCTGGTAATGTATCTCCATTTTTTTCTTAATGAAATAATATTTATGTAATAAATATATAATTTTATGATCATATGATACATGGGAAAGTATTATAGTCACTAAAAATAATGTACAAACACATTAAAATTTCAAATGAGAGAAGATGTAGAATTATCTTTATAAATCATATAATAAAACTACAATTTTGAACATTGAATGTCCCCTAAATAACATTTTATTGATATAACATTTCATGGAAAATGCAATATTAATACCATCAATATTTTCAATATACCTTATAAGGAGGGGATTTATGGTAAAGACATTCCAAATTGAGTCTTCAAAAGAATGAAAAATATAAACACTATATTCTTATTTAAATTTTTATTATGATCTATCTGAATGTGTTTTGTTACGATTTTATTATATAATTTATAGATTGTTCCTTCTTATTAATCATTAATTATTAAATACATATAAATTTCTATAATGCTTAATAAATTACTAATTCATATCTAAAAATATTAATTCAATATCATTTTTGATATTGGGGATTTAATGTTATCTATAATATAATATATTTGAAATTGATTATCATGATTTATAATGGTTTAATATTATATTATACTAAATTGTATAATAATAAAATTATTACTAATTTTAGTTATAATATATCGGTAAGGAGGATATGATTTTAGTTGAATTACGTAGTGTAGATCCATTTTAATTTCCCTAAAAAAATTTAAATATAAAATTATTATAATCAAATAATATGTTAATCATCGATTCATTTGTTGAAATATTATAGAATAATACATCCTATTGTTTCTACCAACTCTAATAATCATATAAAATGAAAGTTTATATAACAACCAATTACAATAAATAACCATTAATATAAGTTTGCCATAATAAAGACATAATTTTAAATTCCCATAAACATTTATTATTAGAGATTTATAGATTTTATAAGTATAGTTTAAAAAAATTGAAATCATCAAAAAAGTGTATTTTTTTCAAAATAAAGGTCATTATGTTTACAATAATATTTCATTCAAAATAATTTATCTTCAATTAAAATGATTCCAAATAGGTTGGTTTAATTTTTTACATATATCCTATACATACATATATCCTATGAAAATCACTTCAAAATAAATAATTTTTATATAATGTATAGTATGGGTCCTAAAAATTACACAATAAAGTTCGTCTAGTAAAAAATTAATATTACATTAAAATAATTACCATTTCACGATAAAACATTGATTAATATTTTTTTACAAATATCATAAATTATCATCATCATTTTTTATTGAAAAAATTGCATAATACCATTAAAATGTATACGAAAACAATTATGATGTCTTGAGAAACATTAGAATTACCAAAATAAAATTCCCCTTAATTAAAAACATTCATCATTAAATGTTTATTATATTTTCTTCTATAATGCACTAAATAGAATTATGTACTAACAATTAGATGTCATTAAACATATATCATAGATAATTAAATTTGTATATAATATTCACTGATTTTTAATCATTGGGAGGTTAAATGATTAACAATTAAATACATATGAGTAACCTAACATGTTATATACCACCTTCTCACCATTTAAGATTGAATAATTATCTGAGTAATTGGAGATTTATATAAGGGTCACCTATAATCAAGATATCTAATAAGATAACAAATCATCGTCAATACTTCTAATATAATATATAATTGGTGTATAATTTATAATATTATATTTTTTCATCACAAGACCCTTGAAAACTAATAGAACCCATATTAAAAAGAACATTCCATTTTTTATAAAAAATTCTATGATTATCAATTTTTTTGGAAAAACATTACAATTGAAAAATTAATAAATAATATATGAACCGAGAATTATTTAAATTTTTTTTACCATGAATAGGAATATTATTAATTAAAATGATTCGTCATGATATGTAATTGTTTTAATAGGGTATATGATTAAAAATAACATTCCACTCATAATTTTAAAAAATATCCTATATGGAATACATACGTAAGTAACCATAATAAAAAAAGACAACGAATGTCAAAGATAAATTAAAATTAATATAAATAAAAATATTATTATATTTATACCACTGATAAATCATTTTATGAGTCATATATATGTGTTTAAATATTTCAGAGAGAAAACCTGAATACTTTTTAAAAATGGTTTTAAAGAAAATACCATATGTTATGTCCTATCTATAAAAGTACATTCTTTAACACCATAAAACTAAAAATATATTTTACATTTTCATGATTATGTTACATTTTAATGATCATTACCTTATCAATATTTATTTAATTTTATTTCTTTATTAAATATTTTTATGTATTTCATACATTTTAAATTCATTTTTCCACTAATTCTTAATATATCATTAATATGATGCTTTTGGATCATGGAGTAACGGTTTTGGAGTAATACAATTGTTCTAATAATTTTATTTTCTTTGTAAATGCTCTTTTTTACACTATAATGGTAATTTTTTCCCAAAAAGTGAATCACATAGCTTCATGGAGGTTGTAGACCTCACCTATGCATGAGCAGCGTTATCAACATTCAATGAATTCATGGGTATGAAGTTATATAATATAATATTTTTATAAAACCATAATAATATCCGAAATATATAATATTTTTTTCCATCATAAAAAAATGTAATGTTATATGATGATGAAAATCTAAATAGTTTTCTTTGTAAAGGTGGTACTCGACACATAAACTAAAGTAATTTGTTCATTACATTTAAGAATAATGAAGAGATGAAAATTATTTTAAACAAAATATTAATAACACATAACATTATTTTATATAAATATTATTATATTTTCATCAACATGAAATTTTATAAAGAGTTATGAATAGATAATTTTTTTTTGATATAGTTAAGATACATATATTATATGTGGGAAAAATCATCTTCATATACCCCAATCCTTCTAAATTACTATTTTGGAGATACAAGATCATATATAATGTATAAATAAAAGTAAGAATGATATTTGGTTTTTCATTAATAAGTTATAGTCAATAATATTTGTGAATAACTAGTGAAATGAGGCGTCCTTTAATATGAAATAAGTGTGACATGCTTATCATTATTCATATGATTCTAATATTATAAATTTCATACTCATGTTATAGTGTTAATAAAATAATATAATTATTTTTAATAACTTGATTATTTTTATAATATTTGTGTTTAATAATATTTAAGATGAGATTTTATGATCTTATAATAATTATTAATTCTTATCAGCATGTTTCCACATTTTGTGCAATGATAAAAATTTATTGGGATAAAAAATAATTATAAAAAAATGAATTTGAAATCAATTATTCCTATTGATTAAAAATAAACTTTTAATTTAGGGTAAAATAATTATATTATTTAGAACGAAATTTAAAAAAAACAAAAAAAAATTATCAATAAAATGTTTTTTTCATAAAAAAAATTTAATACCTAAAAAAAATTTATGGTTGACTCATATGAAGTTAATTTTTTATGTTAAATCATTTTTTTTTTCAAAATCTACATATGAAAAATCCATTAAATAATATGGTTTTTAATATATTTTAAATGATAGTAATGTTTTTTAATCAATATTTTCAGATATAATAAAAAATAATTATTTTTAGAAAATATTAAGAAATCCACATACAAAAATTTTATCATTAGATTTAAAAAATTATGTTCCATTTCCAATATTAAATCTATAATATTTAGAAATTTTACAACTATATAATCAATTAAAATACATCCATAACACTTTCGTTCTAATAAATATACAATTTATATTAGAAAATATAATTTTAATTTTTTATAGAACTACCATGAAAAGGTGTCCATATAATGAAAAATTGTAAATAATAGAATTTATTCATTACTATGATTATATTGGATTTTATTTTTTAGTTTTCAGAACATAGTGTATCCCTTACATTTTTAAAATAAAAGTAATTATCTATTAGGGTCTATCCTGACATGTTTTTTCTCAAAAGAAAATCCATGGGTATTATTGTTGTTAAATCCTATATTTTTATATGACAATGATAAAAAATTCATTATATAGGGGATATAACTTGTATTCCTTTAAAGATGAATTTAAATACTATCAAAATGTATAATTTTATTCCATTACTTGTGTATACATAAAATGAATTATTATAATATATTATACATTAATAAAATTAAAGACTATATTTATATATCATGTTATACTATTCGTGATTTCTATTATACCCATAAATATAATATATAATTTTTTAATATACATTTAAATGCATGCCCGACATAGTTTATATGAATACATATCATCTAAAGTCATATAATGATGTTAAATTGAAATCTATATAATAGAATGTTTCGTACAATAAGTATTAATATAACACTTATTAAGCTACTGGGTAAGCCCCAAATATAGAGACCATTCCATCTAAATATCTCACCATACAAGAATCAATACTCAGAAGGAAACAAAATATTTATATAATTGTAATACCAAAAATGAGTATATTATAAAAATTATATACTCACAAGTTTATAGGTAGTTAAATGAACCACAGTAATAGATTTATATAACTCAATCATATATTATTATAAGAATACAACTGATTAAATTCTGGAAAATACAATTATAAAAACCATTTAAATTCAAAAATATATATATACATTCAGAAAATAAAATCTATTATCATAGAAATTAAATATTGTAATTAAATAAATAAATAAATTGTTTAATTATCTATAAATGAGAAAACAATTCAATTATTCATCAATAATAAATAATAAATACATTATAGTTTTGACATGAATTAATGGACATTTTGGTTCAACAATAGACTTATATGTATCAAAGTTAAGGAAAACTAGACTCACTCTTATTTCATACAAAGTTATACTGGACAATATAATATATATATATATATATATATATTATTTTACAAATAATATTCTACGTTTTTTTCATTTTTTACATTGTTTAATATATTGAACAAGTCAACCAATAATTTTTTTGGAGTCCATAAAATGATTTTGAAAAAATTTCCTTTAATTTCAACACAACATATTGTCATTAATGAAATTTAAATTTCCAAATATAATAGCAATTATATTATTCCAAATGATTCTTTGTAGAAGATATTTTAAAACTATTTAATCATGTTAGATCAAATTCTTTAGAGATAAAATCTAATAAATCATTTTTTGTGTGGTTGTCATCTATATCAATTGTGTTATTGTTCCTTAAATCATCAATTATTGAACATTAATGTGAATTTATAAAATTAAAATTTCTCATTATATTTATAAATTGAGGCCCTTTTTTATGACATAAATAGTTTGTTTTATCCCATTATGGAATCTAATTATATGTGATATACTATGTAAAATTTTCACTAAAACTAATTTGTTTTTCCTTTTCAATATAACACTGTTAGGAGAACAAGAACAAGATTGTTTTCTTAATCCAATATAATATTGTAAAGAACATTCATGAGTCAAACATGTAAAGAAAAAAGATTCTTTAACTTAACAATTTAATAATTTCATTATTTAAATATAATTTAATTAAAAATGTGATTTCTTATTGGTAATCCACGTTATATTATTATCTTCAACAGCACTATGGTTTCACTATTATTTTTTCATGGTTAATTCATACATGTAAATCCCATTTCTCACATAAAACACATTTTTTATTATTTATGAATCATTATCATTTTTAACAGAATGAAATGTAATTCAAGAAAAATAAATATATAAAATAACTTCAACTATTTAAAAATTCATCCATTTGATATTAAAGAGTCTATAATAAAATTGATAGATATTTTTAGAGAAAACCGTTCTCCTAAAATGGTTTATAATATTCACCATGAAAATATATTATTACATGCGCATTTATTTAAAGAAAATTAAAATGAATTGAATAGTTCCAAACTATTATAGATTATATAGTCAATAGATAATTATCCACATCATCTTCACAGTGACATATATCAAATATAAAAGTGAATCCTTCCAAATTGATTATCCACATATTGTAAAAATAACATAATTCGAGTGTAGTATCTTATCTATGAGATAGTTCACACAAATATTTCAAAAAAAATATTTAATTAAAAATTAAACGATATTGATTCGGTTAAAAAAATCAAATTATTCAATTACAAATTTTATTTTTAATTCCCATTCATTTAGCCTATATAAATTTAATTTTTAGTACCCTCTCTAGAACATAATTATTCATCAATTTTTTTGTTACATTTTTTAAATTTAAAACACCATCAATCCCATTATTTAATCACAACAATTATTATATAATAATAAAAAATGATTTATATATCTAAAAATTGGAAATAATAGGAAATAAAATTTATAGTCAATATAAATAAAATACATTTTAATATATCAACATGATAAAACTCTATTTTTAAAAGGGATAAATATTGTGAAAATGTTTATTTAATATAAAATGAATAATTATTTTCAAAACAAGATTATTCCATATGTTATGAACTAATTGAACATGATAGATAGAGGTATTATAAAAAATATTTTTCATATGTTATGACATAACATATACACATCCATAGATTACTTTACATTATAAAGGCCCTCTATTTTTTATGGTTAAAAACCCACAACATCACTTAAATCACCTAATAATGGTTTTCCAATAGATCAAAATTCTACAACATTAGATATAAGTTCATTTAAGATATATTTAATGAGTATACATGTAGAATATGGTTATGATAAATTAGTTATAATTTAATGTTTTTATGTTTGTAAGAGTGAAAAATATTACTTAAATATTTGATATCAAATGTAACAAAAATTACTATCCTTCTTAGAATTATCATGAAGTCACATGAAATAATAATTTAACTATTCATTGAAAAAATGTTTTATTTATTCTAAATTTTATACAATATAATATGTATTTAAAAAAAGTTATATTTTTCATTTATAAATTATCATTGTGGAAATGTTTTATTACTGATTTTGTATCATTTCATTAAATTAAAATGGTGTTATATATGGTTTTTTATAAAATATTTAAAAATGTTCATCAATAATGGAAGTAAAACACTGTAAAAAAAATTATTACAATGATATCATATGAAAATTAAATAATTACAATGTTATTTTAATGTTATTGAATTTGTTAATTAAGGTACAGAAACCAATTTTACAATAAGGAAAATTTACCACCTAACTCAAATGAATTACCCAACTACCTATTTATTAAAATGTAATCCTTCACATATCATAATTATGACTAAATGTCAATCATTTTCCTTAATAAAAATTAAAACATTATACCCATTATAAAAAAATAAATTAATTTAAATTAATATGTTCCAAATACATTGAAATCTATCCATTGATATTTTTTAAGATTAACTCAATACCAATTCCAAGGGAAATAAATTAATAGAACGATTCTATTTCAGTAATAAATTTTATCAAAGTTTTCAACACCAATACACTTAATATTATTATTTTCTTCTTTATATAAATTTTTTAGTTCAAAATTTTCATCATAATAAATATTGATTAACATAAATATGTATATATAATATTTTATAATAATAGTTATAGTTTTCTGTTTAAAAAATATTTAATTCATTATAATAAAATTGAATCATATGATTTTTTTGATATTACAAATCCAGTGAATGTAATAATCGTGAGATTATGGGCATATGAACAATGACAAATGACTAATACTGTCACACTAAAATAAGTACATAGTAATTTTAAGAAATAATATAATATGTATAGGTAATTTTTGTCCAAATTATATATATATATATATATATTTTAAATTAATATAAATTGATAATTTAATAATTTATACATTTAAATATATTTCTAAAATAGACCATAATATGCATGTTCTTATTAAATGTGATTTTATATAAATATCATTATTGATAAATGAATACCTTCTATAAAGATTGAATACATTTTTATATTTTATGGTGGGAAAATAAGTTTACTCTTTTGGATCCTATTAAAAACCTATCATTAAAGTATATACAATAAAAACTAAAAACATAAAGAATTAATAAATAAATAAATAAGGACATCACCATGTAACATATGACCTAATCAAAATAATTTTGACACACCCATGATAGAATAAAGATTAATATAAAAATATTAAAATAATGTATGAAGAATACATCTATTACTACTTATGCATAATTTTCTCACTATTTTCCCCAGTGATATATTTAATGGTACTTTATCCCATATATATCAAAATATTTTTATAACCAAAAACCATATAAACCTTATCATTATAATATATTACCAACATATACAATATGTCATAAATAAAAAATATATGTATAAAATATACATATCAGATTCACATTACAAAAGCATAACATGAACATGAATGAAATAAACCCCATGCCTTCATCCTAAAATTGACCCCATTGACCACTTATCATAATATCACCACCACATATTGACATAATTGTAGGTAATCATGAGAATGATATACATTAACCCCATTCCCTCAAATTTTTCAATAAAGTCTTGATTAGGTGAATTATCAATTCTTACAAAATTGATATTCCTTAAAAAATACTAATAATTTTGTATTATATAAAGCATGTACAATATAATAGTGTTCAACATTAAAAAACCAATAAAATGAAAGATTAATGGAGTAAATTTATTAAGTTAATGAAATCTTATCATCCTAAATCTCCACTTAATTTCAATCTAACCTACTAAGTTTAATATCACTCGTTATAAAAATTAATAAATTTTTACAGGAGTGAGAACCTTTTACAATTCCTGTATATATCTCAGATAGAGGAATAACCAAAATACACACACCTTCCTATCCACTGTTGAAGAAAAAATATCCTACCATTTAAAGAGATTCTAAATAAGTAAATTTTTTTATGGAGGTATAACAAAAAAATTATTTTGGAAATCATAAAATGATTTTTATAATAATCTAAAATATAATAATAAAACATAGAAGTAATGGATGAAAAATATGAAATAATAAATAAAATATGGAATAATAAATAATTTTATTTATATTCAATTACATTATTTTTAATTTGTAGAAAATGGAAGTTTATACATGATTATTGTTTGATTGGAAAGAATAATATTCTATTTTTAGTGAAATAAACTCTCCTATATGAATTTCATATAAAAATTAATGATTATATTTATGATTCTTATCAAGATATATGATTATATTCTACCATCTAATACATTCTCAGTAACTCCATTATCTTTTGATCATGTTGTTATTCCATGATAGATAATCAAAGGCTTCTAATGTTAGAAAATAAAATGATCTAAAATATATCTCTTTCCTATATATGAAAATATCCCATACATAATAGGTCACCAAAAAATTTAAAATAACATTTATTATCATAAATGTATATTATATTTATAATAAAAATTATTAAAAAAATAAAGGAAATCATATATACCTGGAGTCGAATGAAATTTAAAATATAAAAATATTGTATTGATAAGATTTTGAAATGAAAAAAAACATTTTCCACAATTATCACATGAATTTTGAGTAAGAATAATTTTTCATTATGTATAATCATCATTTTAAATTCTATGTGACTATAATTTTCAATTATATGTATTCATCATATCATGTTCTCCTTGAAAAATAATTTTCAGTTCTATATAAACATGATATATACCCATGAATGATTAATTCTATTACACTGGGGGAATAATAATATTCTTATAGACCTGATATTTTTTGTTAGAAGGAAACATGTTTTTAGAAACAGAATTTTTAAATATATCAATGTATATATAAAATTGTTATATATTTCGAAATAATTTAAAATAATAATAAAAAGTTTTGAAACTTTTGAGATCATTATGAAAATTTATATACCATTAAAGTAAAATAATAAATATAATCGGATTTATTGATTCGTTATGAAATTATCAATATCCTATGTAAAAAATTTAGGCATTTTTAGGAAATTTGATTAAATTTTAATATTCGTAGTTTGTAACATTCTAATCTAACAAAAATATACTCTATCAAGATCCCCATAAATAAAAAATGAAATAAAAATTACCCCCATATTATAAATTATAAAAACATAAAAAACATAATATAATTTTATAGAATTTACAAAAAAAATCAACCTTTTTTAAATTTATCCATAATATATCATGGCTAAAAAATTATCGTCAATTTTGAGAAAACAATTTTTCATTTTGGAATAATTACTAATTTAAACACCACAATAATAAATTTTTAAGTAACATTAAAATATAGGAAAGAAAATTCATAATATATATTAATAAATATATAATGTTTTAATAGAAATATTTAACAATAATATACAACACATAGATATAAAATAATGAAATTAAATTATAAAATATAATAATGGACACAATTATATGTACAAACACTATTCCATCATTAAATTTCAACATCAAAAAATAGTAATTTACAATGAATGAAATATGCTAAAAAAATATAGGTTCCCATTTAATCTTAAATAGATCTATTACCAGTTCTAAATTTTTAACATACAAATAAATGACTAACAAATAAATCCAAACCATGATAATAAATTAGAAATTATTTTTCACACATAATAAATTCGTTTGTTTAAATAAAATATCTAAAAATTGATATTAAATTAATATAATTTCCCAAAAAATATATCATTTATTGAAATGGACTCTTAGAAATTGAAATAAAAAAACTATATTTTTTTCACTTAATGTTTACTTATATTTCTATATACTAAACTAATAGATCACTTGTATAAAATATATTCATCATGTCATATTTTTCAAGTCGGTTATTCATAATCAATATGATATAGTCATGTATATTTTTTTCTCTTTTCAGAAATCATATAAACGACGTCAAAAAATAGTTATCCAACTTTATTACATTAATTATATTGAAACTGATTTAATAAATTAGTTTTTCCACATCCGTTATATTTTAACTGACAAGATAATGAAATTTTTGTTTCTTTATCACATAAGTTATAAGATAATTGACCTGATAAAATGGATTTTTCATGTAAGTTACTATATAATTAATTTGATAAAACTAAATAAAATAGTTATCACCTTGGTTATAACATAACCTATGAGATATACAATTTTAAATTTTATAAATTGACATATGGAATCATTTTGATGTTATTATATATAAAATAACATGTTTCTTTTATGTGGAAGTCCTAACATTATTTCTGTTATCCAATGGTCGTTATTATAGGTTTTCCATCTTCATAAATTGTCATATTTTTCATTATAATTGTTTCTAATTCGATCATCTCATCTCTCATCTATCATGTAATCCTCACACATCGATCCTCACTCAAAAATTCTTAAACTCATGTTATTTATTATCCTATTTATTAAAATATCACATTACAATTGTTTTAATGTGAAGTGACTATGATATGATTGAAATATATGATTCTAAATTATATTATGGAATTTAAATGATACCTAGTAGATTAAACTAGTACATTTATTTTAATGGTGTAAGAATCATTTATTAGTTATCCACACAAGATTTATTATGTTTTATTAATATTTTCCTATAATAAATTGTTTATTTTGTAATTTTTTAATTAAATTATTTATAGATTTTATGGGCTCATTAATTTTAATTAATATTTTCATGGATATCCCTTGTTAATAGTAGGTGGTATTAACCCCTATGGTGATGTTTTCAGTTATTCGTATGACATGTGTAATTTATTTTTAAAGAGTAATAATGATATTTTTTCTTTCAAAATGTAATATTGCCTGGAATTTTATTAATACATCAATTTAAATAGTATGATCATTCTAAGTAATTTTTTTGAACTATGATGTAACATTAAATAAAAAATGATGATATAATACCTTGTTTCTGGTTTAGTATAATGTAAAATTTATTAAAAAATTATATAAATTTACACATTGAATGATTATTATTAAAAATTTTAGGGACATTTCTTACTAGATGACTCATATATCCATGCCTAACAAGGTTTCTGATGTACTCTTGTATTTATTTTCATTAATATGTTACATATAAATAGATTGAGATTCCAAAACATTGTAATATAGAAATGTAAGGATTGATGATGTATTATATAATGATATATGTGTCCCATTAATCATCTTTCTTGTGGAATAATAGACAACATTTAACAACATTATTGAACATTAAAATTATTAGGATATTATAGCATTGGGAAAATAAATTTCTAATTTTAAAATCATTTAAAAGGTATTATTAATAATTCTCACCAAACCCTAATTGAATTATAAGTCATGACCGTTTCTAAAAATACATTTATGTTATTAAATGGATGGTTAGTTAATGGATGACATATATAAGTGTGGGGAAATAATTTGATCCTAAATCTACAATGATTTTAAAATTTAAAAATATCATATGGTATTATAAATTAATTATATAAATAAAATTTAGAGTAGGATTTGTATTAAATAATGACTTCTACTCTGTAAACTTTCATATTTTTATAACTGTTTATTGAAGAGTAATATTCCCTGTAATAATTTCTTCTCAAAAATAATTTATTAAAATATTTTATACTTTTTAATTTTTGATAATGGAAAAGATATATTTCTCTAATTTATTATTGTATTATAAATATGATGAATAGTTTTATGAAATTATATATTAACTAAATAGTTAGATTTTAAAAAATATTATCTTTTAATGAAGGTAACGAAACTATGTAAACGATTATAGTTTTGAATTTTTATATAAAAATCAATGATTACCACTATTTAAAACAATGTTTATATTTTCTTATATTGGATAAGATTAAATAAAAAGATACATGGGATATATAGGGGTTAAATATTGGAAATATTGGAATGTTGATTTAGATATTTAGGATTCCTGAGATGGAATTTCATAAACAATGGATGCGCAGAAGGTCTAAATTTAGAGAAAATAATATTAAAAATTCCAATATAATATATTCAGTGAAACATTAGATTATCTGCAATACTTTTTTTATAATTACTATTATATGTGAATATACATTATATATTAAGTAACAACTCATAATGGATTCAAAATTCACCAAAAACCATTTTTATATGTTAATTAATTAATTAGAGTCACTCTGATATTTTTCTATGATATTGGAAATGGATTACATGGTATATAATATAATATTATATTATATTTTTATTAAATAATTTTTTGAGCATGATACCCTCCATGAATTATATTTATTATTACATAACATCCATCATATTTTTTTTTCATTATTGTATACTAAATAATATTATCGTTCCTGTAATATCTGTCCTAGATAACTCTCGAACTGGTTTCCAGACCAATCGCCACATGACCTCAAGCATGTATCACTATACACCAAAGGCTGCCGACTACTAGTGAGGGTCTAAGGATAGTCAATGGGGTGACTATACCCTCTTTTCAGAGTAAACAATATCGTATAATATTAGCAACTGGTGAAAAAATGTGAATAACAATAAAGCATAAGAATATAATAATTTTATAAATCTGGTATAAAACAAAATGAGAAAATCTAATGTTATACAATGAAATAAATAAATTATGACTCATGCCCTAACGGAGATCTCCTAGAGCATCTGGATATTCCACTTTTTCATCAGCGTTTATCTCCCATGTATATGCAAACAAAACAATCCTATAACAAAATAGAATCATCTCGGGTACCACAGTGTAATGGTTACCCAAGTCAGGTGTGATGTATAAATCTGAGTAGGTTGGGACCACCAGTGTCTACCCCAAATCCAGACAACCAATAAATAAATTAAATAGTTTCAATGCATGCATAAATAAAGTAAGCAGTACTGTGTTACTATATTCCCAAGTACCTACTTCAGCCCTCAACTGGTGTCTGAACATGCATTATACATTTTTAATTCATACATAAGAGTCATAACACATTCATTTTCAATTATCAATTATCCAAGCCTTATTTAATTATATAAGACTTGATAATTGACATTATTTATTTAACCGCATAAATCCATAGGTTCCCCTAAACACCTGTATCTTAATACCTGCCGTTTTTGTTCCAGGGTGTGAACCATTTTCCATATTCAATCACAAATCATTACACCACACCTAATTTTATTAAATATTTATTTCATTTCATGTATGACCAATATGACCCACATTCCAATTTCTATTAATGGGTCTAGAACATTAGGTCTAGCATCCTCATGAGTATTTGGAGCATCGGTCCTTGTCTGAAAACCCATGGGTATTTAGAGCATCAATACTTGTCCCATAAAAAAAATACTTGCATGCAAGATGGGTGTATAACGCCATGTCTAACAACACGTGATTAATTGGAGCATCAGTCCCTATCTTACAACTCATTTTTGAATCATACATATATATATTTATCATTGTTGTAAAACACCACATCTATCACCCCAATACCATCCATTTATTAACTCATAAATTAATTAATCATATCTGTCAATTAATTCAACTACTGATTAACATTATAAATCTTCAGTCAATGAATTCTACAATTAATGAACCATTCAACATATTAATATTCACATATTATTTAACAATTAATTATTCTTAACCAGCACCCTGTGAGTATTTGGAGCATCATTCCCTAACTCACAATCCATATATTCATCATACATATATATTTATCATTGGTGTAGAACTCCATGTCTAACACCCAAAAACCATCCATTAATTAACTCATAAATTAATTAATAAAATCAGTTAATTATTTCAACAACTAATTAAGAATATAAATCTTTTATAAAATAAATCTATAATTAATAAACCATTAAAAATCTCAAATGTTAATAATTAATTTAAAATTAATTATTCTTAACCATATGAAATTAAACTAGACAACTAACTCATTATTTATTTATCCAAATTTCTTAACAAAAAACATGATAATTAATTCACCAATCAATTATCCTTATTCCATTAATAATATCATATATTAAATATATATACCAAATATATTAGTTAATGAAATAATTAACAAGGTACACACAACCATTAATTAATCCATAAATTAATTAATACACCAAAAAATAACTTCCCATTCTTAATTTTCCAGAATTAATTATCTCATTCTAAATTTCAACTCTCCTTGATTAATTTATCACATCATTTCCATTATAATTATATCAAAATTAGTTAAATTGGTTCAACATGGTCAACATCCCTTAATTAATTAAATAATTAATTAACACTATTCATGAACCTCATCATCGCATGATTAATTCAATAATAAAATATTATTTATGTGGCATCGACCTATCTCATATATGTACTAGAATAAAGAAATATAGAAAACTAAGACCACAAGCATACATGTGATAATAATAAAAATTATTTTTGGATAGGAGGAATCACACCTCGATTGAAAGGTTTAATTACAAAAACACGACATTACTTATCACACAAATTACATAGGAAATTTTACATTTAAAATCATTAAAAATGATAAAATAACATTAAGAGGAATTCATTATTAATACATTACTGTATGGATTTAATTTATATTAAAAGTCCAGTAAGAAATTTTTTAATGTATTTATAAAATTTATTATTCAGAAAGAGACCCTACCTTAGGGTGGAACTAGATTTAAAAAACACCCCATTGATTTACTAGGAGGTAACTAGTTTCAATTGGCATGCAGTCACACTTATACACCATTAACTAGTACCCATAAATAGTGCAGTGGAGACCAAGGTGCACCAAAAATATTAACGGCAACAAAAAGACACCATAATATTTCAAATCATGGGGTGTGAAAAAAAACAAAAAGTATAAACCCTTACCAAAAATGGCGAGGATGAACAAAAAATGAGCATAAATGCTTCTCCCCTGGCAGAAATTGACATAAAATGGACCAACGGGTCTAGAGGAGACCATTGCATAACCCTAGAATTGAAGAAACCTTGAAAACCAATTAAACTCGATCCTAAGGAGTTTTTCCAAGTTAATAGGGAAAGAGAGAATTCAAATGTCCATTGCGAATCAAAAAACATATATAGAAAAACTCACTTTGATGAGGTAGACAGTATTCATGAAGACACTGAGAGGATTTGAGCATGCGAAGAGGATCTGATAAGGGGGTGTACCGCACCTCATTGGGGGGGGGGGGGGTCCGGTGCATGTCATTGCTCCTACAGTGTTACTCCTCCTTCATTCTCTCTAAATCAACTAGTTAACTCCCTATTAATATAATAGATATATTATAATAATAATAAAATTTAATATTCTTATTTAATATAACGTTTATTCACTAGTTAACCTTCTATTGAGTTTTTAATAATTAATTATAAAATCCCCCATTAATTATCCAATTAAATTCTTGAAACATATATTAAATTAAATAAATAAAATAATAATAATAAAATTATTTTTATTACTATTAAAACATTATTTGATTTAAATTAAATAAAAAAACATTTTAAAAAATGGGTAACCGTGCAACTGACCTGCCCGATTTGACTAACACAGTTCTACCTGTTATCAACATTTAAAACGATCCTAATGCGATATCAAATTCAATGAAACCATGAATTTAATTAAATAAAACCACTATTCCAAATCAATTTAATAAATTTCTCATTAACATGAATTTAATTAAATTAAACACAACTCCACATTTGTTACACATTTTATATTTCCATTTAATATTACACTTCATTGATAACACCCAACTCCTCAATTTTAATGTATTTTAATATTACCCTTCATTGATAACCAACAAATTATCATTTTCAAATTATTTAATTAATTTCATTAAAAACATTTAATTAAATAAATTCCCCACTTTGTGTTATTTAAACAAATTCTCTAAACACAATTTAATTAAATTAAAAACACCAACTCATTGTTATTTAATTAATTCTCTCAACATGAATTAATTAAATAAAACCTCTACTTCATAGGGATTAATTAACTTTTTATTGATCATGAATTAAATTAAATGAAACCCCAAAAAAATCATTTAATTAAATTTATTTCATTCTCTAATTAAATAGATGAAAGTACGATAATAATAACCATCATTGCTATTCTCATAAAATAAAATGCTTCTTTGATAAAAACCTAAAATCCCCTCTACACATCATATAATTAAATACCTTTTAACACAATTTAAATAAATGAAACAACTATTTAAAAACAATTAATTAAATCCCTTTTTTCCTTGGATTTAATTAAAAAACCCCAAAATCCATTATTATTATTCTTTATAATAATAATAACAACCATACATTATAATTAATATTATAATAATAATACTATAATAATAATAATCTCATTATTATTATTATTCAACCATTGATAAAACAAAAACCATTATTAAATAAAAATTATTCTTTATTAATTCTGAAACTCCATATTTAATTAAACACATCTTAATTAAATCATTAACTCTTCCTCTCTTTCCACATAACTTTTACTCTTTATTAATTATTCAATTAAAACTCTTTTAAAATAAATATAATTTATTGAATCCCGTAATAATAAGAAATACATTATGAAGATTATTATTATTATTAACACTATATTTTATTTAAACAGAAAACTTTTATTTAACAATATTTAATTAAAATTATTAAATTATTATAGTGGGTAAACTAAATGGGTTGGAATACAACAACACGTAGCCTATGAAGATCCTTTAAAGTGGAATTCTTCAGATCTGTTGATCCTAAGATTCATTGGGACCCTGGAAAATATTATCTATTATTTACTAAAGACCAAAAATAAAACCTTTATGTGTTCCAACACTCAGAATTTTGATTCGGAGCTCAATTTAAATAAAACAACCCATCTATAAACCAAAAAAAATCAGAAACCTGCTTATTTTAACCCGATTAGAAAACATGGTACAATACATTCTACCCACCTTAAGATCTTCTCATCCTTGAGAAGCCATCAGTATCTAGTACAATGCCCTACCAAGGTCAAAAGAAATTATTTATGAACCATGATACGTTTTCCAAATGTGGAACATATATTTAACCAAAAAATAATTCCAAATGCTTAATTATTTAAAACATGATCCGCAACTCACTAAAACAAAGCTTACATCAGAGGCCATTTTAGGGAGATTATCTACAAAAATGATCAAAACTTGACTAACCATCAGAAACATATCACACCATCATTCCTTGAAGGACACCACAGAATCAAAACACACACATTCCCTTAAACTAGCGACGTGCCATTAAAAATATTTCTTTATCAACTGCATATACACCAAAGACATTACTTGACCTTTTTTGACATTCCCAAGCCAAGAATTCAAAAGCCAATTAAAAAACAAACATGCCCCAACATGAGAGAAATTATAGCCCATAGAAACCACACATCATGCGTAAAAACCATATAACAACCACTCATCATGCCCAAAAACATTTAAAACATTAACATGATGTATGACTGAAGATATCTTAGTGTCTCCATCACAAGGTCATGATAGGGGACATGCTTTTCTTAATCAAAATAGAACACATAGAGAAAACCCAGGTCTCCAAAAGATTAGTCGTACTATCACTGGACGACTCTTTACAAAAAAATCTATGCTTCTCCTACAGACGAATCATTATCCAAACCCAGATTCCTATATTATAAATGGTATTGGTGTTCTTTCAATGTTTACCAGTGTTTCATTACCCACCTTAGTATTTTACATCACTCCGAAAGAAATGATTATCCACTCACGAGCGTGATATTTTAGAAAAACTTAACGCATGTGTGTGACATTCCTCGAACCACGATCACCACATCAAACATTGATCATAAAAGTTATAGCTTAAACCTATCATCATGTCAAAACACTCAAGTCCCTAAATGTCATCTGGGGTTGTGGGATGAACTTACCTTAATTCCAAAAAAAATATAAGCATAAACCTACAATGGGTTAGCCACTTATGAAACAAAATTTTCTACCCTCTCTCTTGTTTAAGAAAAACCAATATCAGAAGGTTCAAAATCCCCTTTTTTATTTTATCCATTTTAATAAATTCATTTCACCCTTTTAACATCTGAATGTATTTCCACAAACACACATGTACATTTTCACAACAAGTAACTTTGTTTTCGATCAAATCCCCATATGAAAAATAGAGATGATATATAACAAACATCACCTATAAACATTTCACATATGGTGTTAAAAAATATAAACAACTAATTGAGAATCAAAATTACTTTTACTAAAAATTCATCCTCCGAGGGTTCCATTTATTCAATTCAGGTTCTTCTAAAAGCAACCCAACAATTGTTTATTTCAATAAAAACACACTAGTTTTACATTTATGCCTAGTTTCAAACATACTATGGGTATATGAGGTTCACACACATGGGTGGACCTCTACCAATAAAAAAGGTTCCCATAAACCTTATTGATTGAATTTGGATCCCTTTTATCACAATCATCATTAATTTAACATTTTTTAGCATCCCTTTCACACATCAAAACATCCTTAGCATGTAATCATAAGAAGTAACACAACATCATGCGATAAAAATGAATCATAGAACAACAAAAAAACATGAAAATAACTGAGGTATTCTGGAATATTATCATATAATTGTGATAAATATATCACCGAAATATGATATCTATAGATTCATGAAAAATAAAATCAAAACATAGAACATCACCCAAGGCGCACAATATAAATTAGCAGGAATCCTATTAATACAACTACATGGAATATTATATTCATGGTATGTGAATCTCTAAGTGCCTAAAATGATTCATCTATGCAACTTCCTTTCTATATCATTCCAAGGTATTTTTTTTCAAAATTTTCATAATCAATTTGTAGTAGAAAATATTCTAGTCACTCAAGGGGAAATCATATCAACTCTATTAGTGAACAACATGAACAAAAATCCAAACCCTGGCCACCTAGTCATTTCCCTTACGTTGGTTGATCAGTACCAAGTATAAATATTAAACCAAGCACTGAAGAATTCTTATTCTCCTATCTACCAACCCCAAAACTGCAGCAAAACCGAAAAGATACCTCTGATGCCTCTTTGTAACATCCGAATGGGCTAACCCTCAAACTAGTCGCTTGACCAGTCACCACATGAGCTCAAGCGAATCTGCATATATTCCGGAGGCTACCGACCAATATCGAGGGTCTGTGGATAGTCATAGGGGAGACTATACCCTATTATTAGAGTAAAAACTATGGACAATATCATCATATAGTGGAAACAGTGTGAGTAATGATAAAGTAGTGGAAGTCATAATTTTATAAATCTTGAATAAAATAAAATGGATCAAGATAATATTATACAATTCATGAATGTTATGATGGTACATATATGAAATAGATAAACAATAGACCATGATGTACATATCAATAATGAAATAAATAAATTATGACTCAAGCCCCAATGGGGATATCCTCATGTATCCTGAATTTTTGCTCATTCCTTTTCTCCTATCTCCAATGTATATGCAAACATCACAATCCAACAACCAAATAGAATCTAATCAGGTACCCTAGTGCCATGGATTCTCAAGAATGGTGTGAGATATAAATCTAATAAGGTTGAGACCACCAGCGTCTACCCCAAATCCATACAATCAATAAATAAATAAAATAGTGTGATGACATGCATAAATTAAGTAAGCTTTACAATGTATCTATATACCCAAGAACCTACTTCAGCCCTCCACTGGTGTCTGAACCTGCATTATACACTAGTCATGCGTAAACAATAGTCATCACACATTGATTTCCAATTATATATTATTAAAGCCTCTATAAATTATACAATCTTCATTAATTTACATTCTTTATTTATCTGTATAAATCCATGGTTTCCCCTGGACACCTATATCTCAATACTTGGCTCAGTTGTGTTGGGGTATGAATCACTTTCCATGTTCAATCACAAATCCTTACATCACATTGGCTTTCATCGACCATTTAATTTAGTTTAGGTATGAAAAATTATACCCACGATCCATTGTCAATTAATGGGTGTAGACCATCATGTCAAGCACCCCCATGAGTATTTGGAGCATCATTCATTGTCTCATCAACCAAATGGTATTTATATCATCAGTCCCTATTCCATAAAAAAATCGTTCATGCAAGCTAGGTGTAGAACACCATGCCTATCACCCCATTAGTATTCGAGAACATCAGTCTGTGCTTCACAACCCGTTTATCAATTATACATATATATTTATCATTAGTGTAGATTTCGATCTATAACACCCCTAAACCATCTATTAATTAACTAATAAATTATTTAGTCAAATCCATTATTTAATTGAATAACTAATTTAAAACATAAATCTCCCATCAAATAATTCAACAATTAATTAAGCAATCAACAACTCAATAGTCAATAATTAATTAACAATTAAGTATTTTTATCTAGAACTTCAAGAGTATTTAGAGCATCATCCCCTGTCTCATAATCAGTTTATCAATAATACATATATATCTATCAATGGTGTAGAACTCCATGTATAACAACATAAACCCATATATTAATTAACTCGTAAATTAATTAATCAAATATTTTAATTATTTCAAAATCTAATTAACAACATAAATCTCCCATAAAATAATTCTACAATTAATAAACGATTCAGCATATCAAATTTTAATAACTAATTAACAATTAATATTTCTAACCCCCAGACAAGTCAACTAGATAATTCACTTATCATTTAATTATCCTAATTTCATAACTGAAAAAATGATAATTAATTCACCAATCAATTATCTTTATTACCTTACTAATACAATAGATTAGTTAAATATTCCAAATATATTATTTAACACAATAATTATATATAAACACGTAACTATTAATTATTAAATTAATTAATTAATCTGCAAAACATATCACATCCCATTTTTAATTTTCTAGAATTATTTATCTAAATATAAATCTAAAATATCCATAATTAATTTTGTAACGCCCAACCCCAGTTACCCAGAGTCGGTGCATTATTTTAATACATTGGATTGATTACAAGGAATCTTGTCCTAAAGGACCAATCAGTTTAGCAGCCTTGGAAATTAGATTACGTACATGAATGTTACATTACACTTTATAACATACAAAACTACATAAATAATCTGTTATGAATGCCATTATTCCCTTAGTTTTAACCCTTCATATCAATCAAAATACACTTCTTGGAATCCTGAGAAAAATATAACATATAAAGGGGTGAGCTCAGATGCTCAGTAAGGATAAAAACGTAGCAGAATCATTCCTAAATAATCATAAACACTTAAGGAAATGATTAATACTAAAATAAAACCGTTTAAAAATTAAACTTCAGTATAATATGGAAAATATAAAATCCAATAATTCCATTTACTTATTCACATGGATATTCTATTAGTTGAATAATCATATGAAATATCAATAGCCACTTTCAGAATGATGGAATTCATAATGCCAGACTTCTTAACCACGTAGTCAAGGCCTTATCCCAAGACTACAAATAATATTTTGTCAAGGCCTTGTTCCAAGACACTAGCTTGTCTCATGAGACCTACCAATGCATTGAGGAGCTATAGTGGGCTCCACCTATCAATTACTAAGTCCAATTCATTCCTCATATGAAAAGGTTTAAACATAACATAAACATTCATATTAAAACTAGAATACGAAATGTTAATAATTAATCCATAAACCATGAATAGTATAAAAATAACACATCCACAGTCAAACATATCACAAAACCTCCAATACAATATGGAATATTTGTATCATAATAAATCAACTTCAAACAAGTTTAAAATCAATCAAATAATGTTGATATATATGAAAATGATTTTTAAAACACTTTGTGAGAAATGTCCCTTTTTTCCTAAAAACATTAATAAGTATCACAATTTAGAAAGGAAGAAATTTAAAGAAATTTTTTAATCAAAGTGTCCCATACCGCTTTGAAATTTTTTAAAGGAATTAACATTTAGAAAAACATTCATTTCCATATAAATAAATCCGTAAAACCCATTTTGAAAACATGGACATTAATGAGAATGATTTAGAAAATTAAATATTTAAAACATTTGGAATGATTTTTTAGTAAAAAATTCAATTAAAAAGAATACCTTTTAAAATTATTTTATAAAACATGGTCATGGATAATAAATATGTCCCGGTTGATACTTATATAAAAACAAACTCAGATAATAAAGAGATTGTGAAATTAACCCTTAACTTGTACTTTACTTTAGTCGAGGGTACATTTAACCTCATATATAAAGACTGTAGTATGATTTTAAATTATACCAAAACCATATTAACATTTATGTATAGTGACTGGGCACGACAAATCAGTCATTTTTCTAGGCTCCCTTCTAGCGATCAACATGACAATGCTGCGCTCGACAACACTCTTTCCTCTTGGCTCATGGGCTCGAGTGTGCAAGGGTCAGAGAGGCTTGTACATGTTCTGATCATTCTGGCCAGGTGTTGGACAATATGGAAGGCAAGGAATGATTCCCACCACTACAGCTTACTAGGCACGCCCTCCAGCATTGCTTTCAAGATGAGAAACTACCTGCTGGACTTGTTCAGCCTGTGTAAGGGTTGCATGGATTCAACTTCAATCAGGAGGTTTAGGATGGCTTTGATCATTTCCAACTAGGTGAGCACGCAGGGGTAGGGGAAGGGGAATCGGGTGTGCTGGCTTCCTCTAATAGAAGGATTGAATGTCAACACAGATGGTTCTCTTCTTAACGGAACGATGCGTGGTGGAGGGGTTGTTCGGGACCGGAGGGGTTCCATCATTGCTGAATTCTCATCCTGCTTTGGCGAGGATGAAGTTCTTCAGGCGTAAACATTGGCCATGGTCACCGTCCTTGAATTATGGGAAAAAAGGTGCATCGGCCTTGAAGAGGTGGAGACAGACTCCCTTACCCTTTATAATGTTCTTTTGAGGAAGTTCAAGGGCCCATTGATTATCACTTATTGCATCAGGAAATGTAACCTTCTCTTGGGCGAAAGGACCGACATTTCTCACACTTGGCAGGAGGGGAATATGGTGGAAGACTTCTTGGCTTATAAGGCTCCACCGAATCGAGGCACAACCAACTTCTTGAGTCTGGGTTCCTTTCCCTCTGAGGGGGTCCATTTTGTTGTTAATGATGCTCTCAGTCTGCATTACTTTCGTCCTACATGACTCTTCCTTTTTCTGGCTTTTAGGCCTCTTGATAATCAACAAAAAAGCTTATTTTCAGGCCATATTAAGATTTATGATATCATACGTGATTCATTTATGACTTTATACTACCCATTTAATAACAATTTACATGTTAAATAAACATTTTGAGTAATAATCGCTTTCTTTATCGTACGTATTTAAACTTTTTATTCTTGATCGTATCATTTAGATCATAATTTAAATACTTCCACAATATAAATCTTGATTTATATATCATATATAATTAGAATATAATTATTTATAAAAGATAGATATATGAAATGGAAAACACCGTTTATGGAGACGGTAAGCCGTACGTATGCATGAACGTTGTTTCTGTTTTCATATAATATTGAACGGAAGTAAGTAAATCAGATATATGTAAGTACATAAATACATAAATACACACACACACAGATATATATTTATATATCCAGTAGCATTATTATGTCATTTATTACATACTTATTAGTAATAGATATTTTTATAAACGTCGATGAATGGTGAACGTGGAAATGAATCTCCTCACGTCGTGGAGATGGTAGTCCATACGTATGCATGAGCGATAATATTATTTTCTTAAAGGTGTTTAATTGGATGGTATATTTATTTTAAAAGGACATTATAATGTTATTTTCATTATTTATATACATATTACTCATCATTATATACATCCAAATTGTATAGTGTTGAATAACAAATTACACCACTGCGTTGAGACGGTAAGTCGTACGTATGCACGCGTGGTGACATTATCATTCATAGGATGGATAGAATAATGAATAAGGTTGTGAAATATTTATAATAACATCAACGTATATATAATTTACTGGATTTATTATTTTGTTATGGTAATAACAAATAATGTGTAAGTGGAATAAGAAAAGAACTTGAAAGAGGGTGGTCAAATCATTACCTCTTCTTTGCGTTCAACCTTTTTATTTGATAAAACGGGCTCCATAAATTGGATTTCTGATCTAAGAAATGCATTTAGGATGAATGGACGACAGGTGAGAGGATATTTGTGTAGGGGTAGGTTGATCCAAATGGCTTTGGAGGATTGAATTTCAGATAAGGGGAAGTGCCCTTTTAGAAGATGGGTGAGGGGAACCTTAGGAAAAGATTGAATTATTATTTTATTATATAATCATTTTCTATTCATAATGGAACCAAAATGATTTATTTCGATTCTCTGTTGGCGATGGATCAAAAAATACTCAACCAATACGTTTTATAAAGGTTTGTGTTACTATATTAACCTCACATTTTATATTTAACTCTTAGTTAATTAATTTGAAATTTACTATGTGTCTTTGTATTTTTATAATATTGGATTAATTAACATATTATTAACATCCAAGAGAACCTCAAGTGGTTCATTAATGTCCTATATAATATTATTTAACACCTTTGGCCGATCATGAGATTTTTAGGAATAAAATATCAATTAATAATATAATATTTGTTTTAAAAACTCTTTTATGTTAAAATTGACACTATTTGCTATTTTGTTTTTGTTAAATTAATAATAGAATTATTAATATGAAAAAAATCATTTATTCAACCCTAAAATGTCATATTGACATATAAAATTAGTGTAATCCATAAAAAGTCTTAAATTTCATTTATTTAGATATTTATAATATAAATTATTTTATATTAAATTAAATTATCTAATGTCTAAAAAATATAAATAAAATATATTTATGTATGAAATCATTTTATATTTCCAATGATTATTTATGGTCGAAATAATGACTTATATAACCCCATTTAAAAATTCTTTTACTAAAAGCTATTTGTTTCTGTCATTTTTGCATTTACATTAAGTTAATTAAAATTAAGTGTCATTATCATTTATAAGTGGATCCATGGAATCCCAAAATCGACCCAAGGATACCCATGGTCAGACATGACTCATCCAACAAGGTTAGAACAAGTGTTAATGTAATATTTTATTGTTATAATATTTTTTTACCTTGAGTTACCAAATTTACCTTTAACCGTGGTAAATAAAAGTCACAAGTTACTATACACCAAAAATTATTTTCATCTTATTGAACCACTTTTTACATACTAAGGTTAACTATGTCTCTCGAATTTTTGAAATTCAACTCACCGAAATGGTAAAATTATGTTTTATGAAAATTTTCAAATTCTTATAAGAGGTGGGTAAAAGACGGTAAAAAGGTTAATAAATTTTGTATATATCTAAACATATTATTACATGAATCCAATGAATTAAATTGAAATTATATAGGTATTATGTATCTATTTTTACCTAAAGTAAATTTAATTAAAATAAATACATACTTAAATAAAAATTCGGTTATAACCAATAACTTAGTGTTTTTCACTATTCATAAAAAATTGAATGTTTTCAGAAAAATACCAAAATTTCACCCTAAGATAATTTTGATATTCTAAATTATGAAATAATTTCTATTAATAAAAATTCAAAACATAGAATATGCATTTATTAATTTAAAATAAATTCTCGTTGTCCAAACCAAAAAGCGTGTCTGTAAGAAATAATATCTAACAAAATATTGATACTTGATTATGTGCAATTTCTAAGTGAAATTATTTCCAACTAATTAAATAAGATTAAATGGTAAAAATATAATCTATTTATAATTAAAATCCATTAAAATTTATAATTTAACACTTCAAATTATTTTGATAAAATAGTTGTTTTCAGTTAAAATATAGTATTTTTTACAATTCACCCAAATATGAATGTTATTAGAAAAACCCCAAATTTTATTAAAACTAAACTCTTATGTCATGATTATAAAGAATAAGATTATTTTGTCAAATTGAATATTTGAAAGTTTTAAGTATTGGATTTAAAAGAGGTTCTCCATTAAAAGGTGGTAAATTTTCATTTTTTTAAAAAAATAATTCTTTTATCTGAAAAAAATGAATTGGTTTTTTCATTAAATTTAATAAACTCATAATATATATTCTAAAATTATAATGATTACATAAAGTTAAAAATTTTGCTAATAGTAGTCATAAACTCTTTTGAACGGTTATATAGGTAATTCATGGTGCGCTTGAACTCAGTGTTGCATATCGTGAAAGTTATTGAATTACATTGAAAAAATAACGTACTATGAAATCATGGGGGGTTACATTATTCCCTCATTTAATAAAATGCATCATTTAAATTTGAAATTGTTCTTCAAAAAAATGGTTGAAAATAGAAAATAACTTTGTGGGAAAACCCACATCGGAAATTGGGTTAATAAAATTTAGTCTTAATAAGAGGAAAATGGGAATGAAAACGTCACCACCAAATTATGATCTCGATTAGGAGAACAATTGTGGAAATTAAGGACACCTAATTAGAGGGAAAACATAGATATTTATAGATAGTTATTGAGGTCATCATTCACAAACAATTGTAGAATTTATGCATCAAAGCCATCGATCTATGATTATTTAAAATAACATCGGTTCAACAAAACATAAGGTATTGGGATAACACATTTTTAGTTTTAAGATCCCTTACCTAATGTTTAAAATTCAACTTTATCATAGAATAAGAGAATAAAAATATATACTTGACATGTATAGTTCCATCCTATAACTAATTTCTACCACAAACTCATCTTTCACTCTAAAAGATAATAGAACTTAAAAAATATTTTATTAATCCAATTTGTATAGGGTTCCAAAAAATGAATTTATAATTCATATACTAGACCTTTTAAAAAACTACATTATTCAATCTAGGAAATCACGTGGGTTAGTGGTAGGTGATACACTCTTGTCGCCCTTCGGTAGCGGGTTCAAATCTCACGGCCTTGCCGGACGTGATAGGTGGCCACCAGACCTCTAGGTTGTCCTTTTTATGGAAATCCAAAATTAATCTTAAACTAGACTTATCGAAAACATATCTGTTCAAACTCACAATCCAAAATTTTTAAGGAAGGTAAACACAATGGAGATCCTTTTTCCATGAAATAACATGTGAACACCTTCATCATATATTCTTTTAAAACACTGCAACATCCGGAATTACCAAAAAACCTTATTGATTACATTCATGCTCCCTTATTCCTTATAGAATACTGGATATACTCCTTCTATCCAAAAATGATTAAAACTCCAACAATGATGTAATATACAAATCATTAATCAATTTCAATGTATTAAAGTATAACGAATATAATTTATCCAAATGAATCTTGAATTCTTCTAAAATCACTACCTCAGTAACCGAACCATATTATGATTTATCTTTCTCTCAACCATATATTTTCCAAACTTTTAACCTACTATTGAGTCACTTTTCTTGGTTCCACACAATCTCATGTCATTAATGAAAGATTACTACAGTACAATCCTAATATACTCTATAATTCATATAACATTTACATCATTAATACAATACTCAAATGTTAAAATACTTTAATAACTTCTTAAGAAATCTAATCATAACTTTCATCTTCAGTAGTATCATAACTTTATTATTATCTAGTAGCATAATTTGGGGCGTACTCTAATGATTTTGACATTGATTCGCGTAGTGTCCCAACTACATACAGAGGAAGCATTGAACATTTGAAACTTTGTTATTACCCTTGAAATCACGTACATGGTGTCCTTTTTCTTCACACATATAACAAACTCCCATTCCATTCAAGCATTTACCAAGGTGATTCTTTCCACAGTTATCACATATGGAAAAATATTTATTTTCCCTCTTCCCTTTATCCATATTTCTCTCTTCCATACATTTTTTCTCTTGCTTCCCTTAAAAGCGATATGACTCATAGAATTCTTTACTTATCTTATTAACACATCAAACTATTTCTTCATATGATGAGAATACATGGGAGACTATTCCCCTTATAAATGATGGCTTAATACCATGAAAGATATGATCCTTCTTACTCATTGGAACATACGTATTGCGGGAGTTTACATTCCTTCTACTGGGCACCATTTCTATATAATGACATACACTAGGTCAGTTTATGAACTACAATGAATACTTCCAAACAGGTAAAATACCTAACGTAAAATGAACAGTTTATGGATATAATCTATAATCATAAATATTTTTTTCTTTGATGAGGTATATTCTCATAAATCATTCATAATGATTTGTAAAGAAAATGAGATTTATCATAATCATATCCCCCGGGAGTGTCGTAACCAATAGTGCAGCAAGGACCGTTGTCATGCACAAGTTCCCATTTGAGTCTAGCTCAAAGAGGGTTTTTCATGTTTCACCCCTAGTTACATCTATTCCAAAGCCACCTCTACCTCCTCATATCCATAAAGGGATGTATTTACTTCAAAAACTCACAAACTCTATACATTTCCAAAATTCTAGGATGTTCTTCTACACTAATCCTCAATGTCTATCATAGGGTAATGTATTGTAATCGGAGTTTATCTAAATCTAGTTTCCAAGGTTATTTCTAAACATTCTCTGATACCAACTGTAATGCCCCAACCCCAGTTGACCAGAGTCAGTGGATTATTTTAATACATTGGCATGATTACAAGGAATCAAGTCCCGAAGAACCAATCAGTTTAGCAGTCTTGGAAAATAGATTATATACATTAATGTTACATTACACTTTATAACATACAAAAAAACATAAATAATCCTTTACGAATTACATTATTCCCTTAGTTTAACCCCACATCTCAATCACAATACACTTCTTCAAATCCTGAGAATAATGAAACATAGAAAGGGGTGAGCTCAGATGCTCTGTAAGGATAACAATATTGCAGAATCTTTTACAAATAAGCATAAATATTTAAGGCAATGTATAATACTAAAATATAAGCCTTTTAAAATTAAACTTCAGCATAATGTCGAAAATATAAAATCAAATAATCCCATTTACTTATTCATTTGGATATTCTACTAGTCAAATAATCACATGAACTATCAATATCCACTTTTATAATGATTGAATGCATTATTCCAGACATCATAACCACATAGTCAAGGCCTTGTGCCAAGACTACAAATAAGATTTTGTCAAAGACTTCTGCCAAGAAACTAGTTGGTATCATGAGACATATCAATGCATCGAGGAGCTATAGTAGTCTCCACCCCTCACTTACTAAGTCAAATGCCTTCTTCATATGAAAAGGTTTAATAATAACATAAAAATTCATATTAAAAATAGAATACAAAATGTCAATACATTATCGATAAAAAATGAATTCTATGAATATTACACATCCATAGTCAAACATATCACAAAACCATCATTATGATATGGATGATTTTTATCGTAATAAATCAACTTAAATCAAGTTTAAAATCCATCAAACAATATTGATATAGATGAAAATGATTTGTAAAACTCTTATTGAGAAATATCTCTTTTTCATAAAAACAATGAAAGTCACATAATTTAGAAAAGAAAATATTTAATGACATTTTTTAATCAATGTTTCAAATACCACTTTTAATCTTTTGAATGGAATTAAAATTTTAAAAAAACATTCTTGTCCATATAAATAAATCCTTAAAAACCATTATGAAAACATAGACATTAATTAGAATGACTTAAAAGAATAAATATTTAAAACATTTAAAATTATGTTTTAGTAAAAAGGTATTTTAAAAATAATCTATTTGAAATATCTTTTATGAAACATGGACAAGGATAATAAATATGTCCGAGTTGATACTTACGTAAAAACAACAACGAATAAAAAAGATATTGTGAAATTAACCCTTACCTTGTACTTTCCTTTAGTCGAGGGTAAGTTTATCATCCTGTATAAAGTTAGTAGTATGATAATAAATTATACGAGAACCATATTAATATTTATGATATCACACATGATTCATTTATGACTTTATACTAACTATTTAAAAATAATTTCCATGTTACATTAACATTTCTAGTAATAATCTCTTTCCCTATCATACGTTTTTAAACTTGTTATTCTTGATCATATTACTTAGATCATTATTTAAATACATCCAGAATATAAACCTTGATTTATATATCATATATAATTAGAATATAATTATTTAAAATGGATAGATATATGAAATGGAAAACACTTTTTATGGAGATGGTGGGCCGTACGTATGCATAAATGTTGTTTCTGTTTTCATATCACATTGAACGAAAGTAAGTGAATAAGATATATGTAAGTAAATAAACAAATACACTCAGACACACACACACACATATATATATATCCAGTATCATTATTATGTCATATATAACATACTTATTAGTAATATATATTTTTATAATCGTCGATGAATGGTGAACGTGGAATTGAATCTCATCATGTCGTGTAGATGGTAATCCGTACATACGCATGAGCGACAATATTATTTACTTAAAGGCATGGAATTGGATGGTATATTTTTTTAAAGGGACATTATTATGTTATTTTCCTTATTTATATACATATTACTCATCATTATATCCATCCAAAAAACATAGTGTCAAATAAAAAATTATAGCACCGCGTGGAGACGGTAAGTCGTACGTACGCATACATGGTGACATTATCATTCATAGGATGGATAAAATAATTAATATCGTTGTGACACATTTATAATAACATCACAGTATATCTAAGGTACTGTAGTTATTATTTTGGTATGGTAATAAAAAATAATGAGTATGTGGAAGAAGAAAAGAACTTGAAAGAGGGTAGTGAAATCATTACCTCTTCTTCGGGTTCTTCCTTTTGATTTGATCAAAATAGATTATTAGGTAATATCCCATAAAAAAGGAATCCCTCTAGGATGAAGGGAGGACAATTGAGAGGATATTTGGGTAGGGTTTGGCTGATCCAAATGGCTTTGTAGGTGTTAATTTTAGAGAAGGGGAAGTGATTCTTTATAAAAGAGGTGAGGGGATCCTTTGGAAAAGACTGAAATATTATTCTATAATAAAATAATTTTCGGTTTTAAGGGTACATAAATTATATATTTAGAGGATAGGGTAGGAATGGGTCTAAAAATACTCTACCAATTGGTTTTATAGAGGTTTGGGACACTATATTAACCTCATCGTTTAGATTTAACTCTTAGTTAATTAGTTTGACATTTACCATGTCTCTTTGTATTTTTGTATTATATGGTTAATAAAAATACTATAAACATACAAGAGAATCTCAAGTGGTTCATTAATGAAATATATAATATTATTTATGTAATTTGGCCCAACATTATATTGTTAGGAATAAAATATCAATTAAAAATATAATATTTGATTTAAAAACACTTTTATGACAATTTTTACACTATTTGCTATTTTTTTTTGTTAAATTGATAAAAGAATTATTAATTCGATAGAAATTCATTTAGTAAACCCTAGAATTTAATATTGACCATTAAAATTATTTTAATTCATAAAAAGTCTAGAATTACATTTTTTGGATATTTATAATATCAATTATTTTAATATTTCATTAATAAAGTAATTATTTGATCATCATTGTATCGTACATAGATTAAATTATATAATGTTTAAAAAATATAAATAAAATATCATTATTTGGAAAATATTATTATCTTTCCAATGAATATTTATAGTCGAAAATATGACTTAGATAACCACATGTAATAATTGATTTAATAAAAGATATTTGTTTGTGTCTTTTTTTCTTTTACTTTATGTTAACTAAAATAAAGTGTCATTAACATTCATAAGTGGCTCTATGGGGTCCCAAAAATATACCCAAGGATTTCCATGGTCGACCATGACATATCCAATAAGGTTAGGACAAGTTTTAATGTAATTTATTATTATTATAATATTCTTCTTACCTTGAATTAACTTATTTACCTTTAATCGCAGTAAATAAAAGTCAAAAGTTACTATTCACAAAAAAAATTATTTTCATCTTATTAAACCACATTTTACATAAAAAGGTTGACTATGACTCTGTTATTTTTTAAATTTAACTCTCAGAAACTGTAAAAATATGTTCTCTTCAAATTTACAAATTCTCTTAAGAGCTGGGTTAAAGAGGGTAAAAAGTTCAATAAATTTTGTATATATATAATGTTATTATAAAATGACCCCAATGAATTATATTTAACTAATATAGGTATTAGGTATCTATTTTTACCTAAAATAAATTTAAATAAAATAAATAATAACT
Organism: Viscum album; assembly: GCA_963277665.1. NCBI lineage: Eukaryota > Viridiplantae > Streptophyta > Magnoliopsida > Santalales > Viscaceae > Viscum > Viscum album. The sequence goes on from OY728132.1 coordinate 1,343,110,423, forward strand.
TAAATAAAAATTCAGTTTTAACCAATAACTTAGTGTTTTTCACTATTCATAAAAAATTGAATGTTTTCAGAAAAATACCAAAACTTCACCCTAAGATAATGTTGATATTATGAATTAAAAAATTATGTCTATTTTGACAGATTAAAAACATGGAAGTTTCATTTATTAATTTAAAATTAATTCCTATTGTCATAACCAAAAAGCGTGTTTTTATGAAATAATAACTAACAAATGATTGATACATGTTTATGTTCAATTTCAAAGTAAAATTATTTCCAATTAATAACATTGGATTAAATGGTAAAAATATAATCTATTTATACATCTAAACCAATAAAATTTATAATTTAACACAACAAATTATTTTGATTAAAAAAGTTGTTCTCACTTAAAATATAGTATTTTCCACTATTCACCCAAATATGAAAGTTATTAGAAAAACACCAAAAATATGTTGAATCTAAATTATTATGTCCTGATTCTTAAGAAGATGTTTATTTTCTCAAATTTAATATATAAATGATTCGAATATTGGATTTAAAAAAGCTTCTCCATTAAAAGGTGGTAAAAATAATTTTTTTTAAAATAGTTCTTTTATCTGAAAAAAATGAACTTGTTTTTTCATTTTGTCTAAGAAACTCAATATATGGATTTTAAAATTATAAGTATTATATAAATCTCAAAATTTAGTTAATACTATTCAAAACCACTTTTGAACAACTAGTTTGGTAAGTCATGGTGTGCTTGAACTTAGTGTTGCATGTAATGAATGTTATAGAATTATTTTGAAGAAATAACGTACTATGAAATCTTGGGGTGTAACAAATTTATCACATAATTTACATTTTAATTAATTCAATATTAATTAACTTGGTATAACAAGGTCAATATACCTTAATTATTTCAATAATTAATTAGCACAATTAAATAACCTAATCATCCAATGATTAATTCATCAATAAAATATCAATTCCATGGAATCAACCCATAATTTATTAGTACTAATAGAAAGATATATAGAAAACTCAAACCACAAGAGAATATGTGATAACACTAACACTACTTTTTGGTTTGAAGGAAGAACACCCCAATTGCGGGGTTTTAATACAATAACTTAATATTTTGTATCACACTAATTACTTATGAAATTTATCATTTTAAATCATTAAACATGAAAAATTATCATTAAGATGCATTAAATGTAAATACTTCATTGAATAGATTTACATTATAATAAAAATTCAGTCATAAATTTATTTATTCATTTCTAAAATTTAGGACTCAGAAAGGGACCCAACCTCTGGGTGGAACCAGATAGAATACATAGTCCTTTTATTTACTAGGCAACCACCAGTTGCAATTGGCACGTAGTCACACATTCACACCATTAACCGGCACCCATAAATAGTGTGGTGCGGACATACCCGTGCCCAAAATATTAACTACAACACAAAAAAACCATAATCATACAAATCATTGGGTGATAAACCAAATAACAAGTTTTAAACCATATATGAAAATGGTGATGATGCACTGAAATTGAGCTTAAATTATTCTCCCTTTTTGGCAGTTGTGAGAAAATGGATCAATGGGTCAAGAGGATTCCATTACACAACCCCAGAACTGAAGAAACAAGTAAAACCAATTATACTCGTGTCTTTGGGTTTTGGGCAAGAAAAAAGTGTGAGAGTAGAGAAAAATTTCTGATGTGAATGAAAAAAATATGTAGAGGGACTAAACTTGACGAGGCTGGCAATATTCTTGAAGACACTGAGTTCATTCGAGCACACGAAGAGGAGCCGACGAGGGGGGTGTAGCATGCCGCATAGGGGGTGGGGGCCTTGTCTATGTTGATACTCCTAATGTGCACCTCCTCCATTATTCTCTCTAAATAAACTAGTTTACACCCTATTAAACTAATAGATATGTATAATGTTAATAACAATTATTATTTTCATTTAATGTAATGTTATTCACTAATTAACTTTTAAATAAACATTTCATAATTAATTATGTAATCCGTCGTTTATTATCAAATTAAATTCTTGTAACATTTATTTCATTAAATAAATAAAATAATTATTACATCCTTATTATTATAATATTAATTATTATTATTATTAAATTTGACTTTTATTTAAATTCAATAAAAACAAAATTTAATAACTGGGTAATCGTGCAGCTGATCTTCACGATTTGATTATCCATGTATAGCTGAATATCAACATTTAAAATCGCCCCAAAGAGATTTCTAAATAAAATTAACCATGAATTTAATTAAAATAAACCTCCACTTCGCATCAAGTAATTTAATTCCACATTACATTGAATTTAAGTAAATTAAACCCAAATCCACATTTATTCCTCATTTAATTTTACAATTTAATATTAGACTTCTTCGATAACACCCATCTCTTAATTTACATGTCTTTTAATATTACCATTTTCTTATAACATCCAACTCCTCATTAATAGATTATTTCAATAAACTCAGTCAAAAAATTAAATTAAATAAATTCCCCACTTCATGTTATTTAATTAAATTTTCTGAACACAATTTAATTAAATAAAAAATTCCAACTCATCATTATTTAATTAATTCTCTCTACATGAATTAATTAAATAAAAACTCCTCTTAAAAGTGTTTAATTAAATTTCTATTTTACTTGAATTTAATTAAATGAAACCCCGAAAAACTCATTTAATTAAATTTAATTCAACCTCAAATAAAATAGATGAAACTGCTATAATAATAACAATCATCATTATTATCATCAAATAAAATGCTTCTATGATAAAACCAAAAATTATCACTACATACCATTTAATTAAATTTCATTTAACTAAATTTAATTAAATGAAACCGATTTTATATAACAACTAATTAAATCCACATTTTCTATTTATTTAATTAAAAACCCCCAAAATCCATTATTATTATTCTTGATAATTTTAATAACACCCATAATTAATATTAATTATTATACTCATAAAACCATATTAATTTTAATCACTTTATCATTATTATTCAACCTTATAAAACAGAACTCCTTTATAAAATAAAAAAGCTGCATTATTTATTCTAATACTCCTTACTTAATTAAACATATCTTCATTAAATCCAGAACTCCTCATTTAATTTCACATAACTCTTACTCCTCATTAATTATTAAATTAAAACTCGTTTAACATCAAAATAAATTAATGAATACCATAATAATAACATTATTATTATTATTAACACTTTATTTTATTTTAACCCAAAACTCACATTTAACAATATTTAACTAAAATAAATAAAGTATTAAACTAGGTAAACTACACAGGTTTGACTACAACAATGTACATCTCATGTTGATCCTTTAATGTCGACTTCTCTGGATCCAATGCTCCCAAGACTCATTGGGACACCTGCAAAAATTATCATGTATTTATCCATGTTCAAAAACAACATATTTAAGTGTTCCAACACTCTGAATTAATGTTCTGGAGCTCTGTTTAAGCAAAATGACATGTCGATAAACAGAAAACGTTTGGAACCCTTCATATTTTAACATAGTTAAAAAATACAAGACTGTACAGTTCATTACATTCAGAAAGCTATGTCTATATTTAAATAAGTATTCCTAATAATTTGTAATCAATAAACCTTTTATTAAAATTTTCCTTTTTATTTTAAATTTGAAATATTTTAAAAAAACATTTTATTTTTATAATGTTTAAAAGTTAGCTTGTTTATAAATAAATTGTAATTATAAATGATTCACCTTTTGTAAAATTAATTATTTTTGAAAAAGTGTTGGGACATGTTGTTTTAAAATTTCTTTGATGTTAATGGCATTTTTTAAAATATAAAATATATGTAGTGGTATTACAGATTTGAAATGTAAAGGGTCTTTAATTATTATTAATCAATTATAATTAAACTTATAATCCATTGCTGTCTAGAATTTATAATTCGAACATTCAAATATGTTTTTCTTAAATTTTAATTTTTTGTTACTTTCAAATTATTACAAATTATATTTGTATATAAACATGGTGGCACATGAATAATTTTTTGTAACATTTATCATCACAATATTTTTTAAAAAATATATTTATTTTTTCTATTTATTTTTGAAATTTTTTATAGATGATAATGAGTCAATGTTGGATTATGTAACATTGAATAATTGATGAATGTGAGGAAGGTGGTTATGATTTTTTTTGGAATTTTATAAACATAATATTCAAAACAATGATATGTTGTTCATATGATTAACTAAATCACTGAACATGAAGAAGATAAAAATAATAGAGTTCAAATATCATTGAATATGTAAGGGTTTTAATCCAAGTTATATCTCATTGATTTTTCTTGTTAAAACTATGTATAATTTTGGATGTCTTTATAATTATGATTTGCATAATGATAATTCTAGTCAAATAGATGAAATGATAATGTATATTTAAAAAGTGTCAATTAAGAAGTAATCGATAAATGAGTGTCTATATGGTGATGCTGAAAATGATTGTATGTGGGTTGTATGAAATTTGTTGCTTTATCTATAGTTGTAATATTGGTTAACTTGAAGGCAAAACATAGATGGATGGAAAAAAAATTATGGAGTTGTTCTAATTTTATAATTATATTGTTCAAAAATAAAATGACAATCTACATTCACATTATAAAGAGAATATAACATTATACACGATGGGATTAGGGTAAAAAAATATACATACATTCACAAATGATTGCATTCTATATAGGAGGAAAATAGATTTATTTCTGGGTTTCCTATATGTGGGATGGTGTTGTATATGTTGAAAAAAATCATAGTAGGATTTAGAAGTTACAAATACCCCTTTTATAGAATTTTGGTATCTTCCAATATTTTTACATTTAAAACATGTATTTTAAAATTCCCTTGATGAAAAAATGTATAATATGGCATGTTATTGAATATATACGTGGTGGAAAATGAAAACATCCATCGTGTTTTCCATACTTGGAGAAAACTGATCACCAGAATCATACAATCAGAAATTATGTTAGAAATCTTAGAGAAAGACTATTATTGTATGTAATGAATTGATATAGAAGACTAAACAATATACTTATTTCATGGACAATTTTATTTGAAAATTTTAACATCTCTCCAGAATTTTGTATGATGTGAAAATATATCATGTTTAGTTTGATGATCTCTGGGAAAAAATATCACAAAAAATATGATGAAATTTAAATTTCACCATTATATATTTATTTTAATGTGTTAAAAGTTGAAGGTATAATGGAGTATTATTCATAAAAAATAGTGTTTTTTAAATTCATTCAATTATTTTTTCAATATAAAAATAAATTCTAGAATATGAAAAAATTTTCTACATACAATGTTAAGGGGAACAAATTTTATCCAATTTGAGTGAAAAAATACATTATATTATCAACTAAATAATTATTGAAAAAATTTACATTTTTCATCAAATGTTTTTGACTATATATCACAGTAATAGAAAATTTAAAAGGCTTTTAATGACTCACAAGAATATGATATTTCTTAAAAATCATTATCAGATGGTTAGTATTTTGAGATAGTGAAAAACATTTATTTGACATTTAGAAGGACACATATATCTGGTAATGATAAAAACTTATGGAAGAAACATTCATATTTTAATTATTCTACCATATTGTAGATATCATGAGAAAAAAATAATATTGTTTTCATTTACATGGAGAATAATATATGTGGCATCACTATGGTATCATTGTTACATATTTAAGAAAATACCAAAGATGGTTTAAATTCAATATTGAATATACTATAAATGGCAATACATTTGGAGTTGTCTCCCACTACAAATAGAATAAGAACATTTCAATCAATATCATGTCATACCATATCCTAGAGGAAGAAAATTATCTTTCCTTAATGCCTTCATGATATCGATGTGCCACATTGTGATTCTTCAAATGTATAAAATTTGGTGACCTTAATGGATTTCATTTTGATAGTTATGAAATATCATAATTTTCACGTCACGATGCAACAACTCCAACCAGGAGCATTTTGTGGAATATTTCGCATCCATGTTAGAATGACTTCATGAAGATGTGTCATTTTTTCAATTAAATTTTTAATAATTTTATTATCCTCAATGCCTTGAACACATTGGGGTGTTAACAAGTTTCTATATTATTTCAATTGGAAGTGTATTTCTATACATCTTTCTTCATTTCTTGTTTCATTTAATGGTCTAATTCGTGCTATAAATAATGCATTGTGTACCTCTATAACCTCGTTGGATGATTATTTTTGAATGTTATATGATGATGTTAATGGGGTATGTTAAGAGTCCACATAAAATTGAAGCATTCAATGTTGATAAGTATATTCCTAACGAGGTTGTATAATTTTGTTCAAGATGATTTTATGCAGTGGAGCATATTTTTTGGCACATCATTTCATGATTGAGTTAATTATGGTAGAAATGTTGTCTGATGATTGAAATTCCAATTATTGATCGGTGAACATATAAATAAGTTACATTTATAGATATTGAATAATTAATTTAATGATTACCCATATATAAAATTGCATATTAATATATTGAATATGTCTTATCCATAGAATAAGGATGTGTGCACTTCTAATGAGTATGATAAAATATTGTTTCCATTGTTTAAAGAGATAGTTCTTGGAAGATTAGATTAATATAAAATATTTATATGGTCAGTAGATGGTCAATTATTGAATTTTATATCATGTCCTGGGAATGAATTTAATTGATATACATTTTATATGAAAGATTAGAAAAATAGAAATGTAGTTTATAATATTTGTGTTTTGGAGTTTGGAAAAGAAATGTTTTTCATGAGTTTAGAAGTCAAAAACACATTCTACATCAACTGAATGTTATAGAGTCATTGAAGAAATATGAGAGGTTGATTACATTAAATTTCATGTTCTAGTTTTTTAAAAAAATGGATTATAAGTAAAAAAAATATGAGGAATGATGAATTTTGAATCAGTCTAGTTAATCTGAATAAATTTGAGTTAATATATAATACTTTTATCATTCATACACATGAAAATGAATTTCAATATTCATAATCAATCATATATGTAGTTGACTTAGTTTTACGAGGGAGAAACAATATTTTGGTTATGATAATCTTGATTAAAATGTTGATTTATGTGTGATCCTTACTTCCAATGAAATATTAACAAATATTATTAATGAGAACATTTTAGGAATATTTTATTCTATACAGAATAATCGTGATGATGGAATTTTAGAAAAAAACCTTTAGTACATTCTTAATATTACATGAAACATCTGAATATTTCTCATTTACTTTTTTAAATTTAAATAGATAATAGATAATTATATTATATTTTTTTATTGAAACATGTATTATAACTCATACGATAAATGTTTTATTTATATTATATTACATTTGTTTTTTTTTCATGTATGTACATACGTAACATATTTGTTAATTGATTTTGTTGAAAACTATTTATTTTAAATTTCATATGTTAATTCAGAATAAAAATATTATATATGAGTATATTAAAATAAAATATTTATTTTTTAAAATGATTTATCCAGTTGAAAAATATTTACAATTAACACAACAATTTTTATGTATTTATATTAGGTCATTTATGTCATTTAATCTCTCAATAATGTTGTTATAATTTTAGAAAAATTATAATATATGATTAAAAATGTGTTATGTTATGTTTATATTACTTTTTGTTTGACACTTGTTAATTTTTAATTTACATTTATTCTTAATATATGGTTTTGTATTATTTTTACTAATTTTTGTTTCTTTGTTTTATCGTATAATAAAAAATAAACCTCTGATCCACCAGATATTTTTGGAGATGATTGTACTCATACCCATGGGGAGGATTATACAAATGCTCCTATTGGTGAGCCTCCTCATTATTCTTTACCTGAGGAATATACTTTCAAGGAAGAAAATGAGTTTGAGGGATGGTAAACATGGGCACCACATGTTAAAAAAAATTCAATTTATCATATCTAGGAATAGCAGATACCGATATAATGTGATGATAAGGATATTCCAAGTGGTCCTAATTAAAAAAAATGAAGAATTGTTTATCAATATAGGCTAAAATAAATGTTGGTATATAGTTTTATTGTGGGAGAAGTGTTAAAAAGTGAAATTTTCAAACTTGTGGGAGACTGTTTTGGTTTTCTAATTTTTTATTATTTTACTTATACCAATTTTTTCTAGTAACATTTGTTTTCCAAATATTATCACATGACATATGATATACATGATTCTGGTGGATTTATAAGGAATTTTTTTATCATTATATGATAATATATTATGGTATTTTAAATCAACACTTACATCATAATACATTTTTTTAGGAAAGATCAAAATCCATATGGTATAAAATTATTTTTAAATGGGGTTACGTTGAAGATATATGTTCAATGTAGATAAAGAAAGAGTTTTTATGTTAAATTTTACCATATTAAATATTTTTCATATTAATGACCACATTAAAGATTTCATTATTCGTAATTATTAAATTATATTAATCGAGGTGATCTGGGGACAAGATTGAATTTGGAAACATATATGCTCATACATTATCTCATGGAGGTTATACATTATTAGAAGAAAATATGCATGTAGAAAAAAAAAATTTATTGATCTAAGCCTAAAAGGTATGTAGGGGTTTCCCCCACTTCCCCCTCTAGACATGAAAAATAGAAGAGGGCTAGGATGAAAAAAAAGGAAAATATTTTATGGATGAGTTAAGGGTTCTAGATGAGAGAATTGTATGATATTTACATTATTTATTTATTTAAGTTATATAATGTATTTATATATTATTATTCACTATATATTTTTCAAATTTTACGTACATGATTCTCTAGAGGAGGAGAGCACATATGGGGTATTTTTTCTGAGGGACAAATGATATTTTTTCTATACAATTTGGAATTCCCAAAGACCATGATTGGGTACGAGGATACACAGTAGGTGTATCAGTATGAAAATAATTTTGATTTTTAGAAGATTCATAAAGGAAAAATTCCAACAAAAGAAATTTATTTTCTTAAATCTAATGCTCTGTTTATTTGTGTGACGATGGAGGACATGATCACATGTTAATTGTTGTTGGTGTGTATAGACATGGAAAAATAGATTCAGACTACCACTATGATTCATCCAAATATATAAGAAGATCCTACTCCACCAACATATATTATACATAATTCACCTCCTCCAAACACCAATCCTTTTTATCCTACCCCAATGCCCCCTCCCCTGCATCTTCTAAGTTACAAAGAGTTATATTCTAACGATCAGTGTCATATTTATTAGTATGTGATTATGTGTTATATTGATTACACCATTAATCATAAATAGAATGATATAAGTCACTACAATGTCACTATACTTTATATTATAGATAGATATTAAAAATACCATGAATAATAGAAGATATGAGTATAGTTGGACAAAGTATCAATCATTTTTTAGATTTTACATCTAGAATAATTTGACATATTACAAAAGCATTTTTAATATATTTTATCCTTTATATTATATTTTAATTGTATTCATTTCCTCATATTATATTATATATTTTTATCAATTTTTTTATAATAAAACATTAAAGGTGATAAAATATTTTTCAGAAAATAAAAAAAACTTTCGTGACATTAGATACATATTTTACTAGTCATAATATACTTTCATTTTAATCAAATTTTTATTCGATGTATATGAGATTCAAATAGATGCTTTTGTTTCTAGGTGTGAAATGACTGTGTGGATTTTGAGAAATTATATCTTGAAGCATATAGCAAGAGATCAGTTGGGCATCAACATGATGACATTTTTTTTCATATTAGTCGATTAACAAAAACTTCCCATTATTTTATTATATGGAAATATTATTATTATGTTTGTTTCTATTTCCTATCTAAAAATATATATATATATAGAATGAGAATATAAAATTATAACTATTTATGGGCCCATAGATTATTTCTCATATAATTTTTACAATGACCGATACAAAATAAAAGATTATATTACTAAAATATTATAGAATTATGTCAGTAATAATAGATTATATTACTGAATGATTATAGAGCAATGTCACTATTCAGTGGTGATATTTTCATATATTCAATAGTACGATACATTTGTTTTCACAATGTTTTATATATCTCTTATAATATTAAAAATCCATCTAAATTTTCTGATATAATAGTGGCCATTTGATATTGTGTCTATTTTTTCCAAGAGAGAGGACAATGTACTAACTGTTTTCTATCAATGGTGATGTGAGAGAGAATTTTATTAATGTATTGATCTTGTAATCTTGATTATTCTAATAATTTTTTATTTTATAATGAAAAAAATTATGTAAATTATGTTATTTTTAAATAGAGGGGTAAAAAGAAAGAATAGTTCAAATATAAAACATTTAAAAGCTATAGTATGTTTTCATTTACAATAACACATTTTGAAATATATTTCATGAAAATTTTATTTTTATTTAAAATATCTTTGAAAAATAATTTTCAAAAAAAAAGATTAAAATAAATTTTTTATTACTATTTAATAAATTTGTATGAAAAAATTTAAATTAAGGGAGATATGGTGTTTCATAAGGATATATTTATTTATAATGCTTTCATGAATATTTCATTTTTTTGCTCAAAATTTAAGTTAAATGATTTAATAATTATTTTTTATATTTTTTATTATCTGTATCCATATAGTGAATAGGATTGGAGAATTTTAGAATTTGAGTGGGTGAATAATTTTCCATGTATGATTGATTTTTTAGTTTATTTGAAATATATATTATAGATTTTAATGATCAGAAGTAATTTTCTTATTGGGTGTTTTCTGGTTTTCTACAACCTTTTTTGATATTATTTTTTTCGACAATATAGGATAAATTAAATATTCATTTAGAAAAATGTTTTTATTCACATTGGTTATAACCCCAAAATATATTAATTTACAATGTCAGTTCTAATTAATTAATGCTAACAATTTATTAACTACCTTTCAACTAATAAAATATCCTAATAATGAACATGAAAAATAAAGAACCCAACATTAAAATCATATATTCGATAGTGTAGTAATTATAACAATATATATATATGTATATGGGTGAATTTTTTTTATTATAATAAAAAACTAATAATTCTTATTTCATATGAAAAATTTGATCACAAAAAATGATGTATTAATATACCCAACTTTAGTTGTGGATAATGAAAACAAAATATCTTTTCACTACCCAGTGAAATTAATATATTCCATGAAAATGACATATATGTGATGCATTTTTTATATGATGTCTACAGTCATAAAAAAATAAATAATATATGATATCAACTGAAAATACTTCTAATAAAATTAGAAATAAATCGTATTGGAACATCATTTATCAAAACTAATTATTCCTTTAACATCCTTTAATTAAACTTCATTAGTATATACATTGAAACATCACCAACATAATAATTAAAAACATTATATTAGTTCTATATGTTTTCCAATAATATCAGTTTCCAATCGCATTTTTTTTTATATTTTTTGTCATTAGGTTTCTTGAATCATCAAAAAAATGTTTTGAAATTATTATCAAGGATGTTAAAATGTTTTTTCAATCACCACATTATAATTATCTCAAATTATAGGTATAGTGATTAAATAATATACCTTGTAGTTTTTTTAATATCTTATGACCGATAAAAAAATAATTTAACTATTAATCACAAATAAAAATATTCAATCATCAATTCATAAAACTATTTACAACATAATTAATTTTTTAACCCAAAATAGTTTCATATACATTTGTTATTAAAATTTAAATATTATTAGAAAAATTATTTATAAATAAATTAAGATCATCCTTATCTTTATTAAAATATGTTTTCAATAAAATAAATTTCCACTAATGCTAAGATAAATGATCAAATATAATACAACATAATTCTATTGATAATTTAAATTCATGATTCGGATATTTTTATTTTTCAAATAAAATTTTTCGAAAAACAGACATATCATTAAATTTTTTTTACAAATGTATATTTACCAACCATTAAAAAAATTAAAGACCTTGAAATATTGACAATGAAAAAAAAAGTTATTCAATAAATTAATTAATATATAATAGATAAAAAAATTATAATAAATAAATGCTTACTTCCTGATAATAGCCTTAAGAAAATATTCTTTAAATATTTCTGAAAATACAAACACTGTAATTATATTTAATCTTTATTCAAAATATAACAACAATATAAAAAAGTAGAAAAAATTTTTACAACTGATTATATGTTTTCAATTCAAAAATTTATATTCCAAATAACATTCTATAGTGGATTATAATTATAATATTTCCAATTTGTAGTATAACATTGAAAATTGATTTTCTCCCCCTAATAAATACATTATGTTTTCTAGATTAAATTTTACAAAAGGTAAACTCTTTAAATTATTCAACAAATATATATATTTTTGAAATAAAATTGTCAATATTTTACTTAAATTTAACTTGAATATATTATTTTGTTTCCATAGATCAATATTAACACTCTAATTTGATATAATTATTTTTTGAAAATATATTTTATGTGTATGATAGTTTTCATGACAGGAATCACTATGTTAAATCAAATTGTAATATAATTTTGAATTATAATTATTTAAATGATACAATTATAAATATAGTATTAAAATGATTGTATGAATAATTCTACCCAATAATGAAAAATATTTATACAGGTTTAATATAATGTAAATTTATTCCGTAAATCAAAATAATTAAGTACTGCATATATGGTGAAGTCATTTTCTTCTTAAAATATATATTTTAATTTAAAATGGTTATTATTAAAAAACTTCAATGAAATTATATATAATTTTTTACATTATTATATATTTTAATGTATTAAATGAATAAGTTTTTAGATCACCATGTCAATATTATCTTTTGGTACAAAGTTTCACTTTTTAAAAAAAAATCAATAGGTGACTAAAATATATATTTTTGAAAAAATACACTCTTTTAAGTAAAAATCACATTATGTTTTCTATATTAAGATAAATTAATATATTTCTCAATAAATTTTTAATAATTCAATTAATTTCATTGTGTTTATTATTATACCATTTTTTACAAATTTTATTTTTATGATTAAAACCTATTTTTCTAAAAACTGTTTTAATATTAATGATGTGTTTTCATATTAATAAATTAAATTAAACACTATTGATGAGTAATATTAATAAAATATTCATAAAATACATTCAATCTAATATTTTAACATTTATATATTAGTTTGTAAGTGAAATGGAATAAAGGATATAAATATTTAGTGATTAAAATATATTTTCATATAAAATGGTTTTATTTTATTTCAAAAATATGATTTAAAATTACCTCCCACCTAATATAAAAAATTGATTTTATAATTATTAATTAAGTATCTAAACTAATAACTATGAATATTATGTAATAATGAAAACTAATTTATTTAGTAATGAGTAGTAAAAAAATGTACTAATTTGTCACATAATAAAAGAAAAAAGAAGATTAACCAAGTCTAAAACTAAGTTGTAAGGACAAAATATTTCATCTTAATTCATAATGGATTATTTTAACTTGATCCATATCACTTACAATCTAGATTTTATAATTTAGGGTATTGTTTTCCATTAAAATAACTGATTGATATTCGAATATTTTATACATACATACATATATATGTTAGCTGTTTGGGGTAAAATTGCATTAAACACACACACAGTACACACATAGGCTGGAAAGGTATAACATAGCCCCCCAAGGGATTTCCCACCCATCAAAGATTATTTATTATTTACAAGACTCGATGGAACAATGGGCATGAATCCCATTACATGGAACAATGGCCCAAAATCTAGATTGAAGGCCCAACGCAACGTCACCATCTACCTACATCAAGCCAGCATCATCGCCTGCCTACCTCAACACCTACCTATGTCATGCCTTTGTCACTGCCTTCCATCATAAATTCAATCCCACCAAGAATTGAAACTGGATTTAATGTAGAATCATGGGGATCCTCTACCACAGATTGACACCCCAACTTCATATTTGAATCCTTTAAAATATGAAACTTTTATCTCTCTCTAAATATTGAAAGGATAACCCTCCTCTCAATTATATAATCCTTCATGAGAAAAACAGATCAAAAAATCATTGTCTAATTAAATTCTAAATAGACACAACATAGATGAGTTAGTCTACTAAAAATATAATTCCAAAGGTCATTAAGAAGGATTTTAAATGAGGTATACCAATAATGGGGAAATCATATTGACTGACCTAATTATATTTATTTCATAAAATATCTCCATAAAATGAATAATATTCTTGATATTAAAACCCTTATTATACTCAATATAACTAATTTTCATTATGATAGCAGAACCCCCATTATCTATACCCTTTTATAAATAAATATTACATAAATGAATTATTCATTTGTATATGGGGAATTCCACCTCCATGGAATGATATGATTAATTTTCATTCACCGTAAATCATGGTTATTTTTAATGATTTAATTTATATTTATATTTATTAAATAATTATGATTTTGTAAAAATATAATATTCTTTACTTAATAATAATTGTATCCATTTGTAAATTACCACACCGCTCTTACATACTTGTGTACTAAAACCTCCATGAAGTGATGTTTTTTTCACTTTCATTTTGAATAAAAAGAATTGAGAATATATTTAGAAAATATATATCATATTAATGAAATGACAGTGATTCATGAAAGGTGAATTACAATATACCTCTATTTTATTCCCACTATAAAAATTTTTATACATTACTTGTACGTACATACAAATTACTATCTCCACAATTTCCAGTAATTAAATTCTCATCACTACTACGTTTGGATAATTTAAAATTTGAATCTGGTAAAAAATATGATACTTATTTCATGAATTTTATCATTTATGTGATGACATGATTACTATTGTGTCTGTACCACGACCAATGGATAAAAACATGAAAGTAGATAAATTAAAATTTTCATTGAAGTATTCAGTTTAATTAGTGAATTGTTAATATATAAATAATATTATATTATAAAATAATGACACATAGTAAATTGTGTAAGGTTTTATAGCGTCTTTATAATAAATCTATATTTATTATATACCATATTTGAAAATATATAATGCATGATGAATCTTAAGATATGGGTTTCCTTTCGCACTTTTATTTATGTGAATCTTAATTGGGTGTAACTTGTACGATGCAAGATGAAACATTTATGATGCATAAATGTGTTTTATAAACAAACTCGGGTAATCTAAACAATACACCAAAGCCAACCATCACCTAGTGATGTCATGAATGAAAAAAAGATATAAAAATTGAATTTAAAAAAATAAAGAAAATATTCATAGTGAAATATAGAATAAAAATGTAAAATAGTATCCATTCAATCCTTTCCAAAATGGTTGTACAACATATATTAAAAAAATCAAGAACAACAATACACCCTGTAACAAATCATCTCCTCTAAAACAACCTGAATCAATGACAGTGGAAATAAACATAATCTGTTATACTACTAGATATCTTGTGTTTATATGAATTCTATAGTCCAATATTTATAACCATATATATGTATAATTAGTTTGTGATCACAAATTCAAGAAGGAAACCACCACAAAGCCTATACAATGTATTACATCAAGAATAAAATTGTTCAATATTTTAAAATAATAAATTTTTACCAAGTATTATTGTAATTCCAAATCCAATTATAAATTATTTACCATTATATTTTCATAAAATAAATTTATATTATCAAAACATATGTAAAATCCCATATTTAAAAAAAACAGACAATATGTTCCAAAGAGTGCACAATTTACCTCATTGATCTTTTTCAAAATTATAAATATTATTATTTAAATATTACCATAGAACATAGCAGTTAAAATGGTGGGAATGAGAAGTGTTAATTAATTTATGAAATTATTGTTTCACATGTATATATTTAATTATTTTATGAAACATTAAAAACAAATAAAAATTAAACCCTTTTTAAACAAAAGAAATTTTTTTTTCTGAAAAATATTCAAATAAAAATAAGTGAGTTTATAAAAATATAAAATAAATATTGATGGATTTTAATAAAGAAATTCAAATTTAATATATTTTATTGGATATTTAAAATCAAAAAAATATTTTTTCTAGAGATGATATCCAAAAATATTAAAATTTTAGGATAAATGAAGTATTTTAAAAAATGCAGATTTCCACCGTTTAATTGAGAAAGAATTTTAAATCTAGTTTTTTTGATGTTATATATGTTTAATTCGATAAAATAACCTTTTTATTTTGAATTGTGACATCAATATTTAGTTTGGATAAAGTTCTAGTATTTTCTTGATAACTTTCATATTTTAATAAATAGTGGAAAATACTAAACATTAATTCCAAAATTATTTTCCATCTAATTTATTTATATTTTTAAATTATAATTATAATTAATTTTAGGGTATAATTAATTCTATTTTTATCATTTAATAAAATTTTGGTTATTAAAATTAATTTCACATTGAAATTAGATATAAACACATGTCAATATTTTTATGGTTTTAACTTTTGAAATACCTTTTAATCATTATGAGAACGTGGATTAATTTTAAATTAATTAATGCAGCTTATGTTATTCAAATTTAATAAAATTGATTCAATATTTGTAATAAGTGTGTCCAAATTATTAATATAAGTTCCCTTTATTGTTTTTGGATTTTATGAAATGTAACATTGTTAGTTTTTATTTACCATGGTTAAAATTATGTTTAGTTAATTTTTTTAATAAATACTATGATAAGGATAATCAAATTACATTAAAACCATCCAAAATAAAATTTTATTAATAAAATTATACCATTAGAACAAAGGATTGGAATTGAATCATGTAATGGTCTTTTGTTCATGGACGTGATATAATTATTTTTAAAACAAATGAAATTCATAATATGTCACCCCAATATTTGTAATATGTATAATAATTTTATTATAGTTATAAACATGATATAACTTCGACAATTAATATTATCAAGAAATATAACTAAATTATCTACATCCTGTGAATTTATTTAGTATTTTTATACATCATGTAATTACCATAAATACTAACACCACAGTGATACGATAATTATTTTATTACGACAAATATACAATAAATGATATGAAAAATCATAAAATAAATATAATGAAATTTAATTAAGATACTAAATCAATTTTTTTGGTGACTATGACATATTATACCCCTATTCAATTGTTTATTTTCTAATTTATCACTATGTTTTTATATTGTATAAATTAAATTAAATGGATAGTTTTTAAATAGACACTATTGATGTTTTAAAAATAATAATATTTTATTAAATTATTGGAAAGAAATATAAAAAATTATATACTTTGAAAAGGTCGATAATTTCAAACTCTGTACATTTCGGGAAAATTAATAGCATAAAAGTAAACTTTATAGGATCTTAATATTGAAAAGGTTGTCACGAGAATTAAAATTTAAATATATTAATTAAGGGATAATAGAAAACATTGTGTTTAATATAAAATCAATAAATATTAAAAAAAATAGAATAGAGGATTTCAAATCATCCTCATTTTTTATTTAACAAAGCACTTTTTGGAGTAATTTTAATTTAAAATTAATTGGGATTAATTTAATATTTTATGAATTTCTAATGTTGCCCCTCACATCTCCTAATAAAATAAACTCACTCTTCTCTTCTAATTACACATTTAAAACCATTTAGTTCAACCACGTTCTAGATAAAAACCTTTCGACAAATTCTCCACACATTATTGAGGCCCTATTTTTGGTAGAACACCCTTTTTATAGGTGTTACGGTGTTCTTCAAAGGTGATAAAATAAATATGATTTATCATTTCATTATGAATTTCTATTTTATTTTTGCCTCCAACTACTTGAAATATCTTCTGACCACGATGAAATAATAATTATACATTCCCTAATATAATGAAATTTTATAAAATTTATATAATCACTTAAATATATCTCCAATTTCATCAACTGAAATATGAGTATTTCATTCATGTGTACGACAAACTACCTCCTCAGAAACTAATACAGTTCATTTCCCATTACCATCTACCAGTACTGGTCATAATTATGGAATTAATTTTATTATATAAATTTCATTACATATTTATCAATATATGATAATAATATATGAATTATTTTCATACTTTCCATGTACATAATGATGATAATAGCATTTCTTAATACGTGTAAACTATCACCTCCACAAAGCGATGTGAATAGTTTTAAGTCACCACATTACTACTATGATATGTATATAAGTTTATTTAAAGGAATGTTTTGATTTTAATAATATTATAATGATTATATAAATTAAAAATAATAATTACCATATTTTGATAATGATCAATTAAAATGGAAACGTTATACATGTGTACATACGACCTAGAATCTCCATTTTTATAACATTGTTCATATTTGAAAAAATAATTATTATTGTTTTTATTTAAAAGTAAAATTAATTTATAAAATTGATAATTATTTAATGAATATTATTCCCCAGATGATGTACTTATGACCACATAGTCTATTGACATCATAGAATATTAATTTTCTACTCAAGTACCAAATATCGATAAGAAATCCGATATGAAATTAAATAAATTTGTAATTTTTATAAAATGATAATAAGTGATGACAAAGGAATAAAAACCATTACAAAGGATCTAAAGAAATTATAAATTACCATATTTTTATTATTCAATAAAATAACAATTTTACGATACAAGTCCAACTCGATGTAAGGGACTGCGTCTTAATCTTCTTTCATTTAGGTATATGTTAATGTTATACACCACCTTCTTTTATAAAGTGTATAATCCACCCATTTGAATTTTAATTTCATTAAAAGGTTTTTAAAAGTATTATTTTTATATTAAGAACATTACTATATAAAAAAATAAATTATGTGAATAAAAAATATTTTCTATAATATATATATATGGTGTATTCATTAAAACTAATATTATTATTTTTGGTAATTTTTTGGGGTTATAAATGGAAAATAATAAGTTTATTTTGACATAAAAAAGTATTAATTAGTGTTAATGGGAAGGAAATGGTTTTTATAGAATGGAAATTTCCATATTCTCCTATATTTTTGTGCATTTTCATAATGGTGAGTTTTCTATTTAAATATTGTTTATTGAGGATCTAGATTTGTTGAGGCTTTGTTGGTAAATATGAGTTGGGAACAAGGCTTGACCACATCCATTGATAGAAGTAATGGTGTTTTAGATCAATTTAATAGTTATATCATGTTGTTATTTGTATTTTAGGTTTTCCTATTAATGTGATGTTTTTGTTTTCATTTGAAATTGTTAATTCAATGATGGTATGTTTGTGGGGAATGATTTCACCTGCACATATTAGTCTCGTGGATTAGGAGGTTTGACATGAGCAGTTTCTATCCCATTTTAATTCAAATAATAATTCATTCTACTATTTTTCTCTTATTATGGGGTCCCCTAGATATGTTTTTTGAGTTTTCTTCTAAAATCAGGTGATGTAAAAAATAATTAGTTTATTTTTATTCGGATTGTCATTTTTATTCTTTGTATTGAGTATGTATTTTATTAATGGTTTTTTTCTTCTTGAGAGGAATATCCTATGTAGTGTTGGGTGGATGATGAAATTTGATATGAGTTTGGGGGATGTTTTTAGATATTATATTATACACTCTTTGGGGTTTTTTATTCTCAGTTATGAGAATAGTTTTATAGGTATTTCATATACTATAAAGGACACTTACAAAACATTTAATTTTATTTCAGTTGTTTTCGATGCTTTCTTGATTTAACAGTTGACACTTTTATTTATTGAGGGAAAATATATCATGGAAGAGGTTTTATTGGTGCTCATTATGAAGCAGGTGTTTAGTTTTTTTATACATTAAGGTATGTTTTAATTTCATAAGGTGTGTAATGTATAATTTGTGTTTCATGTGTTGTGTAAAGGTTATGATGGCCGGAAAAATGGTTACGCAATATCATTTTATCCATATAAATGAATCCCAAATCGCATTGAAGGGTAATTAATGGTATTGTATAATAAATTAATGTTAGTTTCTATTAGGGTAATGGTTCGTTGAATGGTGATGGGGTTCACTATTGAAAGTGAAATTGATTGGATGGATATATTGAAATAAGTTATGCAAGGATAGGTCACATTGGAATAATGGGAACATAGATACACCTATGTATTTATATTTTTTTGGTTATAGTGATAATTATAATACTAGGTCAAAGATCCTTTATTATAGTTTTTTTAAAGATGTTCTTAATGATTATGTAACCTATGAAGAACATGCACACAAGAGAACTTTCTTATACCCATTTGGATAATTGTGGTATTCAGTTAATGTTTAAGTAAAATATTTTCTATTTTAAAAGTGTGGGAGGTTGAAATAGAATGATCAATATTTTAATGATTTATTTATTTTTCTGTAAGTCCTAAACATCTATTGAATTATTTATACATAGGGTGATTTGTTTTCATTGTTTCTAGAAGTATGAAATTCATTGAACTATGAAATAAAGCATGATTTATTAATGGTAAAATGTATTTAATATGTTTATAATTATTTTTAATTATTATAATGACAGGTTTGTTACATGAAGAGTTTCTGATATCCCTTTAATCATTGATTCCCAAGGCATAGTTCAATTAACATTAGCATATAGAGGATTCCTAACATTATATACAAGTTCCGTGATATAAAATCCATTATTTAATTTTCTAATCATCACCAACGTCATTGATTGTCTCCTAGAATTGTCAAAGATCCCTTTAAACCCCTTTAATTTTTTATATACATGTATCATTAGAATCTATCAATCCTGGAATAAGAATCTTATGAGTATCGCTTCAATTTTGGTTGTATTTGTTTTTTCATTTCATTCATATTGAGCATTGTTTTCCATGAATATCCATAATTTTTGCTATTAATTATCTTATTTATTTTATTTTATTTAAATTACTGGACTATTTTTGGGGTATCATTCAATAAAACACTTCCACCACAATATTATTCAAATTAGATCACTACCACATGTTTCTACTTCTCATATAGTAGTAATGATCAAAACACCCTAAAAATGTCATATGGTATGAATAGGGGATAGTGGGACAAATATAAAATGCCGATAACATATCCATACCTATTTTAAAAACTAGGGGGATGATACCATCATTTCATATCTCATCCCATAATTTATCCCTAGGATTCACAATGTATCCTTGGTAGCCACGTTGAAGAACTCCTCAGACAAGCTGTTCACTATTAAACTATGTCCTAGATTCCTAAGGTTGTGATCTATACATTCAGGTTGTACTAAACCCCTAGTAAAAATAATTTTTACAGTGGATCATTGTGTCATTGTATTGCTTCTTTACACGGCTCCCTATACTAAGAACTCTCAAAATAACATATTATTTGGTGGAGGTATCATGGGAATTATTTTCATTGACCAATAATCTCCCATGCATTATATGGGACTTTCTATTTAGGTACTAGAACTTATCATAGAAACTCACACTTCTGCATCTGTATATATGGAACGACCCCACTAGCCATATCGTAGCTCCCTATAGACAATCCACCAACTATTAAATAATTTCCAAATTCCCTGTAGGTATTTTTTGTATACTTATTTTGTACCATCAATGTCACACAAATATTTCTTTGCTAAATTATAAAACTTAATATTTATCTAAAAATTAAACTATATTAATGGTGAAAAATGTATATTCCTCTTTTATATTTTCCAATAATATTTTGATTTATAATTTCATTATATTATTCAATTATTTCTTTAAATATACTAAATAGTTTTTATTTTATGATAAAATATATCCTTAAAATGATATTGATTTTTTTAATGCATCAAAACATATATTATTAAACTATCAATGTATTCATTACATTAGAGAAATGACTATAATAACTATCTATGTAATTTGTTTTATCATGATCACTTTTTTTACATAGAAATTTCATGTCCTTGAAAAAGAAATTTAGAGTTTCTTTGATCATTTGGATCACATCACATAATTATATAATTGTAAATATGGTGAATAAATGGGGTAATATTGAATATTTCAAGATAGTATTTGTTATACATATTTTTTGTTAATTTATTACATTGAAATCATTTCCATTTTCTAAGATACATTACTAAAATATCCTTTTATAACTGAATATAATTCTAGCCTTGTAATTTTATTATTATTTTGAATAGATGTCATTTAAATTGTTTAGGTTATGTCCAAAGTAAAATATATCCTTGAAAATGTTATTGTTACTTGTTGTTTTGGGGTTGTAGCTATGATAAATGATGTAGTCATGGTTGGATACTATTATAAAGATTCTTTGTTAAGTTTTTAGATATTTTTGGGGAGTGGAATGGAAATTGGTAAATAAATAGTTGAATCAATAAATTGTTTACAGATTAAGAAAGAAAGTTTTGTAAATTTAATGTACTTGTTTTATATATGCTGTAAATAAGTAGATAATGGTTGAAAATAAAAAATATATTCATGAAATAAAATAATTGTATAAAAAAATCGGGTGGTGGATTTTGTGTTCCATCATTAAATATAACAAATTAAATGAATATTGAAGCCAATAATGGACGATGAATGACAAATATTAAATTATATGAAAGAATGAGAAAAAATATAACAATGTTTCAGTTTTTTGCTTGACCATATATGGTTGTTGTATGGTTTTGGTTATAGTGTTAGTGGTATTTTATAATGGGTAATGGGGATGAAATAAGGGGTTAGAAGTGTAATATTATTGTTTCAAGTGTGCACCACAATGATATGATCATTATGTGACAACTTAGTCAGGTATTTCTCTTATGACATCTATACAAACCCCTCGCGAGTTAGGAAGATCAAAATGAACTCCAATGTTTAGTTCTTCCTATTTTCAATAATACACAATATGGGGATAGAAAATCGCTAACTCACCTCCCCATTACGGTTACTTGAGAATTTTATCATGCATGTTATGGGGTACTATATGAAAACTAGTATTTACCAATGTTTTTTTGGGTTTATAGATAGTTAAAACTCTAATAAAAATTTGTGTCACAAAATATTTCAAAAAAAGATTCTTAAAATCATTATGAAATGTAGTACTATGGTATTTTAATTATTTTTATTTTTAAAAATTTTCAAATTTTTAATTATTTTTTTATTTATTTATTCAATCATTAATTCTTTTTTATTGATTTTTTCATTTTTTGCTAGGTTGAAAAATTTATTTATTTTCTCTTTATTTAGATACATTTTATTAATATTTATTATAACTTCATATTTTATATTATAAAAAAATTAATTATTTATTATTAATAATTATTAATAATTATTTATTATTTACTATTTATCGTTCCGTATTTATTATTGTTATTTATTATTTATAATAATTTCATTATTATATATTTATTTTTTATTCATGAATTTTTTTATTACATATTTATTATTTATTATTTATTATTTCTTGCCATGAATGAATATTTCATGAAATGTAAAATATATAAGTGTTTATGTTATTAAATCCCTCCCAACATGTCTATATACTGAATTTAGGCATGAAAATCATCCCATAAGATTATGTGGTGGGAACTAAAAAATAAAATAATAAAAAATGAATAGTAAATAATAACCAATAAATAATATAATAATAAATAAAATTAATAAACAATAAAAACTAAATAATAAATAATAAACCATAAAAAATAAGTAATAAACACTAAAAATTATACAATAATCAGTAAAGATTAAATATTAAATAATATTTAATATATATAAATTACTAAAGAAATAAATAAGTAAATAATAAAGAAGATAATTATTTATATTAAATAGTAAAAAATAATTTATAATATATATTTAAAAAAATAACAAAAAATCACATAATATTTAATAATAATTAACTAATACTATTACATAATAAATAATAAATAACCAATAAAGAAATATATTATAATGTAATAAGACTTTAATATTAAATTAATAATAAATTGATATATAATAAATATTTACAAATTTACTAAGTAATTAAAAATAAATAAATAAATAGTTATTGAATATACAATAAAACAATATTTCATAAGTAATAATTAATAAAAAATAATAGGAAGAGAAAACTAATTATGATATTATATATAATAAATAGTAAATAAATTAAAATAAATACATAAACATTTATTTAAATATAATTTTATATATCTTATAAAAAATAATTATTAGAATGGTTATATACAGAGAGAGGAAAAAGATTATAAATATATACAATTGATCAATGAATGCGTATATATACCAAAATCATATATATAAATATACATTTACATTTTTACACAAACATAAATGGATATAATACAATTAAATATACAATCATATAATAAAATTTGTATAAATACACTCATAGACATTTATATTACAGGTATATATATATACATACACATATATAAACTTATATTAATATAAATGTATATATACACCCATATAATCTAAAAATATGTATAAACATGAATACATATATATAATTGTAAATGTATATAAATATAGAAAATATGAATAAATACATATATATATATCTTTCTATATATATCTATACATAGATGAAATTATATATAAATTTTTAAAAAATATGTATAAATATATATAAATAATAAAAAATAATTTAATAGAAATAAAAATTAATATGATTATATATAATATATATTATATAAACAAAAGTGGGAGAACCACAAAAATTACAGTAGCATCCAATCAAAATGATTGAAAATCCATATAATAAAGTCATAGATAGGCCAAAAACCATTCAAATACACTATTAAACGTTGTTGAAATCACAATAATGTAAAAAATTAATGGTATTTAAAAAAGCTCTCTTTTAGAGGCATTTTGTGCTATTTTAGCATGATCATATATTTACTAGGTTATCCCAATCTACTAGGCATAGATCTCATCATTGGATTTGATTTGTTCTCTTGTAGTCCCCAAAAGTCACCCAAACAATATTTTATGATGATTTGATGTTTAAGATTGATTTTCAATCACAATTAAAACAGTTTTAAATTTTATTCTATTAATTATTACAAATTTATTATATAATTTCAATTTATTTCATTTTACAATCATTGAATTCATTTTTTGGAGAGCTAGACACCATGGTAAAAAGATTATCATTTATTGTTTATGACTTTTTTCAATATATCAAATAAATAATTTATGTTTCAAATAGTTATGAACTTATAATTATAACTAAATAGTAATTGACCAATAATATTTAAATATAAATTCAAATAATTAATAAAGGATTAAAAAAAATTATAAATTATTTTATCAAAATAAAAATTAATAATTAGTTGTTTAATATGTTTAAATTTTATTTCAATGGTTGTTTTTATAAAATGGATGTAATTTGACATTTAATTTTTAAATCTAAAATTTTATTAAAATAAATAAACATTAAAAATTAAAATAAAAATAAGAATTATTTGTGGTAGTTTGACAACCACTTCTAAAAAACATATAACAAATAATTTAAAAAAACATATTTATCCCTAGTTTAAAAAACTAGTAAATTTTGTTTTAATTATTTACTGATGTTTTTGAAAAACGAATGCTACAAACCCCACAAAAAATATCAATTTATTCAACATTAGAAGGATTTATGGTATTAAATCTCACATGTTTTTTGAGTGAAATGTGGTTTTAAATCATATATGGTGTTGGATTGGCCAATGGAGTTGTTCTATGAAATTAGTGGTAGTTGATGGAGTCTACCAGATAATGTTGTATCTATAGTGGGGGGGTCATACACGGTAAGAGTAGGTTATAAGGTTAGTTTTTCTCAATGTTAATTATACCATACTATTATTCTTTGGAGTTATAATGGTGCAATCTCTCCATGATAACGAATCGAAAATAAACTATTTAAAAGTTACATGGATACTCACTAATTCCAATGATATATATTGTACACCATCGTAGGGTTAGGGTATATAGGGATACGTTAAATGAAACATCATATATAGAAGCGATATAAGTATATGATGATCGATGATGGGTTGTGAGAGTAATAAATTAGGGGGAATGTGGATTCCCAATGCATATGTTTATTATATTATATTATTATATTATTATATTTTATATAAAACTTTTTCATTTTTTCTTTGTAAGGGTGGGAATGTGTTGCTGACCTAAATTTTTTTGTCTAGTATTCTTTTTTCACAATGAAGAATTAGTATGATTTTCCAAATATATTCTTTAAACATCCATCAGAGGATCCTTATTTGGATACATTTTATGATAATACATCATATATATAGATTTTTTTAATTAATAAGTACAAATTTCGTTACCATGTTATACGGTACTAGCATAGAGTAGAGAGTTATTATTGGTGTCGCACCGTAGGAGCCTTTTGTATATTATTTTTTGATTTTTTTTCATGACCTGACCTGAAATATGTCTCCAAATTTTAAGGGAATGATGTTTATTTTATATGATATCGTGTATATTAGTGGTTTCCATATTATCTAACAACCTTATATTTAAATGTTTCGTTGAATTTGTCCAATTTTTTCATTTTATAACCTTTATTCTAGTCGCCAACTATGTTCTTTTTAGAGGGAACCTTTGGGGGAAACCTCATATCTTCAATGGCGACCATGGATGGGTGCCAGTGGAGGGGGTCATTATAAATTTTCCATTATACTTTTTGTGGGTTCCTTAGACCACCATATAAAATAAATATTTTCAAAGACGTTAATATAAATATATATATGTTTCCAGTATTATAAAACAAATGATATTAATTATCTATACTAAACACATTTTCCTAGTATCAGTAATCACTACATCCAAGTTGAAATATTCATCCACAATTAATCCACATTCAATCCTCACATGGTATGTGTCACTTTCATTATTACACAAAACAACTACATAAATACATGTTAGTCAAGTAGATATAGTTATATAACCATGATGTTCTATTGATGGACATTAAAATTAATTTGTCCAAGACATAAAATAAAGATCTTCAAATATAATCCTATAAGGGGTATTTAAAAAATTAAATTATAATGCATCAAAACCTAATATATCTAAAAATTATATAAACAATTTCAATCATTCACTAAAAGATGAAAAAACTATAATTAACACTTATAACCTAAAAGTTTTAAAATTTTATCTCTATAATGACTACAACTCTATATATAATCATGTTAAACATACACTGTTTATAAAAATTAACCAATAATTAATAGATTTGTTTTTCTTAACAAGTCTTATTTTGTCTTCTTAAAACGAAACATAATCCTTAAACATTTAAAGAAAACATTACATTCTTGTTTTCATGTCATTTAGCTAAAATTTATACATTAGGTAGGTCCTTTACATTATTAAATAAGAAAAAATTTATCTAAGAAAAAATACGTAATTTTCCACATGAATAATAGACTGCTACATTTTAAAGATTAGAAAATCCAATTAAATCAATATCATATTCTATAGATTCCTAAATAAAAATTCCTTGAGGTTTAGATTCAATACTATCCATCTAATATAAATCATACAAAAGTTAAATGTGATGAAATTATTTTCTAACAATTAATATAATTATTGATTATGTAACATCTCATATTTTTATATAATCATACTATTTTAATAATTTATTTGACTATGTATCACATAAGTGACCCAAAAATCTCAAATACATGTTATCATATGTGTGACACAAAGCATAATATTACCCTAGGTAATTTAAATAATAAAACTAACCCTTAGAAAAATTATTCTTTCAAATCATTAAATTTGTATAACAAATCAACTTTTTATTGTATTATTTTATTAGTTCAGAATCTCAGAATTTGTTTTCATGTAACTCTTTCGATAACAGTTTTAGAGAATTATTATTTTTCTTAATAGTATTTTTTACAAAAATGTACAATGATAGTTTAGAAAATACTATATTTGTATCATATTACTGAAATGAACACGTATTTTACCAAATGGATCCAACAATCAATATAATAATCAAAAACATAATACCCTCTCATTCCAAATACATAAGAAAATATAATTCACATCTAATCCAATTTTGAATACCAAAATCTCCTAAACCAATCCAATATTTCCAATAATGATAAATAATCAATGGTATAATAAACCATTTCACTAGATTTATCATAACCATTCCATTATTCAAACACATAAATATATTTTATGTTGGAAAATTCAACGAAAAATTTCCTCAAATTATATTTTATGTATCACAACCAAACAAATATCAATAAATAAACTCAATCAATTTGTATTTTATCTTAGGTATCCATCCCAAATCAATAAAAACTCAGATATATTCTCATAATAATTGTAAAATAATTATTATAAATTATTTAAATCACACATTGACCATGTATGTTGAAAAACATTCAACAATTAACCAATTCCCCTTATAATAGTTGTTGGAAGAGATTTATAAGTCTTATTATCTTATTTCTCCAGACGAATTATCACATAAAAATAAAAAATGAACAAACTGTGTGATTAATAATATAATACTTTATTTCATTATATATTATAAATTATTTATTTACCAACCCCAATTATATTTATAAAATCCAATTATTAATATTTTTTAAATGACTAATTAATAAAAATAAATAAATAATATAATAATAATATACAAAAACTCATAGATCAATACAAAAATGGAATTATATATGAGTACTTATTCCATTATTTAATTGAATAATTTAATATTATTATGTCTCATCCCAGATAGAAACCCATCTTCTTATCCTAACAAAAATATACCAATTTTTATAAATATTAATTTTCTAAAAAGTAATAAATAATACTGAAAAATATAACTCCCCTTTTGGGGACATGTCGAACAAGAAATTTCAAGGACCCCTAATGTTTTAAAATTCCCATTCATTATCATGGATAAAGAAAACACATATTATTCATCATATTTTATCCACGATACAAAAAACTGAAATATATAATTCAAAAAAATATTTATAAATCACATATACTTATATTATTAATTAAGAATAGAATTATTGGTATAATAATTTAATATCATTCCTCATATAGATTCTATAAACATTGCATAACGATCTACATTGACTGTATAAAGAGTTGGATAAATGATTACATGGTAGTCTGGAATAGTGTTGAGAAAAAATGAATAAATAAAAAGAGTATTGTAGTATATAAAAAAATATATTCAAAGAATAAATTTTATCAAATTATTATTCACTATAACATGTTTTCATCATTCATATAAAACTACATCTACATAGTAATTGAATAGAAATTTTAGTACTATAATTTTTTACTAGGTATAGATCCAAATAGTTTCCCCATTTCAAATTTTTTACCACATTTTTTGTTTCCCTATCCAAAATATATATAGTTTGTTTCCTAAACATATAATTAATAATATATAAAATAAAAAAATAAAAATAGTTGTATAATATCCATAAAATATATTCAATTTAATTCTTCAATTTGTTAAACTATTTATCCTTTATTTATATCTAATATATTCATTTAATTAATTATCAATATCAGATATTACTGAAATTTAACCAAATATAATAAATTTAATTAAATATATTTCATCAATATTTAGGAAATTGGTTAATATTTTTTATTTCATCAATTAATCAACAAAAAATGTATTTTTTTGATAAATTAAAATTTTGTTTTTTTCTCTAATTTTTTTATTCATTATCGTGGATAAATATTAATTATTTAAATTATATAAACCATTATCATACCAATATATTTATATATATCATAGCAGAGGATAATTTTTTTTGTTCCACTATAATATTTTATCTATATTACTATATAATAAAAAGTAATGGATGGCCAAATATCCTCTCTCATAAACATGATTTTTCACGTATATGATTTTTATTTTTATAAAGAGTTTTATTTATTTATTAAAGATAAATTATAAATAAGATTAAATTCGTTGTATGAAATTAATTAATTCAAAAAAATGAATTCAAATTCATGAGAACATTTCCTTTTATATGGATGATCAACTATCATCTCTTATATTTTTTCTAAAGAAATTATTTCATCCAACACAATATCACACATTAGATAATTTATAATTACATTGATTCTAGTCCTTAACTATTGAATGATTTGATATAACTAATACAAGATATTCAAAATATATTTTCTTTTAATATCAAATAATAGAGTACATACCTCAATCCAGTTTATAGATTCACGAAACCCTATACCAATAATGTATTTAGTATTTGAAAGCCCCATTGTTTGTGGTTTAGGAATATTTAAATTCTCTATACTACCTCATTTAATAACATTATATAATAAAGGAAAATAAAATTGGAATTGATCAATATTTATAATATAAATGTTATAATAGTTTCATGTAGTAGTAGATGGACTGTTCTCACACCCTATTAGTGATACTATAATAACATACCTATTTTGAAAATATAATAAATTATAAAAAAACCATTTTAAATTAAAAAACCATTATATATTATCATACATGGTAAAGCTGTGATAATTAATAATTAATAAATGATTCAAGAATATTAAATGGATTAATTAATTCTCAAACATTACAAATGGTAATAGTATAATCTATTGTAAACATACCAAAACCTATTATTTATGATGTTTAAACCATTAAATGAACGAATATAACTCTTTATATTATTTATAGAATAAACATAATCAATAATGGGTAATACGCTCCTAATATTTCATTGATAAATCAATATAATAGTTACTTCATTGAGATAAGATGACATAAAAATAAAAAAAATTAACTTCACTATGTTTGGAAAATTACCACATCCATCAATATTGATCGATAAATAATCATAATAGTCTCATATAGTACTATAAAACTGATATGAGTCATATACTAATCAACAACTCATATAATACCAATATATTATTTTCTTATAGTCTTCAATACATCAATTATATAATGCTGTATTTCTGATTATTGTAATATATTAGCTTTTATTCAATGTGGACTGGGTTAATTTCATAAAACTTTTTCCTCAAAATTTAATTTCATTTTAGATAATATATATGATTGAATGAAATTATCATAGATTGATTGAAAATTTAATTATTTTTTACTAACAGTGATTATAAATTATGTTATAGATTCAATAATATTACAATATTATAGTAATAAATTAATATAAAAAAAACTCAATAGAACTATAGTATTTTAATGTATGGCCCTATAATATATAATTTTAGTTTGTTCATCACTTGAAAAAAAATTAATTATATTTTGTCTCCATATAATATATAATTATATATTACAATTTAAATATTTTATATTTTCTGATATCCAGTACATTCTAAGGGCCTATCACAAAATATATCTTGTAGTATTGATTTTGGGTGCATTATAAATGGATGAAAATATTTTCCTAGGTGATAAAAAATATCGTGTGATGTGATGTCTATTATTATATAATTATATGCATCACATTATGGAAATTTAATTTAAATTGTGTTTGGTCATTGAGTTTCTAGATCTCAATTAATTTTAATTTCTACAACTCATTTTAGAGCTTATATTTTATAGATATTGTAATTTTCCCCTCCTTCCACATTGGATTGAGATTGAAGAAAGACGGTTCATGGTCGTAATCGTCATACCCATGAAACCAATGTTTTCTAATAAAAGTCAAGTTGTTAATTTACAATTGGGGGATGATTTTCCATTTGAAAATAAAACAAATAACCAAACATTCCACAACCAAATAAAGCACTACATTTTCATTATTACAATGAAATTCAAGTCAAACATTTCAATTATATCAAATCTACTAAAAATATTTCTACATCAGAAGACTATAAAAAAGTACCCAAGAGAATAAAATAATGAAACCAAAATACTCAAAGTTAACCATAACTCTAAATCTCCAACCCGCTCAATGCTCTATAAGATATCTCAAGAATCACTACAAACTACTAGAAACATGTGATACATTACCTTTTCTTATG
Organism: Viscum album; assembly: GCA_963277665.1. Classification (NCBI taxonomy): domain Eukaryota; kingdom Viridiplantae; phylum Streptophyta; class Magnoliopsida; order Santalales; family Viscaceae; genus Viscum; species Viscum album. The sequence goes on from OY728132.1 coordinate 1,343,142,685, forward strand.
TCATAATCAAAAACATTAGAAAAAGTAAAACATTTATGAAGCAGGGGTTAGCAATGAAACTCAGCGGGATATCCCCAAAGGACTTCCCCACTAACTCTAATAGGTAGAAAAATGTATCATAATTATATAAAATGTTTCATATAAAACATTTAAAATAATTTATCTCAAATGAAAACTATTTCTATGAAAAATATTTTTTGAACCAAAACTATTTTTCAGGAAAATATAACAAGCATGATTTCCGAACAATTTCACAAACCATTTGGCATATCTCATTCCAAAAAACACATCCACACAACCATACAAGAATGATTTATTATGAAAGTTCCATACTCAGGAAAAGTTTCTCATAGATCTACTATGTAGTTACAAGGTCATTAAATCACATTTTCCATTACACCTTTGGTATTGAAAAGAAGGTAATATTTCAACCCAGCCTTGTAATAAAATATGAACACACAACACCAAGTATTCCCCAAAATACTTCCAATTCAATCATGACAAAACCATTTGAATTTCAAAAATATTTCAATAAATTGACTTTTTATTGAAAATGAATTTCAATAAATCGTAGGAGGATTTTTTTTAAATCAAATTTTTTAAATCATTTCTCATATTACATTTCCCAGAAAATCAACATTTTCATAAAAATCCACAAATAATATCTAAAATATATTTCTACCATTATTTTCAAACTAATTTTAATTTAAATTTCAACAAATTTAACAAATTAGAAAGTAATCATTCATATTCAAATTATTTGAGTTCAATGTGAAGCCACCTACCTCCAAAAACATTGAGAAAATGGAAAACGACATGAAAAATTTCAACTAAACTAGGTCAAATCTACAAAACAATAATTGTAAATCTCTTCTCCTAGTAACAAATGAGAATAAAAATAATTATTTTTTAATAAAACTAGGATACATATATCCACAAATTACATATATTTAGTAATTGTAGAGATAGATTAAAGTAGATATACGAAAAACTATGATAAAATATACAAGAAAAATACGTTCTATGAGAATATGGATTCAACAGAAATTGATAAGCATTTAAATTGACCTCTATGTATGGGAGAAACATCCTTAGCTTTTTAGTTGATGAAATCTTACGATACAGTTGGTTTGGTGAATAATAGAGTGGTTAAAACAACAAACTAACCACGATCCAATTTTGTGGATGTAGATTTTAAATTGTGCATGGTTAGATGTGATTTCAAGAAAAAAGTGTTCCATATTCCTTCTTTATAAGGAAACACACATGTTGGCCCACTCAATTTCTAAATAATATAGGCCAACCATGAAAAACCCTAGGTTTTAGATTTTACATGGTTCTCCAAGGTCTCCACATGGTTTAGTTAAACTGTTCTCTTTAACTGTGCGCCTACCTAAATCCCTCTACCTCATTTTGCACAATAATGGGTAAGGTTAAAGGTTTCACTAATCATGAACAAATGTGAACCTTTCAGAAATACCCAAAAATATTCTGAATATATTTAAAAACTCTTAAATTTTACCCAATCATATTTTAGACATAATAGATATGAAATAATGGTTATTTAAAATAAAGTGTGCCACATTTTCTCCATTATTGTCATTGGTATATTCAAAAAGTAAAAACCCTTTATTTACATGGAGGTGTTCTATCCACAACTCATTCATTTCTTTCACTAGTTTCTAAGTGTCTACATAAATCTGACAATGTGTCCAATAAAACCCCCAAAAAAACAGATTATTTTCCATAGAAGAAATTATCTACCCTATCTACAATATGCAATGGAATTTCCACCATCGAAAATTACTACTTTATGTCAATGTGATCCCATAAAATCACATGGTGTGGATTACGATTATTGATTTTCAACTAAGATACATGAATCACATTTTTCACCTCTCTAAATTCTGGGGGAAATCCAACTGATATGAAACATCACCAACATATTCATGTATCTAAAAGGGGTTATTTATTTAGGAGATAACATTCACTTCTTTCCAAAACAATGATTTCCAAGCCCAAGAGAGATCCTAAAAAAGAAAAAATTAGTCACCTTTATTGACAATTGTCATTGAAGATGATCTGTATATGACTTCAAAAAAATCTGAGTCATCTCTATTTATTTCATGATCCCTAGAATCTTTTCTATTATCTCATGAAAAATTCCCAACACAATAAGTGAAGAATCACATGATTCCACTCATGAATGTGGAGAATTAAAAGGACACTCATACAATGCTTCCAAAGGATACATATGTGTCTATTCCTGATAAATGTTGTTATATGAGAACTACACTAACTATATGTGTTCTTCCAATGAGCCAAAAAAATACATTGCATGTGCTTGAATCATGTCATTCATCATTTGTATCATACTTTTGGATTTCATATCCATCTAAGGATGATACTCCGTTATCATTGTCAATAGATTGCCATGGGATTTCTCTAAAGAGTAGTAAAACAAAAAACTTGAATCTTTTTCTTACATAATTGAAAATGGTATGACTCGCCTCTTTACCTACTCTATATTATAGATTTTTTATATGTCCTAAACCATGTGATATTATCAAATGGGGATGAAATGATCCAACTTTGTAATCTAGTCCTCTATCCCGCATATGGAAACATGTTTCTAAACCATTCTTGGGATACTTGTTACAAAATAAAAATTTATCTTCTCCTTTTTCGAAATTATAATTGGTAAATAATTCAACAAATATTTTGGTTGTCGGTTCTCTTCCATAACCTGTTGACATTGTCAACATCTCAAAAAAACTATTCTACATTCCTTTTCTTAATAACCCATGAAAAATTTTCTTTTAATTCTTTAAAAAAAAATTTAATCCATGATTGTCATCCCATATTGAGTGGTGGAATGAATGAAAAAGTTGTTCCTAACACACCATAAGTACGACTATCAGATTTATAGATCAAAAAACTAAACTCTCGACTAGTATGAAACACTCAATGGTCTCCCCACTATTTTATTTCGATCTCATAGACACACATTTTGTATTATATGTTTGTGCGTCTATAACCATCTACTCCAAATAAAGAACAAATAAAATAGAAATTAAACAAGAAGCATCCCCCGAATACTTACATTCCATGTTCTTTTTATCTATTATCAACATCAACCACTACATTTCAAAACATTCATTTTCAAAATGAGTATATGAATTTCTTCTTAATTCATATTCCTGCAAATTACCTTTTCTCGGGGTATACATCCAGACAAAGTCAAACATTTGGAGATACTCTACCCATATTCTTTATCTTAGATTCAAATCCCATTATGTGATAATATCTTCAATGATCATATAATCTATAAACACGGTAAATTAGTCACAAAATAGGTAATGACCCCAAGCATTCGAGGAACTGATTATGACTATTTTCTCTAAACCACGTGTTTCGTAGTTTTTTCTGGCACATGTAATATCTTTGAGCCATATTGAACCACATTATCTCCCTTAATGATAACACAACCCATCCCAGCTCTGAATGCATCAAAATACACCATGTTCCCTTTTCCTCATTTTATAAATATCATGATTGGTACTGATTTAAAGAGAACTTTCAAATTTTAAAAATACATTTTATATTCCTCATTCCATTATAATATAACATTATTATTATTCAAATATATAATTATTGAATATAGTATTCATAGGTCATGAAATAATCATCTATAATAGCCTAATAGACCAAAGAAATATCATATCTCGAAGGCATTTTTTTGGCATCTTCTAAGAGATAACAGTTTATATTTTCTCTAGATCCACAGAAAGTCCTCCATAAATGATTAAATGTTCATAAAAATTTACCTCTTGTATCCAAAAATATCACTTCCATAATACAAAATAAAAATTAGTATGAATCAAGATTTCCAACACTATCACATAGTGTTTATCATGTTTATAAAATGTTTTTCAATACATTAATAAGTCATTCAAAAACACCACCACAAAATCACCTAGATATCATGGGAATATCTTGTTCATAAATTGTGTAAAGAATGTTGGTTAATTTATAATACCTAAAGGAATTTCCACAAATTCATAATGGAAATATCTTATCCAAAATTCATGATTTGGGACATCTACCTTTTTAACCCATAATTGGTGATATTTGTACCTCATGTTAATAATAGAGAACCACTGGGAACCCATTAATTAATCGAAATGATCATAAATTCATTGAAGTACATTTTTTTATTTATCGTAACTAGGTTAGGCTTACGATAATCCACACATATCCAAATAGTTTTACCCTCCTTTTTTCATAAACATGACTGGTGGTACCCACAGATATGTGCTCAGCTGAATTGAAACTTTTGATTCCAACTCCCCAAAATGCACATCCAACTCCATTATTCTTATTCATACCATTATATAAGATGAAATGGAAATATGGCTTGCCACCAGATGTTGGTCAATATTAAACTCCACTTCTATCAAATATGGAAACCAAAAAAAATTAATGTGATGTGAAACTAGAACGTGATCAAGAACTATTGGAATATTGTTACTCTCAATCTTGTCCATTGATTCCAAATTCAACACTACAAACTGGTACACTATCATTTCAACTACTCGTGTCAACATTCTTGTTTCACATTTATTTACTTTTCAGTCTCCTCAAAAGAGATACTTGACAACTTCTTCGGTTGTAAAACATACAATTTGTGTATAAAGGTCGATGTCATCCTTGTACATCATCAACCAATCCATACCATTTATTATGTCTAAGATATCTATCTCCAGCACTGAGAAATTCTATATCAACTCTGATCCAACAACAGTTATAGAACATTCTCTACACACAATGGTTTTTCATTCTCATTAACCAATATGAAGATTGTAATTCAATCCCAGAAGTTATCATGTAAACTTTTAAACATGGAAAATAGACGGTCAGATAATCAATAATTTAATGAGATGACCTCGTATCAAATAAATCATTCATTAGGGTAATATTAATAACAATCATACATATCATCATCGAGGGTCCAGACTTATCATCCAGAATCACTTGCTAATCTCGTTATAATTTTTTATCCAAAACACTAAGTTCCTTACTGCCTTGTTAAGACTGTACTACTTAAGGAGTCATGGAATTCCAAGAAGAACCATGGATATCTCTATTCTACTGAAAATACTATTTTTTCATCCCTCATCCAATCAATGAATATCACTCTTGCGACAACTAAGAAGTGTTCTGAACACCCGACCTCAAAGAACTACAGTAATAAATATAAAGATTCCCCATATGATTTTAATTATAGCATGGTTTAGGTTGTGTTGTATACTCTCACTTTTTGTTTTCAAGGGAACCACTTTGTAAACATCCATATTTATTCATCGGTATTATGAGAAGATTCATTATACCAACTATTTTATTTTGAGTTATACTCTGACCTTGGAAATACATATCCCTCTTACACATTTTCCTTTTAATAGAGTTCTCATTGATTCATATGGATATTAACATGATTCATCATCCTAATTCTCTAGATATTTCTAGTTCAACTACCATCACTCTACTAACCATCTCTCTATAATTGAATATATAGAGAACAATAATCTTCAAGTGAATATCTTGCCTCATCCCCAATTCATAAATGCATGCCTTCATGTATGCACTTGAAGAAACATTTTCTGGCACAAAAACTGAATTAATACATTTTCTCCATTACACTTAAAGACAAATATTCATACTTCAAGCTTATGAATTCCATCATTCTCTGAATTCTGAAAATGTGTGTATATATATTTAGTTGAACACTTCTTCCAAATAATCCCACGTAATTCATTGGTCTTATTTATCCTGAACTACTAAATTCCACCATTTATGTGCAAGTTCCATATACGTATACATTTCCAGATTCACTTCCAACTTGTCTAGTATGCTACTGAATTTATTGTTTTGATTCATAATGCTCATTCACAAGTATTTCTTTTTGTATTCGTAATCACCTCGAATGATGGGTTGTTTCTAGTTCTATTACATAACAGAATTATCTAATTTCATTGGTTCATCGCTTCTATTACATATGTCTATATCTTGAAATTATTATAAAATACTTTGAATCATTATATGGTTCACTTGGGGCTTCGGTTTAACCACATTCTCAATTACTTCATTCAGCTGGTTTCAATAACGCCTACCAGTTTCCATTTTCATGAAACCCCACAAAAACCATAGGTCTTACTCTCTATTCAATGAATTCTTATAATTCAAAATTCTAATATATCATAATAACAAAAGAGTTTTTTCCATAACGAACATTCATAATATTTATCCCATTCTTTAAAATATCCATTGTATTTTGAAAAACAAACAATTTTCAAAATTCTACAATGATGTTCTTTTTCAATATCAGGCATTTGAAAACAAATTTTTCGATTTTTCAAAAGTCACCATTTTTTATAAAAAATCCTAAATAATTATTGAAAATGAAATATGAACTCCTACTAGGAAGACATTTCTATAGTTCATGCACTACTCATCTCATTGTATAAACCCGTGAAAATGAGATTCCAACTACAATAAGGGTATCAAGAAAACTTATGTACCCAAATCATTGGTAACATGAATTTCAACATTAAAAGGATAGTTACATATTTCTTTCTCTATATTTCAAGTACTAAAAATCTTACTTCATTCAATCATCCAAACTCCAATTGAAAAATGGAATGAATTTTATCTCTAAGACTGATTGATATAATGTCCACTTTGTCCCCATAGATAATTTGAAGGATAAATACTGATATAACATGTAGAATCCCTATTCATACTCATTGTATTGAGAAGGTGTAAAAATGTCACATGGCCTTAAAGGGATATCCCCAAGACACCAAAGGATGTAAATAAATATCAAGGGATTCATTTACAATTGGGGAACGATTTTTCCATTAAAGATAAATCAACCAACCAAACATTCTATAACCAAATAAACCCCTTCTTATTGCATGATTACAGTGGAAGACAACTCAAAAAATTAATTTATATCAAACCAAAAAATGAAGTGTACCATAGCCAAAGACTATAGAACAACCAAGTACACGATTAGAAGACTAGAAAACCAAAAAAAACTCAAAGACAACCATAACCCTAATGATCCAACATACTCTATGCTCCCCAAAATAGCCCAAGTATCCCTAATAACCACTTGAAAAGTATGATACCTAACCTTTTCACATGTCCTGGTAAACAAAATCTACAAAAGAAAGAAACATCCAATGCGGGGGTGAGTAATTAAACTCTTTTGGAATTCCCCAAATGACTTCTATATTCATTCCACTAGGATAGAACAAGACAGAACAATTATATAAAAAACTTATAAAACATTAAGAATAATTTATCTCAAAACTAAAAATATTTCTACGAAATAAAATTCTGAACATAAATTGTTTTTTATGAAAAGAAACAAATCATTTTTTTATACCATTTCACAATCCATTTGGTATATCCCATTCAAACTCACCCAACCACATATCGACATATGGATGCTTCATTATGACTATTCCATAATTATGAGAGCTTTCTAATCAATCTACCATGTTTTCCAAAGGTAATTAAATGCCATTTTCCATTACAAATCTGGCACCAAGCCCAATATCATATTTCAACTAGGATTTTTAATACAATATGAACACACACCACCAAGTATGCTTCACAACCATTTTCAATAAAATGTTCAAAAAAACCAATTCAATTCCACAAAAAATTCAATTAAATCCCTTTTAAGCCTTTTTCTATATATCTAACCAAGGAACTTTTTTAATATCTATTATCAAAGCACTTTTCAAAGTGATTCTACATCTTTATAGAAATTCAAAAACCATCACTATAAAAGGTTTCTACCTGGATTTTAACACAAATATCATAATAAAGCTCTATAAAATCAATAAAGTGGAAAATAATAATTTATATTTTAAATTTAAAAGTTTAGTGTGAAGGAACCTACCTTGAAAACTATAGAAAATATAAAATAGAATGAAAAAAATCCATAAAACAGGGTAAATTCCCCAATACCTCACCTTAGATATTTTCCCGTATTAAACATTCAAATATACGGATATAGTGAATAAACTAAATATTATAATTCCATAGTGGAAATAGATATATGAAACTAATATAAAGGGATAATAAGATCTATGGAAATACAAGGGAAACTACTAAGATCAGTGAATTACCACGAGAATCTGGCTTCAATGCACCCAGAGTGGAATTCAGATCTCCTTTGGATCAATGAGAGAAGACTTGATAGCACTTGAGATGATAAAACCCCATGTAAGGGGCAGTTTTGAACCAGAATGTGGGGTCAAAACAAAAAACATAAACTGGATCCACTTTTAATGGATTCTGTTTTTTAAACATTTCATGGTTATTCACAGTTAGGACAATTGTGTGCTAACCATGCACAATCTTCTGTGTCAAGAATGAACCTCACATGGTTAGGTTGCAATGATTACAAACTGATTTAAATAATTCCAAATCCCATTGTTCATATGGTCATGGTTTCTATTGGGTGGCCTCATGGTTTGACCAAACTGTGCTTCCTAAATGTGTGCCAACATATAGCCACCTGATTCATTGTGAACAGTTTCTTAGGGAATTTTTGTGGTTTCCACTATTCATTGTCAAACCGTGTGATTTTAAAAAATCTCCCAAACCCTTATAAAAGGTCTTAAAACATTCCCAATCTTATGTTGAGCATATTATATACTTAAAATACCTATAAGAATGGTTATATACTTGCATCTAAGGGTGTTCCAAATACGTTTTGAATATAAAATTATATTTTTAGGAGGAACATTATATCAAAAATGAAGGGAGTTAAATTTTTGATGTATTGTAAAAGTGGATGTTTATGTGGGAGGTTTTCATAAGCCAACGAAAAAATATATTCATTTTTCTAGTGTTCTGATGTGAAAGGTATTTATATATAAACAATTTCCAAAATTTTTAAAAATAATTGAAATACTAAAAATACCTTGGTGATATCACCATTATTACAATTAAGTTCATTATACAATTCATGTAACCCTTGATAGAAACCATCATGTGAGTGTATTTTGGTTAATATTTAGGGATTTTAATAAAAATTTATATCCATCTTATTTCTATGTCTGCCTTCTTAAATAGATTGGAGATTCTAAACAAATTCTCTAAATATTCTATAGATCTATGATTAATTCAGCTGGTATAACCCAATATATTGTACTGATACACTTTATTTTAATGAAATGGTTTCAGACTACACTTTATGCATTCTTTATCTATTTCATGAATAAATCACATTTTTTTTGTTGGAGTTGATGTGGGGATAATGTATTGAGACGTACTAGGGACCTATAGAAGATGTGGTCACCCATGTTAAGGGAAAAGTTATACCAAGTACACAGATTGAAGAACATGAGGGTTGATGTGAATGTTGGGTTTATACCTCATGTAAGCTTTCTATGTATAGTAGTTATTTTTGAATCAAGGACAACATAGTGTTCAATGGGTTGGAGATAACACATTCGGAGCAGCCCATTTGGATATTGGGTTCATAGATTTCATTATCACTACTATCCACTATGACAATGTGATTTATTCTCTATGTGATAAATAAGAGGAGGCATTACATCTAGAGATCATGCTTTGAGAGAAGCATCCTAAGGGATGGTCTGAGGAATATTCATTATATTTTCCCATCCTAATAGTATGGATCAATGTTGGAATGGGGTGGTTCTTTCACATAGAATCATTTTAGGGGACCACATTCCATCTGATTATGATCTCATTCAATGTTATGATGATATCATTACATTTTAGTGATATACCAAATATTCTATTAGATCTCATCCCCTGAAAATCACACCTGGAGCATATAGTGATAATGGAATAGCATATTACTGTATATTTACATCATGTTTTAATGATATTATCATTCCTGTTAGTTTGATACAACTTGGATATAGTAACTGAATGTTTTACATCATACATCTCAGAAGTTTTTGAATTCACTCTCCATCCCCAGGGTTTACATTATCAATGCTCTGGTTCCTTTGGGTGAGGCATGGATTTGGAACTACCATGGCACAAAAATAGGAGGAGTGGCCATGACTCATATCAATGTTTGTGGGACTCTGATTAGAAGAAATGTCTACTTGCTTACCAGTTCATAGAATCAAAAAGAATGTATAAGGGTTGATCCAAACATGGAGTGAAGTGGGAGGAAACAATATTGGGTGGAACAAGTCAAATGGGGAATCTGAGTGCAACACAATATTTCTCAGATGGGTGTGTATGCCTTGAAAATTCAAACATTATGAATGTTTGTTAGGAGAAGGGTGGAATAATTAAGAGGCGTTGGAGAGGGGTTTTGAGAATCCTAGGTCTTCATATAGTGGTGTATCGTGAATCTCAGTTACATCATAGAGGGTAGGGGCATCGTGATGGATTAGGGTTCTTGGATCGCAGTGATCCTTCATAAAATGATGTCTTTTAATGGGAATGTAGTTCTCCATAGTGGTTATATTCTAAGAAAAGCTTCAAGTTTCCCATGGGTTCGTCTTCTTTCATGTAGGGAATAAGACTTCATTAATGGAATCCAATCCTTGGGTGATGTATTTAATGAAAAAATGAAATGTGGTTTTTCAATTCTATGAGACATTAGGTTATCCATATTTTCTTTTGGTTCACAATGTTTTGGAGGTTCCCAGATTGGGAGAAATTCAAAATTCATATGAGTGGATACCCATCCCTAAAAAGGCATACTATGGGTAGTTTTTATAGGTGAGGGATTTTTCAAATATTGGAGGTTCCTCACGATGAAAATGGGGGCAGGGAACATGAATGTGAACATATTTTAGACTTGTGATGATACCATCTAGCGTTTATGCAGTCACGAAGCATTTTCATTTTCATTAAAGAACGCCATCAAACATTCTTGTGGAAACAAATCATTTTCAGTCAAAATATGGAACTCAGTGATGGATACATTCATTTTTGAAGGTAACATATCATCTTGGGAACGTGGTGACTTCCTTCCATTCGATAAGGACTAGTTATTTACAAAACATACTCTCTAGAGGATTTCTTGGCTCTTATGGATTTGATTTACTTTGGACCACTCATGACCTCCCCAACAATTCATGTGACACATGAATTCCAAAATGAAAAATGTCGCCTAAAATGGTAACATATGGGGAAATTTATGGTCAAATTATGAGGATTAATCAATGAATATTTTCAATGCATTGCCTTTCATGAGGTCACTTATGATTCTCCTTCATTGAGCTATTGCACAATAGTCTCTTCTGTGAAGGCCTTCATGAATCCCATGTCTTAGTATGCCTATAAATAGCAGGGGAATCAATGGAATTGAATATTCATTGAAATAAAAGTGTTTGATCTGATTTCAAGAATCTATTAATTTATGAAAATACAATTCAAAGAAACTACATGAGGAACCATAATCCTGAACCCATACTCTACAAATGATGCTTAGAGAATGGTCATCGTTAAATGCATTTCTGATAAGTGAGCCTTACGAACCCATGTGCCATGATTTGAGATCTATGAATATGATCCCTAATCAAATATCATGATAAAGTCATAGAAAAAAATTACTTTTAGAACCCAATGTTTGTTCAAGTAGTAAATGTTGATGCTAATCCAGCGGAATTATTTGTTGACAACATTATGATTAGGGGGGTCATTCATGGCTTGTTTTACCAATAATAACTATTTGGACTACAAATAGAGGCTCATAAATAATAACCTTAATGAAATACTTTTTTATGAGTGGTTATGGGCAAAGAGATGATGAATTTATCCCGCAGTGGGTAGGGAAGAAACATCACACTGGTTCCGAGGCATACTTGTGTAGTAACATTGGAACAATGTTGTTGTAGGGCAAATGTAGAACGATCATGTGTTGATAATAGAAGATTGTCTCTACAACCTTATTGAAAATTATTATGGGGATAATTAGGAATAAAATGAGTCCTCTATCTAGTATAAAACAATCATTGAGGTCAGCTTAGGTGATCTTCTTAAAGGATAGACTAACAATTTGGTTTTGTAATTGCGAAGCAACTTCATGCGTCATTGGGCATGGGCCTTCCAGGTGTGTCCGTCCAAATAATTTTTTTTGGAATAGATGAAGAGAGTAGTACTCCATGAAGAAAAAATAGACTCCATAGTTCTTTTTCTACCACTCTCAAGAGAACATACCTAAGCTATTGAGCAGCGGTTCACCAGGGAAAGACATGTTTCATCTACTTCAGGGGAGGCCAATATCATCCACTAGGTTTTTTATAATATCACTTGAATTCTAATTTTAGGGGTGATTTAAGATAAATTTCTCCACACATAGAATTTATGTGGAGAGAGATAGTATTTTTTGTCCATAGAGGATGAACTATTCGATATGGTGTCGGGGGAGTGAGCACAACCCATGGAAGAATTGTATCTTGTTCCAATATTGGTTGGGCTATTTATTGAATGAACTAGAAATAGTTCTTGTTGAAGGAGAAGATACATTTTAATATTATCCAACTAGGCTCGTAGTTTTTTATGTGGATAACAACGGGTCATGGAGGCACCCTGTCAGTGGATCTTGGAAACAATCCAGTGGTAACTGTGGGGATATAATGTCAATTATTAGGCTCAAATTGTGGTCAGACTAATGGTTCTCATCATAACTCTCATCTATAGTTAGATTCTCTCAGTGTGGGATTCACAAATGAGGGTAAAATTAGACACCTTTATATTGGGTTCCACAATAGGGACTGTCCATCACATCAATGTAGTTTTCTTGGTGTGGAAAAAACTTTACAATGTACTTATTCACATGAATGAGAGGAATATGCCACTTCATGTTTGTGGTACTTTTCACTTCCTATACTATTTGGTGGCCACATACATGTTATGATATGGGTACCCAAACCCTAATTAACTCCCCCCAAAAACATTATAACCATCAATCATGAATATTTTAAGAATTATTTCATTTAAATTGAATTCAACAGTTGTGTTGGAGAAGGTAGGGATAGTGGATCATTTTATATGTAACTAATTACCCTTATTGATGGGAGTGGTGACCGATGAAAGAACATGGACAATGGACTAGAGATAATACCTCTTAGACATTATTGAAGGGGTACTGGTGGCTTGCGTTGACTGTTGGATAATATTTTAACCTTATAATCCACACTAATTTTGAGACATTTTAGTTTACTATAGAGGCTAACCCAAAAATAATATGCATTGGTGGTGAATGAATGAGATCCATTAGTGTGGAGGAATATCTAGAATATGTTTATGATTGAGGTGAGGAATATTTATAATTACTTGTTGCCACATATAAATAGGATTGGTCTAACCCCACCTATACATTAAGATTGGAAACTGAATATCCTAGGGATATACTGAGGCAGTGGACTATCTGAGCTAGTTAAGTGGTGTACCCAAAACTATGAAGTTGGGGAAGAGTCGTGGATATATTTTTTCATTGAGAGAAATATGGATTATTTGGTAGGGTAGTAGTATGGGGTCCAATGGTTTTTGGCCCTGAATTGGTTAGAGCCATAGGTAGGGGAGAAGCAGCAGAAGACCCATCATTCACAGGTTGATAGATATAGGAAGAATATGAGCCATCCGAGGTAGTCTTGAGAAAAATTTATAAGCTACTGAGAAGAGGCTATAGTGCATGAAAGTCCCACAAGTGTTGTCTTCCCTGAATTAAGAGGCAACTTTGATTCCTTCTTGAATCTGTTTAGTGTTCCCAAGATGTGGTTGCACATCAGTAGTATCATGATGCACCAATTAAGGATTGGTTATCTCAAGGTTGAATTTATTGTTTTATAGGACAATGCGGATCTGATTTTTTCTAGACGTGGTAGACCTTATCCATTTTCAGTTCCCCATACATCCTATGATAGTCCAGGTAAAGGTGATCTTAGACATAAATTCTCCCCAACTCATATTGGAAGTTGATATGGTTGTTCTTCTAGCTTTTCTAGAAGATTTGAAGGATTCCTTGTGTATTGACCCTCATCTAGGATCAAATGGAAACAAGTGTTCCACTCATGACCAAATAAATTCCCTAACCTTTCCAATATTTCAAATGTTGCTCAACGATTAATCACATATCCTAATTCCTTGTCTTTTCTATGTTGGAATCAACGAGCATTGGTGAAGAATGGGTATGTGACCATCATCATGCGGAGGTAGAGCTACACTCAACTTATTAAGGGGTTAGTGTAGGTTCCATCCCTGATGTTATGGTTTTGAGCAGACAACCATCATCCTAAACAAATCATGTGACTACGACGACTCTTACTGGAGGGTGACCTCACTAGAGGATTTACCTTGGATCTATCAGAACTCCTCATCAGGATATATCATTCACATAAGTTTACTTCCCCGATACTCTTTTCTTTTTTATTTTTACAATATTATGCTTGAGTGACATGTTTTTGAATTTAAATATTAATTTTTCTCAGGGCTCATACCCTATCACCCACACAGAAATTGATAACACATGAGGTTAAGGTGGAGGTGATGGATGATTTCCAATTGGAGGGAACAGAAAAGGTGACTATGGAAGTTGGGATGAGCATAAAAGTTCCAAGAGAAGGGACATCTGGGATAGAGACCTCTATAGGGGGTGGAGATGTTGAGACAGGGGTCATGAAAGAGATGGATCAATAATCTAGGGTGGCATAGCCTGTAGTAGTCTCATGTAACATCCCACCTTCTACTCAATGTCTTGAGAAGGTGTAGGGATGTTAATGGAATTAATCAACATCCCCAAGAATCCAATAGCAGGTAATAAATGTCAAAGCGATTCAATAAATGTGGGGGATGATTTCCCCTTTCTGAATAAAACTAAAAACCAGAAAAATCCATAACAAAAATACCACCATATGGTGTAAGATAACATTCAAAGACAACTCAACATTTCATTTATCTAACAGCATACTAAATTCAAGTACTAAAATGGAAGACTACAATATAATTTTAAATAGAGGATGAAAAACTTATAAAAATCTTGGATAGTCACAAGACTCTAGCACTCCACAATCTCATTGTTCAAACATCCCCCAAACTACCCAAGTATCATGAGGTACTTCTAAAGAAATAAGATACATTACATATTCCCATGTCTTAGTAGATGGCATATACAAAAGAACTAAAGTAGAAATCATGGGTGAGTAATAAAAAACATTAATTTTTCAACAATGACTTCCCTATTCGTTCCACTATGATAAAACATGTAAGAAAAATTTATATAACATTGTTTATATAAAACAATTTCCAAAATTATTTATTACTAATTATAAACATGTTCCTATAAAACCATTTTTTCAAAAAAAAAATTACAAACAACCAAATATACTTGAAACCATTTCAATTGATATTTTTTGGCATTACTATTCCATTCTTCATATACAGACAACCAATAAGGCATGAAATCATGGACCACCCTATACTCATGGGTGGTGAGTCGTCCTTTCACTAAGAAACCACTAAATAAACCATTTTACATAGGGATCCCTGGCCCTTATTCATCCCACTAATGATGGTAGAGTCTCAACACCCTTATCCTTCTCTAATTCACTTGAACACACACTATTATTTTGAAAAAATACATTTTCAAACAACTATTTCATCCATTCTAATATAAACCATTATATTATTGAAAACCATTAAAACAAACAAACTAAACCCAAACCATTCAATTTTCTTCAATAAAAATTTTCTTTAATTGAAGAATATTTGATAATCTAATTACCCTAATATCTAAAAAAATTATATTTTAAAATAATCATTTTAAAATTAATTACCAAATCACTTTCAATAAAAATACCCAACTCCCCAGTTTCCACAATCTATCACTCAAGAGGGTTCTCACCAATACTTTAAAATAAAATACACAATAATGTTCACACAAAAAGTTCATTCTGAAAATATCCTTTATATTTAAAAAACTGGAGTCGAGAGTGATTCCACCTCCCGTGGGTTATAATACAAAATATAAAGAATAAAAGAATAACATTGACGAAAGTGGGATAAATCTCCATGAACCATCCTAAGATCTCATAACCCAATATAAAAAAACCAAATCTAATCATATTTATTATTCATTACATTATATAAACACATTGTTGTTGTATATATAAGAATATGAGAGATAGTTTAATGTAGATCTAACAAACTCATCAAGAACGAACAAGAAAAAGTATTAATGTAAGAATTTAGATTCAAATCATAAATGGAAGCCATTAGATTTTTTCTAGAATTATAGGGGAACATTAAATGAACATTAGGAAGATATAAAATTGTGTAAGGGACTTATAGGTCAAAAAAAGGTGTTATAGGGTTATTTGAGTGATAGCCACAATTTAAAATCTATCATTTAACCCGATCATGGTTAGTCACACAGTTTGGAAAATCATGCAATAATTGTAAATTATACACTACCTATGGGTTGAACCTTACATGGTTAAATCCAATGGTTTCTAAACAATTTTCTATCCATGCCAAATCACTATTTAAAACATTGCATGGTATCTCCTATGTTTCATTATTGATTCAATAAAATGTATGCAGGCCATTCACCATCCCTTTATTCCATATCTCATTATGAATAGTTTTATGTATACATTGTATTATTTTTCTAAATTTTAAACCAACCATGCACCTATATACATTCCCCATAAAATATTAAAAATTTCCCAAACACTCCCAAACATAATCCCAACACCTTAAATACATAAAATATATAAAAGAAGGATTAATTCCCTCTAACCAGGGGTGATAAATTCTCTCTACCATTGGAATTTTCATCCATGGAAATTAAAAAATATATCATTTCACTAAATGTGTTCTGGCCATTTCTCATTCATTTCCTTATCCGGCTCCCAATTTACATCATGAATCTAACTTTGCTCCCACAAAACATCCACTAGGAAAATGTTTTTTTGAAAAAAAATTCTTTTTCCTATCCACAAAATGCACTGGCATATAAATCAGTTATGCATCTAGCTCTGGGTAACTGTGATCCCATTTTATCACACAGTTAGGATCAAGCTGATAGTTTTTCAATTGAGATACACAGAACACATTATACAGTGCACGAAACAATATTGGTAATTATAATCGATAATCCACCTTCTTAACCTATTCCAGTATCTCAAATGGGCCAATATACTGATGAGACCACTTTCACTGTGTCCCAAAATGTCGATGTCCAAGCCTCAAAAATATCCTCAAGAACACATGTTCACTTACTAAAAATAGAAATGACCATTGAAGATGATCTTCATATGATTTTTGAGGCCTCTAAGCCATCTCCATTATTTTTCTGATTAAATTAATCATTTATTTTCTTTCGTGGACAATAATCAGCCCAACTAGTGATCTCTCACCAGATTCCACCTAAAAATGTGGATAATGACAAGGGAACCTATACATAGATTCAAACAGGGAAATATTTATCAAGGATTGATAGATTTATTCAATAGATAACTCCACCATTGGGACACTCTCTTTCTCTAAGCAATTAAAAATTATTAAATCATCTCAAAACATGTCTTCCAACATTTATACCATCCATTTATATTGACCATCCATTTGATTATGGTACGCCACCTTCATATTCAGGAGAGTCCAAATAGCTTTCTGTATGGATTTAATGAAATGATGCGTGAACCTCAGATCTCTATATTATAATTCTGAAACAATTACTCCATGCCACATTTTAACATCTTAGATATTGATTCTGGAAATATCCTCTACTGTATGATTTTCACAAATTCGGATGAAATGTGCCGAATTTGTGAGACGATCCACAATCACCCATAAGCCATCATATTTCAAAACTGTTCATGGGATATCTTTTACAAAATCCATAGCTATTTTCTCCCATTTCCTCATTAAGATAGGTAAAGACAACAACTTATCTACTGGTCACAGATTCCCTTCATGGACTTACTAACAAGTCATGAATATTGAAAAAACATGACCACTTTTATTTTTGTGTCACATCTTATGAATTTTCCTATCAATTCTTTCCACATATTTTATGTTCTTAGGTGAAAAATATATATTTTATGGTGGTAGACATGATGAATCTATTCATAAAAATCTATTGGTATCAATATCTTATTTTTTAATAACAACACTAAAATATCATTCATTTCCCACACCTTAATGGTCTTCCCACCTATGAGTTTTGACCATATCACCACACATTCTATGTTTGAAGTATATTCCTCTGTAACCATATTTAACTAAACAAGAACCAAAAAACTATAATGAAAACAGAAACATCACCTCAGTCCCTACATTCTTAGTTCATATCTGATATCACTGACATCAACTATCCCTGGTTTAAAGCCTATTTTGAGAACTGAGAATATAAATTTCATCTTAATGAATCTACAATAGAATTTCCCATACCATGTGTATTTATCTAGTCAAATTTAAACTTTTGGATATACTCCATACATCTCCATTATCTCAGATTAAAAAATCATTGTGGTAAAATATGATTCATTATCTTATGATCGATGAACACAAAAAATTTCTAATCCAATAGATAAATACACAATGTCTTCAAAGAATAGTATAAAATAGATTATTCTAAATCTTCTATTGCGTAGTTCTTCTCAATAACTCAAAACCTCCTTAACCACATGCAACAACATGGACCCCCTATTTGAGACCACATCCCAACCCTAATCTAAATGCCTACAAATATACCACATACAGTTCTAATGATTCTGGTAAAATAAATATTGTTGTGGATGTAAGGAGAACCTTTAAATCGTGAAAATACATATGTAATTCCTCATCTAATTCAAATGGAACATTATTCTTTGAAAAAGATTTCATAGGTGAAGTATGTCGTGAGAAATCATGCACATAACGTTAGTAATAACTAGCTTGACCAAGGAAGCTCTATATCCCAATGATGTTCTTTGGTGATTACCATGAAATTACAACTTCTATCTTCTCTAGATACTATGAAACACTTATTTAATAAATAACACGGCCAATAAAACATACATATTGTTTGTAAAAATCATGTATTGATAATTTTTTTAAAAACAATGATCTCTTAGGATTCCCAACAGCGCGTCCATGTGATTTCATGCTCATTACTTGTCTTTGAGTATGGTAGTTAGTCATCCACAGACAATACCACAATAGAGTCAATATATATCTAAAATATATGATTCTTTAATGATATAAAGACATCTAGTTCATTCTATGTTTCCAAATTATTACCCCATATTCATAGAGGTTATATCTATTTCTGAAATTTGTCTTTGGAATATCCTACTACTGAACTCGCAATTGGTGATATCCTCATCGTGTGTGAATATTAGAGAAACATTAAGCTCCCCATAAATGAGTGAATAGATAATAAATTTCAAAAATTGGATACATTTTATTTATCATAATTTATTTTAGTTTTTGATAATCCACACATATCTTTTGGTTTCCATCTGATTTCTTCACAAACAAGATCATCGCCTCCCACTGAGGCATGATCACCTGAATGAAACCCTAACTTCCCATCTCTTCAAACTAGACTCTAAACTCCCTTAATTAATTTGGTTCCATCCAATAATATGAAACTGGGATAGTAATGGTCACCAAGATGAGATCGATCGAATACTTCACTTCCCTAATAGGTGGTAACCCATAGATGATTTTGGGGAAAACATCATCAAATTGATCCACCACTATTAAGAAACATCAATTCTCAATCTCTTCCATCAACTCCAAAGAAAATGTGGCCAACTGCTATGGGATCATTCTGATGGCTACTGCCAACAAACCTGTTGCACCTGTATTTTCATACGTTTATCCTTATAACATATGCTTGTTGCCTTTAGAAGTTATGAAACTACATATTTTTATATAATAGTCGATTTGATATCTTAATAATGAAAAAATACATACATTGGATACATCATGGAAACCTATGTTAAACATAGAGAAATCCATCATTTTTTTGAATCAAATTTTATAAAACAGTCTCTACACACAAAGGCTCATAACTCTCTTTGACTAATAGGTGTTTGATGTTTTATCACAAAAGTAATAATCTAATGTTTTAAACATATAGAATCAATATATAATAAATACATATATTAATGTGATAAAATTGTATCAAAAAATAGTTTCATAAGGGTAAAATTCAAAATAATCACACCTCATTCCGAAGATGGTCCAGACGGATCATCCACAATCACCATCTCAACTCCATTGAATTTCATCATCATTTCACTTTATTCATTATTTCCCTGTTGAGATTACCTTTTTTAGGAGTCATTGTATTCCTATAATCAACATGGCGAGATATTTTCCACTGACGTGATTCATTCTGTTTCCCCCACCCCATCGAAGCATATGATTCATGTGATAGGTGAGATGTTTCTCGATCACCTACCCTTAGAGCATTATGGATATAGAGCTAAATATACCCCCTTTTCAATTAAGGAATTCTCATGGTGGTGTTATACACTCTCACTTCCTATAGTCAAATGAACCACATTAGAAACACCCATTTTATCTCTACGGTTCTTGGGGAAAATTTACCAATCCATCCATTTAATTTTGAGTCATCCTCCTTCCTTTTAAATATGTTTCTCTCTTCCACTTGCATACATCATTATAGATTTTGTTGTTTACCATGTGTATTATCATTCCACCTATTCCCATAGCTTTTGGCATTTTCCCTTCTACCACAATATCACTATTTACCATTACTACATAATCTTTGATTGCGATCACTGTGATCTTTGAACAGATTTCCAGCCTTCATCCTACTTAATAAGTTTGTGTATTTAAGGGTTAACTTGGAGAAACCTTTTGTTAAAATTGGATTGTGTTCATGAACATCGCCATATATTTTGTCACTAAAATGTTATATTTTCCACTCTAATGTAATATGTTGTTCATTGAATTTTGAAAATGTGAGGTAGATTTTTTTATTGAAAAATTATTCAAAATCGTCCCATGGAAGGCCATGATCTACTTTAGCATTCCCCTCTAGATCTCAAAACTAGTGTGAAGTATACTCCTGTACACACGTCACCATCTTGAATTTCAACTCTAATGGTGTGCATAAAAAATAAATGGTACGATTCATTCTATACATGCACACCTCTACATTTCTGGTTTAGAATCACCCTGAAGGATGTGTGGATTCTATTTCTGGAACAGGAAAGAATTTTCCAATTTTCATGGGTCATCCCACATGTTCCCTGTGTCTATATAATGAATTTAATAGATGATATATTGAATTAGTATTTGGTTCACCTGTGTCTTAGGTGCAACCAAATTCTCTATAGCTTTGTACGATTGGTTTCAATGAGGCCAATCGGGTACCATTTTGGAAGAAAACAAAAATAATAATAAGAATTACTCTCTATGAACTGAAGACATAACCATTCCAATTCAGTCACATTCACTATCACATCATTTCTTTCAAATAATCAACATTTTCATATTGAACCTTATTAGAAAAATTTCTACCTGATTTTGAAAATTAAATTTTTTTCAAATTATCACAATCATTCAATTTTTCAAAACCATTCATTTGAAAAGAATTCAAAAAAATTCAAATAAAAAACACATTCCACCAAATCATTGGTTTTTAATAAAAATAAAATATGAAATCCTAGTTGGATGTCATTTCCCCAATCCATTCCATGCTTTTCTCAATGGATAAAACCATTACAATGAGATTTCCAATTTCTGTAAGTGTCTCTAAAAGACATATGTACCAAACTCCCTGGTAACATGATGTTCCGCATGAAAAGGACATCTATTTATTTTTATTCCCAAAATTTCATGTCCTGAAAATTATAATTCTTTCTATGATTCAAACTCAATGAATAGACTATAATGAATTTCATTTCATTGAACAATAAAAATGATAGACACATGTTCCAAAAATTAAATCCAAATATTATACCACTTGTTACATCCCCCCTTCACCTCATTTTCATGAGAAGGTGGATCAAAGTTACTCATCGTAAATTAACTTACCGATGATTTAAAAGGATAGAAATAAATCCCCATGGGCTTCAATAAATGTGGGGGTGTAGTTTCCCATTAATAATAAATCAATCAACCACAAAAATACATAACCAAACCAATAATTATACATTGCATGATAACAATGAAATAAAACAAAACATTTAATTTATATAAATCATAACAAATACATGTTCCACAAAAAAATACAACAATATCAATGTAAATTATGGATGGAAAACAATTAAAATTCCTAGACAATAACAGGAATCAAAAGTTTCAAAATCTCTATGCTCTTACATCAGCCAACATTTAATATATGATTAAGTGGTACTAAAGATCTGTGAAGCATTACCTTTTCTAGTGGGAAGTCATTGCACCAATCTGTTAATTTGAAAAAAAAAATCAGTTGGTTTTCCCAATGATTTTACTACTCAAGACACTTGTATAGAACATGTACGAATCATTTAGATAAAGTAGTTTATATAAAACAATTTCCAAAAAAGTTTATAACTATATATACAAAAGATCCTTGGAATCCATTTTCTCAAAACAAAAATAATATCAAACGAAAATATAAAATAAATAATTTAAACCATTTCAAATGTTCTATATCAGAATAACTGTTACATTTAAGCATATCCACACAACAAAACAATGCATGCAAACCTGGACCTCACTATACTGGGGAGTGGTGAGTAAGCCTTTCTATAATCCCTCACATAATGAACCACTTAATGTGGGGGGTCCCATGAACCATATCCATCCCAAAATTGATAGTGGAGACACTTTACCCTAATTTATCTGAAATTTACATGAACACACAAAATCATTATAGAAAAATCTAATTCCAAATGACTAGTTCAACCATTCTAATAAAACATGTTCTATTAATGAAAACCCTTCAATCAATATATCACAACTTAATCCTTCATGTTACTTTCCATAAAACAAAACCATTGTTTAAAGATAATTATTAATCCATTTACCGCAATTTTGGAAGGATTTCTATTTTTAAATAACCATTTTTATTATTTTAACTAAGGAAAATTTTACAAAAACCCTGAATTCCTATGTTTCCATTAACTATCACTCAAGAGGGTTTTAAATAATCATTTCACAAAAAAATAAAACAGAAATTTCACACAAAATTATCACATGCGAAATAATCCTTAATTTTCTAAATAATGGAGTCTTGCGTGGATTCACTTACTTCATGGATTAAGAAAAATTGAATAATGACGTGAATAACAACTATAAAACTAGGTGAAATCTCCACGAACATGCCTCTAGTCATTTCCCCTATTACAAAAAAAACAAATATTATCATATTTTCATTCCACTACCTATGATTTAGCCAAAGTGGGTGTTGAAGTAATAAGATTATTGAGTGAGGGGGAAAGCATATCTATGATACTTGTTAAGAAATATCAAGAAGGAAGCCTTACCATAATAACGAAACTTCAAATCACCAAGGGAAGCCTTTAGAATTCCTCTCAAATGATGATAGAACCTTACATGACCTTTGGGAAGAGATTAAATTTATTTATCTCTAAATAGTAAGAAAAATAATGTATTTATAGGGTAAAACAAGTGATATAAAAAATTTTAGAATCTCATTTTTAACTTTTTCACGATTAGTCACACATGTAAGAAAATAGTTCATCAATCATGTGTTAGATACTACCTCAAGATGGAACCTCACGTGGTTTGATACCATGGGTTTCAAATCATATTCCAGCTATGAAAAATCCCACTCTCCAACATAACATGGTCTCTCTTAGGATTCCTCATGGTTTTGAAATATAGGGCACTGACAGTGCACATTCCCTTTATCCCATGTCTTATTAGGTATTGTTTTTTTATGTGTTGCACTGTTTTCTCAAAACATGCACCTATAATAAAATCCAAAATCCATAAAATGTTCTCAAAAATATTTAAAATATAAACCTTACAGTAATTATAATTAAAATATATAAAAAATGGTTAATGGCCTCAAATGGTGGTGGGAGTGATACATTTCATTGTTGAAGATATCTATTTGGTAAGATGATGTGGTGATTGTATTGGCATATAGAGTGGTTGGGAAGGAAGAATTTGACATATTATCTATAGAATTGACTATAATGGTGATTAAGAGAGATTGATGTATCCTTTCTCATCCAATAGTGACATCTAAGGAAGCAGAGACAATCGCATCAACCCCAGCCATCTCATAGGGTGCAATGGAGGCATCTCTCGAAGGGGTAGAGGATGACGAGGTACTATTTATTAGGATAGTTATCTAGCTACTGATGTCTGGGGCTGGAAAACCTCTTCATCCACTCACATTTTACAACGTACTCATAGAGGATCTCGAAAATAATAAATCATTAAAATTTATTCAAATCTTGTCTGCACCGCCTAAAGACTATGAAGATTATCTCACATGGGTATTTGAGGAGAATCAGATCGTGCTCCACAAATAATAGAGGTATGTGAAAATTTTCATCACTTGTACCTAGATAACTAAAATTCCACAATGGTTGGCATCTCTCCAATGCTGGTTAGTTAACCTGGGTGCCAACGGGCTGAACTCCATCCACCTTCACATGATAGCATGGGACATCCTCATCAAGGGAACATGTGAATAGTGTAAGGATAATGATCTGGCGTTGTCGGGGAACAGGGTTTAGGGTTATGTAGACAATTATAAAGAAAATGATGATATATTTTCCCTATAGGGGATGGCACAGTAACATGAACTAGTCAATGGTATAGAAGCTGATAGCATTAGCAGTTTGAGGGATTAACAGGCAGTGGCTGAGACCCAAGAGGATGTGGAAATGAAGGAAGAGAATGAGTTTGGGCATTATTAGTACTAGTATTTGATTAGGTTCAAAGATATTAAATCTATTTATAAGGAAGATAAAGAGGACCCAGTGGAGTAACAATAGTCCCATGTGTCCACTCAATGGGGGATGCCCAAGCTTGACTACTAGATTTATAAGATCAATCATTGATGGAATATGTAAAACGATATGCTCTTATGTGTGCATCAAACAATAAAACATTTTTTTTGTTTAATTCGAACATTATTGAACATATTTTTTGTTATTAATAATTTCCAAATAATATTTTATGAAATAACCAATGACCAGTCTCCAAGATCATGGGATTCAAGCTCGGTGTGAGAAATTAGAAATGACCATGTGATTTCACAATTGTATAAGAGTTTTGGATAATCATAAAATAGTATGGGTCTAGTATTTTTACCTGATGAATGACAGTTCATGGGATAATAGAGTATATTTCTAAAAAAATGGTTTCCTCTGAATAGATGACTTTCCCTTCCAACATTCTCTTGTGCATGAACGGGATAATGCTAGGGGAGTTGAATTCCACTCAAACAAAATTGTGTTGGGACTGTGAATCACAAAGCCCAAAATTTGTATGAAAAAGTGTGTGGAATTAGAATATAAGATAATTATTGACCATATTTTAAATATATACCTCATATCATTTATTTAGTGAATGGGGGATAAAAAATTGATGGTTGTTGTCTATGTTGGAAATACAGAACCTGTCTCAAAATGTCATTCAATGTCTTCTAGGTTGATGAACCAGGATAGTAGTCATCGTGTCATTAATGGGTATCTTTAGATGTGTATGAGTGTGAGTGTCCAAATAATAGGTACACGAATTGTGGAAGTGAATTTATGTAATGTTCTAATAGATTCTCACACTCTTATAATTACGACAGGGTGTCTTAGAGAATATTGGTGTGGGAATATTAGTCTAAAAAAAGAAACTCAAATCTAGGTGAGGGTCATTTCAGATAATGAGTGGTAATCAAAGAACATGATCGATGTTGTATATAACTAACACTAGTGGAGAGGACCACTCCATAGGCAACCTAGATTCCTTGCAATTTTATATCATACAATGTGGAGGATATAAAAATTGTTTAACATTGTATGGTAAGGATGTTGGGTTTTTATTTTTATGTCGTATGATGAGTATGGGTTATCATATAGTTTATACTCATGTGATTAGTACATATCCCATAGTTTTAGTGTTATGTGATTTATAAATTGAGCACATTTTAGGGTCGTATGACCTCGACATGGGAAAAATTTTAATGTATTTTTTCATGGAATAATAATGGGGATGTGTTTCAATAATATAAAGATGACATCAAAGGAAGGTTACCTGATGAGAATGGAGCCAAAATGGATCACATGATATCGTATAAAAATACCTTTTGAGAGAAATCACACACATTATAGAGTCATGATGTTTAACTTGTTAACTAGTATATGTTAAAGGATATATAATTTGGACTAACGGGTTCCTCAAAGTGTTTAAAATGTGAAAAAATAGAATTATCCAAATATAAATGGGAGGGATCATGTATAATTCATAGCATAATGTGCAAGGTAAAAATAGTTTATGGTCATAAATCATGGACAAAAGGGGCACATGTTTGTATAGAATGAGACATTTGTGGCATAAATAGTGATATTATAATTTTATTGGTGGTTCATGGCTATCCTCTACCACAAAACGCCCAAAAAATCTTGCCTTGGGTTGATATAATGGAATTGTGTGTGGAAAGGCCCCCAATGAAGATTAACATGGAGGTTTGAACTAAGATAAAATATATTATCATCTCTATGTATCCCTAAATGATAAGAGTTAAGCTACATGTAGTTATGAACCATATTTTAGTATAAGACACACACTAATAGGTGAGATACCCTCTCATATGAGTGTTTTGAATCCTACAATCCCTGTATATAAGGCATCCAAGATTTATACATGGTAAGGAAAGAGATTAACGTCATGTTTTTAGGATCTGTGTACATCCTGTATTTGGTCAAGGAATCCAGGATTAATACAGAGTAAGACCATCCATTATTCATTGGCATCATGGAATTTTCCATGGTAAGGATGAAATTTATCATCATGTGCTGATAGAGTCTATTAATCCCATATTTTTCTATCACATTAACATTTAATATAAACTATTATCATCCATTGTTTAGAGTAATCCCAAAATTGTATATGGTAAGTCTATAATTTATCATCATGCATTGACTACGCAAATGAACTTGCAGTTGATCTACTCGTTACTCCATTCCCCATATATGGGTATGAGGGAAAACCGTAGTTACGATGGTTTAGGGAAATTAAATGGGGATTATACATAAAATAAGGCATGTAGTAAATTTTATGGAGATCACACTGCAGAAATTGATTTTTTTTGTAGTGAATATATAGATAAACCTAAATACTAAATGTCGATGCATCATTAAATATACAATGAGAATGGGAATCACTCAAAATATATTTTTGGAAGTTCATACACATAAAATAATATTATGACGTTCAGACCCTAGGAAGAGGGTAATTCAGGGGTTTTTATACAGTGTAAGGTTGAAACCATGACATGAATTAGCTATAGAGGCCATGCACCACATGAAGAAATCATGAATCTCATTGCACATAGTTTTATGTTATATTCCCAAGACCATTGAAAATAGATTTTATTCATGTTTCTTTGACATTATGAAATAATTTTAATTTAATAATGTATAGAGTGTAAATGGTGTTTTTCGATAAGAATTATCTCATGGTATGAATGACTGAAAAAATGACATGAATGTGACAATGAAGGATCATGCAACATGTAAGTATCGGGAAGAAAACCAAACATAGTTAATGATTTCAATTCATAGACCATGGATATATTTCTAATGTGTTATTGAATTTTTTTCTTGTCTCGGATATGAGAAGTTTTTCCATTGCTACATGTCCCGTGTGTATTGGAATAATTACCAAGGTAGTTATAAAATATGGAACACATCGTGTATGGTCATATGGTCTAGACCATGGTGAATAGTTTAAAAACTTGTTTCTTGGAATAAAAGGGGAATTTTCAATTCAATGGTATACATAGGTAACACAATATGTAAATCCTTACATGAATCAAGGAATTGAGGCTCATGTATGACATACACACCCAAAGATGAATTTCATATAGTTCATGGTCCTAATGGCTATAGTGTAGTGGGGGACAGGGGCCTAAATAGTTATTGAATTAGTGGCTAGGAATAGAGTAGGGAAGTCTTGGAATCAGTAAATATCCTATAAATATGGGAATATATATATATATATATAGTTCTATAACATGGAATGTTAGGTGACCAACAACGGAAGGGAGTCAATCTTATGTTTTGAGAAAATTGAAGACATCCCATGAAAAAAATGGGAAATCCTATTTTTTGGGGCATGGGGTGAGGTTAGTTATCCATCACACACCTCTCATTTGAGGCATCGTGATTTATGAAGGGGTAAATATAGTCCATTTTTTAATAGGAATTATGATTTAAGATAATGTAAACTCACAATATAACATCATGCATGTAGGACAAACAAATATATGTAGTGCATTGGAGTGAAAACATTGACTTGAAAGAGGGAAACTGTGGATTAACACAACACCCCATTTTGCTAAAGGTATTTTCATGTAGATTAATTTTTTATACTTTGAAATGATCTCTTAGTATAGTGTGGTAGAGTTTAGACTGGGGGGAGAGATTCTCAAATAGAGATGCATAGTATGACTGCATGACAATCCAGAAAATTAATGAGGTCCAAAGCGGACAAATTCTACATAAAAAATTTATATGGAGGCTTCAACATATATTAAGTCATGATACATGTTCTTATACCCCTAGTTTTTGGTCAAAGGGTTCGGACCCTCAAATAGTTATTATTCTATGGTCTTAAATCTAAAACTATGTTAGGGACAATGGGGTGAAGGGTTTTTTGAATTTTAAGCTTGACTAGGAGGTGAGATTTCCATGCTTCCCTTTATATCCCACGTAGATGGGAATCAATCCATTTATATCACTAAAACATTTTGTGGTAGGTGACCAACAATGATAGCGTATATACAATATGGTAAAGAAATTGGATACATACCATGGGTTTTTCAGACATCCCATGTTTTTAGAACATGGTTGAATGTCACTTTAATTTCAATTGGTGAGGATGTTTATTGTTTGGAAAAATCCCTCAAGTAACATTTCAGCATTTTTGGGTTGATTGTGTTTGTTGACAAAATAGGTTTCCATGGTGAATTTTCAAGTTCCAGATATATTTTTGACAATCACTATTGACAAAGAACAATAACAAAGGAATGGACGATCTGGAGGCGGTACGAAATAGCAGTTCAAGGTGGCGTTGTTTTTTAGTGTTTACAATATTTTTTTGGTCCAAATTTTGGAGGTTGGTGAGCATCGTGAAAAGGAGATATTATAGAAGAACATATTTAAATATGGAAAAGGCATGAATTTCACAAAGATAGGGTTCATGGATTGGATTTTGCGAAGACAAGAAAAATGTTGACGGTGATGCTTCACATTTACGACAAGATTTACGAACAGCAGTGTTGAAAGGAAACGTGAGGGAGCTTCACGGCGACAGTATGAGGTAATTTACGGAATGCTCCATTATTATGATGGGCTCCGTGATCCATGAATTTCAAAGGTGCTTCGCGATTTTGAGAGAATTCCAGCAGAAATTTCAGAGCATCGCGATTGGTGATG
Source organism: Viscum album (assembly GCA_963277665.1). NCBI lineage: Eukaryota > Viridiplantae > Streptophyta > Magnoliopsida > Santalales > Viscaceae > Viscum > Viscum album. Next base: position 1,343,172,342 of record OY728132.1, read on the forward strand.
ACATGTCGCTGACTTCGCACAGAAGAGTCAAGGGTCAGTGGAATCACCTATAAATAGAGGTCGACCCCCTCGAGCGAAGTTGAGAGAGTGTTCAGAGAAAATATTTTGATCTTGGTTCATGAATGTGGTTCGTGAAGTAAGTGTTCTTATTGAAATAGAGGTGCTTCGCGGCGGATAATCTAGCGCTGAGAAAGGAAGTGCGCTTCGCGAGGCCGCGTGCTCTAAGGAGAGTGATTCACGAAGAGGTAGGAGCTCAACGATGGCCTATGCATTGCGAAGGCGTGAGCTTCACGAGAGTGCTTCATGAAAAGGTAGGATCTTCACGAGGGCTTGTTTGAGATTCATGAAATTGGGAGCCTTGTGAAGTAGGGTGCTTTGCGAAGTTGTTTCCAAAGTGAATTTCGCAGTTGTTAAGAGGGAAAGGTGTATTCATCAGTGGATGAAAATTGGACTTTAACAGAGTATCTATCAACATCTGAGGATGCATGCATTCATGTAAATAAATAGACCTATTGGTCGATAAACTGTGAGTGGATCCCTTTCAAGTACAGTGAACAAAGGAAGACGAAAAAGGTAATCCTTTCTACTGGTAGTGAGCCAATGAAAGAGAAACAGGGAGTGACCATAGGCAAAGCAGTGAGCTGACCCTAAACATTGTAAAGGCAGTGAGCCTGGGCATTGAAGTGATCTAGCCTGAACATTATTGGCAGTGAGAATTAGGGGATTTGGTACAGCAGCACATCAACGTTGTATGCTCCTTGGATGTAGCCCAGTGAGGGTGAACCAAGTAAAAATCTCTGTGTCTGCCTTCTTGCTTCCCTACATTGCATTAAAAGCATCATCCTTAGATAAAGAAGAAAATAAGTGATCATAATAAACACACATGTGAAAAAAATTGACCCTTGTAATAAAGAGGTCAAGATCCAGTGGGACAGGAAGAATTTTAGAAATGAATATCCATACCCTAATTCACCCCCCCCCCCCCCTCTCAGGGTATATAGGCCACTATTGGTCCTAAAAATTTGTATCAAAGGAATGGTGTCTTTTATTAGATCTATTTGATCTGAATTAGTTTAGTCAATTTGTGTGGATACAGATTCAGTCTGCTGTCATCTTATTGTGCCATGGAAAAGGGAAGAACATCAAAGAAGAACCAGAAGTCTGCTGAAATTACCCACTATGGATGTGTAAATGCAAAGAGTGTGATTCTGTTAAAGGAATCATTTAGTAAACAGAATATTTTTTTGGATGAATCATACAGTTAAAATACATACTCATTCAATGATGCTGAAGAAATGAGTGAATAACCTGATATTCCAAGGGATGTTGGAACCCCTGATGATGAAGAATCTTCAAGAAGTCAAAAATTGGTAGTTGTCCACAAGACAAAGGTATTGGATCAGAAATTGAATGAAGAGATGAAATCTAAAGATATACGGATCCAAGTACTATAAATTGAGTTCAATAAGCTAAGAGGATTAAATCAAAGGCTAAATGATGTGTCCACTAATCTAAGGAAGAAGAATGACTCTCAAACCAAATAACTGCAAAAGTTGTCTATAAAAAGAGAAAAACTCAAAGATGATGTTAAGGGAAAGAATCTAGAAAAAGATGATTTTCAGAATTTTAAAACCAGAAATGATGATATTTCTACACAACTATCTCATCTAGTTCAGAAGAATAAAATTCCATATCAAGAGAATGCATGTTGTTCTGATTCTATTGAAGAATAAAAATTGAAAGTCAAGGAGAAAAGTGACATGGTGGAAAAGCTCACACGGGAACTAGAAGATGAGTTGAGTAGCGGAAAGAATCTAAGAATAGAACTCAATGCCCAACATGAATCAAGGAATATGAAGATTCTAAAGTTGGGAGAAGAGCTAGAATCAGTGAAGAAGGAAGTGGAGAAATCTAATTCTATAGAAAAGCCTAAAATGAAGGATGCCTTGCACTAACTATTTGATTATCCTTCTGCAGGTGATGATGAAATGAAAAGTAAATTTTCTATTTCTGAAGAGGGCAAGAAAAAATTTTCTCCACTCTAATACCATACAGTTTGGGAAAAACTGGTATTAGATTTGATGAATCACCTTCCATGCAAGATAAAAATAGAACTGTGAACAGTTCCAGATGTGGAGAAAAATCTATAGGTGCTGAAGATAGGCCTAAGAAGAAAGTTACAAAAAGAAATGATGACATGTGCAATTTCTGCGGGATTCATGACCAAACATCAAGCTTCTATTCAGAGGATCTGGAATACATTTCAGGCTGTGAAAACAGAAACATTTCTAAATCTGGGAATAGGAAGAAGCATCATGAGAAATCAGAGAGAAGAGTCTCTCAGAGGAAAGCATCCATTAAATGCTATTATGGTGGAATAATGGGACACACCATGAATATGGGTAAGGAATCTCAAAAGCTCAATGTCAGAGGAAGAACTCAAGTTTCATCAACATCTCGACTGAGAGATGATGAAATAAGGTATGTCTTTGATGGAAAATCTTTTATATGTTCTGATTATGGGCATTTGGCAAGACATTGCAGCATGAAGAATGAAAGAAAGGTAAAGTAATTTGAAATGGTATTATCGACTCTAGTGGTGCGTGGTAAGAAATTATGCACTGGATGATAAAGTGGAAAGTTGGAGAATATTCTTAGAGCCTCAGGGGAATCACATAGAGCTGAATGAAAGTTGTATCTGTCACATCCTCTGTCACACTCCCAACCGCCCTCTAAGAAAGAAGATGAAAAAATCTGGAAGAAAAAGAGAGGAAATTAGACAAGTGTGATTAAAAATAATTAATGTTAATTATAGGTCCCACCATGAACAAAAAATATAGTGTTAACTCAGATATCAAATAAAAGAAATATAAACAAAGAATGTTCTGAAATCTTCACATGTCGTGTGCCACAGAGAGATGTGGTTGAAAGAGGAAGATCCCTAAAATGGGGGAAGGAGAAAGTGAAGATGGAAAACAGAGAGATTCCTACTCAGAGAAGGAATCAAGGGATATGGAATTTTTGTGGAACATCAAAGACAGAAATGTGTAATTGTCAGTTTAAACCCCAAGTAATGAGAAAGCCCAGGCCTGTAGAATATTCTAATCAGAAAAATACTCACCATGTAGGTAAAGAATGCTTACTCATATAACCAGAGTAGTTGAATTTGACTAGGAATCTAGAAAAAGCCATAAATTTAATGTCCTATGCTTCCACAGTACGATTCTCTTAGATTAATACAGTAGCCTGTGTTGTATGCCACTTCGAGATTCTAACACACCACGACCAATCAAAGTAGCCGTTATGAATAGTAATACCCACTTTTTGAAATTTTATAAATTTTATCTCTTAAAATTGACATCATTTTTTGGATTCAGAATATCAAAAATTATCCTAGGGTGAATATTTGGATCTTTTAAGATAACTTTTATATTTTGATAAATAGTGATAATTACAAAATTTTTATTAAAAAAACATTTGTAATCAAAATAATTAATAGTGTTAAATTATGAATTTGAGTGGTTTTAAAGTATATTTAGAATATATTTTTACCATTTAATATATTTTTGGACATTTGACATAATTTCACATTTAAACCGGACATAAAAAAGTGTCAATCTTTTGATTGTTATTATCTCTTAAAAACACGCCTTTTTGTTTTAACAACGGGAATTATTTTTAAAAAGATTTCTACCACTTTTGTGTTTTGAATTTGGAAAATTGTATTACATATATATAATCAGAAGGTCCAAATTTTATAAATAGGTTACTTTTATTTTTAGACATTTTGAATAATTACTTCGGTAAATATTTTATTTACCATGGTTAAAGGCTAAATCCGGTAAATAAGTCAAAAATAATATTATTATAATAGTAAATAACCCTAAATCAGGTCCCAACCCTATTGTTTGATACATTTCCGACCATCTACATCTTTGGGTCAATTTTAGGACCCCGTTGATCCACTTGTAAGTGATAATGACACTTTATATTAATTAAGTTAAATTAAATACAAAAATGACATAAACATTTATCTTTTAGAAAAACAATTTTTACATAGAGTTATATATGTTATATTTTCGACAATAAATACGAATTAGAAAGATAAAAATATTTTCTACATAACGGTATTTTTTTATAATATTTAAACATTATTTAATATAATTTATATATGACACAATGGTGATGCCATAATTTCCTAATTAATGAAATATTAAGATAATTGATATTATAAATACCAAAATAAAAGTAATTTGAAACTTTTTATGAATTAAATTGATTTTAAAGGCTAATATGACATATTAATATTAGTTATATGAATTTTTTCTTGATGTAATAATGTTGTTATGAATTTATCAACAACAAAATTCCCAATAGTGTCAAAATTGACATAAAAGAGTTTTTAAAAAAAATATTATAATATTAATTGATATTCTAATCCTAAAAATATAAGGATCAGTAAAATAACATATATAATTATTGTTTTATAATTACTTTACCAATTGGGGTTCGATTGGAAGTTTATAGTATGTTTATTAACTATATAATATAAAAATACAAAGTGACATGGTAAGTGTCAAACTAATTAACTAAGAGTTAAAACTAATAGATAAGGTTAATATAATGACCCATACCTGTCTAAAATATATTAGTTGAAAGGATTTAAACCCAAACCACCTCATAAATTTAATTATCCACTTTTTAGAAATTATAAACTGAATATGAATTTATTATAAAATAATACTTTAAGTTTTTTTCTAAAGATCCCCTCCTCCCCCTTATAAATGGACACCACTTCTAACAAATTATTCACACCTTCATAGTCGTTAGGATCGGCCAAACCCTACAAAAATACTCTATCAAATTTCCTAAATTCAACCTAGATGCCATAGTTTGATCATAAATCCAACCTATGGATCCCTTTTGATCAAATCAAATGGAAAAACCCGAAGAAGAAGTAATGTTTTCACCACCCTCTTTCATGTTCCTTTATTCTTAAACTTCTTCTTTATTTGTTATTTAAATTCAAAAATAATAACTCCAGTATATAATATATACTATGATGTTATTATAAATATGTTATAACCATATTCAGTATTCGTATCCATCCCGTGAATGACATGTCACCACAGGTGTGTACGTACAACTTACCGCCTCCACCTCGTGGTGTAATTGTTATTCAAAAACATTATTATCTTGATGGTTATGATAATGATATGTAATTGATTTAAATAATAAATATAACATCATAATGATTCTGTATATATGATATACCATGCAATTATATATTATTTTAATATCAAAACAATGATATTTTCGCTCGTGCGTACGTACGGACAACCGTCTCCATAAACGTGATAAGATTCATTCCCCATCGAATCCATGAAATTATAATTCTCATTTGATGATTAAAAATAATATGTAAGGACTTTATATCAGTTTTTATATGAGTAAGATACAACTTATGCATAAAAAACATGTCTTATGTAACAAAATATATAAAAGGAAACGAGTGAGTTAAGACCCGAAACAATGATAATACTAAGATATTATTAACAAATCAATGTTAAAAGATCATATATGATATCATATTAATGTATATTATTATTGTATAATTTGATAACAATTATTTCACAATTATACAGGAGGCTAACCTACCATCAACCATGGAAAATTATGAGGTAAGGGTTTATTTCAAAATCTCTTCATTATCAGAGATTGTTTAAACGTAATTATCAACTAGAACCTCTGTATCATCCACATCCATGTTTCTGAAAAATGTATTTCAAAACATTATTAATATTTTACAGAATATGGGTTACAGCCATTTATACCCTTGTTTTAATTTTTATAAGAAGTTTATAAAGGAATCTTTCTGTTGATTTCCAAACAAGGTCCTTTTTGACATTTTCGACAAAATTAATGTAAGAATGTATTTTTAACTTATAAAGTGGGTGCAGCTATTTTCTGTCGTTATAAAATCGTCAAAGCTTCCCTTACAGTGTTATAATAATATTTTTAAAATTAAATGTTTTCTTTTATAATTATGTGCCTTTTAAATGATTTCAAAAAAGAGATATTTCTCTCAAATAGTATTGATTCCATCTATGTCAACATCCTTTGATGGATTTTAAGTTTATTTGAAATTGATTTATTATGATACAAAACTTCCATATTTTATAGAAGGTTTTGTGATATGTTTGAGTGTGGATGTGCTAAATTTATACCATTCATGGTTTATGGAGAGAGTATTTACATTTCGTATGTTATTGTTAATACAAATGTTTATGTTATGTTTAAACATGTTCATATGAGGAATGAATTGGACATAATATGTGACAGGTGGAGCCCCCTATAGCTCCTCGATGTATCGGTAGGTCTCCTGAGAGAAACTATTGTCATGGCATGAGGCCTTGACAAAATATTATTTGTAGTCTTGGCATGAGGCCTTGGCTATGTGGTTATGATAGTCTGTCATTATGCATTCCTTCTTTATGAAAGTGGTTATTGATTTTTCATGTGATTATTAGATTAGTATAATATCCATGTGAATATGTTAAAGGAATTATTTCATTTTATTTCGTCCATATTATGCTGAATTTCATGTTTAAAAGGCTTTTTTTAGTTATACATTACCTTAAATGTTTCTGCTTATTTATGAATGTTTCCACTTTATTGTTATCCTTACTGGGCATTTGAGCTCACCCCTTTCTATGTTTTATTTTTCACAGGATGTGAAGAAGTATTTTATGAATGACCTGCAGGGATAGTATAAGGGGATATGAGTTTGGATACAAGATGTTGTTGTAGTTTTCACTTTATGATGTAATGTAACATTTATGAATGTATCTAGTGTTTCCAAGGCTACTAAACTAATCGGTATTTCGAGACTTGATATTTTGTGATCATGCCAATGTTATGTAATAATGCACCGACTCTGGGTAACTGGGGTCCAGGAATTACAGTTGGTATCAGAAAAAGTTTAGTACAAACCGTGGAAGCTAGATTTAGATAAACTCTAATTAGAGCACATAGACCTAAGATAGAATTTGAAAATTAGTATAGAAGAACATCCTAGAATTTTGGTCTTGTAGAGATTTTTTTAGTTTTCCGAGCAATACATCTCTGTGTGGATACGAGCAGGTTGAGGCCGCTATGGAACAGATGTACCTAGGGGTAAAACCCAAAAACACCACTTTGAGCTAGACTTAAACGGGAACTGGAGCACGACAACGAGCCTTGCTACACTCTTGGTTATGAAACTCCAGGGGGATATGCTTAGGATAATTCTCATTTTCGTTACAATCCATTATGAAGGGTTTATGAGTAAATACTTTCTCAAAGAAAACATTTTTTTATGATTATCGATTATATCCATAAATAGTTCAATTTATGTTAGGTGTTTTACAAGTATGGAATTGTGTATTTTGATTCCTAAACTAATCTAGTTTATTCCATTGTTTAGAAATGGTTCCTAGGAGAAGGAATGGAAACCGAATCAATTTGAGGACTCCATGTAGGGATTTCCCTCCCACTCAAGATAATTATAGTGGAGCTGGTGATGTAACTGGGGCTGATCAGTTAATCAACATACTGGGACAACTCACTCGGGTTATGAATAATAACCTTACCCATATAGAGCACCCTGATCCGTAGCCTGGAGGATCAATGTTAGATCACTTCATGAGGCAGAAACCACCAACATTAAATGTGAGTAAAAATCCATTAGTATCTGAGCAATGGATATGTTCCCTAAAGAAAATATTTCAGGCTTTGGGGAGTAGTGAAAGGGAAAAAGTTTTCATGGCAGTTTATCACCTCACTGGAGATGCTGATCAATGGCGGACATTGATACAAAACACAAAGGAAGATGATGAACCATCAAATATGTAATGAAGAGAGTTCAAAGTGATTTTCTTAGAAAAATACTTTCCTCATGACCATCGAGCAGGTATGGAAATTCAATTTCTGAGTCGGAGGCAAAAGGAGGATGAGAATGTCCCAAAGTATGAGGCTAACATTACAAGGTTAGTAAGGCATGCAATAGATTGTATACGTAACCCAAGAAGTAATATTGATCTTTTCATTGATGGGTTAAAACCATTTCTCCATCAAGCATTAGTCTCACAATATTCCTCATCGTACGAAGATATAGTCTCATGTGCTATCAAGACAGAAAAAGAATTCGCTAAGTCTTACAACATTAAGGAAAAGCAAGAGAATAAGATATCTGCATACCACTCTAGAAATGGAAATAAAGGGAAGAAGGGAAAAGATTATTATCCATCCTATAGTAAATGTGGGAAGAAACACCCTGATACTTTCTTGAAGGGAATGGGAGTCTGTTACAAGTGTTGTGGCAAAGGCCACCGAGCTCATGATTTCAAGGGAAGGAGAGTTGTTGTCAATGTGGATTGATTTATGTGTAGTGAGATGGGACATTATGAAAATGAATGTCCTAAGAATCAGAGGAACAAACCTTAGAAAAGGACAAAGGATCAAGGCCAAGCATATTCTATCACTACTGCTGTGGTAAAAGCTCCAAAGGACATGGTGGCCGGTAATTTAATGGGTTTCTCAAGTTTAGACAATGATTTATTTGATTCTAGATCATCACATTGTTTCATATCTTCCCAGTTTTCTAAAAAAAATTATATATTTCCAATTTTATTTAATAAAGGAGTTGTCAATTAAAACTCCTAAGGGAAGTAACATTGCAACTATGTTTTGTGAATAAGTCCCCATTAGAGCACATAAATATTTTTTATCCGCAGATCTCATTTTCATAGCTATGATTGAGTTTGATATAATCCTCAGTATGTATTGTCTTTCAGAACATGATGCGATGATTTATTGTAAGATGAAGGAGGTTACGATTTATGATGATGATGAAAAGGAACACCTTATTTTTAGAGCAAAATCGTCACCACCTAATTCTTACCTAGATCCACCCCTAGTCGCTCAACTAAATTTCATTATTGGGGATGAAGAGAATGAAATAACTGTGGTTAAGGAATTTAATGTTCAAATAGTGGATGTACCTATTGTGAGAGAATATGTTGATGTGTTTCCAGATGATTTACCCGGTCATTCTCTAGAACGAGAAGTTGAGTTTTCTGTTGATTTAATTCCTGGATCAAGGAATATATCGAAGACCCCTTATAGAATGGCCACTATGGAATTATTTGAACTAAAGAAAAAACTAGATGAATTGAGTAATAATAGATTTATTCACCCTAGTGTTTCTCCATGGGGATCCCCTGTTCTTTTTGTTAAAAATAAAGATGGATCAATGAGATTATGTATCGACTACCAGGAGATCAATGCTATAAAAATAAATAACAAGTATCCCCTACCCCGAATTGATGATTTATTTATCCAACTGCATGGAGATCAATACTTTTTAAAGATTGACCTTCGATCTAGATACCATCAGGTATGTGTGAAGAAGGAAGACATTCCGAAGACAGCATTTCGAACCAGGTATGGGAATTACGAGTTTACAGTAATTCCTTTTGAAATGACTAATGCACCCTCTATTTTCATGGATCTAATGAACAAAGTTTTGAAGGAATATCTCGATGATTTTTTAGTCATATTTATTGATGATATCTTGGTATACTCCAAAATCTATGAAGATCATGAAACTCACCTGTTTATTATCCTGAAGACTCTAAGAAGAAATGAATTATATGGGATGTTTAGAAAGTGTGAATTCTGGATTCAAGAGATTTTTTCTGGGCCATATTGTATCTAAGGATGGAATCTATGTTGATCCTTCTAAGAAAAGAGCAATCCATGAATATCCAGCACAAATGAGTATAATAGAGGTACGTAGTTTTATTGGTTTATCAGGTTACTATCGACGTTTCGTCAAGAATTTTTCACAATTGGATAACCCATTTTCAAAGCTCACACGTAAAGGGTTAAATTTGATTGGACAAAAAGTGTGACGAATTTTTTGATGAACTAAAGAGAATATTACTCAATGCTCTTATATTGACTCTACCATCAGGGAATGATGGGTTCATTATTTATAGTGATGTATAGAAGAAAAGACTTGGTTGTGTCCTTATGCAGAATGATAGATTTATTGCCTATGCATCACGACAGCTGAAAATTCATGAGCAAAAGTATCCTACACATGATCTTCAGTTAGCTGATGTAATATTTTTTTTGAAGATATAGAGACATTATCTCTACGGAGAAAATGTGAGATATATACTGATCATAAGAGCTTGAAGTATATTTTCTCACAGAAAGAACTCAACATGAGGAAAAGGAGATGGCTTGAACTACTCAAGGATTATGATAGCATGATACACTACCACCCAGGGAAGGAAAATAAGGTAGCATATTCTTTGAGAAGAAAAGATCATGGATTTTTGAACAAGATGAGAGTTGAGAGGGATCCTATTTTCATGGATCTAGTAATGATGGATATGGGAATCACTATGGAAGGAGAAACATCAATACCTTTTCAAATGGTTTCCAAACCATCATTACAAGAAAGGATTAAGAGTTCTCAGACCGATGATGAAAAATTTCAGAAGAACATTAAAGTTGTGAATGATGGGAGATTGAGAGACTTTTTGTATGAAGAAGGAATCTTGAAATTTGGGAAAAGACATTGTGTTCCCGATATACCAGATCTGAAAAGAGAATTGTTATATGATTCTTATTGCTCAAATTTCTCTATACACCATGGGAGCACCAAAATGTATAGATATTTGAAGGAACATTTTTGGTGGGACCACATGAAGAGGGAGATTGCTGATTTGGTGTAAAGATGTATGGTTTTTCAACAAGTGAAAGCTGGAAGGAAACAACCTGGAGGAGTCATGCAACCTCTTCCCATACCAGTGTGTAAATGGGAAAATATTACGATGGTCTTTGTCATGGGGCTACCAAATACTCCTAGAAGGAATGATGCAATATGGGTTATTGATCGTCATACCATGTCAGTACATTTTCATGCTATAAGAAAAGATCTACCACTGGAAATTCTAGCAAAACAATATATTAATGAAGTTTTGAGACTTCATGGAGTACCAATATCGATTGTTTCTGATCGTGATCCCCGTTTTACTTCAAGATTATAGAAGATTATTCATAAGGCCTTGGATACTGAACTTCGTTTGAGCACTTCCTACCACCCTCAAACATATGGACAATTAGAATGGTCGATTCAAAACTTAGAATACATGTTGAGATAATTATCACTTGACATTCAGGGTATGTGGGATCAATATTTACCTCCGGTAGAATTTTCCTATAACAATAGCTTCCATTCAAGTATTCAGATGGAACCATATGAAGTGTTATATGGAACGAGATGTCGCACACCAACCTATTGGGATGATGTTGGTGAGAGAAAACTTGTAGGCCCAGAACTGGTGGAGGAAATGATGGAAAAGGTAATGGTAATCCAAAACCACATCAAAGCATCTCAAAGTAGGAAGAAGAGATATACCGATAGTCGAAAGAAGGATATGGATTTTCATGTAGGAGATTATGTTTTCATGAAGGTATCTCCATGAATGGGAGTTATATGTTTCCGTAAGAATGGTAAATTGAGTCCTAGGTATATTGGACCTTTTGAAATTCAAGAACGAATTAAGGATGTACTATACCATTTGGAAATGCCTCCAAATCTCTCCAAAGTTCACGATGTGTTCCACATATCACTGTTGAAAAAATACATGCCTGACCCAATGCATGTACTCACCTATGAGGAATTAGAACTGGAAACGGATCTGTATTATTGAAAATATCCCATCATGATTCTTGATACAAGAGATCAAGTGCTGAGAAACCGGATGACTCGTCTGGTAAAAGTTTTATGGAGAAACCATAACATGGAAGAGGCAACGTGGGAACCCGAGGAACTTATGATAAAGAACCACCCGATTATTTTTATGCAGTAGTATTCTAAAAATTTCGAGGATGAAATTATTTAAAGTAGGAGAGAATGTAACACCCCAAGCTTCCATGGTACGATTCTGTTTGAATAATACAGTAGTGTGTGTTGTACGCAACATCATGATTTTAACACACCGCGACTAATCAAAGTAGCCGTTATGAATAGTAGTACCCAATTTTTAAAATTTTCTAAATTTTATCTCTCAAAATGTACTTTATTTTGGATTTGGAATATCAAAATTAGCCTAAGGTAAAAATTTTCGTACTTTTTGGATAACTTATATTTTGATTAATAATGGAAATTACTAAATTTTAATTAAAAACAACTTTTTTAATCAAAATAATGAAGAGTTATAAATTATGAATTTGAGTGGTTTTAATGTATATTTAGAATAGATTTTTTCCATTTAATACAATTTTGGTAATTGGAAATAATTTCACATTTAAACCGGACATAAACAAGTTTCAATCTTTTGATAGTTATTATCTCTTAAAAACACAGTTTTTGTTTTAACAACGGGAATTAATTTTAAATTAATTTCGGACACTTATGTGTTTTGAATTTAGAAGAATGGATTCCATATTTAGAATCAGGTGTTACAAATTGTGTAAATAGTTTTCTTTTATTTTTATACATTTTGAATAATTACTTCGATAAATATTTTATTTACCATGGTTAAAGGGTAAATCAGGTAAATAATTGTAAACAAATTATTATTATTATAATATTAAATTATAATAAAACGTGTGTAAACACTATTGGTTGATACATGTCCAACCATGGGCATCTTTGGGTCGATTTTGGGACCTCAAGTATCCACTTGTAAGTGATAATGACAATTTATTTTAATTATGTTAAAGTAAATACTAAAATGACAAAAACATATATCTTTTAGAAAAAAAAATTTCAAATAGAGTTATATATGTTATATTTTATACTATAACTATTCCAACGAAAGATAAAAATATTTCCTACATAATGGTATTTTATTTATTATATTTTGACATTAAATAATTTAATTTATTTATGAAACAAAGGTGATGCAGTAATTACCTAATTAATGAAATGTTATAATAATTGATATTATAAATACCAAAATAAATGAAATTGGTAACTTTTTATAAATTAAATTAATTATATAGTATAATATTACATATTAATATTGGTTATATGAATTTTTTTCGATGTAATAATTCTGTTATTAATTTATCAAAAACAAAATACCCTATAGTGTCACAATTGACATAAAAGAGTTTTTAAAACTAATATTATATTATTAATTGATATTCTATTACTAAAATTCTAAGGATCGGTCAAAAGACTTATATCAATATAGTAATATCATTAATGGACCACGTGGGGTCTATTTGATGATTATTGTATGTTTATTAACTATATAATATATAAATACAAAGTGACATGGTAAGTCTCAAACTAATTAACTAAGAGTTAAAACTAAAATATATGGTTAATATAATGATGCAAACATATCTAAAATCTATTGGTTGAAAGGATTTATACCCATCCCCACATTATACAATGATGAATCCACTTTTGAGCCATTATAAACCAATATGAATTTATTATAAAATAATACTTTCTTTTTTTTTAAAGAGCCCCTCCTCCCCCTTATAAAATGACACCACTTCTAACCAATTCTTCACACCTTCAATGCCTTTTGGATCGGCCAAACCCTTCTCAAATACACTTTAATAATACCTCAATTCAACCTAGAGGATTTATTTTGATCATAAAGCCAACCTAAAGAGCCCTTTTGATCAAATCAAAAGGAAGAACCTGAAGAAGAGGTAATGTTTTCCCCACCTTTTTTCAAGTTCCTTTGTTCTTCAACTTCTTCTTTCTTTGTTATTTAAATTCTAAAATAACAAATCCAGTATCTCCTATATAATTTTATGTTATTGTAAATATGGTACAACCATATTCAGTATTATATCCATCCCTTGATTCACATGTCACCATACGTGCGTACATATGGCTTACCGTCTCCATGTCATGGTGTAATTGTTATTCAAAAACATTATTATTTGGATGGGTATGATAATGATAGGTAATTGGTTTAAATAATAAATATAACATGATAATTATTCTTTATATATGATATACCATCCAATTATATATTATTTTAATATCAAAATAATGATATCGTCGCTCGTGCATACATACGGACTACCGTCTCCACGAACGCGATGAGATTCATTCCCCATCGTATCCATGCAATTATAATTATCATTTGATGATTAAAAATAATGTTTAAGTACTTGATATTACTCCAGATCTGAATAAGATACAACCTATCCATAACAAACACGACTTATGTAACAAAATATATAAAAGGAAACGAGTGAGTTAACACCCGAAACGATGGTAATACTGAGATATTATTAACAAATAAATGTTAAAATATCATATATGATATCATATTAATGTATATGACTCTTGTATAATTTAATAACAATTATTTAACCATTATACAGGAGGTTAACCTACCCTCGACCAAGGAAAAGTACAAGGTAAGGGTTTATTTCACAATCTCGTCATTATCTGAGGTTGTTTATACGTAATTATCTACTAGGACCTCTTTATCATCCACATCCATGTTTCTTAAAAATGTATTTCAAAACATTATTACTATTTTACAGAATATGTGTTAAATTCATTTATACCCTTGTTTTACTTTTTATAAGAATATTATAAAGGAATCATTCCGTCGTTTTCCAAACAAGGTCTTTTTTAACCTTTTCGTCAAAATTAAGGTAAGAATGTCTTTTTAACTTATACGGTGGCTGCAGCTATTTTACTCCATTATAAAATCGTCGAAGCTCGCATACAAGCTTATAAGAATATTTTTAAAATTAAATGTTTTCTTTTATAATTATGTGACTTTTAAATGATTTCAAAAAAGAGATATTTCTCTCAAAGAGTTTTCAATTCATCGATGTCAACATCTTTGATGGATTTTAAGTTTATTTGAAGTTGATTTGTTATGATACAAAACATCCATATTGTATTTAAGGTTTTGTGATATGTTTGACTATGGATGTGGTTTTTTTATACCATTCATGGTTTTTGGAGAATGTATTGACATTTTGAATGCTAGTTTTAATATGAATGTTTATGTTATGTTTAAACCTGTTCATATGAGGAATGCATTGGACTTAATAAGTGATGGGCAGAGCCCACTATAGCACCTCGATGCATCGGTAGGTATTATGAGACAAACTAGTGTCTTGGAATGAGGCCTTGACAAAATATTATTTGTAGCCTTGGCACAAGGCCATGACTATGTGGGTATGATAATCTGGAATTATGCATTCCATCATTATGAAAGTGGTTATTCATATTGCATGTGATTATTCGATTAGTAGAATATCCATGTAAAAAATTAAATGGAATTATATCATTTTATTTCTTCCATATTATGTTGAAGATCATGTTTAAAAGGCTTTTCTTTTAGTTATACGTTGCTTTAAATGTTTATGCTTAGTTATGAATGTTTCTGTTATATTGTTATCCTTACTGGGCATTTAAGCTCACACCTTTCTATGTTTTATTTTTCCCAGGATGTTAAGAAGTATTTTATGATTGACCTGCATGGATAGTATAAGGGGGTATGGGTGTGGATACAAGATGTTGTTGTAGTTTTCACTGTATGATGTAATGTAACATTTATGAAAGTATCTAATGTTTCCAAGGCTACTAAACAAATCAGTCTTTCGAGACATGATCTTTTGTGATCCTGACAATTTTATGTAATAATGCACCGACTCTGGGTAACTGGGGTAAGGGCGTTACATGGAAGGAGTGTGATGCTCTGCAACAAAGAATCAAAGGGTTGACCCATCAGGATCTACCACAATCCTCATCTTTAGGATCTCAGAAGTTTCCCCTCTCCCTATTTATATAAATTTTGTTAACAAATGATTCAAACGTTTCAGGTTATTGGGAGATATGATCCAAGGGGATGTTGCATCTAAAGATGCAATGTGGAGAAGGGATATGCTTCAAAGTTTCAATTGATTCAAATCAGGTAGCAGAGTTGAGGAAGAAAGGGAGAAACATAGCACAATAACAAGTGATTGTGTTATTAACATAATCTCTTGATTCCTACACTGAGTTCCAACTCAATAGGCTTAGAGATTTTTTTAATGGCTCAAATCTTAGTGGAAGATGATAATAAATGATGCAAGAGAATAATAATGGTTGTGGACCTAACCCTAGGAAGTGATGCATAACATTGGGGGAGCATTCTATATCCAAATCAAATGCAATATCTTAATGTGATATAAAGGAAAAATGTTTATGTTCATGAAGAATGATTAGGGGACAAGAAGCAACACCCAAGTTTTGATGATAATAATTTTTTGTTCTAACAATGTGGTATCAGCTGACTTCTTTCAGGATACCAAGAAGCTGTGAGGGAAAATCAAAGGAGTGTCAAAACAATCTGAGAGAATAAGTTCAAAGAAATGACATCATTGAACAATGACACAGTGACAAGTTTTCTGATCAATGTAAATAAGGGCAAGAGACTCAGGAGGAGTAGAAGTAAAAAATTCTAATTCAGATATAGACTCCCAGATAGTGGGAATTGATGTCTATGATACATTTTCACTGGTTGCAAGGCTGGAGATGATTAGATTATTCCTAGGCATTACAGTACAATGGATGTTTAAGGTATTCCAGATAGATGTCAAATCTGCATTCCTGAATGGGGTTCTGGAGGAAGAAGTACATATCGATCAGACAGATGGTTTTCTTATTCATAAGGATAAGAATAAGGTTTTTCGACAGAAGAAGGAATTATATGGGCTAAAACAATCACCAAGAGAATATTACTCAAAGTTATATCAGTATTTGAAGAAGCTTGGTTTTTAGCGTGGTGGATTTGATTTCAATATCTATTTCAACAACAACAGTAATCAAAGGATGATGAGGCTGGTCTGTGAAGAAGACATAATATTTGGTGTATCAGATGAAGAAAAATGTAGATGGTTTTATGAATTCAAGAAACATGAGTTCGAAATGTCTATTATTGGTGAGCTGACATTTTACAAGATACACAAGGAAGGAATGACACATTCATTTCACAATCCAAATATTCCAAGGAGGTTTTTAAAAGATTTGGAATGGAAAATTCCAAGGATATTAAGACTCTGGTAGGTACCCAGATGAAACTATC
Source organism: Viscum album (assembly GCA_963277665.1). Classification (NCBI taxonomy): domain Eukaryota; kingdom Viridiplantae; phylum Streptophyta; class Magnoliopsida; order Santalales; family Viscaceae; genus Viscum; species Viscum album. The sequence continues at coordinate 1,343,189,465 of OY728132.1, forward strand.
AAAATATGAATACGGAAAGGCAGTTAATATCATAGAATATAGGAATATCATTGGAATTATATTGTACCTAACAACGACAAGACCTGACATTGTTTTCGCGACGTTCCAAGCAGCACGATATCAAAGAAATCCCACGGAATGCCACATGCACGTAGTGAAACGATTACTTCAGTATATCAAGGGAATATGGGACTTCAATTTGATGTATAATGGAAATTCATAGTTATAATTATTGGGATATACTGATGCAGATTGGGCCGGTTCAGCGGATGACAGGAAGTCAATGTCAGGAGGCACTTTCTATCTTGGAGGATTGTGTGTTTCTTGGCCAAGAAAGAATAAAGATTGCATTAAATTGAGCATATCAGAAGCTGGGTACATTTCTGCCTCTCAAGTATGCACATAGTTATTATGATTGAAACATAATCTTGATGAAATGGGCATTGAAGTGAAGTCTCCGAACAAAATCCAGTGCGATAACTCAAGTGCAATAAATCTCAGCAAAAAACTCGTACATCACTCAAGGACAAAGAACATTGAGATAAAGTATCATTTCATCAAGGATAATGTGGAGAAAGGACTTGTGAAGTTGGAGTATGTGCCTATGGAGCTACAGGTTGCAGATATTCTGACAAAGGCCTTACCCAATGAAGCGTTTGAATGGCATCAACTGGATATGGGATTTCAGTCGACTCACTGCACTTAAAAGAGTGTGGATGTGGAGACACCCCCCTCTCCCTGATGTATGATGTGTTTTTCTCTAATATAATAATTTGTGTTGTTACAATGTTGCAGAACAAAAAGGGGTGACCATTGGGTTCGTTGAAAAATGGGGATAAATAGTGACTCCTCAAAGGGGAGAAACTGTGGCTTGTGAAGGGAGGAAATGTCTTTCTTAATGACACGGGGATAAGCTGACAGGTGGAGAAGTGAGATAGGGGGATCAATTAGATAGGGGAGAGTTTTAAATCTGACGATGCTAGAAGTGATCCATCAAAACATAGATATCACGACAACTGAGGATCGTGATAAAAGCAGAACAATGATGTTGGAATGCTGAGAGAATGTTTCAAGCTATTGACAATTGGTATCAGTGTGGATCAACAATTGGTATCAATTTGAAAATTGGTATCTGTTTGGAATCGACAATTGGTGTTTTACATGAATTGATTCATTGATGAACTTCTCATACTACTCTTGTTTCTCAAGATGAGTGTAGCTCGTGTGGGCTTAGAGTACATGTTAAGTGAATTATTGAACGCTATCCAATTTTCTAGAGGTGAATGGTGGTAGCAGCTGTAAGGAGAATCACTGAGGTATAAATGTGTATAAAATCATTCTGAGAAGAGTTGTGAAGAGTTTTCAACAACCCCAAAGGGGGAGATTGTTGGGAAAAAATCCCTCATGGTAACATTGCAGCATTTTTGGTTTGATTGTGTTTATTGAAAAAGAAGGTTTCCATGGTGAATTGTCAAGTTCCAGAGATATTGTCGATAATCAATGATGACAAAGAAACATGATAAAGGAATGGATGATCTGGAGGTGGTAAAAAGAGCAGTTCATAGTGGCATCATTTACAAGTGTTTGCCAAATTTCTGGGATCCAAATTTTGGAGGTTGGTGAGCATCGTGAAAAGGGGATATCCTTGAATAACATATTTAAATATGGAAAAGGCATGAATTTCGCAATGATAGGCTTCATGGACTGGATTTAGCGAAGATAAGAAAAATGATTATGGTGATGCTTCATGTTTACAAAGAGATTCGTGAATGGCAGTGTTGAAAGGAAATGAAAGGGTACTTCGCGGTGGAGGCGAGAGGTAATTTATGGAATGCTCCGCGATTACAATGAGCTCTGCGATCTGTGAATTTCTAAGGTGCTTCACGATTTTGGTAGAATTCCGGCGGAAATTTCGGAGCTTCACGATTGGCAATGACGTGGTGCTGACTTCCTGTGGAAGGGTCTAGGGTCGGTGGAATCACCTATAAATAGAGGTCGACTCCCTCAAGAGAAGTAGAGATAGTTTTCAGAGAAAATAGTTTTCTCTCGGTTTGCAAAGGTGGTTCATGAAGAAAGTGTTCTTTGCGAAAGATAGGTGATTCGCGGCGGCTAATCTAGGTCTGTGAATGGAAGTGCGCTTATTGAGGTCGCATGCTCTAAGGAGTGTGCTTCGTGAAGAGGCAGGATCTCTGCGACGGCCTAAGAATTTATATGGCTTGAGCTTCATGAGAGTGCTTCATGAAAAGGTAGGAGCTTCGCGAGGTCTTGTATGGGCTTCACGAAATTGGGAGCTTCGTGAAGTAGGGTGCTTTATGAAGGTTTTTCCAAAGTGAATTGCCCAGTGGTTAAAAGGAAAAGGGGTATTCAACATTTCATGAAAGTTGGACTTTAATAGAGAATCTATCAACAGTGAATGATGCGTGCATTCATGAAAATGAAGATACCTATAGTTCTATAAACATTGAGTGGATCCCTTCCAAGTGTAGTGAGGAAAGGAAGAGGAAGAAGGTAATCCTTTCTATCGGAAGCGAGCCAATGAAAGAGAAATAGGGAGTGACCCTTGGGAAATCAGTGAGATGACCCTAAAATTTTTAAAGGCAGTGAGCCTGGGAAAAGAAGTGATCTATCCCGAACATTATTGGCAGTGAGCTTTAGTGGATTTGGTACATCAGCACATCGCAGTTGTATGATCCTTGGACGTATCCCGGTGAGGTTGAACCAAGTAAAAATATCTATTTCTACCTGCTAGCTTCCCTACATTGCATTCAAAGCATCATCATCATATAAAGAATAAAACAAGTGATCATAATATACACACAAGTGCAAACATAGTGACCCTTGTAATAAAGAGGTCAAGATATAGTGGGGTAGGAAAAATTTTAGAAAAGAATATCAATACCCTGATTCACCCCCTCTCTCAGGGTATATAGGCCCCTATTGGTCCAAACATTTTTTCATACTGTATTTATCATTTGGGTAATCCTAGTTTAAAATAGGTTAGAATCATCTCGGAGGAAGAGGAATACTAAATTTTTTTTGTGTATGACTGCAGTTTAAATTTCATGCATTGAGTACGTGAGGTCCTAGTTTAAGGTCATATGGTTCAAAACATGGGGGAGGTGTATCTCAATTGGGTATTTTTAGTGAATTTTAAAGAAACAAATCATGAGTTAGGGCCAAGGAGTCTCAACACAACAAATCACAATTATAAGAAAAATCTCACATAGTTTAACAATATGTGATTGGGACATAGTCATACATATTAATAATTTTTGTTCAGTATGATGATTGATATCCTTTTTAACATCATGTGAATATGATATTGGTTATTTATTTTATATTAATGAAACTAGGACACCAAACACTGCTAGATTATGGTCATAGATTTCAGACTATAGGGATCTTTTCTCTGGTTCATATAATCCAGACATCATGGGTTCTTAAAATTTTATATGTATTGTGTACGAGTGAAAACATATTTTTGAACAATGCCCGTTGAATACTAGCGTGTCACCTCATTTCCCTATGAAATAATGAATAAAGATTAAAACCATTATTCTTGGACTGTAATTTCACTATTTTATGTACTGTTTTAGGATCCTGACATTGGTCTTTCATATATGGACTCTTACCATGTATCACTATCTTCAGTAAGATAGTACCATATCACCCTAGTAGAAGGATTAAAGGATAAATTTTTCAAGGAACTTGTTATCCTGTTATAGAACCTCTCTAGATTATGCAATTCCATGAGACTATTCTCTTTGAATGATTCCAAAAATACTAGAAAAAGTTCTTCTATTCATTTTGGCATCTTCTAGTCCTAAATATCAATTCAGATTGATGTAAATTATACCTCAATGAGCAATACTACCAATGTTCTTTACCCTAGGGAATAGAAAGTCACTTGGGTAGAATTCCATGTCATTTTTCAATATTCTTATAGGTATTTGGGGAAAAATTTAATCCTTATTTTACTGTTATAACTTAACAGAAAATAAAAACTGTCAGATACGGTCTTGTTGAACACCTCTATATGTTAATTATTTATTGAGTGATAGTTCTAAGACTAGTTTGATTAGATATTTTACTCGGTGTACATTTTTTTATCTCAACAACCTAGATTTTTGAACCACTCTCAGTGATTAGGTCATGAGGGACTCCAAATAAATGAATGATGTGCGATATCATGCATTAAATAATGGATTGATCCTTTATTTCAATGAGTGGAATCACTTCTACCCATATGAAGAATAAAACTATCATGGTCAGAATGAACTTTCTATGCTGAGAAATTATACGTAGATATGATCCAACAACATTTATTACCCATACATCAAAGGAAAAATGAATACATTTTTGTGTGGATATTTTATGTAATTACATTAAAAAATTATGGATATGAAACACAAGAAACCTCCTAGTTCACTCGATTCAATCATGGACTATAGTGGTCTAGAAGTGGTTGAGCCTCTAAATTGGGTGGGATAGATTGAATCCCCTTGCTGGGAACCATAAGACCTGGCATGAACTTCCTACATAACCAGGGGAATCTCATCTCCTATAATGAACTTTAGGATAATTCCATGAAATCCACATATGTATATAGCCTTCTATATGTTGGTCCTACTCTAGAGGGTGAACTATGCTACACAGTGATAAATTATGTCATGCTTTACATGATATGATGGGAGAATGAAATGATGGAGATTCTTGAAAAAAGTAGTTTTACAATTGGACATTTCTTCCCCTATGGTGAGACATTACAGTCATGAAATATAACACTAGAAGTTAGCTAGTGTACCCACTGGTTATCATCATCTTATATAATGATGGGAGAAATCGATCTCCAATGTACCACATTAATGAACAGGTAATTCTCATTAGGATTTTCATGATGTTCAACCAATATGGTTGAGTCATCTGATCAACCATTCTACAATCGAGGACCATGATTCCATTCAAGGTGAAAAGTGAACTGGTCCATTAAATGGGAAGTGCACCCCAATAGGGGCACATGCTCTATCTTTCTAATGATTTTCTCACAATTAATGTGTTTGATTACTAAATCAAAGTCTCCCTTGACAAGGATTTGGGGATATCAATATCTAAGGCCATATGGATACCAATAATGTGAGTGTGATACTCTTTCTAATTGTTGGTGAATCCTTATAATACAAATAATGTGAATGTTGGGATATAATGTTATAGATTGGTGAGGACAATTCGTAGGCCAACATTTTTTATATTGGGATCATTGAGTCTTCTACTGGATGGACTCCAGGAAGAACCATAAAAGTGAATCTTTCAACAAGGAATAACCATATCTACTATAATGATAGCCTCATGTTGGAGATTTACATCCAGAGGAAGGTCTTCAGGATCAAGATGAGTATATAGAATGTTGGCCAATGTCTGACCCTTTAAATATTTCTATGGGATGAACCTAATTTTAAATTTATGAATGGTTGCTTCCAACATTCCAACCATTATATCCACATTAGTGTAATTAGTATATACTTCTATGGGACTACTCTGTACACAGTTTGTATCTCATAAAGTTGTATATAATGTTGCATTTTCTATACTACAAAAACCAGTGTGAGGTAGTTCTTATCAATAAGGAAGTAACTTTACTCTGTGTCTAGGATCATGTGACTGAGATAGTATAAATTTCTCCCTACACTCATTGATTATTAGGATGATAAGGTCACTAAGGGGATATTCCATGGAGGTCAAATAATAGAGAGTATAATTCCCTATGAGGGTGTCATCAAGCCCAGATGATGTAGAAAATACTGCTTGATTTCATCAAAGGTGGTCTGACACTCATCATCCCACTAGGAATTCTGGAATTTATTTATGGTGATGGAAGAGGAATTATCCACATTGTCCATGTTTGAAGGGATCACCATATCAAGGATATGTTCCTTGATGTCCTTGAAGCTCTATAAGGTTTCTCAGTGGAGGCATATAGCTGATGGACCTGATCATCTCTAGGTAAATTTTGATGCCACTATATCTAAAGATGATTCCGAGAAGATTCTTATAGGTTACCAAGAATACACAATATAATGTGTTAATCATTATTATTCAAGAGAAAATTGAATTATAAAAATTTTGTAATATCTCTAGGATTTTCGTGAAACTATGAGGATTTTACCACCAAATCATCCAGGTATAAATTATATAGAGTCCTGAGGATTTTCTTGATGATGTGGTGCATTCACTACTGATAAGTGGATCCTTCATTCATCATACTGAAATTCATTTCCAAATAAAAAGATTTTCCTTTTGATGCTCCGAAGGTGGTATACTCTTCATCTTTGTGGGTCTATATAGATCTATTATACCCGATGAATCCATCTATGAATGAGAGAGAATGAAACCTAGTTATAGGATCAAAACCCCTAATATTATCAAAAGGGAGAATAATTCTTCAGAAAAAGGTGGTTTCACTACTACAAATATGGACATTAAAAGCACTAAAAAGTCCATTTACAGCTCTAAAACCTGTTCAATTAATCAATGCGCTAATAAAAGGGGTTCCCATTTATTAGTGCTAAAAAAGAATTGATAAAGATCCCATTTATCCATCCTAAAAAAGCGATGAAAAATGGGGTCTTTTATCAACACTAAAAAGTGCGAATAAATGGGTCCTTTGTTTGTGCTTTTTTAGCGCAAATAATAGTTAAAAAACATTTAAAAAATATTTTTGCAATTCGGGGAGGGGCTTTAACTATGCTTAAACCCCCCCCCCCCATAAATAGCACCCCCAAGCCCGCATGACCCTGTTCTCCCCCCCCCCCCATCCCGTATGCCACATCAGCCACTGAACCCACCATTTAACAGCACCATCTGCAATTCCAGTCACACGCATGACATGCGTTCCCATGGATTTGATCCCGAGTCCTCTTTCCTACGAACCTAAATCTTTACCACTCAACTATATTTCTTTTCTCTTCATTTAATAATTTATCTATATATATATATAGTTATATTTACTTGTATATTAATATGTATTTATATTAATGAATATATATTGATATTAATATATATATATATATATATTTGGTTATATTAATAAATATATATGAGTATATTTATATATATATATATATTGTTATATTTATATATTTATATATTTATTTGAATATTAATATATATTAATATCTATTTATTTATATTTTTTTATATTTTTTTATCAGTATATTTATTTGTATATTAATATATATTTCTATGTGCAGTTTTAAATAAATTTATAAAATATGCTTTTTGTGGGTGTTTATAAATTAATAAATACATATATACAACACAGACAAACATAAACAGACACACAAATATATATATATATATATATTTTGTGTATCTGTAAGTATTATTATAAATTTTTATTTATATTTATTAATATTATATATTAAAATGTATATACAAATGTTTAGAATATATAGATAATATATATCCGTTTTTCAATACAGACACACACAAATATATATGTATATACACATACACACTATATAGGTATATAAATTTTCATATATTTGTATTTTAAATAAAATGAATATTAGTTTTTGATTTAGATGAGGCTTATATATTGAGAAATATATTTTATATGTAAATATGCTTAATTATTTATTTATATAATTAAATTTCAATGTTAGAATATATAAAAAAATTATATAGTTATATATTTGATTATAAACAATATTAAATTTTGAAAAATGATAAAATTTCAAATCCAAAATATTAATATGAATGTAATCCCTTGAAATAAATTCATTCCCCACTAAAAAATGAAGAAAGACCTCATTATACGAGGCTAAAATTCCATCGAATGTTAAAAAAATTGGGCATCTGAGATAAAAAATCTTTGCTTCTAAAATATATATATTATATAATTATCAATATAAATATACATACATATTTATATATCAATATATTTTTTATGAAATATAATTTTTTTAAATATTAACTTTGACATCGATTGCCGAAAAAGTGCAGATAAAGCCCTCCTTTATCAGTCCTTCTAAAAAAAGCGATGATAAAGGGACCCCTTTAAGAGTGATAAAAAAGCATTGATAAAGTGGGTACCTTTATCTGTGCTAAAATAGATCTAATAAAGGGGCATTTTTAACAGTTCTTTTTAGGGCTATTAATATTACCCTTTATCAATGCTTTTTTTAGGGCTGTTAAAGGGTGGAACTACAGAAACCCAGTTTTGTGGTAGTGTTGAGATCTCAAGAGGCAGTACAAACTCTGATCTGCCCTTTTTTCTTCCCAAATAGGAAGATGATGGATATTATTTGGGGTATTGGACCTCCCTGATGATGTTGGATTTGAAAATATTATCAGATTTAGCCTAAACATTGTCATTATGAGAGGGGTTTATTTTTTTATGATGCTAATTCAAACCATGATGGATCACTAGGAGGCCTAGATAAATAATGGTGACCTGAGAATCTTTTCCTAGAATATCATCAAATTTTTCGGTGAATAATTCGCCTTGTTTCTTGTGGAAGGTCACAAAATGCTTCTCCTCCCTTGGGGATATAGCTGCATTGATTAGTGTTGTCCTTGGATGAGCCTCACTACAATTATTGACCTGAACAACCTCAATGAAGGCTATGTAGATGTCAACCATGAATGTGGGAGGGGCATCATCGAAGTAAGTATATATGTATAAAGATGGATAATCAGTGGTCAGATATATGTCACATGATCAAACTCATTCATGGAGAACATTGGTGACTACTTAGGTAGATACAAAATATCTTATGGGGGAATCCAGCTCGAATGAAACTATAGAGATAGAAGATGTCAATACAATCACATTTGGCCATTAATGGTAGGGTCCATTATTTGTATCAAATCAACGGTGGAAAGTCTTATTCTGTCAATTTAACACTGATTATTTAGCATCTGAGAATGTATTGAAATAGTATCTTTTGATAAAACCTATCAATATCACAAATGGGTAGGGGCTTTCAGTATCACACTGGAATGTCTTGGGTAGAAGTATGAGGTAATAAACAAAAATTCATTCAATTTATTAATGAAGAATACTCTTTTAATCTAAATGAAAAAAATAAACTTCCCATGTCCATCACGGTGGCCACCAATTGATGAATCAGTGGAACAAACAGATTGTCCAAATTTTCCAATATACCAGTCATGAGGGTTGTTCACTAAACCTCATTGTTCTAAACTTACATCCCATTCCCCTTATAATAGTTGGCGTCTAAATATGTTCTTCACAAGAGACAAAGGGTAATGTACCACTGTGAATCACACTTACTCTCCCATTGATATTATATTTAAGACACATGAGAATTGAGGAGGCAACCACCGAAAAGAGATAAATCTAGGGACTACCACAAAATGCATTGTAGGAGGTATACTATGAGTATAAAATTAATTAAGTTCTAATTATCATTCCTTCGAACTGGGAATTAAACCGAACACTTACTCAATGTGTCTGATCAGTCCAATCATAAACCTAAATTTATAGGGAATATAGACACAAGATGGATTTAGTGAGTGCCATATTTTAGATCATATAGGTTGGTATGAGATTGATCCCTAAACTTTTTTACCACATAGTAACAGATTTCCAAAAAATTGAATTGGAATTTGAATTACATCAGGAAGATGTTTCGCTTCATGATGGAGCCCTCATATTCTTCGAAGAATGAGATCATGGATTATAATTCATCTTTATGATCCTCCTCATAATAGTATGTCTCTACAACCACTGCATCTACATCAAACTGGATAGAGATATTTATGGATTTTTTAATATACTAAAATATATATTGTGACAACTAGAAGGCCATAGAAATCAATATCCATGTAGGTAAGTTGGAAAGGTACATGAGTACATCATACATCCATTCTAGAGGCACATTTCACCATGCATGGGGTCATTCTTTTGAGGGTGGAATAACATGTTTTTCATGGTGTACCTTCATGTTCTGACTAGTGCTATAAATATCTTGATTCTCATCATTTAACATGACTATAAACACTATATATTTACTATTGGGTGTATAAGTCTTGTCTTTAGTTGGATGAACATGATTATAGGGTGATCACAACTGTTTTTCTTTTTCAATTAATGCAGTTATCTTTGTATATGTACCTAAAAGAGTGGGATGATAGTAAAACACCTCTTGAGCTCTATGAAATAGATATTTTCTAGTATCTGTATCATGTACTACACTATTAGAGGTTATTCTTAGAATATTATGCTCGTTTTCATCTCCTCTCACTCCCCTTAAATGGAGTCATCTGAAGGATTTTACGGTGCTTGCATGATATTTTGCATAATTTGGTTGTGTGAAGTGGTCTATCATCTAAATAATTATCATAAAGTATTACTCCATCTCATCATGAAATGGTTATTCCAATTCTAGGAATACCCTATGTAATATTCCTAACTATAGAGACATGATATTCTTTAGGGTGGGAGAAGAATTTTCCATCGGTAGGGAAATTTTTTCACTTTTGTCGCTGGTGACTACACTTCTGAGATTCGGAGGGTCGATATATGGATGCCAAAGTGTCATAAGAGAAATTTACAATTACATAAATATTTTCAAGTAGAACTAATTGGGTATAGACGAAACCATTAGTGTGAGAAATTGTCCGACAAACAAAAAACTCATCGTACTTCTTTGTCTAGTTGTTGGACAAAAATAGTCATTCAACTAAACTCTCACTGTCAATACATGGCCCATAATTGAGAAATTTTACACCTATTCCAATATTGTTCCCTACATGATAAATTATTCATCCAAATATACTTGGAGTCAATCCATTAATTCATAAAAGACATTGATTATGTGTCCAATGATCCTATTGTAAGTGAAATGATATGGGTGATCAGTACATTTTGTTTCATGGATCACCTTTAAATCTAGAAGATTATTAATCCCATTATCAATGGAATTGTTGAAATAGTTAGGAAACTACGAAACATTTATATAATATGTTTGTTTCCTTCTATCCATGAATGGTTCTCTAGGATCATAGCCTAGAAATGGTGTTGGAGCATGATGAGGGGTTTAACTCACACATTCTCTCCAAGGAAAATAATATTCATGGGGTGGTGAATTCCAATTATGTTCTTCCAAATGATGATATTTATGAGGTTGTTTTACTCAATGACACTCCACTATAAAGAAGAAAACTCTAATTTCATGGGGTAACTTTGCTGACATTAAAACGGTAGTCTCTAATTTGGCTGATTTCCTACTAGGAGTCAGAGGAGGAAATAAATGATCTTGTTTTTTCAGCATCAAGGATTCATATAGATGATGGTCCATGTGAGAAAAATTATTGATCCTACCTAGGAGGTTCTAATCAATAAAGGCTGAAACCAATTCATTCATGGTATTTTCCATGAAAATTTTCCGTAGACTCTCTTGATTCAGTGACATGTAAATTGAGTTTTTAGGCATTTCTACCAAGAGATAATAATATTCTACTCATTCATTAGGTTATTTATTTCACTTTTAGATTTGATCAATACATTTAATGTGCGTTGTTACGGTGAACTAGTATTGATAATTTCTGTGAAGGACTTTTTAACCAGTGATGTACCTAAAGGAAAATTAGTAGTACCTGATGAACACTTATCCTTCCAATGTCAAGATGAAGCAACAGTGCATGGAGGCCTCCTTCTACGCCTAGGATCCCAACATGGGCCCACAACTCAAGATAAAGTGGGCAAATAGATGTAGTTAGTTTCCATACCATTTAATGGCGTAAATCTACAATTTCTAGAATCTTAGGGTGCTCACATGCAGTCCACCCAAGCTGGTTACTGATTTCCATCATGTGGTATTACCACCAATCACATTTCCAAGGATTTTAGGAAATATGTGAGAGAAGCTATGAAATCATCTTGGCGGGATCTATCTAGTTGCTAATTATTAACCACCAATGTATTTAAAGGATCATCAACTCAGAAAAAAATACACTGGAACATTGAGAAGATCTATCTGGATCCTAAGGAAGATTATCACACTTCATTAGGTATATTTGGTGACTCATATATCAGTAATATAATATATACACATATCCATACTCTATCTGGATGCATGGGATCACACATCCCCATTAGGTAAAACTCTCCAAGGAGGAATTACTTGTTCTATAATGGTGTAGAAATGGGATCTCATCATGTTTTTCCATAATCCTGGTGCCACTCAACGAGGTACTCCTTGATGATCCTCTTTTGTTATGTAACCAACTAATACAGGGAAGAAATCATGGGATAAGCCTCTTTACTTGGAAAAATAATAGAATGGTCAGAGGGATCCACCATGTTCATATCCTTGTTGGTATTGTGATGGGTAGGAAATGATGTAGAGGGATCCTTAAGGATGAGTTACAGTATTTTCTGTTGGGGGAAATAAATTTGTTAGGGTCTATTGGGAACTTCGTGAGCCGATGGGTTCCTCGTAATGATCATTATCAGTGCCCCTATTCTTCGAGTTTTATAGAATGTTGGGTATTTTCAACTTCATCATAACTACACCTAAAGGAACATACTCAATATCAATGAGTGGATCATGTAATCACTGGATAGGTATGAAGTGGATAGTGGAATACTATCTCCATCCCCTAATATAACCTTGTAGATATGCGACTTCCATGATTATGTAGAGCATAATGACACTCATGGCACATATATATTTCTGGGTCTGATGGTATATATGAGATCCAGGGTGTTGATCCTTTCAGTATGTTGTTTGGTGAATCATTCTGTGCTACTAATGAATGTTTTCAAGGAGACCTATGCTTTTAGGGAAAGCTAACAGAAAATCACAGAGCTAGTAAACCATCGCACCAATGGTATGGAATAAACATGAAACCATCCCCTCAGTTAGGGGTTCTAGGATAATAATGTTGGATATAGAATTTGGCCAAAAAAATAATGACAAATGATCAGTGGCGAGAGTCTCCAATATGATTTCTGCCTTAAAGGCAGGTTCATCTCATGGTGAATAGAATATATTAATGGGCATGATTGAGAGATTGATGGTGGAAACAATGCCGATCATTGTAATAGCTAGGTGGATGGTAGAGGAGACACTAAGTGTGTTACCTATCATCTTTATGTCAGCTATTCCCTTAAAATGGAACCAATTCTATCATCAGGTCCTTATAGGACTGGGTGTTCACCATAAAATCATGTTCAAGGGAAGAGACACTCATCAGAGTTTCTTTGGGAAACTCACTATCTAATAGAGTTATCCTGCGCACAAAAAAACTCTATATTAAATTGGTTAGTGGAATAGTGAGAGACTAGAGATGATGGAGTACGATTCACTGTGAGCCCCTAAGAGTGAGCCAAAAAATCATCCACCTACATGTACATGCATAAGAATCTAGGGATCATGTGTATTTCACCATCTGGGATTGAAAACTTTACCAGTTGGAATACTACCACAGATATTAAAGGATATAGTGGAAATGAATTATCAAATTGTCATCCACATCATAATGTGGGAGATCAATAAGGTCAATGACAACCTGGCACATCATTTGATTTCACCTTCGGTGGTGGTTGTTCAACCTTATACCCCAAGATGGTTCTTCAGGAAAGGGCATGGCTTCATTATAATAGGACATATATGATGGTGGTGTTGAGGAGATGAGGACCTCTGATTTTGTTTTTAGCAACATGAGGAGGAACTCATTGTTGGATGGTGTTAATAGCATGGGGAGACTGTTCATATTGGGTAATTAGATCATTAATAAAACGTTTATTTTTGTTGAAATTGGCATAATGAGAACCTCTATGTTATGGATTTGGAATATAGATTAGACCTCTATAATAATTTCTAAATGCATTGGAGGTAACTCTGTTTTGATTAGTGGAAGCATAGTGAAGGCATCCATGTTTATTTTTTAAGGAGTGGGGAGGACATCCACATTGATTACATACGACACATGGAGGACCTTTGGGTTGGGTAGTAGTGATTATACAAGGAGGACCCCCATATTGGTTGTTAGTGAAGTCAGGAGGAACCATAATTATATCAATCATAGAGTATGGAGGACCACTTCTTGAGCCAAGATTGATAAGAGGAGGATCTTCATACTATTATTTTCTATAGGGAGTACCTCCATGTGGGATGGTGATGGTGCAGGGAGACCTATTCACTGAAATTCGTCATAATATGATGGCCCATAACAACTATCAGTAGTTAAATAAATTGATAGAGTTATCAAGAATTCCAGAAGGGTGCATGAGGTCTCAATCCTATCTGGGTAAAGATGTACCCCTTTCTATCCACCACATGGATCATTCAAAAAGCGCAAATGGGGTAAGGGGCCACTGATGCGGTAAAAGATGATACCCCTTATTGATCAATATCTTGAGATTACACCCAAAACCTATTTCAAGTCATTTGGACTTGGGATGAGAGTGTAGGGTTAAATTCCAATTGTTCATTATCCTGAAATAATAGTCATTGTGGGTGTCAATAGGGCCAAGGGGGAACCCTCCATGGTGGATCCAAGGCATAAGTCACAATTGGGGTGACTCAATCATCCACCAAATATTTGGAATAAGGGAGAGGGTACCAGGAACTCTATGGTGGGAGGATCTAGATGTGATTATCCAAGGAAAAGGGGGAGTGGACCACCCATGTGTGGTCCCTAGGGAGAGGTTGTGTCAAGGATGATCTTAATACTCTAGTTCCTAGAGAGACATGTCTCATATAAGAATGGATTCTACCTTATCTTACAATCATATGTGGGTGTCCATCACCCTCCTATGTAATATTTATAGAGGTGATATAGGACTTTGTCTCCCAATAGCTGACGTCATAGAAGAAGTCTTGCTATAGGTGGAAGAGTATGATATTTACACATTAAGATCTATCCTTCCCCTACATCTATGGGCATTGGGCTGCTGATTTAATACAGATTGAGCATTGTATGTTTACTGGATATAACCATTGTTACAAATATATGAAAAGTTATTTCTAGTTCCCCATTATCATGAAATATTTTTTTGTAGAGATGGAAATTTACATATGAGGACACTAACCACGAATTCCTAATATTTACTAACTAAATCATTGGTAAATTACATTATATGACCTCTGTTTTCCTTGTGGGACCTGGTGTCTGATATCTATATATGGTGACATAATAATATACTAAATACATAGTAACTATTATTACCCATGTTGAGGATAAGAGTTTCTGTCAAACCCCATCTCTCGAGTACCCAGAGTCGGTGCCATATAGAGGATCGAATTCAGTTCAGGCTCTGGGAAACTAGCTACTACTGAAATGATTCATATTCTAAAAAATGCTACCTGAAAATTTGTAATTAAAAACATATTGTGAGCATACAAATTCCCAGTAAGGGGTTTAAAAAGAACATACTATACCCAAAATATGTTTTGAAAACATTCATTAAAATTTTCATAAAACATTTTCTTTAAAATGTTGTAACACATTATACATACAATGAAAGTTGTCTAATGGATATAAGTTCTTAATTTAAAACATACTAACATTTTCATAATTCAATTATGAGAATTATCATTCAGAATAGAAAGTAAAACACATTTCATGTTAAAATGAAAGTAAAAAAATTAATAACGTAGTGTAATGCGTGATCAAAGTTGAGCTTAAAAATATTATCTTCAATTTCATGATTTATTATTGGAATTAAATTTATGAACATTGCATAAACAATAAACATTCCATTCTTAATCTTCTTCTAATTCTCATAATCATAAGCTCTATATCCTGGAAAATTCTACTAGTTGAATAATCCACTAGTTAATTAATTTACATAGTCTTAATGAAGAATGTTCATATGTCGGACCATGTCAAGGCCTCGTGCTAAGACCTAGAGGCTAACTATAACCGTAACCAAACCTAGAGAGCCTATTTAACCGAACTCCACCCCGAAGAGCCTCTAATAACTGGACTCCAACCCAGAGGGTCTTCTGTAACTAGACCCCAACCTGGAGGGCATATATTTACTGGTCCCCACCCCGGATCATACTAGGTACAATGAATTCCTTATAAATCTAAATTAAAGTGCACATACCACTTTGTTTCATTAAAAAACTTATCATTCCCAGTATGCATATTAATTGGTTTCTTAATTCACATTATTCAAAGTGTCCCATACCACCTTGAATAATTAATTGATTATCTCATAAATTATTATTGACAATAAATAATTTTATTATCATATAAAATAATAACTTCACAAATATTTAATAGTAATAAAAATTTAATGCATTAAAATACCTACTCATTACTCATTCATAGATAAATGGAATTGGAAATGGACTATGACATAAAACGCCAGTTACTATTTAGACAAAATGATTCTCCACGAAATGAATAATCTAGTATAAAATATTTGAGAATATGATACTGATTTAGAACACACAATAAAGGAATGGGCATGGTTACCACATAGAATGATAGTTCCTGAAACAATCTCAACGAATTACTTAATAAAATTTTCTTCTGAGTGCATAATAAATAACAAGGAGAACCCAACATTTCGTGTGGTGTGTTATATTCAAATTTCCTCTTACATTAATTATAAACAAGCTTTTGTTTAACCCATTAGATATTAAAACATGAAATTATGATACTCAACCATTTCCTTTATCATTTAATATAAATAGAAGAGAGTAACTCATACATGCGAATATGAAGTTTCAAGCGTCTAATATTTATACTCATAAATTATGAACATCATATGAAATGAATTTAAAATAAATGCAATTGGGGTTTCATATTGTGTACAACATTCATTCAATGGGGTGTCCTTAAGAAGTGGTGTTTAGTAGATGCCAAAAAAATATATTTGAAAACACCGGTTTTTTATCTTCCTCACAAACCTTGGAAATTTATAAATTAAATTTAGGATAAATGGTGGAATATATACATATGTACCCATATACACGATTATACATAAAAATTATATGCAAGGTTCTCATTCCAAGTTAATTTGACACTTGTAAATTTATCAAAAGCATGGATCTATTTTTAAGGGTACAATTATTGAATTGTTAAGAAAAAAATGCATTTGTATTCTGTTTATTCATATATTAGAACATAATTTATTGGATATAAAATTTTCCTACACAAAGTGGCTCCATGCATTTTAGTCCTTCATTAACTTGAAACTCATGTTTAGGAATCTTTAAGCTGGGCATATGACCTTTTTGCAATTCGGAGGGATATATATGGTATTCCTAAATATTATCATAAATATACGTATATGTATATTACTGTATATATGTTTATGGAAAAAGAAACAAAATAAATTAATTTTCATGGGATCTCCATGCTTAGGGTTATTAATACATTGTAACTCAATATCCTGTAACTTTAAAGAATTAATTTCTAACCATATGATGATGTATATTATTTTAAAAGTATAAATATATATTTTCATAAAACATAAAACCGAATGAAAGAAAAAGGATAATTCATTACCTTAGCTTGAGGAGGAGGAGGTGGTGGTGGTGGTGGCGGAGGAGCTCGGGAAGGTACTGAAATCCTGGAGTACACGTTGAGCTCTGTTGGAGGCTTCTGTGAAATGAACTAAGATGGTTCGTTGGATACCTCAGTGTAGTATTATATACAATACCTATACTGGTTATTTTAATACAAGATGAGTGGGATCTGAGGCCCATGTGGGATTACAAAAATACTAATAGTTAACTCTTGTGGAAACCACATGAAGGAGAAGAAAACGATGAAGCAATAAGGTGTAGGTTTTACTGGTTCAGGGAATGCCATGAGGAGATGAAGATGCTACTGTGTGTGGAAAACCAGAATGTATTTCGATGACTAGGATCAGATATGGCTTTGATTCAGGGGCTGGGATGTGTCTGTGGTTTATAAAAGATAAGACGGATCATATTAAATCTGAGTCTAATCGAACTGCACAAGATCATTGAGGAGTTTTAAAAAATATTCGAACGACCATGATTAGATCGTACCAGATCGAACGGATCACAAAAACCCGGTGATGCGCCGTAGTCACTAGAGGTCGAATGTGGGATCATGATTGGCGATCCAGATTGCCCGCGACGTGATCCAAGGGCTTAGATCATGTTTCTCTCAAAAAATCTCATCCCACATCGAATCGGCAAGCTGTCTTCACCTCACTTATAAGCCCGAGCCTCCCATTGTCCATTTAGAAGACACACTGCACACATGAAGGGGGCCCTATACATGGGCACCTGCCACAACCCTACAGGCCATCGGCCCACCCATTCCCACTGTGGCCTTGTGCTCACGTTGCGCACTCATGTGCTCATGTGCTCCCATACTCCTGTGTGCCCCTCGAAAGACCTATGATCGAGATCCTCCTGGCCTAGGCTCGGGCTAAGGGCTAGGCTCATCCACCAAGCGTGAGCTACGTCCCTTTGCCCAACCATAAAGGGTTGGCCCTTGGAAGCCCAAATTTTTATAAAAACATAACCATAAGAGAATATATATATATAAGAATTCTTATGGTAAAAAATACTCTATATAAATTTCATTTTTCAAACATGACTTTTTGTTTAATCATGAAGAAGGATTAATGAACACCTAACTATACCTTGTCTAATAATATTTTTACAGTTATTTATAGCTCCAAATATTTAACTTGAATAGAAATTTTGTATAAACAAGTAAAATATTTTGTACTAATAGTAGTAATAATTATGTTAATCAATAATATAGTTTAATTTAAATAAACTAAAGATAACATAAAAACACTGAATGAATATCTTTACCATATATTTACAGTAATTGAAACATGTTTTGAATTCCTTATTACATTTCAAAAACACCAATGTATAATTCAAATCATTCCTCTTTTTCCTTTTAAAGATCATGGTTATAAGTAATTATATATTTTTTCAATTTATAACCTCATTACATGGTGGATTAGAATATACTTATAAGTTTTAAATCAATTATCCAATAAGGCCAACAACTATATTTATAGCCATTAGAGTTCCATGGTTTCCCAGGACAACAGTCACATTAGTGTCTTATAAATCCAAGACATAGGGTGTCCTAAAAATCTAGTTGATTGAAGAAGATGGCTCATGTCATACCAATGGTTCATAGTGTGACCGCGGTGGTTTCGATCATTCTTATGTTCACTATGGAAAATACTAAGGACCCATATTTTTTCATTTGGGTTCTCATTATTTTAATTTATCTCCCCATAATTCTGATTGGGTTATTAATAGGTATTTTTGGTTATCATGATTACTCTTTTGATCTCATTGTATTTTAAATGATACAATTCTATTTTTAAATGAAAAGTCTTGTATCCACTTGTGTGGTTTACTCAGTTGCATTCTAATATAAATTAAAACCATATTATTACCTTCGCATGAGAAACATGTTTTTTCAGTTATTCAGAGAAAAGTAAACATAATATATCAATACATAAGGGTCAGGTTTTCGGGTGTTACATCATTCCCCCATATGAGGAATTGTGTCCTCACAATTCATTCCATAACCACAAAATAAATCTCTCTGATGTTCTAACCACATCCACCATTAAAGAGGATCCTCAGGTGCATTCAGTGGAAAACCTTTAAATACCCAAAAATTCCATGGAAAATGATTTCTTAAATACATTGGAATTTTATGAGTCTGCGAAAACTTATGGTGTGTGCTTCCGAGTCCCAGTGTGCTCGGAATCAATTTCTAAATTTTTTTTGTAAGTTTAGTAAACGTACGAGTGGGATTGTATAACATTTCAATCAGTGCTTGAAACTAAAATATGAGGGCACCGTTGAACTCAAAGTGCTGGTATTCTATTAAGAATAATTTCACTTCGATGACAGTGAGTCGAGAATATAAGATAATTTTTTGGGTTTTCGTGGAAAGTAATAAAATAAAGTGTGCTTCACTTTATTTTATTTGAGTGGCCTTATGGGTGATTGGTTGTTAAAACCTCCTCATGGAAGTTGGAGGTGTGAACTCCACACCTTAACCTCCCATGAGTGGATATGGTGGTGGGGCCTACCCAATCATAACCTCCCGCAAGATGTTACGATGTGGGTACCACACAGGGCTTAATCCCCTTATTGATGGAAGAGAGTAAAATCTCTCAACTCTCCCTCATTAATGAGGGAGTGCCTCATGAACTTCCCTTTAATTAAATTGTGCCAAATCCATTAATTAATTTTTTCCACCCTTCACATTAATAAGGTGGATACAAGTAATTAATTCCATCTTTTTGAATTACTGCCAACAAATTAATAGATACTCTAATCTATTATTTGGCACAACATAGGAATTTTGGTGGAATTTTGGGAAGAGGAGAAGTTGGGAGTATTAGAATTCTCCCAACAAAGACCGAAGAACAAATAATGCGTTCTTCCAATGAAGAATTCCTGCGACGACCCTTCTTCAACTTCTTCCCCAGACACCTACCGATGCGGAGGGACTTCCACAGCCGACACAATATTCTAATGGAAGCATGCGGCAGATACAACGAACAAAGAACTATTTCGTCTTCTTCCCACGACTTCTAATTCAATTACAAACAATCAATGGTAGGGGGGTTTATTTGTGTATTATCCCTTTTCATTTCTCATCTTTGGTTGGAAAGGAATTGAGGCGGAGATTGTAAAATAATTTGTGTTCCTCATACTTCTTTGATGAACCATTTGATACCACCATAAGCGCAGAGGGTGAAGGAAAAACCAACATAGCCCGGCCCCTCTGCCGATCTTGTTTATAATAAACTTCAGCATGGTGATGAGGCGATGGAATGACGAAGGTGGCGACGACAAAGACAGCGCTACCTGCGGCCTCCACGAACCGTGCTACCCCCGTGGCGCTCTGTTTCTCTCGGCCGAACACCGCTGGAAAACGCCGTATCGAACCGAGTACCCGGCCGCCGCCCCGCATGGCCGCACCCTTCCCGACCAAATGTCATCGGCCTGCCAGCTGGCCTCCTCAGGCCGCCCCGAACTGATCCGCCTGCCGGCCTTCGCGTGCCCCACGTGCCTTCTCGAGCAGACCCCCTCGCGGCCACCCGTTTGAGCATGTGTCCTGGCCTCCTCGTTACCTCCCGACCGAGCCAGTGTCACGACCCCCCTCGCAATGTTGTGGATGAACGGGCCCAGCTGCGCCCACTGGTACGAGACGCGCTGGGCCGCGACCTTGAGACACTCAGGGCCAAACCGACCCCGAGCCCGAACCGAACCGCCTTCGCGGCCGGCTAGGTGGGGCCCAGCGGGTTGGGCCGAACCTAACAGGATGCCCCACCTAATGGGCTTGGACAGACCCAATAGGTCTGATTGGGTCGACCCAGACTATTTTGGGACGAGTTGGTCCGACCGGGCCAGATAGGACCCGAGCCCACTACTGACCCATTACAGTCTTTGGCCATATCTTTCGCATAGGAAGAATGTTTGATGAACTGTCAACGGCGGTAGATTTCATGGGGCGTGACCGTCCCTTTAAGTATACCCCACTAGAGTTTGGTGTAATGTTGAGATATGGTCAAGTTGGATCGTACCCGAATCCAACCGCCCCCCTGGGACTAAACAGCTAAAAACTCACAGACCAGGAATCTGATTGACGCACCGTCTGTTATGTTGAGACCTCAACGACCTGGTGAACCATTTAGATACTTCTTCATGGGAATTAATGGTATTTGGAGAATTGACCAGTAGCTCATGGAGAGGATCCTCCCAGAGATGAGTGTGCTTAGTGCGGAGACCTAGTATCTTTTTGAGACATTGCGACTGCTGACCGATTCGATTCAGAGTGTTTTGACTAGCCTGGTGGGGAGAACCATGGTGTTGTGGTATTTCCACATTAGGAAGAGCCTCTATGTGAGCGTGGCAGACCCATGATACTCGATAGGAGGAGTACCTCAGCAGCATACGAGGGGGAGCTCCTCTGTGTGAGCGCGGGAGACCCACAGTGGGGAGCGCCTCTATGTGAGTGTAGAAGACCCACGGTGGGGAGTGCCTCTTTGTGAGCATGTAAGACCCACATTACATGACAGGAGGAGTACCTAAGTAGTCCAAAGTTAGTGGGAAGTTCCTCTGGGTGATTTGGCAGGCCCACTATACTCGATTGAGCAGGAGTTCTCTAGCAGCCACAGTTTCGATAATAAAAATCCTGGTTTGAGATGAGTCAGTAACTTTTGTGTTTACCACATGATTGAGATGGAATACTTTGATAACATAGGTATATATTTGGGAATATAACTTCGTTGTGTTATCTATTGTTTGCATACTATGTAATTTATCCTTTTCGTATTTTGTGATACCATGAGAGTCTTGGGGTCCTGACTAATTATCATTATAATCACCCCTATAAGGGCTATGCCTGCACCGAGTTGTGTTGGTTGTAGAGGACAAATAGCGCTGACTGAGGCCGAGAGCAACGATACTGGACATCACTCGGAGGTGGATGACACGGCGTGACAGTACACGGAGGTGACAGACAGATGTGGTGTGATGTAGAGGCAATATGTACCTACCATTTAGGTAGGATTCCCTAGAGGACGTCCCGAAAACTTTTTTAATTTTCATCAATTATTCTTTTTTTCAGTTTTACATGTATTTTCCTGTTGGGCTTGTATTTATTACCCCTTTTTACTTTTCATCACTCCTTTTTATATAGTTATTTTTTTGTGTTTTACTTCCAACTCATACTCTGTTTTGTGTGTTTACACATTATAAAGGCAATGCCTTTCCATTTTTATGGATTTATTCCTTTGGTGCTAGACGCCATCCCTTGGACAATGGATGGTGGGCTTGGGGTAGTCATGGCACAGGCCCCGGGGGACGGGTCGTGACAAATTGGTATCAGAGGAGTCGGTTCTACTGCATAACATAGGACTCTGATTATTCTTTTTTGTGATGAAATTCTGTTAAGGGTACCGAGTGTGGTTTTCAGTTCAGGGAGTCCAGTGTTGATGTGGCGGCCGTCCTATCCATACACCAGGAGCTTGACTATTGATTTCCGACTCAATTCATGAAAACACTAATTGCATGTGTGTTTTGAAAAAAAAAATTTAAGTCAACTCAACCGGGTCAGCTCACCAGGTATGATCTATTGACCGTGCCACATCTGTTTCTTTTAAGATGCCTCCCTGTGGACGACCTATGAGCGTTACGAGAGTTGTACGCACCAATAGCTCACCGGGTGATTAGGCCTCGGTGTAGGGCCCTCTTATAGCAGAGGCACCAATGGTACCACTACCCGTTGGGCCACCAATGCCACCAGCACCAGCAGCAGACGATCCATGCTGCTTGAGCACGCTGCACGAGTTCCAGTGCCAGAGGAAACCCAGGTTTAGGGGAGATATTGACCTGCATGCAGTTGAGGATTGCATGGAGGTTATGGTGAGAGTCTTCATACTGGTAGGGACATCATCTGACTTCATGGTGATTCTTACTAGAAGCCTTCTACAGGCCGCAGTAGGCAAATGGTGGAGCTTGATGCTCCGGGTTCACAATGAGATAACACTACTCTGGCCAGACATCGAGAGCTTGTTTTGGGCAGAGTTTGTCTCAGCCACCCTACGTGAAGTACATATACAAGAGCTACTTCATCTGCAGTAGGGTAGCTTGACAGTGGCACAATACTTAGTGATATTCAGCGACCTCTCACGCTACTCCATAGATATGGTGAGGGACCCATTCTTCAGAGCCTGGACCTTCGAGCAGGGGCTTAGGCGAGATATTAGGGCTTTGATGATCTACCTCAGCATCCCGAAGCAGGTGGGGGTGTTGGATTGAGCCCTATAAGTGAAGAGTTTTATTATTGAGCAGTTTCCAGTAGTGAGACCCACCACTAGATGAAATGCAGCAGAGTCTTCTGTAGGTGACAGTAGATAGATGTCGCATGGGTCCAAGAGGACCAGACCCACGGGTGGATGACCGCATGAATCAGGATCGGTTGTACGGGGTACTTGGGGAAGAGACACATATGCTAGGAGTGGGAAGTGTTACTCGTGTGGCGGGCATGGTCACCTGGCTCATTACTATCCAACCCTCCATTCAGATGATCTGTAGATATTTGAAGGACCGCCCAGGAAGAGACAGAGATTTGATCAAGGAGATCTGCAAGGAGCAGACGGATGTGGTAGAGGAGCTGGTCAAGTAGCTGGTTGTGGGCAACATTTCGAGATACTACCACCACCACCACCAGGAGGTCCACCCCAACCATAGGGAGTAGATGGACAAGCGAGGGCTCATCTTCAGGCCGCTGAGGCATATGACCATGGAACTTCGGGGATGATTCGAGGTAAGATCTATGTCTACTCGACCATAGCTATAGTTCTTATAGACATAGGTGCCAGTAACTCTTAAATTTTCCCTACCCTATTTTGGAACATAGATATTCCAACAGATCCATTGGCTCTATATTTACGTCTAGATACACCTACGAAAGCAGACTCGATGATTACACACTAGTGCCGACAATGTGAGCTTACTCTAGGAGGTGAGAGTTTTGGCTGGGATCTCCTAGTAGCGGGTTCGAGGCCTTACGATGTCATCTTGGGTATGAACTGGTTATCTACATCCCATTTTCAGGTCGACTATATTAGGAAAAAGGTGTGTTGTGTCCACACATATGGGACCAGGTTTACCTTCATCGGCGAGAAGGGAGCCTTTTCCGCAGTACTCGAACTTATATGGAGGGTGCAGCAGATCACTCATTAGTTGGCTTTCCTTACCCTCCGAGAAATTGATGTGGAGAGTCTGACTTATCCTATAGTCGTGGACCAGAATGCGGATGTTTCCCCTAATGATGTCACAGTTCTACCTCTTACAGAGGTGGGATTTTACATTGACTTGTACCCCAGGACGGAACTGATATCTACGCCAGCATATCGGATGGCTCCCACTGAGTTTCGCGAGAAGTGGGTATAGCTAGAGGTCTGGCAAGGGAAGGGATTCATCTGGCCTAGTGTTTCTCCTTGGGCAGCCCCGATTCTATTCGCCAAGAAGGTGGATGGGAGCTTGAGGCTTTGTGTCGAATAACGTCACCTAAATCAGGTGATCATGAAGAACAAGTACCCACTCACGAGGATTGACGACCACTTTGATTAGCTGAAAGGAGAACGGTGGTTCTCGAAGATAGACCTCAAGTTAGGTTTTCACCATATTAGAGTTCGAGATGAGGATGTGTTGAAGACAGCCTTCAGATGTCGTTACGGCCGCTATGAGTTCTTTGTTATGCCATTCGGCATAGCCAACCCTCCAGTAGTATTCATGGGACTCTTGAACAAGATTTTCCATCCATACCTTGATCACTTTGTCCTAGTATTCATTGACGGCATTTTGATCTACTCAAATACCGAGGAGGAGCATGCCTACCATTTGTAGAGAGTACTTGACACACTCCGAGAGCACCAGCATTAGGGAAAGCTCTCGAAGTTCCAGTTTTGGATCTGAGAGGTTCAATTTTTTGGACATGTCATCTTGGAGGCTGGAGTTTCATTTGATCCTGTGATGATTGTGGTGGTACATGCTTGGGATCTATCTAGGAGTGTGACAGAGAAATAGGGTTTCTTGGGTTTTGCTAGCTATTTCTGGAGATTTCTGCCAGACTATTCCAGAGTTATAGTGTAAGGACCCAGCCCCCAAGTGCTCATAGCTGGTTCCCATGAGACACGATGTGCCACAATTATAAAATTACATTTACATTCAACACATCATGTCTCATGTTACAGAGGACCATGAGGTTCAGGTTCTGGGAATCCAGCTGCATTTTGAAAATTCATTGATGACAAGACTGATACCTGAAACATTTTAATTCAAAATGTAGGGTGAGAATTCAAATACTCAGTAAGGGGTTTGAAATTAATACATGTTTTGAAAACATCCTTTGTAAATACTTTCACATACCTCAAAATTATTCCTTTGAAGAAAACATCATAATATTTCAAAGGTCACTATAAAACAATTAACGCATTTCATACACAAGTATTTGAACATTTAACTGAAAGCTAGTAAGCATGTCTGTATAAAAATTTATAAATACTTACACCTAAAGTAGGAATATCATTCAAGGTATGAAAGTACTACTAAGCATGAACATTATCATGTTTACACATAAATAATTTAACTACAACTTATAAAAATGCACATTTGGACATGATTAATGTAATGGTAACATTTTCATTAAAATTATAGAAAGGAAAACTGGTCATGCATTATCATTGTCTCATCATATTCCATTTGCACATTAATCCCATTCTCATAGGTAATGGTTCTATAACCAAGGATATTTACATAGTCTAAATAATCACTTAGTTGGTCATATACTGAAAAATAATGAGGAAATGTATAATACTGGACTCATGTCTGAATGTCAAGGCCTTGTGCCACGACCTAAGGGTAAAAACCCAATCTGACTGTCTAGAGAACAATCGATGCATCGAGGAGATTACTTTTACCAGTCTTCAACCCAGAGGGCATACGTTTACCAGTACCTAACCTGGAGGGATTACTTTAACCAGTCCCCAACCTGGAGGGTTTTATTTTAACTGGACCCCAACCTGGTAGTCCAATACATTCCTCATATGTCAATAAGGTCTGATATTGAAGGTGTCACATACAACATTGAATATTTAATTTCCAATTTATATTTCCCAAAAATACTCTAGTGATTTTCTGAAAACATCAAGCAATCTTCTAAAAACAAAATAACTAATTCTGAGACTTATCGACTAATTACAGAACATGATGGGTCCACGCCCAATCCCTTCGTGTCTACCACACTCGAGAGTCAGGTTTTCTGAAAACGTTTTTAAGCTTTCATTAAATATGTATACATTTTCATTGGGTTTTCATATATTAAAAATTGTAAACAACAATTGATACATAAGTAATGCATATACATATTCACACGTGTATATATATATATACATATACTATCATAAGAATTTATCTTCTTGTTCTAACGTAGTCGATTTACACCTCTACATTACATTGAAGATATGGAAATAAATAATAAAAGGCATACAAAGTATTGTAAACATTCTTTCCACATAAGAAAACACATAAAATGATGGTTGATTAGGGTTTTCCACATGAAATTAAATAATCTTAATTAAAGAACCTTATCAATGGAAATGAATCCTTACTAAAAATACATGTCATTCATTATGATGATACAAGGGTCAATGAACATGAAATTAGATTCAAACATAGCTTGCATTATCAATAACATTCACTTCTTTTGGTAAAGGACCATATGGAGATGTTACTTTAAATCATTTTTAACCTATTCTCATGAATTCATAACATATGAAGTTAATATTATTAATACATTTTAAATTAATGTATGCTTGACACAAACATTTTAATATATTAAACACCAAAATTAACATTTATTAAATACTCTATAAATACAAATTTCATTAAAAATACTAAATATATTTTGACAATTATCATATAGAAATTAGGCGTTGGAAATTATATAAATATTTTTATATATACATATATCTTAATATACTCAAGGTGTATACATTAATGTTTTTCATAACCAGTAATTTCTTATATGTACGAAATACTTCAAATCATAATTAATCATTAATAATTCTTGATTGAAATACAAACCATGTAAGGTGTATAAATTGTGTGACCGAATGTATATTCATGTGTAAAAATTAGGGTTTCACATAATAAATATAAATCCAATTGAACCCGAAATAAATTTCACATCCAATGCATTATGTAAAGATTGGTATTCAACCTTTAAAAAAATAACCATATTTTTAATTAATTATCCATGGATATCCGAATAAAAGTGTATACATATATATATATATATAAATTGGGGTCTTGTATAATAATTATAAATCCAATCATACACAAAACATAATTCGCATAAAATACATTATTATAGTGTTATAACTTATCTTTTAAAATTTATAAAATGGATTTAGATTGAATCATATGTGTACTTATACATTCCCGATTACACACACTATTTATATATGTAAACCGTATATACATATAGGTATATAAAATGGGTTTTGTAAACTAAAAACATAACATGATAATATATTTCACAAATTACCAAAACATGAAAGATCATATCAGTAGCTTTAAAATAGGAGAGAATGAGTATTTACATATATATATAATCGTATATACAAAATATATATATATCAGGGTTTTGTAAATTAGAAACTAATGAAAACTTAAGCCCATACTGGCGAACCCCTAATTAAAGCTGTGAAACAAACTTTTTTGGAGAGGCTTGAAAACAGGAAGGAGTTGATATATCTATATATATACATATATAATATACAATATACCCGTTTGTACACAAATCATGTGTAATAGGTTTCCATAACGAAAATAGGTATAATAGTCCATTACTTTAGCTTGAGGACGAGAGTTAGACTGGAAGAGTGGAGATTGCTAGAGGTCTTGGAGGGCTTGAATGTGAGGTGGAGATAACGAACCCATGGGGTTTGGTTGCATGGAAGAGGGGTTTAAGAAGGCCAACAAGCCTCACCCCAAACCAGCAGACCCTACTGCATGACCTCCGAAGGAGAATACAGTGGTTCGAGTTGGGGAGAAAACAATAATGAAAAAATATATATATATTATATAAACTTCCCCAAGAAGGAGCTCAGGTGCGGATATGCTGTGAAGCATGAGTGGGGTTATCTCGTAGAAAGGTGTGGAAAAGGGACCCTCTGAGGGTCATAGTCGTTGGGTGTAATGGAGAGGGAGCGGGGTGAGGGCGACGACCTACTGGTTCGGTCTTGCGGGGAGATAATGTCGGAGGTCGGGGAAGGTGCTTGTGTGGTGGCGCAGGACCGGTGTGGTGGTGCTCGGGCAGCCGATGGCGAGGCGACAACGGGGAGGTGCTTGGGAAATGGTGAGGTGTTGGCTGGGAGGTGCTCCATCCACCCGGGTTGCAGCACAAGGAGGAAGGAGACCTCTTTCATTAGTATTATTGTTTTACTTTTATTATTATTATTTTATCTAGTATTATTGTTATATTATTATTTTTTTGGTCCGCGCTAACCCTAACCGTGTTCCCTCCCAAATCCCATAAAGGATTTCCATCCCCCTTTTTTATTTATTTGCCTTTTTTATTTTAATAACCTATTATTATTATAATTATTAACACAAAGTCAAAAGTTAATTTTATTTAAACAATAATTTAGAATGTCAATGTTTACTAATGCTTTAATTATTATAAACATATATCACAATTTAAATAAATGAAATTTAATTAAACTTATAAATATATATATATTTATATTTATATTTATATAAACCATAATTTGAATAATTAAAAACATATTCTAATTTATATGAATCAAACATGTATTTATTGTTATGCATAAATTATTTACCGATTATTATTATTATTAATTTCATTATTTATAAACATGTATCTATATACTTGAAATTCCAAAATTAATATCAATAATTTAATTATTTTGATAAAACATAATTATGTCATGTTATTTTAATTCAATAAATTTTATAAAAGAAATAATAAGGTAATTTATAAATTCTAAAATTGAATAGCTATAATTTTTATAAAAAATAAATATTATTAATAATTTTATAAAATGATAATCTAAAAACCATAATTATAATTTCATATATATATATATATATATCATTTTTAGAAAATGTACGAAACCAATATAATTATTCATTCATTTTCATAAATTAAAATGATGTATTTCACTAAATAATTTCAAAATGACATGTATTATGATTTTATAGTAACATTAGTTTTATTAATAATTTCATAACTTAAAAAATCTAATCATAATTTAATAAAAATATTCATTCAAAACCTAATATATAAATCAATACATATATAAATAAAATACATCACCTATTATTTTTACTAAATATGTTTAAGTAATTTTAACACGTCATTGTGTACTTAAATAATGAAATTTTTTAAGTCAAAGCATACATTAAGTTCCCATTTTGAAAATAAAATGTAAGGTACCAAATTATAAACTATAAAATTATCCATTTAAATTCATGTTCATAAAACTCGGGGTGTTACATTGTTCCCCTCTTAACAGAATTGTATCCTTGGAATTTGATTGGCGTACTCCTACTGACTCACTGACACAGCCTCCCTGACATCCTTAGTGATGTCCCTACTCAAACACTCTAATATTTAGCAACTAAAAAGGCAAAGAACATAAAGCAACTAGGCTGTACATTTACAAAGCCCACATCTCTAACCAATTCGTTGATGTCCTCAAATATATTCCCAGAGTGATTCCCAGTTCCTCGATCACTCTTTCCCAGATACACCATGGGCAAGTGAAGTTAAAATACCGCATAAAATAGTTGGGCTTCTAGATAGAGGAATGAGTGGTGTAAAGCACAGTTATATCCAGATGAACTTGGTCCCTAAAGATTCGTCATACTACCTCAAAGTTGAGGGGTTTGATGTCAAAGAGTCTCCTATACAGACTGAAACTCAAGACATGAAAAAGATATGATGCACAGAGATTTCCCTCCTCTACAGCTTCTTGAAAAACCCTTTTAGCCAGATAGTTTGGAGATATGGTAAATCATAGATGAATACCTTCATAATATTTCCCCCTGCGCGTATTGTATGCAAGTTGTGCATAAGTTATACGATAGTAATCATAACCCGATCCTCGGAAGAGTCGAAGGATATTTGAGTTATTCGACACTTGGTAAAGGAGCGTGTAGGATAGTCGTAGGTTGCCAAAGGGTTCATAGTCTTTCATACATGACTTTACAATTATAGTCTCGAAGATTTTAGTGGGAAGGGACAAAAGACTTGTTAGTGATATTTCGTCTACCATATAAAAATTATAATAAAACCACTTACTTTGGTTTAGTCGTAGCTACATATTTCTATTATCTGGTTATTTCAGAATTTTGTGAACCTATCCTCCGATACCAACTGTAAGGACCGGGGCCCCGAGTGCCCGGATCCTGTGCCCATGAGACACGATGTGCCACAATTATTACATTACATATACATTCAACACATCATGTATCATGCTACAAAGGCCCATGAGGTTTAGGTTTTGGGAAACTAGTGAAATTTTGAAAATTTATCGATGACATGACTGATACCTGAAAAATCTTAATTCAAAACATAGGGTGAGCATTGAAATAATCAGTAAGGGGTTTGAAATTAATACAGCTTTTGAAAACATCCTTTGAATATACTTTCACATACATCAAAATTAATCCTTTTAAGAAAACATCATAACATTTCAAAGGTCGCTAAAAAACAATTAAAGCATTTCACGCACAAGTATTTGAACATTTAACTGAAAGCTAGTAAGCATGTTTGTATAAAAGTGCATAAATACTGACATGTAAATTAGGTATGGAATGCATGGTATGCAATTACTACTAAGCATGAATATTATTTGAGTTGCGCATAAATAATTTCACTACAACTTATAAAAATACAAATTATAACATGATTAATTCAATGCTAACATTTGCATTAAGATTATGGAAAGGTAAACTGATCATGCATTATCAATGTCTCATCATATGCCATGTGTACTTTAATCTCATACTCATAGGTAATGAATCTATAACCAAGGAAATTTCTATTGTCAAAATAATCACTTGGTTGGTCATAAATTGAAACATAATGAGGAAACGTATAATGTCGGACTCATGTATGAATGTCAAGGCCTCATGCCATGACCTAAGGGTAAAAACCCAATCTGACTATCTCAAGAACTATCGATACACCGAGGAGCTTAATTTTATTGGTCTCCAACCTGGAGGGATTACATTTACCATTACCTAACCTGGAGGGCTTACTTTAACCAGTCCCCAACCTGGAAGAATTTATTTTAACTGGACCCCAACCCGGAAGTCCAATACATTCCTCATATGTCAATAAGGTCTAATATTAAAGGGGTCTCATAACACTTTGAATGTTTAATTTCCAATTGATATTACCCAAAAATACTCCAGTGTTTTTCTGAAAACATTAGCCAAGCATCTGAAAACCAAATAACTAATTCTGAGGCTGCTCGACTAATTATAGACCACGATGGATCCACGCCCAATTCCTTCCTATATACCACACTCGAGAGTCAGGTTTTTTAAATGTTTTTAAGCTTGAATTAAATATGTATACATTTGCAATGGGTTTTCATATATTAAAACGTGTAAACATCATTTGATATATTAGAATTGAATATACATATCTGCATGTATATATATACATATAATATCATAAGAATTTATCTCCTTGTTCTGAAGTAGTCTATTTATACATCAACAAAACATTTTAGATATGGAAATAAATAAACAAAGACATAAATAGTATGGTAAACATTCTTTTCACAAAAGATAACACATAAAATGACGGGTGATTAAGTTTTTCCACATGAAATTACAGCTTCTTAATTAAAGAACCTTATCACTGTAAATGAATCCTTACTAAAAATACATGCCATTCATTATGATGATACATGTGTAAATGAACATGAAATTAGATTCAAAAATAGCTTGATTTATAAACAACATTAACTTCTTTTGGTAATGGACCTTATGGACATGTTACTTTAAATTATTTTTATCCAAATCTCACGATTTCGAAACTTATGATGTTAATATAATTAAAACATTTTAAATTAATTTATTTTTAACACATACATTTTAATTTAGTAATCACAAAAATTAACATTTATTAAGTACCTTTTAAATACTAATTTCATTACAAACACCAAATATATTTTGACGATCATCATATTGAAAATAGGGTTTTGGAAATTATATAAATATTTATATATATACATATTTCAGAATATACGCAAGGTGTATACATTTACGTATTTCATAACCAATAATTTCTTATATGTAATAAATACTTCAAAACATAATTAATCGTTAATACTTCTTGATTGAAATCCAAACCATGTAAGGTGTATAACTTGTGTGACCGAATGTATATTCATGTGTAAAAATTAGTGTTTCGCATAATAAATATAAATCCGATTGAACCCAAAATATATTTTGCATCCAACCCATTATGTAAATATTGGTATTCACCCATTAAAAAAATAACCTGATTTTCAATTAATTATCCATGTATATCCAAATATAAGTGTATATATATATAAAGAAATTTGGGTCTTGTATAATAATTAAAAATCCAATCGTATACAAAACATTATTCGCATCAAAGACATTATTTGAGGGTGGGAACATATCTTTAAAAATTTATAAAATGGATTTATATTGAATCGTATGTGTACTTATACATACCTGATTAGACATACTATTTATATATATAAACTGTATATACATATATCTATATAAAATGGATTTTGTAAACTAAAAACATAACATGATAATCTCTTTCACAAATTACCAAAACATCAAAGATCATATTGGAAGCTTTAAAACAGGAGAGATTGAATATATACATATATACATATAATCCTATATACAGAATATATTTATACCAGGGTTTTGTAAATTAGAAACTGATAAAAAATAAAGACCTTACTTGTGAACACTTAAATAAAGCTGTGAAACACAATTTTATTTGGAGAGACTTGAAAACAGGAAGGAGTTGATATATCTATATATATACATATACAATATACAATATAATCGTTTATACACAAATCATGTGTAATAGGTTTACCATAACAAAAATAGGTAGAATAGTCTGTTACATTAGCTTGAGGAGGAGATTAAGACTGGCAGAGAAGAGATTGCTGGAGGTCATGGAGGTCTTGAAAGAGAGGCGGAGATAATGAACCTATGGGGTTCGACTGCATGGAAGAGGAGTTTAAGAAGGCCAATAAGCCGTGACACAAACCGGTGGACCCAACTACATAGCCTCCAAAAGAGAAGACAGTGGTTCAAGTTGGGGGAAAAATTATAATGCAAATATATATATTTTTTATATAAACTTCTCCGAGAAGGAGCTCAGCTGTGGATTTGCTGTG
Organism: Viscum album; assembly: GCA_963277665.1. NCBI lineage: Eukaryota > Viridiplantae > Streptophyta > Magnoliopsida > Santalales > Viscaceae > Viscum > Viscum album. Next base: position 1,343,223,432 of record OY728132.1, read on the forward strand.
AAGCATGAGTGGGGTCAGCTCGTTGAATGGTGCGGCAAAAGGGACCCTCCGAGGGTCATGGGCATCAGGTGTAATGGATAGGGAGTGGGGTGATGGTGATGGCCTACTGGTTTGGTCATGATGTGAGACAACGCCAGAGGTCGGGAAAGGTGCTCGTGTGGTGGCACATGACCGGTGTGGGGGTGCTCAGGTGGCAGACGGCGAGGCGACGGTAGGGAGGTGCTTGGGCTACGGTGAGACAGTGGCGGGGAGGTGCTCCATCGACCCGAGATGCAGCGCAAGGAGGAAAGAGACATCCTTAATTTGTTTTGTTGTTTTTTATTTTATCCAGTATTATTGTTAAATTTTGTTTTGTCCGCATTAACCCTAACCGGGTTCCGTCCCAAATCCCAAACAAGATTTCGTTCCCAATTTTTTATTTATTTATCTTTTGTTATTTTAATAACATATTATTATTATAATTATTAACACAAAGTCAAAATTTAATTTTATTTAAACAATACTTTTGAAAGTTAATGTTTACTAATACTTTAATTATTATAAACATATTTCACAATATAAATAAACGAATTTTAATTAAACTTAAAAATAAAAATATATATTTTTATATAAACCATAATATGAATAATTAAAAACATATTCTAATTTATATGAAACAAACATGTATTTATTATTAACCATAAAATATTTACATATTATTATTATTAATTTCATTATTTATAAACATGTATCTATGTATATGAAATTCAAAAATTAATAGCAACAATTTAATTATTTTGATAAAACATAATTATGTCATGTTATTTTAATTTAATAAATTTTATAAATCAAATAATAAGCTAATTTTATAAATGGTTAAATTGAATAACTATAATTTTTTTAAAAAAATACATATTATTAATAATTTTATAAAACACTAATCCAAAAACAATACTTATAATTTCATATATATATATATATATATATAATTTTTTGAAAATGTACGAAACCCATATAATTATTCATTTATTTGCAGAAATTAAAATGATTCATTTCACTAAATAATTTCAAAATGATATGTATTATGATTTTATAGTAAAACTAGTTTTATTAATAATTTTATAACTAAAAAAATCTATTCATAATTTTATAATGATTTCATTCAAAACATAATATATAAGAAAATTAAATATATAAATAAAATACATCACTTATTATTATTACTAAAAATATTTACTAAAATCATGACATTTTATAAATCAAAGCATACCTCAAATTCCAATTTTGAAAATACAAAAGTGGAAAATTATAAAATATAACATTATCCATTTAAATTCATGTTCATCAAACTCGTGGTGTTAGGTGCAGCACCACTATCATCCTTCATGAAGAAAGGGAAACCCATCGTGTTGTCATAGAGATTCTATCTGAGCTTTCAGGAGCTGAGATAGAGGCTGACTAGTGCCCCCATCTTGAGGCTTCTAGAGGAAGGCGTAGGGTACATAGTCTACTGCGACGCATCAGGAACCGGACATGGGTGTGTCCTTATGTAGGAGCGAGCAGTGATTGCATATGGTTCTCGGAAGCTGAGACAGCATGAGTAGAACTACGCTACCCATGACTTCGAGTTAGCAGCAGTGGTCTTCGCCTTGAATATGTGGAGACATTATCTGATGGGTGAGCATTTTACCATGTACTATGATCACAATATTATCAGGTATATATTCTCTCAAAAGGACCTGAACTTGAGACAGTGGAGATGGATTGAGTTCCTCCAAGACTATGACTTCGAGATAGTCGATACTCTTAGAAATGGGAATGTTGTAGCTGATACACTCAGTACAAGATCTGGTATAAAGTTTCTAGGAGAGGCAACTGAGGAGCTGGATGCCTTACAGATATCATTTGTGGATATAGACAGAGCAGCCTTCCTACAGTCTCTTACTATCACTCCCCCACCTATTCAATGGGTTAGGGTGGCACAACATGGGGATGCTAACTACGAGACACGACGTGCTCAGATATCCATTGGACATGCACATGATGGATTTTGTGAATGTGGGGAGCATGTCATCCTTTTCAGATGACGTATTATGGTACTAGTGTCACTTTAGGAGGAAGTGTGGAGGGATTTCCCCACATCCCCTACATTGGTACATCCAGGAGTGGTAAATATGTACCTGGACCATCAACGGCAATAATTGTGGCCAAGTATGAAAAAGAATGTAGCAGAGTTTGTCTCTTGACGACTCACTTGTCAGCAAATGAAGGTGGAGCACCAAGTACCAGCAGGCTTGGTTCAGGCATTAAAGGTCCCAGAGTGGAAGTGGGATAGGATATCCGGGGACATTATGACATGAATTCCACGTACATTCAGGGGTCACAACTCGATTTGGATGATCATTGAATGACTCACCAAGTCGGACCAGTTTTACCAATTAGAGAGTAGGGTTCAGTAGAGTGCCTGGGATTCCTCTATGTGTAGAAGATTGTGCAGAATCATGGAGTTCCTTCATCAATTGTCTTCGATCATGATGCATGTTTTACTTATTGGATATGTAAGGCGGTTTAGGAGGCTTTCGGGACACAACTTCATTTGAGCATCGCCTTCCATCCTCAGATGGATGGTCAGACTGAGCGGACAATTCAGACCCTCGAGGACATGTTGTGTGCTTGTGTCCTCGACTTCGGTCACAGCTGGGAGGATCAGTTACATTTGGTGGAGTTTTCATACAACAACAACTATTACTCCACCATAGGGATGACACCTTTTGAGGAATTATACGAGTGACCGTGCAAATCACCCTTATGCTGGATAGAGCCTAAGGGGTCAGCACTAGTGGGGCCAGAGATGGTACGAGATACCACAGAGAAGGTGAAGATCATCCAAGAGAAGATGATGATCACACCAAGCAAGTAGAAGTCGTATACTAACAGCAGACGGAGACCTATGGAGGTAGAGGACAGTGACACGTCTTTCTAAGGGTCTCACCTCGATGATGTATACAGATATTTGGCCAAGGAAGAATGTTATCTTTGAGGTTCATCGTACCTTTACAGGTCCTCTGAATAGTTGGTGAAGAGGTTTACCACTTAGCTTATCCACCTCAGTTGCACAGAGTGCACGATTTCTTCCATATATCTCAGATGAGGAGATACGTGCATGAGCCTTCTCAAATCATCGACAATGGACTATTGGGCGTCGATGATGGGGCGAATTTCATAGAGGATATAGTGGATATTGAGGATCGATTGGAGCAGGTCCTACATGGACGTTCGATACCTCTGGTGCACGTTCGCTGGCAGCATGGGAACCTCTAGGAGGGCACATGGGAGCGGGAAGCTCACATGCATTCTCAAAAGCCCCACTTGTTACCTTAGTTCGAGTTATATCTTACAGAGATGTAAAGTGCTGAGTTGGTGAGAATTTAATGACCCAAAAAATTCTATGAATTTTTTTTTAAATACATGGGAATTTTTTGAGTCCGTCAAAATAGAAGGCGCGTGATTCTGAGGCCTGGTGTTCCCAGAAGAAATTTCTGAAGTTTTGTTCAGGTACGTTTAGTAATCATACGAGTGGCATTTTATAAATTTTGTGCTGGTGCTCGAAACTGAAATTCAAAAGCACCTTTTAACTCGCAGCACCGGTATTCGCTTAAGAAAACTTTCACTTCGACGGTAGTGAGTCGAGAAGAAAAGATAATTTATTGGGTTTTTGTGGAAAGTAATAAAATAAATTGAGCTTCACATTATTTTATTTGAGTCTTCATGTGGACGACTGGTGGTTAAAACCTCCTCATGGAAGTTGGAGGTGGGACCACGACACCTTAACCTCCCATGAGAGGTTATGGTGGTGGGGGCCACCCGAACATAACCTCCTGCGAGTGGTTACGATGTGGGGACCACACAGGGCTTAACCCCCTATAGATGCAAGAGAGTAAAACCTCTCAACTCTCCCTCATTAATGAGGGAGAGCCTCTTGACCTTACCTTTAATTCAATTGTGCCAACTCCCCTATTTAATTGGTGCAAACCCTTTACATTAATTATGTGGAGCCATGTAATTAATTCATTTTTTTTTGAATTCTTTCCAACGAATTAATAGATACTCTAATATATTATTTTTCACAACATTGGAATTTGGGTGGATGTTTGGGAAGAGGAAATCTTGGGAGGATTAGAATTCTCCCAAAGAACGAAGAATGAAGAACATGTTCTTCCCATGAAGAACACAGATGACGATCGTTCTTCGACTTCTTCTTCGGACACCTACCTACGTGGAGGGTCTTCCACAGATGACGCAACTTTGGATGGGATGCATGCGGTAAATGCATGGAACAACGAACTCCTTCATCTTTTTTCCGCGAATTTTCCATCAATGACCGACAATAAAAGGTAGGGGTTTTATTTGTGTATTATCCCATATCTTTTATCATCTTCGGTTGGAATAGAATTGATGCAGAGATTGTAAAATAATTGTTCTCCATCGTACATCTTTGATGAACCATTTGATACCACCCTAAATGTGGATGGTGCGGGCCAAACCAACATTGCCCGACCCCTCCGCCGATCTTGTTTTTGATGAAATTCGGCATGGCGATGAGTTGAAAGAACGATGATGGAAGTGACGAAAAAGGCCGTGCTACCCACGGCCTTCATGAACCGCGCCTCCCCTGTGGTGCTCTGGTGCTCTTGGACAAGCACCGCTGGCCCACGCCGGCCCGAGCCGCGCCGAACTGGCTACCCGGCCGCCTCTCGGCCACCGGCCCGCCTGGCCACGCCCTGCTCGGACGAACGCCAACAGCCAGCCTGCTGGCCTCCGCGCGCACCCATCAAACCTCCCAGAACTGGCCCACGGTGTCCCACGCCGCACTGAACTGGCCCACCTAGATGCCTCCCAGATGCCAACCCCACCGGTAGCGCCCTACTGGGCCAAACGCTGCAGGTGCGCCTGCCGACCTCCGCTCACTCCCCCCGCACCTCCCCGAACCGGCCCGCGTATAAGCCTCATTGCCGAGCCGGTGTCTCGGCCCCTCTCGTGGGGCCTTGTCTGAACTTTCCCAATAGCGCCCTCTGGGCAGAGCTGCATCGGGCCTTGCCCTCGCGACGCTGTGGGATGAACCGGCCCTGAGCTCGGGCCGAACCGCCCTCATAGCCCACAGGGCTGGGCTCAGCGGGCTGGGCCGAACCTATCAGGATGGCCCACCCTATGTGTCGGGCCACACCCAACAGGTCTGACCGGGATGACCCAGACTGGGTTGGCCCAGACTGGTTTGGGCCACGTCGGTCTGACCGGGTCGGACCGGACCCGGGCCCACTACTGACTTTTCAGTATCTTTTTCCATTTCTTTGGCACTGTAAGACCATTTTAAAAACCGTCAACAGGGATGGATTTTATAGGGTGTGACGGTCCCTTTTAGTATACCCCATAGGAGTTCAGGGTAATGTTGAGATCCAGTTAGTTTGGATCGTACCCGAATCTAACCAGGTCCCCGAGACTAAAATGTTACTAACTCACAGACCGGGCATCTGATTGAAGTGTCGTCTATTGCGTTGAGACCTCTATGACTTGGAAGACCTCTAAGATACCTTTTATTGGGACTTCGTGGCAGTTGGAGCATCGACTAGTAGCTCGTGGAGTGGATCCTCCCAGAGACGAGTGTGCGTAGTGTGGAGACCTAGTAGCTGGATGAGACCTGATGAATGCTAACTGATTCGACTCGGAGTGTTTAGACTAGCTCAGTGGGAGTGCCTTGGTGTCGCGGAAGACTCATGGTGGGGAGCGCCTCGGTGTGGGCGCAACAGACCCACAGTACTCGACAGGAGAAGTACCTCAGTAGGCTACGAGGGGGATCACCTCTGTGTGAGCGTGATTGACCAACGGTGGGGAGTGCCACTGTGTGATCCCTGAAGATCAAATGTACTCGACAGGAGGAGTACCTCAGCAGTCCATGGATAGTGGGAAGTGCCTCTGTATGACGTGGCAGGCCTAATGTACTCGATTGAGCAGGAGTTCTCCAGCAGTCGTGGTTTCGATAATAAAAATCATTGGTTGAGCTGAGTCAGAAACCTTTGTGTTCACATCATGATTGACATGTATTACTTGATAACATAGGTATATGTATGGGAATATACCTAACTAGGTTTATCTATTGTTTTCATATTCTGTAATTTATCCTTGTTGGATTTTTTGAGACCATGAGAGTCTCGGGGTCCCTACTGAGTATCATTATACTCACCTCTGCACGGGCGATACCAGAACCTTGTTGTGTTGGTTATAGACGATGGGCAGTGCTGACTGAGGCCGAGAGTAGCAGTATTGGATGACACCCAGAGGTGGACCACACGGCGTGACGATACTCAGAGGAGACAGAAGGACGTGGAGCACCGTGGAGGCTATCTATACCTACCCTTCAGGTAGGATTCCCTAGAGGACGTCCCGACAGCTATTTTAGTTTTCTTCAGTTATTCTTGTTTTTTAGTTGTACTTGTACTTTCCTACGGGGCTTGTATTTCTGGCCCCTTTTACATTTCATCACTTAATTGTATACATTTTTACATAGTGTTTTACATTCATCTCTTACTCTATTTTGTGTGTTTACACTTTATAAATCCAATGCCTTCCTAGTTTTAGAGATTTAACCCTTTGGTGCTAGTTTCCAACCCCTGGCCTATGGATAGCGGGCTTGGGGTAGTCACGGCATGGGCCCCAGTGGACGGGTCATGAAAAAACCTTAATTGATGCTCAGATCCTCTAGTTCTCTGATCTATACACACCTCAGGTAGAAGGGGTTGAACTCTTGCATCGAACACTTGGGCTTTCATAGGGAGGCTCGAATGGTAGAAAGTTTGGTAATTTCTGAATGAACCATCACACGTAGAACTTGCTGTACTATATCATGATTGAAAACATAAAAGTCGTAGATGTTGTTGTATAGGATAAATATGAGGAGTTGGTACATCTAGGTCACACAACGGTTTGCTTCTAAAGTTGACTCTTGAAAACATAACTTGGCCATGTATTTCCAACCTAGGTAGAAACATAGGAAATGCCCTTCGTGGTATTTTCCTCTTCACCTATACTCGACCAGTTGCATCGTGGCTATGAGGTAGTAAGTGGAAGCATTCCCTTTACCAGTGCAGAGAATCTTCGGACTGTTTATCACTTTATATAGTTTCTTGCACATTTTTCGCATGTTTTTGAGAGGTAGGTACTCTTCTTCACAGGTTTTGATCGCAATAATCCTCAATTTCTCAATAGAAAGAGATAACATATGGGTTTTTCCTACTATATGAAAATTTATTATGAATGTTCACATAGTGATACTCATTCAAAAGTATAATCGCTGATAGAAATGAAAAAGAAGAGACAAAAAGTTATGTTCTTATATAACTATTGTAACATAAACTAAAAGGGGGATAATGGTTTTACGAGTTTCCTAATACACAAATCCCCATAAATAATTTGAAACATTCAATTTCTCTAAACCATATGCAACCCGAGTAATCTGGTTCGACATCGTGGGAGCACATGTGTTGTCTCCAGAGTCTAACATTTGGGGTGTACAACGGAGAGACGTCTGCATGTACTTATTGTCTGTACACAGAACTGGAGGATTCATATTCTAAGATTAAAAATTCCATTACCTGACCAATATGGCTACAATATTGGACTTGACACATATATGCAGCGTGGAGGACTCCCACTACTGCAGCTTCTTGGATGTCCGTGAGGGACAGGAAGCCATTCACTATGGTGAAGCATCTAAATAGTCCATTGTAGTATTTTTCCCATCATGCGTAGGATGGAAACTGGGCTTTCATCATAAATATTAAATCCAGACCTTCTCTTCGGTGGAGTTGAAGTACCTGGGGAGAATTGGATATGTCATAGAGATTTTTACATGACATACAAATATGGGAATAGTTTATAAAATTTTCATGGCTAGCAGTGGAAATTATGGTTTCCAAGGCCTCCTTGGGAAGAGATAGAAGGTTAGTACCCTCATTTTCCATCTGAAATAAAGAAAACATCGTTCTTAGTATTGATTAAGTAAATTTTCATTGTTCGGTTCTGGTTTTCCAACGTTATCCAAACTGAATCCTCTAATACCAACTATCACGACCCAACTCCCGAGTACCCAGAGCAGATTCCATATAGAGGATTTAATTCAGTTGAGGCTATGGAAAACCAGCTACTACTGAAATGTTTCATCTGATAAAAGATGTTACCTGAAAATTTTTAATTAAAAATGTATGGTGAGCATATGAATTCCCAGTAAGGGGTTTAAAAATAACATACTATACACAAAATAACTTATGAAAACATTCATTAAAATTTCCATAATACATTTCCTTTACAATGCAGTAACACATTAAACATACCATTACAGTTGTATATGGGATATAAGTACCTAATTTAAAACGTACTAACATTATCATGATTCAATTATGAGAATTCTCATTCATAATATAATGTAAAAGACATTTCATGTTAAAATGAAAGTACAAAATTAATAACTAAGTGTAATGCATGATCTAAGCTACACTTAAAAATACTAACCTCAATTTCATCATTTACTATTGTCATTAAATTTCTCAACATTGTATAATTAATAAACATTCCATACATAATCTTCTTCTGATTCTCATAATTATAAGCTCTATAACCAAGAATATTCTACTAGTCGAATAATCCTCTTGTTAATTAATTTACATAGTCTTTATGAGGAAAGTGTATATGCGGGACTGTTTGAAGGCCTCGTTGCAAGACCTAGGGGATAACTGTAACGGGACCCCAACCCGAAGAGCCTATGTAACCGGACTCCACCCCGGAGAGCCTCTAATAACTGGACTCCATCCCGGAGTGTCTGATGTAACCAGACTCCAACCCAGAGGGCTTACTTTTACCGGTCCCCACCCCAGATCCTACTTGGTCCAATGCATTCCTCATAACTCTAAATCAAAGTGCACATACCACTTTGATTCATTAAATCACTTATCATTCCTAGTACACATATTAATGAGTTTCCTCATTCACATTATTCAAAGTTTCCCATACCACCTTGAATAATTAAATTCTTCTCTCATAAAATATTATTGGAAAAAAATTATTTTATTGTCACATAAAATAATAACTTCACAACTCTTCCATAGTAATAAACTTTTAATTCATTAAAATACCTTCTCATTATTCATGCTTGGATAAATGGAATTGGAAATGGACTAAAACATAATAAGCCAGTTACTATTCACACAACATGTTTCTCCACGACATGCATAGACTAGTATACAATCTTTGCACACGTCATACTGATTTAAAACACACAATAAAGGAATGGGCGGGGTTACCACATAAAATTATTGTTCCAGAAACAATCTCAAACAATTAATAAAATTTTCTTCTGGGTTCATAATAAATAAAAAGGAGAACCCAACATTCTGTGTGGTGTGTTAAATTCACATTTTCTCTTAAATTTATTTTAAAAAAGTCTTTTTAACACATTAGATATTAAAACTTGAAAGAATGAGAATCATCCATATCCATTCTCATATAATATAAATATATGAGAGTAACTCATACATGTGTATATGAATTTAGAAGCCCCCAATATTTATACTCATGAATTATGAACATTGTAAGAAAGGATTTTAAAATAAATACACTTGGGGTTTCATGTTGTGTACAAAATCATTCAACAGTGTTTTTTTAAGAAGTGGTGTTTAGTCAAAGACAAAAAGAGATATTTGAAAAAACCAGTTTTTATCTTCCTCCCAATCCTTGGAAATTTATAAATTAAATTTGGGATCATAGGTGGCATATATACATACGTACCCACATACCTGATTATACATAACAGGTATATGCAAGGTTCTAATTCCAAGTTAATTTGAAACATGTAAACTTATCGAAAGCATGGATCTAATTATTAGGATAAAATTATTGAATTGCTATGAAAAAAACACATTTTTATTATGTGTATTCCTATATAAGAACACACTTTATTAGATATAAAATTTTCCTACACAAAGTGGCTCCATGAATTTTAGTCTTTCATTAACTTGAAAGTCATGTTTAGGAATATTTAACCTGGGCGTATGAACTTTATGTAATTATGAGGGCTATGTATATTATTCCAAAATATTTTCAGAAACATATGTTTATTTATATAACCGTATATGTGTTTAAGGAAAAATAAACAAAATAATTAAATTTGCATGTGATGTCCTTGCTTAGGGTTATTAATACAGTGTAACTCAAGATCTTGCTACTTTAAAGAATTAATTTCAAACAATATGATGATGTATATTGTTTTACAAGTATATATATATATATATATATATTAATAAAACATAAAACTGATATAAAGACAAAGGATAATCCCTTACTTTAGCGTGAGGTGGCGGTGGAGGAGGAGGAGGACGAGGATCTCGAGAAGGTACTGAAAATCCTAGAAGACACATTGAGGTCTGTTGGAGGCTTGTGTGCAATGAACTGAGAGGGTTATTTGGATGCCTCATTGTAGTTTTATATAATATAACTATGCTGATTATTTTAATATAAGATGAGTGGGATCTGAGGCCCAGGTGGTCTTAAGAAAGACTGATAGTCAACTCTTTTCGAAACAGCGTGAAACAGGAGAAAAAATATGAAGCAATAGGGTGTAGGTTTTACTGGTTCAGGGAACGCCGCAAGGAGAAGAAGACGATGCTGTGAGTGGAAAACCAGGATGGATTTCGATGGACATGATCAAATTTGGATTGAGTTCAAGGGCTGGGATCCGTTCGGGGTTCATAAAAGAAAGGATGGATCGGATTAAATCCAAGTCTGATCAGAAAACACGAGATCAATGCAGAGTTTTATAAAAACTTGGAATGACAATGATATGATCTTGCTGGATTGAACAGACCACAAAACCCAGTGATGTGCCGCGGTTGCTGGAGGTCGAATGCGGGATCATGATTGGCGGTCCAGATCGCACGTGACGCTATCCAATGGCCTAGATCGCGTTTCGTTCAAAAAATATCATCCCACATCGAATCAGATATCATTTTTTCCCACCCTTATAAGCCCGAGCCTCCCATCGTCTTCTCAGAAAACACACAACACACACGAAGGGGGCCCTATACATGGGCTCCCACCACGCCCCTGTAGGCCCTCGCCCCACCCAGTCTCATTGCGACCATGCACCCGTGCTGCACAGTCATGCGCTTTTGTGCTCCCAAGCTCTTGTGTGCCCCTCAAGATAACTATTCCTTAGCGCAGGCTGTCCCAGGCTGGGGATGAGGGCTAGGCTCAACCACCAAGAATGAGCTGCCTCCCTTGGCCCAACCATAAATGACTGGCCCTGAGGGCCTGAATTTTTACAAAAACCTAACCATAAAAGAATATATATATATATATATATATATATATTATAAGTCATAAGGTAAATAATACTCTTTTAAAATTCCATTTTTCAAACAAGAATTTTTATTTAATATTGAGGAAGGATTAATGAACACCTAACTATAACTTGTATAATAACATTTATAGATCTATTTATAGCACCAAAGCTTTAACATGAATTGAAATTCGGTTTAACCACGTAAAATATTTTGTACTAATAGAAGTCAAAACTAATTTAATCAAGAATATAGTTTAATTTAAAGAAATTAAACATAACTTAAAAACAATAAATGAAAATCATTACAATAAATTTGCACGAATTGCAACATATTTTTGAATTCCTTACTACATTTCAAAAACACCAAAGCATAATTCAAAAAATTCCTCTATGCCCATTTAAATTTCATTGTGAGGAGTAGTTTTATAATTTTTCAATTTATAACCTAATTACACGGTGGATTAGAATATACATATAAGTTTTCAATTAATTTTACAATGAGTCCAAAAGCTATATTTATATCCATTAGAGTTCCATGTTTTCCCAAGGCAACGATGACGTTAGTGTCTTATAAATCCAATACATAGGGTGTCCTAAAACTGATGTTGATTGTAAAATATGGTTCATGTTATACCATTGGTGCTTAGTGTGGCCGTGGTGGCTTCGGCCAATCTTATGTTCATTATGCAATATTCTAAGGACCCATATTATTTCCATGGGGTTTTCGTTGTTTTATGTTGTCTCCCTGTAATTCGGATGGGGTTCTTAATATGTATTTTTGGTTAGCATGATAAACCTTTTGATCTCAGTGTATTGTAAATTCTATTTTTCTTTTATTTAAAAGAAAATTCTTGTATCCACTTGTGTGTTTTATTAAGTTTCTTTCTAATATAAATTAAAAACATATAATTACCTTCTCATGAGAGACATGATTTATTCAGTTATTTAGACAAATGTAACCATAACTTATCAATACATAATGTTTGAGTTTTTGGGGTGTTACAGTTTCACATTGGGTTAACCATTTCTATTTATTATACTTTTGCCTAAGAGTACCCACACATATTCACATGGCATTTGTGCACTGGGTGATCTTGTTTCCCCAAATTCTTTATTTACAAATGTGGTAGAATTTAATCACATTAAACAGAAATCAATCCTTCTTGATCAAAATGGTATGTTGTAAAATTGGTTTCCCCTTCCATGGATTTCAAAATGGAACTCATCTTCTATTCTAGGTCTGTCTCATAGAGTAAATTCATGTTCATGGAACTCATTACCAGTACCATCTCTTTGTGGATTCTAGTTAATTACATTTCATTTCTCCTGACATAGATTCTCTCTGGGAATCATAGAAACCATCAGTTAGAAGTTTAGTGTAGTCTAGAATAATTATCCTTTCTTGAGTCTACAAACATTGGTCATCAATATTCATCATCTTAGAAGGGTATATCATGGAGGAATTTTAGAAAAAACCACAAGGCATGTTGTGTCAACCATAAGGTAGAAACTACTGAAGAATATGTCCTCTAAGGATATTTACCTTAGGCATCCTATGCTTTCAATGAAGTAATTATCATATTAGATGCATATATTTCAAGGATATCACCTCCTGCCTCTCATTCTCTAAATGAGGTATGTTCATGGAAATAGTTAACAAAATAACATATTTGTGGGACAAATTTAAATGTTTGTATGAGACAATTCAAGGAAATAGTTTAATTTCATATGGAAATTATTTTTATTTATCATGATTCCCCATAGAGTCATATCGTGGAGGTTCATCCCTTTGATGGAAGATTTAAAATCTATATGCTTATCAATGGATAGAAAAGAACAACCCATTGAGGTAGATTGGTGAGGTGTGTCCTCTAAAGGGATGATGACACACTTAGATGGTTTCTTGGAACACCACAAGAGGTGGATCATAAATGTACATCCATAAGAGGGTTGACCTAAAAGGTTTATCAATGGATGGATCAGAACAACCCATGTAGGATGGTCAGGGAGGTGTGTCCAATAAATGGAATATGTCACAATAGGAAGGTCGATCAGAACACCCATTGATGTGGATCGGTGATGAAAAATCCCTTTTTAGGGAGAACATATGTTTATCATTGATCAAGATTGAACCTCAAGGAGGCATCATATGTACCCTATTTATAAGACAAGGTTTGAAACACATATTTTTTTATGCTTTTCTTTAAGTTCATGCAACTGGACCGGTCTATATAGTTTAATGTCATTTGTTAAGGACACAATTCTTGCAATGGGAGAGTCTATAAGGGATGGTTTGGGGCTTGTGTATGGATGTTTTCATTTGCAAGAGGATTAATCTTGGTTGGATTTGGTGTGAGTTTCCCACATTATGATATATGAGGTACCTAGAGGATATGTGATCTCCCAACTGAGGTGCAAGATTTTTCTGAGGATATGGCATGAGGACATGAGGGTGTTTGTGAATGTTTGGTTCAGACCTTATTAATTAAACCTTTGTATCCTATATAGTTAAGAATAGAACCCCCATAATGTTCTGAATGATTTGGGGGTTACATCTATGAAGGTGAGCCATTTGGATAGTGGGTGTCTAGATGTCATGATCATCACTGACCTCTAAGACCACGCAAGTCATGTTTTGATTGTGAAATAAGTGGAAGTGGTAGATATGATACTCATGATACATGAGTAGTGTTACGAGTAACAATTTGGGAATTATGTTGGAATTATTCATTTTGAATGAGTAATGATATTAGTCAGAATGGGATGGAGAATACTCATGTATGCTTCCTGAAGGACCCACTTTTATGTGAGAAGGATATCATTCCATGTGAGGAGGACCTCATTCCATGTGATTGATACATAGGAAATTAAATTTTTGGTCATACTGTTCCACTCACACATGGATCGTATTGTTATTGTGATAGAAGTTAAGGCTACAATTTTATGTCATGTTATGAGGATGTCATCAGCTAGTTTAATGTCCTAAGAATATGATATGGGACATGTACATTTTTTTCATGTAGATTAGTTGGGGTAGGAAACACTACACATGATCAGGGATTACATAACCAGTTCTCATGCGCCTTTGTGTGGGGCATGAGTTTAGTACTACTATGGTATAATTTTGGGAGGTGTGTCCCGTCAAGTAGTCCTTGTTACGGTGCCTCTTATTAAATGAAATCAACCATATGTTTCTTATTATCAATAGAAACATAAAAGTGTAATGATCAAAAAATAGTTAGAGTTTTTTTGTTGATAGATGAGTTGGTGGAAGAGGTCTCAGTGGGAAATGAGGTTCAACTAAACCAACCCTAGATGGGAGTAGATGACCTAGGTAGTCAAACATTGGAAAATGGTTGTTTGAAGAAGGGAATATCCAAGAAGATTCCTTAGAGTGTTGTTTTATGATGTCTAGGGACTCACATAGAGGTGATTCATGATGATAAGGTACTTCCTGGTTGTCATGGGATTTATAAAGGATTTATGTTCACAATGCAGGGCGACCATTGCACCGAATGATGTCCTTATAGGAGAGAAGAGTTCTTCCCAATGGTTGTATTCTTATTGATTCATAATGTTCTCCAAGGGTCTTTCTTTTTTCATAATGAGAATAAACCTTCCCAAAATGAATCCCCACTAAGGATTAAGGCTTTCAAGAGCATGTGGAAAATGGTTTTATGATAATAGGATAGCTTGGGTGATCCATATTCACTTTTGCTCACAAAGATCTGGAGGCCCTACCATTGGGAGAAATTTTTAAGAAAAATGTTTGGGTAACAGTCTCTATAAAATTGGACAGAATGAGGTATTTTTAGGTAAGTATTTCTTTTGAAAAATGGATATGATTCAAAAAGAACATTGGTGGGGGGATTCGTTAATGTGTGTGTAATTTTGATACTCACAAATTTACTGCAAGCATTCGTGTAGTTATGAAACATCCCCACAATAATGGTATAATATCTTTTTGAATTTATGTGTTCACAAAGTGTTTTCTAACATGGAGATAAAAACTATCATGGGTACACACATTATTGAAGGAATGTTCTTGATTGGGAGACGTGTGATCTTTGGATGGTCAATATGGGTTTGTGAATTCTGCAACAAACTCAAAAAAGATTTTTTTGGTCCATTTGATTTTTATTTAATCCAACCTATCCATGCCCACCTTGACTAGTCCCATTGAACATGTATTTCAACATCAATATCAATTTTGAGGTAAAATATATAACATTGATTAAGTTTCTAGGTTTTTTTCATCTTTAATTAATTTATATTAAGATTTTAAATTAGTTCCATCAATATTATATACATTGGTTATATTTTTTTGGAAAACTAATAACCGATATATGGGTTGAATAAAAATTATGATTAAATTTTAATGGTCTTTATAACACATTATGTGGGTTTTCATAGTTTTTATTTTGTAATTGAGGGATTGGAAGAGGTTTTCTATGTATAGGTTCTTTTATAAAAGATTTAAGATATTGCATTGGGACATAAAATAATAGATTAATGCAGAATATATATTGATGTTTTTGTTGTAAGAGGAATATCTAAGTGTCATATATAGTGGTTGAAAAAATTAATTTTCAATTGTGTAATTTTGTATAAATCACATATAAAAATTTCAATTATGGTCATAGTGTGATAAGATGTAATAATGGTAAATCCTATAGATTATATAATTACAATATATGTGGTTTTCAAATGGGTTTTATATTTATTGTAGTCTCTCATGAGTAACAATGATGAAAAAGTTGAGAGTCAGTTAGGTGAGTTGATAATTCCACTTAGTCTCCATTAAGAGTCATTGAATGGGTGTCATATGCTGTTAATATTGAGTAATCAGGAAATATGATGAATGATTTTTAGGTGTAGTGAGTTATGTCACATATCTCTAAGCACTAATTATGGGATAGTGGGATGAGAATGGAATTTGATGATGTCAAATTAAATATATATTAATCAATACATTTTTGATACTTCGATTTTTTTTCTAAAGGATATAACATCGGTGGTCTATTTTCATATATTGATAATTTTTTTCATGTGTTTTTTTATTCTAATTTATTTATTTTTATACTATAGAACATACATTTTGATTCAATCAAATGTAAAAGTGAGATGTTAATATAATATAATATTTCAAATTTTGGTGTGTTTTTGATGAATATTATTGTGGTAATTTTTTCTTTCAATCACCAAACATAATTTAGATTAAACATCAATATGTGAAACATACCCACATGGTCTGTCATCAATTTTAGGGACATTTTATTCACACATATGGTACTTATGGTCATGTTTAACATGGGGACTGTTGCTATATTAATCCCCTCACATGATATGATTGATATTCCCTATGTGTTTTTGTATTATATACCTTCCTTAATTTAAATAAAATTAAATTTCATCAGGGATAGTCTTATAGATTTTTCCACCATCATTTTATGGGTTTTGGAATGACTAAGACTGTTCAACAATACCTGTCAAAGTAAGAACTCTGGAGTATCATGTATTCCTAGTTACCAGTCTATGACTTGGATTTGAATAATAATTGGTATACATTGAGATACTTATTTCATTTTTAACAGACATATATTCATTGTTGTTTTTTTGGGGATAAATTATCGGTGGAATCTTGAGTTGCATAACTTCACTATACAATTTCAACTCAATTTCCATGAATTGTTTGTTTCCATCATATTTGTAAAGACTGGGAAAATTATATATATATATATATATTATAAATTATTTCGGATTATTATGAGTCTATAAAAATTGACGGTGCTTGATTCTGAGGCTCAGTGTGCCCAGAACATATTTTTAACCTTTTTTTAAAGGTACCTTCCGTTAACGTCCATGATTCATTTTATATCTTTTGAACTAGTGATCGGATTGAAATTCAGAGGGAACTGTTGAATCCGTAATGCTGGGATTCATTTAACGGTGGTATAACTTCGACCGTAGTAGATCGGGTGAAAAAGTTAGTTTTATGGACTTTTTAAAAAATAATTAAATAACATAAAAAAGTTATTTTAATTTTTGACCAACTGTTGTGTGGAAGTGGCGGGACCTCGGAGTTGTCAATCCATTTAATGGCATCAATCTTATATTTTTTTACCACACCACTGAGAGTTAAGAGGTTCATTTATTAATGATCCTCATTAATCTTTTGGTGTGTTAATCACCCGTCCACTCTATTTAATTGAGGTTCGGGCTTGGGTTTTAAGAAATTGAAGGGAGGAACCTCTTACCAAGTTTTGTGACATATTCCTCCAACAATGTATGGAGGCTCGAACAACGCCGTTGGATGAATCGATATGGGATCAAAAAAAGTCAGCAGCTTCTTCAAGCGTGGATTCTTCTATCCAAAAACTGCAATGCTTCCTCTGAAATAGAGGAATGGGTTATAATTTAATTCAATTAATTTTTGGATACTTTTCCTCATTCTTGAAAAAACATGATGAACATGGATCAACCAAAATTAGTTGATCATTGATTCGTATGAAATTTCCATAGATTGTTGCGGGAGATTTGAATGGGGGTTAATCATTATCTATGTGACGTTTTTATTTAATACCCTCTTGAGATGATGATAACATAGAGGGCATGAGACAAACAAGGCCCAAACCCTACACTGTTTTGTTTTTTGTCTCGTTCTTCAAGGGAAAAGTTTAAACTCGATGAAAACTTCAATCCGGGATCCATGCAGTGACGGAAGTATCCCAAGAGGCTCATAAGTGTGTTCCGAAGGGAAAACGGACCACCAGAGATCACCCAGTTTCCTGTGGAAGTTTCACCAAAGCGGAAACACCGACGACCGGTGCCATCGAGTGACAGTGGAAACCAGCATCCTCCAGCTATGGTGGTAGTAGATAGTACACCATTTTGCGCCATGAAGGGAAGCTATACCGGTCAACAAGGGTGGCTGGCCCTTGGCATTCCACGTTGGCAGAAGGTGGCTCATGGTCGCACGCCATAGAGAAGAGCCGCGGTGGAGGGGGCCCACGCATCGCGGGTACTGCTGATAAGGATACGACACCAAATGGTGCTATTGTTGCAAAATATAATGGATTTTAGTCATTTTGGAAGGGACGACCCCCACCCCCATGTGAGCAACCCAACTAGGGCCCCTGCTAACTAGCCGGCCAGGTCGCCTGGCGGGCTACGCCCACCTAAGGCGGGCTAGGCCAGTCCGTGGCCTAGCTGGCCGAGCCCCCCACCCAGCAGGCCAAACCCGACGCGTCCCAGCCCCCTCAGGCCAGCCCTGCCGGTTCGGGCTAGATCGAGCTAGGGAGGATCTAATCGTTTCGGATTAGGCAGCCCAGACCTGGACCCATTTCAGCCTATATACGCTTAAATGTTCGTATCTCACAAACCAGATGTCCATTGGATGAATTGTCTGTGGCACTGTAATCCATGGAACAAGATGGTTCATTTTAGATACTCCACCTGAGTTTTCTTTGAATGTTGGAGTATGTCTAGGTTGGAATGAACCTGAATCAAATTGTTTCCTAGGTACTAAAACACATATGCCTCACAAACTAGACGACTAATTGACGCATCGTCTCTCATGTTGTGACCCTTAAAAGATGAAGGTACTTTCGGTTAGAACATTTTGGAATGTCACTGAAGTTAAAAAATGAGTGATATCTTGAGAATGTGATACAACGGAACTCTAGCACACTAGGTACGAGGGATCCTATAACTTGCTGTCAAAAGAAGAATGAGCTGGTGTGGATCCGCATCATAGAAACCCTATATAGATCAAAATAATAATGATAATGTGTGGATCAAATTCATAGTGACCCTTTGAGAATCAAAATCTTAGTGACCCTATGTGGGTTAGCATCATAGCAATCCTGTGTGGATCAGCATCCGAGCAACCGTATGTGGATTAGTATCCCAGCGACCGTGTGTGGATCAACAATGGCTGACTCGATGACGACCAACCGTAGAGAGTACCTTCATGGATCAGAGCCATAAGATCCTGTGTGGATCAAAAAATGAAACAATAATTTTTGGTTCATTTTTTAACCTCCCTAATAGAATAATATGATGTAGCTTAAGAATACTCGTATTTATTCCTAATCTCTGAGTTGTATACCTTGTTTGAGCCTAGTCTTTTTCTTTGTGAATGCTGATTGAGATAATGCTTTCTAGTTTTCCATTGTGCAATTTTATGAGAACTTTAGGGGTCTCTAGGTCCCTACTAGGTATTGGTATACTCACTCATGAATGAGTTTCTCCAGTACCTAGTTTTACGTTGTGCAGATGAAGAGAAGCTTGTTTGAGACTTTAAGAGCCTAGAATAGGTGTCACACAGAAGGGAATGGTTGATTTGGAATGTTTTGGAGATGAGATATACCTACCCTTTAGGTAGGATCCTTGGTGTATAATATAATGTGTTGTTTACTACTATAGTTGTATCATTCCATTTGGCTTGTATTCCCTCCCCTTTACATTCAGTACACACTTTCACTACTGTAGTTTAAACTACATGATTTGAATCTTGTTGTGTTTTTGGTCTGTGTGTTTTCAGGATCCACAGAAATTCCTTCCCATTTTTGGGATACTCATTTTCATTTCTAGTCACCAACTCCTGGCCACTAGATGGTGGTCTTGGGGTAGTCAGGACATAGGCCTTGGGGGATGGGTCGTGGCAATGTGGTATCAGAGGAGTCGATTCTACAGAAGAACTAGTATTATGATCCTTCCAATGGAGAAATATTGTTAAGTGTTTTGAGTGTGGTTTTAATTTCATGGAGTCCAGTGTAATTCTGGTGGCCAGCGTATCCATACTCCAGGACCCTGAATTCTGATTTCCAACTCGGTGCATGAAAACACTGATTGTGTGTGTTTTGGAAATGTTTTAAATTTTATCTCTTTTGAGTTAGCTCACCATGTATAAATTAATTACCATGGAGCACCTATTTCATTTTAGGATTTCTCCACATAGGAAGCCATCTAAAAATCTAGAGTGATTTTCTGATGATGTCCCATCTAGTGATAAGGCTTCGGCGTAGGGAAATCATATAGCGATAACACCTTCTGGTGGTTCACTAGAATCTCCACCTCATGTTGAGTAGATGTTTCCCCCATCCCCACTAGCGGACTGTTCATGCTGACTGAGTATGCTAAATGAGTTCTAATAGAAGAGGCCTCTATGATTTCTAGGTGAGACAGATCCCCATGTAGGTGAGGACTATCTGGAGTCTATGGAATGCATATTCTCCATAGTTTAGAAATTAGAAGAACAGATGGTGATCCTACCTGCTAGCCTCATCTAGGGAACATTAGGGAGATGGTTCTTACAGATGCACCAAATACACTACAAGGTGACCCTCACCTAGAAGAACTTCTAGAGTCTCTTCTGGGCAGAGTTCGTTCCAACGAAACTACTCTGGATGTGTATTCAGGAGCTTCTACACTTACAATTGGGAAGCCTAACAGTAGCCCAGTACTCCGAGAGATTCACTGACCTCATATGCTACTCCACTGACATGGTACGAGACCCTTTCTTCTTTTCCCAGACCATTGAGAAGGGTCTCTAGTTTGATATCATAGTGGAAATGATATCCCTCAATATCCCAACGTAGGAAGAAATGCTTGTGCGAGATTCATTGGTGGATATCTTCTAAGCTGATTAGGCACTGACGGTGAGAGCCACCACCGGACGACATATGGATAAGTCATCAGTATAAGGTAGTAGGAATATGATTAGAGGTCCAAGCAGACTAGACCTTTTGGTGGATGAACCAAGAATGTTGGGTCAGAGGTGTGGAGCTCACGAGGTAGAGAAGGAAAATATAGGACTAGACTGTGATTCATGTGCTGTTGGAAGGGGAAAATGGTTCGTGACTACCCAGCCAACCATACCAACAATCAATAGATGGTCATTGGACCACTGAGGCAGAGGTAGAGATTCAAGTGAGGCGGTCTATAGGGTGGATTATTTAGAAGAAGATCAAGTCATGCACTAGGTGGTGGGCGGCGATTTGAGGATCCACAGCCACCCCCTCTAGGTGGTCCACCCAGACCTCAGGGAGGAGGAAAAAAAAGGATGAGCATAGCCTATAGAATCTGATGCCTATAACCAAGGTGATTCATATATTATTTGACCTTTGATCTATGTCTAATTCACCCTAGTCTCCGTACTTATAGACAAAGGTTCTAGTCACTCTTTCATTGGCACGACTCTCGTTCGGAGCTCGGAGATTCTGGTAGAGCCATTGGCTCAATCCATATGATTGGAGACCTAAGCAGGATATGATTCAATGATTACACACTAGTTCCATTAGTGTGTGATTACTCTAGGAGGCGATAAAATTGGCTAGTATATCCTACTAGTAGCATCAAGTCCTTACAATGTCATCATTTTAATGGAATAGTTATCTACATTCCATGATCAGATTGGTTGTTTTAGGCGCAACTTTTGGTGTGTCCATGATGATGGGATCCATTTTTCCATTAATGGTGATAATGGAACCCTTGAAGTTTTGGATGGAATTTCGTGGAAGAGGGTGCTATTGATCACAAATTAGTTCACTAGCTTTACCCTCTTAGTAGTTGATGTGTGGAGTCCATGTTATCCTGTAGTGGTGGAAAAGTTTGATTATGTCTTTCCTGATGATGTTTCGAGACAATGTCCTCTCAGAGAGGTAGACATATACTTTTACATGTACACCTGTATAGAAAATATATCTACAACATCATATCATATGGCTCCCATGGAGCTTTTTGAGTTGCAGGAACAGTTGGAGGACTTGCATAGGAAGTGGTTCATACGGCCTAGTGTTTCTCCATCAGAATCCGTGATTTTCATTCTTAAAGAATGTGGATGAGATTCTAAGGCATTGTGTGGAATATCAGTGCCTGATCCATGAGACCGTGAAGAACAAGTATCCACTCCCAGGGATTGATGATCTCTTCAACCAGCTGAAGGGGTATCAATGGTTTTCGAAGACAAACTTCAGATTAGATTATCATCAACTCAGAGTATGAGATGATGACATACTAAATATGGATATCAAATATTGGTATGGCCATTATGAGTTATTGATAATTCATTTCAGTGTATCCAACACTCTAGTAGTGTTCACAGTGCTCATGAATAGAATCTTATAGCCTTACCTCGGTCACTTCATGATAGTCTTCATTTTTGGCATCTTGATATACTTATTCTCGGAGGAGGAGCACGCCACGCACCTGTGAATAGTTCTATATACACTCTAAGAGCACCAGCTTTATGGAATGCTTTGGATGTTCCAGTTCTGGTTACGAGAATTCCACTTTATGGGGCATGTTATCTCGAAGGCTCGAGTTGCAGTGGATCCAGCAATGACTAAGGCATTGCTATCTTGGGAGCCACCATAGAGTGTGATGGAGATGCACAATTAACTAGGATTGTTTAGGTACTACTAGAGATTCATACCCAACTTTTTAAAATTTGTTACACCCTTGTACGTATTGAAAAATAAGGGATAGCCCTTCATGTTGAGGGAGAGATTCTGGCATAGATTTCAGAAGCTGAGGAAAAGACCGAAGAGTGCCCCCATCGTGAGGCTACAAGATGATATAATTGGGTATGTAGTTTACTAAGATGCATCATGGAACTAATTTGTTTGTGTCGTAATATAAGATTGAGTGGTCATTGCTTATGTCTCATAGATTTTGAGACAGCACAAGCAGAACTATGCTACCCATGACCTGTAGTTAGCAGTAGTGGTCTTTGTGCTGATGATGTGGCCACACTACTCGATGGGAGAACATTTTATAGTCTAATGTGATCACAAGAGTCTCAGGTATATCTTCTCAAATAAGGACCTGGACCTAAGATAGTGATGATGTCTAGATTTCATCTAGGAATATGACTTTGATATAGTCTACACTCTTGGGATGGGGGAACATAGTTACAGACGAACTTAGCTGGATGTCCGGTCTACATTTGTTGAGGGAGGTGACAGAGCAGTTATCCGTGTTGTAGTTATCTGTCATAGATAATGATGAAGAATCTTACCTCTAGTCAATGATGGTTACTCCCATACTCCTTCAATGATTCATGGAAGCAAATCTTGGGGACATTGACCGCGAGGTCTGATGGGATCATATATCCACAGGATAGTCTGCTGATTGATTTTCTGAAGGTGGGAAGGATGTTATCCTCTTTAGAGGATTCACTATGGTACCAGTGATGCTGCGGGAGGAGGTGTTTGGGGAGTTACATACATCCTCTTAGACGGTATAACTGGGTACGGTGAAAATGTACCTGGACCTTTGGCATTAGTACTGGTGGCCATGGATGAAGAAAGTGGTGGTGGAGTTCGTTTCTCGATGCCTCACTTGTCAGCAAGTGATGGCTGAGCATCAGGTTCCAACAGTCTTAGGAAAACCACTTGAGGTATCAGATTGGAAGTTGGATGGTTTATCCATGGAATTCATGACTGGGAAAGCCAATACATCTAGGGGCCACGATTCCATCTCAGCGATTGTTGACCGACTCACCAAGTCAGCCCACATTTTACACATCTGAGAGCAGGGATCACTATAAAGATGGGATTACTCTACGTACAAGAGATTGTATAACTTTACAGCGTTCCATCAACGATTTTCTCAAATTAGGATGATCATTTTACAACCCTCTTATGGAAGGGACTACACGAGGTGTTTGGGACTCAGCTATGTTTAAACACCACTTTCCATCCCCAGAAAGATGGTTAGACAGAGCATACCATACCGACACTCGAGGACATGCTTCATTCTTGTGTCCTTGATTTTGGCAGTAGTTGTGAGGACCAACTACCATTGATGTAATTTTCTTACATCAATAGTTACCACTACACCATCAGAGAAGGTGAAAATAATCTAGTAGAAGATGAAGACTGTTCAGAGAAAGAATAATTCTTATATAGATAGAATACTGATACCCATGGAGTTTGAGGGGGAATACAATGTATTCAGATGTGTCTCACCCCGATGAGGATTGAAGAGGTTTTTCTGGGCGGAAATCTATCTCTGAGGTTCATTGGACCATTCTGGATCCTCACTAGAGTAGGCGATGTGGAGTACCGTCTACAACTTCCCCCACAGATGCATCAGGTGCAAGATTATTTCAATGTGTCACAGCTGAGGTAGTACGTGCATGATCCATCACATGTTATCGACTGGGATAAACTGAACATCAATGATAGGGAGACATTTTCTGAATTCCTAGTGGAGATAGAGTATTGAACAGAGTGGGTCCTTCATTGGGGGTCAATTCCTCTGGTCTGATTTTGTTGGCACCACAAGTATCTCCAATAGATCACGTGGGAGCTAGAGGATCAGATACATGCATAGTACCCCCACTTGTTCCCCTAGTTTTGTTGTACCTTTCGGGAAAAAAATCCCTAAGGTATGGAAAATTTAAAAACACATAAATTTCCATATATATATATATTTTAATTATTTGGGATTATTAAGAATCTATGAAAATTGACAGCACCTGATTCCGAGGCCTAGTGTTCCCAGAATGAATTTTTGAACTTTTTTTAAATATAAATTTAGTAAATGTGCAGGTAGAATTTTCTATTTTTGAACTGGTGCATGAATTAAAAATATGAGGGCATCTTTGTATTTTATGTCCTGGGATTCTATTAAAAGAGGATTAACTTCGACCGCAGTAGGATAGGTGAAATGTATGTTTTACTGACATTTTGAAGAAAAATAAAATAACATAAAATTGTAATTTTATTTTTCTACCAACTGTTGAGTGACGATGGTGGGACCACTAAGTTTTCAATCCATTTAATTTAATGACTATTCTATATTTTAACCAAACTGTTTATAGTTAGGAGGTTCATTCATTAATGAACATCATCAATATTTTGGTTCGTTAATGACTCATCCACTCTATTTAACTAAGGCTTGTGCTTGGGTTTTTTAAACAGAATGGAGGATCCTCTAATGACATACCATAGTGTCTTCCACTAATGATGAACAGAGTCTCGAACGATGTCCTTAGAGGAATCAATTTGAGATCGATGAATGCCAGCGGCCTCATCAATAGTAGATTCTTCTTCCGCAAACTACGATGCCACATCTGAAACTGTGGTAGGGGTTGTTATTAAATTCAGGTAATTTATCGATTCTTTTACTTATATTTGAAAAACATGACGAATGTGGATCAACCAAAATGAGATGATTCATGATTCATATGAAATTGTGAGAGATTATTACTGAAGATTTTAATGGGGTTTAATCATTATCAATGTGATGTTTTTAATTAATACCTTTTAGATATGATGCTAACACAGAGGGTGTGGGCCAAAAAAGACCCAGACCTTCTGCCGCTTCTGTTTTTTGTTGCGTTCATCATGGGTGAAGTTTGAACTCGACAGAATCATAAATCTGGGAGCCACGCTATGAAGATTACATCTCAAGAATCATGTTGGGATGTTCGGAAGGGAAAACTGACCACCAGAGCTCACCTGGTGTCATGTGGATGTTCTATTGGTGTGGCTCCAGTGTCAGCAGCAAATGGTGGTGGCTGATGTTGGCTGTCCGTGGGGACAGTAAAAAGTACGCCATTGTGTGCCTCAGAGAGAAGATGTGGTGGTCAAGAGGGGCACCCACCCTTTGGCCGGCCCCATTGGCAGAAGGCGGCACACAGTAGTTCTCTGTGGAGAAAAACTGTGACATCTAGCCATGGTAGAGGGTACATGCACCCCACAAGTCCTGATGACAGGGAGGTGGCACCACATGGAACCCCTTTTGCAAAACTGAGTAGATTTCAATCGTTCGAGAAGGGGGAGAGACCCACCCTATATCCCCCCCTGTACGGGCCACCCAGCTGTCTATCATGCCAACTAGCGGGTCGGGCCATTCCGCAACCTAACGGCCCGAGCCTGCTGCAACCCAGCACACTCAGCAAGGCCCATCTGGTTCAGGTCAGACCCAGACCGAGTCAGTTTGGCTGGAACTTGGTTGGGTCAGCCAAGGATTGGGAGGGTCAGGTCTGTCCGAGTAGGTCAGATGGGACCCAGACCCTCTTCTCCCAAGATACGCTTAAAAGATCATATCTCACAAGCTAGACATCTGTTTGATGAACCATCTATGGATACAAAATCTTTTTAATGAGACCTTCCTTTTGAAATACTCCCCTTGAGTTTCGGATAAATATGGAGTACGACCGGGTTGGATTGATCCCGAATCCAATCGGGCCCTTAGTACAAAAATGCCTATAACTCACAGACCGAGTGTTTGATTGACACATTGTCTATCACGTTGGGACCCTTACTACATGGCAGTACTTGGGATAATCCATTTTAGAATGTCTTAACTTTTGAGGCACGACTGATATCTTGAGAATCCGATACTATAGAACTCAATGGCACCTGGTGTGTGGAATCCTATGGCAGGCTGTCAATAGAATACCGACCCTATGTGGATCAGCATCATAGCGACCCTGTGTCGATCAACATCATAGAGAACCTATGTATATCCACATTAGATTGAGCCAATGTGGATCAATATCGTAGAGAACCTATGTGGATAAGCATTATAGCAACCCTGCATGGATCAACATGATAGAAACCCTTTGTTGATCAACATCCTAGCGATCCTCTGTAGAATAGAATATTAGGGACCATATGTGGAACAATAGTGCAAAACACATCTATGATTATTGGTAGAGTGGCCTTTCATGGATCAAAGACATAAAACCCCATGTGAAGCAACAATGGAACAAATTTTTTGTGGTTCAGTTTTGGAAACATCCTAACGGAATAAAATGACATATCTTAATACTAATCAACTTTATTCCTAATCTATGAGTTTTATACATGGTTTGAGTTGAGTTGTTTTCTTTTCACTTTGTGATTGAGATCAGGATTTGTATTATTCTTTTATGAAATTTTAACAGACCTTCAGGGGTCTTAGGGTCACTACTGGCTATTGTTATACTCACCCCTGCATGGGCATTTCCTTCAACTTGTTGTGTCTAATGTAGAATACGAACAACTTGGTTGAGACTTTATGAACCAGGACCTGGCGGTAGACAGATGTGACTGGTTGATGTGGACAGCTGTGGAGATGAGATTTACCAACCCATCAGGTGGGATATATGGTGGAAAATTTCATGATATATTTTGTTTTTTAGTTGTGTATTTTAGTTGGGATTATATTCTAGCCCCTTTCATTTCTGTACACTCTTCTACTACTTTAAATTTTACTATGTGGTTTTCATCTTATCAACTTCATGGTCTATGTGTTTGTAGGTTCAAAGGCAATGCCTTCCCGTTTTAGGGAATCTCCTTTCTGGTGCAAGTCGCCAAGCCTTATCCTAGGGTAGGTGGGCTTAGGGTAGTCACAGCACGGGCCCCGAGATATAGGTTGTGATAGTATTTGTCAAATAATTTTCCAAATATAAGGATTAGAGTTTGGAAAGGTTAGAAAAAATAAATCAATGGTTCTCTGATGGAACCATGGATATTTTATGTGATAGAGTTCATATAAACATATTTATTTTCCATTTAGTAACTTTTTAATATTATTAAACAATTAAATGAATCCCAAATTATATATGAATTAAGATTGTTTTTGAACACTTTT
This sequence comes from Viscum album, assembly GCA_963277665.1. Classification (NCBI taxonomy): domain Eukaryota; kingdom Viridiplantae; phylum Streptophyta; class Magnoliopsida; order Santalales; family Viscaceae; genus Viscum; species Viscum album. The sequence goes on from OY728132.1 coordinate 1,343,251,390, forward strand.
ACTTTTTATGGAATGTATTTTAAATTTTTAGATTATTTTACCATTATAATTCCAATAATTACCCTATTATATGTTTCAAGTATTATTTTTTCATTCCATTTTTTTGGATGAATTTAAAAAATTATAATCTACCAAATGACAAGAATATAACAACTCTTGTAGTTTGGAGCCTCTTAAATATGTGGATGCATTCAAGACATCATGTGTTTTATGATCTTTAGAACATTATGGAAAACCAATATAAGGAATTTAAAAAAAATTAAGATCCTTATTTTGGATAGATTTTTTTGTGAATGTTTTTAGATATCATAATGGATTATTTAAAATATTTTAGAAAAAATCATAGTGTAATTTATTTTCCAGTTTGGTTGAATTTAAATTATTTTCATTTAAAGATCCTTCTTTGGAATGTTTAAAATCTAGGTATTGATAATTTAAATCTAATTCTATTTTTAAAATTTGGTTTTGGTAGAGGAATCATAATTGTCACATTGGTTACCAATAAAATTATGTGATCTTATTTTAAATGAAGATATTTTGATATAATATTTTTTTAACAAAAAAAATGAAAAATCATTTATTGTTTTTTTATAATTTATTAAAGATAATTAATTATCAATGACTAATTATGATAATTAATTAGTGTTTTCCCATGGTTATGATGTGGGATCCTAATATACGGTGTGATGAAATCCCATATAAGGATTATAAAATCCTCTTTTTCAATGATTATTTATTTTATATATATTTTAGACCTATAGTATAGGCTAGTATGGGTTTTAGATGCGTAGTTGGTGGAGTAAGACTTATGGATTTTCTACAGTCAATTTATAATTATATATAAAATTTTATTTTATGGTTTATTTTATATTTTTAGGGTAGGATAGGTAACATTAAAAACATATTTGATTAAGTTAGGTAGCCTAGTGATAGTTATATTAAACTCATGGTAATATTAGTTTCACAAGGTTGAGGGGAACTAAACTATCATATACCATATTATATATTAATATAATAAGATATGGATTATGGTTTGTGTATGTTGTGAATTATGGTCTTGTTTATTTGATTATAATATATTTTTGAGATATTTTATGATGACGTAAATTCTATTTTATATTGAGTAGTTTTATTTGATCTTCAAATCATGAATGAATGTGTGGTGATTATCATTAGATTTTAATAGTTTAGAAGGGTTTTATAATAATAATACGAACAAGACATGGAATATTATTGTATAGTTATAAATGTGACAATAGTTGAATTATGGTTTAGGGTTATGATTAAATTAAAATAATGAATTTGAGGAGTTTTAGTATATATGATTTTTAATAATATGATAATGTAGTTAGGGTTTATTAGTTATTTAAATTTTTAATGTTATGAATTAATTAAAACCACCATTTTTATTAATAAAGAAACATTATATAGTTTATTTGGTATTTTAATTTAAATTTTTAGTGATGAACCTAAGTATATCATGTACCTTATGAATACAACTTGGTTGTTAATTTTTTTTAATGATAGTGAGCATCAATAGGAAAACATTCACGGAACCATTGATATAAATACATGTAACTATTGAATAAAAATGTTTTTTTTGTAATATATATAATAGTAAACTCCCTTTATTAGTGAGTTTATATGGATAAGTATTTGTGATTCATCAATATTTTATATCAAAATAATTGAAAAAACTACTATGTTTCAAAATAACTGAGAATCAGTTAGCTGAGGAGCATGAATTAGTGGTGATTGAGATTCCATTTAGGGTTACAAAAAATGGTTATTCCATTTTTCACATGAAATTTACTCATTATGGGTCTATTGTGTTATAATAAATTTTAAATAATAAACAATGTGTATGTGGAGTTATTAATTTTTAAAAAATGTAAATGTTTTTTATTAAATCATATGAAGTCTATAGTATGAAATTAATGAGGTACTATGTTGTACTGATATAATGTAACAAATTTTATGTCATACTAGAAAACACTTATTTAAATAAAAAATTAATGAACATTTTTACTAATTTTAAGAATATTTTTATTTAGATGTGAATTTTATGTTTTCATAGTTTCCCATGTGTGGAGATGAATGTTTCTAAAGACTAATGTTTAGTGGTTATAGAAAATTGTGATATGATGTACCATAAAATGGGTTTTCCAATATATAAACTTATATTATATTCCAAAAATATTACATCAAGATAATCAAATGACAAATTTTTATTTGAGGATATATTTTTTGTATGATAGTGGGGGTTATGTGATGATATAAGAGATTCTATGGTGAACATAACCTCATAAAAAAATTTTGGGAGGACCATGCTTGGGTAAATTTCTGTGAATCTACATCAATGAAATGTTTGAAAATAAGGGATTATGTTGAATATGTAATTTAATAGGATACAATAATATAATAAGTTGTGTAATATCATGTTCTTTTGAGAATATTAATTTAATGAATGGATTTGGATTTTTTAAGAGGCATTAGATAATATAGGAACTTTTGAGGTAAATATTTTGTTTTGATTTTTATTAATCAATTTTTAAATATGAAATATTCATCAACATAAAAATGTAATTAACATGGATTTTAATAAATATGAATTCATAATGGTGGTTTTATTCTTAAGAAATTTGTTTTGAGTCATGTGTAAATTATTTATAGATTTATCTTTTTATCTAATATTGGGTAATGTTTTTTATACCATAATAATGTTATCTATTAATAGATTATGATGAAGTCTATGTATTTATATTAATGTTATCAGTGTGGTACATCACTACTTATATGAAAATGATATATGGAGCCACATTTCATAGGTCATTTCGATTTGAAATGATGTTGGTACGTGGAAATGTTTACAAGAACACATATCCAATTATAATATTTAGTGTCATCATATTAATGTTTGATTCATTATTGGGAGATTATATTGAATTGGAATATATTTTAATGAGTGTATATCAATGAATTTGAAATTAATATTGATAACATAATGTAACTGTGTGACCATATAAATTGTGAACAATGATATGATATGTGAACAATGAGACATAGTGACGGGATAAATCCTCTACAGATGAATGTGGACACTTCTCAAGGATGAAAAATCATTAGATTTAGAGTCCGTAGTGTAATTATATTATATCTGTTAGTCAAATAGTAATATTGTATGATAACAATGGAAAATAATATAGGTGAAATTACATTGTGGAAAAATTGGAAAAAAATATATCATATACATGTTTATAATATATAAAATAATTTTAATAAGCTATATTGTTTGGTGTAAGATACATTGAAATGAATATCACATGTTATCTAAATGGGTTTTCTCTCATATGATATCATAGATATTTACTAAAATCTTGGTCATAGGCCCCTGATACCTTTGTAATAACAGATTGTTACTATGGAGGTCCATTGAATATCATATAGAGTCACAAACAACCACATTTATTTGGAAAATTTTAAAAAAAATATCATTGTAAAAAATAGCATTTACTCAATAATATATTGGCGACGATAAAAAAGGTATATCCATCAAATTTTCCTCTTCCCTTACCCATTGAATAATGACTTTTTGAGTATGGTGAGATAACTTTTATGGTGTAATAATAATTAATTATATTTTATATACCTTATTCATCCCGATATTCATATTTTTAATGGAATTCTTAAGGGATATGTGTTGTGTTTCACTACTACATACTAAAATACATTCCATAGGAATAAAATTTTGACAACAAGCTATTAAGGATTCTTGATAAGAATGGTTGGATTTAATTTCTCAATACATGAACAATGATATGGTTTTTTTTAAATTATAAAATGTATTTTATCATGTACAAAACAATTTAATGGTATATTATGATTCAATTCATTGTTATTTTTTTATAGTGGGTCCTAGATAATTTGTTTCGATATTTCAAAGTCATTACTCAAATACCCAGTAAATTATGATTTGTTAATGTTTATTACCCTTATTACATAATACATAAAAAATAATAATAATAATTAGTTTTTAATATATAATTTATTTATTTATCCTTTTACTGTAAGATAAGGTCCCATGTGAATATTTACTATTAAGGATAGCTGAGGTATAATTTGATAAGATTAACCTATAATGTTTATGAAAGGAATGAAATAGTGGTTCCTAAATCATTACTCCATAATTTTTTTGTGTTCTTCAATACAAAAGTAGATTCAATGTTATGAAGTATTATCAATGGTATTTGAATAGAATCCAATAGTATTTTATGATGATGTGGTGAGATATGTGTTATATAATATTAACAGAATGGGTATTTCAAACTCAATAGGATGACTTTTGAAATTCTCAATTTCCCATTAACCATATTCCACATGGGTTCAATTGGATAGGAATAATATTAATTCACTTCAACATATAAGATTAAATATATAATTAATAATATTTTCTCTTATCATTTAAAATTTGGGTATGTTAAGAATAGATTATGTGATTAATGGGTTTTCAAATACTTCTCATTCATGGTGTGATTTGTGAATAATTATAGAAATTATCCTACAATAAGGGGTATCACCCTCAGGGTTAATATATTTTTTATGCGGGGTTATATTTTTTGTTGTCTTGTAAGGTTAATAATATTTTAAGGATTCAATTCATATATGTGACCATGTGTTAGAGTCATTATATGTATATTTAACAATGAGTTGTGTTGTGTGATGATTGATTACTTTTTAAACCAATATATTTTTTGATCAACATTATATTTATAATAGATGGGGATCCATTCAAGGTGTTATCCATTTTTAATGAGATTGGTTTACTATCTTGGGTAGAACGGTTTATTTTATAAATATGTATTTATTTTCAATAGAGGGACATGGTTTGGGAGGGATTAATTGTGTTCTGATGTTCATGATACCATATAAAATTTATTTATTTTTTGTGGTGGGTAATAAAAATAATTGTAATTATCTAATAAAAGGAAATTTTAATGTGATGTATGTTATCTAAGAGATTCATAATATATGTTATATAGTGGAAATAATTTATTATTATGAATTTATACATTCGAAATTTAGTTTTTTGTATGATTCAATTTAATATTTTTCCCTCAATATTTTTTAGTATACTAGGAGCATATCTTTTGTTTTATTGAAACTAATGTATTTTTTTGATTTATCTCATATTGTTAATCAAAAATATTTTTTTAATAGTGTTTTGAATGATATTTATTCGTTCTATTTAAATTAAAATGTTATTCCATCCCATTACAAAGATTTATCGAGTAATTGTGATAAATACCATTGAATGTTTCTTTTTTTGTACCCATAACTATGTTTATTAAAAGAGGAGACTTTTATTGTTATGACTCTCCATTGATCTAGATAAAAATATTAAGAGGGTTATTTATATTACATCACTTCAATGACTCAAATTATATCCAAATTCATTATTGACAAGAATAATAAATTGGTCACCACCAAGGTATCAGATTCTATACAATAATGATTCATCACCAAAACTGGTCAATATATATTGGCCTAATGGTCATAACATCCTAGATAGTAACTATTGACATTAATTTCATTTTTATGTAGAGGGTTACATAATTTTAATCATTTTCTTCCCAGATCGTACATATATGAATCTTTAACATATTTTGGATATCATGTTTCATTGGGGAATACAAAATTTTTAAACTTATTTCCAATATATTATTTTTATTGTACATTTGTTAAATATATTTAAAATGTAATTCATGTAAAGGATTGGGTATAGGGACTAGATTTGGGGTTACCTGTAAAGGATGAGTTAGTGTCCCATTAGAATATTTATATATAATTTTAGAAATAGTTTCCCATAAATAATATTTTTTATCTATGATATATTATTTCACATGGAGGGAATTTACACACATATATATATATGTGAACTTTGAATGCTTTTTCTTTGGTTGTATTTTGTTAAATCATGTTTCTTGATTTTTATCAAAATCATTTCACTATAATAACTCATGTAACATTTCTTTATATTTTCATATTTCATATATATATATATATGTTTATAATACTAAGGGAATTATTTCCTCAACATCTCTTGTAGTATCCCACTAGTATTTGGTAGCTTTGGAAATATGAAGTGGAATTCCTAAGGTTGACTATTTTTTTTATTTAAGGAACATTTATTGATGCCAAAATGATGGATATTAAACATGTTCACTATACATTGAAATACTTTTTCATGATTAGGTGGTAGAATAGTTATATTTACATTAGTGAATCATTCTAATTTTTTGGTATCTATAATCATAATTAAAACATTGATATTAATTTTTAAAATGGTTTTTAATTATTTCAACATAGATGAATCATAAGAGAGATATTAACCATTATCAATAATTTCATGAATAATTTAACATTGATATAACTTTCTATAGTTTCATGGAATATCATATCTTACAGTTCCCTTTATTAATTAATACAACATTAGTGAATTTATTTTTTATATCCTACAACCTTCACTATATTCTGAATTTTTTCTACTATAAACGAATTCAATCATGGATCTCCCTTTTAAAATCCATTAATCCATGAACAACCTCAACTATTATCACCATTACATCATCAAAATCAAAATATACCACTAATATATCGTTAAATAAATATTGATTATGGAAATATAATTGTAAAATTCAATATATGGCCATATCTAGCATTATCTTCCAAAATAATAAAATATATTATAATTTTAAAAAATACATTATTAATCATGTTTTCTTGAAATTTCATATAATATAATTATATTACAAATATTATAATACCACATTATTAATTCCCTAGCACTTTTATATTCTCTATTAGAGAAAAATATAACATCATAATCATAATGAATTACGAAACCTAGTGTTCAAAATATTATAATTTTAAAAATATTTTCACATACGTCCACTATTATTTTAATTCAAAATTATTAAATCTCATTATATTAACATTCCAAAAAATCACACATATCTATTGATTAAAAAAAAATTAAATTGTATTCCAACGAGTTCATCTATCACCATTATCCAAAATAACAATGATTTAATTTGAATTCTAATTCTTATGATATGAATTTTTATTCATAGGACTTCAAAAAATATAGTTATTCCATCTATATGAAAATAATTATATTTATTCTGAGTAATATATATGGGTGATTTTAAGGTCATTGATTAATGGTAAAATAAAAAATGTAAATAATATCTCAATGAGGTGTTTTCTCTTAAATTAGTATTCTTATTTAATATTAAAACTCCAAAAATTTCATGCTAATTTTAGTGAATCAATGAAACAAAATTATAATAACCAATGATTGTTGAAAATATTGCCCCATGAAATAATTATTGATTAAATGTCTTTATTGAAATACAACATCAATCAAAAATGAATGATGACACATTATAATATTATTAATATAATTATCAAAATGTAAAAAATATAATAGCATGGTATAAATAGAGTTTCCTTCATGATGTAACATATATATTTATATATTGTAAAATAATTTTCATTTTACTTCACTTATGAAATTCTATTTTTATAGTCAAAAGAATAATAAGATCATTTTAATCATTAGAATTGTTTTTTAATTAGGTTTTTATACCGTATTAATTATCTTTCCAAAAAAATAAATATATCTACAATCTCTACTAATTTTGGAATTCTTCCATAACATGTGTCCATCACATATTACTCCAGATCATATTTTCCATACGTGCCATGCGTCTGTTACTCCACATCACCCCTCCGCTTTGTATCACTTTCTTTATCGCCCTCCCACTCCCGCTCATGCTCGGGCTTCACCGCATCGCGACCTACGCATCCCGAAAATCCTAGACTTCGTCATGCTTCCTCTCCCAGTCATCCTACAATCCATCCTCCTCCTTCTCTGACATCCACTTTCTCTGAGATTCAGCTCAACTCTCCATGGTCTTCTATCTCCTGCTCGCAGTCTAGAATCACATCCTCGTGGCCTAGGGTTCTTGAAAACTCTCAATGTTGACATTGTCCTCATCCCAGCTTCCCCACATCCCATCGTCCTCTTACCCTATCTTCCTCTTTATCTCGGTTTCACATAACCTATCTATCATCTTCATTCTCCCAGTCACAATAACCTTCAAAGCTTCACCGGATCACAATTACCTTCATAACCAATCCCACTGAGTTACGCTATTTTTCCGCAAGCTTCCTTTGGTTCCTTCAAATTATATTAAATCCATTGAAATATCCTTCAATCCATTGTCACTCAATTCCTTTGAAGCCCCTCTAGCTTGAAATTTTATATGATTATTCAAGGGATTCTAGTTTCGATTTTCATCTGACGACACCTACCCTTCTCATCTCGCTTCCTTCATCTCATATTCCCTTCCGCATCGTCTTCCCACCTCCAGTATGACCTTACTTACCTATTGATAAACCTAAATCTTTGCAACTGCATTACTCACAGAATTTAAATTCTATTAGATTAAGGGTTAATATAATGTTTTCTGATTTTTCATTTCCTATTTCAAAGAAATATTCTTTTACTGTAGTCTATTGTAGAATTTACCTTGAAACTATTATTGATTTCATTTTGGGTAACCAATTTGATATCCAACTACAGTCTTTCTTTTCTGATTTATCATTTTCTGTCTGACAAAATTAAACCTCTACTATGGTATGTTGTAGGATTTTTGTTAAAACTCATTTCAATTTTATTTCAGTTATGCACTTTGATATCAAATAGCATGTTGTGTTGTCAGAATTATCATCTCATGTTCGAAAAAGAAACCTCTTTTCTGGTCTGTTGTAGATTTTGGCATGAAAATAATAACAATTTCATTTTGGTCATGCATGTTGACATCCAACTGCATATTTTGATTACCCGATGATATAAGTACCATATTATTTATATGTAACTGAATCTCTATTACTCATATATAATTCTTTCTGGATAACTTATTTAAGTGTTTCCAAATTTTTCATATATGGTATTTTTATATATTTCTTATACATATTTCTGGATTTTGATTTGAAGTATTATCCTATTATTCATACATAGTTTGTATTAATATTTGTAAAAATTATTGTATCAACTGGTAAATATATTTGATGGATGTTTAGGTGCTCAGCTTCTATCTTATTACCTATTATTACACCACTATAACTCCTTCCAAGAACTAAGAAACTAGGTACAACAACAAATTCATTTTCAAGCAATGTTGTCAAATTGGTCATCAAGTATTTAACAACGAAATGTAATATGATACTTTTACTTCTACTAATACTTAGGTGACATATTTTTTAGTATTTTTTCATTTATTAAAGTTGTGGGACTTTTATTTTATTTGATTACATTATCTTGTGTTGTATTTCCAAATGATCCCCACGCTCACCCACTCCTACAAACATTGTGAGTTTCCCACTAATTTATCTTCCAATATAATGCTTATAGGTTATTGAAACATAACTACTTCCAGATTATTTATATGTATGTGAATTACTATTAATCATACATATTTATTTGGGTTGTAATTAAAATGTTTCCAAATTGTTCCAATATATTTTTTTTGGATCGCGGTATCCTTTGACAATCCTCCAGTATACTGTTCTTTTTTGCATTGATTCCCTTAGCTTCCACTTCATTAATATTTCAACTTAATGATTCGAACCCCATAATGTCCACCATTACAGTGGACTGATCCAAATATATTTTGGTTTGATATTCTAGTTTCTAGTAGGTTCTACCCTATCACATCAGCCACGCACATCAGCTATCATGCTATATACCTTCTATGGAACCTAAAATCTTTCTTCTATAATAGTAATTCATTAGTCAGTTTTTTAATTACTCATGGTTCCTATTTTATTGTCTGTTCTATCATGTTATGTTTGAAACATGCACAACAAAACACATGATCATTAACCCAACTCCTTGATTCCTTTCGTAGCCACTTCATTCATATTTATCTCAAATGCTTCGAACGCCCTAATTCCTGCCATTACACTGGACTGATCCAGATATATTTTGGTTTGAAATTCCAGGTGCTAGTTAGTTCTGCACTACCGCATCAACATTGCACCTTAGGTATAATGATATTTACCTTCTCATGAACTTAAATTATTTCTTCTACAATAGTAATTTATTTTAACTTCTATAATTATTCATGGTTCATATTATGTTGTCTACTCTATCATGTTATGTTTGAAATAGTTATCAAATTTTGTTGTCTGAATTTTCTGGATTGTGATTAATTACATATTTGATGTTTTTTGTAGATATTTTCCTATCAATTACCTTCTTGTGTTTTGAATTTAATTTGTTAGTGGGGTTTTTCCTACCACATCATCTTCGAACATCAGGTATGAAAATAATTACCTTTTCTTTAACCCAACTCCTTGCTTCTACTTTAGTCATATCATTTCACTTATATATAACATTGGGTTAAAATTATGGTGTCTGATAAGCCATTTTATTTTTAAAAATAACAACCATATATTGTGGTTAGTTTTAGGCTATGCATTGAAAGTTAATTTAGTTTCTTTTTGATTTTCTGTGTTGGTATCCTATTGTTCCTCGTGCTCACCCGTTACCAACTATATGAGTTTCCCACTAATTCACCTCAACTCTCTGCGGTGTTCCCTCTCCTGCTCGTGGTCGGGAATCAGATCATCACGACATAGGGTTCCAGCAAACTTCTGATGTCGGTGTCATCCTCCTCTCGGTTTCCCTGTCGTCCATCATGCTAGAACTCCTCTTCCTCTCTATCCTAGTTTCACCTTTCCTCTTCATCGTGTTCATTATCCCACTCTTAATTTTGTTCACAGGTTCTCAGGCCTGCGACTCCCACTTCCAATTTCACAATTTTGTTCATAGGTTCTCTGATGTCATCCTCCTCCGTCTCTCAATTTCATGATCATTCTTCATCATGTTCATTCTCCATTAATAACTGATCACAATTTCAGACAGGTATTCAAGGGATTTTTGGGTTTGGAATTTCAACAGACGTAACCTTCCCTTCTCAACTCGCTTCCAGCATATCCTATTCCATAGTACATCATCTTTGCACTTTAGGTATTACCATAACAGCCTACTGAGAAACCTAAATCCTTGGAACTGCATTTCTGGTATAATTTCAGTTCTATATGGGATAATCATCGTTCCTTACGTCATATGTTTTTTCTGGTTTCGTTCATTTTTTATTTCTAAGTTTTCAAATGGTGGATGGAAGAGTGGGGGATGGTTATCATTATTGATCCTCGTGTTGATATTTATATAGACTGAAGTTTTTGATGTTAGAATTACCTATTTTGAGTCTGAAGTGTCCAAAGGAGTAGGTGAGAGTGTGTTCTATACTATTTAAACAAAATATATGTTTCAATATACATTATGATAAAATATAAATCTAAGGAGTTTGTACTAAACATTTCATCAATGGGTGAGTGAGGATGTAACACCCCTGGCTTAAGAAATTTCACTGTTTTATTTTGTATTTTTTTATTATAAGAATTTTAAAAGGTTCATATTTTTTCATCTAATTTGTTAAAATATTTTTCCAATTAGGTCCATCTTTTATCCCATATAGGTACGTATATTATATTCATGATTATTTTCCTATTTATCACTTTGATGAGTATGTATAAAGTTATTGGAGTCAAGGAGAATTTCTTGTTTTATATGCTTATGTGTTTTTCATCATTTTCATTCATTGAAACTTCCTTTCCAAGACAAGAATGTAGAACATTAATGTCCATGGAAAGAAAATGGAATCAATTAGAGGTTGCAACAACCCTGGAATAAGTTATTTCACTGTTTTGTTATGTATTTTTTTTTTATAATAGGGTTAACAAGTACATATTTTTTTTGTTTAATTTGTTCTTTATTTTTTCAAGCAGGTACAACATTTATTATATACAGGTACGCAGATTATAATCCTTATTACTAGACCATTTTCCACTTTCGTGAGTATGCACGGAGTTACTAGAGTCCGTGAAGATTTATTCTTTTCTGTACGTACGTGTTTCACATCCTTTTATCTCTTTGATAGTTCCTTTCCATGCCCTGAATGTAAAACATTTCTATGGCTTTCTCGAAAATTGAATCAATGAGTGTTCTAATGTATTGATATTGATTTTATCAATTTGACATTTTTTACTATATCTTTACATATTTTTGAATTAATCTCCCACATAATGGAATAATATGTGATGATTTTAAATATTTGGTTTCCATACAAAATGTTTCTTTTTGAGGTGGTGGTAATGTTTTTAATTTATCACCAAAGCTGTTTGTTTTGAAGGGGTGTGGGGGAGCTTTAATTCAGTGTTTCGATAAATACTATTTCATTTTTTATATGAGTGTTTTATATTCATGGTGTTTTACATTCACCGTGTTTTATACTATTTTAAAAAAAATATATGTTTCAATATCCATTATGTTAAAACTTGAATCCATGGATATGGTACTAAACATTTCATCAATAGGTGAGTGAACATGTAACACCCAAGGCTTAAGGTATTTCAATGTTTTATTATGTATTTTGTTTATTATAATAGGGTGAATAGGTTCATATTTTTTTCTAATTTTTTGACAATGTTTTTTTCAAATAGGTCCATATTTTATTCCATACAAGTACGTAGATTCTGTTAATGATTACTATCATGAGTATGTACAAAGTTAATAGAGCCAATGAATATTTCTTCATTTCTATGCGTACGTGTTTTTCATCATCTCTTCTATTTTAAACTTACTTTCCAAGCCCTTAATGTAGAAAATTAATTCACCTGAAAAGAGAATCGATGATAGGATGTAACACCCATGGGTTATGTTATTTTGATTATTCTGTTATTTATGTGGGTACTGTTTATTTAGAGAATCCTATCATTCCATATGATTAATTCAAGATGAAATTGATTTTAATAATTCTATAAAAGAAGAATTTGGTTGGGAAACATGAGATTCATTGCACATGTTATTTTATTGTATGTTGCATAGGTTGTTTTCTCATATGGTGTTGTGATTCATTGCACAAGTTGTATGGAACGAAACATGACATCTTTTTTCATAAGATGTGTTATATGTACAATGAATAAGGTTATAAATAGAAGTAAAATGTATGTTTACCCCTTATATATGCATGCATGACAAAAAAATATGCCCTCTTTATTATTATTTATTTTTTTAACTTTGATGATTTTTTTGGAATATATTCATTCAGTTTACATCAATAATAATGTTTCTTTTTCCAACTTATTTGGTATGGAATTCTTGAATGAAATACTTATGTCTAATAATACCACCTTGAAAAGGTTTTAAAATATGTATTACGTTCCATTCGATTGTCTCTTTTTTCAATAACAACAATTACAAATTTATAGTCGGTTATTACTCTTTGACACAGTTGATTTACAAGTAACTATAGAAATTTTTAACTGTATGTTTTCATGGGTTATTCCACACATTTTAATTCCATACATATTTTAATCTATATAATTATCATTTATTGTTACATATATAACCCTTGGATGCAAGCAGTATAGGCTGCAAATTTCCAACCATGAGAACAAGGCAGTGTACTGAGGAAGAAAAGTAGTGTACTGAAGAATAAGGAGATGACTGGGAAGATATGAGCCCAAAGTAGTCCAAGAATGACATCATGATCTAGAGTCATTCCTTCTCTGAGTATGAAGAGCTAGTCACTTGAAAGAACAGGAATGAATTCAAAAATGGAGTTGGACCTATAGAGCATTCACTGGTCTACTCAGTCTCTGCTACTTTTTCATAAAGATCCATTCAAGATGTCTAGGGTATGTTGCTATTAGGGTTTTTATTTTTGAGTTTTTCATTCAGTTTTTATTGTTTTGGGTTAATAGGAATGTAAATTGATACATCCAATATTTTTACCCGTGTAAATGAAACAGGATAAAATCTTTATCTGTGCATGTATTTTTATGAGTCAGTTTTTATGGGTTATTCCACACGTTTTACTTCCACGCATATTGTCATCTATAAAAATATCATTTAATGTTACTTATAGAACCCTTGCTTGCAAGAATTGTAGGTTATAAAGTGGAAGGCCATGAAAACGTGGTAGTGTACTGAATAAGAAGAGTATGGCGGGGAAGGTGTGGGCCCAGAGCAGTCTAGAAATGACTTCATAATTTTTTTTAGGTTTTGCATTTTCTTCTCTTCATTTTTCCTGCAATTTTTCAGCATATTTTGTGGTTCTATATAAAATTTCATTTCTTATGAGTTTTGAATTTTCATTACTAAAAATTCTTGTTTTCAGTTTTTTTATCAATATTATAGAAGCTTGTAGAGATGTATACATTGATTCATTACTAACAATTCATTGCTTGCAAAATGTCCACCCATTTGCATTCATTTTAAGGATTCCTGAAAAAAGAAACATATTTCTATATTCTATATCATAGTTTAGCAGTTGACCATGCATACACTGATTCAATCATATAATCTCACTTTCTATTAACCTTTTTCCCATTTATCCTTCATTTTTTTTACATGTACTCGTTACATCCTAGATTTGTTTCTCTGTCCGTTGGTATGTTTTATCATTTGTGATCAGTACAATTTTTCTACATTATGGTTTCTCTAGCGCAAAAATTCTTCTGTTGTATTACAGATTTTTTGTATGTCAAATATGATCAATACCATGATTGTGGAATTGTTATGAAGTAAACATGGGACTATCGTTAAGAATAAACATTCATGTATTTTTTGTTTATGGTTTTAAGATCATGTGAAGTTTTTTTGTAGTCTATGTTTGGGTTTTCAATTTGTAGGCTATGTTTGGATGCAATGATCGAAAAAACATGATGCATCGTCGAGTAATGAGGTCCATGAAGTTGTGGCACCGTTAAAGTTGTTTGCATGGGATTCCATGCTACTTTAGTGGAGATAAATAGAGTATCGGTGTTGTAGTATTTGGGTTGGGATCAAGGCATTTTATGCAAGGTGCTCGGCTGATGGTCAAGTTGATGTCAGGCTCTTCACCTCTATTTACTTCAGCCTCACCCAATCCACTTATCCAACCCATTAATTTATTTATTTTCAATTACATAAATTTCATTCTGACTTTATATATTACAATGACTAATTTGATTCATTTATTTGAATCATTTTGTCATTCATCTAATTGATTTCTCCATCATGAATGCACAATATAATTTTTTATTCCATATTAGTTCAACTAATATTTTTTTCCATGTTTTTTATTTCTTAACAATTTTTCTAACTTCTATTCCATTATTATGTAACACTCATTTGTGTTTAAGATATATTTTTATAGGTGCTTTGGTTAGATATAATCAAAATTGAATTGTTTTCACTTTTAATAATATTGAGTTTGGTAATACCATTCAGGTTCTTCTAAAAGTGGGACATCCTTCATCCTATGTTGTGGAATTTGTTTTACAAGAATAAACAATGTCATTATGAATTTTTATGAGAATTAATATCATTGCTCCATCTATTTACTTGATGGATGAAAATTTTCAATATCCTTATAAACAATTGAGCCTACATCATTATTTAACACAAATCTACTAATAGTAGACAAATTATATTTATTTTGAACATTTTTCTAAATACTGGTTTCTCTAAAAAAAATTGATGAGTTGACTTGATAATCTAATTCTTGGATAAATTATGACTCAAATTTATCAAGGATTTATAAGCTACTAGGAACCTTGATTTAACCATGCCAAATTATTCTATTATATTAGGTTTCTCATTATGCCTATTTAATATAATTTCATTATCAATGAATTTAAAATTCAAAGATGTAATTTCCACAGGATATCCAACTTATTTTCTGAGGAAGTATTTAAATCCATCAACAACATTATTTTTATCCTATGATATATTTTTTTTCCTTTTCTAAGTTATATAAACTCCTTAAAAAATGATTCCAACCAATGGTAAAATTTTTATTCCAGTTCCAGTTCTACCTTCTTTATTGTGAGGAATCAAAACTTTTTTCAACCATAGTAATTAAATTCCATTAACTAATTTCAGGAAATGCATGAATTGGTCTTAATTGATTCAACAAAAATGTTCCCTTATATCTATTTAATTTTTTATGAAATGCATGAATTGGTCTTATTTGATTCAATAAAAATGTTCCTTTATATCTATTTCATTTTTTATTGAATCCATCTGCATCAAATATGTTCACATATGTTCTGTATGGGATGTTTTATGGAAATTTTCACATATATTCTGTTGACATTTGTTCATATATGTTCAATTAAATTTGTATTTATTTCTGATATATAGAGCACAGTTTACTTTGATCCACATAGGTACAGTTTTGATTTCATTGACTCTTTCTATTTCATTTTATGATATAACAATATCCTATTATTTTATTTCTTTTCAACTTATATCTGGGGAGTGGTTGAGCATGCATTTTTTTCCAGGGTTCATGGTGCCTAATACATATCATTTTAAATGGTTGGATTTTGTTCATAGGTTCCCATATGAAACCATAGTGGTTGCAAATTTCTCATCCGTGTTATTACATCCCTTGTTTTTGGTTTTCATTATCTTTATTTTCCTTTGTCACTAAAAACATTACTGTTTTCATGACAACTTTCGTGTATGCATTTGACTTTAAAATCAAATATCCATCCTCAAAAATTAGAAATTCCATTATATTAAATTTTTTCATTTTTTCAACTACTAAAATGGTGTCTCTATATTTTAACCACTCTTATTCTCTTATCATTCACCATTACATTATAATTATAATTTCATCAACTATATTTTCTTCTAAACTTTTATAAATACAATCCTCTTATTAAAAGAAAATCCAGTAATCGAATGCACCATGCAATAAGACGGGCGAGTACTAGTTTTCTATAAATGATGCTAGAATATATGTTTTGTTTGAATAGTATATTAACAATATTAAATTTTATATTAAATTTATATATTCAAAAAAACATCAAATATTTGAATATATTTAATTTTCTTATACTTTTTTAATTATATTATTTGATTCCATTTTAATGTTAAATTCAAAAATATTGGAAATTGAGGATTACCAAAGGAAAATTATTTTGGTATTCATAACTTTTATATTTTCTTCATATTATCTTTTGAGTTTCTAATGGACTTATATATGTTCGTGTGAATAGTTTAAATTGTCGTTTTCACTTTTACTATGAAATTAAGGATATAATTACGATATATATATATATATATATATGAAGTAAATAAGTGAAATAAAATTTTATTAATAAAAAATTCATTTCATATGTAATATTATAATTTTAAAAATATTTTTTTACCAAATTATATTTAAAAAAATTTTCCATAATTTTATATTTATCTATAATTATATTTATGCATTATCGGCCAATAATTTTAGAATAAATTATCACTCCAATTATAAATTTATGATAATGATAATATTTTTTTATTTTGAATCATGCAACCCAAATTATATAATATAGAAATTATTTCATATAAACGTAATAATTAGTTAGCCTTGTTGAAGGATGAGCTATTATTGTAAGAATAAAAATAAGTTTTAAGTGTATTTATTGATAAATGATCAAAAAATATGTTGAAAACTTCTCTCAATATGTGTGAATTTAAATGTTTTCATCCATTACTCACATTCACCTCTCATTTATTATTTAATATTGGATCCACGTTCATTAAATTGTGAACATATTTTTCTAGGGATTCAACTCCTCCCAAATATAAAATGACCACTTCACTATAAGATTTATCTTCACACCAAAAGAAATTTCCTTCGTCCATAATATAACTAGATACCTCTGTAAATCATTCTTAAAAATAATAGTGGTGTTGGGATCTTATTTGTATAGTCCTTTAGAGCCTTAGTCCTTTATTCAATATAAATATTCCATGGAGTAATGTAAAAATTTCCAAATTACTACTTCTCATTTCTATTTAATTAATCCTTCATGTTTTACTATAGAATATTAAAAATTCAAGAATAATTAAATAAATATTATATATATATATAGGAAATTGGTTACATTGATTTAAAAACCCTTCTATTCCTTCCCCCATAATATTAAAATAGAAATTATTGTCCATATATATGTGTGACCTACTATCTCAATGAAATAATGGGAACCATTTATTTATAAAAACCTCATTTTGAGGGATCAAAGTGGGTATCTACTAAGAAATTATAACATTTATATCATGATTTAAATTTCAAAATGAATCATATATTTTTTCATTCTCTCCATTCTAGGAAAAATGAAATTGTCATCTTTGTGTATATGTAGAAAACCATCTCTACAGAGAGACAAGTTCCTTTATTCATCAACACCACTCTTGGTTGGTTAAAAAAAGTTTTTAGATATTTCTGATTAAAAAAAATTATATATATTATGAATTTTTATCCTGAAAGAAAAAAACAATATTAATGACCGTTAATATGAAATCATTTGATATCAGTAAAATACCACAACCAAGATCTATGTGTATTATATTATCATAATTCATTATCATAGAATCCATAAAAGGAATCTAGGGATAGTTAAATAAATTAAAATAAATTATTCCTATATATTTTATTTCTTTTTATTGACGAAATTGTTTTAAATTATTTTTTTTATGATGGTATTATAAAAAAATGTGAAAATACATGAACTATGAAAACATGATAATGAAAATAAAAGATAACTACTTAATAATACTATACTGAATGATATTAAATAATAATTTGAACTGAAAATATATATGATTAAGGTTACTATATAGTGATTTTTTTCATGTATTTATGAAACATTATGTTAACTAACTTTCACTTATGTAGAGAGTAATGGAAAAGGTTTTTATTTATGACTTTTTATTAATGAAATTTTATTTTTTATTCATCACATGTTTTATTATTTCTGTTAATATACTATAATATGAATTATTATTAAGATAATTATAATAAAATTGAATGTATTTAGTCTTATATTTTATGTTTTTTAGTCATTTAGTTTTGAATTTGAATGATAATGAAGTTGTACTTTATTTAAATGGCTCAACTTAAATTTGTAAGTCTTAATTTCTCAATATTGAATATGGTCATTAGTGATTGTTTACTTATGTTGAATTATAAGGGTGTATGTAAATGTTGGGTTCTAACCTCATGTATGCTTCCAATGTTTCCTAGTTAATTATGAATAAAACCCCACCTCATTCAAAATTGGTTGGGGATTAAACCTATGGGGGAGGCCCATTTTGATAGTGGGTGTGTAGATGTCATGATATTCATTGACCTCATGATTTATTTGAGAAACAATATGTAGTATTCTTTACAATTATCATGTTGCATGAGCAGCGTTGTGAGAGATGGCCTGGGACAGCATGTGAATTCTACTATTTGAAATTATATTGATCTTGTTTGGAGTGGGTTGGGGAATTATCATGGATGCTTCATGAAGAATCTCTTTTCATGTGAGGATGATAACATTCCATGTGGGGAGAACCTAATTCCATGTCAATGAAACATAGTACTTTTAGTTGGATGTCATTCCATGCTGCTCACACATGGAGCATATTCTTATTATAACATAGGGTAAGATTACACTTTTAGGGCGTGTTCTAAGGATGTCATCATGAAATCTAGTTTCATTCTAATAGGATCTATAATACGGATTTTTTATGGCATGAATATTGGGTGTTGGTGTTCACACTCCCTACCATCGGGGATTACTTGGCCAATTCTCATGTACCATTTGGTGGGACTTGTGCTAAGCATTTCCAAAGAACAATGATGGGAGGGGTTTACAATTTAGTGGTCCATGTTAGAGTTCCTCTTATTAGAATAATTCAATCTTATGATATATAATTAATAGAATCATCATGAAAGTGGAATTATCAAGCTATAGTTGAAGTGATGTGGGTGGATAGATGAGTGGGTGGAATATGTCACATGGGAATTCTAGGTACAACCGAACCACCCCTTGATGGTTTTGGAGACCCTTGGTAGTAAAAATATTCAAAATGGTTCTTAGAATATGGCAGGATCCATGACGAGGCCTTTGATACATGTTTCACAAAGCCTGAGGCCTCGCATAGAGGTTATTCATGATCCTTTAATACTTAATGGATTTTATGGGATTAATAATGGTTTTGGATCCATGAATCAGGGTTTCCCTTGATCCAAATGTTGTCCATCCTTGAGAAAGGAGTTCTTCCAGAAGGATGGATGCTTCTTGATGCCTCATGTCCCCCATGAGGCCTCATTCCTTCACAAATGGCACAGGACATCAATAAATGCATCCCCACAAAGGGTAAAGAAATTCAAGAACACGTTGAAGAGGGTTTGAAGATGATATGATACCTTGGTTGGTCTTTATTCTCTTCATTTAACAAATATTGGGAGGTCCTCCCTCATGAGAAATTCAGAAGATGAATGATCTGGTATCTATCTCTAAAAAGTTGGATTGAGGGTTGTATTTATAGTTAATGTGTTTTTAAGAAATTAATATTCTCTTCACTTATAACCTATATTGGGGGCTTCTCAAATTGGTGTGGATTTTTCAAACACATGAATTCACCATCATGAATTCACATGGTAAAAAAGAGGCCTCATGATCTGGGTGGTAAACCTTCATGAATTCATGAATTCACAATGTTCCATCATAGATGGAGATAATAACTATCATGGACTAAATCATTCTTGATGGAATATTATTGGTTAGGAAACATTACAAGATCTGGCCGATCTAAAATGATATGGGAATTGTGAAACAAACTCCGAAAATCTTTTTAGCGCCATTTTGGCATGTATTTAATCTAAACCGGTCATTACCACCTCAACTAATACCATGAAAAACTTATTTTAGCATAAATAGTGACTGTGTGGTAGAATATATAACACCTACTATGAGTGTAGGTGCCATTCCATACATTATTGAATAATATAAATTTTTTTAAAAGGTTTAATTAATATTTTATATGTGTGATATATTTTTCTTGGAATCCCATTCATCAATATAGAAGTATAATAAATATTATTGCCAATTTTAATGGTCTTGTATCACACATTATGTCAGTCTTCATATTTTTTATTGTGTAATTGAGGGATTGGAATTGGTATTCCATGTCTAGGTTTGTTTATATAGTATTTGAGATATGGAATGTAGTACTAAAATGATATATTGGAATTGAAGGTACATTAGTGTTTTGGTTATAAGAGTAATATACTAGTGGCATAGATAGTGGTTGAAAAAAATTAGTTTTCAATTTTGTTATTTTTTTATAAATTACCAGACAAATTTTCACTTCTAGACATAGTGTGAAAAGAGGGAATAATGTTCAATCATATGGATTAAATGATAACAATATTTGTTGTTAAAGAAGGGGTTAATGAATGAGTGTACTCTCATCCCAATACCATTGATGGAAACAGTGAGTGACAATTAGGTGTATTGATCATTCCACCTAGTCATACATAAGATTCGTTGAATGAGGGTGATATGTTATGAATATTGAATAATCAGAAAATTTGACGAATAATTATTAAGAGTAATGAGTAAATTCACTTATTTATGAGCTCTAGTAATGGGATAATAGGATTTAAATTGAATTTGATGATGTAAAATTAAATATATCTTATTCACAACATTGTTGAAGCATTGATTTTTTTCTGAGTGATATAGCATATGTGTTATGTTTCCTTAAATTTTTTTTAGGAAAGGGTTTTTAATTCTAATTTCTTTACTAGTAATCTATAGAACGTATATTTTGATTCATTTGAATGTAACTAGATATGTTAATATCATATAATATTTCAAATGTTTGGTTATTTTTTATGATTATTCATGTGGTAATTTACTATTTCAATTACCATACATGATGTAGATGTATAATATATATGTGAAACATACGCCCAATGTCGGTCATCAATTCTAGAAACTTGATATTCAGTCATATGTTACTCACGAGCTGGTTTTACATGGTGATCATTTCTACATTACTCCCTTGCATGATCTGAATGATATTTCTTATGTTGTTTTCTATATTATATCCCATCCATAATTTAAATAAAATTAAATTTCATTAGGGATAGGCATGGAGATTATTTCACCAATATTTCATGATTTTTAGAAGGACTGTGACTATTCACCAACACTAGTCAAAGTAGGTAGTATTGAGTATCATGCAGTCCAAGTAACCAGTCATTGACTGAGATCTGTATAATAATTGTTATGTGTTTATATAATAATTTAATTATGTACTATAATATATTAATTGTTTATTATATTTGGAGATGATTTATTAGTAGACTCATGCGTTTCATACTTTTAGATATACCATTTCAACTAAATGGTCCTGAATTTTTTTCATCATATTTGATAAATCTAGGCCAAAACAGAAGGATTTGAGTTAGGAATACAAAGGAAAAATTATTAAATTGTTCTATGAAGATGGATATTTTCTATAATAGTATTCCTAAAAACATATTTATTTTAATTTTAGTAACTGTTATATATTATTAAACCTTCCATTGAATATCAATTTATATATGACTTACATCTGTTTGAGGATAGGTTTAGTGATATATGACATGTGATCTAAATTTTATGATAATATAATCATTGTAATTACAATAATTACAATATTAAATGTTTAAGATATTCATTTTCCATTCTATAATTTTTTAGTTGAAATTAAAAAATTATAATCCCCCCAATGACTGTAATATAACCACTCTAATAGATTGGAGTCTCTACAATGAGTGGATGTGTTCATGAAATTATGTATTTTATGTTTTGTGGAACATTATCTGAAACAAAACATTGGGAATTAAAAAATTTAAAAGTTCTTTATTTTGGATAGTTTTAATTTTATAATAGAATATGGTGAATGTTTTTAGATCTCATAATGGATGATTTAAATGATTTTAGGATAAATTATATATGGGATATCTTTTCTAGTGTGGTGGATATTTTAATATTTTATTCATTTACATATCATTATTTAGAATGTTTTAAATCTATTTATTGATAATTTCAATCTAAAACATCCATGAAAATTCAGTTTCGATAGAGGAAACACAATTATCATATTGGGTAACAATAAATTTATATGATTTTAATTTAAATGTAGTTGTTTTGAGGATAAAAAAATCAACAAAACAATTCCAATTTTTTATATATAATATTTTATTAAATATAATTATTTATCAAGAATTGGTTTTGATATTTTTTAGTGTTTCCCCATAGGTTATATATGGGATACAAATATATGGTGAGTTTAATTCCCATATAGGTGTTTTAAGCACCTCTTTCTCTTTGATTTTTTATTTTAAAAAACATTTTTGATCCATCATATGGACTTGTATGGGTATTAGATGCACAGTTTGTGGAGTAATACTTTCAGATTTTACCATGTTAATTTTGAAATGATATGTAAAAATTTGTTTTATTGTTTATTTTATATTTTTAGTGTAGTATAGATAAAATTAAAAACATAGTATATAATAGGTTAGGTAGCCTAATGATAGTGATATTAAACTCATATTAATATTGGATTGACGAGGTGGAAGGGAGATGAACTGTCAAATACCTTCTTGTGTATATTCCTCAATAGTTATTGACTATGGTTACTATATTTAATTAATATTGGTTTTATATATTTTGTTTTAAGGTATTGTTCAGATATTTTTTGACGAGGTAACTCATATTTTCTATTGGGTGGATCGATTTGATCTTGAAATCATTATGGAGTTTGTGGTGATTATCATTGGAGTAGAATAATATTAAATGGTGTTATAATAATTATATGAATAAGACACAGAAAGTTATTTAGTAGTTTTAAAAGGTGAAAATACATGCATTATGGTATAGGGTTATGATAAATTTAATATAATTAAATTGAGGACTTTTATTATTCGGGATTCTTAATAATATAACTCTATATTTAGTGGATATGAATTATTTAAATTTTTAATGTTAATAATTAAATGAAAACACCATTTTTTTATTATTAAAAAATTAGAGAATTTTTATTGTTAATTGTATTCAATTTTTAATGATTAACCTATGTTTTTATTTGTCAATAAGGATTCATTATGACATTTCCCCTTCTTTTATGTTTTGAAAATCACAAGCACTCTATCTCAAGGAAAATTTTATTTCCATGAAGATTTTTCTTATTAAGAAAAATTTTCCTTCCCAAGGAAATTTTCACTCTATCTTTCTTTTCATTGTTCAGAATTTAGTTTCACTAAACCTAACTCTATTTTTCTAGGTGTAAAATTATGTTTCATTTATAAAACCTCATAATCCTATTAATACTCAGATATAAATTATTCTATTTTCAGGTTCTGAAATTCAGATTCTGAATTCCCTATAATTCAGATTCCAAATTCTCTAAAATTTATATTCTGAATTCTCTGAAATTCTGATTCCCCATTCTCTGAAATTTAGATTCCGAATTATCTGAAATTCAGATTCATAATTTTCTGAAATTCAGATTATGAATTCTCTAAAATTCAGATTCCGAATTCTTTGAAATTCAGATTCTGAATTCCATAGAATTCGAACTCCAAATTCTTTAGAATTCATAATCAAAATTCCTTAGAATTTGGGTTCCAAATTCTTCAGAATTGAGACTCCAATATCCATAGAATTTAGAATCCGAATTCCTTATAATTCTGGTTATGAATTCTATAGATTTCATGTTCCAAATTCTTTAGAATTCAGGTTCTGAATTCCTTATAATTCAGATTCCGGATTCATTAGAATTCAGTTTCTGAATTCCATAAAATTTATGTTCTTATGACAACCCTGCTTTTTTATTACAACTTAAACATGCTTTATTACATAAAACTTAACTTGATACAACAAAGAAGATCGAGAGGTTTAGTGTCTTTTGGGTTTAGGATCATTACATAAAAACATTAAACTTGTAATACAACATCCTTATTGAAAACTTCCTTTACATGACCACTACATTCTTTCGTACTTAGCATTTCATGGGATAACCTGAGGACATGCATAAGAAAAGGGTGAGCTATAAAGCCCAGTAAGGGAGTACACAATGAATAACATGAGGAGTACAATACATTTTAGGCAATAGTCATATCAATAGAGCATAAGAGATACATGAACATAAAGGCATGATAAAGCATGATAATCATAACATGGAAATGTGGCAATAACACTTAACATTGAATTAGCATGAGCCAAGGCTCATTGCACATGGAGCATGAGTAAACCCTCATTGCACTTGAAGCACGAGTAAACCCTCGTTTCACTTGAATTATCATGAGTCAACAATCATTGCACATGACGTATCATGATACTATACTTTTCCCAATGCATTGGAGCGCTATCAGGGCGCACCCTTCTTAAACATTTCATTTCATGCATAAGTGTGCCACATGGATCATAAAACATGGATTCATAAAACATAATCATTTATTCCATGATAAAGTAATGTGGAATTCATACATGAAACTTTACAATAAATAAGTAAATGTGCATAAAGGTGAATACCCTTGATGGAGAAATGGGCATGGTATTCACTACACAATGATATTGGCTTAGAAAATCGGTGTGATTTCGGTAGCGTAACGGCGTGACATAAGAATTCATAAAAAGGCTGATGAGAGAGAAAGGGGTTCCTCATCATATTTACATGTAATGGACAGTAAGAAGGTCATATAGATACATGTCCCAACAATTGAAAAGTAATTTAGATTCATGATACAAAAGTATTGCTTGAATATAAAAGAGGAGAAAAAGGTTCCTTTCAGAATTTCGGCATAGTAACGGGTGTACATGGGAGGCATTTAATGAGAGAGAAAGGGGTATCCCATCATTCAAACAATAAGAGGGCAGTATGGGAGAGGTGAGAAACCATACCCCAACATTCATAAATGAAATTAAAAGGGAAATACAACTTAAAGAAAATTGACAAAAATGAGAAAGGAAGAAAAACTCTTACTTGAAAGTGTGCTTCCAAAGGCTAGAGAGAGGCTTGTGAGAGGCTTCATGGGAGCTTGGGGCACCTTGAGAGGATTCTAGAGAGAGTAGGGCAGAGGTTGGACGAACTTCAAGGGCTTTGAGTGAGGAGGAAGTGGGAGCTTGGGTGGGTTTATATAGGAAAGGTGAGAGAATTCTTTATTATTTAGGTTTGGGACCCCTTATATTAAAATAATCCAAACCACAAACCATCCCATGGTATTTGCCCATAGTTTCTGGAAAAGGAAAGAGGAAAACAATATTTTACAAGGCCAAGGTCCGAAATTATTAAAAAATTAGGGTTGCTTATATGGAGGTGAGTCACACTCCCATGGAAATTAATTTAAAAAGGCAAAGTGTTGAATAAGTCTTGAGGGCTCCATTAATGCTTTGAAAAGTGAGTCAAACAAACCCAAAACCTCATTATTTTAATGATAAAATACATATTGGCCGAACATAAGGATTATGGTATTTTATTACATCACCATAGGGTCATTATGATGTCATAAAACATATTATATATTTAAATGGTATTTAATTTTTACCCAAAAATTTGACTGTCTCAGAAAATTATGAAAAATTCACTGTTGGATAATTTCGACATCCTGATTACAAAAATAATATTTATTTTATCTAAATAATTTTCTAAATATGTGAATTTTCACTTTTAAAATAAAAACCGACAAAAATTCACGGGTTTTGACAGAAATGGCTTTCAAACCTTAATAAAAAATTTAATTGCATTCATAAAATTATAAGATCATTTATATTTAATAAAAATTAATTTAATATTAATAATAATATTTTATTAAAATATTATTTAATTTAAAAATCCTTTAATAAAATATAATTCTTAATTAAATAATAACTAAAAACACCGTTTGTACTTTAAAAACTAATTACAATGTATCAAAAATGACTAGAAATTATATTCATTATTATATACAAAAAATAATGTACATGAACATGGTGCTACTTATTTGTTACATAACCCCTTAAAATAGCTGCATAAGACCTAAGGGTAAGGTGTGCGATGGTGACAGACTCTTGGGGTTTCTCGGATAACATTGCTCGAGTGGTAATCTCTATCAACTTCCATTTTTCCCGTAGACGATCACGTTCGAGCTTGACTTGATGAAGCTCAGCTTGGGCTTGGTCAAGAGCAAAGCCCAAAGACGCCACCCCTTTTCCGAGCTCCGACAAATGGGCTTCGTAAGGGGCAATTCTACTGGATGAGGCCATCGCTTCCTTTGTCTGAGTAGAAAATTGGTTCGTTAAAGTCTTATATTTAAACTACCCAGGTGATCACTGTTCAACGGCTATAGAAGTAACGGTCACAAATCTTAACGTTAAACTAAAGAAGTTGATATCTTATAAAAACATTTTTCATAAAGAAACATTTAACTAGATCAAGAGGGATTTTCTATTAATGAATCTTTGGGTCGTTACAACATTCCCCCCTTAAGAAATTTCGCCCTCGAAATTTTCCTTTTCCCACACTAAAACAAATGTGGGTAACATAGCTTCATCATATCCTCCGACTCCCAAGTTGCTTCTTCAAACTTGTGGTTTCTCCACAACACCTTGACGAGGGGCATTGTCTTATTTCGTAGAACTTTTTCTCTACGATCCAAGATCTTCACTGGTTGCTCCTCATAAGAAAGATCGTCTTTTAATTGTACCACCTCAGAAGAGAGTACATGTGAAGGGTCTGGTATGTACTTCCTTAAGAGGGATACATGGAAGACATCATGCACCTTGGCCATAGTAGGTGGAAGTGCTAGTCGATAGGCCACAGCCCCAACACGATCAAGAATCTCGAAGGGGACGATGTACCTTGGACTTAACTTCCCTTTCATTCCAAACCTCATGACCTTCTTCCATGGAGATATGCGTAAAAACACCATGTCTCCGACTTTAAACTCAAGGTCTCGTCGACGACTATCTGCATAACTCTTCTGTCGACTTTGGGGTGCCTTGATATACTGCTGAATGGTTTTCACCTTCTCCACCAGTTCTTCGACCATTTTTGGTCCAAGCAGCTTACATTCACCGACCTCATCCCAACATGCCGGTGTTCTACACCTTTTCCCATACAGGGCTTCATATGGTGCCATTTGGATGCTCGAGTGGAAACTATTATTATAAGAGAACTCAACCAGAGGAAGATGTTGATCCCATCCTCCATTAAAGTCCATTGAGCACGCTCTCAACATATCCTCAAGTGTTTGGATAGTCCGCTCGGATTGGCCATCAGTTTGAGGATGATAGGCCGTACTGAAGTTCAGTTCAGTATTCAGAGCATGTTGAAGACTCTTCCAAAACATAGAGGTAAATCTTGGATCTCGATCAGACACAATAGATAGTGGTACTCCATGCAACCGTACCACTTCCCTGATATATATCCGTGCCAGTTGATCCAAAGAGAAATCCTCTCGAATAGCAATGAAGTGTGCAGTCTTTGCAAGATGATCCACAACAACCCAGATTGCATTGTTGCTTTTGGATGTCCTTGGAAGTCCAGTGATGAAGTCCATGGTGATGTTCTCCCATTTCCATTCTGGTATGGGCAATGGTTGCATCATCCCCTTAGACTTCTGCCTCTCTGCCTTCACTTGCTGACACACCAGGCACTTTGATGTATATTCGGCGATCTCCTTATTCATATTATCCCACCCAAAGTTTTCTCGAAGATCTCGATACATATTTCTGCTCCCTGGGTGAATAGAGAAATTTGAACTATGTGCATCATCCAAAAGTTCCTTCTTCAGCTCCGAACTTGATGGGACACATAGTCTTTTCCCAAACCGCACAATTCCTTCTTCATTAACATTAAACTCTGACGATTTTCCCTTTTTGATAGCTTCCACTTTTTATTGGATTCTCGCATCATCCTTTTGACCATCCTTTAACCTTTCCAAAAGAGATGGTTGAGCAATCATTTGTGAAAGGATTGATGATGTTCCCTTCTTTATGATTCCCACGTCCATCTTCATCAAGTCTAAGAAGATTGGATCCTTCTCAATTCTCATCATTGATAGAATTGCTGGATCCTTTCTACTTAGGGCATCTGCCACCTTGTTCGCCTTCCCAGGGTGGTAATGTATTGAACAGTCATAATCCTTTATGAGCTCTATCCATATTCTCTGGCGCATATTAAGCTCTTTCTGTGTGAATATATATTTAAGACTCTTGTGGTCAGTATATATCTCACATTTCTCTCCATAGAGATAATGCCGCCAGATTTTCAAGGCAAAGATTACCGCCTCCAACTCCAGATCATGCGTTGGATAGTTTCGCTCATGGATTTTCAACTGTCTTGAGGCATAGGATATCACTTTATCATTATGCATCAGCACACATCCTAATCCCTTCATCGAAGCATCACTGAATACCACAAAAAGCTCCCCGCTTGTGGGTAAAGTGAGCACAAGTGCAGTGATAAGCCTCCTTTTCAACTCTTTGAAGCTTTCTTCGCATTCATCACTCCAAGAAAACTTTACTCCCTTTTGAGTTAGCTTGGTAAGAGGGTTGGAGAATCGTGAGAAGTTTCTCACAAATCGTCGATAATATCCAGCTAACCCCAAGAAGCTACGGATATCAGTTACCGATGTTGGCCTCGGCCATCCCTCAATTGCATCTGTTTTGGAGGGGTCCACAGATATCCCATTTCTTGTGATGATATGGCCCAAGAATGAGACCTCCTTCAACCAGAACTCACACTTGCTATACTTGGCATAGAGCTTCTCCTTGCGCAAAGTCTCCAGTACAGTTCTTAAATGCTCCTCATGGTCCTCCTTGGTTTTGGAGTATATTAGAATATCATCTATAAAGACTACCACAAATTTATCTAGGTAATCTCTAAAGACTCTATTCATCATGTCCATAAATATTGCTGGAGCATTGGTGAGTCCAAAAGGCATTACTATGAATTCATAGTGCCCGTACCTTGTACGAAAAGCAGTCTTGGGGATATCTTCCTTCTTCACCCTTACTTGATAATATCCCGACCGCAAGTCGACCTTGGAGAAGTATTGTGCTCCACGCAGCTGATCAAACAAGTCATCGATTCATGGGATAGGATACTTGTTCTTTATCGTGATTTTGTTAAGTTCACGATAATCGATGCAAAGCCGCATTGACCCATCCTTCTTCTTGACGAAGAGGACTGGTGCACCCCATGGTGATGCACTTGGGAGTATAAACCCTTTATCCAGATTCTCCTGTAGTTGTTTCTTCAGTTCTTCAAGCTCAACCACAGCCATTCTATATGGAGTCTTGGATATTGGTAGCGCCCCAGGTATAAGTTCAATTGAGAACTCAACATCTCTTCTTGGAGGAAGACCAGGGAGTTCCTCGGGAAATACTTCAGTGAATTCCCTCACAATAGGCATTTCTTCAAGGGTGGTTTCTTCCTTGGACTCAATCATCTGAGCCAGATATGCGTGCTCATAAGGTAGTAATATCCATGCTTGAGATGATGGAGCTAAATGAGATTCATCTTCCTCCTGACAGTTGTAAAGAATCGGGGGTCGATTCTCCATATGGAGTGTGATTTCCCTCTCCCGACAATTTATGTTGGCTCTATATAAGGAAAGCCAATCCATGCCAAGAATTGCATCAAATTCCACCAAATGGAGTATGACGAGGTTCGCCGGGAAATTCAATCCACAGATTATAACAGGGGAGGACTTATACTCATGGGATGCAATGATTGCCCCATTTTCCGTACTCACCGACATCTTTACTTCCATTATTTGTGGTGGTGCAGGGATTGTTCTACTAAACTTTTGAGATATAAAAGAATGCGTAGAACCTGAATCAAAAAGTACGTTCGCTATTCTTGAATGAATAACTAGCGTACCTGTCACCACTTCGTTGTCGGGGTTCACTTCGGCAGAAGTGATGGAAAAAGCTCTTCCTTGCTGTCTTGGAGGTTGTTGATTACCTCCAATAACCCTTGGATTAGGGCACTGATTCGCAAAATGACCCGGTTCTTTGCATTTGAAGCATTTAACAACGTGTTGAGGTTCGAACGGAGCGTTCCTCCCTTCTGTCGCAGCCGCGGGTCCTTCTTGCTGACAGTTAACTGCTAGGTGCCCTTCTCTTCCACACTTGAAGCATTTTCTTGTCCCCCTAAGGCAATTTCCAGGGTGCTTCTTTCCACACTTTTGGAAAGTGGGGTGCTGGAATTTATTAGCGCCGTTGGATTTACCCATCGGACCACCAGCATTGAAGTCCACCTTATGTTTCTTGTCCCCATGATACCCCTGTGATTCTCCGATCTCCATTTCAACCTTGAGGGCACATCGGACAATTTCCTCATAGCTGTCGAAGTCATGGATCGCTAATGCTTTCCGCAAGCTAGGCTTCAGCCCACCAAAGAAGCGGTCAACCTTGCATTCGGGGGTAACGACAAAGCCGGAAGCGTATCATGCAAGCCTTGTGAAGTTTGCCTCGTACGCTCCCACAGATTCCTCATCTTTCTGCTTGAGGGAGAGGAAGTCCCTTTCCATCTTAAGACGGAGGGTGCGTGGAAAATATTTATCGAAAAACATCTTCCTGAATACCTTCCATTCCAAAGCCTCGATCTCCTCCTCAGGCTTCGTATTTTTTATCAACGTCCACCATTGATCAGCTTCACCCTCCATACGATCAGCCGCCAGGAGAACCTTCTCTTTTTCAGAGCATTGGAGGATGGAGAATATCTTTTCAATGGAGTTGATCCATTGTTCAGCAATCGTGGGATCGGATGATCCACTAAAAGTAGGAGGCCTTTGTCTCATGAAGCTTTCAATAGCAACTTGTTCTTTCTTAGGGGGGGTTGAACGTTCCTCTTGACCAGTGTTTCTATTCAAAACTTGAGTTATCTGAGAGAGAAGCGTGACAAAGTTCGTGATTCCTGCTCCCATTGGATTGGGCATCTCATAAGTACAATCATCACACTGATCTTCACAACGGTTGTTAGCACGAGTTCTCCTATTACCGGCCATTGGCTGGAATAAAAGGAAAGTTAGGGGTAACACATAAAGGGTAATCCAAAGACAAAAGTTGATGACTTATAAATAAACTTTAATCTCTTTAACTCATGAGTCTATAGGATTCAATCCAGGATTTTCATGATCTTCCTTCTAACATATATCCTTAGGGGCATTTTTCCCTTAATAAGGGTTCATACTAAGATTGTGAATTTATCAAAACATATCCCCCGGGAGTGTCGTAACCAAGAGTGCAGCAAGGCCCGTTGTCGGGCACCAGTTCCCGTTCGAGTCTAGCTCAAAGCGGTGTTTTCAGGTTTTACCCCTAGGATACATCTGTGCCAGAGCCGCCTCTACCTGCTCGTATCCAGACAGGGATGTATTTGTTTGATAAACCACTTACTTAGTATTTACCAAAACTTAGGGATGTTTTTATTATGATTAGTCTTGTATCTAAGGCTTTACTAGGGTTTCCTAATCCCCAAAATAACTAAACCTATCCTTTGATACCAACTATGACAACCCTGCTTTTTTATTACAACTTAAACATGATTTATTACATAAAACTTCACTTGATACAACAAAGAAGATTGAGAGGTTTAGTGTCTTTGGGGATTAGGATCATTACATAAAAACTTTAAACTTGAAATACAACATCCTTATTGAAAACTTCCTTTACATGACCACTACATTCCTTCGTACTTAGCATTGCATGGGATAACCTGAGGACATGCATAAGAAAAGGGTGAGCTATAAAGCCCAGTAAGGGAGTACACAATGAATAACATGAGGAGTAAAATACATGTTAGGCAATAGTCATATCAATAGAGAATAAGAGATACATGAACATAAAGGCATGATAAATCATGATAATCATAACATGGAAATGTGGCAACAACACTTAACATTGAATTAGCATGAGCCAAGGCTCATTGCACATGGAGCATGAGTAAACCCTCATTGCACTTGAAGCACGAGTAAACCCTCGTTGCACTTGAATTATCATGAGTCAACACTCATTGCACATGATGTATCATGATACTATACTTTACCCAATGCATTGGAGCGCTATCAGGGCGCACCCTTCTTAAACATTTCATTTCATGCATAAGTGTGCCACATGGATCATAAAACATTGATTCATAAAACATAATCATTTATTCCATGATAAAGGAATGTGGAATTCATACATGAAACTTTACAATCAATAAGTAAATGTGCATAAAGGTGAATACCATTGATGGAGAAATGGGCATGGTATTCACTACACAATGATATTGGCTTAGAAAATCGGTGTGATTTCGGCAGCGTAACGGCGTGACATAAGAATTCATAAAAAGGCTGATGAGAGAGAAAGGGGTTCCTCATCATATTTACATGTAATGGACAGTAAGAAGGTCATATAGATACATGTCCCAACAATTGAAAAGGAATTTAGATTCATGATACAAAAGTATCGCTTGTATATAAAAGAGGAGAAAAAGGTTCCTTTCGGAATTTCGGCATAGTAACGGGTGTACATGGGAGGCATTTAATGAGAGAGAAAGGGGTCTCCCATCATTCAAACAATAAGAGGGCAGTATGGGAGAGGTGCGAAACCATACCCCAACATTCATAAATGAAATTAAAAGGGCAATACAACTTAAAGAAAATTGACAAAAATGAGAAAGGAAGAAAAACCCTTACTTGGAAGTGTGCTTCCAAAGGCTAGAGAGAGGCTTGTGAGAGGCTTCTTGGGAGCTTGGGGCACCTTGAGAGGATTCTAGAGAGAGTAGGGAAAAGGTTGGACGAACTTCAAGGGCTTTGAGTGAGGAGGAAGTTGGAGCTTGGGTGGGTTTATATAGGAAAGGTGATAGAATTCTTTATTATTTAGGTTTGGGACCCCTTATATTAAAATAATCCAAACCACAAACCATCCCATGGTATTTGCCCATGGTTTCTGGAAAAGGAAAGAGGAAAACAATATTTTACAAGGCCAAGGACCGAACTTATTAAAAAATTGGGGTTGCTTATGTGGAGGTGAGTCACACTCTCATGGAAATTAACTTAAAAAGGCAAAGTGTTGAATAAGTCTTGAGGGCTCCATTAATGCTTTGAAAAGTGAGTCAAACAAACCCAAAACCTCATTATTTTAATGATAAAACACATATTGGCCGAACATAAGGATTATGGTATTTTATTACATCACCATTGGGTCATTATGATGTCATAAAACACATTATATATTTAAATGGTATTTAATTTTTACCCAAAAATTTGACTGTCTCAGAAAATTATGAAAAATTCACCGTTGGATAATTTCGACATCCTGATTCCAAAAAAAATATTTATTTTATCTAAATAATTTTCTAAATATGTGAATTTTCACTTTTAAAATAAAAACTGACAAAAATTCACGGGTTTTGACAGAAATGGCTTTCAAACCTTAATAAAAATTTTAATTGCATTCATAAAATTATAAGATCATTTATATTTAATAAAAATTAATTTATTATTAATAATAATATTTTATTAAAATATTATTTAATTTAAAAATACTTTAATAAAATATAATTCTTAATTAAATAATAACTAAAAACACCGTTTGTACTTTAAAAACTAATTACAATGTATCAAAAATTACTAGAAATTATATTCATTATTATATACAAAAAATAATGTACATGAACATGGTGCTACTTATTTGTTACATAACCCCTTAAAATAGCTGCATAAGACCTAAGGGTAAGGTGTGCGATGGTGACAGACTCTTGGGGTTGCTCGGATAACATTGCTCGAGTGGTAATCTCTATCAACTTCCATTTTTCCCGTAGACGATCACGTTCGAGCTTGACTTGATGAAGCTCAGTTTGGGCTTGGTCAAGGGAAAAGCCCAAAGACGCCACCTCTTTTCCGAGCTCCGACAAATGGGATTCGTAAGGGGCAATTCTACTGGATGAGGCCATCGCTTCCTTTGTCTGAGTAGAAAATTGGTTCGTTAAAGTCTTATATTTAAACTACCCAGGTGATCACTGTTCAACGTCTATAAAAGTAACGGTCACAAATCTTAACGTTAAACTAAAGAAGTTGATATCTTATAAAAACATTTTTCATAAAGAAATATTTAACTAGATCAAGAGGGATTTTCCATTAATGAAACTTTGGGTCGTTACAGTTCTGAATTCCATAAAATTCAGATTCTGAATTCCTTGGAATTTAGTTTCTGAATTCCATAGAATTCAGGTTTTGAGTTCCATAGAAATCAGGTTTTGATTTCCTTAGAATTTAGGATCTGAATTCCATATAATTCTTGTACCAAATTCCAAAGAATTCTGATTCCATATTCCTTATAATTATGACTCTGAAGTCTATAGAACTATGATTCCTAATTCCTTGAAAAATAGAATCCTAATATTCATGTAATATAGGCTCTGAATATTTTTATCTTAGACTCTGTACTTTATTATTTCTTAGAATCCAAAAAATAGATGTGGTTGAGGATCCATATTTTACTTACTCATGTAATAGTTATGAAATGATGGCATCCATTCTGTTTCTAACTAACCGTTGTTTGAGTTACACATGTATAGGTCCTTCCGAAATTCAAGGATAAATATGACTGTTGGAGGAGGGATCAAACTGTAGAAAAAATTCTTATAAATAGGATCTCATTTGAAAGATCTCAATACTGTTCAACAACTCTAGAGATTACATTTTTTTTGAAGTGATTTCTATAGAGAGAGAGACTCTAATCCTCTGTATGTACTGAACGTCTTGTTCATATTGCTTCGTGTGACTCCTATTGTTGTTGTGCACAGTCGAGGGATTTTGGGGATAGGAAGACAGAGGTTCCAACTACCTTAAATCTTGAGGACTTCATTAATAAGCAATAGAGAGGTTCTGACTACCATAAAGTTTTAAGACTTATGTGATAAGGAAGATAGAGGTGCATACAACCTTTAAGTTTGAGGGCTTGCGGGGATTGCAAGATAGACTCTGATATTCCACTCAAGGGATTACCCTTGTGTGGGTAAGACAGACTTTCTTGAAAATTTAAATTAATGGACCCTTATCCAAGGTTGTTGGAAACCCTACTCTTTGGGTTAAAAGATTCTATACTGGTTACTTGTGTTGTTTCATGATTATTTTACACTGTATTTTGATTAATAAGGTATGTATAACTTTTTTATACTTCCTTATACTTGTACATTTATTAGTAATATTCTATATGCTTTAAGGTAGAATCTTTTCCCTTTTTAACTATTCATAAGTTTCATTTCCTGAACCACATTTCCATAATCTAGCTAGTTAGTAGAACTAAGAAGTATTGTGAATTTACCTTTTTTAACCTTTTTAAACATAGAAACTTTTATATCAACATTAAATATCCCAATGTAATTTTTTTTAAGGATACAA
The DNA here is from genome assembly GCA_963277665.1 of Viscum album. Classification (NCBI taxonomy): domain Eukaryota; kingdom Viridiplantae; phylum Streptophyta; class Magnoliopsida; order Santalales; family Viscaceae; genus Viscum; species Viscum album. The sequence continues at coordinate 1,343,287,764 of OY728132.1, forward strand.
TTCACCCCCTCTTGTATATTGTGCATCTACATCATTATTTAGATCCTACAATTGGTATCAGAGGAGGTCTCTAAATTAATGATATTCACATATAAGTTTTCTTTCTCATGTTTTCATTGTTATATATTTTCCTTGATTAGGAATTATATCCTTTTTTACAAACTTTGTCTATTAATATGTTTTTGTGGAAATATAGTTCTTTTAGATGGAAGGAATGAATTTTGGTTCGATTGACCATCTTAATCCTACTAGACCACCTATATTTGATGGGAATGATTATGAATATTTAAGAGATTGTATGAAGACTTTTATAATTAATACTAGAGTGGCCAACACTGTTATGATTACTTGGGATTACAAGATTTTTGATAAGGAGGCCATAACTATTACAAATCAAGAAAAATCAGAATATCTTCTAAACTACAAGGTACACAATACTTTGTTGTGGTCCATGTCTAGGAATATATATGGCCAGATTTCTTCTTGCAAAGCTAAAAATTGTATTTAGAAGAAATTGGAGGTTACTCATTTTGATACATCCAAGGTTATCGAAACTATAAGATCTATGCTTAGAGAAAAATATCATGGATTTCTATTTCCTTATGGAGAACTAGTGGGTAAGGTACGACAGAAATTTATGACTATTGTTAATAGTTTACAATCCATGGGTGAAAAAGGTTTAAATGATGAGGAACTTGTGGATAAGATTATAGACATCATGCCTAATAAGTGGGAATCTAATAGAACATTTATTGATTATAATATAAAAGTATCTCAAATTACTCTTGATGAGCTTTTTGGAACACATATTTATCATGAGAAAACAACGAAAAGAGATGCTTATTTGAATAAAATGATGAATAGAAATGGAAGTGTACCCTTTACTACTATGAAGGACAAAAATTATGAAAGGGTTATTAGATCCATGTAAAAGAAGGTTATTATCCTATCTTAATCTATAGAATGTGAATATTCTATGAATGAACTAGCTAATCTTTCTCTAAGGATGATAATGATAGTTGGGAAAGAAGAATTTCAATATAGATATAAGAAGAATGATAGAAAGTACATGAAAGATTCAAAAGTCAATTGTCATGAATACAAGAGAGAAGCGCATATAAGGCTAGATTGTTCATTTCTTAAGAGAAAGGATATAAAAGAAAGTCATTCTGAGAAGAATATAAAGAAGTACTATAAATATAAAGCTAATAATATCTTGAACACTAATGAAACCTGGAGTGCAAGTAATGGAGACTCTTCTGATGAATCCTCGGAGTATGAATCTTCTGGTCAGAATAATCTTGGTTTACATGGCACGTTACCTATTACAAATAATTTTTTAATGGCCAAGGAGCACAATGATGAATCTATAACCGATGTATCCTTGAATTATAATTATAGTGATATCAAATCTTATGAATCTTCCGATGACGAATATTCTTATGATAAAGATAATACATTACCTACATATGAAGAAGTTTTTAGGTTTTCTATGCTCCTTGAGAATGAAAATTCTATATTCAAGAATAATCAAGATAAAGAATATTCTAAAATTTCAATTCTTAATAATGGAGTATCATAACTTTCTAAATATCTTGATAAGAAAATTTATGATTTTGGTAGTATTTCAAAAACTCATGGGGAAGTTAATTCTCAGAACGATAAACTTTATAAGGATCGAGAAAAAGTAATTTCTTAGAAAATTGTTTAGAGAGTAACTCTAGTGCTAAAACTAATGATTTTGTGCATAAAAACATTGTTATTAGTCTAGTTTCAGAAATATTTTCCTTGAGGAAGGGTTTTTCAAACATTACCTTGGGTAATGAAAACATTCTCGAGATGTATTCCCAAATTCGACCTCTAAAAAATAATTCTGTATTTGGTTATACTCATTCAATACCAGTTTTATAGTAATAATTATTTTATTACTCAATGTACTTCATTCTGCACTAAGTAACAGTGTGGTGGGAATTGGGAAAATTTTTTTTCTTAAACAAAACTCATTCTTTAGTTTTTCTAAAATATTATTTTTCAAATAAAATGTGGATTCCTATGATATTTCTTTTTTAAGATTAGGGATCCATGAATGATTGGGTTCCAAAAGTCTAACACTCTTATTTTAAGAAAATTAAAGATAATACCAATAACAATACATGGTACATAGATAGTGGATGTTCTCGGAACATGACTGGTAACAAAAACTTCTTTAATAATATTATCAAGAGGAAGGGATGAAAATTAACATTTGGAGATAATGATCAAGGAGAAATTATTGTTATAGGTAATATTGTTCTTCTTGGAAAAACATTGATTTCAAATGTCTTATTTGTTAATGGCCTTAATCAAAACCTTATTAGAATAATTCAATTATGCGATGAAGGATACCTTGTGAATTTTAGCAATGACAAGTGTTTAGTACATATTCCAAGGAAGAGTTTATTCTTTCTTTCCATTGGCAAGAGAATGTATAAACATTAAACTTTAAAGACCTTAAGAGCCAAGATCTACCATGTCATAGTGCAATGGAAGATCATTCATTATTTGGGCATATAATGTAAAGACTTTGTAACCTTATAATCCTATTAAAACTCTCTATGAAAAGAAAAGTTAAGAATCTACCAGGTCTTAGATGTGATTCTGCAAATGTTTTTGATCCTTTTCAATATGGAAAGAAAAAAAATCATGTTTTAAACCAGTTGGTGATGTCTCAACATCTAATAAATTATAGTTTTTCCATATGGATCTTTTTGGTCCAACACAAACTAGAATCATTGGTGGAAAATATTATGTATTTTTCTTAGTTGATGATTACACTTGAATTACATGGGTCTATTATCTAGAAAATAAATCTGATGATTTTTATTATTTCAAAAGTTTTTTGAGACCAAGTTAAATATGAGAAAAATCTTTCTTTGAGAAGTATTCAAAGTGATCATGGGGGAGAATTTCAAAATTATGATTTTGAATCTTTTTTTAGTATAAAATAAATTACTCATAACTTCTCAAAACCATGAACTCCTCAAAAAAATGGTGTTGTTGAAAAAAGAAACATAATTCATTAACAGATAACAAGAACAATGTTGAGTGAATATTCAGTTGCTAGACATGTTTGGTCCGAAGCTGTATGTGCTTCTTGTTATACTATAAATCGTGTTTTTATTAGACCTTTTCATAATAAAACACCTTATGAGTTATGGAATGGTAGAAAACCTAGACTTTATTACTTCAAGGTTTTTGGTTATAAGGTATTCATTCTGAATAGTAAAGATTAGTTACATAAATTCACACCCAACTCTGATGAATGAATCTTCTTAGGATACTCCACAACTTCTAAGGCATATAGAGTTCTTAATTAAAATACGCGTACTACTGATGAAATAGTAAATGTTAAATTTGATGAAACTAATCCCTTTGTTTTTAAACATCCTCAATCAATATATTCGTATGTGTTTTCAAAAACTGATTATCAACCCTTAATAGAAGATCATACTGATAAGGAAAATGTTCAAGAATATTTTTCTGAACCATTTACCCGAGATTATTTTATACCGTATATTGATGAACAGGTTTTACAAAACCCAAATCAATTGTTTCTTACGAATCATCCTGGTGATAATATCATTAGTGTTGTAAATCAGCCTGTAAAGACTAGAAGATCCTTATCAAATGAAGTAGAACATCAAGCATTCCTTCCCAATTAGAACAAAAAAGAACTGATGCAGCTTTAGGTGATGATGATTATATAAAATTTATGCAAGATGATCTAAATGAATATGAAAGGAATAAATTCTGGACCTTAGTTGAATGACCTAAGAAAACTTCTATTGTTGGAGTAAAATGGGTTTTTAGAAATAAGTGTGATGAAAAAGGAATCATAGTAAGGAACAAATCTATATTTTTTCTAAAGGCTATAATCAACAAGAAGAAATATAATATGAAAAAACCTATGCTCAAGTAGCTAGACTTGAATCTATTCATATTCTACTTTCATTTGTAGCATTCGTTAACTTCAATCATTTTCAAATGGATGAAAAATGTGCTTTCCTTTATGGTAATGTTCAAGTGGATGTTTTTTTTTGAAAAAACTCCATGTTTTGAAGATACAAAACATGCTAAACATGTTTTCAGACTTACCAATGATTTCTATGGACTTAACCAAGCCCCTAGAGCCTGATATGATAGACTTACAAGATTTTTGCTTTAAAATAATTAGGATAAGGGAAATTCTGATCCAAAGACTTTTATAAATAATGATATTAAAAATGTTTTGATTGTTCAAATTTATGTTGATGATATTAGATTTGGTTCAACTCAGCAATATTTAACTGATTCCTTTGTGAATTTAGTGAAATTTGAGTATTAAATTAGTATGATGGGTGAGTTATTTTTTTTCTGGGTTTCCTAATTTCTCAAAAATTAGGAGAAATATATATATCCCAACATAATTATATTAAAAATAATCTTAAAAAGTATGGATATTACAACACTAAGAGTGTAATTACTCCCATTGGTACCTCAAATTTACTTGATCTTAATGAAGCTGGGAAACCAGTAGGTCAAACATCTTGTAGAGGTATGATAGGAAGTCTACTTTACATGATAGATAGTCATATATACTTAATGTTTTCATTATTATTATGTGAAAGATATAAATCCAATCATAAAGAATCTCATTTAAAGGAAGGGAAAGTGGATTTTTCACTACATAAAGAGAACCATGGATTTAAGACTCTTTTATTCTTCTGGAAATGATTTTGTTCTAAAATGTTTTTTGTATGCTGAATTTGGTGGATACAGAATGGATAGAAAATGTACATCTATAACATGTCATTTCATAAGAGATTCATTAGAATCATGGTCAGGATAAAAGAAACACTCATTTTCACTTTCCACTGCTAAAGCTGAATATGTAGCTACTGGAAGTTGATGTTCTCAGGTATTGGGGATGCAACACACATTAATAGACTATGGTATGAGTTTCACCAAAACAAAAATATTTTGTTATAATACAACTTTTATTGCATTAATTAAAAACCCTAAACATCACTCTTATAAAAAACACATAGATATTAGGCATTACTTTCTTAGGGATCACAAAAAAAAGAAATATCATTCTTCAATTTATCAGAATGCAAGATCAACTTGCATACATCTTCAAAAAATCATTACCTGCCAATAGATTTGAATATATTAAAAAGAAGTTAGGAATGATAATCAAAAGGTAAAATTAAATATTAACTTCTTTTTTAAACCTATCTCGTTACAGTAAGATGCTCTTTTTCATAGGGGGTGTACATTTTTTTATTAGTCAAAAAATTTAGTAGTCAAATTTTCTGTAGTCAAATTTTTCATAGTTTAAATTTTATTCGTAGTATAAATTTTTCGTAATCTAAAATTTTTGTAATATAATATTTTCAAAATATAATATTATACATGAATAAATTTTCTTCATTACGAATAATTTTTCTTGAAATCCAGAAGATATGGGTTCTTTTCAATGTTTTAATAATCATTTTTACTTGTTCATATTTCCATTTTTGTTTTAAATTTTTTGGTTTCATTTTTTTAGTAAATACAAATGTTTGTCTGAAAAACCACAAATGATCAGAATCTATCAGAATCCTTCATCAGTTATCATCTCAACCGTCAGATTTGATCAGAATTTTTTCAACTGTTTGATCAACCATGGATGTTGTACTATCACTTAAATCGCCTATATAAATCCCCTGATGGTTGTCCCACATATTTTTTCATGATTTTACATGTTGATTCTATGCCTCCATATTTTAAGGTCGTTCCAAATCTTCAAAAATTTCCTATGTTCAAGATGTAGGCTGAAGCTTCTCCTTAGAATGAAATGTCATCTGTTAAGAAAATCATTGAGTGGAATATATACAGAGGGAGGCTAGTTGATCATAAATTTGTAGATAAATATGATTCTATTGTTTCCAAAATATTATACTGAATGGATTAGAGAGCCTTTATATTTTTATATCTAAGGAACATGTTCTGATGTATCTAGAATTGATGGTGGAGTTTTATGAAAAAGATTGCTTTTTCAATGAAGGAGGGAAAATAAATTTTCATTCAAGTGTTATGGGAAGTCCTACTATCTTTCATACAGTAAGGTAGTGAATTGGAATGGAATTCCTTATAAAGGGGAAGCTGAGTTATGTACTAAAAAATAATTGATGAATCAGGATCTTTTAATAAGGAGAAGGAAATAGAGTGTCTTGGATTGAAAGGAGTGAAGACTCAGAAGATCATTCATCTTTTGAAAAATTAGAGGATTCATGAATTGTGTGTTCAAGGCTATATAATTATAAGGAATGGGTATAAGGATACTATGATGAAGATCGACATCTATATTTTGGATTTCCTGTTGAATCTAAGTAAGATAAACTTGTCTAAGTATATCTTGGAAATGATTGAGAATATCAAGAATGGAAATCTGACGTCTCGGATGATTATGCATCCGGCTATTCTTTCTAATATTATTGTTCTTTTCCTTCAATCATTAAAAATCCCATGTAGTTCCAAGATGATAAATTAAATGTTTTGATACTTAGTGATGCCACCTTAGGAGAATGAAAATTGGATTTTATAGTAAATCCGGAAAATTCTATGATCTTTCTAAAGATTATTTAAGGGTGACGTCAAAGAAGATGGAAGTGGATGAAACCTCTATGAAATGTGGAAGAAAGATAAAAGCTAAGGAGCTAAAAGACAAAACAAAAACTCATGTGGCCAAGAAAACTATGTCAGCACCACCGAAGCTGAAGAATCAAACAATATTATCCTAATGAGATAATATCTAAGTGAACAAAGGATAAGAAGAACCGGAAGGAAGGGGAGGATAACTTTTTCTTGGACCATAATAATGCCAAATCATTTAAGGAAAAGGCTGTTGAGAATCATGAAAAGGAAGAAAATGAAAAGAATAAACGAATGAAATTTTCAGAAGGTGAATTCATTCAATCTCTTATCAAGGATACTAAAATATCCTCTCAAAAAATTTCAGTACCGAAATCATTTTTGATAGAACCATTACCAGAGACTCCAGGAAAGAATGTGGTGGTTCTTGAATCATATCCAGAAGAATAAATTTCTCAAGAATAGGAAGAGTAAACAGGATAAGAAGAAGAAGAAGAATAAGAAGAAGAAGGCAATAAAACTGATGATATTATAAGACAAGTTGAAGAGTACCATGAGTGTGAATGTCCATCTGTAAAATTATCAATTCAAACTTCCCAATCTGAATCCTCAAAAAAAAATTACACCTGGAAAAGATTAGAAGGGTGAAGAATGAGTGAATAAGATAATAGATAATGAAAGTAGTAATCATTATTTTATTCATCCAGAAGATCTAGTGGTAGAAGCAGAGAATGAACATGTTGAGGATGAAAAGATTGTTTAGCTATCTTATAGTGAGCATGAATCTCCTAAAGAACAAGACATCATTCTGAGTCCAGAAAAGGTAAAGAAGTTTTTTGTAGATATAGTTAGTAAATCAGTGGTGAAGAACAAAGATGGTGGTGCTTCATAAAAGATGAAAGATGAGGATATAGAAAAAGAATCCATACCAACAAAACATTCGGGTTCAGAATTATCTTCCCTTGGAAATGATTTTGTTTTTTAGTCATTGAAGAAGCTAGTTGTTACTATTCATTTATTTCCAAGCATAGATTAATGATGCCTAATTCTTCATCATACCATAAACTAGAAGTCAGATTCTATTTCCATTGTGATGGAAAAATGTGTTTCACTAGAGCCAAATTTCAAGACAATCCCCATAGGTTATGAGGCTCATAGAAGAACGTGAAATAAGATGAAATGCAATCCAAATAAGGTTACTAAATAAATAAAAAATATTTATGAGTTTAATTATAATTTAAAGGATTCTTTTGACAACGAAGATGGGAATGTTAAAGAACATACAAATATTTTTGAGGAAAAGTTATGTCTTGAGCAATCTTCTCGGAAGAAAAAAGTTATGGATCTGAATAGAAAGCTTAAATCTATAGAAATGAATTCTAAAAGGGGAAGAGATCTTAGAATGGAGATTGAAGAGAAGTTTGTTAAGCAGGAAGAATTACTGAAAGCTCAGGAATACATTCTTCAGGCTCAGGAAGAGAAAAATCAATCATTATAGAAGAAAAGTGAAGACCAGAATCAGTTGATTAAGCGAGCATAAGAGGACCACAAAGAGCTCAAGAAGAAAAAATATGTTGTGATGAAGCTAATTTCGAAGGAGAAAGAGGGATAATTTCATTTCATTCTAATATTTTTTTGGTATTTTCCTCTTTGTTCAAACACTTCTAGTCTTAATGAAATTTTTTTTGTTCTCCATATTTTTGGTTGTTTAGTACTAATGTTTCATGTACCAATTATTCTATTCCCTCTATTACTTTTTGAATATCACAAAGGGTGAGAATGTAATGTTAAAAATAAATCAAAGTAAAGAATATATCTCTCTATGTGAGGGGGAGTTCATCTAGAAGAATTTTCTTATCAATGATATTTTTCGAATGCAAGAAAATGAAAAATCTTATTCAGGAAATCATGAATATGATGCTATGTGTTTTCAAAGCCCAAGGGAGAGATATATATATTCACTATGATCCATATGTAAAGAGATATATGTTTTATTTAGTCTATAAAATTTTTAATTCCTAAGATTCAATTGAAGATGTTTTTGCCTTCCAAACAATGGAGATTGTTGAGTCAATAAAGATTCCCTATGACTTGTCCATGCCTTTATGTTTTGAAAATTACAAAAACTCTATCTCAAGGAAATTTTTAATTCCCTAATGATATTTCTTATTAAGGAAAATTTTCCTTCCAAAGGCTATTTTCTCCCTATCATTGTTCTCACTATTCATGATTTAGTTTCAATAAACCTAAATATTATTATTTAAAAGTGTAAAATTAATTTCCATTTCTAAAACAATGGAATCCAATATATAGTTAGATAAAAAGTATTCTGTTTTTAGGTTCTGAAATTTAGATTACAAATTCTCTAAAATTCAGATTCAGAATTCTCTAAAATTCTGATTCCAAATTCTCTAAAATATAGAATCTGAATTCTCCGAAATTCAGATTTTGAATTCTCTGAAATTCTGATTCTGAATTCTCTAAAATTCAGATTCCAAATTCTTTTAAATTCAAATTCCAAATTCTCTAAAATTAAAATTCTGTATTTCTTAGAATTCATACTCAGAATTTTTTATGATTCAGGCACTAAACTCTTTAGAATTCAGGCTCAAAATTCCCCAGAATTCAGACTCTGAATACCTTATAATTAAGGTTCCAAATTTCTTAGAATTATGGTTACTAATTCTTTAGAATACAGGTTCCAAATTCTTTATAATTCAGTTTCTAAATTCCATAAAATTCAGGTTTTGAATTCCTTATATTTCAGGTTCTGAATTCTTTATAATTCTAGTTTTGAATTCCTTTGAATTTAGGTTTTGAATTTATCTGAACTCATGTTCCAAATTCCATAGAATTCAGGTTTTGAATTCCTTAAAATTCAGGTTCTGAATTCCATTGAAATTAGGTTCTAATTTATTCAGAATTCAGGTTCCAAATTCTTTAAAATTCATATTCCAAATTCCTTAGAGATCAGACTCCGAAGTCTATAGATTTTTGATTCCAAATTCCTTGAAAAAAACTCCTAATATTAATGTAATACAAGCTCAAAATATTTTTCTCACAGAGTGAAAACTATATTTTTCATTGACTAAAAAATTGATTTGGTTGAGAAACCATATTTTACTTACTCATTTTATAGTTACGAAATGATGTCATGCATTCTGTTTCTAACTAACGTTTGTTTGAGTGACACATGTACAGATCCTTTTGAAATAAAAGGACAATATGACCGTTGGAGGAAGAATACAACCGTTGAACAAATGCTAATAAATAGGAGATCATTTGAACGAGCTCAATAACGTTCTAAAGCTCTAGATATTACATGTTGTTGAAGTGATTTCTAGAGAGAATGATTTTAATGCTTTGTGCATATGGAACATCTTGTTCAGATTGCTTCGTGTGACTTCGATTGTTGTTGTGTACAATTGAGGGATTCTGGTGATTTTAAGATAGAGGTTACCACTACATTAAAGTTAGAGGACTTCCTTGACAAGGAAGACAGAGGTTAAAACTACCTTAAAGGTCAAGGACTTCCTTGATAAGGAAGAAAGAGGTGCTGAATACCTTGATGTTTGAGGGCTTGCAGGTATAGTAAGACAGACACTGATAATCCTATCGAGGGCTTACCCTGATGTGGCTAAGTCAAACTTTCATGAAAGTATTAATCAAGGGACCTTTATCCATTTTTATTGATACCCTACTCTTTGGGTTAAAAGATTCTATACTTGTTACTTGTGTTGTTTCACGTTTATTTTCCACTTCATTTTTATTAATATGGAAGTTATAACAATTTTATACTTCCTTGTACTTGTACACTTTTTAGTAAGATTTTATACAATTTAAGGCAGAATCTATTCCCTCATACGCTTTTCTTAAGTTTCATTTCCAGATCTAAATTTTTAGAATCATTAAAGTTTGTAGAACAAAGAGGTCTTGTGAATTTACCATGTTTAACTTTGTTAAACACATAAAGTTTTATATCAACATTAAAAGTTCCAAAGGAAAATTTTAAAGGATACAATTCACCCCCCTCCTCTTATATATTGATCATCTACATCATTATTTTGTTCTTAAATTTATTTTTTTCCTAACGAATTTTGAATGTTTGTTAATTTTTTCATTGAATGTGAGTAGTATTAAAAAAATATTAGTGGAACCATTGATATTAAGACTTGTAATTATTGATGAAAAATTGTTTTAAGATTACATATATTTGAATACTCACTGGTATAGTGACTGTATAAGGATAATTATATGTGATTAATACTTATTTTTCCATATAACTATTGGAAAATGACACTATGTTTCAAATTAAATGAGAATAAGTCAAATGGGGAGAAACAATTAGTGGTTATTGAGATTCCATTGAGGGTTACAACCTAATAGTTATACCATTTTTTAATTATAGTTAACAATGGTGGGTGCATTGAGTGATAATAAATATTAAATAATAAATCGTGACTATGTCGAGTTATTAATTTTTGTGAAACGGGAATGATTTTTATTAAATTGCATGAAGTCTTTATTAGGAATTAAATGAGGTACTATGTGGTTGTGATATGATGTAACCAATTTTATCTCATGTTGGAAACCACTTATAAATATGAAAAATTTATGAATATTTTTACAAATTTTCACTATATTTTCATTTAGATATTCCTTTTATATTTTAATAGTGATTAATTTGTAGAGATGACTATTTTTAATGACCGATGTTTGGTAGTGACGGAAAAATGTGATACAATGTACCACAAAATTATTTTCTTTAGACCAATTCTTATATGATATTCCATAAATATTATTTTAATATTCGCAAATAAAAAATTTATATATAAGGATAGATTTATTTTATGATGGTAAGGGTTAGGTGACAATATGTTATATTCTATGTCGAAGATAAAATTATCAAAAACATTATGGGGGACTATGCTTGGGTTAATTTATATGAATCTACGATAATGCAATTTGTGACATTCATGGATTTTGGTGAATATAAAATCTCATAAGACAAAATAATATAATAGGGTGAGTTATATCTAGTACTACATAGAATATAAATTTATGGAATGAATTTGGATTTCTCTAGAGGCATTAGAGAATTTGGGAACTTTTGAGGTAAATATTTTGGTTTGATTTCAATGTATGAATTTTCAAATATGTAATTTTCATCAATATAAAAATGTAATCAAAATATGATTTACTAAATTGGAATTATTAGTGGTGTATATATTCTCAAATAAAATATTATGAGTCTTGTGTAAATAATATATAGATTTAGTTATTTATCTAATAGTGGGGACGAAATTTATAGACAAATAGTTTTTTCTATTAATGGTTTATGATGGAGACTATGTATTTGTATTGATGTTATCAATGATGTAAATCACTATTGAGATGAAAATAATATATGCAGCCACAATTCATAATTCATACAGATTTAAAATGATTTTGGTATGTGGAAATGTTTATAGAAACTCATATCATATGATTATTCATTGGGACATCATATTATTGTTTGATGATTTTTTTGGAGAGGATGTTGAATTGATATACATCTAAGTATATGTATATCAAATAAATGGTAATTAATATAGATAAATTAATTTAATAGTGTGACAATATAAATTTTGATCATCGATATGAGATGTGAATAGTGAGTTATAGTGTGTGGATAAATCCTATACAAATGAATGTGGATTCCTCATATGGATGAGATTCATATGATTTAGAGTTTGTTGTGGACCTATCCTTTATATGTTGGTAAAAAAGAAATACTATATGATCACCCAGGAAATGAATATTGGTGGAAATACTATTTTTAAGTATTAGATAAAAAATATGTCATATACATGGTAGGAATATATAAAACAATCTTAATGGGATATATTGTTAGGTGTAAAATATATTAAAATAAATACCATATGTTATCTAAATGGTTTATCTCTAGTACGATATCATATATATTAATTATAATCTTGGTGATAAGATCTTTTGACTATTTTAATATCATTTGGTTATAATAGTGGTCCACTAAATATAATATAGAGACACCAACAACCATGTTTATTTAGAAAATTTTCTGAAAATTTGTTGGTGTATTAAAAAACTCATTTTATCAGAAAATATTTTCAACGATCAACAAAAAATGGTTGATCCATCCAATTTTTAATGTTCACATAACCCATTGATTAATTATTTATTGAGTGTGTTTGTATGTCTATTATGATGTAGTAATCAATCTTTATCTTTTATATCATTTATTCAACCCCATCCATTAATTTGTAATTGTTTTTCTAGGGATTATCTGTTCTGTTTCACTACCATGTACTAAAATACATTAAATATGAATACAATTTTGACAATATTTTTTCAAATATTCTAGAAGATGATGGTTGGATTAAATTTTTCAATACATTGATGAAGATTTGTTTCCTTGGAATTATATAATTTATTTTATCATCTATAAGAACTATTAATAATATAATGTGATTAAATTGATTGATATTTTTTTATAGTGTGGCCTAGATAATTCCTTGTCATATTTCATTGTCATCACTCAAATATTTAGTAAATAAATATCATTAAATTAGAATAACACCTAGTACAAAACATATAAAAAATATAATAATTATTAATATTTAATATATAATTTATTAGTTTATCCATTCAGTGGGAGATGAGTTCCCACTTTCATATTGATCATAAGGAAAGTTAATATATAATTTTATAAACATAACCTAAATATTTTACTCAGGGAATAAAATAACGGTTCTTAAATCATTACCCCGTATTTTTTGCATGTTTTTAAATACAAAATGGCATTAAATGATCTGATGGTTTATCAATGGTATTCTAGTGGAAACTGATAAGAATTTATAATGGAGTTGTGGGATATGTGATATATATTATAACAGAATGGGTAGTACAAAATCAATGGGATGATTTTGTATATCTCAATATCTCATTAAGCATATTACACATGGGTTCAATTTGAAAGGGAAAATATTAGTGAATATCAAGGTATATAATTAAATATATAGTTCATAGTATCTTATCATACCATTTATAAGTATGGAACGTTAAAAATATATTATGAGATCAATGGGATTCAAAAGCATCCACATTTAGGGTTTGATTTTTGAATAATGTTAGTAATTATCTTTCTATACAGGGCATCACTATATTGGTGAATAAAAATTTTGTGATGGGTTGAATTATTAGTGTCCATTTCAGGTCAATCATATATGAATGATGAAATTCAAATAGGCGGTGATGTGTTATTCTTCCTATGTATGTTTAACATTGTTTTGTGTTGTTAAAGGAGTATTACTAGTGAAACCCATGTATTTGTTTCACATTTATATTTATAATATATGGGGTTTACGTCAATGAATAGTTCATTTTTAATGATTGTAATTAACTATCTTTGTTATAATGGTTTATTTTATAATGATATATAGTTTCAATTTAGGGACATGGATTGGGAGAGATTAGTTATGTTCTGATGTTCATGAGATCATATAGAATTTCATAATTTTGTATGGTAAATTATAATAAGAATTGTAATTCTATGATAAAACAAACTCTTAATGTGATGGATTTTATCTCAGAGATTCACATTAGAAATAATAAAATGGTTATAATTTATTTTTATATATTTATACAAATTATATTATGTTGGTGGTGTGATTCTACTTAATTATTTTTCCTAAATATGTGTTATGAATCTAGGGTTCTATCTAGTGTTTTATGGAAACCAAGGTATTTTTTTCTAGTTGGATCCCAGATTTTTTATCATATCTATAGTTCTTAATAGTGGTTTAAATTTGATTGACATTTATTATTTACATTAAAATGTTATATCCCTTCCATGAAATATATTTCTCTAGAATTTTGAATATTATCCTTGATGGTATGTTTTTTGGTACCCATAATAATGATTATTCATAGAGGAGATTGTTATATTAAGCCTCTCTATTGATCTAGATGAAAATATTAAGAGAGTTATTTATGTCACATAACTTACATGGATCAAATACTGATCAAAATAATGGTTTAATATAAAATTAATTATGTGACCACCATAGAATTGGTTTTTTTACAATACTAATTATTCACCAACACTGGTCAAATTGTATTTTCAAAGTGGTCTTAACATCCTAGTAAGTAACTATTGAAATTAATTTCATATGTATAATGAGTGTTACATAATTGTAATAATTTTATTCTATGATCTAAAATATATACATCATTTGAATATTTTAGATATCAGGTTTCTTGGGAGATAAAAATTTCCATTCTCATTACAAATGTATGAATTTTATGGTACATGTTAGAACTATAATTGAGATGTAAGTCATGAAAAGGATTGGGCATGGGGATTGTATCAGGGGTTACATAAAAAGGATGTGTCAGTGGTCCATTTGAGTATCTATATATCTTTTAGAAATGGTTAATCCTAAATAGAATTTGTTATCTATGATTTCTGATTTCCCATGGAGGTAATTACACACACACACACACACACACATATATATATATTATGTTATTAATGGGTTCTACTATGTTAAAGCATGTTTCATGATTGTCATCATTATAATTTACCTATAATAAATCATGTAACATTATTTTTTATTTTATTCTTTTATATATATATATATTTATTTATTTATGGTCATGATACTGAGGGAATATTATCCTCAACGTCAATTATAGTGCTTCACTAGTATTTGGTTGTCTCCCGAACATGGGGAGGAATTCCAATGGATCACTATGTTATTATTTAAGAAATATTTATTTATTTCAAAATGATAAACATTAAACATTTTAACTATACACAGGAAATATTTTTTAATGATTACGTGGTGAAATAGTTATATTTACATCATTGAATTATTCATTTTATTTATATCTTTAATCCTAATGAAAAAATTGATTTTTATTTTTAGAAAGGTTTCCAATTATTTCATCGTAGATGACTCAGAAGAGATATATTAACAATTATAAATAATTCCATTATTGATTCACCATTGATATTACATTATTTATATGCATGGAATATCATATCACATGGTTCCCCATATCAATTAATTCAACATTATTGAATTTGTTATATAATCCAACCACCTTGAATAAAATCTATGTTTTGTCTCCTTTGACTGAATAAAATCAATAAAATACCATTTTAATTCAATGAAATCCAAGAACAACATCAACTCTTATCACTATTACATCATCAAAAACAACATTATTCATTAATATAACCTTTAATAAATTTGGATGATGAAAATATAATTATAAAATATTATATACGGTTCAATTTAGTATTTTATCCCAAAATAATATATTGTATTTAAATTTTATAAACATAAATTAATAACTACTTTTTAATGATATTATTTTATAATGTAACGATATAAAATATATTATAATATCACATTATCAATTCCTCAACACTTTCATTTTCTCTATAGGTGCAAAATAGAACTTATTAGTCATAATGAACTACCAAAACCAAATGTCCCAAATTTTTAAATTTTTAAAAAATCTTTTAATACCTATATAATTAGATTCATTCAATATGGATGAATATATTAATATTATAAATCATAAAAATATTTCATTTCTATTATTGCCAAATTTTTAAAACTGTATTCTAATGAATGCATCTGTCAAAAGTGTTCTCAAAAAATGATTTAATTTTCATTGTCATTATTATGAAAAGAATGTTTCTATATAGGTTTTAAAAATATATATTTATCCACTCAATATGAAAATAATTATTTATAGTTTGATTAATATAAATGGGAGCTTTAAGGTCATTTATTATTGATTAAATAAATATGTAAATAAAGTCTCTAAAGATGGGTTTTGTCATACATTATTATTCGTTATTAACATTCATACTCAAAAAAATGTTATACTAATTTATGTGACGCAATGAAAAATTATTATAAGAACCCATGATTATTGTAAATATTCTTCCATAATGTAATAACTGATTAAATAATTTTTTAAACACAATATTAAACAAAAATGAACTCTAACACATTATAATATTAATAATATAATTACCCTAAAGACAAAATATAATTTCAGGGTATAATAATAGGTTACTTCATGATGTAACATAAATATATATATATATATATATGGGAAAATGAATGTATCATTTACTTAACTGTTAAAACACAAAGATTAAATTAAAACAAATAATAAGATCATATTAATTATAAATTTGTTTTTATAATTATGTTTTAAAATCATATTGATTCTCATTTAAAAAACAACTAAATATAGTTTTGGTAATTTATGATAGAATATATGTTTGATATGAATAGTATGTTAAAAATATTAAAATTTTAAATTAAATAAAAAAATTTCAAATTAAATAAATATTTGAAAGTAAAAAAATATTTAAATTTTTTTTATTATATTATATGATTACATTTTATTGTAAAATTAAAAAATAATGAAAATTGAATATGAAAAATGGAACATAATTTTTGGGTTTATAAAAAATATATTATATTCATATTAACTTTTAGGTTTCTTAAGGAATGATATATGTTCATGTAAATAGTTAAATTATTGTTTTGACTTTTACTAAGACCATAATCATATAAGGAGGATATATCTATGAAATAAATAATTAAAAAAATTAATCTAATATTAATTTCATGTGTAATATTATAGTTTCTAAAATAACAAAATCTAATATTTTACATTTTAGAGGATAAATTTATATTTATTTAAAAATATTATTATGCATCATAAGCCTATTTTAATTTAACAAGCTTATTTTAAAATTTTAATTTTCATTCCCTTTAAACAAATTATAATAATATTTTCATATTTTGAATCCTGATATCCAAATTATAAAATAAATAATTTTTTTATATAGAAATATAAATTATTTACCCTGGTAGAAGGATGAGTTGTTATTGTAAAATTAAAAATATGTTCTAAATTTATTTATACGTAAATGATCAAAAAAATGTTTAAAACATGTCTTAGAATGTTTGTATTAAATGATTTTAATCCATTACTCCTATACAAATCAAATTTATTATATAATTTTGGATCCACATTCCAATAATTGTTAACAAATTTTTATATGGATTGAACTCCTCTCACTTATAAAATGACTACATCACTATAATGTATATTCAAACCCCACAAGAAATTTACTTCACCAAATATATAAATAGATCCCCCACAAAAAAACTCATAAAAATAATAATGGTTTCAGTATCATTATTAGTAAAACCCTGAAAGCATTATTCACTTTTTAAATATTAATTTTCCATGGAGTAAGGTTAAAATTTTAAATTTTCAACTTCTCATTTATATATCATTATGACTTATTGTTTTACTATTGGTTGTTAAAAATTATAAAATTATAAAATAAATATAATTAATATTCCACAAATTTATTGTATCGATTTAACAACTCTCAAATATCTTCCACCATACTATGAATATTGATAATTTTGTGCATGAATATGTATGACCTATTTTCTTTATGAAGTGGTGGGATCTATTTATTCAAAAAAACCACATATGTATGGTTCAATGGGGGTATCTAATACAACTTTATTATATTTATATCATCATTATAAATATTAAAAAGAAACATGCATTTTTTTCCTTTTCTATATTCTCTAAATAATGAAAAATTCATTGCTATGTATATGTAGGGAACTATCTCTATAGAGTGACATGTGTCTATCTTTATCACCACCAACCACAGTTGGATAAAAAAATTATATTATGGGAATATATATATGATTTTAATTAGTATTATATTTTATGAATTTTTATCCTAATGGATATAAAAACATTAATGATGATTAATATGAAATCTTTTAATATCCGTAAAATACCAAAATCATGACCATTATGGATTATATTCTCGTGATTCATTCCCATAGAATCCATGAAATGAATGTAGGGATACTTAAATAATTTTAAATCAAAAATTTAAATAATTAATATATTATTATATTGATGAACATGTTTTTAATTAATAGTTTCTGATGAAACAATTATAAAAAATTTGAAACTACAAGAACTAAAACACATGATAATAAAAATAAAAATTAACTAGATAATAATCTTATTATTAATTATATTAAACAAATATTTTAAAATATAATATATAGGAAAATGTTCCTATGTAGTTATTATTTACCATGTATTTGTGTAAAATTGTTTTAAATAACTTTTCAATAAGTTTAGAGTAATGGTAATGGTTTTCACATCTGAATTATATTTAATGAAATTTTCTTTTTTGTTCATCAATAAATTTATTTTATTGGATTAGACACTAAAAAATGAATTATTTTTTATTTAATTATCATAAAATTAAATTTATTTAATCATCCATATTATGTTTTATAGTCTATTATTTTTTAATATGGATGATAATGAAGTTGTATTGTTTTTAATAGACTCAAATTATATTAGTAAGTCTTAATTATTAATCACTGAATATGGTCATTAGTGATTGTTTACTTATATTGAATTATGAAATTAAATTACATATACCCTTATCATCATGTGAAATAAATTTATAAATTTGTCTCTTCTTAATGTTTCAACATATTTATATAAGTTTACATTCTCTCCAAATAATTAAATTTTCATCCATGTTAATTTCATTATTTTATTCAATGTTCAGAATTCATACTTTTAAATAAAAATTGTATTGATTTTAACTATAATAAATGAACATTACATGTATTTAAGTGTAATATTTTACATTGTTTTTATGATATGGGTTACAATATTTATTATTAAAAATGCTGATAATGTATTTCATTTCCCAAAAATATATGATACCAGTCTCTCTATGTTTCAATAGGATAACCATTATATAATTTCAATGAACCATTATTTAAAAGTCAGTAAAAATATTCTGAAAAATATGTTACAGAATTTTATAACAAATTTTATTTTCAAATGTGACTCATAACGTCTTCTTTTTACAATAAATATTATTTTTTGTTCAAAATAAACTTTTATATATTGTAAAAAATTTTATACATAAAAAAATGAGGTATCTTTTATGTTGTAATGATTTTGGAATCATCTTTAGAATATATTTATGAAATTTTACTTTTGAGTGGGTGAAAATTTTGCAACGAATAGTCCACTATTGATATCATGTTATTCAATAATATTTTGAAATGATATAAACCCATTATTCATCCATGAGTTTTCATGGAAACATGAAGGATTGAAATATTGTGGAAAAAATATGAATTTATATTAATAATTTTAGTATCATAACACCACAAATAATATTTTAGAATAATTTATATCTAATGATATAACAATGTAATGTGTGGATTTTTTTTAATGTTGTGTGGATACCTTTTTTACATCATGAAGTGAGAAAAAAAATTTCTTCGCGACATTATGTATAGAAATTTGTTTTAAAAAAATGATGTCTGGGGATGTTTTAATTTTTTCACAGTGGTTTAATTTCATTGATGTCATTTTTTTCCATAGTTAATTATTAGTATATTATAATAAGTCATATTACATTTTAATATTTTGTAACCATGATTATACATAAGAGCTCATGTTAATTATTTAAGAAACATCAGTTATTCAAGATGTTTGTTCATTTATGATTAAGTGTAATTTAGTCACGACCTTCAAGAAACTATTAAATTTTTTATTTTATATTTAATAATATATTTCTACCATTCTCATGATTTTCTTATTCTTATAAGATCCCAATAATTCAATATATATATTTTACCAATAATGGATGATTTTTTTGATATAATCCATCAAATGTAGTAATATAAAGGTTTTGAAACATTTTTAAAATAAGATAAAAAATTAAATATCATTATTTAGTCATATTATATATCTATATATGATATCAGATATAAATTTTCCTTACATTAAACAAGTTATTAAATAATTTTAGAAGCATAAATTTTTTAGGAAGGCCATTTAAAAAAATCGTACTATGTCCTTATATTTTAAATTTTCTAGTATGAAATAAAATATTTTTTTGGAAATATAATTTGATAACAATAAATTAAAATTAAGAATTATATTTTTAATATATATATATATATATATATATATATTATTTTTTGGACTTTTTTGGATAATTATGATATTTCGTTGCAAATGGGGATTTTACATAAATTATAATTTCAATTGAATTATAAATTTATGAGAAACAATATAATGTACCAACCCTATTTAAGTGATCGGATTTGAAATTATGGCATAAAAGTATTCTTTTTTATCTATTATTTAGACATTGAAAACCCTTGGATATTATTTTTAAATCAAAAGATGTAGTTTACATTAGTAAAGACAATCGTTATATATTTTTTAATATAATTAATTCAAATTATTATAAAATATTTAGTTATGGATTGATTTTAAAATTACATAAAATATATTTTAACAAAAAAATAAATTTAGTTCATAAATATTATTCAAATTAGTAAGTTTTTCTCACAAAATATTACTCTTATAAATACCATTATCACATTAAATAATTGTATACACCAAGAATGGTTATTTAAAATTTCAATTTTGTAAATCTCGGTAATTTCATTGATGAAATTTATATCATGTATAGGATATAATACAATAATTTTGTGGTAATATATTTATATTAATAGAAATATTATTTAATTTATAACATGGGAGAATGGAAAACCGTATCTTTTATAAGTACACTTGAGTAAAATGAAATGTAATATGAAATGCATCTAAATCATTCAATGTTTTATCAAAAATATAAGTATAACATTAATTTAGATCCTAACTTGTCCCCCACTCTACATTTTATAAAATATCGTAACATTTCACCTTAAAATACAATAAATAAGTAATTTAATTTTTATAGTAACTTGAAACCTCCTCTTCACGATTAAAATTACTATAAACACGCTTTAATTAAACACTCAATAAATTAAATTTAAAAGGGAAAATTTGACCACCATTTATCATACATCCCTATAATAGTATTAGTATCCTCGAGACATCCTTTATGAGACTTAACCATTCATTTATAAGGGTAATTCTATGTTAAATCAATGTTATTGGTGTGAGTATTACCCATTTATTAGTAATTATTATTAATTTTCCTCTTCCTAATCAGTAAATTTTTTAAATATAATAATTAAAATTTATTATATATAATTATATATCATTATGTAAAAAGTAAAAAATTTATTCATTCATAAGAGATTATATTCTCGGAAGAAAATTCAATAATCACACAAACCTGATGACTACCACCTATACGAGAAGTGGAAAATAATTTTTGAACACCATCTATTATTGATGGTATCATGGATATTTTTTATTTATATATGTTTTTCATTTATCATAACAAATACATAAATTATCTCATTTTACATTTACATTTATTCCATCAATTTTTTATGGAATAAGATCCTTAATTTTATGTTTTTTACAGACTACTGCCTCTAGGAATGATGGGTCTCAATTCTCATAGCCACCCAACAAGGATAAAAATAATGAATAATTACTAAAGTAATATTAATTTTAAAAAATAACTATAATTATAATGTTATAAATTATTATTTACTCTCACTCCAACAATTTATTGAGAAATGGATTCATTAACCATATGTACATAAAGACTACTACCTCCATGAATGATGAATTTCATTTATCATCACCAGTCATCATTAACGTTTATACAATTGTATTTGAATGTATTATAAGATATTCATAGGATTTATAATCATCAATTAATTTTATATTAATACTATGTAATAAAAATTTCTAACTCATTCATTCACAATATCATCATTTTATGTTGGATTACCACCTACCTGAGAGATTGTGTAATATTTTTGTAGAAATTTAATATGGAATTTTTATGATATTTAAGAAATTTTCTAATAACAATTTATTAAATATTTTTATTTTTATTTTGGAAAAATGGATAATAACATTAAATTCATGTAAAATATTGTCCTGAATCATTAGTAATTATTGAAACAAGTTTTTTCACCGAATTAATCATCAAAATTCCTAATTTGAAATATCATGGGATAATTGTGGAGCATTATAGATAATCATATGATATATATCACATATTCCAAGGCAATAATGTAGTTATTATAATGGTACTAATTAACATTTGTCAATGTTTACGTTACAAATCATGTGAATGAAAATTAAATGTTTTAACACTATGTGGAAAAATAAATATAAAATAAATCATAATATTCATATCAAATAACAATAAATATAATATATAATCAAATTCTAGGGAGGAATTATGTCATGAATTTTAAAATCAATATTATAAGGCCCCGACCATAAACCTTACTTAATCTTGAGATACTTCAAGATTACAGATTGAGGATCTTTTTAGGTTTAGAGTTTTAGAGAATTAGATCATAAAACATACATTACATTTCACATTTAAAAAAGTGGATACATAAAAGATAGTATTCATTTTTCCCATCAACAGAAACATATTTAAAATAAAACTTGGATTCTTTCATGACACATCCTTGACACTATAATCATATCAGGTAACCCCTTCATGTTACCCAATGCATTGGAGAGTTATATCTGGCTCACCCGCCCTTAGTTTATTACGGAACCACTCGTCTTAATAAACAATGCCCATGAACCTTAACATAATCATATCACATAAAACATGCATAAAGGAAACATAACATTTCCACATATCAATCAAAAAAAATCAATACAACACATTGGTATAATAAAAACATGATGAAAACCATTTTCAATACCAAAATAAAACAAAAGTAAAACATGGTATTTATTTTTCATTTAAAAAAGGTACGGCTTGTAGAGGAATCTGAAACTCAAATAATGGTTACGGCGACGGAGAAGTTGTTGTCGCCGCATACGTACGACAAAAACATTCACTTTTGTCATTTATTAAAACACTTCGTATAAAAAAATATTCTTTCTGGATAAATGTAATAGTCAAAGGGGTTTATACACTATATAAAATAAGGTTGTGTATAAAACAAAATATGCCTCAATGAAAGGATATTGAGACGAAGCCCCATACCTCGGGTCCAACTTGACTCGATCATACTTTAATGTCCTGAATAATATTCTTCAGTTAATTTCCTCTTTCTTAATAACCTTTTTCATGTTCATTATTCCTTCTATATCACTTATTACCATGTCATGAACATTATTACATTATTTATGTTAATAACGGTCATTTTAACAATCATTGGTACTTGAGTCAAAAATATGCTCTTTATAATTACAATTTGTTCATGTATCTATTATATACATAGTTATAATCATGATTTATACATCATATATATAATATATATCTAGTATATACATTCATTTATAATATTACATAACATTTAGAGGTAAGAAATGAAATGCATCGTTCATGGAGATGGTAAGTCGTACGTACGCATGAACGCTACTTCCATTTCTATTTCCTATTTAATGGAATTAAAACATAATGATACATAATAGTATTATAATCCCAGTATTTTATCATATATAATATCATTCAATCTATCCTTTATATGTACCACATATGGTATTAATGAATCAAATCACTTTGAGGGGGCGGTAGTCCGCACTTCCTAAAATGATGATATCGCATTTACCTATAATGGAAACCATAAAGTTAAGTCATAAATGAAAAATAAATAAGCTTATGTAAAACATAAACATATTATATATCATATATAAATGTAGTGACATCTTAATGGACACCTATGAATGTGTTATATGAGTGTTGAACAATCATCGTTTCATGAGGCAGAAATTCACCATCCACAGAAATAGTATGTTATTTAACCATTAGATGTTGGTGTGTGTAAGTGTAGCTCGAATACTACATATAACAACATCCTAGTATATTGAAGATACTGGTTTTGTTACAATTGAAAATAATAAAAAGAGTTTAGGGGGTTGGAGAAGCAAAATAAAACACAAAAACACAAGAGAATACACTACCTTTAAATCGGGTAACTCTTTTTGATTTGAGCTCAAAGGCTTCTTGGGAAGAATTCTTCCAAAAGTTAAGCTTATAAGAGTTAGAGATGTATTTTTAGAGACAAAATGGGCAGTGGTTGTCCGAGACAATGTCTTTGAAAGTGTGGGTAAGGTGGTAGAGGTGGGGGCCTTTTATAAGAGGAGAGGAGGGGCACTCTTGGAAAGTAAAGAAAAGATACTTTGCTATAAAATGATTTTCGGATAAATAAGGTCCCACAATTTTAAATTTCGAGGTTAAGGTGATAAGGGTTCGAAATATACACATACAATAGGTTTTTGACAAGTGTAGGTCTTATATTTTACATTATATTTTCATTTTATTTAATTCTTTAAATAATGAGGTAATCGCTACATCGTCATGATGTCATAAATAATTTAATTTATATAATGACTAAAAATTAAGAAACAAATACTATGATGTAGGAAATCTCATTATCTTTCCAATTACAATTTATAGTCAAAACTCTGACTTGTATAACCCCATGTAAAAAGTGTTTTAGTAAAACAACTCATGTTTGTGTCATTTTTACTTTTACTTTAAATAAAAGGCATCAATGTCTTTATCTTACCCAAGTGGCTCCATGGGGTCCCAAAAATAGACCCATGGGTTGTCATGGTCGGCCATGACAAAATCAATAAGAGTAGGACATGTGTCAAGGTCATTTCATATTATTAAAACATTATTCTTACCTTAAATTACACTAATTACCTCTAATCGCGATTAATAAATTTATAAGTTACTATTCACCAAAAAATTACTTTTATCCCATTGAACCACATTTTACATTTTAATAACAACCATGTATGTAGGATTTTTGAAATTCAAAACACAGAGGTGGTAAAATTTCATTTAAACAAAAAATCAGTTTTTTAAGTACCACTTAGTGGTTTCACTATTCATCAAAAATTGATGTTTTTCAGAAAAATAACAAAACATCAATCTAAGCTATATTTGATATTCCGAATTAAAAAATGATGCCTATTTTAGAAAATTCAAAACATATAAGTTACATTAATTAATTTAATAATTAATTCCCATTGTTAGGGAAAATAGCGTGTTCTTATGAAACAATAAGTATCAAAAGATTGACACTAGTTTAAGTCCAATTTCAAAGTAAAATTAATTCCAATGACCACTATTGGATTAAATGGTAAATATATATTCAAATTACATTTTAATACTAATTAAAAAGATCATATAACCATATAATTAAATTAGATGAAAACGCAGCTTTGATGTAAAATGTAGTATTTTTCACTATTCTTATAAAAATGAACATTGCCAGAAAAATACCAAAAAATTATCCAATGTAAATTTCAATGTCCCAATCATAAAGAATATCTTTATTTTGAAAAATAGAGATTATAAAATTTTCAAAATTTTGATTTAAAAATTGGTTTCCATCAAAAGGCAGTAAAATAATCTTTTAAGAATATTAGTGTATTCCATGCTTAAGATTGGATTTATTCTCATTTTAAGCCTCCAAAACACTATCTAATTCATAAAAATACATAGATAAAAAAAATGTTTTTCATTACTTACCTGGGATGTTTCATCCTCCCCCCTTTAAAAATTTCATCCCCTCAATTTATTTACTTATCGAATAAGTGGGGGTATTTAGCCCTCATTGCATTTTCAGATTCTCATGTTGCCTCTTAAATCATGTGGTTTTTCCATAGAACCTTTACCTGATGAATCACCTTATTCTGTAACACTTGCTCCCTATGGTCAATAATGTGTATCGGTTGTTCCTCATAAGATAGGTTCTCTTTCAGCTAAACTACCTCTGGACTCAAAACATGAGATGGAACTGGCATATACATTCTCAACATCGAAACATGAAAAACATTGTGTACCTGAGATAAACTCGGAGCTAAAGCCACGCGGTAAGAAACTGATCCAACTTTCTCCTGAATTTTATATGGTCCAATGAACCTTGGACTCAGTTTTCCTTTCTTAATATATCACATCACACTTTTCCATGGTGAGACTTTGATAAAAACATGATCATCTACCTCAAAAAATAGATCCTTCCTCCGGTTATCCGCATAACTCTTCTACCTGCTCTGAGCTGTTCTCATGTGTTTCTATATCAGCTGAACATTTTCTGCCAACTCTTCTACCAGTTCTGGTCCCATTAGCATCCTTTCACCCACTACATCCCAAAAAGCTGGAGTTCGACACCACTTCCCATATAATGCCTCAAATGGTTCCATCTGTATACTAGAATGAAAATTGTTATTATAAGAAAACTAAACTAAAGAATGTTGTTGGTCCCAACATCCCTGATAATCCATCGAATAAGCACATAGAATATCCTCAAAAGTCTGAATTGTTCATTCTGACTGAGGATGAAAAGCTGTACAAAAATTTAATTCAGTACCCAACGACTTTTGAAATCCTTTCCAAAAGTTAGATGTGAACTTGGGATCATGATCAAATACAATGGAGAGAGGAAATCCATGTAACCTGACTATTTATTTAAGATACAAATAGGAAAGTTGATCTAGGGAAAAAGTATCTCGTATAGCAAGGAAATGAGCAGATTTAGTCAAGCGATCAATAATAACCTAGATTTCATTTTTACCTCGAGGTGTCTTCGGTAATCCCACAACAAAGTCCATGGATATATTCTCCCATTTCCACTCTGGCACTGTTAAAGGATGAAGAATTCCTTTCGGTAACTGCCTCTTTGTTTTAACCTATTGAAAATTCAAACACTTCACAGTAAAATCATCAATATCCATTTTCATTCCGTCCCACCATGAATAGTACCGATGATCTCTATAAACCTTAGTACTTCCAAGATGAACTGAAAACAGAGAACTATGAACTTCACATAACAAATCTCTCTTCAATTGTAAATCACACGACACACACATTCTCTTCACAAATCTCAAAACAAAATCATTATCAATATTGAATTCAGGCAACTTACCCTTCTGAACCAGCTCTACCTTTTTCTATAACTCGCTGTCTTCTTCTGTTCTTTCTTAATTCTGTCTGATAGAGAAGATTTCACTGATACCTGAAACAAAATAGAAGAACATCTTGCACCAACAACTTCTATGCCAAAGATCATCAAATCCTTAACCCAAGGATCACATTCCAAATGCAACATCATTAATGAATCATTACTTTTTCGACTCAAAGCATCATCCACTTTATTTTCTTTCCCCGGATGGTAATGAATTGTACAATCATAATCCTTGTTTAATTCTAGCCATATCCTCTGTCTCATGTTCAATTCTTTCTGAGTGAATATATATTTTAAACTTTTTTGATCGGTATATATTTCACACTTTACTCCATACAAATGATGCCTCCAAATTTTTAACGTGAAAAAAATAGCAGCTAATTACAAATCATGTGTAGGGTAATTTACCTCATGAGTTTTCAAATTTCATGAAGCATAAGAAATTCCTGATCATTCTGCATTAATACACAACCAAGTCCTTTCAATTAAGCATCACTATAGATAACAAACTCCCCATTCCTGGAAGGTAGTTCCAAAACTGGATCATTCAACAATCTTTTTTTCAGCTCCTAAAAACAATCAGCACATTATTTTTTCCAGATAAACTTAACACCCTTCCGATTTAGCTTAGTCATTGGACTAGATAATTGTGAAAAAATTCTAACAAACCATCGGTAATAGCCTGCCAAACCAAGGAAGCTACGAATCTCAGTTACATTTGTGGGTCTTGACCATTCTTCAACAACCTTTTTTTTCAGGATCAACAGTTATCCCATCTTTAGAAACAATGTGACCAAGGACATATATTTGTTGCAACCAAAACTCACACTTTCTGAATTTCCCATTCAATTTCTTTTCTTTTATGGTCTTCAAAATAAACCATAAATTTCTTTCATGCTCCTATTTACTTTTAGAAAACACCAAAATATCATCAAGGATAACCACCACAAACTTATCCAAGAACTCATAGAGAATTATATTCATTATGTCCATGAATACAGTAGGTGCATTGGTTAGCCCAAAAGGCATTACTACAAATTCATAATGGCCATATCTTGTACGAAATGCAGTCTTCAAAACATCAGCTTCCTTTACCTTCAGCTGATGGTACCCCAATCTCAGGTCAATCTTTGAAAAATACTGAGTCCATGGATCTGATCAAAAAAATCATCGATATGAGTCAAAGGATATTTGTTCTTAACAATGATGTTATTCAAGGATCTATAATCAATGTAATGTCTCATAGAACCATATTTTTTTAACAAATAAAACATGAGCACTCCATGGTGATGTGCTAGGTCGAATGAAACCTTTCTCTAATAAATCTTGCAATTTCTCCTTCAACTCTAAAAGTTCAATTTGAGCCATTCAATAAGGGGGTTTTGAAATTGGCTTAGCATCAGGAACTAAGTCTATAGTAAACTCAACTTCCTGATCTAGTATTATTCCAGGAAACTCATTAGTAAAAACATCAGGATACTCATTTACCACTGGCACATCATTAATCTGAACAGTTCCCTTGTTTTAAAAAATTTGTGCAAGGTAACATTCACTTCCATCTTCTCAGCACATCAAACAAGATTTTCATAACATATAAACTCACGAGAAGCCAATGCCCTTCGATATTTTGGCTTTAATCCTGAGTAAAAAACGATTGATTTTACTATCAAGGTCTCAGATAAAATTTGGAGCATACCTTGCAAATCGAGTGAAACTTTCTTCATAGGCAGCCACTGAGTCTTCCTCTTGCCTCAATTCCAAGAATTGTTTTTCCATCCTCAGTTGAAAAGCCTTAGGAAAATACTTCTCAAGAAACATACTTTTGAATTCATCACAGTTGAGAGCATCAATCTCATCAGTGTCCCTGATATTTTTAACCATCGACCACCACTGATCTGCCTCACCCTCCAAATGGTAAATAGTAAGGCTAACCTTTTGATTGTCTGAACACCCCATGACATCAAAAATTTTCTCCGGTGCTTTAATCAACCCTTCAGCTAGAAAAGGGTCAGATGATCCTTTGAATGATGGGGGATATTGCCTCATGAAATCTTCCACCACTGACATGTTCCTCTGCGGTTGATCTGGTTGATCTTGTGCATAGATACCACCGCCATTTATCGCTTGAGTCAACTGTGCCATTACTGCAACAAACTGTTCAGTTCCAATTCCAACCATCTCAGGATGATGATTCGGAAGGTTATTTCCTTCTGTATGCCTTCCTAGTACTGCTTCAATGTTTCCTCTGTAGAAAACCATTCTGAACAAACATGTCTTAGATGAAGCAACATTGTAATCTTCAAATGTTATATCATTTCAATATGACCATAAAGAAAATTTTTTGGATAATCATTTAATAGAATTCTAACTCCTAAAGTTATCTAAACTGACCTCTGATACCAACTATAAGGCCCCTTCCATAAACCATACTTAATCTTGAGCAACTTCAAGATTACACATTGAGGATCTTTTCAGGTTTAGAGTTTTAGAGAATTAGATCATAAAACATGCATTACATTCCACATTTTAACAAAGTGAATACAAAAAATATAGTATTCATTTTTCCCATCAACGGAAAAATATTTAAAATGAAACATGGAGTCATTCTTGACACTTCCTTGACACTATCATCATATCACGTACCTTTCCCTTGACCTGTGAACAACATTTCAAAAACATGGGATGAGCATAAAAACCTCAGTAAGGGATATAAAAATATGGAAAGGAAACATGAGTACATATATACATAAGAATGAAATCATAATTTACCCATAAAACATAATCACTTTATTATATCTCATCAAATATGGAATAAATCATAGAAATCATAAGACATATATGTAACTTGAGGCATTCATAACATTCTTACGTAGGGAGTAACCCTCTTGGGTAGGTTTGGAATACCCATCACAATATATTCCCTAAATCTCTATGGAGAAACCTAAACGTTTAACCCCTTCTCATTACCCAATGCATTGGAGAGCTATATCGGGCTCACCCGCCCTTAGATTATTACGGAACCACCCGTATTCATAAACAATGCCCAAGAACCATAACATAATCGTATCACATAAAACATGCATAAAGGAAACATAAAATTTCCACATTTCAATCACAAGATATTAATACAACACATTGGTATAATAAAAACATGATGAAAACCATTTTCAATGCCAAAATAAAAGAAAAGTAAAACATGGTATTTATTTTTTATTTAAAAAAAGGAATGGACTGTAGAGGAAGCCGAAACTCAAATAATGGTCACGGCGGTGGAGAAGTCGTTGTCACCACATGCGTACGACAAAAACATTCATTTTTGTCATGTAGTAAAATGATTCGTATAAAAATAATATTCCTTTTGGATAAAATTAAAAGACAAAGGGTTTATACACTGTATAAAATAAGGTTGTGTATAAATCAAAATATGCCTCAATGAAAGGAGATTGAGACGAAGTCCCATACCTCAGGTCTGACATGACTCGATCGTTCTTTAATGTCCTGAATAATAAACTTCATTTAATTTCTTCATGCTTAAGAACCTTTTTCACATTCATTATTCCTTTTATATCACTTATAACCATTTAATGAACACTATGAAATTATTTAAGTTAATAACGGTCGTTTTAACGATCTTTGGTACTTGAGTCAAAAATATGCTCTTTATAATTACAAGTTTTTCATGTATCCATTATATCTAGAGTTATAATCATGATTTATACATCATATATATCATATATATCCAGTATATACATGCATTTATAATATTACAAAACATTTATAGGTAAGAAATGAAATGCACCGTTCATGGAGACGATAAGCCGTACGTACGCATGAATGCTACTTCCATTTCTATTTCATATTTATTGGAATTAAAACATAATGATACATAATATTATTATAATTCCAGTATTTTATAATATATAATATCATTCAATATATCCTTTATACGTACCACATATGGTATTAATGAATCAAATCACTTTGAGGGGGCGGTTGTCCGCATTTCCTAAAATGAAGATATCGCGTTTACCCATAATGGAAACCATAAAGGTATGTCATAAATGAAAAATACAGAATATTAAGTAAATAATAAACATATTATATATCATATATAAATGTAGTGACATCTTAATGGACACCTTTGAAGGTGTTATATGAGTGTTGAACAATCATCGTTTTGTGAGGCATAAATTCGCCATCCATAGAAATAGTATGTTCTTTAACCATTAGATGTAGGTGTGTGTAAGTGTAGCTTGAATCATTCATATAGAAACATCCTATTATATTGAAGATACTTCTATTGTTACTATAGAAAAGAATAAAAAGAGTTTAGGGGTTGGAGAAGAAAAATAAAACATAAGAACACAAGAGAAGACACTACCTTTAAATCGGGTAACTCTTTTTGATTTGAGCTCAAAGGCTTCCTCGGGAAGAATTATCCCCAAAGTAAGGCTTCTAAGAGTTAGAGAGTGATGTGGATAGACAAAATGGGTAGGTTTTGGTGGATCCAAAGTCTTTGGATGTGTGTGTAAGGTGGTAGAGGTGGGGGCCTTTTATAAGAGGAGAGGAGGGGCACTCTTGGCAAGTTAAGAAAAGATGCTTTGCTATAAAATGCTTTTCGGATAAAAAAGGTCCCAAAATTATAAATTTCGAGGATAATGAGATAAGTGTTCTAAATCCACCCATCCAATAGGTTTTTTTCAAGTGTAGGTCTTATATTTTACATTTTATTTTCATTTTATTTAAATCATTAAATAATGAGGTAATCAATGCATCATCATGATGCCATAAATAATTTAATATATTTAATGTCTAGAAATTATGAAAAAAATAATATGATGTAGGAAATATTTTTATCTTTCCAATGAATATTTATAGTCAAATATCTAACATGTATAACCCCATGTAACAATTGTTTTAGTAAAACAACTCATGTTTGTGTCATTTTTACTTTTACTTTAAATAAAAGGCAACAATGTCTTTATCTTACCCAAGTGGCTTCATGGGGTCCCAAAAATCGACCCATGGGCTGTCATGGTCGGCCATGACACATCCGATAAGGGTAGGACATGTGTCAAGTTCATTTCATATTATTAAAACAATATTCTTTCCTAAAATTAAACTAATTACCTCTAATCGCGATTAATAAACTTAAAAGTTACTATTCACCAAAAAAATTATTTTAATCCCATTGAACCAGATTTTACTTCTCAATGAAAACCATGTAAGTCGGATTTTTGAAATTCAAAACACAGAGGTGGTAGATTTTCATTTAAACGAAAAATCAGTTTTTTAAGTACCACTTAGTGGTTTCACTATTCATCAAAAATTGAAGTTTTTCAGAACATTTCCAAAACATCACCCTAAGCTATATTTGATATTCCAAATTAAAAAATGATGTCTATTTTAAAAAATTAAAAACATATAAGTTACATTAATTAATTTAATAATTAATTCCTGCTGTCAGAGCAAATATCGTGTTTTTATGGAACAATATGTATCAAAAGATTGACACTTGTTTAAGTCCAATTTCAAAGTGAAATTAATTATAATGACCACTATTGGATTAAATGGTAAAAATATATTCAAATTACACTTTAATACCAATTAAAAATATAATATAACCATATAATTAAATTAGATGAAAACACAGTTTTGATGTAAAATGTAGTATCTTTCACTATTCTTTTAAAAATGAACATTGTCAGAAAAATACCAAAAATTTATCCAATGTAATTTTCAATGTACCAATCATAAAGAATATCATTATTTAGAAAAATAAATATTATAAAATTGCCAAAAGTTTGATTTAAAAATGGTTTGCCATCAAATGGTAGTAAAACAATCTTTTAAGAATATTAGTGTATTCCATGCTTAAGATTGGATTTATTTTCATTTTAAGCCTCTAAAACACTATCTAATTCTTAAACAGACAAAGATAAAAAAATATCTATTATTTATTACTTACTAGAGATGTTACAAATATAGTTAAGGTAATTTTATAGGAAGTTTCAGTGTCATCGACTAATCGTTGATATAAGGTAAGTGATTTATTTCTCAAACTCCATAAGTCAAAACATGTTATACATTGTGCCATCATTTAAGGTTAGATAGTTTATTTAATTCCCAATTGATATTTCATAATTAAATATATTTATTAATTTTTTTGAGTCCTATTTTAAATATATTTTTATATCATGGGTTTTGATTAATATGTTAATATATTTGTAATTGTTTTCTCAACTCAATTTATTTTTCCTAAGAGTTGTGTAATTTATTTTATATTTTGATCTTGAAAGTCCATTTATTCAATAATTATATTTAAAAATAGTATATTTACTATTTTTTGTGGATATTTATTATCATCAGTAATATCCTCATCTTCAATGAATTTTTTCCTAAAAAATGATGATGTTGATAAGAATAGTTTCTATTGGATATTTTTTTCTATATACAAGATATAACTATAAAATTTATTCTCTATAATATTTCATGTTACCTCAGAATAATTGTTAATGATTAAAATTTAAATTTTTTATCTAAATATTATTTATTTGGGTTTCTGTAAATGGATATTATGTACAATTATTAATACCATCAAGATAAGGTTTCATAAAATGTTTCCTCAAAATTTATCTCAAAAATGAGAGAAATTAACATCATGAAAAATTTCATTAATGTACTTTTCAACTATGTTTAAATTACAATAATGTATTTAATTGAAAATAATGTATATGATTTCATCATGGGTCATTTTTTATAGAAATTTTATAGTTTATAAGTTTCAATTTGAACATATCATTAAAACACCTCTGTCATTTTGTATGATAATTCGTCTATATTATTTCACTGTTTCAAAAAATGATATTCAATTTCAAATTGTTTAAAATAAAATCACAATTAATAGTTCTTATATGATAATGTAAATTATTATATTCAAATCTATTTTTATAATGATTCTAATTGTTTTATCTACTAAATATGCCTAGTCATGGGTATTCATCCAATCATTCCATACACCATCTATAACTTGATGAATTATGAAATTATCTTATACATATAGAATTTGATCTATCACAACTGTTTTCTTCCTTACTCATACACTATTATAGGAATTAATTTCTTGAAATTATTTCCCATTTTGAATTCCCTTATTACACTATATTATTGAATGTTTCTTACAAAAATACACAATGAATCTATTAATTAGAGAAATTATTGTTTAAATAAAATATCCTTTCCTATATATTTTAATCACCTTATAAGAATTCATATTTATAGAGATTAATTTATCTAAAATGATTCATAATGTTATTGGAAACCCATTTATTTTTAATGGGTTCATCATGTAATATTTATTGATAAAATCATGAATTATACCATAAGAAAAAAATGAAAAAATTATAAAACCCATTTCATTTTCATGGATTGTTATTATATGTTTATTTAAATAATGTGGAACACATATAAATGACTTCCATTTGTGATGTGTGGTATAAAAACTATATATTTTTCAAAATTCACTGGGTATTATTTCTGTCTCATGTAATTTCATTGTATGTGGGTAGTGAGAATATCCATGTATGGTTTATGGGATTTTTTCCGAGCCTACTACACTACATTAACTATAAATTGAAAGTTGACTTATTTTTAGGATGTCATGTTTATTAACTTTCCAAAATTCCATTAATCCATCCTATTTTAGTATGATCTTTCTTATTTCACGCTCAAATATTATCATTTTCCATATATTGATTACTTACTCATTGTGATATCATGTTAGGCCTCAAGTATCTCATGATATAATTTATTATTTTTTAAACTCATTATGATAATTGGATCTCACTTTTTCAATAATCTTCCATTTCTATAAGATATGATAGAATGCATTAAGTATGTTATTCCTATAATTATATAATGTTTATAGGAACTATATTCCATGATGAAGACATATTATGGAGTAATTAAAATATAATATAGTTGGAAAATTTTCTATTTATATATAAGACTTTAGAATTAGTTGTATATGATGGGTAATCCCATTATAATACTCTAAACAAAAAGATATATGAATTAGAGATTATATAAACTTTTGTTAATCATTTATGTTTATAAAATATAGGGTTATAAGTTATTTGTTTTATGCACGAGATGTTGGAGCATGGGTTCAAGAGTGATGTAGTTGGAATCAAATGATGTTTTTGATAACATTACAATTTTGTGTTATATTTGATGATAATTATTTTAGATTTAGGAATAAAATAACGTTTTTATGAGTTAATCAAGATTACAGTTTCAATTTTATACATAAATCGTTAGGTTATATGTGTTTAATATCATATTTTGTCTAGGGATTATAATAATATATCTCTAGTGAATAACCTGCGAAGAGTTATATGTATATACGAGATTGTGTGGTTTCCCAATTAATTATTTAACTATTTAGATACTAGAATTTGGAAAGTGTTTTGGAATAGATAAATTTAATTTTAACAACCTAAAAATGAGTTTTTCATGTGTATACTAGTCACTTTTTTGGTGCCTATTGGGTGTGACCTAACTACATACATAAATAGATATTACTAGAAGATGTTATTTATTTAATTAAAATTCTATATATACACCATTTTGATGAATTTTGACCATATGATTTTATGATGTCAACTATATTGTAAAATCTAATTGTAAAATTACCATACATAACAAAATTTAATATGAATGCTCATTAGATCGGGTAAGGAGATAAAATATGAATTATTTATTATATCCACTTAGTTCCTACTCTATAAAATTTCTATTCTTTATATTATCAACCGTAATCACACTCTTAAATTAATTTCTACTATATGAAGGAACCCTAATAGTATTTACTTCCACTGAAAACATATTTGTTTTCCTAACCAGAAATTTATTGGATCAAAAAATAGGGTAATAAATATTTTCATTATTTAAAATCAACTATGATGAATTATTTTTGAGATTATGTGCATAGTAAAAATATCTATCAAATTAAAAAATTTAAGGATGGAGATTGGAGAATATTTTTTAAATGATGGTGATGAATTAAAAAATGATATGATTTTTTTCATTTATGAAATATTGGAATAAAAACTCTATTGAATTTCTCAAACTAAATTTATATTTTATTATCAATGGCATAACTAGATATAATGAATCTAATTGTCATTGGAAAATTAAGCATTCAGATGACTTAATAAGGGAATTATATTTTTATTCTCATTTTACATAAGATATAAATTTATAATTTACATTTCAAAGTTTATCTCAACTCCTGAATTCCTTTCTTATATCCTTAATTCATTTTTTTGTAAAAAAAATTCCAGGATGCTATTTATATAGGGTGGGGGATAATGTAGAGTTCAATATTTTCAGGTTAATATACCTTTTAAATAATTCTTATATCATTATATTACATCATACATGTTAAAATGACTGTCATAATACATTAATAAATCATAATAATCTTATTTAAAACGTCATTATGATAATATAAAATATATTAATATTTGAAAAAATATTGATATTCAATATATTATACAGTTATTATGAAATAATATCAAAAGGTATTAATGTTAAAAAATTATTTAATAAGTATTTTTATACTTATATTTTTTATTTCTTATTAGGACAATATATATATATATATATTGTAAGAAAAATAAGATCAAAGTAACATTAATTATTATTTTTTAATATCTAATTTATATTAGTATAATATATTGAGTATTTTCTGAAATTTTCTAAATTTTATACAACGGTTTTTCGTGAATTTGTTAATATATAGTAAACACCATGAAAATGAGAAAACAAATTTTCTAGTATAAATTTAAATTAAGGAATAACTTTTTTATTTTAAATTTTATTTCTTAACTTGAAAACCATGATAAATATTTATAGTAATATAGTAAAAGTTTACATTTAAAATGAATACTCATTTATGTATTTTCATTCAATTAACAAATACATATTGAATATATGGTTATGGATTAATTTTTTTTATCACATCAACCTATTTTGATTTTAATAAATCAATGCATGTCATAAAAAATATGTACATTAATAAATTTCAATAACAATAAAAATTATGATAAAACCCTGATTGTCTAAAATATAGTTATTAAGAACTAATTACGCATATTTTCAAATTAACATTTCCTAATCAAAATAATTTTATTGTACTATATATACCATATATAGAATTATAATACAAATAATAGGTGATAATATGAAAATTAATAGAAAAACATTTAATTAAAAAACATTGGGGAATATAAAAGTAACCATAGAAAAAGTACAAAGGGGTAAATTGAAAAATAAATAGAAAAAATATAAATCACTCATGGTTGTATCCCAAATAATTTTAAGGTAATATTTTAAAAAATTTCATTTTTTAACATTCATTCTTTCAAAATATCAGTTAATTTGATGATGAAATATTATAAATAATTTTTTTATGTTCATGTAATTCAAAAACTACCCTACCCTTTAATTATTAAGGG
This sequence comes from Viscum album, assembly GCA_963277665.1. Taxonomy (NCBI): domain Eukaryota; kingdom Viridiplantae; phylum Streptophyta; class Magnoliopsida; order Santalales; family Viscaceae; genus Viscum; species Viscum album. The sequence continues at coordinate 1,343,325,943 of OY728132.1, forward strand.
GACCACTTACAACCCATATTTACCACTAATTACTATCTAATTATCTCTAATTTTTACAGATTACCACAAAATTTTAATAATTATTTTAATATTATTAATATTTACCGCTAATTATTTAAAATTACTCTTAATTACACTAAATTTTTAATTTTTAATTTCTATTAATTAATACAAACTACTATAAAATATTTTTATTTATTATTAAGATATATAAATTATTACTATATTCTCTTAATTATCACCCATTTTGAATATTTTTTTTCTATTTCCTGCTCTGTTCAACTAAATTTTACAAATTACCTTAATTTTAATAGTAGTTATTGGTACTTTTTAATAATTAAAAGTAGTTTCTAATAATTTTTTATAATGTCTACTAATTAACATTTGTTTATTATTATTAATAATAATTACTAATAATTAAAATCAAAGATAATTAATTAATAAAAATTTCTTTTAATAAAACCTTACTAATTCTAATTAAACATTATTATTAATAATTAAAACTAAATATAACTGATTAAAAATAGTTACTACTAATGAAAAATAATTAATATGAAATAAAACTATAATATTCTAACTAAAACTACTAAATTAAATTAATTATATTTACTAAAAAGAGAAAGTAAAATAAATTAATTAAAAATTAAAAAATTTAAACAAATACATCAAAATAGGTGCTTTTATCAAATGTATGGAAAAAAAATTTCCCCCCAAAAAAATTAAAACATTTAATACAAAAATAATATTAAGAAATTACACAGGACGAGAAGAGAGGATATGTGAAATAGTGAATGAGGAAAATTAGAAGGGGGTATAAATAGTTTATATTAGTAGAGACAGGCCTATTTGGGAAGGGATTCCTATCACAAATAGTACCCACAATAAATAATACTGTCAGTGGTTAAAAAATTATTTATGATGGGTCTCATCCCAAATAATCGTCTTATGACATATTATTTGTGACAAGAAATATTTTCCCCTCACATAAACGATTTATGTGGAACATTCTTTTCAAAAGGTGTTAATTCTAATTTCAAATAACTATTTCTATGATTTTCTATACATGCAAGCCAAACGTGTTTGTGATGGAAATTTTTCTCGTTGCAAATAATTGTTTATTTATTATTATTTTTAATGTGATTTATATCCCATTATAAATAGTTCCACTATGTGGACTATTTATTGGTGGCGATGGGTTTATTGAACATAGCCTATCACATATATGAATATTCTTGTATTTTGAATATCATTTAGAGACACTTAATTATTCAATTCCCTTCACTTACAAGGATAATTCAATTGAAAATCAATGTTCCAAACAGGAATATTATTCTAATCTTAGTCTATATTTTCATTTTTCATCATCATAATATTCTATATCATTATTAATATAACAAATTCAATATTATTTATATTTTTTAATGTTTTTGAAATTATTTCATGGAATTTATTAATTCAATCCAAATAATCCACTTTGTAAAAAACACATTAATCATGAACACATGAGAATTATAACCTCTACAACAAAATTCTGATTGTTTTTCAACACAACATCATATTGAAGGTACCATTATTGGGTTTTATTTATAATTATGTTGTTTATTTCAGTTATATAATTATGAAATGTTCACCTTTTTAATTTACCTTCAGTACACCCCTCTGAAAAGTAATGATATCATTAATCATGATTATGTGCAGACTACTACCTCTATAAACAACATACCTCACTTTTCTAAACCACATAACTTGGATGGAAATAGTGTTTAATTTGAAAAATAATATAATGTTAATGTTTTATTTTCATTTGAATGAAATAAATTTCCAATATATTCAATTTCTCCATTCATTGGGAAATGTGTTCATTACTTAGGATTATGTTGAGACTATTGCCTCCACTAACGATGAATTTGATTTTTAATTTCCACCTATATTTAATGGTTTTAACAATTTATTTGAATGAAATATAATATATATATATATATTATAAATGTTGTATTAGTAATTTATAGTGTCATTTTCTTATGCATTCGATCGTTATGACACATATTTATTTTTATCGGTTAAATTCATACCAAAGTGATGTTTCAATATATATATATATATTTATTTATTTATTTATTTATATATATATATATATTGAATGATTTTGTAATTTTATATACCATTATAGAAATTTAATAATAATTATTATATTTTTTTAAAAGGTTTTGGATTTATAATATTAATATCCAATTTATTTAATAATAAAACATATATATTTGTTAAAAACTACCAAAACAAGTTTATCTCCAACATCATATTCAACAGTTACAAATAATCTCTAATGGGGAAAAGTGGATTTTTATTAATAAAATTTTACATATTTTACATAACAATAGTAAATCATGGGATGATGAAAATTGGCATCGGCGACATGACACAAAATATTTTTTTGATTTATTAACCAATTGACTACTGTAGAAGCGATGAGCATAGTAAAACTACAGAGAAAATTTTTGTAAGAAAAAATAATATCTTTTTGAAAAAATGTATAACTATACATTTTTTATATGATTATCAATGAAAAATTCAAGAAGTTAAAAACGTATTTAAAAACTATTAATTAAATTATTTAAACCTATTTATGTAGACTAAATTGATCTAAGGAGGAAATATGTGGAGATGGAAGTGTAATATTATTAAAGTCCATTCATGTGCATGCAATAATAATTATTTAATTCCCATTTGTGAACTGTTCATCATCAAAATTTCATTGAATCTAAATTTTAGAAAAAAACCATAAGGTATAGTTCACTTTTGTTTGGAAATATTATAAATCAAATAAAAAATCATTCATCATTTAATTATATGATTTTATAAATAATTTACAAATCACAGAATCATTGAATCACTATGTGAAATGTAATGTATTGTTTCTAACAAAGTTTAAGTGACTATCTACATTTGGTTTTTGCTCATGATATCACATATTTTGTATCACTCAGGGAATTTTTATGGGGGGTGGACAAAAAATGTTAATTTTTAACCAATTTAATAATTTATCCATAATCCAATTACATGTGATATATGATTCAATCACTCGTGAAAAGAAAATCAAAATAAATAAATTATTTGTAGTCCTCCAAATAATGGTTAAATAATTATTATCACAATAATGGGAACCAAAACATATTTTTAGACTCCAAATGAAAATTAATTCAATCACGGATATATTTAAATAAATAAATATCTAATAATAAAATAATTCAAAATACAATCAAACATGGTTAAAAAATAATGGATTTCATACACTGTCTCATTCATCAAAACTATGACAGTAAGAAAATGAGACACCCATTACACAAGAAGGGCACATAAATTAATAAAAAATTCACCATCTACCAGTTGGTATAATGATCATCACAATCCTCCATTAGAGATCAAAATAATAATAACTACCATTACAAAAATTGACATAATATCGATATGATATTTTATCAATCAGTCTTATGAGAAAACAGGTGGATCTATTAATGGTAAGTGAACCCCCTTCTTGTGATGTCGTGTTGCATTCACCACCACTATAGACCCACTATGATCAAATGGGTTGTACACTACCTTGCTAATTTTGTTCAACATATTTCATCAATTAATGGAGACTGATAGTGTGGGTGTGGCCTATTATTCTAATGATAGCATGGAGGTGTCCAGTGATGGTGGAGGTAATAGAGTAGGTTCTTAGATGTCAATTTTCAAGCATTGAGTACATATGTGGAGAACTGTTTTCCATTAGTGGTGGTTGATTGCTTCGATAGGAGGGAGGCTGTGATGACTATCTGTTGGTTGTGTAGATGCAAAAAAAAAAGAGTATTGGTTAGATGAACTGTTTGGCTTGCTGAGGAGAAGGTTATACCTTGTAGTGAACTATTTTCTCTACATAGGGTGGTCACCTGCTAGTGTAGCATGATGTAGGTGGATGGAGGATAACGTGTGGGAGGTTCGGGGTGAGGGTAGAGATAGTGGCTAGGTGTAGAGGTGTGAATATGTGTGATACCAGAGGATATATAACCCTGTGATGTTAATGAGGAGATAGTGGTAATTAGAGTTTTTATGTGTTTTTCTTATTTTTTTGATGTGTGTCGAATAAAAATATTTCTAAATAAATTCTTGAAAGGCATGAACCATGCTAACACCTTTTGTCTAGTCCAAAGGTTTTTGTACACATGCCGCGTTTCTAATAAAAAATAATTTATTTATATATTTTATTATATTTATAAATATATAAATTGGTATATTTTGATATATATATATATATATATTTATTTATTCATTTTTATATTATTTATAATTATTTCAATAACAGTTAAAAGTTAAAATGGTATGTTTTTAAGCAATAACTTTTGTAGTGCTCAAATTTGAGATGTTTTTAATAATCTAAGTATGGGTTCTAGTTAAACGACAAGTAGATTTAGATATCAATGGGTGAAACTGATTATTGAATACAAAAATTTCCTAGAAGTTAAAGTGATTAGACATAATGAAAGACTAGTGACTAAAGGGTTTATACCATAATAAGGCACTAGATATAATGAAACAATTTAATCCGGGTTATTGGCCTAGATAATTCACACAACATGGATTGTTCATCTATGGAACATGGAATTCACTAGTTAATTTGGGAAATTTCACCACTACCTACTTGTAAGGGTAATTTATTATTCCACAGTCATTCTCCTTGTTTATTTTGTTATGAATTGATCATCTTTCAATGGATCCTCCATGACATTCCCTATTTTTTCTCTAAATTTGGAGTAACCAAATAGTGACATTGGAGAACCTTGTATTTCATCAATGTAACTAGTTATAAATGTTTTCTTATAGAGATCCTCTCACCACTCCACCATCCTATATGATATCTCATCCAGGATTACATTTTTGATGGATATCCAATTCGTGTATTCTGCATGTAGTTTTGAAAAACATTCATTAGATCTAGAAATGGTTTTCACCAAGGAGCATCAAAGTGAAAAGGTTATGTTTTTAAGTAATATATATTTTTATTATAAAGATTAAGAAATTTATAAGAACTATGTATGTTTTTTGGTTGATCTTCAAGTTGATATAAATACTATTTTTCGAAAATGGGTCTTTAAGAGAGAAATGGTCAAGGAAGAGAAAATGGGTCTTTACCATGGTTCAATATCTAAGGTTAGTTTTAATCTATAATGGTACAACATCATCAATATTTTAATAAAAATTCGATTTTTTATTGTTTTATAAAATTATAATTATATTTAAAATCTTTTTTACATTCCTTTCATCGTCCATTATTTATTTTATTTATGAAACTTGTTTGATTTTCAACAACATTTTAGATGTTAAGGTTATCGTTTAAATGGGATTTAGATTGTTTTTCTTCTATATAGTTTATAATATTTTAATTTAAGATACTTGAAATTTAATAATTATTCATTTGTTTCAAGTAGTCTAATTTTAAAGCATATAAAATTTCAAATGTGCATAAAATATTAATGGGAACATAAATACTAAATAAAAATGTAAAAATTGATTATAGTAATAACAGTATATTCAATTCACTAGGCATAAAACATATACATGAACAAATAAAATCAATTTATATAGGTAAGAGATTTCATCCCTCATTGTGGTCTACAAAGGGTATATCTATATCGAGCTTGTTGGGCTTTATTCTAAGGTGTAGACTGATAAACTAGAGAGGGATGATCCTTAGGCAGTAGAATGTCAACCATTGAATTCTCCACCTATGTGTCATTAGAAGGAGGTTTTAACTGCATTCGTAGTGTTCCCCTGATCCCTCTCCAATTAGGGTAGTATTAAGAACATCCATCATAAAAATGGGAAACCAGGCCTATGATAGATCTGGATCCCAAGGCTGTAATGGATATAGACCCCAATATGGAGAGAACTTCAGATAACCCATCATGAATGACAGATCCCATGCAGCCTGAAGCACATCCTCAATCGTCTAGGGAAAGAATCATAGAGTGTGGTCCTATGCCTATGAAATATATGAGGCCTCACATATATCATGATGTGTTCTATGTCATCTTCATCAGGGATCCTTAGCACCATCATCTGCTGGAGGATGTTCCTCAAGGGTTGGAACCTCCTTTCACTAGGATGGACTCTTGAATATTCACTCATAAAGCTCATGATAATATGACATTAGCTCCAACACTTCAGTATGGACCACTATCCAGCTAAATACCTCCTCCTCCTCTTCATTAATCCCATGAATAAGATGCTATATGAGAGTACCCTATAAAGATATTCAAAATGAATTATAAAATATGTCAATAAAGAAATGAATTGAAAATTATTAACATACAATCATAGGAAGCTCTATGTCATGTCTGGAAATATAAAGTATAGACTTCAGTCTAGACGTTGGCTCATACATGACCTGCTCTGAAAGAAATAATTTCATCGTAGTTACACCTTGGATACAGAACTCTGAATGTCTTCTAATACACTTAATATATTTGTAATTTAATTAGCTTCAGTTCTAATCATGCCTTCATGTCAGCTTCACACCATGAAGAACCTTTATTTGTCACTGTGGAAATAGAATAATCTAAACACTAAATAACTAGAGCATGACTATATCAAGATGCTTCCAATCAATAATATCGAATTTAATGTGTGGGACTATAGTCACATCATAATCAATTCAATAAGTGTCTTATGTTGGAAACTAGTATTGTATAGTCTAGTATGGAATCCATGTAATCCGAAATGACATATGACCTTTGTCAAAAAATATCCTAACTAAAAATAAAAATTGATACTGTTAGTAAATTTTTTATACAGAAATAGATTGTATATAAATACATGGTTAGGTAAGAGATAGTACAACATGATGTGGTATGGACCCAAATAGTGTGTCAGAACCGTGACAAAATTGTGTCTCTGAGAGCACCTATAAAATAAAACATTGAAAGTGAAAAATAATTAAAAATTTGATTCAATAACTCATAATTCCATAAAAAACTAATATAGATGATTGATAATACAAGCGTTCACACATATCATCATGTAGAACCTCTATAAGTTGTGTAGAATGACAAGGATGAGGGTGGAATGAGGGGATGTGATCCCATGAACACATCTGAATAAGGACGGAGCATCAATTGAGATATGTGTGGTCTCTACTGGATATCATGAATAATGCTTGGTATTTGTATTCCATGTAGGCTGATCCCCAGAAGTATGCCCCAGACAGATCAAAGTCTATTATAAAGGATAGATACGTCATTTTCACATCAATCCTTGAGTGATCAATGCACATGGTACCTCTGTTGAGCCGTAATATATATACATAGGCATAACACGTGATTGCCTAGCTGTTAGCATCATCAGATAAATTTGGATTCTTCTATTCCATCCAGGGCATAGATATTAACTCTCCATATATAGAACTATGGGCGGAAAAATTTCAACATTTTATAATCACTGAGAAACATCAGGACAAGATGCATGAGTGGGTCCAATAATGAATTCTCTCTAGATAAGAAGACTGAGAAGCACTTACACATCCTCAATGGTGATAGTAATCTCACCCTCAGGGAGGTGGAATGTTTGTGTCTCTGGTCCCCACCTCTTTATGAGTGAAGCAAGTAGGCGGTGGTTGACAAATATGAAATTTGGTATGACAATTCCATTAAAGCTTGCATGGCAAAAGTATGGTCTAGTGGCATGTGGAGGCACCCTGTGATGAAAAGTGTGTACTCGATGCACCTTGATCGATCGAACCTCAACACCCCCTAACATGACCTGAGAAACATGGGTAACCAGTTGATATTGTAGTATAATATCTTCCATATGTATATAAATATATGAAATGATTTTAAATAATAAAATCTATATATATTGTTATTGTCAATAGAATGTTATGAATTTTAGATTGTAAGAAATATCATGTTTATTTTCATATTTTATAAAGTTATTTCTTTTTATTTAATCATCACTAAGTTACTATTTAGTTAATCATTCTCCAATTAGTTTATATTTGTTCTTAATTCAATCATTTATCATATGATATTCATTATTTAATAATTATAATATAATCATTACATTTATTCAATTTTTAATCCTATTCTATTCATTATTTAAACTATAATTATTCATTACTAATAATAACTATTATTTCTAGACTACAATAATAATCATTAATAGTATAGTTTATTATTTATTGAATAATTATTTTATCAAAAGTTAATCATTACTATGATATTAATTATTTAATGTACTTATCCTTTTCCATTTCATTTGATATGATCGTAGTTTTTTTATCATTGATAAATATACCTATTTAGTGAATTCTCTTCTCAGGTATTTTAGTAGTTTATAAGAAAATATGAATCATCTATAGCATATCCCTAGGGAGTATAAAACCCAGATACGACAAGGCATGTTGTCGTGTATTAGGATACCCCGAGTGAGGACTAGGACACCTCGTTGGAGTTATTTATATTGAGTATATCTGTTCTAGAGCAGCATCAGCTTGTTTATATCCAAACATGGACTTTATTTCTTAGATAACCATATAATCTTTAGGCTAAAAATATTTTAGAACATCAAATCCTATTTTATTCATTCTTTATTTATTAAATAATCGTTACTAATAAAAACTATTGATTATAACTATACAAAAACAAATAAACTACATAATAAATAAAATATTTAGAACTATGTTAACTACATAATAAATAAAATATTTCTAACTAAGTGAAAAATAATTCAACTAAATAAATAAATAACATTAAATTAAAAAAATTACCTCTAAATGTGGCTTCGTGAAAATTCAGGACTCCTTTTAGATCACCAGATCCACCACACAAAAAAAAGAACTTTTTCTAGAGAGATAATCTCTAGAATGTAGAGAGATGAGTGGAATTTGAAGTGAGGATAAGAGGGTTTCCCTTTTATAGGGCTTTAATGGAATGGCGGCACTAGGGGTTCCACCTTTAGCCTTCACATTATGAAAAAGGCTGTTTTCCATATTCCACCTTTCTTGTTTGGTTTAGAAAAAAGGTGGCACCCTGAACACTACCATTGATATGTCACCAATCCGAGAAAAAGGCGGTGGGGGAGAGGGGAATTCCACAACGCGACTTCTACCTTTCAAGAATATTATTTTTAAAATTTCATCCTACAATTTTCTAAAAATCTCCAAAAACATATAAAAAACACTGGTGAGGTTTTAGATACCCTCTCTATGATAATGATAATGACTCCTTCAAAACAAATATATATATAAAATAATTACATTATGATAATATTAATAAATATTATTATTATATATAAATATATATATATTTTTTCATGCAAGTGAACCTATGATTATATATACAAACATTATACATAAAATATAATTACAAGTTAAATAAAATTATAATCTATCATAAAAATAATAATTTTAATATTAAATGTTATTATAATATTAATAATAATAATAAATATTCAAAATAATAATATAAATATTTGAAATAATATACACTATTAAAAAGTATGTGATGAAAATATATAATAATAATATAGGACCATAATATATATAAAAATAAATAATAATAATATTGAATAACAAAAAACTGGTATTAATTAAATAATAAATAAATAAATATTGAGTTAGAAATTTTATGTTGAAAATATATATATACATAATAAATTCTAATTAATTAGATATATTACAAAAATTTGTATAATGTTATCTAAACTAATAATAATCACAATAAATCAATCAAAAGAACAAAATAACTCAAAAGAGGGTATAACAAGAAATTAATATAATGTTATTGATTTATAAAAGAGTTAGAAAATACATGCACATAAAATTCACAGAACTAATGTTTTTTCCTTCTTATATATAAAATCAATAATAATACACAATTGGACTAGTGGACAAGTCAAAATATCAAAAATAAAAGATCAGAAAAAGTCATCCATTTTACCAAAAAAATATTTGTCTTCATTTTAAACCTGAATTTTCAATCCCAGTTTCCATTCAACCCAACATTTTTCCGAAATAAGTATCTACACTCAAATATCAATGTTACCTACACCTAAGTCATTCTCATCACTCAAACATTTTGGATCAAAACTGTGTTGAATTCTCATATGGATGCATGCCTACCATATTCTCTCCATGAACTTTACATCTCAACTATTAGAAATCAAAAGATTTATTGAAATTTAAGATTATCACATTTGGTTCAAATGTATCTGAGGCTACAGGTTGGTGAGTCATAAACTGTTTTTGAAATTTAATTGAAATAAAGGGGTGAATCTAGAAATAAATGCATGATAAATATAAATATAATTAACTAACCAAAAAATTCACTCCCACATACACTGAACATTGATTTTATTGAATACTTTTTTAGTCTAATGACTCCATAAAAAAAATCTATTTTTTCTCTCAATTTTTTGAGGGTAGAACTCATGCCAATAGAACAGATAGATAATCGGGTGAGTGATAGCTCACAGATATCATGAAATATGAAAATGGGAATATCCTAAGAAAATGGTACACAATTATCTTATCCTTAGTATAATCATAGTGAATATTGGACTTATAGAAAACTCTATGTCTTCTAATGTAATGATCCACCACATATATAGATATACCTAAACATTCAGGTTACCACATAATGAATATAGATGTAATTATTGTTGAAACCAAAAGGAATCTACATTCCAATATCTAAATACATTTTTTCATGTGGCTACTATGAAATATAAAAAATTAGATTATGATTAAATAATATCATTCCATGTGTATATAATGCCTCATTATACCTCAAATAACCCTATCCATAAATAAATCTCTCCCCACACATAGATTTAAAATTATCATGAAAATAGATATGAAATGTTTACGGTAGGGTATCATATTGGGATCCACAAAAAAATATTCATCATGGAATTTAAGGGCTATATGATGTATAAAATGAAAGTTTTTCCCGTTTTTTAAAAGTTTATAAATAACTAAAACAAATTCATTAATAGAATTAGTGAAAATTTTAAAATTCCTATCATTTTGATGGAAACATTTACATATTATACTATACATAAAATGTTCTATATTACCCTATGAAATATATAAATAATATATGATGATAAATGGTTTATAATCCTCCCGGGTATGGATATGAAATGTCGGACATCACATATGAGCATGAGTGAAAACAACTGTCACAAAAATATACAAGTTTAGTAAAATATTTTCAAAGCACAGAATAATATCTGAAATCATCTATGTAATTAGTTTAGGGATCAAAGAATTATAAACAGGAATCATCTAATCAAATTGAAAAAGGATATAAGTGGTATGTTCCTAACCATGTTACTACCAACATTCATCTGTTCTCATGTTTGTTAAATATTGAAAGGAATTTTATTTTTCTATTTTTATTACTTTACATTATTTAATATTTTATTAAATAGTAATATTTAGTTGTGTTTTTTGAAAGAATAAAATTTAATAAAAAAATAAAACCCTACCTAGTTTATGTGAAGATATATGAAGAAAGGATGTTTGTATCTGATGACTTTATAAAAGTGATGCACCTATAAAATCTACACATAGAAATCAAATACCAACATTATATATAATATACAACCTCAAAATAAAATTAACATATTTATGCTTGATAAATTAATGAAAGATGGTCATATCTATTACATTCCAAGGAGAAAATAGATTAAAGTAAATTCATGCCATTTTATTTTTTAAAAACAATATGAAAGGATTCTAATAGATGTGAATGGACAATAAAATAATGATGGATTTCATCCAAATGAGTGCCAAGTTTACTTGTTCATCATCTTTATATATTATGAGACTTCATCAAAATTGAATAGAAACATATACCATGAATCATATTCATTATCAGGGGAGGTGTGGAATCCATTAATTGAAAAAGAAATTAATATAAAAGACTCAAAATATCACAATAAAAACATCATTGGAAAATGGATGTGTGTAAATAAATGAAAATAGACCAAAGTCACAATAGAATGAATATACCTTATCTATAAAAAACAGAGGAAATAATTGTAGTTTTTGTAAATCAGATCAACATCAATATTGAGAATAGAACATTTTTATAATTTCACAAGAGAAAAAAATTTAATTTTTTCAAATCAGTCAATAGTCACGTTTTATTCATAATATCATAGAATAAAGTATTAGGGTTAAAAATGTACCAGAATTGAACCCACTATAATAGGTAAATCAAATGGTTTCCAATTCAATTCATTATACAATGTTTTATTTATTATAACAAGGTGAAGAGTAAATCTATAATCTAAGGGTATTTTACATCCATAATATTTAGCTTCGATGCTTGTAGAAAGTGTGATATGATCAATTGGTCCAAATGACTCTATCTTTTTATGAATTCCATCTTTTTTAAATGATTCTTTTCTTCTTCCCTTCTAATATTTCTTCATTAGAAAATGTATCACCATGAACTTTTCATATTGCAGATAATCCTATTCTTCCGTTGTTTCTAGAAAATTATCAGCATTATCGAACCTAATTACTAACATAATTTTTTACCCCATGAAATGATTCATATTTCTCTATTTTGGAAATGTTTTTAGTCCTTTAGTGATTTTATGGAAAAGGTGATTAAATGTATGTTGTTATGTTGTTCTCTTTTTTAGAGAAATACATTGTGTATTGGTTCAATTTTGACTCTATCACTATAATTATGGGCACTGATCCAATGTCCCATTAATCAAAAAAAGTTATATTTTGATAAAAAAATAAATTTGTCTTTTTTCACTTTTGGATGGATGGGATGTGAAGTAAAATAGGATATAAAATCTTAGTTCATTAGGGACAATTATGTCCAATAGTATAGAATAGTGATCTCTCATTTTATTGAAATGTGATTAGATTGAAAGAATAAAATTTTGATGTAAAGGATTCATCAATGGTATTATTAGATGGAAAATCATTATATGTAGTTTCATCATTATTATTTTGATATATATGTTATTCAAATGGATCAAAATCGTTACTTTTTCAATAGAGTTGTTTTGAATTTGGCCATTATCTAGTGGTGAAGTTTCTAGTTGAAAAAATTTGAGATAATTGATTTTATTAATTCTTTAATTGGGGATCTAGATAAATTTTTATGATTATAAATTTGTTTTGTTCTTATTAAATTTTAAATATATGATTTTTCTCAGTTAGAACAAAAAAAACTTGTATCCAATTATTTAATATTTTTTTTTCACAGTAATTATTGAGTTTTTAATTATCCAGAATCATTTTAAAATCAACCTAATTAAAATATGTATAAAGACATGTATCACGACATGATATCGAATTCCCTTATGTATCATAACATTAACATTAATAAAAAAAATAAATTTGAAATAGACTACCTTGAGAGGTCATGTGTGATGTAAGTTCATATTCCATACCATGAAATGTTTGTTGGTATTATGGGTATGTGTCGTAACTATGTGGTGAATCCCATTATATTCTGATCTTTTGATGTCTTCATTCTCTTCCTGTAATTATTAATGAATTAACCATAGTAGATGTAATATTTTTTTTAATTTTTAATCATTAACCTAAATCAATCTCTTTATGGGATTCTTAATGATACTATTCTCCTTAAAAGGCATAGTCATTGTGAACATGAGTCCAAAAGAATAAAATTTACAATATTTATTTACCTAAAAACTACATTAGATGTGGATATAAGGGTCTAACCACATAGATAATGTTTTTAAACTCTAGGAATATACTTTTGAAAGAATTTTTAAGAAGATGGTTTTTTGATATGATTAGAAACTATAAATTCAAAAAAAAATTCAAATTTTTTTAAATATCTAAAACTGTGTAATGGAAGTAAATTAATCTATTAAAGAAATAAATAGAGATAAAAATGTAAAAGTTACAATGTCAATTTACGTGAATGTAATTCTTATTATTTCATACCCGAATCGGAATATTAAAAATTTAAATTATCATTGATTCTAGATTTTATATAAATAAAATATTTTATCATTCTCTAATGTTACATAGTATTTTAATTATCATAAAAATATATTGTAATTTAATTCTCTAATTTGATGTATAATTTTTGCATCAAATTAGCATTTAATCACTTTGAGAATTGCAAAAAAAAACATTTCCCATAATCTTGGAGTATCATTCTATGTTGGGTATGAACACATTAGGTTATTTATTACATATCACTTATTCATTTAGGAAGGGGAATGAATAAAAAAAATAATTTTCAACTAAAATATTTAATTATAAAAAATTCAATTGTGAGATATTTTTAATTCTCTCATGTGTGTTTGTGATTTCTAAATAAATCATTTTCTTTAGATCTATGTCCCACGATTACATATTTGTTAACACATTATCAAGAAAAAAAGAATGTTTGTATCCTCCCAATGAATATTAATTCCAACATATATATAATTTAATAAATAAAAAACTTATTATGAATAATAAAACTTTAAAAGGAAATCAATAACGGTTCCAAAATATTTGGCATGGATTCACCATTGAGTTCATCAAAACTATGTCCCCATGGAAATTATATTTCCCTCATGAAAATGAAACCTATAAAATAATAAATATATATCACCTTGTCAAATTTTGATATAATGATCACCATAATTTTATTTCAGTGATCGCATAAAAAAACCATCAGTCCCCTAATCTCTACAATATTGAGTCGAAACCTTGATCCACAATCCAAAAATTATGGCAATGGATCTTAGAATGAAAAGAGAAACCATTATATCTGATGTAATCATGCCAAAACCACCACTACACACCCACCCCAAACTGATGGGTGATGAATTTCTATGCAATATGGGTTTTATCCACAATCAGCAGTAGTGTCCAGTAGCATGGGGTGTGGCCTATTGTTCTTGTGATTGGAAATATACAACCATTAATGGTGGAGGAGATTGATGAGGTGCTCAACCTGTGTCTATAAGGTGTTGTGAGAATTGGTGGAGTGGAGATGTCCACTGGAGGTGATCTATTGCATTAAGAGGATAGAGGTTGTGGTAGCCTACAATTGGTTGTGAATATGTGTAGTAAGGAAGAGAGGCTGGATACACTATCAGGCCGGATAAGGATGAGGTTCACCCTAACGTTGAACTACTATAAGCTACACAGTGTTGTCACCTACTGGTGTACCCTAAGAAGGGAGGTTTGAGGATGAGGGGAGTGTGTTGCTAAATGGGGGTTTAGATGGAGGCTTTGGGAAGAGGTATAATGATGGATGATACGTAAGGGTGTGCCATCGAGTGAGAATGGAGAGGGGATGATAGTGGTACAACCCCTCCTTAGGGATTCAAGAACACACTATAAGATGATGATAAAGACTCGTGAAAAACGAATATATATTCAAAAATATTGATATTAACACAATAACAATATAATTAATATTAATATAAATATAAATATTAATAATAGATATAAAAATAAGTATTAGATATATATATATATATATATATATATATATATATATATAAATGTGTGTGTGCACGTGCCACTAATATTAAATATAATAATATAATACATAAAATTTAATTTGTAGTTATATAAAATTTTCATCTTTCATTAAAATAATAATACAATAATTAAATGTTTATATAATTTTAATGATAACAAAAAACAATTAAAAATATAAATAATAATATTTTAAATAATATATAATGAAAAAAAAAAATTTCATTCAACTATATAATACTAATGTAGAACCTTAATATATATACAAGTAAATAGTAATAGAAATTATTAATTATAAAACTAATATTAATGCAACTACAAATAAAAAATTACAGAGTTAAAAATTAAATGTTAAAAATATATAAAATTAATAAAAACTAATAAATAAAATATATAGATAAATTTAATATAATGTTAAGTAAAATTATAAAAATACTCATAAACTCTATAGATCTACGAATATAACAAACATACACTAAATCAGTGTAGAAAATTAATTAATTCTAAATTAAAATTTTATAAATTAATAAGGTAAATACATGTGCATCAAACAACGTATCAAATATCAGGGATCAACATTGACCTTAAAAATCATGTCTGTGACAATGAAATGTGTTAACATGTGATTATAAATATAATTTATAATCAACCATTGTATTAATTTTAATTTAGTATATATGATGTTTCTAAAGGGATTATATAGATGGGCTTGATATTGAAATTGATGATTATGATAATAATTTCTTCATATGATATTAGTGTGTGATAATCTAAGAAGGGAAATAAGGTAATGTATTATTTTTTAGAAATATTTTCGTTGAGAAATGTTTAACATCATGTAGAAGTTTAATTTTATATGTATTATATGTCGCCTAATGGTTATGTTATCATGAAATATATTTTATTCATGGAATTCATCTCACATTTTAACAATATTTATCCTTTAAGTGTTTCAATTAAAATATTACTCAATTCATAATTGTTTTTTAATGGAATTCATTTTCCCAAAGATTCATGAAATCACTATTTCATTTGATTTTATTAGTTTTCTATCCTAGGATTATCTTTTCAAATGGTAGATTTACTTTTTACCTAGGGATATAACATCACATAATTAATATCAATCTATTTTTGAAGCTCTACCTCAAATAGAAGCATGATATTGATAATACTAATTCATATACCTTCAAATTAACATTTTCCATATGTATCCATGTTTTTTATATAAAAGGACTTTTATGTTATGTTAAAATTGACCTTCATACTGCTTTTTTACCTCTTATAATTTTAATATGTTATCATCATTATTATTATGTGAGTTTTATTATATGTTTTAATAGACTATAATTGATTTCCTCATGATTATTTAAAAAAAATAACAAAAATTAATGTTTTCATATGTTTAAAAATGTTATCATTAAAAATTAATTAAGCATTTTTTTCATCTAGTTTTACATTAAAAAAATTAATGGAAAATAATTTTAATTTTACCCACATTGATTTTTGGAAGGAAATTGATTTAATTGTTTTCAAATGAAAATAATTTTTTTCTATATTTATCGTTTTGTAATAGATTTCCTATATATTTTTCAATGTTTCAAAGATGGATATCATAATTCTGGAGGATTAATAAAATCATAATTTTAAATTTTTTTACAAATTAAAATACAAATTATTATATTGAAATTAATTTCCCAAATTCATCTAAGAGTGTACTTTATCAATATTTTATTCTTGTAAAATAGTATTCTTTAAATGATATAATCTACCATTGTTTTATTTATGGATTCTATAATTATTATTTACTTATATGGTCTGATTTACAATGACATTTTTATTTCTTGGTCAACCAATTGTATAGTCCTGATTTGAATAATATTATCATTTGATGTGAATTTTCATAGTCCCATTATTTTATTGATGGGAGTTCACCAAAATTCTCAATTCATATATTGATCAAGCAAATTGTTTTCTAATAGATGTATCTATTTATTAAATAGTTTAAATACCATATATATTATTATCAATGTTGATTGGTATTCATCTAGAATGATGTATAATGTTATTTGATTCTTTTTAATTTCTAATGGGATAGAAATTTCATGTTTATTGTTGAAATATCAACTGATTTATTAGTGAACAACATGAAACCCCTATAAAAACTATTATACTTATTTGTGTTTTCATTTTATATTGATTAAAACCATATGTCATATATATTTATGGTTGTAATTATGAGATAGAGGGGATCATAATTATATAGTCCTCCAATTCATGGGGAAAATTTTCCATCCCATTCAATTTCATGGTGTGTGGGAAGTGTTTCCAAATAACTATCATGCATTGGATGTTTACGTAGACAACTATGTTATATTAAAAATAATATGAACCCTAAATTATGCTCATTCTTTTATGTTTATATTATTTTCACACAATGTGACTCTTTGATCTTATAATATGTTTATTGTTATTCTATTGTCAAATATTTTTGGGGTTTTACATTTCGTTATACCATTCCAATTATAATATCATTTTATAACTCACATCTCTCATTTTAAGCTTACTTAATTTTTTTAACCTTATTTAGTGTTTTATCTCATCCCTTTTTTATGATTCTATTTCCCTATGTTAAAAAATAAATTATTAAATAAGTAAATCCTATTAAATCATCATATATGGATAATTCATTGCTTATATTGAAGATTATATACTTATTTAATCGATTCTTATATAGTGGAAAAATTATCCTTTTTTAGAATACTTGAGATTTAGTAGTACATGTTTTCCCCTATGTCTATAAATCTCAAAACATAATTTTCCTTGAATTATGAATGTGAAAAATATATTTTAATCATATATTTGTATCAAATATAGTGTTGTATGTCATGTTTTTTAGCACTAGACCCATGATAATGAGTGTAAGGGAACTATTGTGAAAATGATATCTCCAATCCTTAGATGTTAATATGTTATGCATAACTACAATATTGATCTAAAACCATTGTTAGATTTTATTCCCCTAGTTATTTTTATTAGTGAAACCAATAATGATTCATGACGGTTACCTAGTGTGGGTCGATTATTGATAAATTTCATTATGTATTGTATACTACGGTATTTATATAACATTTCCTCAGAGACATTAAACATTCAGTTATTGCGACTTTGTGATATTTATGATCCATACTCTTATCTTATTGAAATAATGTTAAATAAATGAATAATAAGCTCCGAATATTGCACAAGATATCAATGGAAATTTTTAATGTACATGCCTTTTTTCACAGGACCATGTATTGCTGGTCTGGGGTGGCACATCAGGTATTCATGAATGGGTTAATAATTTCTGGATGATAAAGTAGTAATTTATTATAATTTCAATGAGTTAAATATTATAATAAACCACAAGTATTAGTCTATATATAAGATTACATATATATATATATATATATATATTCACAAAGATTATATTATATGGATTAATAATAGTGGGATATTATTTTGGATACATCAAATGGAATTAAGGCATTAGAACATATGGACATTGATGTAAATACTCTAAAAGGGATGGATCAACATTAATTATATTTGTATTTGGTTCATAAAAATTATTCCTAATTGAACACCTAATTTTAATATATTGAGTAATATGTATTGGTTATTCTCATATCCTTATAAACCATTACAAATGATTTTATGAAATATTTTTTATATGGTTTAGAAAGCTAATTGGAAGTGTAAAAGTAATAAAGTATATTAAAACCTAGTAATTTATATGTTTATGTACAGATTTCATTTATTTTTCAATAATTTGATTTTAATATTTTTATATTTTATAATAATATAGAGTCGTTATTTTTTAGTTCATTTGTTAAATAAATGTTTGGAGAAATTAGATATAGAGTTGGAAATGGGTGGGAGGGAGAATAAAATGATTATCTCAATGGGATAGTAAATGTTAAGGGATTATGATTAACTAGTCTACTGTATTTGATCCCTAAAATTACCCAGGATAGGAATAATAACACAATCAATATTGATCTCTTCGATTCACTATGAAGGGAGATAGTTACTATCATGAAATTTATATTGTAAAATTCACCATGTATTAGTGGGTTTAACAAATTAAATCAAACTAAATGGACTTATTTAAAAGAGATTTTATTTTCAATTATTTATATCTTATACAATGCAAGTAATATCATAGATTTTTTTAATGAGGAAGGATAAGAAAACCTATGTTGGGAAATCATTAAGAATATGAAAATGATGGAAGAAGATTAAATTATGCTATGGGAAGTGTTAATGAAAATATTCTCAACTAAATAATTCCCCCAAACTATGTACATAATTATGGATAGGGATTTTATATAGTTTAATTAAAAGTTGGATCAATATATTCGAAGTTATAAGGTATACATGCAATTTTACCTCATACCCTAAATGTAAAATTGGTCATTTCATTAATTTATTAAAGCAAATTTGTTGAATGGAATTTTTCATAAGAGACTTCAGATGATATAGAAACATTGTTCGATGTTCAATAATGAATGAGAATAATACAATATTATCTTGTTTTTTTGGAGACATAAAAATTATTGATTATCATTATGGATTCTCTAATGATAATTTTCATAGAGTAAATATTTTATAACATCTTATATAATAAAAATTTGGGAAACATAACCAAATAAATTTATTCTAAGGTATAGATAAGTAATTTTTTAGGAGAACATAACCCATTTATAATTATTATCACAAGGTGATAAAGTGTATTTTCAAGGAAATAAGAGAAGTTAATCCCCTAAATAATGTTCCATAAATAAATAAATTTCATTATAGAGTTGGTATTTTGAATTAAACAAATCAATTCCATAACTATAGATCTTACAAAATGAACATCCCCTAAAAAATCAGAATACTATATAAAACTCTAGTGTATAAGGAATCACTAAAACACTATTGAATCATGAAAATATATGGATGAAAGTTACATTCACCCTCAACATTAGATATATGAGTTCCTTATTCAATTATCATTCTCTTAATTCTTTTATATCCTTTGTGTTTACTAAAATGATTATTCATCACATAAATCAATGGATAAAGAATCCTTAATGAAAATAAATGTGCCATAACTATTACATCTATGATATATAACTATACTCTAATAAGAATTGACATTTACCTAAAATATAGTTATTCTTATTATAGTAAAATTTTATATAATATTGTGTACGCATTGGGTTTCCATGTATAGAAAACATATCAATATTTTGGATAAGGAAATATCTTTTCATATCCTGAATCATTATATTATAAAATAAAAAGTTAATGATGATCATGAGCCACCATTGGAAATAAATAATAAAATATGGTTCCTGATACCTAACAATAAGGGAATTAAAAATCAAATAATTAGGGAGGATTCCATTATGTATTATTATCCTGTTGTATGAGAATATATATAGATGTATTACTAGCTAAAATCTATGGATTTATCCTAGTTTAGAATGATATGGTTTAAATTGATATCATAAATGGACCCATTCTTATATAAAAAATATCTAAAAGAAAGTTTTTCATTGAGTTGGATGTATTAACCGAGCTACTAGATGATAATATTCACAAAAAATTTATATTACCTAATACTATATCATTGGGTGAGGTAGACCTATTTGTAAAAAATTGATGTATTGATAAATAATTTCATTTATTATCAAGAAAACAATAACATAACGATCAAGAAATATTATCATATATAATGGATCAATGACATATATTAACAAATAATATGATATAAATACTTATAATTTATATAATTTTGATCTATATATCATTAATTAATGACCAAAAGGGAGGATATATTAGAGATAGATTTAAAAATGAGTTTTGATCATGAAAATTTTATAGTGATTCCTCTTGGTCTAACAGATGATCCAACTACATTCATGGAACAATTTAATAATATTATTATATACTAACTTGATAATTTTTTGGGCGTCTCTATATATGATATTCTCAAAAATTACATGAACAATTAATATCAAAGAGATAATTTTTTGGTTATGATTACAACATCAAGAAAAGAGAAATAGTACACAAAATTTATTATATGTGAATTATGGTTGTAGAGAGTATCATACAAGGGTCATGTAATCACATATAAGGGAATATTTATTGATCCTTAGATGATGGATGTTTTTTTCAATTTCCTAGACTAAACAAAACATTGTAGAGAAGTATTCTTGTAGGGTCAGTAGGAATCGAAGTATGATATTGTAATAAATTTCATAGAAAAATCATTTCCAAAAATAAATTTAGCACAAAATTGATTTATTCTCATTGTGATAGAGGGATATTAATAATGATTCAATACACAAGGGAAAGGTTTTGTCATTACACATATACTTAAAATACCATACTGTAGAGAAGGGATTATAATATACACCAACTCTCTAATGATCTTCTTGTGGTGGGTCGTCGTACAAAATGATATGGCAATGGATAACAAATCAAATCAACTAAAAAATATTGTTCAATGACAATTGATATAGGTTTTGATTATAGAGGTAGTTATAAATGCACTAAATATTTAGTAGCATTATATTTATTGATATAAATGTGATCTCTTTACTAATGAAAAAACATAAAATATATATTTATTTATTTGTATTCAAATATACAGTAAAATATATTTTTTAAATGGATAAGTGATTAGGGATTCTCAATACATCACCATCTCGTGAAGGAAACCAATGTGGCTGACGCACTAAGTAATAAATAACATATTACCTTGTCCAAGATGAGGGTTGATAATGACCCAATACTCATGTATCTAAAAAAAATTATTTTCAAAATAATAAGGGAATGAGAAAAATTTTATCCTTCCAAAATAACTAATAATAAATTCATCTATGTGAAGAATAAAATAATATATATATATATTTTTTGGGATTGTAAATAATGAAATATAATATTCCCACTTTTACAATGAAAATAATAGATAAATATTTTTTATAAAAAAATTGGTTTCCCCATAATTTAACTAGGTATACATAGTTAACATTTTAATGCTATGAATAATTCATCATTCTATAATATTCCAAGATGAATGAATATGTATAGTGTTTTAATGTAAAAATGTTTGTGGGATGAAATAAAAAAAATTATATTTTTAATCTTGAAGCATCATATTCCAATATATTAAGGTTGAATGATATAAAATTATAAAAATGATTCAACCAATACTATGACAATTATGGATATTGAAAACAAGACCATTGATTTTTTCAAAGTACCTTATAAAAAATATAATGGCCATAACACCAAATGGTTTTTACTGGATCTTTCTACAAAGAATGTGAACTTTGTTTTTATCAAAAATGATTTCTCAAATGACCAATATTCCATGATATATGAAGGGAAGTTGTAAAGATTCATAAATTACTACAATAAATTATATCGTTTTGATATCTGATTTTAACATAGATGTTCATGATAAGTATTTAGAAAGAATTAGAAATATATTTGGTATTCATCACTGCTTATCACCATGAGATAAATTCTGTTACATTAAATACAATTGAAATTTCTAAGGATATACTATGTTCATATATAATGGATTTCAATTTATTTTTGGACAAATACCTCCCTTGGTAGATATCACAGAATAAAATTATATTAATTTTATCTTTTTGATGAAAATATATGAAGTTCAGAATGGAAATAGATGAAGGCCTCCAACAATATTGTATTCTATTAGAGAGTTAAATATTATACGATCATATGTTTTCTAAAAATTAAATGGTATTTTTAATACCATACATCATTATATGTAAGAGTATCAATATAAATATAATACATATGTGGATAATAACTGATGACATCTATATCATGATATTGGGGCCAAGGTATTCATCCAGAGATCTAATTTAAATTGAGTTATAAGATTTTTGAGGAAAGGGATGTCGACTCGAAAAATTATTGGTCCCTTTGAGTACCTTATTCAGCTCGGGGATAGGTCTTGTCAAATATATATCCCTCAAGACAACTAAAAATAAGAAGTTATGTTCCAATTATAATAGTTTATGAAGCATATAATATACAATTAACCAGTACTGAATTTAGATCAAATGAAAGTTGAGCACGATATCTTATATGAGGAACAACCAGTGTATATCCTAGATTAAATAGATAATATTTTATAGAATATGACCATTCATTAGATGAATGTTATATATTTGAATCATACTTTTGAGGATTATTTTTATAAACAATAGTATGTAATTAGACAAAAATATATTCACCAATATTCAACATGAAAATAAAAAAATTAGGATCAATTTTTTTTAATTTTTTCAAATTTCACCACCCATGATTTTAAAAAATATTTCACCTCGAAATGAACATTGATTAAACAAAATTTTATGCTTGAGAAAATATAAAAAAAGACAACCACACATTTTATTAATAAATATATATAATTTTCATAATGTTTTAATTAAATTGGATGGTATAAATATTCATAACATGATTATAAAAAATATGTAGAACAAAAAATAATGGTAACATTTAATTACCCAAATAAAATCAATAAGTATAGAGAAACGACCAATAGAATTGTTTTTTTCAAATTGTATTATTTATTGATAAAATTAACATCATATGTTAAATTATTATTATTTAAAAAATTATCTTAGTTAAATAAATATAGAATTTTTTTCAAATAAATAATATAATATTCATTCTAGTATTATAAATTGATAATAAATAAGACTAAAAACATTGTATTTTAATAAGACCCATTCTTATAAATATGGTTTTTTCATTATATTTTAAATTTTTGTTTCAATTTTTCAATCCAATATTTTAGAATTTTTATTTTTCAAAAAAAACAAAAAAAATTATTTATAACAAAACAATTATCATAGGGTTAATTTATTGGATTTCTATGAAATGATTTATATTTACAAAAATTGTATAAAGTAATTGTTTTAAAAACACTGTGAATTTTATGATATCATTAGGTCATAATTATGATATAATAATTCATGAAACCCTTTTCACAATAAATTATATATATAATATGAAATATTATAAATTTATAAAATTTAAATGTTATTTATAATCATTCATTTTAATAAATTTCAAATAATGTTATATTTTTTCAACACATTTTTATTAAAATATATTTTTTTATTTTTCAATTATTTTTTAAGAAATTGTAATTTTAATATAAATATTTTTTTCCCTTCAATAAATTATAATATCTAAATAATCTGTAAAAATTAATTTATTTGCTTAAATATAAGAATCTAATGTCTTAGAATGATTTTAAATGGTTTAAAATGAATTAAGTGTAAAATATCTGACAATATTTTAAAAAATAGATCTAAATGTGTTGATGGGTTGTGTCTTTAGATTAATTCATCTCCAATCCAATAGTAATATATTTTGAATCAATTTTCTATTTATATTCCTCCTCTTATAAAAAATGACACCCCTATCACTTATATAAAAATAATTTAACCACTCCACTTCTCCTCACACCATAAGCACTGCCTATTTTTAAAACACTATCATAAGACCTCTATTAATGCCCACAAGATGATCATAAAAAAAAATATACAATGGAATATGTACCTAAAACATGTGTATTATTTTTTCTTCAAAACAGAGGTTGAGAAGATGTCCGAATCAAGTGGATCATGAATACTTTAGAAGGACCCCGCATCACAAGAAATTCATAAGTTCATGTGAATAGATCATAAAAAACACTTGTTTGACATCTGATCATGTGGATCCACTTTAAAAGAGTCCTTATTCTTGAGATGGTTTCTTTAATATCATCAGTGATCATAGAGAGGCATCCAAAAGAGTTATGTTGAATCACACAACTTGTCAACCAGCGAATGCATGATAATCATAAAAATCTCTTATAAAATAATGGTAGAGAAATAAAGAATCTCCATGTGATTGATAGTTACATTGATCTTCCTTCAACATTTTCAAGTGATTCTAAAGACCCCGTGGATCCCACAGGTTCATGGCCCCCTTGTTGTGAAAAAAACATGTTAGTGTGTCACCTTCATCATGAGAAGGACGTTAGACATGTTTTATCAAGAAGGCATGGTACATGCATCTCTACAAGATAGACATAGGGGTTAACCATTTTAATTATTGTGCATCACTATGTGGTCCATCATTGATCATTGGATGCATCACAAACAAAAAATTGTTACACTCCACAACATTGCTCAGACGAAATCTTGAGATATCATGTCCATGTAAATTAGGGAATGGAATAAAAATGGAAAAGGATGAATCTTCTCATGAATAGAATATTAGGTGACCATCAAATGTAATATGATATATCCCCTGAGTGATTAACATGATCTCATCAGGTTCCATAGAAAAGTCATATAGATCCCATGAGAGCCCCCTTGTAAAGTCTCCTAAGTATCACATAGGACCCCAGAAAAGTCATTAGCGACCATGTGAATTCCTTTTCATAAGAAAAATAATCACATAAATACTATTAGACAAGACATCTGGAACTTTTGAAATCTCATTGTCATGTCAACATGGTTACTTGAAATCAATTTGATCATATTGGGTTAATAAAAATGGTGTTGGAGGAACACACTCATGGTCACTATAATCATGTTACACTATTGATGAACTATGGGAGGATGATGTAAAGCGTGTGATAAAAAAATCCATCTTATAACTCTCAATACTAATTATGAGATAAGAGGTGAAAAATTTTGACTATAACCCAGAATATAGGCCTGTAAAACCATAAAAATTAATATAAAAAAAGACATCACACATACATCAAGTGACTTCTACATGGAGAGTAGGAGAAGACTAATCAAAGTAGTAATTCATGATATTAATTGGTGTTCCACCAGGTAATATATAGACAAATACCTAGGGGATCTCATCTCATGGATATGTGCATCATGTGATCACTCTATAGTTCTTGTGAAAGACTTATCATGTATTATGATGGCCATAAGATGTAGATCCATCATGATGGATAGGTCACATATAACCTAAAATAATATAATACTTCACAAAACACGAGTCACATATCCAATACAGTATTGAATAATGATTGAAAAGGAAGATAGAAAAATTCAAATATGTATATGATGATCTTTTTAATCATCACATTACCTACCCAGGTCATGTGAAAAGTCATGGACATGTCTCTCAATCATTGAAACACATTCTATAAATTCATTTTTGGTCATGTGATGGACCTTGGACATTTAAATAATGTCATGCATAAATATCAAGTAATATCACCCATGTCCCATGCAATCCTTTCAACATGTTTTTTGGTTATTTTGGTGACCATCAGACATGTCAGGAATGCTACAAGAAGTCTAACAGACTTACTATCTATGTATTTTGATGTCCTCCTGAATTTCAATCTTGGTCTTGCGAAACCATCAAGACATTTCTCCCATGACTTCTAGTAATATCAAGTCATGTTATCTAGGTCTCGTAATGTCCCCAGGAAAATTCTGTCAGATCACATGATGTTCCTCAGACATGACTCCCAATTCATGCAGCAACATTATGTCAACTCATCCCTGTCTAATGATATCCCCAAGAGAATTAAGAAAGAACATTTGATGTTCCATAGACAAGTAATTTAGGGCATGCGACACCATTTAGACATGTTAATCTTGGTCATGTGATGTCTCCCTAAAATTCCATTCAGATCTTGTGATGTCCATCAAAAATGTAACTAGATCATACAGTTTCTTTTAGATATATCTTCTAATAAATAATTAAAAATTCATATATCCTCATGCATTACTTACATACACCTCAGACATGTCAATAAGTCGATTTGGATAGGTTAGGATGATATCCCAAGACATGATAACCTTTTCTAGTAGACATATTCAGGCATTCATTCACCAGAACGACCATCAATTTGATACCATTCATAGAAAATATATGAAGGATTCCTTATTTATTCCTATTATCAAATGGGTATCCAATTTAGTATAAAACCATCTATCTCTCTGACATTAAATCCATTAGGTCCCCATATATCCCATGTGACTATAATTTTTCCTCATTCATCACCTAATTGTAAAGAGAACTAAACTTTTAAGAATCTCATTCTTTCCATATCTATGATTTTTTGGATTTCATCCTAGGGCCTGATCTACACATCACATATCATATATGGGTTATCCTAGTGAGTATTTCATCCATACATGGGAAATAATACCATTCAATTGTTATCCATTTTTCTCACTCTGAGCCTAGATCACGTGGGCTTAGGAATTTTCAATGATTATATCATTCACTTCATGAATCTCTAACATCTAAGGAACATTCATTGTCATATCCCCATTCATAGAAATGTTATGAATTCCATCATATATGTTCATAAACCTCTTGGTAATTCTCAATGGGATTATCAAACTATTATGACTCTAATTCTAATTATAATGAAGAATATATAGGAATCCTTCCTTTGGATCGATATCAATACCCAGTTCCTAAGTGACCACATGTATATTTTTTCAACGTAATGATAAACATTATGATTTCAAGAAACAATGTGTCTTTTGATTCATATTATAAATTGGATATATATGATAATTCATAATGCTTCAATACCATCTTCAAGATATAAATCACCTCCATATATAGAAGTAAAATCTAGACTGGATGAATATGTGGCATAAAAATTTAAACATGTACCCATTTCTAAGAAAGAATATGGAACAGATAAAGAACCTTGGATACATACTATTGGACTCATTAAATGACCTCTCTTTTCACATGGAAAGACCCTACCCTTGGACATTTTTGTTAGGTTAACTGGTCATGTATCCGGATAATGAAGATATTCATGAACATATCTTAAATATATAAGAGAGACCCATAGTAGGAAAAAATTCCCCACAAACGGGTATGATGAACCCGACCTCCCATACTCATGACCAATAAGATTTCAAAAGTGTTCTTCATCCTGAAACCCCAAATGACCTATTATCATTAGAAATCAAGTTTTTACACATTAATGGATATTTTTTCTATTGGGATTTTAAATGAGATGAAAAAAATGTTGGACCCAATGTGATTAATTGTATAGTATATTCAAGCTTAAAAAATAAATCATCAATGATCCAAAAACCATCTTTTATCATAAACAATTTCGAACCTGATGTGAATCTCTCGAATAATAAAAATGATTGGTTGACCATGCACTAGGACATTTTGTTTTGTTCCTCTCACACAGACAAGACTTTTATGACTTATTTGAAATTAAAAGTAATCAAGGGTTTAATAAAATATCTCGTTCTCTCAATGATATTGCCTCTGATGCATTCATAGGGTCATGCACATCTGTCTATGTAGGGCGTGTTATTGTTTCCACGCATTCCAGCTTTTCTAAGGCGGGAAACATTCATCTCTTATTAAGGTACTTTTTCTCCATGATTGGAAAAGGATGATGTGATGTCAGTTCTTCAATATGAGGATTCAACCTTAGAACTCGTAACCTAGTCTGTGTCTCCCTTATGGACTAAGATGTTGTTCGTGAAACTCTTCCCAGCGCCATTTCTTCATGGATGCTAGTTAATTATACTACTTCTATCGGGACATTCCAAGGGGTCCTATTAGGGTAGAAACCTTTTCCTGGGGGAGTACTCACATTGGACATCACTGGAGTGTATAGACGCGGGAACAGTAGCGCGTCTGGGTTTTTTCCCCTTATTATAGGGCTTCTCGAGGGCGCAGAAGATTGAGGAATACTACATTGAATGCGGGGAATTATATTCCATTGGCGTGTATCAGAGGTTTTCCATTGCTTCCCATGTTTAACACAAGGTATGCTGTGAGTTTAACCTCTTGCAGAGACAGATCAGACTGATCAGAGTACTGACTAGAGTGGATCAGATTGGTGAAACCTCTAGAGGAAACACTGATGTCGAGGATAACACATGGTTAGTTACATGATTAATACTTGGAGCAGTGAAGAGTTTAATTTTCAGGATATCACCGGCATGTGGTCGCCAGGGGATGAATCAAAATGGATAATGGATTATTAATTGATGTGGATGGAGAATGAGATGGAGTCGACTTGTGGGAAATGGTGATTTTGGGTTTGAGTCTCGAAGGGACCTCCAACGTATCACCATGGCATGGAATTCAAGTCTGTGTAGTTCAGGATGTGATGTATAGAATCGGGGTGTGTGTAGAGGACAACAACTCGGTGATATAATGGGCCTTATATGTGGTTAGCAGCCCGAGGTTGGTGTTACGCCCCTGGGACGAACCTGTGATATGGGTCCCAACTGAAGGGACAACAGTGACTAACCGCTGGGTTGGGGTTGATAATGGATTACCGATGACATGAAATCACAAATACTTACCACTGCATGAGGTCCACAACGTAATATTGTTGGGTAGCAGAATGCAACGACTTACCACTGAATGGGGTCAAAACGGCTTACCACTTGATGAGGTCACAATGGCTTACTACTAGATGTGGTCACAATGGATTTCCACTGGACTGGGTCACAATAGCTTACCATTGGATATGGCCACAACGGCTTACCGCTAGATGCGGTCACAACGGATTACCACTGTATGGGGCCATAATGGATTACAGCTATATGGGATCACAACGGATTACCATTGGATGGGGTCATAATGGATTATCGCTGGATGGGGTCACAATGGATTACTACTGGATGTGGTCACAATGGCATACCAATGGATGGTGTCACAATGAGTTACTGTTGGATGTGGATGAACCTTAGGGTGGCTTCATACATACCTTTTCTAGGATACAATGATCAAATCCAATTTTTTTTCAAGATGAGTTTGTACTGACGTGAAGATGGTCAGGATCAATGGGTGTTGGGCGTGAACGTCAGGGAGGCTTCCTACGTACATTTCCTTGGCATGGATCAAATACCATGTAGTTTGGAAGGAGTTGGTGTTTGGTGAACCGATGTGAATATGGATGACACTAATGAATGTGGGATTGAACATTGGGGAGGCTTCCTATGTACCTTACCTTAGTAAGGATCAAAGACCACATAGTTTAGATTGGGTAGGTGTTTGGTGAACCGATGTGAAGATGGTCAGGACAAATGGATGTGGGCATGAACCTCAAGGAGGCTTCTTACGTACTTTACCTTATCAAGGATCAAGGACCACATAGTTCAAAATAGATTAGAGTTTGGGGCATACACTCTAGTATTCCTAGAGTGGATTTCATGGTCGATGCTTATTTGAAGCCCACATGAGTCATGCATTATGTGAGAAACAATATGTAGAAAAGGCCTAATGATCACGTCTTGGAAGGTGAGTCCATGGGAAGTAGAATGGGGGCTTAAGCATGGCTTACATACCAAATAGTAAATATGGGCTTATTTGTGGTTAGCATCTATAAGAGAAAATAGGGGCTTACATATGGTTAATAGTCTGAAGAAGAAATAGGGGCTTACAAGTGCTTAGAAGGCTGAAGAGGAAACAATGGCTAACACATGGTTAGCATCCCTGGGAGATAGGAATTGGGATTTAATTTAGGGTGGAGGCCGAGGGGGTTACAATTCATAGAGGGATATGGATATGGAATCAAAGATAGGAGGGATCTGTTTTCCATCCTCTCCACTCTGGTCCTTGGAATTGAGGAAGAGAGTAGGAGCTGGTGTGCTACCTCCTGCAATAAAAGTTGTGGGCTTACACCAAGGTGGATTCCATTGACCCACAAATAGACTCCACTCCAAAAAATAGGTTCTCATTCCATGTGAGGAATGATTTCACATCTATGGAGATCAGTGGGTGTGCTGAATTTCCTTGTGGGGAACCCCTCGTACGATGCATGGGGTGAGGTTATAGTTTAAAATCATGTGTTGAGGATGATGGTGCTTGACAGTTTAATATCATGAAGCTCGAACGAGGTGGTTTCACTCTACACCCCTTAGGATATACATAACCAATACCTCTTGCCCCTTGGTAAATGTATGGAATCCACAATGCCCTGGTGAGGGGTTGTTAAGGAGTGATCCATTGAGGGGTCCACGTTAGCGTGGCTATGTGAAGACGTAATTTCCGTTAGTGTGCCTATGAGAAGAAGCATGAGACGAAGCAATGTAATGGGAAGCACTACCCAGGGGAATTTGATGTTACTTCATTCAAACCTAAAAGGTCTCATCGGAAAAGGAATTGTGGAGAAAAGCGTCTCATACGTACAATCCTCATGATGCTTTGCTACTTCATATACTAGAGGGTCTTTGCGAAGGGGTATGCTTCATGAAGTGAAGTGGCCTAGCCTAGGCATAGGATATAGGTGCATATGGAATGTGCTTCACAAAGCAGAAAGGCCCTCCCATAGTAGTACATCATGAATAAAGGGTGCCTTGGGAAGCATAGCATTGTGAATCAATGTTCTTCGCGAAGCATAGTGACCCTGACTTTTCATGTGGGTCGCGTTTTCATAGAGGGTGCTTTGTGAATCATAAGTGATCCATGATGACTCAAGTCACCTTGGGGATCCCCTTCCTCTGAGAAGGCCCGTGGGCTCTACGAAGGGCATCCGTCTTTGAAGAGGGTCTGAATTCATGCAAATGGGGAGGCACTTCGCTATGAAAACATACCATGAAGAGATCATGGTTTGTAGAGAAAATATTTATTCATGATTTAAATGTTAAGAAGGAGAAATGGCGGAGGATCCATCCTTTGGGCTTGGAGAGATACCAGTATTTATAGGAATGTGGATCCATGAAGCATATCTCGCTCGGCAGGAAGTCGCATGGCAACTTGTCGTAACTATGAAGTCAGCTGCCTTCTTGCTCTATAGCAGGTTTTTAAACGTCAAATGGGTTCACTGAGACTCCCTCCTCCTTTCTCCACAGTGGGTTCATGAACATCAAATGGGTTTCCTGATCCTCCCGCCTCCTTGCTCCGTGGGGGGTTTGTAAAGGTCAAATGGGTTCGCAGAGCCTCAGGCCTCCTTGCTCCGCGGCGGGTTCGTGAACTTCAAATTGTTTCTTGTAGCCTCTCGCCTTCTTATTCTACGGTGGGTACTTAGAGGGGAAGCTTGGTGGCAGTCATGGTGTTGTGGGGCTCTGCAAACAAGATTCCCATGGAAGTACCTAAGCTTTTTCGTTTTTTATTCTTCTTCACAAATTTTTGTACCAAAAAATGCCCCCTCATACATGGAGCTGAGGGAAAATCAAGGGTAAAAGTATAAGGTTCAATCGCACAAAACCCTTCATCCAATCATGAAGCTGACTCATGAAGGAGGCTTGCGAAGTGGAGAGGAGAAAGGCAGGTCGAGCGTGCCATGAAGCTCTCCGCAGTTAGTGGTGTCGTGAAGCACTAGGGGTTCTTGCCTATAAATAGGGGAGATGACCTTTCTTTTTTCCATTATTTTTTCCAGGTTTTATGCATTTAGCACTCTCAATTTATGAAACTCTACGTACTCCGCTATTTCGCTGCACAAATTGGGCCTTCTACTTCATGGCACACAATGAGTCTTTGACTCCACGACGGTGCGCTCTATAGCTAGCATCTGAGGGTCGGTGCATGGCTTCACAATTCCATTACTGGGATTGAGCTATGTGAACGGTCTCTATGAATGAGCTCTGCAAAAGGGTTGCGCAAAAAGTTTCAAAATATTAAAAATAGAATGTCTCACCATGTGGCTACCAGGGGGGGTCATTTCGGACACTGCCTGAAGGGAGGAGATGGGGAATAGCTTAGGTCTAGGAGAGTAGGTACACAACCACTTTGATTATGTTTTTTTGGTGAAGATGTTATCGTAATGTCAATGTAATTATCTACTTTTATGAGGCTTCCTCCATATGTATTTGGGTGGAGATATGAAGTCTTCATCCCTAAAGCCACTAGGGACGAACCAACTTATTGGTTTAAAATCATGTCATGCCTGCACCAGTGGTTCAGGGCAGCTGACGGCCATGCCTGGGAGGAATTCACGCCTGTCAACGCTTACTTCCTATTAGATAAATTGAACAATGTTGATAAGATGGAATTGCAGCTGGAGACATCCCCCCCCCCCTCTGTACTTGATGATCCTGAAGGCATCCCTAAGGAACCGAAGGAAGGGATGACCCGATAAGTGGGATCCATGCAAGGGTGGAAAATTCATAGATGACGGGGTCTCGACCTACTGGTTAGGTTCATCATGTGAAGAGTTTTGGGAAGAGAATAGAAGAGTGGGCCTATATTAGGCGGATTGGGCTTCCCAATTCCATATCTATCAATCGAAGTAGTTAATGCCGATGTTGTTTAGCTGGTGGTCATCGAGGACTAATACCATCCACTTACACCACAGGGAAGATGGAATCAGTTTTTGGGATGTGCATCAGATCTAAGGTTTTCTGATACTAGTGGAGATTATGATGAATTCTTCCCTATTATGGCTGCGTGGTACGATCCAGAGAAAATGCAGCCACTGTAGATTGCATTGATGAAGATGGTGCCGAGAAAACAAAAGGAAGCATTAAGGGATGCTCATTTCAGGAGATGGTTAAAACTTTTCCTGAACTACCCATAAGATAGTTAGTTTATGGTGAGGCCTTGAAATTTCCCGAATGGGGCTCTACAAGGCTTTATGCACTCGTACTGGTGGCCCTTGGAGAATAGCTAGTGGATGACCTGGGGATATAGCGTCAATATAGAGCAACAACCAGTAGTTAGGTTGATCACATTCATTGCAGCTCTCATATGTGGTTGGTTCCTACCGGTGAGGGACACAAACATGAGTATGTGACCAAGCACGTTTATCATGGCATCCATGTTGGTGACAGGAGCACGTGTCAACCTCAAGAATCCCATTCTCTCCAAGTTATAAAATATATTGTGTCATATCATCAAGGGGAAGAGGCCATAGAGGATATGTGGGTCATTTCACATCTTGTAGGGGTGGATAGTTGGGCATGTCTAATTGGTCTATGAATATCATAACCCCATATCCCGTCTGGAATCGAACATCTACCCATCCATCCAGAATGCGGTTGGGAGCTTTCTAGCCTAGATGAACATTTAGTCGGTACTGAACCGGGTCTGGAAGGAGGATGAGTTAAACTATCTTCTGTTCTCATTGCCTATGGGTGTATTCACTTATGATGGTTAGGGAACAGAAGAGCATAAATCATATCTCCCGGCCTTATGTGCTAGTGTCTTGGTTGAAAGAGTGTACCGTGAGCCCCTCTGGGAGACGTACACCCCACAGTGATTTTCTAGGCACTTTCGATGTATGCAGCGACTGACCCCACAAGTCTATTTTTGGGGTGAGCCATGAGTAACATCCATGTGGGATGAGGAAAATGTGGCTCATGTTCACACAGTAAGAAGGGGAGATGTGGAACGAGCTGCCTCAGCCTGTTATTGACTTTGGGTTGGTGAAGGAGTCTTCCAAAATCAGGGTAGTGGCCTACTTGGGGAAGATGATGAAGTAGCCAACCATTCGGGCTGGTAATTGTGTGCCTCCCCAACCTCGAGGCCGAGTTCGGAAGGTAGCATGGACATCCCGTGGTGGTGGGGCTACTGTGGAAGGGGGGCCACACTAGTTGAGGGGGAGGCAGTGGTAGTGGGTCCAATAATGACAGTAGACCCAGTGGTCCCAAATTAACATAGTTATCCAGTGGGTATTCCACCATGAGAACTCCATTGAATCCCCACTCAAGATCTAGGGAAGCAGTTGAGACACATATACATGCCAGATTATGCTTTCTTTTAAGAATCATGGGACATCTGGGAAGTCAATAGGAAATTCCTCGGCCCCTCAGAGATGTGAAAACACCTGAACCGTATTAGGATGGATTTTTCGAGGATAGGACCTATCAGGGCCGATATTGCGGTGTCCCAAACAGAGGTGGTGCAATACCTGGCTGAGTTGGAGGACTTCGTGCACTCTCGGGGTGTTACACATCCAATGAGAAATTGGGTGAAGGTGTTTTTGGATTGAAAGGCACCCTCGTATTTTTCGGGTACTGATTTGAAGGAACAGTTCCCTCTGCCGGAAGAATCGGACGAATCCCCATGGGCGGAGGAGGCCGGTATGGGGATGCCTCTTGAAGAGGGTGAAGTCGGCTATCAAGGATCAGATTTGGAAGAATTTTTAAAGGCTCTTGAGGTAAAATCCTGAGCCCCTTTCCTGAGATACACTTCAAGGATAAATTGGTTCTCTCACCAATGATTATACATTGTAGGATAGCCTCATTCACAAAAGTCATTCTCGTCCCATAGTGGATGAAAATGTGCGGCCTTCATGATCTACGCCCATGGCTACAGATATTACAGTGTCTCGTGGGGCTAGGACACCCGAGGTGGATCTTCCAGAGATTTTAGACCTCTCGACGATATACAGAGGTCCCCGCCTTGGGGTCCCCACAACAACAACCCAAGAATGAGACTGAGAATTCGATCTCTCTAGGACACCATTACAAAACTCATGACTGCCACCCATTGACCTAGATAACAGACATACATGACTTTTTGGAATGTATAGTTCTGCAAATGGTGTAGGCTGCCTTGGTGTGGTTGGTTGGTATTCCTTGTTGCGCTTCTCCCAAGGGAATGCTGGTGGTCGTAGAGGTGGATATCCAGACCGACCAAGTTGTGGAACTCCACATCACTTATGGGACTGTTGGTAGGGCTGTGTATGAGATTATAAATGTGGGATATGACGATGAAGATATTTCAGAAAACCCGAGTTTTTTCATACCTGATCAGACACTATATGTGGACCTAGCTGATGAGTTCTTGGTTCATCCCCTCTGTATGAGCTTTCAAACCCAATGGACTGGGATAAAATGACCACTGATGAAGACTATTGCAAGATAGACTGTCACTAAGAACATAATTTGATCAAGCGCTTTATTTATGAAACCCATCAAGCACAGTGGATAGACCAGATGAAGAGACCTCATTCATGACTACATGAACTATGTGCTGGGTGAGTATATGCCTAGAGTCCTTACATGCTCGTCCAAGATTTCATGGAAGATATGATTTTGGAGTATGACTATGACTTTGGTGTGGGTTGGCAGTGTAGAAAATTGGTGAACATCAAGAGGCTCCCAGAGGCTGAAAATGTAATTCAACGGCTATATGTCTATGTATATGAACACTCTGATCTCCTCAATGTGTTGTCAAATATTATATCGTGGATGAAGGCCCTACTGGATGAGGTCGAATTGTGGATAAAAGAAGCCTCCGTAGAGATGGATATTGTTTGGAGCAATGAGGATCAAGCCTGGGTTGCAGTTGATGAACATCGCCCCATTGATGCCAAGGAGGATTAGGAACTGAACTGGCGGCAACGGATCCTGGAGGCCACGAGCCAGAGGGTGGAGGAGATGCAATGTTCTTTTGATGGGATCCACCCATCCATGGGAGGGGTCGATCCTCTGGTATTATGATGCATGAAACTTTTGAACAAAATTTCTTGCATTGACTATTTATGCTAGATTCATGCATGAGTTCTGTTATTAATTTGGTTTATTGTATTTTCTTTATATTCTTGAAACATCTAACGAGCAGTCCCTAAACTCACATGGGTCAGGCACGATGTGAGAAATAAGGGATAGCCACCTATTCATTCTACCTGAATATAAGAGTGAAAACTATGATGTATGAATCTGGGGTTTGAATAACCAATCCGTATTTCTGAGAAGAAAGGGGGAGGCCCAACTAGAGAATGATGCTCCCAAAGAAGTCGAAACAATTCTTTCCCAGTGTGCGTTAGTGGAGAATAGGGGTAATTCCCGGGGAATTGGAATTAATCCAAACATAGGGGAGTGGATAGTTTGAATCACGATACCCAAAATTCAAAATACTATAGGTATTGAGTGAAAATGAATAATAAATTTTGATCATGTTCGAAACACAATATCCTTATAGTGATATCCTAAAATGGGGATAACAAATGAGGGCCGACCAGTAACCATGTTCGAAAGAATCGGCCTGACACGAAATGTCATCCATGAGTCTTCCAGAACATTGGCCCAGGATAGTAGGTGAGCCATAGACTGAGCATCCATACTATTAGGGGGTTCTTTTAGATGTGAAATATGACAAGAGTCTAAATAAAGGACACACGAAGTGTGGAGAGTGGCATGATGTGTTGTTCGAATGGATTCCAAAACTCTTGAAATTACGCCACCGTGGTGAACGCACATTAGGTTGGAGAAGCGGTCTGATCAGGGATCATACCTACTTCTGAATTGTAACTCTCAGGTAAGGACCTATAATGACATGTAGTTTTATGTCATACCGTGAGGACGATGCACATAGTTTAAAGGTTATACTTTCTATACCAAGATCGGGGTTGAGGGGCCAGAAGGGTTAATGCCCATGGGGCTCAGCCCAAGGTGAAATGCCTGGGAATCTCTATGTATCCCATAAGGATGAGGGTCAAGCCATACATAGTTCTTGAAGTATGGTGTAGTCAGAGACCGATGCTGGTCGGGAGAATCCTCTCTCGAGAGGAAACTGACGCATCCCAAGATTAACATAGGGAATCCTAAACTTTTTCAGCGAATAACCATGGTTTTGTTTCATGCATTGAGGACATGGATACCAAGGATATGAATTTGTGGTGTGGTAGATACCCTGATGTGAAAGAGGACCATAAGAGTCCATGCCAAACCACAAGATCTCGAGTGAATCCCTAGGTCAAGGGACTGAATTTGAAAATTGGGATGGGCCCAAGACGGGTTCTATGGGCGTTCCTATTTATCCCATGAGGATGGCAATCAAACGATAAATAGATCTAAGAGTGTAGTTAACATCATACGGGACGACGAAATCCATGTGTGGCATGGTTTCACCCATTCACATCCTACTAGATCTACTAATCCCACGTGAGTCGTGCTTGATATGGAAAACAAGGAGTAATGATGGGACTTCCCTAGAATAGTAAGGCACATTACAAGGGTGACGGGATGCTAGGTGAATGATGTTCCAATGATTTTTATCCACCTATATTGCTCACCTAGTTGGATGAAGGGGTAATGTAGAGTATGTTGGAATTTCACTTGGACATAAGGAAGTAGTGATGTGTGAATAGTGATGCTCGAGATCTGGACCACAATGATGGTGGTGATATCATAGGTGATAACTGTTGACCATGTTTGAAACACAGTATCTATTTTACAATAGCCTGGAATGGGGGCAGAAAAATGAGGGTCATCTGCTAACCATGTTCAAAACACGGAATCTATCGCGAATGTCATATGAGGTCCTAAAAAATATAGGCCCAAGATGGTAGGTAAGCCAGTGTGGCAGGAGACTAGTTCTTAAAGTGGGTCCCTTCAGACATGGAAGAATATGAGGATCCAAAATTAAGGGATCACGAAGTGTAGAAATAGTATGAGGTAATGTCCCTATGAAAATTCAACTCTTCGGGCGCCGCCACAATGCATCTGAGTACGACAACAAGACATATCAGATAGAGGGAGTCGAGTCCCCGTCCAAGGAAAAGGGTCCTGAGGGTATCCGCTTCCCAAATTAATGGTCGTAGGATATGCCATTATGGGGATATTTATTTAATGGATAGGGTGAAGGGTAGATAAGTAGACAAACCCAATGCATAGTTTCCATAGGGAGATCTTAGTTTAGGGACATAGAACTCAGACCAGGTTGGGAAATGTCATGTGGTCAGAAGGTATGACTATTGCAAAACC
Organism: Viscum album; assembly: GCA_963277665.1. Lineage (NCBI taxonomy): Eukaryota > Viridiplantae > Streptophyta > Magnoliopsida > Santalales > Viscaceae > Viscum > Viscum album. The sequence goes on from OY728132.1 coordinate 1,343,365,168, forward strand.
TGATGTGAATGAGAACACATGAGGTACTCGGCACACTGCATGTTCCCAAAAGGTGTCGGGCCTAGGGGCCGAAAGTGAGGGGACATGATTTTAGATTCTTGGGGCCGGACCCGAGGAAAATATGTTTGGGTGTTCCTACGTATCCCATATGGATGACAATCAAGACATACGTAGTTCTGGAATATGTCGTGCAGTTTAACATCTTGCGACAAGGACGCGAAGTGATCTTAGTTTATGGTCATCGAACTCGGACTACATATAGTAGGGAATAAATGACACACATGGTGAGGTAATTATGAAACCCAGTGTGAATGAGGACCTAGAGTCTAGATCACCATGTGTTCATTGGAGAGGTTTTAGGTCGAGGGACCAAAAATAAAAGTTAGGTTGGGCCTGTGGAAAAGTGCACCAGTGATCATATGTATCCCATGAGAATGAGAATCAAGCCAAAAGTAGTTCTAGGGATGGCACATTATCATACAAATTATAGAGATAATATGGTTCTGTGGGTCTGGCCCTTGCACCAAAATAATAGGCATTTGATTGATCTTGTTTGTTATTTATGATGAATGAGTGCTGTTTTTTCATGATGCAATGGACTTAGGATATAATGTTCAGTCATCGCCACAAGAATCCAGCTATGTGATGGTGTAGAAAAAATGGTATGGTGTCTGACTGATACCAAGCATGATGTCCCCTAGAATGAGGACATCACGATTTAGTGCCGTTTTTTTCATGTGTCCAAGATGATAATGTCACAGTTTAGGGTCATGTGATGGGACCAACCATGCATTTTATCATCGTGCAGTATAAGTGCAGCCATTTAAAGTCATGTGGGACTAGGAAGCATAGTTTAATGTCATATGGCTTAGACATATACCACAATGATGAGGTTAAATAGGTAATGAGCATGGCATGATAAATAATACCCTGCGTGAATGAGGAAATAATCCCATATCACACCGTGAACAATTCCTATAAAGAAACCTCGGGCCGAGGGGGTTAGAAAAGTTTAGAGAATAAGGGGAAAGAAAGATTAGCTCTCAGTTGATCTGGACCAAAAGATGAGATGTTCGAGAATTCTTACGTATCACATGAGGATGAGAATCAAGCTATACATAGTTCTAAAAGGTGAATTTTAATGTTAGGTAGGATAAAGGATAGTAGGGAGGATGTACAAGCTCCATGAATGGGAGTACATAATGTAGAAATTATAAACCCAACGTGAACAATGTCATAAGTGCAAACATGCCACATCACATGATCCTATAAGTGGAGGGGCCTAAAAGGAAAAAAATATAGATAAATTAGTGGAACTAAAGATGGAGACAAAGACAAGATATCTAGGTGATCCAATATATCCCATGGGAATGGGAATCAATCTATAAATAGTTCTAAAAGATATCTTATTTTAAGGTATTAGAGCTCAAACCATGGAGAAATGGAATCCTTCCATGTAAATGTCGAACTCAATCTGATCCCTAATACCATGTGAGTCAAACTCGGTGTGGGAAACAAAGGGAGGAAGTAGTTTTTGCAATACCTAGAATACACGCAAAAGGGAAGTCAGTGCGGAGCCCCGAATGACGCCTTACTACAACTTTTTTCCTCCTAACATGAAAATACACACCGAGGGATAGTAAAGGGAGGGTTGGAATTTTGCTTCGAAACAATGGGGTGGGAAATTATTTGAATCATGTAACCCACATTCAAGGCTAGAATGGGTTGGCGTGATGATGGATGATAAATGTTGACCGTGTTCGAAACCTAGTATCCATGTTGGGTGACCTGAAATTGGAACAAAAAATGAGCCTCGAGCAGTGACCATATTTGCAACATAGTACATGTCTTGATTTTTTGTCAGAAACACTTGAGGATGTTGGCCTGTAATAGTAGGATAGCCCTTTTTCCTAGAATCCATGCCATTTGGGGGTCCCTTCAGATGTGAAAGATAATGGGAGCCCAAATGAAGGGGAACGGAAAGCCTGAAAATGGGTGAAAACAAGTCCATGAGGAATCCAACACTCCATTCTCTAGACCAGAGTACTCATGGGCCCATTAGTGAATCACCGAAGAGGGCCGAGGGACCTGACTTAATGGCAGTCGACTCAAAGAGATGAGAGTAGTGAAATGGAGAGAAGGCCACTCAGGAGAGATAGGTATGCAGCGTGGTTGTTATAAACTCAACCTGAATGGGGACATAATCCCATAACACACTGTATACCCATATCCTAGATGAAAACATGCCAATGGTCCAAAATGATAGGGAGGTTTCTAAGAGATGGGGTTTGACCTATGGACTAGGAGTTTGGGAGGCCCTACGTATCCCATGAGGATGGGAATCAAGCCGTACATAGTTTTGGTAGTAGGGTTATGTGCAGTTTAACATCATAAAATAGGGAAAAAATAAGGGAAAGATACACCAATGGGGGACGTGTATGGAATGCAGAGTAACCCAACGTAACCCCATACTACACCGTACAACCCCAAGTGAGAACTTGGGCCATGGGCCCAAAAATGCTGAAGGACCTAAGGCTGGGCCATAGATAGAATGTCATGGCCCGCATGCAATTTAACTTCTTGTAGTGAAGAAGATGGTGATCTTAGTTTAAGTTCATTGATCTCGGACCGCATATTCCTAGTTTAATGTCATATGCGTGGAACAGATAGGGTGATTCATCATGCCTATGGAAGACTACAAAGAGGAAATGATGATAGAGGACAATTGTTGCCCAGATTCGCAACACAGTATCCACCATTTTGTGACCAGAATAAGGGGAAAGCAATTGAGCATTGACTATTGACCATATTCGCAACATGGGACATATATCCATTTGCTGCTACAAATCATCTAGGAAGTTAGACCGTAATGATATAAGACCCCTTGGGCTAAGAATCCATGCCATCTGGGGGCCCTTTTGGATATAGAAGGTGATCGAAGCCCATATGATGGGCCTCGCGAAGCATGGTAGGGTCAGTTTGTAACACCTGAGAATTTTATGTGAAATTTTTTTTATGTTATATAAATCATCAAAGAAATCTTTCACTACACACAACACTAGCTTGTCTTTCTTTACACGCAACTGTGGCCTTCCTCGATAGCTTGCATCGTACGCAATACCGAGTTTCACTAAACAATGATATGCTATTAAAATATTATTAAAACTAGCCATTATGAATAGTAATAACCACTTTTTGAAATTTTATAAATTTTATTTTTCAAAATGGACATCATTTTTGGATTCGGAATATCAAAATTAGCCTAGGGTGAAATTTTGGTATTTTTCTGAAAACTATCAATTTTTTATGAATAGTGAAACCACTAAGTGGTAGTTAAAAAAACTGAATTTTTCATAAAACATAGTTTTACCGCTTCTGTGAGTGTAATTTTGAAAATCTGAGATACACGGTTGATTTCAGTAAGTAAAATGTGGTTCAATGAGATAAAAATAATTTTTTGGTGAATAGTAACTTTTTACTTTTTTTTACGACTGTTAAAATTAAATAGGGTAATTAAGGGTAAAAATGATATTATTATTACACTAACACATGTCATAATTCTATTGTACAAGTGTCATTCGACCAAAAACAACCTTAGGAATAAAATATGACCATTTAGGCCCACTTGGATTAGATTAGGACATTTATTATTAATTTATTTAAAGAATGGTTAAAATAGGTAAAATCAAAGTTTAATAAGTAAATAATTTTTAATATAGGGTTATACATAAGATATAATCGACTATAAATATTCATTAGAAAGATAAAAAGATTCCTACATAATGGTATTTTATTTATAATTTTTAGACGTTAAATAAATTAATTTATTTATGACACAATGATGATGTTGTAATTATCTTTTTAATGAAATATTGACATAGTTGATGTTATAAATACCCAAATAAATATAATTTGAGACTTTTTATGAATTCCACAAATTTTCTAGTTTAATATGATATTTTAGTATTGATTTAATTAATTTTTTTCGAACTAATAATTTTGTTATGATTTTCACAAAAATCAATTACTAAATAGTGTCAAAATTGACATAAAATAGTTTTTAAAACAAATATTATATTAGTAATTGTTATTTTATTCCTAAAAATCTATGGTTCGGCCAAATGTCTTATATAAGGTTATATATATTAATAATAAACAACTTGGGGTTCGTTTGGCTTCTTATAGTAAGTTTATTAACCTTATAGTATAAGAACACAAGAAGACACGGTAAAAGTAAAATTATTTAACTTAATGTTAAATCTAAATGATAATGTTAAAATATAAACCTAAAATTGTCTAAATTCTATTGGATGAGATTATTTAGACCCCTCCCCACCTTATATTCGAAATAAATCATTTTTGAGCTATTTAAAACTGAACTTGACTTTATAATAAAATAATATTTTTCGTTATTCCAAAGGTGCCCCTCTCCTCCCTTATAAAAGGGCACCTCCTCCCTCTCTTCCTCATACCACTTTGAGCCTTCAAGCCCGGACAACCCCTGCCAATTTCTCCTCCCCACTTCCCTAGAAACATCCTATAGGTTTTGTTCTTCTTCAAAGACCTATTTTAGTGCCCTAAAAGGAGGTCTCAAAGAAGCACTTCAAAGAAGAGGTAATGTCCATTACCGTTTCTTTCATCATTATTTCTTCTTCCACTTATTTTTATTTATTTGTTTCATTATGAAATAATAACATAAGTATCAAACATATACTGATATGTTATTATAAGTATGAAACAAACCTATTTAACCATCCATCCATCCTACGGAAAAAGAAATCATTGCGCATGTATACGTATGGAATACCGTCTCCACGCCGTGGTGTAATCTATTTTCCACCACCACCTTACTTGGATGGGTATAAGGGTGAAAGTAATGAATATATATGATTATTGTAAATTGTTATTGATTCTGAAATAGTATACATACACTCCAATACAATTCCACGATCATAGGAACGATATCATCCCTCGTGCGTACGTACGGAATACCGTCTCCACGATGTGATGCAACTCGTTCTACATGATCTTAATTGAATAATGATTATATAAATGAATTGAATGAATGAATATTATATATATTACACTAATACCATTCGGGAAATGAGGTATCTATAACCTAAAGAGAAGAATAAGAATCTATTCGACGAAACACGTATAAGAACAAAAAGTAATAAACATTCGAATAACAAGTAGTAATGAAATATTATTAATAAGAAGCTAAGAATATGACCATATATGATATCATAACAATAATTATGATTCTAGAATAAGTCAATAACATATTTAAATCATTATACAGGAGTTTTGGATACATACGAAGCAAATTGGACCTAAGGTAAGGGAAATATCACAATCTCATTTTTATCTGAGATTGCTTATACTTTGGTATTTACATGGGTGTATTTAATCCTCCACATCCATGTTCCCTCAATGTGTAATATTATTTCCATCCACATATAATTGTTTAAAACCTATTTTACCCTTTGGTGAGTTTTTAGTAAAAGATATGAAAGGAATCTTTTGTCGTTTTTCGTACGAGATACTTTTTGACTTTTCCGACAAAAGTACGAGAAGAATTTTTTTTTAACTTATACGGTATGAATGGATTTTTAAAACCTTACTTCCAAAAATCTTCCTTTACAAGTTTTAATGTTTATTTTTAATCAACTTCTTTTAGTTTAAAATTGTATGACATGTTAAGAAAGAAAAATGTTTTTGAAGTTGAAAGGATATTTTCCTCAAGAATGGAGTTCAAGTGTTTTATCAAAATTATTTTCCATATAAGATAATATAGGGTTCTGTTTCTATACCTATTATTACATTGGATTGACTATGTTGTGATGGAATTATTTTTATAAATTCTTTTATCTTATATGAATTGTTTTCTGATGTCATGTTGTTTAAGAATCCCATTTTTACTACACGGGTTATGCAATGATGTATGATTTATGATTTTGTGGAACACATAAGAATGGTATCATTATGATATGGGTGGGACCTATATCTCCCTCCAATGCTTTGGGTAAAGATTTTATATCTCATGAGATAGTCATGGCTGGAATGGTAGGTTATATCGGTTCAGTGAAATAGGACTGAAACGAGAAGTGAACTCGGTTCAGAAATGGACTTTGTCCACTAAGATAGTCTTGTCAATGAGTATTGACTAATAAGAAATGATTCTATATTATTATGTGTGTGTGCCACAAAGTTACATTTTTTTAGTTGTGATTATTGTGATTACATTTCACTTCCATGATTTATCCCATGTTATGAAATTATGATTTCTTTTGCAGGTTAAGATTTCCAAAATGTTATGTTCTTATGAATATGATGTGATTGATTTTTGTTTTGTTTACCCTTAATGAGCATTTGAGCTCACCCTTTTGTATGTTTTCTTTCCCTCAGTTCAAGAAGAAGGTTATTAAGTAATATATTCCAAAAGGGACTATAGATATGATGAAATAAATGGGAGACAATGTAGATGCTTTATGAACCAGTTGTTTATGTTTCCCAGTTTCTAAAGACACTATACCTATTAGGTCCTTTCATGGTTTTGTTATATGTTGCAATAAGTATGCTTCAATTATGATTTAATAACAATGTATGTAAATTATGGGTTTTTATAGTTGGTATTAGAGCGAAGGTATAGTCAGCCTTTGGAAACTAGGATGTGAAAGCCTTAGTAAGAATCCTAAGGCTATGTCTAAGCATAGAACAAAATCTTAGTGTTTTAGAAATGGCCATGAATAACCTGGGATAAGACCTTAAGTGTGAAATTCTATTCTTGATTATGTGGGTTTCATATTAAAATTAGTGTTTCTGACACTATTCTTCTTGGTTTTATTCAATGGCTGGAACCCAAAGGAACCGTGTTAATGCGGAATGTGACGGGCAATGCAATGATTGTTCCCCTGAGAAACCAAACGTTATGGGAGTTGGAATGAAAAATTTGGTAGCCATGCTCACACAACTTTCTCAAGCTATGAATCATGGAGGACTTCCAAACGAGCAAAGGAAGGAGAAAAATTCTGTTGAATCCTTCATGAGGCAACGTCTACCTTCTTTCAGCGGGTCTATTGATCCATTAGTTCCTAAACAATGGATTAGTACTACTGAAAAGATATTTTCAGTTCATCAATGTTCTGAGCATGATAAATTCATCTTAGTAGTGTATCGTTTGGAAGGTGATGCTGACCAATGGTGGAATATTATTAAGAATATGAGGTAAAGGGATGAAATTGAGTCCATGGAATGGGACGAGTTCAAGAACTTATTTTTCAATAAGTACTTCCCTCATATTCTCCGAACAAAGATGGAGAAAGAGTTTCTTGAACTTAAGCAAAAGGATGATTAATCTGTTGGTACCTATGGAGAAAATTTTACAAGACATACAAGGTACACCTCTGGTATTATTATCCAACCTGATAGTAAGATCGATCGATTATTAGTGGCTTAAAACCAAGTCTTCGAAGGGCCTTAGCCATAAGGGACTTCAATAGCTATGAGGAAATCGTTCGATGTGCTCTCAAATTCGAGATGGAGATTGGAATAACCCATCAGTCATATGGGTTTGATAAGAAGAGGAAAATGGAATTCAAAGGAAAATCTAAAGAGCACACTGAAAAGAAGATGAGCTTTCCCTTATGCTCAAAGTGTGGAAAGAAACATGGAGGGAGTTGTCTTAAAGGGACAAGTAAATGTTTCAAATTTCGAAAGGAAGGTCATTGGGCATTTGAATGCCACAATGATGGGAAGAAGATGTCTAATGATGCAAACAAAGGAAGGGACACACAGAATGAACCTACTACAATTCAATGTTTCAAGTGCATGGAGATGGGGAATTATGAAAATAAATGCCCTAATCCAAGGGTTGTTGATGATGATCGACATCAACAAAATCTTAAGGCTAATGACAATGGAACGTCACATGCAATTTCTATCAGCGATGTGGAGTACGATAACGATGTGGTGAAAGGCACACTTACCATCCACTCTAAAGTAGAAAATGTTTTATTTGATTCTGGATCCACCCACTCTTTATTTCTGAAGATTTTTCTAATATTATCACTGTATTACCTCAACAATTAGATGTTGAGTTAGCTGTGACAACACCTAATGGAACAACAGTCGCATCAAAAGTTTATAATTCTTGCCCGATTGAAGTTTGTGGGAAAGTGCTTCCTGAAAATCTTGTGTTCCTTACTATAGTGGAATTTGATGTGATTCTTGGCATGGATTGTTTTTCTTTATTTGGATCTCATATCAATTTCCAAATAAGGTATGTCGCATTTCATATTCCAGATCAATCTATGGTCGTCTATCGATGCAAGGATGAACATAACCTTCCAGTGGAAATTTCTTCCATCTTATGGGTCTTGATTCCACTAAATGAGGGTTATTTATCTCAAATGGTTGGTGAGAAACTCAAGATTAATAATATGCCCATTGTACGAGAGTTTGATGATGTCTTTCTGGAGGAATTTCCGGGTCTTCCACCAAATCGTGAAGTTGAGTTTTCAATAGAACTCGTACCGGGTGCTTTGCCTGTTTCAAAGAAACCTTATAGAATAGACCCAATTGTGTTGCAGGAATTGAAGAAGAAACTCCAAGAGAATCATGATAAGGGATTCATACACCCTAGTGTGTCACCTAGGGGGCACCTGTTCTATTTGTTAAGAATAAATATGGATCAATGAGACTCTGCATTTATGATCGAGAACTTAACAAGATCACTATCAAGAACAAATATCCTCTCCCACACAATGATGACTTATTTGACCAACTACGCGGAGCTCAATACTTTTCCAAGATTGATCTTCATTCAGGGTATCATCAATTAAGGGTCAAAAGGGAGGATATACCAAAGACGACATTCCATACAAGGTATGGACACTATGAATTTATAGTGATTCCATTTGGTCTTACTAATGCCCATGCTATCTTCATGGATCTGATGAATAGAGTCTTTAGAGACTACCTTGATCAATTTGTGGTAGTCTTTATGGACGATATTATTGTCTATTCAAAGAGAAAGGAAGAACATGAAGATCACTTGAGAATTATATTGAAGACCCTGAGAAAGGATAAGCTTTATGCCAAATTTACCAAGTGTGAATTTTGTCTTCAAAAAGTTGCATTTTTTCGTCACATAATCTCAAAAGAAGGGATATCTGTGGATCCATCAAAAACAGAGGTTATCAAAAGATGGTCGAGACCAACAACAGTAACTAAAATCTGATGTTTTACTTATTTGGCTGGATATTATTGACGTTTTGGGAAAGATTTTTCATGATTATCTAATCCACTCACCAGGTTGACTCGGAAAGGAGTTAAGTTTTTTTGGACGGAGGAATGTGAAGGGAATTTAAAGTAGTTGAAAAGAAGGTTATCCAGTGAACCTGTGCTCACACTGCCTTGTAGTGGAGAATGGTTTGTGATCTACAGTGATGCATCCAAGAAGGGGTTGGGGTGTGTTCTTATGAAAAATGTTATGGTGATAGCTTATGCCTCACGACAGTTGAAAATCAATGAGCAAAATTACCCAACACATGATTTGGAGTTAGCTGCGGTAATCTTTTCATTAAAGATTTGGAGGAATTATCTTTATGGGGAAAGGTGTGACATTTATACTAATCATAAAAGTTAAAAGTATATTTTCACACAAAAGGAGCTGAATATGCGCCAAAGAAGATGGTTGGAGCTGATTAAAGATTACGACTACTCAACTCATTACCACCCTAGGAAAGCAAACAAGGTGACAAATACATTAAGTCGACAATACCATGCCTGTTTATCCATGATAAGGATCACAAAAGATCCAATATTTATGGATTTACAAAGGATGGATCTTGGAATTATAATGGAATGGGGAAAATCGTATCTTTCTCAAATGAATGTTCATCCATCAATACATGTGATGATTAAAGAGGCACAGAAAGAAGATTTCGAGTTACAAAAGAAGGTGAGAAATGTTCCTGAATTCAACCTTGATTGTGATGGGATAATAAAGTTCAGGACTCGGGTTTGTGTTCCACCCATCCCTGAATTAAAGAAGGAGTTGCTGGATGAGGCTCATAGTTCTTCATTCTCCATTCATCCTAGAAGCACGAAGATGTATAGGGACCTGATAGAGTACTTCTAGTGGGATGGTATGAAAAAATATGTTGCCGAATATGTCTCTCGATGCTTGGTTTCTCCGAAAGTTAAAGCTGAGAGACAAAAGTCTAAGGGGATTTTACAACTATTACCCATACCCGAATGGAAATGGGAAGAAATCACTATGGACATTGTCAAAGTACTTCCTAAAACATCCAAAGGCAATAATTCTTATCTGGGTCATAGTTGATAATCTTACCAAGTCTTCACACTTCATCGCTATTAGAGAGGATTTCTCTCTGGATCAGCTTGCCATGATATATGTAAAGGAAGTGGTAAGATTTCATGGAGTACCACTTTCTATTATATTTGATCGGGACCCGATATTTACCTCAAAGTTCTGGCGAAGTCTTTAGCATACTCCGGATACAGAGTTGAGTTTCAGCACTACTTATCATCCCTAGACAGATGGTCAGTCTGAGAGAACAATTCAAACTCTAGAAGATATGTTGAGAGCTTGCTCTATGGATTTAAAAGGTTGTTGGGATCAACACCTACCTTTGGTGGAATTTTCATATAATAATAGCTTTCACTCCAGTATTCAGATGGCTCCTTATGAAGCTCTCTATGGAAAGAAAGGCAGGACTCCAACATGCTGGGATGAAGTTGGGGAAATAAAGCTATTAGGACCTGATCTTGTTGATGAGATGGCAGAAAAGGTCTGATCTATTCAACAACACAAAAGAGCAGCTCAGAGTCGACAAAAAAGTTATGCTGACAACTGAAGAAAAGACCTAGAGTTTGAAGTTGGTGATAAAGTGTTCTTACGAATATCTCCCTGGAAGAGAGTCATGAGATTTGGAAAGAAGGGGAAGTTGAGCCCTAGATATATCTGTCCTTTCAAAATACTGGATCGTGTTGGGAAGGTAGCTTACCAATTGGAGCTTCCACCGAATCTCTCTCAAGTTCACGATGTGTTCCATGTATCTCTCCTGATAAAGTATATACCTGATCCTTCACATGTACTCAGCTCAGAAGTTGTACCGCTGGAGCAAGATCTTTCTTATAAAGAACAGCTAATAAAGATTTTAGATCATAGTGAAAAAGACCTACGGAACAAGACCACTCGCTTGGTAAAAGTTTTATGTAGGAACCACCAACTAGAAGAAGCTACATGGGAGCTTGAGGATATGATGAGGGATAGGTATCCTCATCTTTTTGTTACAAAGTGACGAATTTCGAGGGCGAAATTCATTTTAAGGGGGGTAGAATGTAACACCCGAGACTTTTATGTGAAATATTTAGTTTTATATGTCATATAAATCATCAAAAAAATCTTTCACTACACACAACACTAGCTTGGATTTCTTTACACGCAACTGCGGCCTTCCTCGATAGCTTGCATCATACGCAATACCGAGTTTCACTAAACAATGATATGCTATTAAATATTATTAAAACTACCTGTTATGAATAGTAATAACCACTTTTTGAAATTTTATTAATTTTATTTTTCAAAATGGACTTCATTTTTGGATTCGGAATATCGACATTAGCCTAGGGTGAAATTTTGGTATTTTTCTGAAAACTTTCAATTTTTGAGGAATAGTTAAACCACTAAGTGGTAGTTAAAAAAACTGAATTTTTCATAAAACTTAATTTTACCGCTTTTGTGAGTGGAATTTCCAAAATCCAAGAGACACGGTTGATTTCATTAAGTAAAATGTGGTTCAATGAGATGAAAATAAGTTTTTGGTGAATAGTAACTTTTTACTTTTTTTTACCACTTTTAAAAGTAAATAGGGTAATTAAGGGTAAAAATGATATTATTATTACCCTAACACATGTCATAATTCTATTAGACAAGTTTAATTCGACCAAAAACAAACTTAAGAATAAAATATGACCATTTAGGCCCACTTGGATTAGATTAGGACATTTATTATTAATTTATTTAAAGAAGGGTTAAAATAGTTAAAATCATAGTTTAATAAGTAAATCATTTTTAATATAGCATTATACATAATATAAAATAGACTATAAATATTAATTAGAAAGATAAAAATATTTCCTAAATAATGGTATTTTATTTATAATTTTTAGACATTAAATAAATTAATTTACATATGACACCATAATGATGCAGTAATTATCTTTTTAATGAAATATTGACATAATTGATGTTATAAATACCAAAATAAATATAATATGAGACTTTTTATGAATTTAACTAATTTTCTAGGTTAATATGACATGTTAGTATTGATTTAATTAATTGTTTTCGAAATAATGATTCTGGTATGATTTTCACAAAAATCAATTACTAAATAGTGTCAAAGTTGACATAAAATAGTTTTCAAAACATATATTATATTATTAATTGTTAATTTATTCCTAAAAATCTAAGGATCTTACAAATGACTTAGATAAGGTTATATATATTAATAATAAACGACTTGGGGTTCGTTTGGCTTCTTATTGTATGTTTATTAACCTTATAGTATACGAACACAAGAAGACACGGTAAAAGTAAATTATTTAACTTAAAGTTAAATCTAAATGATAAGGTTAAAATATGAAACTAAACTTGTCTAAATTATATTGGATGAGAGGATTTCGACCCATCCCCACCTTATCTTCGAAATAAATCAATTTTGAGCTATTTAAAACAGAACTTGACTTTATAACAGAATAATATTTTTAGTTATTCAAAAGGTGCCACTCTTCTCCCTTATAAAAGGGCACCTCCTCCCTCTCTTCCTCATACCACATTGAGCCTTCAAGCTCGTCCAACCACTGCCAATTTCTCCTCTCCACTTCCCTAGAAACATCATATAGGTTCTTTTATTCTTCAAAGACCTATTTTAGTTCCCTAAAAGGAGGTCTCAAAGAAGCACTTCAAAGAAGAGGTAATGTCCATTACCGATTCTTTCATCTTTATTTCTCCTTCCACTTCTTTTTCTTTAGTTGTTTAGTTATGAAGTAATTACATCAGTGTTACTCATATACTGATATGTTATTATAATTATGAAAAAAACCCTATTTCACCATCTATCCATCCTACGGAAAAAGAAATCACCGCGCGTGCGTACGTACGGAATACCGTCTCCACGCCGTGGTGTAATCTATTTTCCACCACCACCTTACTTGGATGGGTATAAGGGTGAATGAAATGAATATATATATGATTATTGTAACGTGTTATTGATTATTAAATAGTATACATACACTCCAATACAATTCCACGATCATAAGAACGATATCATCACTCGTGCATACGTACGGAATACCGTCTCCATGATGTGATGTGACTCGTTCTACATGATCTTCATTGCATAATGATTATATAAATGAATTGACTGAATGAATATGATATATATTACACTAATAACATTCTTGAAATGAGGTATCTATAACCTAAAGAGAAGAATAAGAATTTATTATACAAAAAACGCATAAGAACAAAAAGTAATAAACACCCGAATAACAAGTAGTAATGAAATATTACTAATAAGAAGCTAAGAATATGACCATATATGATATCATAACAATATGTATGACTCTCTAATAAGTCAATAACATTATTTTAATCACTGTATAGGAGTTTTGGACACATACGAAGCAAATTGGACCTAAGGTAAGGGAAATATAACAATCTCATTTTTATCCGAGATTCCTTATACTTTGGTATTTACTGGGGTGTATTTTATCATCCACATCCATGTTCCAAAAATATGTAATATTATTTCCATCCACCTACAATTGTTTAAAACCTATTTTACCCTTTGGTGAGTTTTTAGTACAAGATATGAAAGGAATCTTTTGTCGTTTTTTGTACGAGGTACTTTTTGACTTTTCCGACAAAAGTACGAGAATAATATTTTTTTAACTTATACGGTATGAATGGATTTTTAAAACATTACTTCCAAAAAGCATCCTTTACAAGTTTTAATGTTTATTTTTAATCAAGTTCTTTTATTTTAAAATTTTATGACATGTTAAGAAAGAAAAATGTTTTTGAAGTTGAAAGGATATTTTCCTCAATAATGGAGTTCAAGTGTTTTATCAAAATTATTTTCCATCTAAGATAATATAGGGTTCTATTTCTATCCCTATTATTATGTTGATTTGAATATGTTGTGATGGAATTATTTTTATGAATTCTTTTATCTTATATGAATTTTTTTATGATGTCATGTTGTTTAAGAATCCCATTTTTACTACATGGTTTATGAAATGATGTATGATTTATGATTTTGTGGAACACATAAGAATGGTATCATTATGATATGGGTGTGACCTATATCTCCCTCCAATGAATTGGGTAAAGATTTTATATCTCATGAGATAGACATGGATGGAATGGTAGGTTATACCGGTTCAGTGAAACAGGACTGAAATGAGAAGTGAACTCGGTTTAGAAATGGACTTTCTCCACTAAGATATTCTTGGAAATGAGTCTTGACTAATAAGAAATGATTCTCTATGATTATGTGTGTATCCCACAAAGTTTCATGTTTTCAGTTATGATTATTGTGATTACATTTCACTGCCATGATTTATCCCATGTTATGAAATTAAGATTTCTTTTGAAGGTTAAGATTTCCAAAATGATATGCTCTTATGAATATGATGTGATTGATTTTTGTTTTGTTTAACATTACTGAGCATTTGAGATCACCCTTTTGTATGTTTTCTTTCCCCCAGGTCTGGAAGAAGTTTATTAAGTAAGATATGCCAAAAGGGACTATAGATATGATGAAATATATGGGAGACAATGTAGATTCTTTATGAACCAGTTGTTTATGTTTCCCAGTTTCTAAAGACACTATACCTATACGGTCCATTCGTGGGTTTGTTATATGTTGTAATAAGTATGCTTCAATTCTGATGTAATAACAATGTATGTAAAGTATGGGTCGTTATACGGTTCTCGTGAGATAGATGATAAATAAAGGGAGGGATGTCTCAAGGGGATATGCGTGGCATGGAAAAATAGCCCAATGATAATAAGGACATGAGTACATACCACACAATACAATCACAAATGAGAACACATGATAGGGGTAAGTGGTCAAAGGACCTGAGGCTGGGCACCCCATCCAACTGTAGCCATATGACCTCTCACGTGGGCATTGCATTATCATAGCTTCTAAGCCCACAAGAGAAATTCTCGGTGTGTGAAACAATAAGCATGACTAGGATATCCCCATCAAATAAGGTTCTGACAGTTGGAATTACCCTCTTGCTCAATGCAGACTGAGGTTTGGATGGACAGTGGGGTAGAATGAACCACTACACTCCACGTTTGGGACATATGGGGAGGCGAAAAAACAAATGATAGTGGTTGAACAGGATTGAAACACATCATCTACATCATCTAACATGGTATGGTCAAGATGAACTCAACGTGAATGAGGGAAAAAGCCTGTACCACACCATGTGTTTTTTCCCAATGAGGGGTCCCAAATTTTGGGGCTAGCGCTATGGATGGAATTTACAGGCTATCCCATTTATCCCATGAGGATGGAAATCAAGCCATACATAGTTCTGAAAGTGTTGTTTAGTTTAACGACTTGCAGTAAGGACATTTGAGGATTAGAAGAATGAGTAGGGTCTCATGGCGTGAACTTTTTAATCACGCCACGATTGGGGCCAAAGAAACATGGGCTGCATCTCATGAGATACTCCATGGTAACTACACCCAGGAGGGGAAGTATAATGAGAAGAGTGTGGGGATGAACTTAGATCAAGGTGTCTGAGCATTCCTACATATCCCCAGAGGATGGGAATCAAGGCATACATAGTTTTGAAAGGTTCAGTTTAACATCTTGCAGGACAACACACAGTTTAATGTCATTGGGGATATTTCACTGTGTAAGGTCCTGTAGGACCGTACAGATTAAGGACATGTTGGACCAAACAATTTAATGGTAGGTATGACCCTGATGCATTTTAGGGTCGTGCGGGACCATTACGTAGTCTGGGGTCATGAAAGACCGTACAGTTTAAGGATATATAGGACTATAAGAGCATACTCAAGAAAATTATTTCTTGAGGAACTTGGAATTGGTGGGAGGAGTTATACCCTCACCATCCATGGTAACCGGTGAGTACACACTAATAGAGTAAACCTTGTAAATGATGTAAGGTCCTTCCAATTTGGGCTCCAACATGGGTGGCTACCTTCCAGGTCTCATTGGTTCCCTTAGGGAAATACCAAGTTACATTGAAAGAAGGAGTGGAGACAAAAATTATTGTTGAAATCCCTAGTTATCTTATTCTGATGCCATCCCAAATTGTGAAGGGAACGATGCCTATTCTCGTTGAGCACTTCTAACTCAGCCAGATAAATTTCAGCTATTTTATCTGGTTGATACTGATCATAGATAGTTTTATGTAGTGAGGGCAGTTGAATCTCGATGGATAGGATGACCCATGTTCCATTCAATAGGGAATATGGGGTAACCTGGGTGGAATTACGAGCCGTCATCCGATAAGCCCAGAGGGTGTCAGGGTGCATGTCCGGACAACTCTTCTTATTCCGACCAACCATTTTTTGCAGAATATTATAGAGGGTTTTGTTGAATTCCTCGATCTGTCCACTTTCTTGTTCATGATATAGGTAGGTAAGGTTAATAAAGATATTTTACATTGTATAAAATTTCTTAAACTTAGCTGCTTGGATTTCCATTCCATTATCGGTGAAGAAGGTCTGAGGGACTCAAAATCCGAAGATGATGTTGGAGCTCACAAAGTCAATGATGGAAAGAGCCTTGGCCTGTTTGAGTGGAACTGTCTCTGCCCACATGGAGAAGAAATATGTAATAGTCTGGATGAATCTACACTGGTGAGCTGTCACCGTTGGATATGGGCCAATGACATCAAATCCCCATATTGAGAATTTCCAAGAATACATGGGGGAATGAATTGGCATTGTTGGCCTATGCATGATGTTAGCATGAATCTGGCATTCATGAATCCTTTTGGTGAACTCAATGTTGTCATGGATCATGGAAGGCCAAAAATACACCAGTCCTTGCATCTGGTGAGATAACTTTGTCCCAATCTGATGAGCCCCACTGGAACCGGCATGAACCTTCTACATACCCTTAAAAATCTAATCTCCATGAGTGCAATGATGGAGGACCCCATCCAACCCGCACTTTTAGAGGATCTACTCACGATCGGGGCCTTCCTCGAGGGTGAACACGCCTGGCGTCGGATTCGATCACTCTTGGCCCGTTATGTCAGGAGATTACCATTTTGGAGGTGCTCAAAAAAGGACGTTCTATAGTCGGGAATCACTCTATACCTACTTCGAGGCGACCTGGGGGTCCTCACATGGAGGCACCGGCGGTAAGTTGGCTTACCAATAGGGTTTCATCATCACCTGGAGTGACAAGAGCAGTGACACTTTAGTGTGCCATAAGAATAATCAGGTCATCCTATTCGGGCTCTGCAAGTGATGAAGCTAGGATGACCAGGGCACCATCTCGACCATTCAAGGATTGAGGGACATGAGTAACTTATGGATGAGAAGGGAAATGGGACATTGGCTGGAGGGTGCGTTCTAAAAATGGAACGAGCTCTAGATTTCGGACGACATAGTGACCATAAATCTACTAATGACAAGTTCAGAGTCCCCTTCACATGAAAATGGGGAACATCTTTCTCAAGGGCCAGCTCAATGCCAGCGATGAGAGCCTGATACTCTGCCTCCTTGTTGGTGCTACCTTTTGAAAATAGGAATGAGTAAAATAGAATAGCCTGTGCTGGGGTAATAAAGATGATACCCAGAACTACTCTATTCAGCCTGGGGTCATTAATCCATCTTCCAGTGGGCCTCTGGGAAGAAACATCGAAGTTAAATTGCTATAGCGAGATGGCTTGGTCTTCCGAGAGGATTTTCTCATCAGGAAAATCATGTTCCAAAGAATGGTCCGCAGGAGCTGGATGAGTTGCAAGGATGTTCGGAAATGCTTGCCCCTTAAAATCCATCTCAGGGAAAAACCAAATGTTGATCTTCTGGAGAATCACAACCCATCGATTTAGACAACCTATCAACATGGTGCAGTTCAGGATGTATTTCATTGAATCTACTCAGGACACTTGTTGTACCTTGTGGTGTTGCAAGTAATGTCACAAAATCTACAATACAAATACATGTGAAAGACAACTCATCTCGATAGGGGAGTATTTGGTCATATTATAGAGGAGCATGAAACTAAGGTAATATTGGATATTCTTCGTTCCCTTGTTATTATTCTAGGTGAGAAGGGCATTGAAAGATTATTCCAGGGCAATCAGATAAAGGACCTGTGGCTTTCCGAAGATGGGTGGCATTAAGACTGGAGGTTGGAGTAGATACTTCATGATTTCATTGAAAGAAGTCTGGAACTCATCGTCCCACTCCTAAACAGTGCCTTTCTTCATGAGTAGATAAAAGGGATAACACATGCCGACCAAATTCAGGATGAATTGACAAATATACGCTATGTGGCCTTGGAATCCTCACATATCCTGAATGTTTCTCATAGGAGACATCACAGTAATGGCATTGATATTTTCTACGTAGATATCAATGCCCTTGTATCTAAAAAAAGCTGAGAAACGTTCCAGATGTGACCCTGAAGGCACACCTTAATGGGTTCATCCTCAGGTGATGGGAACGAAAAAAGCATAACACATTCTCAAGGTCTATGAGATGGTCCAGAATCTAGAGATATTTGACCACCAATTCATCTACATAACATTCCAGCAACATTATGAGGTTCGGTTTAAATATCTGTTGCGTAGCCCGCAAATAGGTGGCACCCACATTCCTCAAATTGAAGGTCATGACTTGGTAACAGAAAGTACCTTGTAGTGCCTTTAAGGGTGTAGAATCCACATCCTCAGGGTCTATTCGTATTGGGTTATACCTGGAGTACCCATACATGAAGGAGAGGTCCTAGAACCCATCTATAGCGTCGATCATAAATTTTGTCACAGGAAGAGGAAAATCATCTTTCGGACAGTAACGACTGAGATCTCAGAAGTCTATATAGACCCTAATCTATCTGGTATTCTTCCTTACTAGAATAATTTTGTCCCACCACATGGGGTACTATACCTCCTTAATGAAATCGGCTCTGATGATATTTTCAACTTCTACTTCAACCATGGTACCGTGACAATGGATCACCTTTCTGGGAGGCTGCTTGAACATGCGATGATTTGTCGGGAGACTGAGTCTGTAGATGACTACCTAAGGATTTGGTCCTAGAATATCATCATTACTCCAGAAGAATACATAATGGTGTTTTTTAAGGAAGTCTATGAACTGTTGTTGCTCCTCAAGGGGCATAGTAGCACTGATCAGTGTGGATTTTGGGTCTGCCTCGCTACCGAGGTTCACAAGTACCAAGTCATCAAATGTGGTAGAGAAACACTCTTCAATGGTGGGGGAGCATACTATAAATTTTCTTCTTCACTTTTGGGGGGATCCTGAGTGGGAGGAGCCTCCTCTGTGTCGACAGCTCTTTATTGGAGGCTGGTACCAGCCTTATTGGCAGTGTACACTGCATCGAAGAAATCATGTGTAATCGCAACCATAACGATGAAGGTTATTGACACAATCCCATCTATTCATCATCCCAAGGGGCCACGCATGATGATATCAAATCAATACTGGCACATCATCTTGAGCACGTAAATTCTATCCCAGTGAATGATGAAATTATGACATATTGTCTTTGCCATGTGGAGGACATCTCGATACCTTTTGAAAGTAGGAGGCTTTGAGATCACCTAGGTCTAGTTTGTGTTGGAGTATGAGGAGATCTTCCGGCATTGCTTAGACTAGGAAATTCCCCCCCCCCCCCTCATTCCTGAAACAACTAAACATTTCCCGATGTCTAGTATTGTAGCCTCCAATCGATGGACTGGATATACGTATGCATCATCCAGATCTACCCATGGGTTGGTCGCAGCTGTAGCATGCTCGTCCTCATTAGTCTGAATCTTATTATCTTTTCTCATGTAGTATTCAGCATCTATATATCAGGATTCCCAAGAAGGAAAGGGGGATGTGTCACCTTTAATAACACCCACTCGACCATTAAAGGTGTACTTAAGGAACTGGTGATATGGTAAAGGAGCTGCCACATGCATGTGGAGCCACAACCTACCCATAAACGCATTTTATGTGGTGTACTAGGAAACAACCATAAACTCAGTGCTAGAAATTTCACCACCAAATAGGGTCTTCAAATGGATCTTGTGGACCGGTGTATGCTTCATCCTGTCATAACCTTGGATTTTTAGGTTAGAGACACTCAGATCATCCTCAGACATTATTATCATTTGCTGTGTCCGATTCAAGATTAGGTTGATCCTAGATTCCATCACAAGACAGAGATGAACTTCCATGCCAATGACATTGGCCGGTGAGGTACATTGTGTGAATGCGCTTTTCAATGGGAGATTCTCAATATTCTTCCAGAGAATGATATGATGATCTGGCATTCATATATTCTGAGCTTCCACAACAAGAATGGATTTTGTGGATACTACCTCCGTCTCAAATTGGAGGGGGCATCTTCAAACCTCGACAAGGGCCTCATGCATATTTTATGATAGGTGAAGGGATTCCATGATAGATTTATTTGATATAGTGCTGAAAATATTTTTGAGAACATCATACTTGCATGCTATGTGTAAACATCGGCTTACCAGAGGTTTCCCTATGGAAGGAGGTATTGGGGGCCCTGCCGGCTAGGCCGGTGGCTAACTAGAGCATGAAATATCCAGCTTCTCACTAGTTGACGCATGCGGAGTGACTATCGGATGAGGTCCAGATGATTGAGACTGGCCTATGGCAAAGCGTGGAAGGTCACGACATGGTCTAGGTGACATTTCCTGATCCAATTGCACGAAGGACATCAAAGGTGGGCCTAATGTCACCAGATGAGAAGGTTGTGTATGCTGAGATCTATGCTGGGAATGCTACCTAGTTTTGGTCATGTCCACAGCATGGATAGTAGTACTGACCGAGGCAATATTATGGCCCATATTATTTCGTCTTTGTCGATGTTGAAGATGGTTGTGGACAATGGCAGGATCATCCTGGCGAGCCACGTTTTTTGGAATCATGTAGGGATTTACAAGCTCTACGGTATTAACCAATGCGTAACCTTGACAGCCACTCAAATATTCATTCACTACTGGATGGATTATAGGAGGGTTCTCCCTCCTAGGGGCATGAATTTTCCAAGAGTACGGGATGACGATGGCATTGGAGGAGGACTTTTCATTCCTTTATGCCACTAGTGTTTTTTGTTCTTGGAAGAGGAAAACTAAGACAATGATGTAGAAGTTTGTTTTGTGGATTCTGAAGGCTCTAGTTGATTTAGGAATTCTATGATAACACCATGGGCATGGGTGACTGTTTCATGATCCATCCAGTCCTCATACTACTAGGACCCACAGGTAGAAACCTGATGCAACTCACCTTCGTTGTGGCTGCTACTGTCTGGCCTCAAGAAGACGCATGCCATGTGTGCTAGAGTTGGGCCAATATAGACTATGTTGTTATCCACCTGGTCTTGAATCCAGTCTTGGAACACATAGTACTATTTGAAGGTGTTACCCAGGATCTGTTGGTAGGGGATGTAATTAGGGCGATCAGTGAGGTTCGCCTCTTCTGTCCTCTTACACTCATGAAAACATACAATCCCCTACTCTAGGGATCTTTGTAAATAACTAGGGACTTGGGAATAGTATAATGAGTAGTTCTGTTTCCTCTTATTTGAGAAGGGACCCCTCAGATCCTAACCCTGGCGAGGGGCTAGAGGATCCTACTAAAGAGGTGGTGCATGATTATCTCTCCTAGGCGGTGGTGGTGCATTGCGTAGGGGTACCGGATGATTCAGAGGTGGGATATACTGGGCCAGAGGCTGCTCCTGAGGTGGAGTGTCTCTGCAAGGATGTGGAATTTTCTCTACTAGTAACAACACTTGTTGCATTAGGGCTTCCATTTAAGCTAGTACGGTGGGCTCGTCCCTGGAAGCCCTTCTTAGGGGGATTGTTGGAGGCAATGGACGTGCCACCTTAGCCTATTGTAATGCTTCCCTTAGGAACTGGGCCTTATCAGAGAAGTATCAGAAACCCCCATGGTAGTTTTGGGTGATCAAATTAGGGACTAGTCCCATCTTGACAATCCCTATGCACATCGTTAGTAATGTCTCATGAGTCAGAAATATGTCAAGAGAGTATATGAGTCCTTTCCACCGAGCGACATATTCAGCAACGTGATAATCCGGCCTCTGCATTCACTTGAATAGGTTTGTGATATTCGTATTCGATGTGTTGGAACTGAACTGGTAGAGGAATTTTCTATGGAGGTCCTCCCAACTGGCCATTGACTCAATTGGGAGCTGGTTATACCAGAAAGAATTCAACCCTTCCAATGTCTGTAAAAACACTAGAATTTGGAGGATTCCTACTGTGCTAGAGTTCCCAACATGGGACCAAGCCTTGTTATAAAGTGGTTCAGGTGCTGTAGCGGGTCCCCTATCCCATTAAATGGGGAAAAGGTGGGATTCCCGAAACCCGGGGGTGCTGGCATATCATCCACCTAGGTGGGTTATGGCATTCTATTAGGTATGATTTCCACCTGTCTAGTATCTAAGTCTTCAATGTGGGTGATGAGTGCCTCCATTGGATCATCCGGTTGGGGATTCCTATCTTGATTGGGATCTCTAACCAACCGTGTGTTGGAGGGTTCATATATATGATAAATAGGCCAAGAAACTTGGGGAGTGGCTAGTGGAATGACCTGTGGAGCGACTGGGGGAATTCGAGATGGGTCCAAAGGATTGTCACACCGTTCAGGGGGGTTTTGTTACACATACCGACCTATTAACATAACTTACATCGTCAACCCTATCTGTGTGGGTAATATAGTCAGGGTCACATTGGGGGTAGTTCTCCAAGGGGATTTTGTGCCTTCCCCTGCTTCCCTGGCCAAGGATCATCGTAGTCTGGTCTTTGCTCCGCACCACGTTCAGCAAAGTGGCCATACACCACCTTCCTCTGTTTGGAGAGTTCTTGACATGACACATCTTTTTTGGCATCATCTTCTGCCTTGGCAATGAGCATGATGGGTCGGAGGGTTTTGTGGCTCTGAGGTGTTTCTTTCCCTTGTTGGGATTCTGGCTGAGGACTAGTGTCTTATTGGGAACGGGAAGACCCATCATATTTCTCGTCTGGTGAGTGACCCTTCCCAAAAAATCTAGTAGCTTTGGCACTCCCTCTGTGGGTAAGTCCCCATCATGGAGATCCAACTCATTCTATCCCTCTGTTAGGTCAAACATGTTAACCATGACCCTACCTAGAGGCATATCCTCTATGTCGCCCAGAAAATCGGGCTAGCATTGGATGGAATTGAAATGGAGGTATGTGTGATTCCCCCATCCATGAATTTGAACATGGTAGAGAAGCCACTATGATAACCCTATAGAGAACTATAAATATTTGAATGCACCATTGATGGAGGGTCTTATGGAGGCATGGTGACTTAGGGCGCTAGGCCACGGGGAGTACTTGCAAATTGACCAAACGACATTGTTGGTCGATATCTTTATAGTGTTCCTGACTCTTGTGGTTGGTCACTCATTGATGATAATGGCAGAAATGAGTCAACCAAAGGGTCTAGAGAAAATATCCAACCACCCCCTGGTTGAGAGCTTCTGGTGCCCTAAAATTTGGCACTACAACAGGCGAGAATATCTCATGAAAATGGTCCACTGTGAAGATATCCCACAAGATCTTTGCTCCATATTTAATGTTTGGACCTTTATTTCCCCTCTCATATACTGGAGGTGGTTGGGGAACCGGTAGGGGCACTGATGCAAACCACTGACATGGAAGGCTAGCCGGTGGAGAATATGGCCAGCGGGCTTAAAAGCCACTGCATCTTGGTATATCCTTCAAAGACTGTAGTGACTTCGCCACCACATCGCGATAATAAGGGATGATGACCATAGTTTCTATCACAATGACTATGGATAGTGGTGATGGGTTACACTATTGCTCGTCCTCCATTGATCCCTATAATAGATCATTATGATCTATAGTTGATCTAGAGAGTGCTTTTAGTGATGATGGTTGCGATTGGACATCCGGAAGCTTTGGAGTTTCCAAATTTTTTTCTGCCTCAATATACCTTCGAAGGGAGGTTGGAATCTGATGGACCTCACATTATGAATGTATGGAGATGATGTGCCTTGTTCTTTCCCTGAAACTCGACATGGAGGATCTAGTCTAGGGTTCCCTCACTGATTCGTATTCCATCTTAGAATCTGAGAAGAAAATTGGTTTGATCTCAGTCTAAATATTCTTGGCATTATTTTTATGGTGGCGACAACTCGCCCCCACCCCAGTATAGTTTTTCGAGATACGATATATTTCTGTCATGATGATGTCCTTTGACCATACTTGTGCTAGGATGGGGTGGATATCCAGCTGAGTGAGCATGGGGGCGAGAAGCACCTGGACATATATCAAGCAGAACACGGGGAGGACCTCAGTGTATGCTAGCTGCTGTGTGGAGGGGTCCTCCACAAGAAATGCTGGAGCAAGTAGGACTTCAACTGGACCTGATAGGGGCATGGGTAGGACCTCCTTTCTTGCTTCCCCTGGCAGTGTCAGTGAGAGGAGGGTCCTTGTACTGGTCAAGCGGAACAAGGGTAGGACCTCCGTGCTGGGTGATGCTGAAGCGAATCTGACCTTCACTCCTCTGATTTCATTGGTGAGGATGACATTTGCATGTTTCTGCAAGGACATGGGGAATACCCCCACACTATAGATTGACCAGATTCCTAGCATCTTTATATTGTTGGTCCGTGGTTGGTGGAATGACCCCATACCCAATGTAATGATCGCGGGAGAGGAATTCATACTGAGTTTCACTATCGTGGAGTGGACCCTCGTTCGGAATGATGGTAGCGCAAGGTGGACCTCCATACCGAGCATGGAAGCATGGGGGACAAACATTATCTATGGTGGTGGTACGAGGAGGACCTCTGTACTGGGTGTCACTACCGCGGGATGGTCTGCGGTGGGGGCTCCCAGCACCGGAGTGCGAGAGTTTCGACCCATCATGCCCTTGGGGAATTTGGGGCCTAGATCTAGACCGGGTATATAAGTTCCCATGCTTGGTGTTCACAAAAGGATAATGATACAAGTCAACAGTGGAATGAGCCACATCAACTGCTAGCGTTGACACCCCATGGAGGGAGTCCTCCGCAGAGTGCACCCAACGCTGGCGTCAGGTTAGCTAGACTGGGGCCAATGGTACAGGTATATAGCTTACCTTCTCTCCATCCCATGTGACTAGGTAGTGGTGCTAGTGCGTCCTAGTGGCGGCCTCCTTGGTGGCTCCTGAAACAAGATCCCAACCGGGCTGGCCCAGACATCCCCTACCTCGTCAACACATGTGAGGGAGTCATCGATACATTTTGGGGAGAGGATCCCGAAACAATTGTATGTCGGGGTGGGGAGGAGTGGAACCCTGTATGGCCCTTGGGGAGGCAATAGCGACAAGGTATAGACGCCTCTAAATCCATGTGGTCTATATCCCGAGTCGGGATAATCCCCTCTTCTTCATATCAGTGTATGACCTTGCTTATCACCCTTCTTTTTATGATTACATAAGGGGAGATGGGGTGTAGGCACCTAGCAGCTGTCAGTGTATAAGCCATCGCAGAAGGGGTTGAGCCACGTGGGATTTCCACATTGGTGTTTACTCTACCCCTCTGTCAGTGGGCAAGTGGCAATCAGGTTCCAAGTGTAGTAGTTTGGTTCCTGAAAAGATGGGAAATTAATCCATTACTGCTGAAAAAATGAAATCGACAAGTAGTTCCCCAACAAAACTCTGTCTCCCATGGCTGGTAAGAAGGATCCAGGCATACAAATCCGTAGACCAGGATGCCCAACGTTTTGACTACCCCATCTTTTGGTGAGTTTCCAACTTGGCCTTCTATTTACTTTGTGGGACCAGGCGCCAGATAACTGGATCTGATGAAATGTTAATCCATTGATATCTTGAACACTACTAATCTCCACAATGAGGATAATAAGTTCACGTTGGGTTCACCATTTATGATTCCAACACTTTCTATAGGGGAGACACATCCGTCTATGGAGTTTGCATGATGGTTTCCCTACATTCCCACTTTCCAAAGGCGGGTGACATCCGTCACTTATTCCAGGATGTTTTCTCCATGATCCAAATGGGGTGATGGGATGTCGGTTCTTCCTTCTGTGGATTCCTCCTTGGAACTCGTTACATAGTCCGGGTATCCCTTATAGACTAAGACGTTTCTCATGAAACTCTTCCCAGTTCCATTTCTTCATGGATGCCTATTAATTGCACTACTTCTATCGGTACATTCCAAGGGGTCCGGTCGGGGCACCAACCTTTGGTTGGGGGAGTAGTCAAGTTGGACATCACTATCATGTATGGATGCTATAACCCTAGAACTACTGGGTTTCATCCCCTTATTATAGGGCTTCTCGAGGGTGTAGAACCCTGAGGTATCCATCATCAGATGTAAGGAATTATATGTCATAGGAATGTACATGAGGTTTTCCCCAGCTTCCCATGTTTAACATATGGTATGTCGCGAGTTTAACATCTAGAGGAGGTAGATAGAACTGATCAGAACATTGACTAGAGTGGATTAGATGGGTGTAACCCCTGGAAGAAACACAGATGTCGGTGATAACACCTGGTTAGTTACCCGATTACTGCTAGGAGCTGTAAGAAGATGAATTTTAATGATCTCACTGGGATGTGGCATCCTGAGTAAGAATCAAGATGGATAATGTATGGTTAAATGATGTGGATGGATAATGAGATGGATTTTACTCGTGTGCAACAATGATGATGGGCTTGAGTCTCAAAGAGACCACCTACATATCCCTGTGTCCAGAAATCAAAGTCCACATTGTTCAGGATGGGAAGTATGGAATTAGGGTGTGCATAGAGGACAATGACCAGATGATATAATATGGATAACATTTTCTTAGCAGCCTAATGATGGTCTTATGCCATTGGGTCATACAAGTAATATGGGTCCCAACAGAAGGGACAACAGCGGCTTACCGCTGTGCTTGGGTTGACAATGGCTTACCACTGACATGGAATAGCAATTTCTTACTGCTATGTGAGGTCCACAATGGCTTACCGTTGGGTTGGGGATCACAACGGCTTACAGCTAGATGTGGTCACAATGGCTTACCACTAGATGTGGTCAGAACCGCTTTCCAATGGATGTGGTCACAACCGCTTTCCACTGGATGGGGTCACAAGGACATACCACTGGATGTGGTCACAAAAACTTACCGATGGATGTGGTCACAACTCATTACCACTGGATGGTGTCACAATGGCTTACCTGTAGATGGGGTCACAATGGATAACAAATGGATGGGGTCCCAAGGTCTTACCACTGGATGGGTCACAATGTCATACCACTGGATGGGGTCACAACGGATTACCACTGGATGGGGTTACAATGGATTACCCGTTGATGTGGTCACAATGGCATAAAACTAGATGAGGTCCCAATGACTTACCCCTGGATATGGTTGAACCTCAACGAGGCTTCTTGTATACATTTCTAGGTGAAAATGATTAATTCCCACATAGTTCAGGATGAGTGGGAACCAACGTGAAGATGGTCGGGGTCAATTGGGGTTGGGCTTGAACCTCAGGGAGGATTTCTACAAACCTTTCCTTAGCAAGGATCAATGTCCACATAGTTAGTATTGGGTTAGTGTTTAGTGAACTGATGTGAAGATGGTTGGGATCAATGGTTGTGGGCTTGAATCTCGTGGAGGATTCCTATATAACATACCTTAGCAAGGATCAAAGAACACATAGTTAAGAATGGGATACTGGATGGTGAACCGACGTGAAAATGGATGCGACCAATGGATGTGGGTTGAACATTAGGGGGATTCCTATGTACCCTACCTTAGCAAGAATAAAAGACCACGTAGTTCAGAATGGGTTGGTGTTTGGGGATTACACTATAGGCTACCCAGAGAGGATTTCAGGGTCGATGCTTAATCTAATCCAACGTGAGTAATGTTTGGTGTGAGAAACAAGAGGCAAAAAAGTCCTGATGATCACACCACATTAGGTGTGTCCATGGAAAGTGGAATGGGAGCTTACGCGGGGTTAGTAGCTCAAAGATAAAACAAGTTCTTACACATGGTTAGAATCCCAAAGAGGAAATGGGGGCTTACATGTGGTTATTAGACTTAAGAGGAAATAGGGGAATACGTGTGGTTAGAATCCAAAGAGGACATAGGGGCCTACGCGGGGTTAGTAGGCCATGGAGATGGAGATTGGTACTTACTCCAGGTTGGAGGCCTAGGTGGTGACAAAGCCCATAGATAGAGGGATTTGGAACCAAACAAATGAGGGCATCATCGGCCATACCCCCCCCCCCCTCTATTCCTTGGAACTGAGGAAGAGAGGAGGAGAAGGGGTGCTACCTCTTGCAAGAAAAGAAAGTGGATTACAACAAGGTGGTTTCCCTTTCCTTACAAACAGACTCCGCTACAATCAAGATGATCTCATTACATGTGAGGAATGATTTCAAAATAGTGGAGACCACTAGTAATGAAGAGTTTCTAAGGTGGGGAACCCCTCATACGATGCACAAGGCATGGTCATAGTTTAATGTCAAGTGCTGAGGATGATATCGCTTGGAAATTTATCTTCTAACAGCTCGAATGAGGTGGTAGCAATCCGCACCCCTTTGGACGTACATAACAGATACCTCTCACCCCTTGGGGAAGAGAAGGCATCTGTAATGCTTTGTTGAGGGGGTTTTATAGAGTGATCCATTGAGGGGTCCACGTTAGTGTGTCTATGCGAATAAGCAATGACTGTTAGCATGCCTATGAAAATAATCATAAAGAGAAGCAATGCAATGTGAAGCACCAACAGAGGAAATTTGAAGTTAATTCACGAAAACCTAGAAGATCGCATAAAAAAAGGAGTTTCGGATTAAAGGGGCTCACAGGTAGAAGCCTCATGAGGCGCTAGTGCGTCATATAGTGTAGGGGATTTGGGAAGGGGTATTCTTCGCGATGTGAAGTGGCCAAGCCTATGCTTAGGGTATAGGTGCATATAGAAAGTGCTTCTCGAAGTGGAAAGTCCTTCACGGAGTAGTTATTAATGATGCCAGGGTGCCCTATGGAGTATAGAATTGTGAAGAAATGTGCTTCATGAAGCACAATTACCCTACCTTAGCATGTGGTCCACGTGTTCATGGAGGGTGATTTGAAAGCATAAGTGATTCGTGAAGACCCGAGTCCCCTTGGGTAACCCCTTCCTTCGTGAAGGCACATAGTCTCACGAAGCGCATTCCTCCTTGAAGAGAGGCTTAATACTTGAAAAGTGGGAGGCACTTCAAGATGACAAATTACCATGAATATCTCATGGTATACAGATTAGAGATTTCTTCATGATTTGGGAGATAAGAAGAAGATAGGTTGGAGGATCCACCCTTTTGGGCTCAAGGGGAGCCCAGTATTTATAGACAATAGCCACCGCAAAGTAGAGTTTTCTCGGTGCGAAGTCACATGGAATCTTTTCCTAACCATGAATCCTCCTGTATCCTTGCTCCGTGGTAGGTTCATGATCATCAAATGGGTTCACGGAGCCTCCTGCCTCCATGATCCGCAACGGGATG
The DNA here is from genome assembly GCA_963277665.1 of Viscum album. Lineage (NCBI taxonomy): Eukaryota > Viridiplantae > Streptophyta > Magnoliopsida > Santalales > Viscaceae > Viscum > Viscum album. Next base: position 1,343,395,023 of record OY728132.1, read on the forward strand.
GTGAACCACATATCGGTTTGTGGAGCCTCTTGCATCATTGCTCTGCAGTAGGTTTTTGAACACAAAATGGGTTCACAGAACCTCCCACCTCCTTGATTCATAGCGGGTTCATGGAGGGGAAGCTTGTAGTCGGCCTTAGTGTTGTGGGGATCCGCGAGCGAGCTTCGCGAAGTAGTACCAAATGGTATCTGTTTTTTCTTCTTCTTCCCAAATTTTGGCACCAACAGATATTTATGACTGATAAAAGTTAACAAACTGTGAATATGAAAGGATAATTTTGTAACTTATGCATATCTGATTTAGTATGTATCATGCATGTGAAGATTCATTGATAGGTGACCATGTTGCATTTTTTATTTATTAAATCAGATACTACTCTCAAGAACAACACCCATCCCGAGAACCTAAATTCGTCTAGAGATAGTTCTAGAAAATCATTAATGGCTACAACACCTATGATTTGCAGAACCACCTCACCAACCTGACACATTCATATTATGGTGGAAAATGAAATGGTTTATGAATAATATCATCATTGTAACATCCTATCCATTGAGGTATGGTTAAGGGTATATTAATGATTAATATTATTAGTTATCATTATCCATGGAATGTTAAAATGAAAATAAGGTCTCTTATCACTATTGTCAATCACTTCGCATGCTATACCTAGAGTGTGACAATCACAAACATCAGTATCTGAGGATGGTGGATCAAGGAATCAACTATAAATCCATTCCTATTTATGATATGACTATAAGGGATCATGTCAACCACCATCACCATATCCATCATGCTAGTAACCCTTAGTCGCCTGCAGAGGTCACCATCCGACACATTTCCACATCTGACCCTCATTCCAAAGCACCAATTAAGTAACATAAAGCAAGGTAATATAGACTAATTGGGATTGGTATCATATCATATTTTCTATTTATGAATCTAGATTTCATATTCCATAGGTTGATAGTGATCAAGTTTAAATCCTATCTCACTCATAGAATTTTTGTCGGCATATTTCTACAGCAAGCATATTAGAGGTGAATATCCCTACACCCATTCATAAAGCACATTAGAATACATTTATGTAACCAGGAGGATAAAAATATCCTCATATACATACATAAATTTAATATATCATCCATTTCATATTAGATATAGAAAATGTTTAGTTCAATTTTCCATGGAACACTTTTCCAAAAAGTCATTGTAATCTAGAAATAGATGAATAACTCCACTAACATGGCCCAATACTAGTACATGTAATGGTATATGAAAATATTTCTATCCCTACAGCCTGGAAAGCACAACACACTGATCAATTGAAACAAGTGGCTTCACTAGAGTGAGATCGCATTATTTCTCATGTTCAAGAAGATTGTCTGTAAATTCATATAAAAGGATAACGAACCATATTAGGCTCATATTCCCAATCCAATTGAGGCTCACAAAGAGAGAGTGGAACCTTACCTAGAAAAAAAATACATTCATGTCAAAAAATATAAGTGGAGTAATCCAATAGAATTTGACCAAACTCTTATTCCATTTCCAACAGGGGCTCACTATGTGGGAGTAGAACATACATTGGAGAAGGCTCATATCCCTCTAAAAATGGATTGGTGGTATATTCCAAAGGAATAAGATCATTCTCATTGTAGGAACCCGGTTCTTTTTTTGAGGTATGGGCTTCTTATTTTTACTTTTCCTTAAGTGTTTTTGAGAAAATATGGAAAATGGGAAAAAATACTAAATTTTGGAACTACACGCCGTGTACATTTTCCACACACAGTGTACTTTTGGCCATGTGGGGATGAGTACACGGGGCGTGTATCCATGCTGACGAAAAAGGGTGTATGAACTGACTACATGCCATGTTGTGGTACCTTACACGCCATGTAGTCAGTCGGCAGGCCTAAACAGTAATGCTGTGGAGCAGCCGACAGTTGGGCGACGGTATATGAGAGGTCCAGTTTAGAATATACCTAACAATGAGAGGGGGGGGGTTAATCAGTGTTGGGGACCTTTTAAACCAATTCCAACTTTTATCCCCTTACCTCTTGACCTGTTAAGATCATGATTCTCTTATTCTCTTTTCCATGTCGCATGCAATAATAGAAAGCAGAAAAAGATACACACACGATATTTTTACAATCTTCACCACTCAATAATAGTAGATACGTCCATTCCATGCATGGTAATGACCATTGCATGGATTCTCCACTATAATGTAAAATGTTGTTACAATGGAGTAGCTAGGAAAACAATCCATTATCCAGTGTGAGTCCCTACACTTTGGAGGGGGGTGGGAAACAATCCTCTTCCCTGGACTGGTGATGACCTAGTCCAACTTGTAGCCTCTAGCTGGTTCTTTATACTGCCTATGGAGACAGTCTTCTTCCTTCTTGATAAGTTAGGTTATGGTCTTGATCTATTTCTGTGCTCTTCAGTTGATTACTTGCAAAGAAGTATGCAAGAAATCATGTTCCTTCTTTCTCTTCTTCTCTAGTGCTAAAACCAACTGCAATAATATTTTTCTTTCTTTAGCAAGAATCACATACACCAATGTGATTATTCAATCACTAAGGATCCTATCAAAAAGCATCATCGGAATTTAACTGCCCTGAACAATTGTTAGCTTTCAATAGGGCATACTCTGTTATTCTTCTTCTTCTCTTCCTTTTCTTTGACACAGTAGAATATGGAATGGCACTGCAGTGTCTTAATCTCTTTCTTTAGTTCTCAATACCAACAGGTAAGTGTATCGGTATAAAAAACTATTCCTTCATGAAGATATGAATTCAATTTAAAATAAAGTTCTTCTTCACTTCGTAATGCACAACGAGAGTTTTAAACACCAATCGTGTTAGTGCAGTTCTACGTCTCTTCGTGATACAGAATGTTTCACTATACTTCCTTCTTCGCAAAGTCTTTTCGAGAGTTCTATACACCTGTCGAAGGCCTGCGGCACCCTCAAATTTTTCGCGCAACCTTCTAGGTGGATTGCACATAAAATTCATGCCTTGTGTGTAAAACACCTTTTGGCATGAAAAACCCTTTTTGCACAACCCCTTTTTTTCGCGCAGAACATCCCTTTTTCGCGAAACACTTTATTTTTCGCGCAACACTTCTTCTTTTTGTGAAATACTCTATACTTAAATTTTTCTACAAGTCAGAGCTCAGGATTTTTCTATGTTTCAAGTCTCTAAAAATGAGAGGGGTTGACCTCATATTTATAGGCATTTTTGACCTTGCGTGTAAAACCCCTTCCTGTGGTTAAAACTGTCTCCGACTTCGTCAGATTACGCGCACCTTCCTGGATTTTTCACGCACCTCATGACTTTTCCATTTTTCATCACTCTAATCATGAATACACTCTTGCATGGAAAACATCAAACCAAAATTTTTCTCACAACCAATTTTCCTGTGCACAAGTTTAATGTTCCGCGCACCTAGCGCAAACATCTCAAATTTTTCGTGCACCTCTAACCTTTTTCATTTTTTGACATTCTAATCACAGTCCACCAATTGCGCACAAAATTCCACACCACGTTCCATATATGCGTGCAAACCCAATTTTTCCTGCGACATCATATTTCACTCACTTCTCTAATCTTTCACGCATTTCATGCCTTTGCCAATGTACGAGCTTATGATCTCGAAACACATTTTGCGCGAAAACCTCATTCCTCTATTTCACGCACCATGACAATATTTATCGCAACCTCCATTTTTCACACAGCCCACTGATATTACGCAAAAAAAAATTCACGCATCTCACTGATATTTCGCGCATCCCGCTGATATTTAGCGCACCACTTTCTTTTTTCGCAAAACTCGCCAAGGTTTCCGCGCACTCCATGCCTTTGTCATTTTTCAATGTTCTAGCCTTGAATAATGCCTTGCAAGAAAAAATGTAAACCATCTTCAATCTTGTGTGAAATATCCATTGCCAAGCACATTTCTTCATCTCCCAATTTTCAGCCCCTAAAATTTGGCAATCACTGGAAAACGGCGCCACCTTAAACTGTGCTTTTGTGCCACCCCCAGATTGTCCATTGCTTTATCATTTCTCACTTCACTACTTCCCATAACCATTATTTAGCATTCATCACGAACTCCACTATCGTGATATATATCCTTTGATAGATTATCTTTAGCATCCTCAAAGTTGCTATGAGAAGTAATGAAACATCCCATCTTCCAGCAGCATCATTCCTTCCAATAAAAACTATATATGACTGGCATCATCATCTCTCCCCCTTTCCTTTATAAGTATTGCATCACATGTTCTCCTAAGTCATAATTCCAATCCCTTTCACATTCTCTCTTCTTCTTCAGCCATCATTCTACACTTCATGCAAATCATATGATTTAATTCTTCATGTAATCATTTTCATGGATTTCTATCATGAAGAATTTCATGGTCTTCTTCAAATCCTTATTCTTCTTCAACCATCCTTAGATAGATGATACTTCACCATTCTGCTGCAATCATCCTAAAATGGATGATACTTCTCTATTCTTCATTGATGTAAACAATGTGTCAGCTTTGACACATGTTCATTGAACATAGGATCAGTTCAACCGTCGTCTGAATTGATCTTATTAGATAATTGCTCAAGTATGACATCCAATGCTATGATTCCATAAAAATTCTCCAGGAAACCTCACTTCAGCCGATCTCCATTTACTTTGGAGTTCTTCTTCATATCCTTCTTCATTTTGACCAGCATTGACAACTTTTGAGAACAAATAAAATATTCAAACACAAAGTGGTCCAAACAGTATACACCATGTACATTATAGTACTTGTCGTGTACTCATGTCGACGGTTGAACAGTGTGGCGGTGCCGCCAAATGAACAGTTAAATGAAATAAGTACACGACATGTACTTAGAAGTACACGCCATGTACTTTGTTTTTTCGGCTTAAAAGAGGAAGTAGCCTCCACATTTATCACTGGAGACACTTGAGCCAATTTGGAGCCAAAATAGGAGGCCATACCTTTGACGATCCACCTGGTGTTCTTCTAGAATCGGTTTCCACCTCGGATGATCCCGTTGGAACCGCATGGGTATGGGATTCCACCTCCTAGGCTGGTTCTTACCAATTATTCTCCTAACACGAGTTATTTACATTTGTTTGGTTTTTGTTCTTCGTCAGATCTATGCCATTATTGGGCGTTTCAAGAGTCGGCGTTTGGGTATAACGTTCGTTTGCATATAAGGTAGGTGACTTTGTGTTTATTTTCCATCTGTCGTGTGTTTTTGTGAGTTTTTTGTGCCACGAACCCATGTTGGGGTGTCTGGTGGCTGAGGATGTTTCTATATTTAATGACTATAATTGCATAGGTTATTAAATTGTGATAATAAAATTCTGTTTGGGATGGTTGCATGGATCCGAAACCGCCCCAGGGGTGTGTTTCACTATTTAGCCATTTGGACAGGATACCTGAGGGTATGCCTTTAAAGTAGCAATCGTAGAATTAGATTGAGAGGAATTGCTTGTTTATTACTTTTGACATGTTGGTCATGGACCGGTTACCTGTTTAGCCTGAGGGCGTTGTAGTGATTAGCCTGAGGGCGTGACTGTTCTAGCCTAAAGGCGATGTTCTATTTTTCCTGAGGGCAACCTTTCATGCCTGAGGGCTTTACTTCTTGTACCTGAGGGTGACACTGCATATGCCTTGTGGGCGAGATTATGATACGCCTGAGGGAAATGCTCGAGGGAGAGATTCTGTATAGCCTGAGGGCAAGCCTGAGGGCGTGGTTTACTATTTTAGCCTCAGGGCACGGTTCTGGTTGGCATGAGGTCCTGGTGCTATTGAGCACAAGAATGTTACTAAACTAAATAAATTAAATGAATAATAAAATGGGAATTTAATTTTAAGTTAGTTACTTCTTAGTACTTCTTTCTTTATTGCATTTTACTATTGCACACTGTTCTTGCATGCTTACACACAGTTGGGCACGGGCCTTTGGTTGGTGCCTCTTGAGATATATTTCTCACACCCTGTTTGGGCCATATTTTTCCTCCCAAACAGATTCGGTTTCAGTAGGTGTAGATAGGGGAAAGAGTCCCTATACAGGTACTTGACTGTTGCTGAGGAGTAGGAGGGCATGGGACCAAGCCTATGCTCATGATGTCACCGCCCACTGTTTTGCTTTTTTTGCAGTGCTTTGTATTTTGTTGTACTGTATTGATGTATAACATGTTCTTGATGTTTTCTTAGAATTTGAAAAATGTATCATCATCATTTACATACTGTAGGTTATATCCACTGTTGTAGTTTATTTCAGTTGTGTATGGTTTACTGCTTCCACTGTCGTTGTATGATTTATTTAAATTCCACTCCACTACACTTTTCCAAATGAGGGCATAGTTTCCCCACTATCAGACCTGATCCCTCGCTGCTAGTCGGCAGCCTCTGGTGTTTGGGGAAATACGCTTGTGGTCTTGTGGTGAACCGGCTTCGGGGCACCCTTTGAGTGGCACCCAGGACCGGGACATTACAAAGTGGTATCAAAGTAGTTCTTTTCTTTGACTTACTATTTGGAGCCGTAGTCAGGGATACGAAGAATGGTAGTTGGTAATAAGTTGTGTCCGGGTGTAGCTAACCCGTGTACTGGGGAAATCTAGCCTACCTCGTATTTTTCATTCTTTTGATTTTGCAATTTTACGCTTCATATGTTTGCACCGTTGGGTGACACACATTGAGATTGTGTAGTTTATATTTTATCTATGGGTTCTATTTAGTTGCAACCCGATGAGATGAGGGTTTGCCATCTCATGCATCACATAGGCACATGCTAGATATCACATGCCATGCATAAATTTCATGCCATGTAGGTGCATTAGAATTTGCATGTTTTTGTGATAGTAGTTGTGCTAATAAAGCATGTTGTTGTGCTAGCTTCTTGATAAATACCTACCTTTTTATATGGTATTTTTGTTTGAGCTTTTTTATATAATGGACACCAATCTTTGGTTTTTTGGGTGTATGGGCCCCCATTGACAGGAATTGGGTGGATCATTGACTGGTTCTTGGTTATAACACATATAAGATGTCAAACTTTTATTTGTGGGGAGTATGGGCCCCCACGAGTCAGAATTTGAATCTTAGGTGTTAGTTTCAGTATTTTCTGTGTTCCGAGGAAGTTTCTGAGGAATACTATTAAGAAACCCAGTATACACGCTGTGTAGTATTTTTATACATGCCGTGTATGCTCTTATGTTCGGGAAGAAAAATGAATTTTTTTAGTACATGCCGTGTAACCTGAGTAGACACCGTGTAGTCTCTTCCCATGTCACAAACCGGGTGGGTGAGGACACGGGGTACGGAAAGGCTTGGGTAAAACACACCATGTACCGAATGGACACACCATGTAGTGTGACCCGGAGTCAGGCCATGTAACTGACAACATGGGTCGGTGAACTCCTTGACAGAACACGCCGTGTCAATTATAGACACGCTGTGTAGTGTGACCTGGGGACTCGTCCGTGTAACTAACAACATGGGTGGGTGTCACCTCTCTCGTAACACGCCGTGTACCAGTGGGACACGCCGTGTAGTCTTGTCCGAGGACAGACCGTGTGGAGTTAGCCATGTGGCTGGGAAACAAGGTGGTTTACATACCGTGTGCGGGTGTAACATGCCATGTAGTGTCATGCCGAGTAGTCGGCCGTGTCACAGATGACACGAGTAGTTGGAAAATGTCATCGTACATGCCATGTAGATATTATACACGCCCTGTAGTTTTGATTGACAGAAGCCATGTGGCTTAGCCATGTAGAAGGACTGAGGTAGGGGAAGGAATGTAATGTACATGCCGTGTAGTCATTGTACACACCGTGTAGTCTTGTTTTGCCAATTTTTCATGCCTTATTCCTCTTGTTTCCTTTGTGGTTCCTTTTCTTTTCAGTCTTAATAATCTTGAATCTGAGGCGTGCTTTTAAACATGTAGTGTCATGCTGCCTAGACGACCGCGAGTTGTTCACCAGGAGAGCGGCGATGATTATACTCTAGAGATGGTGGGTCATGGGCTACTAGTTGAACCACCAGTAGAGCCTAATGCGGCGCCATCTGTTATACCAAACACAGGCGCGGAGGCGCAGTTCTGTGAAGGCTTTATGCGGTTCACGCAGTCCTTTCAGGGAGCACCGTAGGCTGCCACATCTATGGCCGAGCTGACACGCATCCTTTAGTAGCAGCATCCGCCTACATTTTCAGGGGATGGCAGACCACAGGATGCGGAGTCTTGGATAGGATCGATGCAGACTATTTTTGAGCATCTTGAGACACCTCCAGGGCGGAGGGTCAATCTCGCGACTTGCATTCTGCGTGATTCCTCCATGAGGTGGTGGGATGTTACAACCCAGTCAGAGCATCACAGAGACATGGCATGGGAAGATTTTCAGGAAGTATTCTAGGACACTTTCTTTCCCGAGATGCTGAGGGCAGATAGAGCTCGAGAGTTCATCAATATGCAGCAGGGCGCTTTGTCGGTGATGGATATTCTGCTCATTTTATGGAGCTTCGGCGTTTTTTCACCCATGCTGGTGGGTGATGAGACGTTGAGAGCCAGAAGTTTTGAGGATGGTATTCAGTATGACATTCAAGTGCTGGTGAATGTTTTCAGGTTGCCTTCAGTACACGCTATTGTAAACTCGGCGCTGATTTCATAGAGGAACATGTGGGAATCTAATGGTGTGGTCCAGGGTGGTTCAGCACCAGTTACTGGTACTATTTCTTCGGGCAAGAGGAAGAGACAGATGGACTTCTATCAGGGTGGAAGTACCAGCCATGCAACTTCTTTAGGTGGCCCGATCAGGTGCTACCAGTGTGGCAGAGAGGGGCACAAGAGGCCGCAGTGTCCATGAGACCCAGTAGAGTGTCTATCTTGTGGCAAGATGGGTCATCTGCAGCGCTTTGGTAGGGAGTTTCTACCAATGGATAGGGAGAGGGGTTCTGTGCAGAATCCACGTGTGGGAGTAGGACAAGTGGATTCTTACCAGTTGGGGAACTAGAATACGTCAGGGCGTGCATGCCGAGATGGTGGTCGTGGTAGTGGTAGCCAGACACCAGGATCGCAGAGGCAGCAGGTCGGGACCGCTCAGGGTAGCCAGGCTAGGTCGCACGGCCGCGACACTGGGCAGGCATATGTAGTGCAACAGACCCAGCAGGAGCAGGATCCCGGACCTTCTACAGTCAGAGGTACTATTCTAGTAGCTTCTATTTTATCTTGAGTATTTTTCGATACGGGTTCTACACATACTTTCATATATGTGCCAGTTGTGGAGAGACTTGGGCTCTGTGTTTCTTCTTCTTCTAATATCATGAAGCTAGACACTCTGTTGGGGACTAGGACGGCTGGTGTGCGTCAGTGTAAGGAGTGCCCCCTTGAGGTTGGAGGGTGTCACTTCCTTTGGGACCTCAATGTCTTGGAGATGAAGAGCTATGATGTCATTCTCGGGATGGACTGTTTGGTTCCCTTTTGATCCTTTGTAGACTGCTATCGTCGTAGGGTGAGTTTCACATCACTAGAGGGCAGAGAGTTTCTATACAAGGGCAAATGGGATGATCAGGCGAGTCGAGCTGGACCAGTGCATCATGGGCGAGGTGGAGTCACAGCCCAGATAGCGAGCTTATATCTGGATGATCAGGGGACTTGTAAGACAGATTTCCCTCAAGTTGTTGATCATTTCAGGGATGTCTTCCCGGACAACTTTTGAGGTCTACCTTCGGTGCGAGAGGTGGATTTCTCTATTGAGCTCGTGCTAAGTGCCACACTGGTCTCCATTCCTCCTTATAGTATGTCCATGCCTGAGTTGCAGGAGCTCAAGAGGCGGTTAGAGGAGTTATAGAAAAAAGGATTTAACCCATCCAGTACTTCTCCATGGGGTTCTCCGTTCGTTTTGCGAAAAATGCGGATGGTACCCTTAGACTTTGCATGGATTATCGGAAGATGAAGCAGTTGACGGTTAAGAACCGATATCCCTTGTCGAGGATAGATGATCTGGTTGATCAGCTTCGTGGAGCATGAGTGTTCTCGAAGATTGACTTGAGATCCAGATATCATCATCTTCGCGTGAGACCATCGGATATACCACTTACAGCTTTTCGGAGTAGATATGGTCTGTACGAGTACTTCATTATGTCGTTCGGACTCACGAACGTGCCGGCAGTTTTCATGGCTCTAATGAATCGATTGTTCCATCCGTATCATGAATATTTTGTGGTGGTATTTGTGGACGACATCTTTCTGTTCTCTCACACTCGACACAACCATGCCACCCATCATGAGATCGTATTGTGTACACTAAGAGATCATCAGCTATATGCTAAGCTCTCTAAGTAACACATTTGGTTGGATGAGATTCATTTCCTGGGTCATATCATCTTAGAGGTAGGATTTGCAGTAGACCCAGAGAAGGTGAGAGCAGTAGTTTCCCGGGAGAAGCCTAAGAAGGTGTTTGAGATACAGAGTTTCTTAGGGCTGTCTAGTTACTACAGAGGCTTCATATAAGACTTCTCCCGCTTAGCAGCACTGTTGAAGGGTCTGACTAAGAAGGGTGTAAATTTTGTTTGGTCAGAATCTTGCGAGACAGCTTTTCAAGACCTGAAGGGAAGGTTGACATCAGCACTGATACCGATACTCCCAGAGCAGGGGAAGAGCTATACAGTTTACTTTGATGCATCAGGGATAGGACTAGGAGAAGTTTTGATGCAGGGAAACCGATTTTTTGTATATGGGTCTCAGCAGTTGAGGCCACATGAGAGGAATTACTCAACGCATGATCTCGAGTTGGTTGTAGTTGTGCATGCGTTACTTTGTTGGAGACTTTATCTATTGGGAGAGCATTTTTGGTTTTCACCAACCACAAAAGCCTGAGGTATATCATTACTCAACGTGACCTGAATCTGAGTCAGCGAAGGTGGGACGAGTACCTATAGTCCTTAGATTTTGATCTTTCCTACACACCTAGTAAAGGTAATGTAGTAGCTGATGCACTGAGTAGGAAGACTCAGATACATGCAGTGTAGGAGGACAGTGGTGAGTGGGAGCTTATGGATTTGTTCTCTGAGATGCATCTGGAGGTGCCTGACAGTCAGGGGAAGACTTATCTTTCTTCTTTCGCTGTGACTTCTACCCTCATGGACAGAATGAGGATGAGGCAGCTATCTGATTCAGATGCCCTATTTCTACTAGATTCAGTTGCAAGTGAGGACCCTCCTCTCGGTTGGATGATAGGCGATGATGAGGTTTTGCGTTTCCATCGACGAGTATGGGTTTTAGGGGATATACGTGAGGAGCTGATGTGGGAGTTTCATGCTTCAGATTGGGCAGTTCATCCAAGGGTTACCAAGATGTAACGTGACTTGAGGCGTATGTACTGGTGTCCGGGTATGAAGAGAGAGATAGTTGGTTTTGTTACGGGGTGTTCCACCTCTCAGCAGGTGAAGGCAGAGCACTAGAGGCCAGCTGGGCTGTTAAAGTAGTTTCCCATTCCAGAGTGGAAATGGGAGGATGTCAGGATGGATTTTGTGATGGGATTTTCAAAGTCACCTCGAGGCAATGACGCCATGTGGGTTGTTGTGGACAGAATCACGAATGTAGCTCACTTCTTTTCGATCATGGAGACCTTCAGTGTTGACGAGCTCAAAAGATTGTATATCTGAGAGATCTTACGTCTTCATGGGGTCCCTCGTTCTATCATTTCGGGTAGGGACGCCCACTTTACGTATCATTTCTGGCTGAGTTTTCAGAGGGAACTGGGTACACAGGTGCTTCTGAGCACAACATACCACCCTCAGATAGACGTTCAGTCAGAGCGTACGATACAGGTGCTAGAGGAAATTTTGCGTGCATGCATACTAGAATTTGGGGGCTCTTGGGAGAATCATATACCCTTAGTAAAGTTTTCCAATAACAATAGTTTTCAGGTCATTATTGAGATGGCACCATTCGAGGATTTATATGGTAGGCCATGCCGATCACCTCTGTGCTAGTTAGAGATAGGTGAGGCAGCTTTACTAGGGCAACAGCTCGTACAGGAGACATCTGAGCAGGTCTAGTTGATTCAAATGCGGATGGCTACCATGTAGTCTCGTGAGAAGACTTATGCTGATCGCTGCAGACAACCTTTGGAGTTCATGGTCGGGGATCAGGTTTTCTTGCGTGTTTCGCTGAGACTGGGACACAAGAGGATTAGGAGACAAGGTAAGCTTTCACCAACGTATATGGGAACATTCAAGATTATGGAGAGAGTTGGGCTCGTTACCTATCGGTTTCAGTTACCATAGTGGTACCGAGCCATGCATGACGTCTACCACATGTCTCAGTTGCATCGCTATCATTCAGACCCATCTCATGTTTTTCAGCCAGAGGAGGTTGAGCTGGAATCAGATGCGTCCACTGAGGAGCATCTGATTCATATCATTGACAGGAGCACGAAGGTTCCCTAAGGCTGGTCAGTTCCTCTCGTATGGGTGCTATGGTAGTATGGCCAAGTGCAAGACGATACCTGGGAGTGGGAGGCCGACGCACGTGCTCAGTGGTCAGAGTTGTTCTGAGCTTTATCTTCACCACCCTAGGAAGGGAAATTCGGGGATGAATTGCTATAAGGGGGGAAGTTTGTAAGAACCCGGTTCTATTTTTTTGAGGTACGGGCTTCTTATTTGTCATTTTCCTTATGTTTTTTTTAAAAAATATGGAAATTGGAGAAAAATCCTAAATTTTCGAACTACACACCTCGTACTTTTCCCACAAGCCGTGTACTTCAGGCCATGTGGGGATGAGTACATGGGGAGTGTAGCCATGCTGGCGACGAAGGTTGTAGGAACCGACTACATGCAGTGTAGTGGTACCTTACATGCCGTGTAGTCAGTCGGCAGGCCTAAACAATAAGGCGGTGGAGCAGCCGACAGCTGGGCGACGGTACACGCCATGTACTTTGGAGTACATGTCATGTACTAATGTCGACGGTTGAATAGTGTGGCGGTGCCGCCAAATGAACAGTTAAATGAAATCAGTACACGCCGTGTACTTTGTTTTTTTAGCTTATAACAGGAAGTTGCCTCCTCATTTGGAAGAGGAGACAGTTGAGCGGATTTGGAGCCAAAGGAGGAGGTTGGACCTTTGAAGATCCACTGGGTGGTCATCTGGAATCGGTTTCCACCTTGGACGATCTCGTTGGAACCGCACGGGTAAGGGCTTCCACCTCCTTGGCTGGTTCTTACCAATTCTTCTCCTATCAAGAGTTATTTATGTTTGTTTGGGTTTTGTTCTTCGTCAGATCTATGCCATTCATGGGTGTTTCGGGAGTCGTCGTTCGGGTATAACATTCTTTGGCGTGTAAGGTAGGTGGCTTTGTGTTTATTTTCCAACTATAGTGCGTTTTTTGTGCATTTTTGTGCCACGAACCCATGTTGGGGTGTCGTGTGGATGAGGTTGTTTCTATATTTAATGCCTAGAATTTTATAGGTGATTAAATTGTGATAATAAAATGTTTGTTGGGATCTTTTCTTGGATCCGGAACCACCCCAGGGGTGTGTTTCTGTGTTTGGAAAGGATACCCGAGGGTACGCCTTTAATGTAGTAATCGTAGAATTTCCTTGAGAAGAATTGCCTTTTTACTACTTTTGACAGGTCGGTCATGGCCTGGTCACCTGTTTATCTTTAGGGAGTTTTTGTGATTAGCCTGAGGACATGACTGTTCTAGCCTAAGGGAAACGTTCTATTTTGCATAAGGGAAACCTTTCGTGCCTGAAGGCTTGACATCTATGCCTGAGGGCGACACTTCGTCTGCCTGAGGGCAAGATTCTAATACACCTGAGGGCAATGCCTGAGGGTGAGATTCTGTATAGCCTGAGGGAGTGGTTTACTATTTTAGCCTGAGGGCACGGTTCGGGTTGTCTTGAGGGCTTGGTGTTGTTGAGGACAATAATGTTACTAAATTAAATAAATTAAATGAATAATAAAATGGAAATTTAATTGTTATGTAAGTTACTTTTTAGTACTGCTTACTTTATTGCATTTTACTATTGGACACTGTTGTTTCATGCTTACACGTAGTTGGGCATGAGCCTTTGGTGGGCGCCTCCAGTGATATATTTCTCACACCCTGTTTTGGCCACACTTTTCTTCCCAAACAGATTACGTTTCTGCAGGTGTAGATAGGGGAAAGAGTCCCTATACAGGCACTTGACTGTTGCTAAGGAGTAGGAGAGCATGGGACCGAGCCTAGTCTTGAGATGCCGCTGCCAGTGTTTTTTCTTGTTTTGTTGTGATTTTTATTTTTTTGTATTGTATTGATGTATAACATGTTCTGGCTGTTTTCTTAGAATTTGAAAAATGTAGCATCATCATTTACATACTATTGTTTATTTCAACTATTGTATTTTATTTCAGTTGTGTATGGTTTACTTCTTCCACTGTCATTGTATGATTTATTTAAATTCCGATGCGCTACACTTTGAAAAATGAGGGCATAGTTTCCCCACTATCATAGCTGGGCCCTCACTGCTAGTCGGCAGCCTCTGGCGTTTGGGGAAATGCGCTTGAAGCTCATATCCCTAACTTTCTCCTTACCAATTTCCATGAAAAAAATATAATCATATTAAAAGAACCTCATTGGTTTTATGAATATTAAATTATAGTAGAATTTGATCATTACCATGATAGTAATCTTCATGATAGTGTGGATATATATCCCATGGATTGTACTTCTTAAATATGTTGTGGTCAACCTCCCCATGGTGTCATCTGCCTTGGATAAGGAAAGCTTCCACCTTCTAAGATAGCTCCAAACACAGATGTTCCTAAAACTCAGAGACTATTAAATATTGTGGTTTTCAAAAAACTGGGGCCATTTATATATAGTTACCTATAAAATACAAAAAACCCTTCCCCATTGTTTAATGATAACAGTGAAAAGTTACTTCTCTGGTCTGATGAGGTAGTGGTTTTTAAGATTGATGAAGAGGAATATAACATTAATATAATGAAAAAGTTATCATGAAAAAAATACACAACCATGTTTTGGGATCTCTAAAATTCTAACTATGAGATACTAGATGATCTAAAGAAGGAATTCATTCCGTACCTACATAATAATATTTTGGAATTTCATCATTGATTGGATGATAGAAACCTCTATTGTCAAGGATAGGAGGGTCACCATCAGACCATCAATATATTCTTTTATCTGTATGACCAAAATAATATCTCCATGTACTGGGACCCATAATTGAAAAATATCATAAAAAATCTATAACAAGATTTCTACCAATTTCTTTAAAACTCCTCCACAACTGATCACTAAAGGCTCACCATGTATCTATATTTAAGGGTGGGGAAATTATGGGGAATTGCACATCACCAGCCGCATGGAGAATAAGAAATCCCCAAATGAAGAATGATGTAATGTCATATCCCCTAGAGAAAACATGGGGAAAGGAATATGTGATAAACATGGTTACTATAAATGAAATCTACCACTTTAATGATGCCAAGACATCTTGAACCAAGAGAGAGGGCTGCAAAATATATTTGATTTGGGTACCTAAAACTAAATGGAATGAATGTCAGGTTTGAGTTTTTACCATAGAAACAAACTACTTTTTACGTTATGATAAGCTTGTATTCACTGGTTGAATATTAATAAAAAACTTATAACATAATGATTGTTCTTCTTTGAGACATAGTATGTGATAATTTCCTACAAATAGATATTGCACTAAAAAGACATAGAGGACCCAAGCTATGATGTGAAAAAGGATGATCCATGACCCTATCCTTGAATATATGTTTTTGTGGCCAGATGATATCATTTGAAGAAACACAAATGATACAGGATATTAGGGGTGGGTTCTCATGAAACGTTGAGGCACATTTTCCTAGTGTGTTCCCTTGGTAATATTCTGGAAGATATTATGAGAATAAGACCTACCAGTATGAATTCCACATTCGTAAATGTCATTGTATGTTCCTATCTGTGGACCAGTGTATTGGTCCTTAGACATTAACATTATTATTAATGGGTATTATGACTCATGCACTTAGATATATTGATGAAAAAAGTGATGCCATATGTTCATGTAGAGGAAGGATATGTTGGGTTCATCATGAGTAGTACTACATTAATGAATAATGCGAGAAATGATTTTTCACGTCTACAGAAGTAGATATCTCAGGGACCTTTGATGGAAATGATATAGCATAACTAAATTCCTGGCCATGATGTTCACTAAAAACATTCAATTCCATGAAGTCAAATATATGTGAAATCGAGCACATGGGTTTATGGAACTTTCATGCAACCAACATGATTGATGATATCAAAACAAATAGATTATATTACAAGGTAAGCGTTCGTATTAGGTGACATAGTTTTTTGACATTAACTCCTTTATATTGGGTGCCTGGACCGATTGATAGATAGAAATCATGGACTTGAAGAAAGCCCTCTAAATTCAATTGAGAAAAAGGCCTATAGGGTCACACACTATGTGTAGTCAGTATATCATTTAAATAATTTATTAGTTAACAAGATGAATAAATATTATTCCCGGTTGTGGTTTAATTATTATTAAAGTATGTATGATCTCATTTATTTTGTCTCAAGTTATTGAGGAGAGTATATGAAGGATGAAATATTTATTTGTTAGTGAATAATGCAGTTGTATTTATTTAATAGATAAATAGTCATTATTCAAGGCCAATGAATATTTTTAGGAGGATTAGAAGACCATGTTATAGATTTGGTGAAAAATTATATTAAATATTATTAGTTTAAATAATATTAAAATATAACTTACAAGTTAAACACATGTCTTGGAAATAATAGCATTTTTATTATTATTTAAAACAGTGTCTCACTTGGAATAATAAAATAATTAATGATACCTATGATAATTATATTTTACTACCAGGTGAATTAAATTCCCCATTATGTTATTATTCTATAATTATCCAAGGGGTCGTTCCACTGGCTAACCAATGATTGTGTGCAAAACATCCTGGGACAAAATATTTTGAACCTATAGAACTCTTCCCTCTATAATAATGATCCCAAGAATGATAGAGATCCTCCTCCTACACATTAAGGATAATTAATTAGGATCACATCTCATGCAGATCAAAGGAAGACATCGCAAGATCATGGATCTTTCTCACTAGCACCCAAAGAATCCATCAGTGATGTCCGAAGAAACGTGGACCACGTGTGGATCACCACAAGAGGAATACTATCCTTGGATTCTACCAAAAAATGAAGGAACCCATTGGATATGTGGTAGAACTCTTCAATAATGAAATAATCTCCATGGTGGTAATACATTATTTTAATTAAATAAATTATAAAGAAATTTTTTTGACCCACTCTTCTCAATTATGGTTTCTCTCTTTTGTCTTTTATCATTGATTCAATTCCACAAAAAATAGATTTTATGGTCATATTTATCATAGATAAATCATCAAACATGGAAATTTTCAAATGTAGGTACGCACCCATCCTACACTTCCACTATTCCCAAAACATTCAAGTAGTTTCAAAATTGTCATATTTTCATTTATAATTTTTTAAATAATTGGTTGATGATTTTAGATTTAATAATTTAGTTTTTCAATTCATGTGTAATAATTCTTGTAATCTAACTTTTTTGATCTATTATTCATCTTTTTTTTCTCACAGTACTAAGTTAAATGAATAGTTTTTTGAATTAAACATAAATCGAGGATCTCATTAGGACGACACAACGATTCTATCTAGGTAATAGGATAGTACTCATCATTTATTCGGAATTACAGTTCATGTATTCTACCACACAAGATGTGTAATACGTATTACACACCGTGTACTTGTTTTCAACACGCCTAAAGTAATTCAGAAATTACTCAAGCCGTGATAATTAATGACATGTGGTGTAGTTAATGTTTAAACTGCATGGTGACCAGGATAGACTAGCACATGGAGATCTAGACTACACACTGTGTGGCCCACTGAAAACAATGTGTAGTCCCATCGGGTTAGGGTCATTTTGTGTGTCCCATACTGGGCTTGCATGGCTAGTGACCAGGTAATGAGGACTCTAAATAGAATGTGGACCACTAGACACGTTTTGTACTTAAAAATTTTCAATATACACCTCACGTGTTATTTCCACAAGTTTTTACTTTGGATGGATGATGAGAAGGGTACATGCCATGTAGTCAGATCTACATGTCATGTACTATTTCAAGATTAGGAAGATTTTAAATATTTTTATTACATTATATAACCCTTAAGACATGTAGCTTAATGTTAGTGTAAATATGGGAAACAACATGTGATATGTGTTTGATATATATCTATATTTGTATGTGTGTGTGTGTGTGTTTAATTAACATCTGCATAATCCTCAATGATCTGTACATCATGTATGAGTTGTATAATAATTATAACTCTGTGTGGATGCTACATGTCACAAATAATAAAGTGTATACAAGTATAAATACTTACTGGGTAGTTCTGGATGGGTATTCACCAGGATTCTTCAACGGTACAAGTTTTGTAGAAGTATATGGATATAAATATCATGGAAAATAATAAAATTATTAAGATAAAAATGATTCATTAATTAATGATAATTATTATTCAATTAAAGTGTAAAATTTTTTAATATGAAATATTAATAAATTTAATGTTAGTATTATCAAAATCATAATTCGTTTCATGTATGTTTATGATCATGATCTAGACCAGACCTTTGTATGTGATGGGTCACTTTTAATTTGTTATTAAATTAATATTGTTTGCTTTTGTGACCTCTCCTCTTTAATACGTAGGACCTATGTGCCCAGGGTTTCTTTTATTTATACCCCCTATTACCCCTCACCTATGTGTGATTTAAAATGATGTTTAATTAATGGAGCTCCCAATCTAGTTGAGGTGGTTCAATATAGGAGACAATGAAAAACCAATCCAAGGAGATACAAAGGTGGATAATTGGATAGCTGTGAACACAAACCATAAACGATTCTATGTGTTTCTATTCTAGCTCAGGATTAGTTTATCTATATGTTGATAAACTAACAAATAGTAATTCTCATAATGATACCCTTTATTTATTTATTTTAGTGGAATGGTTATTCACTATAGATGTCTGACACAATAACATAATTAATGAATTAAAAAGAATACAATATGGAACTCAAATAAAATAGATTATGTGTAAATATTATCTATATGTGGTTTATCAAATAAGTATACATCACTAAAAATATACATGAAACTAAAAATATAATATGTATCAACTTACACATAATGTGTAAAATCTTCAATTATATATTAACTCGGTATACCCTTCGATTACTTCAGTTAGAATCAAACCATAGTTTAAAGTTCTTGACCAACTTGGGTTCGGTTGCTTTCAATTATTAGGGAATTCTAATTTTCGGTTTGGGGTTGACTTAACATATTTTACGTCGAGGGTTGACTCCCTAGAAAGACATGGCACAACTAATAGGCCATGGTTGAGGAAATCCAAAATTAATGATTTCATGTTTGGGGAGTCCACTCAATAGATAAATGATCAATGTGTTAATGCACATAGAATTTTAAATTCCTACCTAAAACCTTTCAAGTTTCACGACCAACCCTAGTTAGATTAATGAAAATTGTAATATAGATCCATATCACTATAATTTTTAAGAAATAGGATATTTCAAATCCAGTGTTGAGGGCTATTGGATTTCAACAAAATAGTGGGATACTAATAGATATTAATTTATTTATTTGTCTATATTTATCAACATAATGTACTAAAACTATGTTCATTTTAAATTGAAGAAAAAAAATAAAAATGACATCAAACATATCATTTTCATCCACATTCGAGAAGGAAAACCTTCTCACTAGCACTAATTTTTTTGAGTGGAAAAGGAACCTTCAGGTTATCCTTCTCCATGAGAGGAAACTATATGTGATAGAAAAATCGTTTCCAGTTATGCTTGGGAATGACATGAGTGATGAAGAAATCTCTATGTATGATAAAAATCTAAATGATGCTATAGATGTTAAATGCCTCATGCTATCATCCATGACCAATGATCTCTTAATGAAACATGAGGAAACTGATATTTATAGAATGATGTCTCACCTTTGGGATATCTATCACGATAAGGCGATATAGGAGTGGTGTGAGATCTCATGTGATTTTTCACTACTAAACATGGAAATTCTACACCAGCTAGAGAACATGTAGTTAAGATTAATAGAATCATTGAGAATTTATAAATCTTAAGGATTAAATTCTCAGATTAGTTTCATAGAGATATCATGTTATCATCACTTAATAAGTCTTTATCTTGATTTGTTGTGAATTATAATATGAGAAATAATGAGAAGAGTCTTTCAGAGATTATTAAACTGATTCGCCAAGTTGATAAAAACATAAGGAATGAAAAACATTCAATCCTTATACTGAATAGGAAGAGGGTGGATGAGGAAAAGGTGCGTAAGAATTATAAAAAATCTAAATCCTCTAAGTACCATCCAACCAAGAAGAAGAAGAACTAGGGGAAGGGAAAATAAAAAGGTGGTAGTATGCTTTGCATGTGGAAATTCAAGCCACCAGATGAGGAACTACACCTAGAGGCAAGGGGAATCCAAAGTTTCATTCATTATTGAGTGAAATATTTTTATTTCAACACATTAATTATTATATATAGCTTTTGGGGATCATAACTATATTCAAATGTTGGAACCAAGAAGATTCAAAAAAATTCTAGAGGAGAGGTGCATCTATGAGATTCCAACGGTGCGAGGTTTGATGCTCTTTCCATTGGTGACTACCTCCTAACATTGTTGATGGGAATGATTTTGGTTTTACATGGATGTTATTATGTACCTAGTGTTACTAAGAAATTAATTTCTATATTGAGTTTGGATACACATGGATATATTCTCATGTTCAAAAATAAATGGTGATACTTTTATATGGAAAACATATGTTACGATATGGCACATTTATATATTGCTCTGTATGTATTAAATTATGAGAACCATGATTTTGGAATTGATAAAAAACCATGTTCACATGACTCATGTGACACCCAGTGGTTGCATCACCACCTTCTTTATGTAAATGAGAAGCACCTAACAATGCTCTATTAGGATGGTTATTTATAATCTTCTAAGCTAAAACCATTCGATATATTTCACTCTTATTTATAACAGAAAATGATCATAACTCTATTTGGTGGACAGGGTGAAGGTCCATAGATCATCTAGTATAGTTACACACTGATTTATGTAAACCATTTTTAGTAGAATATAGTAGGGGATATTATTACATCATTACTTTTTCTGATGACTTGAGTAGATATGGGTGTGTATAATTAATGAGGTATAATTCCAAGTCCATTGAGAAATTCAAGGGGTTCATGAATGAAGTAGAGAATCAGTATGGTAAGAAGATATATAATAATTGATTGGATAGGTGTGTACAGTATCTTAACTAAAAGTTTATCAATATTTTACAGGATATTGGTATTCTATATCAACTCAATCCACCTTATACACCAATGTGGAATGGTTTTTGTGAATGGAGTAACTGTACCTTGTTGTACATGGTAAGGTCAATGATGAGTCATGTAGACCATCCATTATCATTTTGGGGATATTAATTGAAAACATCCATGTACACATTAAACTAATTACCAAATAAGGTATTAATGTGATTCCCTTTGAGTTATGGAGTGGAATGAAACCTACTTTATTTCATACATGTGTATTGGGAAGCGAGGATTTTGTTAAGGATTTCTCTGGAAAAAAACTAGCACTTTAGGGCATAAAGTGTATCTAAATATGGGATGTCAAGGAAACAAAGGGATACTACCTATGAAACCCCTTGTACAAGAAGGTGACTATTTCTAGATAGCATATCTAACTTGAAGGAAGAACATCCTCAAATGGTATAGTGGGATCAATATTGACTTCAATGAAGTTGATGCTCATGAAACATAGGAGTTGGAATAGGATAAAGTTCCTTATGTTCCTATAAAAGATGTAGTTCCTAAAACACATATAATGCATTGGTGCACAAGATATGTAAGGGAACCATAGAGATATATTTTCCTTGACAACGTGGATGGTGACTAATTATTATTGGAAAATGATGAAACTCTCTTATACAAGGAATTAATAGAGATAATAGAAGATAAATGATGGGTAGAATCTATGAATTTTGATATGGATTACATGTATCAGAACTATGTCTGGGTTTTGGATGATGCGCCAGTTGAGGTAATGTTTATTGGGTGTATATGGGCATTCAAGAAGAAACAAGACATGGAAGGTCATGTTAATACTGATAAAGAAAGGAATTTGGATAATGTTTTTAAACAGCATCATGAAATTTGTGACGATGAATCTTTTTGACAAGTTTCAATGTTCAAATCCATAATAATCTTACTTTCTATTGAATCATTCCATAACTATGTGATTTGGCAGATTGATTTCAAAACTGCAATTCTTTAATGGGAACAGTCATGAAGATGTCTATATGACATAGCCAGAAGGGTTTGTGACACTAGGTGATTCTAAAAGGGTATGAAAGTTGTATATATCCATTTATGGATTGATGGAATCATCATGGTCTTGAAAAATTTAATTCAATGAAGTTATAAGAGAATTTGGTTTCATTAAGAATGAATATGAGCCAAGTGATAGATCCAAGAGGCTTCTTGGACTATGTCAAAGTACATACATAGACTAGATACTACAGATATTTAGTATGGAACAAACCAAAAGGTGATTGAGTATAGTTTCACATGGTATAAATATTTCCAAGAAAATATGTCCCCAAATACAACATGAGAAATATAGGATGAGTAAGATTCTATACGCTTTAGTAATAGGATCTATCATATATTCGATGGTATGTACTAGACATGATTTTTCGTGTGCACTGATCATGGTTGGTAGATATCAAGTAGATCTAGGATAACAACATTGGACTATTGTCAAGACTATCCTTATGTATTTGAGAAGAACTAAGGACATGTTTTTGGTGTATGTGGGAGATGATGAGCTTGTTATCATAGGGTATGCATATTATGGTTTTCAGATAGATCAGAATGATTTTAATTCACAATGAGGATATATTTTCTGTCTCAATGGAGGAGCTATGAGCTAGAAGATATCGAAGCAGACAGTTGTCATTGATTGTAGAACATATTATGAATATATAAAATCTTCCGATGAGTCTAATGAATATGTCCAGATTAGGAACTTTTTTTAGGAATGTGATGAAATTTCTAGTACTAATGATCTCATTACATTGTGTTGTGATAATAATTTAGTGGTGGATAATGTAAAATATACAAGGTCGCATCAATGGATAAAGAACATACACTGAATGTATCACCTATGGATGTATTTTTATCAGAGGGATGATGTTTCATTAAGAAGAGTTTCCAAATAAGAGAATATGGTAGACCCCTTGACTAAAGGACGATCTCAATATAAGAATGAATATCCTGTGAGAAATAGTGGAATGAAGGTTGTTAGTAGTTGGATCTAGTGTAAGTTGGAGTCTATTGGAGTTGGTTCCATATAAACCAAATTTTTTTACTTTATGATAAACCTGAATTCATTGGATGAAAATTAATAAATTTCTTATCACATTATGACTATTCTTCAGCATGACATAGTATGTTATAATGTTCTATGAACAGTTGTTGCACTAAAAGGCCCTAGTGGATCCATGGTATGATGACAACCCAAAAGTACAATTAAATAATTCATGAATATATGTTCCATGGTCTGATGATATCAATTGAAAAGACACAAAAGATATAGGCTATCAGGGGTGGGACTCAAGAATCATTGGGGAACCTTTTCGTAGTGTCCTCCCTTGGTAAAATCTAAAAGGATATTATAATAATAATACCCAAAATAACAAATCCACATTTTTATGTGTCATTGGATGTTCCTATAGGAAAAAATGTATATTATAATGTAGAAATTAATATTATTTTTATTGGGTCTTATGACTCACGCACATAGATTTAATGACAAAAATTTGGATGATATATGTTCGCGGTGAGGTAGGATATGTTGGGTACGTCATGAGTAATACTTCATTAATGAATAATGAAAGAAATTATTCGTCACTTCAAAAAAAAGTATAGATATCATTACCTTGGTGGAAATAATATAGACATACTAAATCCATGGTCATGGTTCTATCTAGGTATGTTCAATTCAAGGAAGTCAAAGAATGAGAAATTGAGCACATCGGTTGATGGCACTAGCATGCAACCCACTTGACTAGAGACATCAAGAAAAAGAGAGAATATTACATGGTAACCATTCATATGAGGTGACATGTAGTTTTCAAATCAAATTCATTCTCTTGGGTTCCTTGACTCATTTCTAGATAGTAATCATAGACCATAGGCATGCCTGTCTACTTAAAACAAGAAGGAGGCCTATAGGGTCACAGACTAAGTGTAGCCAGTATCTTAGATAAATAATTTATTATTTAACAAGATTGATAAATATTATTCATAGTTGTGGCATAATTATTATCCATGAAAGCCTAATCTCATTTATTTTGTTTCTATTTATTTGTGAGAATATATTACAGAACAAATATTTATTTATTGGATAATAATGTTGTTGTATTTATTTATTAAATACATTTTCATTATTCAAGGGGTAGTAAATAATGAGGTGGATTGGTGAACCAAGTTATGGGTCCTATGAGAAATAATGTTAAATATTATTTGATCAAATAATATTTAAATATAATGTGAAAGTTAATAACATGTCATGGAAATAATAGCATTGCTATTATCATTTTACACGGGGTCTCACATTGGGTAATAAAATCAGCAACAACACATGTGATAATTATTTATTATTACTTGGTTAATTAGATTACACATTATATTATTATTATCCAATTATCCAAGGGGTCATTATACCATTTAACTAATGGTTGTGTGCACACTATCCTTGGAGAAAAGCTATTGTGCCTAGAGAACTCTTCTCTCTCCAAGAACACACTCAAGAACGAGAGAGATCCTCCTCCATCGGATCAAGGAGAACACATTAGAAGAAATTCTCAAGGAGATCGATGTTGGACATCCCATGCATAAGGATATTCCATTCTATAACTCATAGAATCCTTCAGAAATGTCCATAGATGTAACACCCCATGGTTTTGAAAATAAATATATAATGCAATTTTATAATCTAACCATTAAACAAAACTTTGCATCTTATATGTTTTGAATTTAGAAAAAATGGTCATCTAGAGTTGTGTTTAGTAAGTCATTTGGAGTCTGATAGAACAAACTTGATTTTTGGTGAATAGTAACAAACCCTTATGAATAGTAATATTAATTTTAATATGAATAGTAATATGACCTTATGAATAATAAATAATAATTTTATTTTATTTTCCTAAGGTAATAAGATAATGGGATCTTAATTAATTTTTCAATGTCACATAAAACTAATTTCACTTCAAGATTGTTATTTTTTGAATTAACTGTTACCTTATTTAAAAATAAAAATAATAATATTTAGAAATTTATTTTTGAAAAATGGATTTCTCTTTTTAATTTTACACATCAAAAAATGGTAGCGGTGAATTTTTGGGATTTTTCTGAAATTCTAGAATTTTTATTGAATAGTGAAATACTATAAAATACCGTATATACAAATTATCAGTTAAATACACTATTTATGTCATCACATGTGATGTAAGGACACTTTGTTCTAACTCGCATTCACTTATTACTATTAGGGGTCACATGAAACAATACTATTGGTTGTCTTGATGGAAATAATAAAATAATTAATTAAATATTCAAAATTTACCCCTCTCCTCCACTATAAAACCCCCCACCACTACCTCTTTTCTTCACTCCTCTAAGCCTTGAAGCTCCTCAAGGTTCTACCCAATTACCCTTCCCAAGTCACTCCACAAAACCAGGAATCTCGTAGGATTTCCAAATGTCCAAAACCCCTTCCCTTAAGTGGTTTCTCAAGGAGGTTATTTCAAGAGGTAACGCACCATTCTTTCTCATTTGTTTAATTTCAATTTATCTACTTTTTTCATCCTCTCCTCACCTCCTCTGTCAAAATGATCATGATAACTCTATTAAAATCTATATACTGTATTTATATCCTGTTAATGGATGAACTATCATAAATATTCTTACTCCCTCCCTTTTATTTTTATAAACGAAATCGACGCCCATGAGGTTTCGATTTATAACCTTCGGGGATGACAAGTTTTGTTCTTAAATTTCTTCTTCATTACTGGTCATGAAACCATATTAATGGTTGAAACAGACTATAATATATGTTTTATAATGTAATTAATATTCAAGAACTAGAATATGTACATATAATTAAGTTATATGACAAAACTAGTTCATAATATTCCAAATACTGCAGAATAATCAAAGTGGTTGTCATCTAATGACTCATCCTCATTCCATGTAACCAAATGATATAAATGGACAATATCAATTATTTATATTCATTAATAATATATAATTCCAATCCTGGAGATTTATAATCATTTCACTTGAACATCATTACTTAAAAACAAGTGGACCGAATATGAAAATAAATGAAACAAACACTCCAGAACAACGAAATTCAATACAATAACTTATCAATAAAGTCATAAATGAACTAACCATAGTTATGGTAAACTAAATACATGTCTAGTAGTTTCTGAAATAAGTTATTAACATGTATAATTTCATATTCCATGATCATAAGTATAAGAGTGGAACCCGTTTGGAGTTAAGGTAAGGGTTTTTCCACCCGAACATTCATTTTCATTCAGGTTACTTTCATTTTTTAATTACCTCAATTAAATTTTTATGTATTGTTTTTTACTCCTCATATATTATGTAAGAGACTTATATATATGATATCAAACAAGAACCTTTCCATATTTTATGAATTGTTAGATATTTTTAAAAGAATCATTCAAACCTTTTCCAAAATACAAGTCGGGTTCAAGGGATTTTCTCAAATTCTTACTTATTTTCAAGGGAACACTATAATCTGTTTTTTGGGAACCATTGTATTCATAAATTAACTTATTTTATTATGAAAATACTATCTTTCTTCACTTATGGTTTAATATAAATATTTTTCCAAAAGAACTCATCTTTTCAAAAGAAAAGAGTATTTATCTCCTAAATTGGATAATGACTTTATAAGAGTGTTTCCATCTAATTCAGCACTCTTGTTGATTACATGGTGTTATTGGGTTTAATCATTTATGAAGTCATCTACCATATTTTATTTAACGGTTTATGACTAACTCTATTGTGGTTTATCTATCCTAAAACCATTCACCATATTATTCTGAATGGTTACATGTTTTATGTTTAATGATTGGGGAAAGATAGTTGCATTTCATAGGATAGTTTCAATATTAATGTATTTGTTGTTTATGTTTATCCCTTCTCATATGAGGAATTCATTGGACATATTATGTGATGGATGTGGCCCGTTATAGCCCCTCGATGCATCCGTAGGTCTCATGAGACAATTAGACGAGGAATTGGCCGAGGCCTTTCCCAATGTGATATGGATTTTGGTCGAGGCCTTAATCATAGACGTCTTGGCTGAGGCCTTGAGAAAATGTTTCAGAATTTCATGCATTATGAATTCCATCATTATGAGTTCAGCAACTGATATTACATGTTGTTATTCAATTAGCAGGATATCGGTGATTATGTTTTATTATGGCATTATTTACTAAGCTCATTTTTCTACCATAATGTGTTAAAGTTCACTATTAAAGGCATGTGTTTTAAATTATGCACAATGTATTATGTTTATACTATATTCCAATGTTTTTCTTACTCTTACTGAGCATTTGAGCTCACCCTTTTCTTATGTATCATTTTTTCAGGACATAAAGAATTTTATTATGAATGACAGGCTGAAATAACCTATGAGTTATGGGTGTTGTCTAAGGATTTTCCATGTTGTTGTTCCCTTCATGTTGTAATGATAAATTTATGTATGTATCTTGATTACAATAATACTAAACTACTCAGTCCTTTGGGATTCGTATTCCTTGTATGTAAGACAACGAAATCAAACAAGGCACTAGATCTAGGAAACTGGGGTCGATTCCTTACAGTTGGAATTAGCAGAAGTTTAGTAGAATAATAGGAAACTAGATTTAGACAATGTAGAATTAGGGAAGAGTCCTTATATTAGTATTTGAGGATATACGAACAATAACGTCCTGGTATTTTGGTAAGGAATAGATTATGTGTATCTTTCAAGAAATACATCCCTATTTTGATACGAGCAGGTAGAGGCGGCTCTGGCACATATGTATCTAGGGGTAAAACCTGAAAACACCGCTTTGAGATAGACTCGAATTGGAATTGGTGCATGACAATTGGCCTTGCTGCACTCTTGGTTACGAAAATCCCAGGGGATATGCTTAGGATAATTCACATTTTCATTACAAGAAAATATGAGGGATTGAAATGTAAAATATTCCTCAAATAATACATATTTGTGAATATGGGATTACCTATTCGCAGGATCTCAATTTTTCTGAGTATTTTTAAGTTAAGATTATACATTATGATTCATAACCTAATCTAGTTTATTCCATTATCTAGAGATGGCACCAAGTGGACGGAATGGAAACCACATGAACACTCGTGTCCCCTGTAGGGATTCTCCGACGATGCAGGATAATGATGTTGGCTATGGTGATGTGACTGGTGTTGAGAAACTCATAACTATAATGGGAACACTTACTCAGGTTATGAATAATAACCTTACCCGTATGGAGCATCTAGATCGACCACATGGAAGTGAAATGATAGATCTCTTTATGCGACAATAGACTCTGTCATTCAACGGGACTACAAACCCTTTTGTACCATAGTAGTGGATATGTTCACTTGAGAAGATATTTCTCGCATTGGGATGTAATGAAAGAGAGAAGGTTGAAATGGAAGTACATCATCTATCGGAAGATGCAAATCAGTGGTGGTCATTAATCCAAGAAACAAAAGAGGAGGAAGAAATAGAAGAGATGGAATGGAGGGATTTTAAGGAAATATTCTTAGAATAATATTTCCCCTGTGAACAAAGAGCAGATATGGTGAGGCAATTATTGAATCTGAGGAAAAGGGAGGATGAAAATGTTTCCAAGTATAAATATAACTTTACAAGGTTGGCAGGGAATGCTATGGACTACATATGAAATCCAAGGAGCAAAATCGATCGATTCTTTGATGGCCTAAAGCCATTCCTCGGGCGGGCGCGGGTCTCCCAAAATTTTTCTTCATATTAGGACATAGTTTCATGTGCTATCAAGACCAAAAAAGAATTATCTATGTATTATGACATTAAGGGAAAGAAAGAAATTATGAGGGCTACTGAAAACCCTGGGAAAAAATAAGGAAACATGGAAGAAGGGAAGAGTTGAATCTCCACCATCAGAAAATTGTGGAAGGAAACACCCTGGTGCATGCTTAAAAGGAAATGGAGTATACTACAAATGTGGTCAGAAAGGCCATCATACTGCGGATTGCAAAGGAAATAAGGAAGACAATGATTTTCGACGCTATAATTGTCAGGAGATGGGGCACTATACTAATGATTATCCAAAACATCAAGGAAATGTGAAACAGAAGATGACAAGGGAGCGAGGACAAGAATATGTGATCACAACTACAGAGGTTGATGTTCCGCATGATGTGGTTGAACGTACTTTGATCGTTTCATCAAACTTAGCCAATGATTTATTTGATTCAGTATCATCGCATTGTTTCATATCTTTTTGGTTTTCTATGAAAATTATTTATGTCCAAATTGATTTAACAAGGGAGTTGTTAGTCAAAACTCTTAAGGGAAGTATCATTGCTACAAAGTTCTGTGAATAAGTTCCCATTAAGGCATATAAATATTCTTTATCTGCTGATCTTATCGTCATACCCATGATTTAATTTGATATAATCCTCGTTATGGATTGGCTTTCAGACCATGATGCAAAACATTATTGTAAGAATAAGGAGGTTACAATTTTTGATGACGATGATAAAGAACACCTTATCTTTAGAAAATAATCGTCACCAGCTGATTCTTATCTTGATCCACCCCCAGTAGATCAACTAAATTCAATTATTGGGGAGTAAGAGAATGAAATAACTGTGGGTGAGGAATGGAATGTTCAAATAGAGTATGTAACTATTTTGAGAGAATATGTTGATTTGTTTCCAAAAGAATTACCTGGACATCTTCCAGAATGAGAAATTGAGTTTTCCATCGATTTAATTCCTAGTACAAGGCCCATATCGAAGACCCCTTATAGAATGGATACTTTAGAATTAGTATAACTAAAGAAACAACTAGAGGAATTGAGTAATACGATATTTATTTTCCCTAGTGTTTCTCAATGGGGATCCACTATCCTTTTTGTTATAAAGAAAGATGGATCTATGAGGTTATGTATCGACTACAGGGAGATCAATGCTATAACAATAAATAACAAGTATCCCCTACCTCACCTTGATGATTTATTTGACCAACTGTATAGAGCTCAATACTTTTCGATGATTTATCTTTGATCCGGATATCATTAGTTGCATGTGAGGAAGGAAGATATTCCAGAGACAGCATTTCGGACCATGTATGGGCATTACGAGTTTACAGTGATGCCTTTCGGATTAACTAATGCACCCTCTATCTTCATGGATCTAATGAACATAGTTTTCAAGGAATATCTTGATGATTTTATAGTGGTATTTATTGATTATATCTTTTTGTACTCCAAAATCTATGAAGATCTTGAAAATCTCTTGCGCTTTATCTTGAAGACTCTTAGAAGACATTAATTATATGGGATGTTTAGCAAGTTTGAATTCTGGCTTCAGGAGATTTCTTTTCTTAGCCATATTGTCTCCATGGATGGAATCCTAGTTGATCCTGGGAAGGAAAAGAAAATTCAAGATTGTCCCACACCAACAATCATAACTAAGGTACAAAGTTTTATTGGCTTATCAGGTTATTATCAGCGTTTCGTGTAGAATTTTGCCCGACTGGCTAACCCACGAACGAAGCTCACACGTAAAAGGGTTAAATTTGTTTGCACAAAAGATTGTGAAGAATGTTTCGAAGAACTAAAGAGAACATTATTAAATGATTCTATATTGAATCTACCATAGGGAAATGACAGGTTTGTTATTTATAGAGATGTTTCAAAGAAAGGACATGGTTGTGTCTGACCGCGTTGTCGAACGCGTCAAATTAGTTGTTTAATTTTGACTAGAATTTCTGTAGTATAGCAGCAACCTTAGGTCATCTCTCGACAGAGACTTATATCATTAATTATAAAATGTGGTTTTGATTATTAAATTAAAAAGGGAAATGGGGTTTTATAATACTTGGGTTTGATGATTAAAGATGACAATATAAAATAGATGCTATAAAACAATGTAGAGATTAACAGAATTAATTAAGCGTGATCAACCCGGGGTACTCGTATGATGTGTATCCTTCATCACTTAATGATATAAGGTTATGATCTTTTAATACCTGGTTTTTAACACCTATAAATTGAATTTTACTGAGTTTATACTAGGATTCCTTCTAGGTTTCAGTCAAAAACACACAATGATTCACCGGACACCGCCGATGATTGAATGAATTGTGTTTGACTTCATAACCAAAACACACCAAGTAATCACACGAAAAACTCGAAGATCTGTTCATATTTTTATGTTATTTCTTTGTGATACCATGAAATAAATGTACATGTCCTTGACAGTGCTTGTGTGAGTTCAATTTACCAATATAAAACACACAAACACCACAATTGAAAGGAGGAAAGAAAGTGGTGAACGGTGTGTGAAACATTACATGAATGGGTACCCCCAAACATGATCATATGAGTTGAGCATGACATACCAGTACATAACTCAATAAAATAAGAATATATGATGATGAAAAACAACAGAAAAATCTGGAATTTAAAAGATCATTCAAATATTACAAACATGAAGCTCGGGATGTACATCACATTCCTCCCCGGGTGATCACAAGGGGTTTAGAAACCCATGGGAGAGGAGGAAGAGAAAGATGTTGGGGATAGAACTTCAATTAGCCTCCATAAATACTAGGGATGTTGAGAAGACTCTCTAGGGACTCCAAAATGGCAGCACCTTGCCTCTTGGTCGAACACGCAAATGGGGAGCCCAAGGTGCCATTTTATAGGAAAATTGGAAGGTGGTTTTAGGCACCCAGATTTCTTCAATCCACTTGTACCACACGTTTCGGCCTTCAGAAAATCTTATCTCACATTGGAGAAAATAGAAACGTTGTATCCCTACCTCTTGAATGTCTCCACCGAATTTTTGGCACCATTGGGACACCTACAGCTCAAGATTTTGATAAAATACAGAACACCGCATTTGACTTGGTCCAAATTCGGTGGCTTGGACAGATCAGTTCTAATGGGGCCCATAGAAGCCGAATCAGCATTGTATTTCCTAATATTAAATTTAGCCTATAAAATTTTGGATAGGCCCACAAAATGTCAGCCCATTTGGATGCACGGATCTCGTGTACTATGCAAAACAGTGGACATATGTCCATGGATCCATGCAATTTTGGCCCATTTTCCTTCCACTTCATGAAAGGCCCTCCAAATCACCTCCACCAACATTGAAACAATAAAAACAAGTAACATTGCCAATTATAATATTGATTAACATTGATTGATTTATTCAAACATGAAGTGAAATTTATTATTATATTTGGAATATTCATTACAAAACTAGTTTAAAACTGCGGTGTAAGGATGGAATAAAACAGAGAATTGTGGTACGATCACACCCCCACACCTAAAAATTTGCACTCCTGGGCAAAGTCACATATCCAAGTATAATGATTCATATATATATATATATATATATTTCCAACATCCTGAAGATTTATAATTTGAGGAAATTTTATTTAAATTAATGTGAACAATGCATGAACCACACCAAGGAGTTCCTCCTAGTGAAAATAGAAAAAGATGTCTCATAAATCATATCATAGCAAAATTAAAAATGGTCCACGATACCCAATTGATAAAGGAATTCAGAAGTGAACCATGAAACTAAATCTCCATTTGTTTGTGTGAAAACCATTCCATGTTATTCTTTCCACTTGTTGTCCTATAAATATATGTTATTTTTACATTTTTCAGCTTAAATGATTTTGTCACAGAACCTGTCCTACATCCTTTGAAATCACATTTCAAGACCCACTCATTTAAGAATTCCCAGAAGTCAAACCATAAGCTCTGGACCTAGATATCCCCATATGTTGCACATTTCATCACTCCCCTCATTTATTATATATATATTTTTGAAGTTGCAATTGGAACAAATTTCACACTAATCTCTCAACCCGTGTTTGATCTCCTCACGACACTAATTGAAATACTTATAATAAGATCAACGGTTGAGGAGGAGTGGTTTTTGACCTGCCCAAGACACAAAAAAAAATTTTAGTGCGTACAACAGTCATACATTAGGTACACACGCATAGGTCAATCTGGTATAGTAATGAAATAGATCGGATAATGAATGAACGTATGGAAATATCATTTAAAGCAGAATAATATTAACCCATCATATAATTACCTTATATTAGGTATGAAATAATCACACTTTGTGGTTTGGTGGAAAACTTTGTGGAGATATTAGTGACACAGTTTTCCAAAAAAACTACTCTCACAAAGGGCATCAATCATCTCAAAGGTTTCACATAGATACGACCATTTATATCATTGACAGAAAACCAATTCACTAAAAATCACTCCTTGATGGAAAACTAATACACAAATTCTTTTTATCCTTCATTATGGTATTTTTACTTTCCCCACTTTATGGTCACCACATCATGGAATTTCAAAATTGTTTATGGGGAAAAATTAAAATACCATAAAGAATTCCAAAAGGAGAAAAAAAGGAGAAAACAATGAAAATTCCTAATTAACCCAGGAATGTATCCACCCCCCCAAACCTAGAATGTGCAGTGTCCTCACTGAAATAATTGAGAATGTGTGAAGGAAGGATAAAACCTGGTGTGTTTTATTTTTATGATGCATTGAGAAGGTGGATTTCCTCCACCAGATTATTTGGAAAATCCTCATAGAAGTGTTTATGTCGCTGCCCATTGATGGTAAGACTTCGTCCACCCTACTCATGCAAAACCTGTATTGCACCAAAAGGGTAAACATTAGTAATAGTATAAGGATCGAGCCATCGGGAACGAAGCTCACCTGGGTGGAGCTTCAGCCTGGAATTGTACATGAGGACCTTCTCAGCAATTTGGATCTTCCGCTGGTGAATCATGCTATCATGAATAGCCTTTTTCATCTCTTTATAGATTCGGGAGTTGTCATACGCATCATGCCGAATTTCTTCCAACTCTCGAATCTGCAGCTTTCATTCCTCACCTGCATCTGAAAAGTTCATATTACATTGTTTAACAGTCCAATATGCATGGTGTTCTACCTCCACCGGGAGGTGACAAGCCTTTCCAAACACAATTCTGTATGGTGACATTCTGATTGGGGTTTTAAAAGCAGTACGGTATGCCCAAATTGCATCATCCAAGCGCAAACTCCAATCTTTCCTATTGGGTTGTACCGTTTTCTCCAAGATTCTCTTAACTTCCCGATTTGAAATTTCTTCTTGTCCGTTAGTTTGGGGATGATATGAAGTGGTGACTTTATGAACAACCCCATACTTACAAAGAATGTTTTTCATGTTACGATTGCAAAAATGTGAACCCGGATCACAAATGATGAATCTTGGTAGACCAAACCTACTGAAAATCTGGGACCTCACAAAATCAACAACCACTTGAGAGTCATCGGTCCTGGTGGCCTTTGCTTCCACCCATTTAGATACATAGTCAACAGCCAATAAGATGTACACAATGAAAAATGAATTTGGAAAAGGCCCCATGAAGTCAATGCCCAATGCATCGAAGATTTCACAGAATAACATGGGTTGTTGGGCCATTTCATTCCTCTTGGAGTATTCCCTGTGAATTGACATCGAGTACATGATTTACAAAACCTATGGGAATCTCTATAAAATTTTGGCCAATATAATCTTGAGTCAAGGACCTTTAGAGCTGTACGTTGAGAGCCAAAGTGGCCCCCACATGCCAAGGTGTGGCTGAAGGTCAAAACAGAGGTGAACTCATGGTCAGGGACACACCTACGAACAACCTGGTCACTACAAATTCTCCACAAGTATGGGTAATCCCAAATGTACCATCAAGAATCATGTTTATGTCTCTAGGATTGTGAAGTGCTAAAATCAGTGGGGACCCTAGATGTTTCTAGAAAATTCACAATGTCCGCATACCAGGGGGTAAGGTCCACAACATCACAAAAATTTTCATGAGGGAAGAATTCTCCAATGGGTAGGGGTGGGTCAACATGATGGTCCAATGGTGGGGGAATCCTACTAATGTGATCGGCTACAACATTCTCCACTCCTCTCTTATCTCAAATCTCAAGGTCAAACTCTTGGAGGAGGAGCATATGAGGTGGGGCTTGGCTTTAGGTTTCTTTAGGAGGAAACGAAGGGCAGCATGGTCAGAAAACACAATAACTTTTGAACCAAGAATTTATCAACGGAATATTTCCAAGGAAAACACAATAGAAAGGAGTTCTTTTTCTGTGGTTGTGTAGTTTACTTGGGCAGGGTCATGGTTACGCGAGGCATACACAATGACATGAGGAGACTTTTCAACCCTTTGTGATAAAACTTCCCCAACTGCAAAGTTAGAGGAATCACATATAATATCGATGGGGAGATCCCACCTAGGTGGTTGGATTATGGGAGGTGATGTGAGACTCTTTTTTAGTGAATTGAATGCATCCTCACAATTTTTATCAAACACAAACTCAGAATCCTTTTTTAATAACCGAGATAAGGGAAGTGCGATCTTACTAAAGTCTTTAATGAATCGGCGGTAAAAACCAACATGACCCAAGAAAGATCGCACCTCACGAACACATTTTGGATATGGAAGGGTTGAAATTAATTCAATTTTAGATTTATCAACTTGAATTCCCTTATTTGAAATGACATGCCCAAGAACTATCCCCAGCTCAACCACAAAATCTCATTTTCATAATTTAAACCAAGATCTTTATCAATGCAGCGGCGGAGGATAGAACCTAGGTTTTCCAAGAAATCATTAAAAGAATATCCATATATCGTGAAATCATCCATAAAGACTTCCATACAACTCTCAAGGTACTCAGAAAAAATACTCAACATACATCGCTGAAAAGTACTAGGAGCATTACATAGACTGAATGACATCCTTCTGTATGAAAATGTGCCAAATGGATAGGTAAATGTTGTCTTTTCATGATCCTCAGGGGCTATATGGATTTGGAAATAACCCAAATATCCATCAAGGAAACAATAATGGGACTTACCAGCAAATCGTTTTATATTTGGTCAATGAGAGGTAAAACAAAGTGGTCCTTCCGCGTGGCTTGATTTAGTAGATAGTTGTCAATACAGACTCACCAAATGTTTTGCACACATGTTGGAACCAATTCATTCCTTTCATTTGACACAATTGTTATTTCGGTTTTTTTAGGAACAATTTGCACTGGACTAACCCATTTACAATCAGATATAGGATAAATGATCCCTACAGCAAGTAATTTACTGACTTCCAATTTTACCACTTCAAGGAGAGTAGGATTCAACCGGCATTGAGATAGTCTTACGGGTTTAGCCTCATCATCCAAAATTATATGGTGCATAAAAATAGATGGGCTAATCCCAGGAATATCAGACAATGTCCATCCTATTGCCTTTTTACACACTCGCAAAAGTTTGAGCAGTTTCAATTCCTGTTGTGGAGAGAGTTTATTGGCAATAATGATGGGCAATTGGTCAATACCCTCAAGATATGCATATTTTAAATTAGAAGGAAGTTGTTTAAGTTCAAACACTGGTTTTTTTCTGGATTGAGGGAGGGGATTTAGGGGGAGTGAGGTCCATGAAACTATCTATCTGCTCATTTTTATTCTCAAAGGAAAGAGAATATATTGAAATGAGATTTGCAGAATCATAGATAGTCATGGGTACCTCAGAATAAACACACTCATCAATTAAAGCACAAAATTTACATTTTTCTGAACCCACACTACATTCAAAAGAAGAACCAAAACTCAAATCATCAAAAGTTAAAGAAAACAAAAAAGAATCAGAGTTTGGGTTGAGGAGAGAATTGTCTGTGTGTGCATCATTTGAGAGCACTTCCTTAGAATAGACAGGAAGAGTGGAGTTCTCTTCAACGGGCTGTTCCATAGCCTCAAGGATGTTAAAACTTACCTTTTCTCCTCCGAATTCCATTGAAAGCGTACCATTGTGAACATTGATGATTGTCTTTGATGTTTTTAGGTATGGCCTCCCAAGTATGAGAGGGGAATGTCCTTGGGTTCGGGTATCTTCCATCTCAAGAATATAGAAATCAGCGGGGAAGATGAGATTCTTCACTCTAACAAGGACATCCTCAATCACTCATTTTGGATGTGTTGTACTCTGGTTGGCAAGTTTCAAAACAATTCCTGTTGGTTGAAGCTCTCCAACCTGTAGAGAAGTATACACGGAGTGAGGCCTTACATTAATGGAAGCACCTAAATCTTGAAAAGAATCAGAAAAGAAGTTCTCCCCTATGGTACAACGTATAGTGAATGTGCCGGGATCCATACATTTGGTTGGCATTCCTGGTTGAATCAATGCCGAGACATTCCTTCCCAAGTTGAATATCTCATTCCCCTTCAGCCTTCGCCGATGGGTGCAATGTTCTTTAAGGAATTTGGAATAACGGAGAATTTTCTTGACTGCATCCAACAATGGAATATTAACTTGAACATTTTTTAATGTATCTATTATTTCATGTCAGTATCATTATCAATGATTTTCATAGATTTAGAGAGTCTTTGAGGGAAATGAAGAGGAATGGATTATTCATTTGAATCATCAATGACTATTCGATTACCATTTTTGTCTTGTTTTTCTTTACTTGAAGTTTTTGAGGGTTGGGAAAGAGAGTTTTCATGAGGGGGGCATACCTGCTCTGCAGAATCAGTAGAAGGAGAAACTTCTTTACCAATACGAAGTGTAACTGCACACAAATTACCTTTGTCCTTTGGATTGGAAATGGGTTGGTATGGTAGTTTTCCAGAACCATGCATCTTAATCTCACTGATGGTGTTCGCCAATTGCCCCACTTGGGTTCGTAGGTCTTGAATAGGTGATTGGCTGGTCTCTTGGAACTGAAGGCTCTGGGATTCCATTTGTTTTACCAGGTCCTCGAGGCTTGGTTCCGATTTGGGAGGAGGAGGAGGATGATTGTTTTGAGAAGTTGAAGGATAAGAAGATTTCATACCCTGGCATTGTTGATACCAATTCTGCTTTTGGTAGCTTGAGTTTCCTCCTTGTTAGTATTGGGGTTGTGCTTGCCACCCTGGATTTGGATTTTCCCTGAATTGTTATTGCTTGAAGGGAGGTGCTTGTTGGAATGGACACGTTGGGAACACAGCTGCACATGACTCAGATAAATCTAGAAGTTGTGGGAACTGGTCAGAAAAATGAGTGTTATCAGAACAAATCCCAAAATGTAATGGAATAGAATTAGAGTGTGAGTTACCTTGTTCTTGAGCTAATTGCCTTAGAAGGGTATGCATCTCATCATGTTTAGTATCTACCTTTTGTTATAGGGCTGAATTACTTACGTCATGAACTCCTTGGGTTGGTGGAATAGCTCGTGTACGAAATTGATGTGCATTTTGAGCCATGTTTGCTATTATGTCACGAGCGGCAGAAGGATTTTTCTCAACTATAGCACCACGAGCTGCAGCATAAATAATTTCATGATCCATAGGGATAAGTCCCTCATAGAAGTATTGAATTAAAATTTGTTCACTAATCTGGTGGTGGGGGCAGCTTGAGGAAAGTCTTTTGAATATCTCCCAATATTCATGAAGGGTCTCTCCTTGCGATTGCCTAATTCCACAGATTTCTTTCCTAATTGATGCAGTTTGGGAGACAGGGAAGAACTTCTCTAGAAAAAGTCTTTTTAGGTAATTCCAACCCCCAATTCTTGAAGTCAAATAGTATATCCAATCTTTGGCTACACCATCAAGGGGGAAAGGGAAGGCCCTAAACTTAATGAGGTCCTCACACACATTTTGGGGTTTCATGGTGGAGCACACTATGTGAAACTCCTTTATATGTTTGTGAGTTTCCTCACTAGGAAGACCATGGAATTTTGGATGAAGGTGGATGAGACCTGATCTAAGCTCAAAGTTGGATGCTTCCTCAGGATATTTGATATACACAGGTTGGTACTCCACATTAGGGGTAGTAAGTTCTTTTAAAGTTCGATTATTTGTAGCCATGTTTTCTTGGGTTTGATTGGGTTCAATTTTGGGTTGGTTTAGAAACACTTGAGGTTCTAAATGGGGTTACACAATGTTACTTGATTGACCTTCTCTAGATTCCTTGATTTGTGTGTGAAGTGACTTTTCAATTTTAGGATCAAATTCAAGTAGTGTTCCTTTACTAGATCTTGTCATGCAACAATGATGTCCAGTTTGATCGATTGATTTTTTTGTGTTTTTTTATTTGATATGGATAAAAAAAGACTTAATAAGGGTGAAATAATAATAGAACGTTACACTATATAATTGGAGAGGGAGATGGAGAAGAAGAGAGAAAGAGAAAGATGAAGAACACACCAAAAACAACCAAAAATAATGACAAAACGCAAAACAAAAACAATCAAATGGGGTGGGGTATTTAAAGAAGTACTAATTAATAATTAAAATAACTAAATAAAAGGAAAAAAAAATTATCTTGGCTCCCTGGAAAGGGCGCCAAAATTTACCGCGTTGTTGAGCGCATCAAATTAGTTGTTTAATTCTGACTAGAATTTCTGCAATATAGCAACAACCCTAGGACGTCTCTCGATGGAGCCTTAGATCATTAATTATAAAATGTGGTTTTGATTATGAAATTAAAAAGAGAAATGGGGTTCTATAATACTTGGGTTTGATGATTAAAGATCACAATAGAAAATAGAAGCTATAAAACAAAGTAGAGATTAACAGAATTAATTAAGCGTGATCAACCCGGGGTACTCGTATGATGTTTATCCTTCATCACTTCATGATACAAGGTTATTATCTTTTAATACCTGGTTTTTAACACCTAGAAATAGAATTTTACTGACTTTATACTGGGATACCTTCTAGGGATTAGTAAAAAAAACACAATGATTCACCGGACACCGCTGATGATTGAATGAATTGTGTTTGACTTCATAACCAAAACTCACCAAGGCAACACATGAAAAACTCGATGAGATATCCAGATTTTTATGTTATTATTTGTGATATAATTACATAAATGTAAATTTCCTTGACAGTGCTTGTGTGAGTTCAATTGACCAGTATAAACCACACAAACACCGCAATTGAAAGGGGGAAAGAAAGTGGTGAATGGTGTGTGAAACATCACATGAATGGGTACCCCCAAACATTGTCATATGAGTTGATAATGACATACCGGTACATAACTCAATAAACTAAGAATAGAGGATGATTAAAAACAACAAAACAATCTTTAATTTAAAATATCATTCAAATATTACAAACATGAAGCTTGGGATGTACATCACATTCCTCTCCGGGTGATCACAAGGGGTTTAGAAACCCATGGGAGACGAGGAAGAGAAAGATGTTGGGTTGAACTTACCATAGACTCCAAAACTTCTAGGGATGTTGAGAAGACTCTCTGGGGACTCTAAAATGGCAGCACCTTTCCTCTTGGTTTAACATCCAAATGGGTAGCCCAAGGTTCCATTTTATAGGAAAATTGGAAGGTGGTTTTAGGCACACAGCTTTCTTCAATCCACTTGTACCACACGTTTCGGCCTTTAGACAGACTTATCTTGCATTAGAGAAAATATAATATTTTTATCCCTATCTCTTTACTATATCCAACGAAATTGTTTCACCATTTGGACAACTACAACTCAAGATATTGATAAAATACAGAACACCGCATTTGACTTGGTCAAAATTCGGTGGCTTGGACAGATCAGTTTGAATGGGGCCCATAGAAGCCGAATCAGCATTGTGTTTATTAATATTAAATGTAACCTATAAAAGTTTGGATAGGTCCACAAAAGTTAATCCCATTTGGATGCATGGATTTCGTGGGATAGGAAAAACAGTGGACATATGTCCATGGATCCAAGCAATTTTGGCCCATTTTCCTTCCACATCATCAAAGGCCATCC
Organism: Viscum album; assembly: GCA_963277665.1. Classification (NCBI taxonomy): domain Eukaryota; kingdom Viridiplantae; phylum Streptophyta; class Magnoliopsida; order Santalales; family Viscaceae; genus Viscum; species Viscum album. Next base: position 1,343,436,429 of record OY728132.1, read on the forward strand.
AAATCACCTCCACCTACATTGAAACAATAAAAACAAGTACCATTTCCCATTATAATATTGATTAAAGTTTATTTATTTATTCAAACATGAAGTGATATTTATTATTATATTTGGAATATTCATTACAAAACTAGTTTAAAATGCGGTGTAAGGGTGCAATAAAACAGTGAATCGTGGTAAAATTAGTGTCCTTATACAAAATGATAGGGTTATTGCTTATGAATCACGACAAATAAATAGTCATGATCAAAAATATCCTACTCATGATCTCAATTTAGTTTCTGTAATCTTTGCTTTGATGATATGGAGACATTATCTCTATGTTGAAAAATGTGAGATTTATACTGATCAGAAGAGTTTGAAGTATATTTTCTCACAGATAGAACTCAACATGAGGAAAATGAGATGGCGTTAAATACTCAATGATTATGATTTCATGATACACTACCACCTCGGGGAAGGAAAATAATGTGGCATATGCTGTGAGCAGAAAGGATCATGGAGTTTTGAGCAAGATGAGTGTTGAAAGGGATCATATTTTCATGGATCTAGTAAAGATGGATATGGGAATAACCATGGGAGGTGAAACAAAAATGATTTTTCAAATGGTTTCCAAAACATATTTACTATAAAGGATAAACAATTCTCAGGCTAATGATGAGGAGTTTTAAAATAAGATTAAAGATGTGAATTATGGGATATTGAGTGACTTCGTATATGAAGATGGAAATTTGAAATTTGGGAAGACACTTTGTGTTGCCGATATAGCTGATCTAAAAAGATAATTGTTGGTTGATGCTCATATTTCCAATTTCCCTATACACCCTAGTATCACTAAGATATATAGAGATTTGAATGAACATTTTTTGTGGGACAACATGAAGAGGGAGATTGGTAATTTTGTGTCAAGAGGTATAGTTTGTCAATATGTGAAAGCTGGAAGGAAACAGCCTGTAGGAGTATTGAAACCTCTTCCCATACCTGAGAGGAAATGGGATAATATCATGATGGACTTTTTCATGGGACTACCAAAGAACCCTATAAGAAATAATGCAATATGGGTCATTATTGATCGTCTTACCAAGTCAGCACATTTTCTTGATATAAGAGAAGATCTAACACTTGAACGTCTAGCAAGACAATATATTAATTAAGTTGTGAGTCTTCATGGAGTACCCCAATAAATAGTTTCTGATCGTGATCCACGTTTTACATCACGATTCTGGAAATGTCTTCAGAAGGTCCTAGATACTGATCTTCGTTTGAGCACCTCCTACCACCTATAAACTGATGGAAAATCAGAGCGGACTATTCAAACATTGGAAGACATGTTTAAGTCTTGTTCACTTAATTTTCAAGTCATGTGGGATCCGTATTTACCTCTCGTAGAATTTTCCTATAACAATATCTTCCATTCAAGTATTCAGATGGTACCCTATGAAGAATTATATGGGAGAAGATGTCGTACACCGACTTGTGGGGATGATGTTGGTGAAAGAAAGCTCATGGGGCCAGAACATGATGAAGAAACAATGGAGAAGCTGATGATTATCCAAAACCATATCAAAATTGTTCAAAGTAGGCAAAAGACCTATGCAGATAGCCGAACGAAGGATTTGGAGTTTCAAGAATTTGATCACATTTTATTAAAGGTTTATCCATGGATGGGTATTATACAATTCAGTAAGAAGGGAAAATTAAGTCCCAGGTACATCGGACCTTTTGAAATATTGGACCTAATTGGAGCCGTAGCTTACCGTTTGGAAATGCCGCCATGTCTCTCCAAGGTTCATAATGTGTTCCACGTGTCAATGCTAAGAAAGTACATTCCAGAACCAGCACATGTACTCACTTATGATGAAGTGGAACTTGAGCCTGATCTGTCTTACTCTGAAGAGCCTATCAATATTCTTGATACTAGAGAACAAGTATTGAGAAATCTGATGACTCATATGGTGAAGGTTCTATGGAGGAACCATAAGATGGAAGAAGCAACATGGAAGCCTGAGGAGCTTATGTTAAAGAAATACCCGAATCTTTTTAGGTAATATTTTGTGAATTTCGAGGAAAAAATTTTTGTAAGGAGGGGAGAATGTAACACCCCAAGGATTTGAAAATAAATATATAATGCAATTTTATAATCTAACCATTAAACACAACTTTTCCTCTTCTATGTTTTGAATTTCTAAAAATGGTAATCTAAAGTTGTGTTCAGTAATTCATTTGGAGTCTGATAGAGCAAACATGATTTTTGGTGAATAGTAATGTACCCTTATGAATAGTAATATGAATAGTAATATGGCCTTATGAATAGTAAATGATATTATTATTTTATTTTCTTAAGGCAATATGTTAATGGATCTTAATTAATTTTTCAATGTCACATAAAACTAATTGCACTTCAAGATTGTTATTTTTTGAATTAACTATGACCTTATTTAAAAATTAAATTAATAATATTTTAAAAAGTATTTTTGAAAAATGGATTTCACTTTTTAATTTTACACGTCGAAAAATGGTAGTGGTGAATTTTTTGGATTTTTCTGAAATTCTTGAATTTTTGATGAATAGTGAAATACGATAAAATACCGTATATACAAATTATCAGTTTAATACACTATTTATGACAACACAAGTGATTCAAGAATACTTGGTTCGAACTCACAAGCACTTATTACTATTAGGGTACACATGAGACAATACTATTGGTTGTCTTGATGGAAATAATAAAATAATGAATTAAATATTTAAAATTTACCCCTCTCCCCCACTATAAAAATCCCCCACCACTACCTCTTCTATTCACTACTCTAAGCCTTGAATCTCCTCAATGTTCTGCCCAATTACCCTTTCTCTAGTCACTCCCCATGACCGGTAAGCTCTTAGTCTTTCCAAAAGACCAAAACCCTTTCCCTTAAGATGTTTCTCAAGGAGGTTATTTCAAGAGGTAAAGCACCCTTCTTTATCATTTGGTTTTATTTCAATTTATCTACTTTTGTTATCCTCTCCTCACCTCCTCTATCCAAATGATCATGATAACTCTATTAAAATCTATATACTGTATTTATATCATGTTAATAAAGAACCATCATAAATATTCTTACTCACTCCCTTTTATTTTTATAAACGAAATCGACGCCCATGAGGTTCTAATTTATAACCTTCATGGACGGCGAAGTTTCGTTCTACAATTTCTTCTTCATTACTAGTCATGAAAACATATTCATGGTTGAACTAGACTATAATATATGTTTTATAACCTAATTAATTTTCAGGAACCAGAATATTTACATATAATTAAGTTATATGAAAAAACTAGTTCATAATATTTCAAATACCGCCGAATAATCGAAGTGGTTGTCATCTAATGATACATCCTCATTCCATTTAAAGAAATGATAAAAATGGCCATTATCAATTATTTATGTTGATTAATAATATATAATTCCAATCTTGGAGATTTATATCCATTATACATGAACTTCATTACTTACAAACAAGTAAACCAAATATGAAAATAAAGGAAACAAACACTCCAGAATTACAAAATTCAATATAATAACTTATCAATAAAGACACAAATGAACTAAGAAGAATTATGGTAAACTAAATACATGTCTAATAGGTTATGAAATAATTTATTAAAAAGTATAATTTCATATTCCATGATCTTAATTAAAATATTGGAACACCTTTGGAGTTAAGGTAAGGGTTTTCCACCCGAACATCCATTTTCATTCGGGTTAATTTCATTGTCTAATTACCTCAATGAAATTCTTATGTAATGTTATGAAATCCTCATATATTCTGTGTGAGTATTAAATAAATGATTACAAACTAGAACCTTTCCATATTTTATGAATTGTTACATGTTTTTAAAATAAACTTACAAACTGTTTCCAAAATACAAGCCTGGTTCAAGAGAATTTTTCAAATTCTTACTTATTTTCAAGGGAACAGTATAATATGTTTTTGGAAACCATTGTCTTTATAAAATAACTCATTTTATTATGAAAATACTATCTTACTTCACTTCAGGTTTTATATTATGATTTTTCCAAATGAACAATTCTTTTCAAAAGAAGAGAGTATTTATCTTCAGAATTGGTTAATGACTTTATAAGAGTGTTTTCATATAATTCAACACTCTTATTGATTCCATGGTTTTATTGGGTTTAATAATTTAGGAATTCATCTAACATATTTTAGTTAGTATTTTATGACTAACTCTATTGTGGATGATCTATCCTAAAACCAATCACCATATTATTCTGAATGGTTACATGTTTTATGTTTAATGAATGGGGAAAGATAGTTATATTTCATATGATAGTTTCAATATGAATGTATTTGTCATTTATGTTTATCCCTACTCATATGAGGAATGTATTGGACTTATTTGGTGATGGTTGGGGCCCTCTATAGCCCCTCGATGCATCGGTAGGTCTCATGAGACAACTAGAAGAGGAATTGGACGAGGCCTTTCCCAATGTGATATGGATTTTGGTCGAGGCCTTAATCATAAAAGTCTTGGTCGAGTCCTTAAAAACAATGTTTCAGAATGTCTGGAATTATGAATTCCATCATTATGAGTTCAACTATTGATATTTCATGTGGTTATTCGATTAGTACAATACCCATGATTTTGTTTTATTAGGGAATTATTTACTCATCTCATTTTCCTACCATAATGTGTTCAATTTTATTAATAATGGAACGTGTTTTAAATTATGCACAATTTCTTATGGTTATAATATCATCCGTTTTATTTCTTACTCTTACTATGCGTTTGGGCTCACCCCTTTCTTATGTATTATTTTTTTCAGGACATGAAGAATTTTATTATGAATACCATGTTGAAATAACCTAGGAGTTATGGGTGTTGTATAAGGAGTTTCCATGTTGTTGTTCCCTTCATGTTGTAAGGATAAACATATGTATGTATCTTGTTTCCAATAATACTAAACTAATCAGTCCTTCAGGATTCGTATTCCTTGTATGTATGCCAACGAAATCAAACAAGGAACTGGCTCCTGGCATCTGGGGTCAGGTCCTTACAATAGATACATGGATTTCATGTAGATCACTACTAGAGGGATCAAGTCCTTGGATTCTACAATGAAATGTAGGTGTGCATTGGATCTGTTTTCGAACACTTCAAGGAATAAAGAATCACCTTTGTGAGAATTCATTAAATTAATTATAAACAAAATAGGTGGATCATATTTTCTCGGTTCGGGGTTCTCTCCTTTTTATTTTATAATTGATTTAATTCATTGGATACTAGTTTTTTTCATCATATTGATCCAACATTAATCATCAACCATGGAAATTTCCAAAGTTGGGTACATACCAATCATGTGCTTCCGCTACACCCAAAACCTACATTTCAGTCACAGAAGACAATGATATTGTCAACCTAACCAATTCCCATAAATAAAAAAGTCCATTGTGGGATACCATTACACCAAGGTCATAAATGATCATATTTGTGCCAAATAAAATAAGACTCTGTAGAAGTAGCCATAACAACTGTCAAGGAGAACTCAACCCACTGGTTTGGGGGAATATTTACGACCACCTCCAACCCTTATATCATAAATCCATAATAGGATTAATGAAATATCAGTAGTAACTAAAAACTAACCATATTACTTAGGGTTGGGGGATTTTTTATCTCAATTTCCACCACTAGTTTCATTGTACCATGAGTGGGTCATGGAGAAATCAATGGTACCTAAAGATCAACCCTGACCCCCTACGCTACGTGTATTTATATCTCAATTCCAAACAAAGGATTCATAAAACACTCAACCAAAATAATCTAATGCTCAATAATATGATCAAAATATAAAAATGTAATCCATGAATGGTCCCTATCCAAAATGATTAGGGTAAATTTCATCATCATCTATATGGATGGAATTGAAATTTTCTATGCATTGAGGTAAAATTAGAGGATTAGAGTCCATTTTTTTCTACATGTCAAAAGACGAATTGCTTCTATTTGGTAACTACTTTGAAAAAATGACCAAAACTCTATCATGATCGTTTTTATGATGACAATATGGGATGAATTTATAGTGATAAAAATTCATCCTCGTATGGGTTGTAAGATAAAATGGTCTAGTATGGCCAACGGTCAACGAAGCGACTTGGATGAAAGAAGTGTAGAAGTGTCCTATTACCTAGAGTGTAACGGGAAAACTATCATTGAAAGATATACATGTGTGAATTTATTCATCATCAAAAAAATATAATGTGGATAAATAAAAAAATATAGAGGGACATAATATTGAAAATATACCCTGAGATGAGGGTGATTAGGATGCACCAACTGACACTTCATTGTTGCAGAAGCAGAGGATAATGAAAAACCTAGCACCTCCAAATATTTAGTTTCCACCTATATGGTGGAAACAAATCTATGGATAAAGCTAAATAAGTGGTCATATCCCACTCAAAACATAGATGAACCTATATTCATTCGATGGAGGAGAAATTTTCATAGTATGAGGATGATATCTAAAATCTCAGACTACATAATGAGTAGATACTTAGGGGAAACTTTGAAACATGGTATCATTATTATGATGGGATTAATAACCCACTCCCGTATTAAATAAGGATCTGATTCACCTACTAGAGTGGTGTCTGAATGTTTGAATAGCTTCTAATCATGGTTGTCAGTCTATATAAATTTTGATGTCAGAGATGATCATAACATCCCTCCATTATGATAATTTCCTCTCCCCTTCCAGTGTAATAATTCTGTCATAGTTTGGATCAAGAATCAATAAGAGTCTAAGATGGGGCAAAATCATCCATCCCTTCCCAATACATGTCCAATAGTTTCGGATCAGATCAAATAGTATTCACTAATACAATATTCCATTCGGTTTATTGAGGTTCAAATGAAAATCATATAATAGAGACACACACCTATGTATCATGAAAAGAAACCATATAGTGAATTGGTGGATGAAATATTTTCCCTGCCCAATTTTGGTAATCCTACCATCTAATCCAATGATGGAATGAGACATCTATAATATAATTTTACTCACTTTGTGTCCCGATAAAGAACAATGATGGGTCTTCAAGATCAATATGAAGAAATGTACCTGACATGTTTTTCATATACATTGATTTGGATACCATTTTTCTAGTTTAGAAACAATCGAGAAGGATCTGTTGTAATATTGGATGACATTTTTCATTAAATATTTTACAATTTCAGCTCTTTTCTAAGGAAAATAGTAATTACTGAACTTAAAAACTATTTGAAGTGTGAATATGAGAGGATGTTAAATTTCATCACTAGATGAAAATGTTATAACCTATTTAATCACCATTAATATATCAGATGGGGAATTAATAGAAATATTTCCCAGATATATTTTTGATTAGATGAAAACACCCTTGATTCCGATGAAGTATTAAGGTGGATTTTGGGAGCTTTCCTAAATGTCACAAAACCTCGATGATGCCATCCAGAATACCCATGAGAAGTATCAAATCATAACCTAGAGAAAATAGAAAAGGGTCAAGAAATTACAGACTTCCATTGTTTCCCCAAATCAGTAGTAGTGTCTATTAAAGCTCCTAGGTAGGTCCCAACCTTCCAATTACCTCTTATTGAGGAGTACAAACAGCGAAATCGATATTTATTGGAAGTGAAAAAGTGATCAGGATCACCTGGGATTTTAGGATTATATGATGAAATAATACTCACTTTATAATTAATAAGTCCAATAATATTAATTTTTAGACATAGAAAAAAATAGTCTAATGTTTCCACATCCCATGAATCCCTACAAGGCCAGCCTTCCTGATCTCCCCAACTATACCCTTCCCATTAAAGGATGAGTCACACCATTGATGATTTATTCATCTCCAAAGAAAACATCGAAATCATGGTTGATTATGGATTGGTGATGTTGGAAAATTACCTGACATAGGTGACTTATGTAACAATTACCCAGTCAGTATAAAATAGTGATTATAAAAAATTTGGGCCATTTGCGGGATGAAGTTTGACAACTATATGAATTAGAATACATTTTACTGAGATCATGCCTCTCAAAGAGAATATATTCCAAAACCCACAAAAATACATTCACCAAGGGTGGATTCATCAATTATGTCTTGGATGTGGGAGTAAAAATCACTCATAGGAGAATACAGAAGATACAGTGCAATACTTAGCTATTATGAAACCTTCAACTCTTATAGTTTTCATTCCTACAACATTCAAAGCATAGGAACCGCCCCCAAAATACAACCTTCATCAAATAGTGATCTAATATTTTGTTCTTTTAGTGTTGTAATCTTTTCATACCAATTATCAGATGATGAATATGACCCCATGTATGAGTTCCTCATACTTGAAATTGAAGAAGGACGTCACACATGAAGGAGATAATGATACACGGGAAAACACTAACATGGTTGGAACCAATATCATCCTCACATCCAATTAGAGGATATATATGATGCATAGAACCCTAAGAATGAACATCAGTGAACCCAATTGAAATAAAGAGGCACCTAAGATCCCTCAATTGGTCTCCCTAGAACATTCTTTTTACATGAATGACTGATGGTGGTTTGATTGTCAGATCAGTCTGGACAAAGGGGAAGGCTAGTGCCACTGATTCCACTAGAAGCATATGATCCCTAAACTAATACACAAGCACTATACCAATCCACCTAAAATTAATCAACTCTAAAAATATATAATAAATATCAATCCCACATTGGGAATCATTGAAATATGGATCAAAATTATAAAATTATGAAATAGTTATTGGTGGTTTGGGATATTCTCTCAATCTTGGATGCAGCCCGTCTTTCTAAAATACTCATTTAGGTACTATTTAATTCCCTCCAAAGTCCAAAGAGTTTAATAGAGAAAATAATATATCTATGGTTTATCAACTAGAGACTATTCCTATATAATTCCATGTCACCACCTCACTCACAAATTAGTATAAGGAAGAGGCCATCTAGGGAAACATCAGACCCAAGTAAATTTTAGTAATTATCAACAATTTTAAAATATAAAGATCACAAATTGTAAATGGTTTCATGCTCATCCTCATCCTAATTCAATCCCTTCATTATTTGGGATTTAGTTAGGGATATTTTTATCAAACAAATATGTCCATTCATAGTTATGATATGGTTTAAAACTTCCACATAAGAAGATCATTATCAAAACTTAATTTTTCTATCTCACATATAATGATGAGTTCAATATAATTGCGTAAGACGCTGAATATAATGTAATTCTCATAAGGACATGAATTCAATCAACCTGATGGAACCTTTTGTAACAACCTGGTCCTTCTTTGAGGTACAAATATTTTGTTTTCTATAAATTCTAAAAATAATTAGTTAAATGTGACCTAGTATAAATTCATGTTGGATTCACAGAGGTTTCTTGGGTTTAAGGGTATTGTTCAGAGCATAGAACCCAGTTTTGTGGTGTTTTTGTCCGGGAACATGGTTAGTACAAATCATGCAAGAGATGCACACTATTTGAATATACCTTGTGAAGATGGAATGTGAGGGTTTACAGGACAGTCTTATTTGTTAAACTGTGTGAGAAGAGTTGCATGGTCCTAAAGTAGGTATGCATTTTTAGCAGACTTTGACATTGGTGTTTAACATAGTATGTTCATGGTCCTAAAGTAGGTATTCATTATGGTATTGATATTTTTTCTATTAATTCATGGATTAATTGATTAAATATGGCCTAATATGAATTCATGTTGGGATCATAAATTTTTTGGGGGTGTTCATGGCTTGTTTGGAGCCTGGAATCTAGTTTTTGGGTGTTTTTGGGATAGTGCGTGGTTAGTACAAACTATACCAGGTAGGCCACATAGTTTTAATAAACAGTGAAATGTAGGATAGTGGGGGTTTATAGGCCACATAGTTTTTGTGAACCGTGTGAGAAAAGATGGATGACCATGTAGGATGCCTAAATTTTTTTCCAACATTGATAGATGGTTTTACATCATTTGTGCAAGGTCTATAAACCATGCAGGGGTAATTGTATGCTATTCCATAGGCCTATAGAAAACCATGAATGGTTTCTACATGGTTTTAGAGGACGTGGGATAAAATCATGCAACCCTGAAAATTTAAGAATTTTAATAATTGTTTTATAAATTAAAAAATATTTAACCTAAAATAACCCACACCCATTGCACAACAGCCTCTGCCCGCTTGGAAAATCTCTTCTCTTGGAATATTCATGGATTTTATATATATTCTCCATATGAACATCTATTCGAATGTGGTTCATATCCTTGGATCCATAATGTTAATTCCTTAATGCTATTTTAGCATTTCGCTTTTCTTCTAGGAATTAGTTTCTCTATTTAGATTTAAGCTAAAATACCCAAATTTCTCATTCATCATCGTTCATTAGATTACATCCAAACCAAGTTTAATTAAATCTTGGTACAAGATGATCTGTCATGCATGAGCCTAAGGTTGGTGGTCATGTGATTTTCATTGAATTATCAATAGTTTATATATGTAGGTGGGCCACACACCCATTTTTCAGGTGGCACCTTAATTATATTAAACCATGTTAGTTATTATCATGATTTAGGTAATTGAATATGTATTTTTATTTCTATTATAACTTTTATAACTTGAATAAGGACAAATCCATGGGTGAGTTACCCAAAATTCCCATTAATGGATTTTGTCCTTGGATACCAATGAGGCATGCCTTTTTCCCCATGTCACTGGGTGTTAAATATTTGAATTGGTTGATGAATTAAATTGAAATGTTGTTAGATTGTAATAAAATTGAAGGGTATGGGATGGATGATTTCCCCATGACCCATGTATGTATTTATGTTTAAAGAATTTTTTTCATTCCTAAGTGAGTATATAGAGGCTATGAACTAAATTGATGAAATTGGATTGAATTTCCCTAATTGAGGATTCTCCCATGTGATTTATATTATAATTAATCCATGTGACATATTGATTGATTTCATAGGATAAAAATATTGAAAATGTTTATTTCAGTATTTTAATGGACCTTAATCATTTTTCATGTGTGAGTTATGTTGAGACCATTCAATTTAATGAACTAATTAGGTATGCGAAGCTCATTATCATAATATTACTATGTGGGTTAAATAATGTTAATACCATTTATTGGTTTGTTATGTATGTGATTCTCATTAGAAAAAATATTATCACATGAGTAATTGTAAGGACAACCCCTTTGTGGTTGGAAAAGGCTTGATACACCTTTTGTGGTGAGATTGTTAGGGGATTCTCTTGGGTTTGACCTTAGCTTGTAAAATGGAATTGATTTGGATAAATGATAAATAGGCATGGGATATAGATGGATTAAAATTAAAATGTTATGGAAAAAATCATGTGACTATTTACCTATATATATTACGTGATATGTGGATCTGCATTAATAATCCATGGAAGGAATCAATGGTTAAAAGTAAGCCATGGGCGATACATTGATCCAATGATAAATTCTATGGATGGAATCATTGAGGATAGACCTATATAACCAGTGATATATGGACTCTTATAATATTCATATGGGAAAACTCATAGAGAAATTTTACTATAATAACAAGGCTGATACTAAAGCTTATGTTGAGGAGTGCTGAGGATGAACTTGATTGGATGGGATGTTATACCTCCCCTAGAGTGACATTAGTTCTTGAGTGGTGTTCCAGGGATGGGCGTATAGGGAATTTGTCGATATTTCACCTAGAATGGTACTTGAATTCCAATATAGGAATGACAAGTACATGATCAGGTTCTAAACTAAATCGTAAATTGAATGACTTATGATTTGTCTACAAAGCCAAACCACAAAAATGGATTATGTCATCTCTAGTTCTTGTTTAGATGGACTTATGATGAATCTATTATTCCACTAGTAACATGGGGATGTAGGGGTTGAGACATATCTTGAGGCTTATAAATTCAATGTAAGTGAGTCATTGAATGAAATAGATATTAAATGAAAAATAATGCACGTAGTATGTTTACTTTTTAGATATTCCTTACATATTACTTTTCTGATTTCACAACGCCTACTACATATATTCATTAACTGATTGAAATAGCCATTGGGTGGTTTCCTACTGGTATTTAGTCCCACACCAGGTTGGGGGCATGTTTTTTGCCCCAAGAAGATTATATGACTGCAGGAGTCGAGATGGGAAAGTGACATAACACAAGAACATGATATTGTATATTGGAGTAGGAGATCATGGAACCATGATGATATTTGTGAAGATAATGGGAGTATTTTACATTTATTAATTTTGTTATATAGTTTTTACAACTATCTTTTATTACATTCCTAGTTATTTTATAAGAAACATGTGAAATATATCATCATATTGTATAAGATATGATTCTTGACTTGATTATACTATGAGTCTTCCATTATTTAAATCTATTTTATTGATTACTTATTTCTCTATTTGTATCTATTATTGATAATCCATAGTGATACACTCTTCTAATGAGGGAATAGTGTCCCCACATGCTCACCCTGGCCCTCATTGCTAGTCGACAACAGTAGGCATTTGGGGAGATGCTTTTAAGGCCACGTGACCCCCCAGGATTGGGACACCCTTTAGTGGTATCTTGTTCTATGACATTACACCTTAAACATTTCTTCATAGCCTGAAATACCCTGTAAAAGAAAATTTTGAGGTCCAACATGGTGGAATCACTCCATTTGAGTCTTGAGAATCCATGTGTGGTAAGGTGGTTTTCCACTGAAGTTAATGAAAATAACTAACGATGCATGGAAATTTGTAGGTTACATACCCAAATGGATTTTGATTTCCCCAAAAAATCACAGAGTACGCTTGAAAGTGAACATGTTCTAACCATATATTTAATTGAGTTAGTAAACCTAATCCTTGATGTTCTAGCTCCTCCTTTCCCCTATTGAAAGTGTAAATTAGAATCATCCCCAAAATCAATCTATAATTAATCTCCTAGTATGGGATGAAAATGACTCTTCTTGTGTTCTATCACATCCTGATAAGTTCATAGAGGCCCTTATATTATTAGAAATGCCTAAAAATGAATCCACTAACTCAGATTTGGAAGAATAAGAGGATGGACTCTAGAATGCTCCTTCGGCATTTGAGGAAGGCATATCCACCACCATTGATGAGCTCAGGAAGTTAAATTTAGAAATAGTAATGTACCTTTGAAATAAATTTATTAGTCTCTCAATTAGTCTTGATGAGAGAATAATTTATATTTAATTTATAAATAATTTTTTATTCTGAAAATATATAGATATTCCAGCACTAAACAATGATATGGCTATACACAATCTAGCCTTACCTGATTACCATTGTGTTTACAAGAAGGTGTCTAAGAGGATTCACCCATCTGATGCTACTAAATTTGTAATAGAATTTGACAAATGTATCAAATCAAAAAATATCAAGAGGTGTAATACACAAGATGGATAAAAATAATAATCTCAATCAAAAAATATAATACGATGATTACAGTATGCATCAATTTTTGAGACCATACTCAACATTTCCCAAAAAAATTCCTATCACCTATAATAGAAAATTTTATCAGTGTAACTTTTGGATTACGTGATCCATCATTCATGGATGGGTATTTGAGGAACATGTATATAAAGATGGTCCCTAATGATGAGGAATCCATAACCTTCAGTGAATCCACTGGGATCATTTTCTATCACTTCATTCACATTGTATTAAATAGAATTGTCACTACATGTCAATGGACTATGAATCATATATTTAATCCCATTTGGGATAAATAGATAAATGTTATTTGGATGACTTTTTAGTCAAATCATGATAGTAATGTGATCATTTCAAGACCATCAAATAGTATTCGACATATTTTTTTCAATATAGGGTGAAGATAAATCTTTTCAAATGTGTATTCTGGATAAAGTCATGTAAATTACATGTATTTAGGCTACACCACAACAACTTTGAAGTTTATCCTTGAATGTATAATGAAATTATAGAAATATAATTCCCTTGAAATATTAATGAACTGAGGGGGATCTAGGGGAACACCCCTTACATTCATAATTTTTAGGCTAATAAGACCAGAAAATCACTCAACTTAATAATTCTACTAATGATGGGAGATTTCTATCAATGGGATGATTACTACCAAGAATCCTCTGAGGGGATTAAGTAGTACCTCCTACACCCACTGACCTAGATTCCGTTGGGGGAAGTAAAGCCACTCATCTTATTTGTGTCTATAGAATGATCAATACATACTCTCATTGAAAAGAAAAATGATGTGTGGAATGAGAACAATCACAATTAACATAATCAAATGATTCTTTAAATTAATACCTGAAACTATTATTTATAGAAGAACATCCTCATGCTCATACTTTTTGTAAAATTAATGAGGCATTACGTGCATCACCCGAAATTCTACTTGGTCACTTGTATTCACCCGCAAAAGAAAATACTTGGATGTCCTATGTTGATTGGGAATTTGGACCGATGGGTGATCACATTGAAATTCTATAATATCCAATTCGTGTCATATAATGTATTGAAATGGACATCCTGTAATTATTTCTTTGTAGCTCATCTGCGAACATAAAGTACACCATTGGACACTGAACATCCAGAAGATGAGGTATTCTAGGCCCCTGTCACTCCTAGGGCATGGGATATATGTTTTGATGGAGGATCCCAGCATCCTATATGTGAAAGACCAGAAAAAACAAATCTCAATGCGGATGTATTAGGGATTTTATTAGTTTCTCTAGACAAAAGAATTCATAACTACTCTATCTCATTGTATGAAGGTTGAATGAATGCAGTGGCTAAATAGAGATACATCATTGTTGTCATGGAACTAGCCCAGAGCTCTAAATTTCCATCCAGACCATCAATGGGTATATAGAGGTAGTGATAAAGTAGATCAATGTAGAATAAGTAATAAAAAATAAATAATTGACCCATATCCCCGGATATGTCATAGGACTAATGTAATAGTAACAATTTTATCCCATGATTCATTATCTCCCATAAAAAAATAAATCTCATTCTAATGAACTGGATAATGCAGCCACAATTTTGGATGACCTTGATTAAGAGGAAGTAGTCATTTTCATCACATAATGAAGGATGACCCCATCAATCATCATCTTTGATAGGAAAAAATCAATCAGATCAAAACCAACATAGAATGTGATTAACCGATAACAATCTATGGATATATAGAGACCATAATTAATTATATCTAAAATGAGCCTCTCTTGGAAGAACGATCCATAATGGAAAATATTTCATTCAGAGATAAAAACATTACACTATATTATGTTAAAAATTAGAAATGATACCTCATCCAGTGATGGTTTGATGGAATCTTTCTCACATTCATAGAACAAATATGTATTCCATCCATCATGGAATATGTCCAACCATGATCATGTGTCACTCATCAGCCTGGGAATAGGATCTCCCACCAAATTATGAGGTTTTATTTATAATGGAAAATAATTATACATCACTATGTGTAATTCACTAGCGAATGTCATGCTTGCTAGATTCATGAATAATTTATCAATCATCCCCTATAATTTCTAAATATAGATAAATTTTATAGGATATTTTTATATGGGTAGTGGATATTGTTGGATTGTATCCCCATCTACTGCTAAGTATTAAAATTGAATCCTTACTACAACCTAATTATTTCCCAAATGAAATAATAAAATACTAATAATGAATGTTTGGAAAAATAAAATCATCACCATATTTAGAATAACTCAAATGATAGTATCAGACAATGGAACCAATGTCTATGCTACTGAGCTAAATAAATTGTACTAAAAGCATAAAATTGAGTCAAATAATTCATCTAACAATCACACAGTGGAAGATGAAAATATATATTACCTTAATCAGATTCTATAAAATATACTACATAAGATGATGTTTAGGGACATGAAGTCTTAGCTGGAAAAGCTATCTCATGCTTTATGGCCTACTGTACCACCACACTCACAACTACACAATAAAATCAAAATTAATCAATGTACAGAAATAAGGTACTTTAACCCATAGAAAACTAGTTTCCCTCAGTACAAATTTATTTCTGTAGGAAAATCTCAGATGATGAGTATTCAGAAAATTTCTTTGATGAATTTTAACAGATCGATGAGAAAAGGTTTCACTCATTTCACAACCTTAAAGTCCATCAGAATTAGGAATCACGATTCTTGAATAAAAAGTATATACAATTTTGTTCGTTCATGTACAACATTTATGGGATACTATGACCCTAGTGATACTAGGAAGAAGAATCCCAAGATGTATCCAAAATGGGGTGTTCCATACATAATACATAAGGTATATTCCTATGTAGATTAATCATTATCCATAACGGATAGGTAAACTATCATGCCCCCCCCCAATGTGATGTTTCTCAAAAAATAATTTATATATCCATCATAAATTCTTCTCACATTTTAAACACAAGAAAATAAACTATATAAAAGATGCATTGAAAAAATAAATATAAACAACATATAATTCATCCTAACAACATGACATTAAGATACACCAAATAAGACCTATTAGAATGACATTAAATTTCACATCATCTCTCATCCAAGTCACATGAAATTAAAATTGTAGATATATCCTAACCAAATGATTCTAAACTATAAGTAATAGGTTCTATTAGTATGAATTTAAACATTTTAGTTTATTTTATCATGTTCACATGCTATTAAGCTTTATAGAATACATCTTCACCCCATGAAGTTAAACATCACGCATGATATTATAAGACCATGACCATAAATTTCATGGTAGGAATCATCCGATAGAAACTTCACAACAAATGAGGAAGATGTTTCCAAATTTTAAATATAGTTTTCCTATCCCTATGTGTGAGTCAATTCACTCTGGGAATATCCCATCCAAGAACTGTGCATGTCTTGATTCACACAATTTAATGTCACGTATTGACACCTAGTCCCCAAATACATTTCCCAGAAATAGTATATCTGTCATGATCATAAGAAATCAAACTATGTGGAAATGTTCTAGAATTATTTTTCAAATCGGATAACCTTCTTCCTTAATGAATTATTTTATATTGCACGACTGATGTCTATACCGAATGACATTAAACATCAGTTGTTTTCTCGATAAAGATGTGTTGTCAAAATCATTCCACTATAGGAAACATATCGATGCCCAGATCCATATTCATATGTTTTTTGGTGATACTTTTTATTTCATATTGATTTACCTTTTTCATTATAGAATGATGTTAAAGTTCACATATTATGTCTTTCCAACTGGCACTAAACATCACAGTTTGCTAGAACAACACATGGCTTTATTCTCATTCCAGTAAGATACATAGGGATTAGAAGATTCTATATCTTGGCCAACCTTTGGCATGATACAAAATTCCCATGTTATTTTATTTAACATAATTTTTGTGGTGAGAGGGTCCTTTTCCATTACTTTTCTCTCACACCAAGAATATCTTATATGGAATTTGAAATTTCGATAACGACATCCCTACATGATATAGGCATATCAGTTCTCAAATGGGTATGCATGGTACTTGATATAATTTCTTAATAAGAACACCAAGAGCCTTTGAAGCAACAAATTAAATTACATGGTTTTTGTTTCATGCATGACAGAAAACTATTCATTATCACAAAGCACACCCATGATGAAAACTATCATTGGTGTTGCTCTCACATCACACATCCATTCATAGCTTATAGGCTTCTTGATTCCTACCATTGTAGGATATGATGTGACACCCAAATCTATAGTATTTGGTCTAGCCTCAATTCTTCCTTTTCACATTGGGGAACATACATCCTAAAAACAAGAAATTAAATTGCTTGGTATCTCATGGACTATGTGTTTCATGATTCATGTCATCACATGATATGTAGTGACACCTGAATCACCAATCATATGTCAAGATGCAACAATCTGGGCTAGAAATACCCACACAATGTTTCGGGTAATCTTATGTGGAGACTATCCCATTCACAAATTACATTTGGATTGATTATATTCTTCATTTCATGTATTATTATTCTTTTCTCCCCAATAAAAGGTCTAGCTATAATAATAAACAGGAAAAATTCCCTGCTCTATGTCAAATTCAGACCTAAATAGAACATTTTTTGTTCAAGAAATACATGTGGATTGATTCCATTAATAACATGATTTGTAGAGATACCTAGATCTCCAATCAAGGTTATAATAAAAACATAAAAATGTACCCTACCTATATATGGATCATACCCATTAATGTAATAGTTCATATCCAAGTCACATAAGTTTAAAGTGCATGATAAATGGTCTTCACATTGAATCGACCACAAAAACAAAATCTAGTTATTTTTAAATAGGGAATATTCATACAAGATTTTTCTTCATGTACATGGTTCATATATATATTTCATTATATATTACAAGATAAATATTTTCATGATGTGATCTGACATATAGATACCCATAAATAATCATGATTGTTAATAAAAGATTCTCCCTACATCTAAATGACCTCAAATTGTACAGAGCACTCCCAATGAAATCATGAACACTTTTCACATATGATCCCATGTCTCTTCCACATGGATTTAAACTAAAAATAATTGAGAAAAACATCTTTACATCATGATGTTATATTTCATGGAAAACATCCTTATCATATGAAATTATAAATGATTTTCAGATACGTACCAACTACATGATGTTAAAATGTGCAGGAAATCAACCCTCATCATTCTTTATCAAAATAACACAGGAACATGGAAACTGTCAACTAGAGTATGGGGTGCATTCATAAAATTTTAATAACCTCAACAAATAGGTAACAAATCATATCTTGAGTGCCTCAGGTAGCTTTAAACATTCAATGGACTTTTGAAAATTACACCTAGCTTAAAGGGACACTTTGTTTGACTATACATGTATCCCCCTAGTTCATTCATATGATCCCATGTCCATCAACTAAATGTACCATAGCTTTAAAAAGGCCATTCTCTAACATGACAACACTAATATCCTCATGGATGAACTAAACACACTAGATTTTTGTATGCCATCACCATCATGATTACCATATATCATTACTCATGAAATGAGACCATTGATCAATGATTGGTTAAATTTTCACTACCCACTAAATGGGATTATAGAGTGCTCTTGAACAAGGTTATCATAATTAGTTTATCATTTAAAACTCCAATAATACTAGGTCCACATGCATTCTGACCTTAAATAATCTATTATTTGGTCAAACATGCATGACCCTACAATTTGGAATTTTGTGGTCCAAATATCAAGACATTAAATTTAAAATTTATTTGACATAAATCTTTTCAGTATAAAAATTAGAAACAGAAGGCCAAACAAAAAATTCATTTCTCCACTTATTGAACTTTTCTTCTCACGAGTTTAGGAAAAAGTTAAAGCATAAATCAACTAGTAATAATGTTCATATGGATCACATTCTGGACATAGTAAAAGTTTTTATGTGATCGATGGACCACTATTATAAGAAAACATTAGAGCAATGATTCTTCCCATATCCTTTCCATGATAATGTGTTGAAAAATAGGGGACATAACTTTTATGGTTCTCAGATCACTTTTGAATATTCATTTTTCAAAAAAAAAATAAACCTCATGATTTGAGTTCCTATGGTCATCACCAACCTTTCACGGACCATGGAAAAAGACACCGATCGTAAATTGACTCTTTTATTTGAAATAGAATATATCCCTATAACCATACACATGTGATACCAACCATCAACCAAATGATTCATTAACCTACAAAATGGATTTTGGATCTTTATGATATCATACACCATCATTGTCAAACGTGACACCATATGGTGTATTGGATCATCGCTAGTATGATTTTCCCATATCATCCTCCAGACCCAAGAACATTGCACCATTATTTACAATCCGAAAAACCAAATTTTGTAAATAGATTTGATATCCTCGATGTTCTGTTGTTGTGTTTTAATCCCTTTCTCAATGCAAGAATTCAATAATCCATTACCAAACCTTTTTATGGGCTAGAAACTATGACTTAAAACAACATGTCATAGGGCCATGAGCCTCCATATAAAATGATTAGTTTACCTAGGGTTCTAAAACCCTTACTAGATATATTTATCTCCATTTCCAAAATAATTTTCCATGAATTTTAGTATTCATAAATCATTCATGGACATCATGAAATAGTGTGGATCTCTTTTACAAAGCTATTCATAAAACTCAAAAGCGATCATGCATAAAGTATTTGATGTACAAACTAGTGTTATCCCCTCCATACACAAAAGATTATCTGATTTCTTTGAGTAACAATATCACCAATATAGAACACAAAACCACATGGGGTTTCATTTAATCCCCTGTATGTATTCCCCATTCCATATTCATCAATTAAAAATTTTGTGTTATTACATAATCCAAATATTTAGATGGACCTGGCTTCCAAAATATTTTATATTTCTCCAATACCATACCAAAAACATTTCATATAGCTTTGAATATAGTGTGGATGCCTCAATTTGACTATTCTATCAGTGTATATGGGAAATGAATTATCATCCAGAAGCGTCTTCTCCTTATAGGAATGGAACTCAAATCATCTGGAGCCCTGGAAACACCATAGTGGATCTTATAACCTTAGGGTGTTTTGGGTCATCCCTTGTATTTCTACACCTAAATTCCATATTAATTAATAAATTCCAATAATAATGTAATTAATCATTATAGATTTTTATTTTTCTGATGTAATAACTATATCACAATTGTATATTTACATCCTTACAACATAATGTAAATCTATATAAATGAAATCCTCACCAAATGACCTTAAACATCATAGAAGTCATCATCAATATATAACCTTAAACTATTTGGTATATTTCCTTACACTATGATTTTATACTGCATGGAATGTATCCTTTATGAACAAAATTAAAATTCATGGTGAGTATTACATGAAGATAAGTAAATTACTAGTAATAGAAGTTATATTATAAGAGGAAAGAAAATATAGTAATGGTATAGTTCAAAATACATTAAAATATCCAATAAAAATAGACACAATCTTCCCTATGTTGAAATCCAAAAAATGGACAGCCAGAAAAATGTCGATTCTCTACTCACATGACATGAACATTCCATGATCTTGATATTATTTATCACTCATAAAATTTAAAATACACAAACAATATTCAAAAAACCCATAAGAGAGATAGGATTAAGAAAAATCCAAGTTTATTCCCACTAATCCTCATAATAATTGAATCTTGGGTAAAAAATTAGGGAAGTAAAAAAGAAAAGGATATAAAATTTTAATTTCATAATTTTTTCCAATAAAAAATATTTTTATGATTTCTACATTCACTGACTTCAGAAAAAGAATTTGAAGTATCCCTATAGTGTATGTATTTTACAAAAATTTCTCCATTGGTTTAATGAAGGAAATATTGATAAAATTATAGTAGATATGTCAATGAAAAATATAATGTTGGAGGAATTTCAATAGTGCTTCTTAGGAAAAATATACCATGATTTAAGAATTAAAATACATGAAATTAGGCTTTCATAAAATTATTGAAAATATGGTTATCATTGATGATATATAAAAGATCATTTCTTCAATGAAATTACATTCACATCATGAAAAAGAAAACAGAAAACGACATAATTTTTAGAGGTTCTATTCATTGATTGAATGTAGATGATGGAATCACCAAATACTGTACTCTCTCTAATAAATACCAATGTAAATGTAAAGTTGAAGAACTACGAGCTCTCCATTGAATTAAATTTTAGTTTTCATTCAGATATATATACTATTCATACAGGGTGGTAATGGATTAGATCTATTGATCAATACATTTAGTTTTTCCTCTTCAATCTACTAGAACTCCTCATCCCTAGAAACAATATCAATTCTAGCCTTCTCTACTATTTCAATTAGCCCATAAATCTATAGATTAATTTTCCTTGATACATGAATTGCATGATACAATTGATATATTGCTTCTTTATGGAGGATAATTTTAGTCTTTAAATGGTTCATTTCAACTATTCAATAACTGACCACATCCTTGTGAGTGGCCACCACCACTATAAGCAAGGAATCTTCATTCGAGGCCTTGTCCCGTCTTATATTTATTGAAAAGGAGGACGCAACAACTACTGACCTTAATTCAAGGGACCAATTTTATCTCCTATGGGATATCATCTCCATCACATGGGAAATAAAGGATGTATTATCAAAACCATCATATTGAATTGTGGTGAACATGAACCGATGATAATCTAGCTAGACCTTCAACCCTTCCAATGGGGCCTATGAAACTAAGGTCCAAATCTCCCTCTACACTTACTGTTGCATCGACTGATAAAGTGAAGTAGACTATAAAACACTACTCAATCCTAAATAGTTGGGAAATAATATATTCTAGGAAAAATTCACAACGTGATGGATTAATTATTATGTTCTTTGGAGATGTGTGTAAGGAGTTTACATCTTCATTGGTTGACTGAGTAAGATGAAATCTATTGAATAATGGACTAGAACATTTGAACTCCCTGGTTAAGACCCTTAAACAAGGTTAGTAAGGGATTATTATTTAAGTGTATGTTATATGATATCATCATCAAGACAACATATATGGTAGATGATTATAAACATAGAATTCTTAGTTATGTCACTGGAAATATATTTTTCACTAACCCCATCCACCAATATTGAGGAAAAAATCTATTGTGATGATTACTGTGGTTGTACCACCAGTTCTTTCTCAAAAGTAATTATTTTCATGAAACCATTATGGGATTTAATAGAATATTAAATTTCATATTACATGCCACAAGGTGATCCATGTTTCTAGAAATTTTCACCATATCCATAACATGCCTCTATCAAGGGTAAATATGTAGTATTGTAGCTATCATCATTTTTTACTTCCATGATTGTTTTATCCGATGTTGGGTCAACTAATATAACCATTGGAATATAATAAGTGGGAACTGGGCCTAACCAATATGGAACTTCAACCCAATTATTGTTTAAATATTTGAGTCTAGTATTGATGGTTCAATGAAATTAATAGAACGTTCACTGACATTGTTATGAGTAGATACATTATTCTACTAATTGATTAGTAGAAACCTATGTATTTTTGAAAAATTATGATGTTTTTATAGAATAGTAAAAATAATGAAAGTGTAAATTGAATCACATACTTGTGGAATATGGGGGTTATGGTTTTGATAGTTCCGGGTGCTTTCTTTTCCCTTTCCCATTTGAAGAAGGGTCTCTAAAATGTGCCAATACCATAAGATTTAAGGAAGGACCCTCACATGGTGTTGAAGATGAATGATTTTCCAAGGGATGTTAATATCCCCCCTCATTATTACAATTTGAATAGGGGAAACCTCATAACTTTTCCCCTAGTAATCAATCCATTCATTTCCAATGGTCATAACACAGTAGAAGATATGGGTGAATGAAAGAGATGACATCCATTTATAGCTTCCCCAATATGTCAATGGGAACATTAAAAAATGATTCCAAAATGGTTACAATGACATCATTTACAATTGAATATTTTTGAAAAATCATCTTTTCCAATCCATCAATTATTGGATATGTTTGTTAATCCATGAAAGCAACCAACATGACCTAAAACACAACTCCTTAAACCAAATATGAATAGTGTATTCGACCCTTTATACATTCCATTATCACAAAAAATGTCTTAATGGATGGCCTTAACATTCGAGGTATGGTATTTGAAGGTGACACCATTGGGGTATGTAATATGTAAAAACACTTCTAAATGTATCTTTTCTTTATGATATAATTCATAGAGATCGACATCAGAATTATTTCTCCTCCAAGTCATCCATTATTAAAATGTAATGGAAAATAATAGAAAAATAATGGATTCAATCCCAGGATTCATGCTCATTGTATCAATGCAAGTAGACATGTATATTAAAGAAAATCCTAGTAAATGCTTCCATTCATTATAGGCACTTATTGGGGTATTTTTTTCTCTTGAAACTAGAATCTTTTAAAGAATCATATTGGTTTTAACAATTAGTTGAAATCTAGTAGATCCATGTACGGATTTTAAAAATTTTCTATTTGGATAGTATATGATCCAAATATCATATTTGTTTTTGGGAAAACTAATCTCACTATCATGGGTGGTATGTATACCTAGACTTAGGTCTCATTCCTGGTGAAAATAAGGAAATAATGGTGAGATACCATCAGATGATTTTCAGATCGAATAAGAATATATGGAGGAAATATCATCTAAATACACCAAAACTAATGGATATACTTACAAGGTGAATATTATTGATAGAGAATACTACAGTCTATTTAGTATGAAATAATTCCTACTCATAGTGAAATCATACATTCCCAATGCTAAATCCCCCCCTCACTATGGTCAAAAATACTACTAGTGGATACTATCTCGTAGGGTTTGATAGAGAAACATTTCTGTCGACTCATGAATGCACAGATCTCCAAATCCTTTAACATTATGTTCCATACCATACATAATTACTCCAAAAAGTGTTAGAAATGAATTTTTGGCATGTTTTTTAAAAATTTGTTACTCATAGCCTCCTAGAGGATCCAGAATGAAGCATCATTACACCTGAAAGGGGAAGAATTATGGTATAGGGATTAACCCATTTAATGATAGAATATATGGTGATATAATATGGAAAAATAAAAATAATTAAACTTATGTTCTTCCATCTTACAATATAGGTCACGATTATAATTTTTGGGACTTTGGATACAAACTTTTCCTTATTGGAAATAAGTTCCTACATAGATGTATAGATAGAATGCCAGAAAATTGAATAGTGTGGTCTACATCCGGAATAACCTTCCACCTCCAGTTGGTGAATAAACCTTTGTTAAGTGTTGGGAAATAAGAACCATCAACACTACAAAAGTAATTATTTTGAAATTCCACTATATTCTTTGATTCAAAATTATACTTAACAATCTCGATCAAATATTTTTCCGATTCCATGAATGGGATATCTATACTGGAAAATAGGTCTTTCTTAATGGTGTTTTCAGTGAACCTTATTTACTCTTGGGTAAGAGGATGGTCCCTCTTCATGTTATCTAACATAGATTATGTGTGTAAAACACATAATACCCCCTAATATACATGCTAATAATATAAAATAAATTTCCTAGATATTGATACCCACCTCACCAAGCGTTGGGGGGAATTGTTTTGTATCTATTGTCCAATATCTATCTATGTCTTCTGTCAGGCACCTGCGGTAGTAGGAAAATGTTTTTGTGTTATACTTTTCCCCATTAATTCTAATACATTTCAACTATGTGGAAAATTCAATGTCGATATACTACACCCAAAAGGGGAAACCCCAGTCCATTCTGAAACTCCCAATGATCGAACATCCCATTTGGTAAACCACCCAAAACTTTGGCTTCAGTTATATTTATAAATTATTGAGAGGTAATTGTGGTTATTTAAATTATGGTCATTCTAGATCCCAAAATTTATAGTGGAAATTAATTTATTCATATACACAGATTTTCATTTCTCCTTGGTAATAACATTACCTATTAGGGAGATGATCACTCAAGAGGTGATATGGGTGTCCAAAATTCGATTAGGAGGATAAAATGATGAATATGATGAATTTATGATAGATTCATTAGTATTACCATACCCATAGTGGTTTAGGAAGTATAAGAGAGGATATTAAAAAAGGTTTACTCTAATTAGGTTCGTCATACTTGTCTCTTTTTACCCAAAGTTACGATGACAGCCAGTGTCCAAGCATGAAAAAATGAAATTATATTGGTCCACTGGTGTTGTAGCCTCTTTCATTGAAGGATTAAAAAAACTATGGAAACAACAGTAAAACATCATAAAAAATACAGAAACACATGTCATAATAATGGGAAATACTATCAAAAGAGATGCATAGATCTAGTAGCATCAAGACAATCACATTAACCATGAAGGGACTTGATAAAACAAGACCTACAATTTATATTGTGGATCTAATAAACCAATTATTATCTTTTGATCACATAGACTGTTAGAAATCTTTTGATCATGTGACCTATTATATAAGGCCCCAGCCTTAAACTTTACATAATCTTGAGTTATTACAAGATTACACATTGAGGATCTTTTCAGGTTTAGAGTTTTAGAGAATTAGATCATGAAACTTGCATTACATTCCACATTTAAAAAAAGTGGTTACATAAAAGATAGTAATCATTCTTTCCATCAATGGAAACATATTTAAAATAAAACATGGATTCTTTATTGACACATCCTTGACACTATCATCACATCATGTACCTTTCCCTTGACCTGTGAAAAACATTTCAAAAACATGGGATGAGCATAAAAAGCTCAGTAAGGGTTATAAAAATAAGGAAAGGAAACATCAGTTCATATATACATAAGAATGAACTCATACATTACCCATAAAACATAGGAACTTTAAAATACCTCATCAAATCATGAATAAATCATAGAAATCACAAGACATAAAAGGTATCTTGAGGCATTCATAACATTCTTACGTAGGGAGTAACCCTCTTGGTTACGTTTGGAATACCCACCACAGTATATTCCCTAACTCTCTTCGGAGAAACCTTAACGTTTCACTCCTTCACATTACCCAATGCATTGGAGAGATATATCGGGCTCACCCACCCTTAGTTTATCACTGAACCACCCGTATTCATAATAATTCCCAACAACCTCAACATAATCGTATCACATAAAACATGCATAAAGGAAACATAACATTTTCACCTTTCAATCACAAGATATCAATAAAACACATTGATATAAAAACATTATGAAAACCATTTTCAATACTAAAATAAAATAAAATTAAAACATGGTATTTATTTTTCTTTTAAAAAGAAGGTATGGCTTGTAGAGGAAGTTGAAACTCAAATAATGGTCACAAGGGCGGAGAAGTCGTTGTCGCCGCATATGTACGACAAAAACATTCCCTTTTGTCATTTTGTAAAAATATTCGTATAAAAAAGATTCCTTTTGGATAAACTTAAAATTCAAAGGGGTTTATACACCGTATAAAAGAATGTTGTGTATAAAATAAAATATGCGTCAACGAAAGGAGATTGAGATGAAGTCCCATACACAGACGGTATCCTTGGTTTAAGGATAAATAAATTACATAATTATGTGTGTCAAAAGAATAAACCAAATATAAGTGGATATTAAGTGTAAAATAATCAATTTTCATTCACACATATTCAAAGGATGACATATTCAATAACTACATTTTCAACCCAAAGAAATCGAAATTGGGTTAAGAAGTTCCCTTGACAGCCTAATGGCGCCACATTAAAATGAGTTGATGAGAGATAAAAAGTGTATATCATTACTTGGACATAAAATTTACATCAATAAGGATATATGAGAAAATATCCCAACATAACAATATGTAAATTAAAAGACCCAACAAAAGAAGTCTTTTAAAAAGAGGAAGGTGAAAGGTTCCCTTACCGACATGGGTATCTTTCGAAACATACGCCCCGTGAAAGAAGGACAATAAACCATTGATGTAAATACTCATAAATGAAATAATATTACTCAATGAGTAAAATAATGGTCAGTACATACACCACTAAAAGGAAATTGTTGCAAATGTAGCATAAATCTCACGGGAATAAAAGTGTGATGAAAAATCCATTACGAAAACTCGGCAGCCTAACAACGCCACTTAAAACTTCCAAAAATGGATTGATGAGATCAAATAGGGTATCTCATCACATTACAATAAAATTTACATCAAGGGGAATGTAAAAGAATATCCCCCATCATAACAAAGAGGATCTTAAAAGAAGTGACTTAAAGGAGAGTACTTAAAAATAATGAGAGAGGTTAGATCTCTTATGAAAACTCGGCAGCCTAACGACACCACTCAAAACATCCAAAATGGATTGATGAGAGAGAATAGGGTCTCACATCACATGAACATAAAAAATAAAGTTTGATTAATATAAAAGAACATCCCAATAACAAGAAAGATGAGCTTTAAAAGGAATGACATAAACTAGTGTACTTAAAAATAAAGAGAGGAGTAGGATCCCTTACCTAAAGTCCAACTTGTCTGGTTCGTTTCTTTATATTCCCGAATAATAAACTTTGGTCAATTAATAATTGCCTAATTAACTCCTATAGAGATTATTGTTCAGTTAATATCACATATTATAATTTTATAATAATTGTTTAATAATGTTAGTTCATATCAGATGTTTTTGCTGATGTTTGGTACATGAGTCAAAAATGAACTTGTTTGAAAAACGATTGCCCATGTAGTTATATGTTAATAATTTCCAGAATAGTATTAATGATTAAAATATCATATATATCAAGTAAATATTCATTTTATACTATTCCATATCATTTGGAGATAAAAACTAAAATCATCGTTCATGGAGACGGTAGGCCGTACGTACGCAAGAACGCTACTTTCATTTTTTGTCATATTAATGGAATTAAAAAAATGAGAGGGATATATATATGTTATAATTACAGAATGATATCCATAATTTAGATGTAATATATTACATATATATCCATTATATATACGTACTTATAATATTACATAACATTTGGAGATAAGAAATGAAATGTACCGTTCATGGAGACGGTAAGCCGTACATACGCATGAACGCTACTTCCATTTCTATTTCATATTTAATTGAATTAATACATAACGATACATAATATTATTTCAGTTCCAGTATGGTATCATATATAATATCATTAAATATATCCTTTATACGTACCACATATGGTATTAACGAATCAAATCACTTTGAGGGGGCGGTAGTCCGCACATCCATAAATGAAGATATCGCGTTTACCCATAATGGAAACCATAATGGTACGCCATAAATGAAAAATACAGAAGCTTAAGTAAAACATAGACATATTATATATCATATATAAATATAGTGTCATATTAATGGCCACCTTTGAAGGTGTTAGAAGAATGTTGAACAATCATCGTTTCGGGAGGCAGAAATTCGCCATCCATGGAAACAGTATGTTCTTTAACCATTAGATGTTGGTGTGTGTAATTGTATCTCGAATCCTTCTTATAACAACATCCTTGTATATTGAAGATACTTTATTTGTTACAAAATAAATGAATAAAAAGATTTTAGGGGGTTGTAGAAGCAAAATAAAACAAAAGGACACAAGTGAAGACATTACCTTAAAATCGGGTAACTCCCTTTGGTTGGAGCTCAAAGGCATCCTTGGGAAGACTTCTGCCCAAAGTGAGGCTTCAAGGAGTAAGAGAGGAAAGTGGAGAGACAAAATGGGCAGGGTTTGGCCGAGCCAAAGGCTTTGGGAGTGTGGGTAAGGAGGTAGAGGTGGGGGCCTATTATAAGAGGAGAGGAGGGGCACTCTTGTAAAGTTACAAAATGTTACTTTATTTTCAAAAGAGATTTGGATTTTAAAGGTCCCAAATTGATGTATTTCTAGGATAAGGTGATAAGGGTTCTAAATCCACTCATAAAATAGGTTTTGGACATGTTTAGATCTTAGATATTACATTATCATTCCATTTTATTTAAATCGTTAAATAATGAGGTCATCACTGCATCATCATGATGTCATAAATAATTTAATTTATTTAATGTCTAAAATTTATAATAAAAATACTATGATGTAGGAAGTATTTTTATATTTCCAATGACTATTTATAGTAAAAACTATGACTTGTATAACCCCATGAAAAAATTGTTTTAGTAAATCATTTCATGTTTCTGTCATTTTTACTTTTACATTAAATAAAAAGATATTTATGTCATTTTCCAACGAAAGTGGCTCCTTTGGGTCCCCATGTTGACCCATGGATTGTCTTGGTCGTCCATGACACATCCAATGAGGGTAGGACATGTTTCTATGTAATTTCATTTTATTATAACATTATTCATACCATAAACTACAATAATTACCTCTAATAGCGATTAAAAACTTAATAAGTTACTATTCACCAAAAAATTATTTTTATCACATTGAACCAGATTTTACTTCTTAATGAAAACCATGTATGTCGGATTTTTGAAATTCAAAACACAAAGATGGAAAAATTTCATTTAAATGGAAAAATCAGTTTTATTAAGTACCACTTAGTGGTTTTCACTATTCATCAAAAATTGATGTTTTTCAGAAAAATCCCAAAAATTCACCCTAAGCTATATTTGATATTCCGAATTCAAAAATGAAGTCTATTTTACAAAATTCAAAACATTTAAGTCACATTAACTAATTTAATAATTAATTCCCATTGTCACAGAAAATAGCGTGTTTTTATGAAATAATAAGTATCAAAAGATTGACACTAGTTTAAGTCTGATTTCAAAGTGAAATTAATTCCAACGACCACTATTGGATTTAATGGTAAAAATATATTCTAATTTAACTTCAAAACCAATTCAAAATATAATCTAATCATATAAATAAATTAGATAAAAAAGAGGGTTTGAATTAAAATACAACATTTTACACTATTCATTAAAAAAATGAACTTTATCAGAAAGATACCAAAAATTTACACAAAGTAAATTTTGATGTACTGATTATTAAGAAGAGTTTTATTTGGTCCAATATAATGTATAAGATTGAACAAAACTATATTTAATGACGTTTCTCCATCAAAAGGTGATAAGTGAACCTTTAGTGAAAACTAGGGCATATACGCCTAAAATTGAATTCTTTCCGTATATTAAGCCTTTATCTTTTATTGGATAAATCTAAAAACATTTAAAAACATATATAATCATATTTTAGTTATTTATATCGATTCCTGCCAATACAACGACTACATGTTAACTACCATTTAAAATAATATTATTTTATTATTAGAGTGCAACGTAAGATTCCCAAGAAACTCATTGTGGCGTGCTTGATACGCCATCGAGCATAGTGTCCCCTTTAAATTCATATTAAAATTTTATACACAAATATGGATAAATATGAAAATGTCATATTCTTTATTTACTTGGGGTGTTACATCCTTCCCCTCTTTTGGGAATTGCGTCCTCACAATTTTAAAATTGATCTTGGAAACATCCTTGAAAGCCCCACATCGGAACAAGAGTCGGTAAAAGAATCACTTTAAAATAAAGAAAGATAAGTACAGAGGTAACCCGAGTTAACCCATACTAGGATTCCATGTAGGAAAACATGGACATGTAGGAGAAAACATAGTGTCATGTTCTGATGGAGAGTGATAGAAAACATGTTTAGGAGAAAGTTAACCACAAGAAAATCACAAACTTGTGATGGGTTAAATGGTATTCTATTCCCCAGTAGGAAAAGTTAATAGACAACATTTTTGTTTTTAGTTACTTTTTATTGAGGAATTTATTCATAAGGAAACATAATCACTTATCAAGTTGACTTTCAACTTTTATTAGATTCCTTACACAAACTCATATTTTCTCCAAAAGACTAGTATTTAGGAAGACTTGTTCACATTAAGAGTACTATAATCAAATTCTAGAGAATTACCTAATCCAAAAAAAGATAACTATATACTTCCCATGTATTTAGACTTTAACCAAAACCAAAACCCAAAAGGTTAGTACAAGATCAGATAATCCAGAAAAGGATAACCCTTTATAAAAAGAAAATCTATTCTTAATCTCCAAAATTTGTCCAACAAAACCCAAAGTTCAACGAGGACCATCCGATAAACAATTTTTCTTTAAAATTCTTCAAAGAAAACCAAACTAAGATTGAAACCCAAATATTTGAAGGATTTAGTCACATAGTCTTCCATGTTAACTCGTAACATTTATCTCCAAACAACATCAGTTGCTCTTAATGTCTCGTATTGAAAAGTAATTAACCTAATCACATATCCTCCATGATAAGTTAATAAATTTCCATAGATAACCCAAAAACAACTTACTCTTAATTCAAAAAATCATCTAACTAAAAAGAATCAGTCAAAATTACCAGGGTCTTCACGTAGTCCTGTGGTAGGCGATAAATACCAGTCGCACTTTGGTTGTGGGTTCGATTCCCGCAGCTTTGTCCGACGCCACGGGTAGTCACACTGTCTGCGTGATGTCCTTTTTCCAAAAATATATAATTCTCAAATCATTCCCCAAAAAGAGAGAAAATCATCAAAAATAACCATAACATAATTTAACCTCAATTTTATCTCATGCCTTTCACTTCCATCATAACATATAGTAACCCATAATTACCTCAAAAGTAAGGATCATATAAACTCTAATGGTTACCTTTATAATTATTACCTGAACTTCCACATCGATTGGTCATCTCGAACATGATGCATTAAAGATCACACCAAGGTTCAAGTGGTTGATCATGACTCCTTGATAGTTGGTTTAGAACAACCACGAGTTTCCTCATTGAATCCCCCATTTTATGTAGTATCTTAATCATAGAACCACCACAGTTTCCTTCAAACCTGTTGTCTCTTTGGTGCCTGCTAGATCCATCCATTAACTAAAAACAGAAATGTCAGTGTGAGTATATCAACAAAACCATCATGTACTAATGAGGAAGGTAAACACTAAGATACACTTACTCATTCACTTTATCAAAAACTAGGACTCTTTCTGAAATCCTAACCATTATGGTAATGCCACTTATGCTTAAAGAATACCCTAACCTCTAAAGTTATCTAAACTGAACTCTAATACCAACTATAAGGCCCCAGCCTTAAACCTTACTTAATATTGAGTTATTAAAAGATTAAACATTGAGGATCTTTTCAGGTTTAGAGTTTCATTGAATTAGATCATGAAACTTGCATTACATTCCACATTTAAACAAAGTGGTTATATAAAAGACAGTACTCATTCTTCCCATCAACGGAAACATATTTAAAATAAAACATGGATTCTTTCTTGACACATCCTTGACACTATCATCACATCATGTACCTTTCCCTTGACCTGTGAAAAACATTTCAAAAACATGGGATGAGAATAAAACGCTCATTAAGGGTTATAAAAATAAGGAAAGGAAACATGAGTTCATATATACATATGAATGAAATCATAAGTTACCCATAAAACATAGGAACTTTAACATACCTCATCAAATCATGAATAAATCATAGAAATCATAAGACATAAAACGTAACTTGAGCCATTCATAACATTCTTACGTAGGGAGTAACCCTCTTTGTTACATTTGGAATACCCACCACATTATATTCCCTAAATATCTTCGGAGAAACCTTAACATTTCACTCCTTCGCGTTACCCAATGCATTGGAGAGCTATATCGAACTTACCCGCCCTTAGTTTATCATGGAACCACCCATATTCATAATAATGCCCAAGAACCTCAACATAATCATATCACATAAAACATGCATAAAGGAAACATAACATTTCCACCTTTAAATCACTAGATATCAATACAACACATTGATATAAAAACATTATGAAAACCATTTTCAATACCAAAATAAAAGAAAAGTAAAACATGGTATTTATTTTCCTTTTAAAAAGAAGGTATGGCTTGTAGAGGAAGCTGAAACTCAAATAATGGTCACCGCGGCGGAGAAGTCATTGTCGCCGTATATGTATGACAAACACATTCCCTTTTGTCATTTTGTAAAATGCTTCATATAAAAAATATTCCTTTGGGATAAATGTAAAAGTCAAAGGGGTTTATACACCATATAAAATAAAGTTGTGTATAAAATAAAATATGCCTCAATGAAAGGAGATTGAGATGAAGTCCCATACAAAGACGGTATCCTTGGTTTAAGTATAAATCAATTACATAATTATGTGTGACAAAAGAATACACAAAATATAAGTGGATATTAAGTGTAAAATAATCAAAGGTCATTCACACATATTCAAATTATGACATATTCAATAACTACATTTTGAACCCAAAGAAATCGAAATTGGGTTAAGAAGTTCACTTGACAGTCGAACGGTGCCACATCAAAATGAGTTGATGAGAGATAAAAAGTGTATCTCATCAATTGAAAAAAAAAACTTAAATCAATAAGGATATATGAGAACATATCCCAACATAACAATATGTTAATTAAAAGACCCAACAAAAGAAGTCTTTTAAAAAGAGGAAGGTGAAAGGTTCCCTTACCGACATGGGTATCTTTCGAAACATACGCCCCGTGAATGAAGGACAATACAACATTGATGTAAATACTCATAAATGAAAGAATATTACACAATGAGTAAAATAATGGTCAGTACATACACCACTTAAAGGAAATTGTGGCAAATGTAGCATAAATCTCACGGGAATAAAAGTGAGATGAAAAATCCCTTACGAAAACTCCGCAGCCTAACAGCGCCACTAAAAACTTCCAAAAATGGATTGATGAGATCAAATAGGGTATATCATAACATTACAATAAAATGTACAGCAAGAGGAATATAAAATAACATCCCCCATCATAACAAAGTGGAGCTTAAAAGATATGACATAAAGGAAAGTACTTAAAAAGAAAGATAGAGGTCAGATCTCTTACAAAAATTTTTCAGCCTAACGGTGCCACTCAAAACTTCCAAAATGGATTGATGATAGAGAATAGGGTCTCTCATCACATGAACATAAAAATTACAGTAATATTAATATAAAATAACATCCCAATAACAAGAAAGACTAGATTTAAAAGGAATGACATAAAAGAGTGTACTTAAAAAGAAAGAGAGGAGTAGGATCCCTTACCTCAAGTCCAACTTGTCATGTTCGTTTCTTTATATTCATGAATAATAAACTTTGGTAAATTAATAATTTCCCAACTAACTCCTTTAGAGATTATTATTCAGTTCATATCACATATTATATTTTTATAATAATTGCTTAATAATGTTAGTTCATGTCAGACATTTTTGTCGATGTTTGGTACATGAGTCAAAAATGAACTTGTTTGAAAAAAGATTGCCCATGTAGTTATATGTTAATAATTTCCAGAATAGTATTAATGATTAAAATATCATATATATCCAGTTAATATTCATTTTATACTATTCCATATCATTTGGAGATAAAAATGAAAAGCATCATTCATGGAGACGGTAGGCCGTACGTACGCATGAACGCTACTTTCATTTTTTTGTCATATTAATTGAATTAAAAAAATTGAGAGAGATATATATATGTTATAATTCCAGAATTATATCCATAAATTATATTTAATATATTACATATATATCCATTATATATATGTACTTATAATATTACATAACATTTTGAGATAAGAAATGAAATGTACCGTTCATGGAGACGGTAAGCCGTACGTATGCATGAACGCTACTTCCATTTCTATTTCATATTTAATGGAATTAAAACATAATGATACATAATATAATTATAATTCCAGTATTTTATCATATATAATATCATTAAATATATCCTTTATACGTACCACATATGGTATTAACGAATCAAATCACTTTGAGGGGGCGGTAGTCCGCACTTCCTTAAATGAAGATATCACGTTTACCCATAATGGAAACCATAAAGGTACGCCATAAATGAAAAATACAGAAGCTTAAGTAAAACATTGACATATTAGATATCATATATAAATATATTGTCATATTAATTTCCACCTTTGAAGGTGTTAGAAGAATGTTGAACAATGATCGTTTCGGGAGGCAGAAATTCGCCATCCACGGAAACAGTATGTTCTTTAACCATTAGATGTAGGTGTGTGTAAGTGTAGCTCGAATACTTATTATAACAACATACTAGTATATTGGAGATACTGGATTTGTTACAAAATAAATGAATAAAAAGAGTTTAGGGGTTTGGAGACGAAAAATAAAACAAAAGGACACAAGTGAATACATTACCTTAAAATCTGGTAAATCCCTTTGATTTGAGCTCAAAGGCTTCCTTGGGAAGACTTCTGCCCAATGTGAGGCATCAAGGAGTAAGAGATGGAAGTGGAGAGACAAAATGGGTAGGGGTAGGGCGAGCCAAAGGCTTTGGGAGTGTGGGTAAGGAGGTAGATGTGGGGGCCTTTTATAAGAGGAGAGGAGGGGCACTCTTGTAAAGTTACAAAATGTTACTTTATTTTCAAAAGTGTTTCGGATTTTAAAGGTCCCACATTGAGGTATTTCATGTATAAGGTGATAAGGGTTCGAAATAAACTCATCCAATAGGTTTTGGACATGTTTAGGTCTTAGATATTACATTATCTTTCCATTTTATTTAAATCATTAAATAATGAGGTCATCGATGCATCATCCAAATGTCATAAATAATTTAATTTACTTAATGTCTAAAAATTATAAAAAAATACTATGATTTAGGAAATCTTTTTATCTTTCCAATGACTATTTATAGTCAATAAGATGACTTTCATAACCCCATGTAAAAATTGTTTTAGTAAAACATTTCATGTTTGTGTCATTTTTACTTTTACATTAAATAAAAAGATATTTATGTCATTTTCCAACCAAAGTGGCTCCAAGGGGTCCCCATGTTGACCCATGGATTGTCATGGTCGGCCATGACACATCCAATGAGGGTAGGACATTTGTCTAGGTCATTTCAATTTATTAAAACATTATTCTTACCATAAACTACACTAATTACCTCTAATCGTGATTAAAAACTTAATAAGTTACTATTCACCAAAAAATTATTTTTATCCCGTTGAACCGCATTTTACTTCTTAATGACAACCGTGTATGTCGTATTTTTGAAATTCAAAACACAAAGATGGAAAAATTTCATTTAAACGGAAAAATCATTTTTTATAAGTACCACTTAGTGGTTTTCACTATTCATAAAAAATTGAAGTTTTTCAGAAAAATCCAAAAAATTCAACCTAAGATATATTTGAAATTCCGAATTCAAAAATTAAGTCTAATTTACAAAATTCAAAACATATAAGTCACATTAATTAATTTAATAACTAATTCCCACTGTCAGAGAAAATAGCGTGTTTTTATGAAATAATAAGTATCAAAAGATTGACACTAGTTTAAGTCTGATTTCAAAGTGAAATTAATTCCAATGACCAATATTGGATTTAATGGTAAAAATATATTCTAATTTCACTTTAAAACCAATTAAAAAGATAATCTAATCATATAAATAAATTATATTAAAAAGAGGTTTTGAATTAAAATACAACATTTTACACTATTCATTAAAAAAAATGAACTTTACCTGAAAAATACAAAAAAATTACACAAAGTAAATTTTGATGTCCCTATTCTTAAGAAGAGTTTTATTTGGTCCAATATAATGTATAAGAGTGAACAAAACTATATTTAATGACGGTTCTCCCTCAAAAGGCGATAAGTGAACCTTTAGTAAAAATTATGGCATATACGCCTAAAATTGAATTCTTTCCGTATTTTAAGCCTTTATCTTTTATTGGATAAATGTAAAAACATTTAAAAACATATATAATCATATTTTAGTTTTTTCTATCCATTCCCGCCAATACAATGGCTACATGTTAACTACCATTTAAAATAATATTATTTTATTATTAGAGTGCAACGTAAGATTCCCAAAAAACTCGTTGTTGCGTGTCGGGTACGCCATCAAGCATAACGTCCCCTTTAAAGTCATATTAATATTTTATTCACAAATATGGATAAATATGAAAATGTCATATTCTTTATTTACCTGGGGTGTTACATATTATGGTCATGAAAACTATATGACGTTTAATAAATTATCTGAATGAACCATAAATTCATTTGAAGCTCATGAAACTACCATACAACCAATTACATGGGTCATGGATGAAGATATTACTCAAAATTGATTCTTGAATGGTTTGAAAAATGTGGGGGATAACGTAGTCAAGTAGCATCAGTTCATGGTGAGATCTCATGAAGTAGTTCCCACAAAGGAGTCTTATGAAACTGATGTTGTGATTAGTTCTCATTGAGAGATATTGTGAAGGGAATCTTGAAATGATTTCCTGCAAATGAGTCAAACGATATATTAAATTTCAATATATATTATAGTTCAGTTCACTGGTTAAATGAGCCACCCCTCACCTCAAGATTTATATGGTGCGGTATGAAATACCAATGGTTACCCAAGAGACAAAACAATTCCCAATACACCGATCATATGTATCCTTGAAGACTCAAAAAGGTATTTTAATTCATAAAAACTTATTCCTTTCCCCGTGGACATTATTCATAAGGGGGTAATTTTTCGATGCTTTCCAAATGAGTATCAACAAATATAGATGTTAATATATACTTGAAGCATGGGTATTATTTCCTCTTTAAAAATAATGGAATAGAAGGGGGGAAACACATTTGGATCATGTGAGCGATATAATGACACATGATAATTTAAATTCATAACGTCATTGGAATAGATCATGCATAGCACATTATTATCTTTTGATCATGTAGATCCCCTTTGATATGATATCATATTCTAAAAAAGTTTTCATGGAAAGCATTGGTTATTATCATGAGGTTTCCAGATGAGTTCCTTCAAATCACATGAATTTTCAACCAGCGAATGACCTAAAATCAACCAAAAAACCCCATCATAAAATAAAGGTTATGAAATTTGGAAGACTAATGAAAATGAGAATTATTCTGATTTTCATGATACATACTCATTCTATTCATTAGACCCCATCAGATCCCCTAGCAGCATGGACACCTAGTTCTGAAAAATTATATTATTGTGTCACCTCCATCATGCGAAGGATATAATCATATCCCTTAAAGAATATGATATCCATGTAGATCCTTATGAAAAATGAGGGGTTTCCAACGTAATTATTTTGTCTCTCTACGAGGACCAAAATTTATCACATGATGCATCATAGACAAAGAGAGTTATTGTCCTGAACAATGATCAGATGATGTCACAAGATCTCCCATCCTTGTAAAATGAGGAAGAAAATGGTAATGGAATAACTTTCTTATGATGGAATGACATAATAATATTCCCAAAAAAGGATTTATACTCCATGGGTGATCATCATGATCACATGATCGATGTTTGACATGTCATCTTGATTCTATCGAGTCCCCCATTCCAAGCCATGTCTGTCTTGTGAAGGATCCAAGATAAGTTGTATCCGATCACATGAAAGTCTGTCCACCAAAATCCTGATCTCATGAAGACTCATAGGCATATTGGAGTAAAAATAAAAAATATCATTGAAATGTCAGCATGGTAAGGTGAAATCACTTTGACCATGTGTATCCCAATACGCTTGGTGATTGTGGAACATTCTCATAGTAAGGATCATCATGTAGCGCCTTGGAAGTCCTGAGGAAGTATCATGTGATATGTGTGATATAAACATACCTCCACCGACTCCTGAAAAAGTTTTTGAGATAAACATCCTGCAAAGAAGCATATAAATCCGATAGGGTGTAATAAAAATCACACCCCTCAACATAAAAAATTTACCACATAGATATTGGGAGATTTATAAATGGAACATAGGATACAACTTCTTAGAGAAGAAATTAATGTGATTAAAAAGGTATTCCACTATGTAAGATCTGGTGAATAACCTAAGGGATCACATTGAATGGATATGTGCTTCATGTGATCACTATATAGAAGACACTAATGAGATTTGGGGTACCAGTCGAGTTATATGATGAAGGTCCTTCATGTCATTTGCATCACATGAAACCTAAAATATGCTAATAGTTTGAAAACCTTGAGTCACATATGAAATAATGTGTAGAATAAACACATAATTCATTGAATAATAACATGAATTTTGATACACAAATCTTTCTGAATTTCTCTTGATCTTCCAAGGTCATGTGACGTCCCCATGACTCGGCAATGATGCCTGGAGACAACCCTTCTCCATGTCATTTAGGTCATGTGATGTCTCGGGGACACATCGATCATGTCATATTGAAATATCATGGAATATCAACTAAGTTCCATGTAGTCATTTCAATTTATTTCACAAATATTTTAGTGACCTTTATACTTGTCTTCTAAGTCACAAGAAATATTCCTAGCTTGCTAGCTATATATTGTGAAATCCACTCGGCATTCCATCTAGGTCATGTGACACCCTTTCGACATGTCATCCATTTCTTGTGGAAGAATCAAGTTAGGTCATATAGGTATCACAATTTCCCTTTGAAAAATCATCCAGATCAAATGATATTCCCTAAAAATGTCTCCCATGTCATGCATAAGCATCATAGCGATACATCCAGGCATCGTGATGTCCCCCGAAAAAGTCGTCCATAATATGTGATGTTCCCTCAACATGTTTTCAAGTTCACATGAAACCCTATAGACAATACAACCCTGATCCTGAAATTTCCTCCATACATTTAATTCCGATCATTCTTTATCTTTTGAAAAAGAAAAATAAATCATAAATTTGTATTTTGGATTGAATTCTATATAACCATGACATGTTTGGACATCCTCTTATATGGAATATAGACAGCCCATTCATTTTAGGTAGGAAATGAGAAATTTTCAAGTGTAATTCCTAGAAAAAAATTACCTATTTTAGTGGAAATTATATAGAACATCTCCAAATAATCTATGAGGGGCCTAATTCCATCCATAGATAGGATATATTGGATGTGTTTATATATCTTGAGATGAAGAAGGAACCCACTTCTGTGTAATACCAACCATGTGTCTAACATCAAAACCATTGGGACCCAATATATCTCATGGGATAATGATTATTATACATCCAATATCTAGTTGAGAATCTAACTGAACTATGGTGATTATGATTTTATACATAATTAGGATATGTAGGATTCCTTCCTAAAGCCTGAGCTCCACATAAAAAATCATTTATAGACTAGCCAATTCATATGTTCCATATCTACGTGTACTGAGACTAATCACTTGTTATCCCCTGTTTCTCACACCGGGCATGGCTCACATGGGTGTTGGTATTTTCAATGATCATATCATTCGAATCATTACTCTCCATGAAACATAGAATCCTCATTGTGTATGACCCATTCAGAAACATGATATGACTTCCACCAAAAAAGGTAATCCACCTAGTGATAATTCACAGGGTAATTTTTGAAATCTCATTACTCTAATTCCTAATATAAATAATGATATATTGTAAACCTTCCTATGGATCGAGCTCAATAACACATGCCTAAGTACCCTAATATATTTTCTTTCCACATGATTTGAAACTGATCAATTTCTATGGTCTGCATGGGTTTTGATTCCTATTATAATCAGGAAATATAGAAGACCTCATAAAGGTTCAATCCCATCCTCAAGATATTGATCACGTCACCATACATTATTATACTCTAGAGTGACAAAATCTATGGCATCAAAATATAGATAGAATCCCATTTCTAATAAATAATAAGGAATGGATGAATAAACATGGTAATATACATATAAAATCATTAATATATCCCAATTTAAACTTGGAAGGAGTCAACACGTGATCATTTTTGTTAGGGTAAATGACCACAAATCGAGAGTATTAAGATATTCATGAACATATCTTAAATCTATAAGAGAGTCCCGAAGTGGGATTTAATTACCCCCAAAAAGGTATGATGATACTGAAATCCCAACATATCATCGAATGTGAGTTTCTATGTTTTATTGGGTCTAAAACCCCATGTGATCTCCTGCCATTGCAAAGAAATTCATTGCCCAGTTATGGATGCGGGAGATTCTGGTATTTTCTACGAAAGATAAAAAATGGTGACTCTAATGTGATAAATTCTACAGCACAGTCAAAATCCCAAAATCATTTTTTGAGACTCAAAAAACCATATTTCATCATAATAACCTCCCCAACTCTCATAGACACCTCATAATGGTTATATTTTCCCCAATGGACCACTATAAAATACTCAATTCATTTTTTAATGTAGTTATTCTAAACTGAAATACAAAAATTTCATAATCAATCCTTCTATGTAATACTTATATATGCCTTTTTGTTTTAATAAATTTATATTATACCATCAAAAAATAGTAAAATCCATATCATCTGTATACATAATATTTATTTAATTTATGAAAAAATCGGTATGCATCATTCACATTCATTAAAAAATTTCATCGATGTTCATGTGTACATGAAGACTACCAACTTCATGAAGTGGCATGTTCCATTTTTCAGAATAAATTATTTTCCTTGTTGAAATGTATTATTAAACTAATAAATATGATATTTAGTACATTTTTAATATTTTTTAAATGATTAATTGTAATTGAATTCTTT
Source organism: Viscum album (assembly GCA_963277665.1). Lineage (NCBI taxonomy): Eukaryota > Viridiplantae > Streptophyta > Magnoliopsida > Santalales > Viscaceae > Viscum > Viscum album. The sequence continues at coordinate 1,343,478,796 of OY728132.1, forward strand.
TTTTTATTCTAAAAATGAAATCTTCTTCATTTTGTATATGTGAACTAATGCCTCTATGGTGTGGCATTTTCGCTTTTTCTACACTTCCCAATATTATGGATTAGAAAATTTATGATTATATATAATATTAATGTGTAATATATTTCATGAATATTTTTTATAAAGGATTAACAATTACATAATCATTATGATGTAATAATATGATATTGGTATATTACAAAAAATAAACTCATCATGGATTTTCATCTTTGGAAGTGTTCCTGTGGATTCAATCAAATGAACAAGGGGATGATTAAACCATGGAGAAAATATTATTTATTTATATTTTATAATATTATAAATATTTACATGGTATTAATGAACATGTTTCATACAACCATTATATAACACGTGCTTAAGGATATGAATTAAAAATAGAAGATAAAAAAAATTAAATATAAATGAAAAAAATATTAATGAATGTAATTTAATGTATAAATGAAAAAATATATGAATAATTTAATTAAAAATCTTATTAATATGGTTATTTTTTGATATAGAAGATTAAATCACATTAAGGGAAGTTCAGAGTATAGGTATGGATTTACAATTAAGAATTTTCATTTATAATATTTCTTTGAAAGTAAATAATTATTTAATTTGTATGGTTTCCATACTACCTGTGGATGTATGATTAATATATTTATGATTAAAATTAATTATTTTACAAATCCATCTTGTTTTTTACATTTCATTGGTTTTAAAATTTAATGATAAAATATTTTTAATGGTTTTTCTTAACTCGAAACTATTTATTGAATCATAATTATTCCACTTGGACTATGGTTTTATTAGTTAATATATATATATATATATAAATGTGTTATATGATAATATTATGTTTCTCATACTCAATATTTATTAGTTTTTTAAATGAATACATTTTTTTATTTATAAAATTTTATGTTATTAATAATAGTTCACATTCTATTTTATAAAGCTATGTTTCTTCTACATACATATTTATAGTACCTGCAATTTTTATCATTTCAAAAATATAAATAATAGATTTTATATTTTAAGTAATTTTAATTTTCACATATCCACTACAAATATATTATAATTTTTATTTTTTCAAAATTTGAGTTCTAATTATTGTATCAGTAAAATTCTAGAATAGGTTTTACCATCCAAAATGAAATTTTTTTCAACATCTCTGAATCTTTACTTTATGAAAATTATGTATTTTCAATGAAACATTATTAAATATAGGTTCTATGAAATGTTGAAAAAAATTTCATCTAAAAATAAAAAATTTGATTATTTCAAATGTCACCCATAAATATAATTAATATTATAAATTAATAAAATGGATTTTAATGTATGTTTTAAATTACACATAAATTTTCCAATTCAACTCCAAAATATATATCTATAATGGAGATAATTTTAATGAATATGATTCTAAATGAATATATGAAATAATTAATTTTATAAAATGTTAAATTATATATAAAAAATTCTTCTTTTTATATCATATTATGTAGTACCACTTGGGAATGATATTCGTCCCATTTTATTTCATAGGATTCTCATTATATGATAAAATATTTATTACTTATTTTTTCAAATATCGATTAAGGTTGATGGAAGTGTTCTGATATTACACGTCATTGAATTCGTCAAGGATTTTATTCTCATGAGACAATGATGGTGTGAAAATAAATTTGATGTTATGAAAAAATCTATTGAATGATTTTTTCCCACAAAACAAAAAACACAAATATTTTTTTTTTCAAAAAATGATTCGTATAGATTAATTTTATTCCAAAATTAGATAATTAAAATGATTTAACATTCTCATAATTTTTTTAGTTAGATATAATAATCAATCCCCCAGAGTTCTTTTTTAGGTTGTGATTCCATGGCATGAAATTTTTTATATTATTTAATATTGATTCTATTCAATTAATCATGTTTTTCATCTCACACAGCTATAAAATGGTTCATATTTTTTATTTTTATGTTATTTTACCGAATATCATGACATTTGGATAACTATATATAATCTAGGTTATATATTTTAATATATTTATCCCATTTTCAGGTTTCCTAATAATTTTATTACCTACCCTTAGAGGACTTGTTGATATGTATTCCATTTAAGGGAACATAATCTAAATCAATTTTTATTTTTCCATAACCCTTGTTATGATTTTTTGTATATCCTATGATGAATCTAAAAGTTGTTTTTTGTTTGATTATAGATAAATGTTTATAGGTATTTTAATATTAGTTGATTATATTTATTCTACTCAAAGACAATTATCATTTTACTATTGAGACTGTGTGGTAATTGTGATTTATAATTTTTATCATGTTGAAATGATGTAAAATCATGATATCATTATCTTTGATCATCTCACATAGTATCAATAGAAATTTGTAACATAGTTTTTTAGCACCAGACTTAATATTTTGGGTGAGAGGAACATGAGATATCAAATTCCATTTAATCGGAAATAAATTCTATAATACTGTATTGTTCTCCATTTCTTATTTGTAATAATTTTATTATAAAGTTTAATTTTCTTTTTATATAGATATATTTTGTTTTCATTTTTCATAGATTTGAGAAATATAAAATTTAATTTTTTCTAAAGTAATTATCTTGACTATAATAATAATATGCCCCTATACATCTTTCATTCATGCATAGGACACCATAATTAATCTTTATAAAAATAATTTCCCCAAAACATACCCTCAATTTATAATTACAAGGAGTAAAAATAATATCCTAAAATATAAAATATTTTAAATACCTATACTAATACTTATTATATCAATAGTATTAAAATTTGTGAAAAATGAAAATGGTGGTATAAATAAATAATAAAGGCTTATAATATTTTCTTGAATCATAAAATTGACAATTATTTATCTCATAATATTATATTTGAAATAATGAATAGAAGGTATGACACTGTAAATAAATTCTGTGTTTTTTACTGAAAAGAATGGTAATAGAAAACTATATGAAAAATTGTCAAGAATACATCATAAAACATTAGAATCAATATTATTCAATCAATGATGATAATATAGAACAATAAATTGGAAAAAATGAATGAAAATAGTTGAAAATTAAAATGAATGAATGAAACATGGATCCATAATCCAATAAAATATTGAATTTGAAAATTATTAAAAAATATCATAAATAATATATATTAAAATTTATTTTATAATTCATAAAATTTAAGATATATATAATAATATATAATAAAATGTGAAACAAACTAAATAATAGATAAAAAACTAAAAATTAAATTGATAAACCTAAACTAATCGAATGTTATAATTACCTAAAAACATATATCATGGATTTCCCTCACTATTTATGTTAAATGATTTTCCACATCATAGTATATTATAATAGGTGGCATAATAATTAGAAATATAATAATATATATCCTTAAATATTTATTGATATATCTATTTCCATATATTAGTATACATTTAATTAAAATTTAACATTTGAAAATTTATTTAATAATATTTTGTTTGTTTAGATTTACTGTTAGAAAAAATATAAAAAATAATTTATATTATAAAAACAAAACAAAATAAAATAATGGATATTGTAAAAAAGTATATTGATATTGGTTTTCCTAAGATATAGTATTACATTTACATCTTCTATAAAAAAGATATATGTGATTGTCGATTGTCTGATGGTTAATGTTATTTACCTCAAAAGACCTTCTCCATCCTCTTATGTGAAATGTTCAAACATGAAAAAAATAAAAAACACAACTCCATAAAACATATTATTAATCCATACTATGTTATGTAAACTTTAGTATACACTAGCGTGACACCCATATAAAACTATGAATTAATAGGCTAAATATTAAAAACCTTGTGAGTTGGGTTCACCATTTTTTAGCATCTTAACTAATGAGAATTTAAGTTTTATGAAATATTTTTGTGGAGTACTTTCAATGTGGGTGAAAATATAAAATGTTACCTTGAATAAGTTTGAGTGAGGACAAGTCACAATTAAAGAACAATAGTTTCGTATGAGTGTATCAATTATTCTGTTATGTTCCCCATGTTGGTAATTTCTTGTTGTATATTAGGACCAAAACCAATGTATTACAAGAGTCCCATGGGTTTATAATACCCTGATCAAGATATTATGATGTTGGTTCTTATAAAATTTTAGCTTAATTAGTATAATATAGAAAAAAAATTGAAAGATACCTTACCTCTAAAAGTGGTTGAAAATTTTTAGAGGCATGTGGAATATAAAAATTTGTGTCCGGTCTGGACACACCTGTAGCATTTTTGGACCCATAAAACTAAAAATGGTATAGGAAGAGACATTTAAGAAGAACCACCAATATTTACCTCTTGATACTCATTTCTCTTACTCTAACCATTGATAGGGAATTAGTAACTACCAAAAGAGAGATGATAAAATTTAATCAATCAAGTCTTACCCTCCATTACAAGATGTACCATCAATGCCTCATCTACAACATTATCATTGGTGGTCAGATTTAACTTGATTTTTTGAGATGTGATAGAATAATTTTGTTAAATATAAAACCATTGAGCCTCCATATTCTCATTTTACCCAACCTAATATGAAAATTTTGAGATATTAATAAAGATATTAATGTAAAACATCAATGACTAATTACATTTATTTAGTTTATGAATCTACACTAACTTATCTATAATCATTGATTCATTGTATAAATTATCGATGAACTTTATTGTAATGTACTTCCAATCCAATCCCTCATGCAGCTTAGCCATGAAATAAATGTTCCACAAACTTCTACAAAATCATTCCAGATTTAATACAACACACATTCATTTGATTATGTTTGGAATCTCCGTGAATTATAAAATATTCTCATGAATTCCCATTGAATCCTCTACTTAATGATGTTCATTAATCTCCTAGAAATATATTCTATTGTGGTGAAGAAATTCATGGGTACAAATATTATCCTCATCCCTTTGGGTTTACACCTTTTAATATTGAAAAAGGGAAGGTTTCACATATTTTTCATTAGATTATAAAATACATATTACTACTTTAATCATGTTCTGATAAAATGGTGGGTTTCCCTTTCATGGATCATTTGAAACACCCCTTAGATGAATCAATGAATCCTGTAAAGAGGAAATGGTACTACTCATTCATACACAGTGAGACATGAGAACATGATATCCACAAATAAATCTCCATTATTAATAACATATAATAATTTGAATTATTAAAATATAATATAAATTAATTTATTTTATTAAAAGTCTCTAAATCCATAAAGTCACAATTCAAAACAATCCATGTAAATAGATGGATTGTCGCAATGAGAGATGGCTACATACATTCTCATAACTACCCATAATTTACCACACTCTAATATTCAATCTACTAGAAAAAATTACTGATCATCACAACAACAAAAAATTGGCAATCCACCCATTATTAAAAATCTTCTCGAAAAACATTGATTTCTTAAAACATATCTCACCCAAAACACTCCAAATAATACCATAAGGGTTTTATAATCCTCACAAACTAGAGATAATATTATGGGAACCAATAAATACCTTTGGGAATGATTTTTACAAAAAATAGATAGAATAAATTTGATATGAATATATAAATATATATTTATATATATAATATGTAGGTTTTCAAAAAATTGAAATGAATCATGTAGATACAATCATGAGGAAACATATGTGATCCGAAAAAAACTACTGAATGAAAATGATGCAAAACCAAACTCTATTTGACATTATGACACTTCCATAATATGATACACTATTTAAAAATAAACCCACTACCTCCATACAATGAATTTTGTTTCCCAATATTAAATATGAAATAATCTATATACTCCCAAAGGTGTCTATAATAAGTGAAAAAAGGGGCCACATAATATCCCAAAAAGTGTTTTAGAGTAATAATATATAAAATACAATAATTTTTCATAAATAATATAAAAAATTAATGATTTATAGTTTAAATAATGAATAAAAAATAGTCATTATCCAATTTTATAATTTTTTCCTTTAAAAAAGTTTTGATATAATTTCAGAACACACACCAATAATAACCAGCAGTGTAATCAATCCCAATGGTGTATAAAATTCTAGGTCAATGAGGGCACTCATTACATTATCACGATAATTAAGGCACTTAATTTTTATATTAAAATTGAAAAATATAGCTAAGTACTGTGACTAATCATCTAAGAGTTGGTCATTTCTAGAACATTGGAAACATGAGGTACACATAATACTAGATGAAAAGGTCATGGAGAAAACGAACTCATCCCTAAGGATGGGTCCTTTCTCTATAATCGATCACATTACATATCAGTAGAAACTGATCAAGTATATTTTATCTATGAAACAATTTTTATCATTATTAAAAACCCTTTCGATTGAAAACCCTGAGAGAGATTCCAATTTCAAAATCATATTCAATGAAAACATATTTAATAAAACCCATTTCTAGGTTCTTAATCAATATTATAAACCAATTCTGATGTAAATGAAAGAATTTTTTAAATAATAAGGATGGATCATTATACCACCAACCATGAAACACAAGTAATTTAAAATACCCAAGGTACACATTAAAGAAAATATCATCCATGTTTTTTAGGAATTGAGAAGCAATAATAATATAATCGTTGTAAAGACTCGAAAATTCTGTGGAAAATTGTTTCTTCAATACTTGGGATTTTTACGAGTCCGTGAAAATTTATGGCGCTACATTTCGAGGCCCGATGTGCACGGAATCAATTTATGAAGTTTTGTTTGGGTACATTAAGTAAATGTACGAGCAGGGTTTTATAACTTTTGAACTGGTGCTTAGAATTGAAATCATAGGGCACCTTTGAACTTTCAGTGCCGATATTCGCTTAAGAAGTCTTTCACCTCCACGGTAGTTGGTCGAGAATAAAAGTTAGTTTTTGGATTTTTATAAAAAATTAAAAAAATAAAGTTTACAACACTTTATATTATTATAAGCCTCCATGTGGGTGATTGTTGGTTAAAACCTCTACATGGGAATTGGAGGTGGGACTACCACACCCGAACCTCCCCTAAGAGGTTATGGTGGTGGGGCCCACCCGAACATAACCTCTCGCGAGAGGTTATGAAATGGGGACCACACGAGACTAAAACCCCCCAATTGATGGGTTGGTGGAAAATATCGCAACTCCCCTCATTAATGTGGGGGGAGTCCCTTAACCTCCTCTACCATTTATGGTTCCACCACCTGCCTTTTAATTAATTTTAAAACGCATAATTATTTATGCCAATCCTCCACATTTATTAGATAGATCCAATTAATTTAATCTCCATTTTTTAATTGTATGCCAACGGAATAGTAGATAATCAATATATTATTTTTGTTGGCAGGTTTCATTTTGGAGGAACGGAGGAAGAAGATAGATAGGGAGAAAAGCTCCCAACAAAGAACGAGGAACCTCATCATCCAACGAAGAACGAAGAACTCCAAAAAACTTCTTCGACTTCCTCCCTCAGATCCTACCGTCGTGGAGTGTCTTCCATTGCCGACACAGCCCGAGATTGGGAGTGTGTGATGAACACGACGAACGTCGAACTTGATCGTGTTCTTTCCGCAACTCCTTCAATGAATGACGAATCAAAAGGTAGGGGGATTATTAATTGTTGATGTTGTACCCTTTTTCTTACCTTCTTCAAAGGAAAAAATGGGATTGTTGTGGATGTATCAATGATCATCATCTTCACATAATGGTCCAAATGACACCTCCCAAGACGCAGAGGGGGAAACCCAACCTAACATGGCCTGACATCCTTTGTCAATTTCCCACTTCTTGAGTCATTCTACGGCATGGAGATGAAGCGACAGTGCTGATGGCGGTAGCGAAGAAGTTTGTGAATTCTTCGGCCTCCGTGAATTGTGCCTCTCCCACGGTGCATCGATGCATCCAGACAAACACCGCCTACCTACGTCCTCCCGGCGCCCTTCCCGGGCCACGACCAGCCTACCCGCGGCCTCACGGCGCCCTGCCCGGCATGCGGACCGCCTGCCCGCGGCCTCCCTAGCACCCTGTCGGCGCCCCTGCGGCCTCCCGTCACCCCCACGGCCTACCCAGCCTCTTCCATGACCTTCCCATCACCCCTGTGGCCTACTCGGCACCCTGGCCCCACCCCCGCGGGCTTCTCGGCCCCTGCCGCTCCCTGACCGGTGCACCAGCGGCCTGCCCGGCAGGCAGCAGGCCTGCCCGCGCCCCACATGCTCTGCATGTGCCCCACACTCCCCGCGTGCCCTACCCACTTGCCTCCCAGCTGATCGGCCTCCTAGTACAAGTCGACCGAGCCACACCCCTCACGAAACCGGCCGAACCATCCCTGGCCTTTGGGTCGAGCCGCCTACGTGGCGACATCTTTTCTGAACCGCCCCCGCCGTCAGCTGGTCTGTGCCCAGGGGATAGGGCCAAACATATCAGGCTGACTCACCCAACAGGCTGGGTTAGACCCAGCTAGTCTGACCGAGTTGACCCAGATCAGGTGGGCCCAGACTGGGTTGGGCTGAGTCGGTCGGACCGGACTCGACCCCACTAGTGACCCCATTACCTTCTTGGGCCATATCTTTGGCCCCAGACGTTCATTTGACGAACCGTCAATGGCACCGTTATTCATGGATCGAAGCCGTCCTTTTGAGAATACCCAACTAGAGTTCGGGGGTGTAGTTGAGATATGGTCAGGTTGGATCGTACACGAATCCAACTAAGCCCCGTGACAAAAATTCTAATAACTAACAGCCAGACGTCTGATTGAAGAGCCATATTTTGCGCTGAAACCCATATGATGTGGCGAACCATTGAGATACTACTTCGTGGAATTTTTTGATAGTTGGAGTATTGAACAATATCTCATGGAGTAGATCCTTCATAGGTGAGAAGATAGAGTACAGATACCTAGTAGATGGGTGAGACCTGACGATTGCTGGACCGATTCAACTCGGAGTTACTCGACTAGCCCAGTGGGGAGCACCTCTGTGTGATGTGGCAGACCCATAGTGGGGAGCACCTTAGTGTGAGTGCGACAGACCCATAGTAATCTAAAAGAGGTGTACCTCAACAGGCTATGATTAGGAGGGCCTCTGTGTGAGCATGGCAGAACCTTGGTGGGGAGTGCCTCTGTGTAACATGGAATACCCATAGTACTCGACAGGAGGAGTACCACAATAGTCCAAGGATAGTGGGAAGTGCCTCAGTGTGATGTGGCAGTCCCACTGTACTCGATTAAGGAGGAGTACGCCACCAACCATGGTTTCGAAACTAAAAATCCTGGTTTGAGCTGAGTCAATGACTTTTTCATTTTCCTCATGATTGAGATGGGTTACTATATAACTTAGGTATATATATGGGCATATACCTAAGTAATGTTTATCCATTCATTTCAAACTTTGTGGTTTATCCATGTTGGATTCTGTGAGGCCTTGAGGATCTCAGGGTCCCTACTGAGTATCGTTACACTCACCCTTACACGGGCTATGCCCACACCTCATGGTGTTGGTTGTAGATTACAGACAATGCTTCCTGAGGAAGTGTATAGCAGGACTGCATGGTACCTAGAGGTGGACCACTTGGTGTGACGGTACACGGAGGAGACGGACGGAACTGAAGTGCTGAGGAGGCCATCTGTACCTACCCTTCAGGTAGGAACCCCGTAGGATGACCCAGTAAATGCTTTACTTTTCTTTATTTGTACTTGCTGTTTAGTTGTACTTGTACTTTCTTGTTGGGTTTGTATTTGAAGCACCTTTTACTTTACAACACTTATGTTGTATATAGTTTCACATGGTGTTTTGCTTCTGGTTATGTCACAAACCAGCCTGGGTACCCTGGTAACCCGATAACCAAGTCGTCCCTGACATAGCCCGAAGGGCATTCCCGATCCTAATTGTTCAGTGACTAGCACCTGGCATCATACAACATACAAGTGGGAAGAATTTTACCACAAGAATACGGAAGCAGGAGTAGAAAAAATAGTATGCATAACAAAAGAAACTCCACTGGGAGTAGTGTACCAGATTACAAAGAGGCTTAAAATGCAAAAGTACTATAACCCAAGTACTAAAACTGGAAAAAACAGCCCCAAGGTCCCAGAGGACACAACTCACTAAGTCCAAATATCAATACCTATGTCCACCTCCAAGCGATCGCTTCCCTTATCTCGAACCTAGAAGGAGAAAGTATACAAACACCCAAATGAAAAAGTAGGGTATGAGCCTAACCCTAGTAGGATATCACCAAAGATTCCATAACAGATTCAAAATATGGATTATCCAAAGAAACTCTTTCCATTTTCAAATAAATATTTTTGTAAATTCAAAATCATATCTTAAAGAATCATGCTATACATTTTCAAATGATGGGAAATTTATCAAGCATGGCTTTATAATGATGTAATATTTCTAAAAAAATGGTTTAAATAGAAAAAGTTACATAAAACAGTTTATGTAAATTCATCAGGCATGTAAGCAGTTCAAAAGCCTTGGCATAAAATTATATCTCATATATAAATAAACAAGCGAGCAACATGGTCATCTTCCAAAAGGTACGATAGTTTTAACCAGCTATAAGATTCGACACTCTCTATGTGAACTCAGCAAAATGTGTATATACACACGTCCCTATGACACTAGCCAAAGGAGACTCATCACCAACCCATCGGGGATGTGACCCACTGCAAGTATGTTTTTTAACGTTGTCGTAGCATAGAGTGCATCCAAATAACTCACTAACTACATAAGGCTTGCATTCGCTCTTACATGATGGGTGAACTATTTGAAGAATTCATAAAATAATATCATTCCCATTCTTCCATTTCAAAAGTTCCAATATCATTCCATTTAAAACCAAAATAGGTTTTATTCAAAACATGCCTTTTTCACAAGATAAAACCAATGGGTTTCTATCAAATCATTTTAAGCGATTTCACCAGTTTGAAAATCCATTCAAAACCAATTCTATCATTTCACATATTCATTTACACAATTAAATTAAACAATTTAATTGAAATCATTTCCATCCAATCCACCAATTAAATTAATAAATTTAAATCAGCCAATTTCCATAAACACACCCAATTCAATGGAATTGGGGTTTTTCAAATATCCATTTCAAAACCATTACAAATGCCTGGATTCAATGGAATCGAGTTTTTATCAATTTAATTGAAGGAAACTTTTCAAATTGAATTTAAATCAACCATTGAATAAAACAAAGAAATACACGTATAATCAATTTGGCATGATGGGACAAAACCACCTACCCTGATTTATTGATGGGAGTTAACCAAACGAGAAAACCCAAAAACCGAGCGGCAAAACGATGTCGATCGAAAACTGGATCAAAATACTCAAAACCATGTTTATGATCAAAGGAAAACAAGATCTTGCAAAAATAGATATTGATTCACAATCCTAGATATATACCTCAACTCATAGGTATAGATCCATGGAAACAAAGGAAATCTCTCATTAAAATATCAAGGAAAGATAGAGGAATAAACCAGAAATGCAACGGGATGAAATCCACTTATAGGGAGGAGAGAAGATCTTCATTCCGAGCCTTAAATATCGAAGAATGATGTTCAGATCGCCATGGAATCTCTCTAGGAAGCTTTGGAATGTCCTAAAATGAGTCAATCCCAAGCCATGGTTGAACATATGGGAGTCTTGGGGGTTTGGGTGGTTTTAAAATGATTTTTTGGAATTAAAAACCATGCACAAAGTTTACCTGTGTAGAGGCGCACGATTTGCAAAACTGTGCACACATCGTGCAGCCCTCACTGCCCAGAGATGCTCGGTCCGCACGGTTTGGCCGCACGGTTTGTCCAACCGTGCGCAAACCATGAACAAGCCATTTTTCATTTGTTTTACTAAAATTTTCACCCAAATGAACCCCCATGTCACTAATCTAAAATAGAGGTACGTAGAAACGTAAAAACGTACCTGAAAACGTGACGTGATGTGACAAACAACCCACCATAAGACCTTTCAATCCCCAGAAAGCCTATGAAGAAACCTGCAGATGAAAAAGATGAGGACACTGCTATCTCATCAGTGCCTCCCTTTCCCATGTCTCATGAGAATCGGAATGATGCTTCCAATGTTTACAGATCAGAGGAATCATTTTCCCATGAAGTACCACGGTCTCAGAATCAACAACCATGACTTTTCATTCAGTCACAGATAAATCTGGTTCTATTTCAAGATCACTCCATCTCACAACATGAGATGGATCAGAGAGATACTTCTGAAGCTGCGATACATAGAACATGTTATGTATCGACGTCAGCTATGGTGGTAGATCTAAACGGTAAGAAACTTTCCCCACATGACCAATAACCTCATAAGGTCCCACAAAATGAAGAGCAAGCTTCCCTTGACTCCCAAGCCATCGAGGACCTAATCCGGGTGAAACTTTCAAGAACAAATGGTCACCAAATGAGAATTATTAAGGTCTACGGTGATGATCAACATAGGACTTGTACAGACTCTGTGCTGTCAACATTCTCTGACAAATCAACTGGATCTTAGTCATCATCTCTTGGACCAAACTTGGTCCTACCATGGAACATTCACCAATCTCTGACCAACATAAAAGTGATTTACGAGGATGGCAATACAAAGCCTCAAAAAGAGCCATTTTGATCACAGATTGATAATTGTTGGTATAAGAACACTCAACTAGCCCCAGATGCATCCTAATACCCACCAATATCGAGAATACATGGACAAAGCATGTCCTCAAGGATCTAAATAGCCTTCTCCGTCGGTCCATCTGACTGTGGATGGTAGGTCATACTCAAACGGACCAGAGATCCTAGTGCCTTTTGAAGGCCTCTCCAAAAGCGATAAGTAAACCGAGGATCCATATAAAAGACTATAGCAGTTGGAACTCTGTGAAAACAAAAAACATCTTTCACATAGATATTTCCAAACTCCTCAACTTTGGTTGTATCTCGAATAGGTATAAATTGAGCCGACTTGGTCAGTATGTCAATGACAACCCATATCGTGTTCTTCTTCTGTTGGGTTTGAGGTAACCCAACCACAATGTCCATAGAGATTTCATCCTACTTCCAAGTAGGGAATGGAAGTGGTTGAAGCAAACCCGACGGTTTCTGGTGCTTGACTTTCACCTGCTATCATGTATAGCAACGCGATACAAACTCAGCAATGTATCATATCATACCTGGACACCAAAACTTCCACCACATGTCGTAGAACATCTTCGTGGTTCCTGGGTGTAACGCCCACTGAGAGTTATGGAAACCCTCATCACATATTTCGTTTATGTTAATGGTACAACGTAATGGTTTCGATAACACAGAACACCCTCTTTCGAGAACGACCACATAGTTTCAGTCTCCCTACCATAAAGATACTCCTTAATGCTATGGAATTAATCATTCAGTTGTTGTTTCTGAAGAATTAACTCGAGGAGAGAAGAAGTCAACTAAACACTGGATAAAGAAACATCATTCCCCTTCCACTGAACTCCAATATGCAACTTAGAAAAAAGATCCATCAAAGTATACTCTTCTGAAGATTCATTCACTGCCTGTGATGGAAGTTTCCTGCTTAACACATCTGCGACCACATTCCCTTTTCCCGGGGTATATGCACCGTTAATGTTGAATGATTGCAGGTAATCCACCCAACGCCTTTGGCGGAGGTTCAAATATTTTTGAGAGAAGATATAACTGATGCTCCTATGGTCTGAATACATAGTAGTCCTTTCTCCATAAAGGTAATGTATCCAGCACTTAAGTACATGCATTACAGCTGCAAGTTCAAAGTCATGGGTAGGATAATTATTCTCATGAGGCTTAAGCTAAAGAGACCCAGAGGCAACAACATGATTACCCTGCATGAGTACAATCCCAAACCTAAACCCGATGCATCATAGAATACCACATAACCAATTCCATCCTCAGGAAGAGTTAACACCGGCACAGTAGTAAAGGGAAACTTAAGCTCAAAAATTTAATTATGAAATATATCATTCCAGGAAAACTTCACTCCCTTTCGAGTTAGAGTTTTCATTGGAGAAGCTAACTTTGAGAAGTCTTTAACAAAACGATGATAAAATCCTATTAATCCCAAGAATCTCTGAATCTTGAAAACATTCTGTGGTTGTTCCCAAGTCATAACAGCCTTCACCTTCTCAAGATCAACTGATATTCCTTGTTTTGACATGACATGTCCAAAGAATTTCATTTCTCGAATCCGGAAACCTTAATTTGAATGATTTCCATAAAGCCAGTGATTCCTTAGAAGTCCTAGAACTATTCTCAAATGATGCACCTGATCCTCCTCAGACTTGGAGTATACAAGAATGTCATCCAAAAAGAATACCTTGAATATATATAGATACACGTGAAAAACCATGTTCATTAAAGCCATAAAAACTGTAAGAGAATTATTTAGGCCAAAGGGAATAACAAAGTACTCATAATGGCCATACCTACTCTGAAAAGCAGTCTTATGAATGTCAGATTCTTTTATCGTCAACTGATGGTAACCAGATCAAAGATCTATTTTTGAAAACCACTTTTCCCCTTTTAATTGATCAACCAAATCATTAATTTGTGGTAACAGATATTTTTTATTTATCCTAACTCGATTTATCTTTCTATAATCAACACATAAGAGATGGGAACCATCAACCTTCTTGGTGAAGAGAACAGGCGCTGCCCAAGGTGACACACTCGGGCATATAAAACCTTTATCAAGAAGATCGTCTAACTGAGACTTCAGTTCTTTTAGTTTTCCTGGAGCCATTTGGTAAGAGGGAATATAAACTGGTTGAGTAACAGGTATCAAGTCAATAGAGAAATCAACCTCTCTTACAAGTGGAAATCCAGAGAATTCAGAAGGAAACACGTCGCTAAACTCATCGACGACTGGAGGAAGATCACCACACATTGAATCTCTCTCCAGATCAAAAGAAAATGCTGATATAACTTTCCCCAAATCTGGATAAGAGGTTCCAGATCTACTTGACCATGGGTCCCATTCTCCTTGACAAACAAGAGTCACACCACTGGGTGTAGTAAGGTAGACCCGTATAAGATAACAGTCAATCTGGGCGTTATTGGAAATGAGCCAATCCATCCCAAATATGACGTCAAAATATTTAATGTCGAGAACCAAGAAACTACAAGCATGATCAACATCTGATAGAGAGAAGACACAAGCAGGACTACGGAGACCCTTCTCTCTCATTACACCAAGGGGTGTAGTAATATCCATCGCACAAGATAAAATTTCCATAGGTAGATTAAGTAGATTAACAAGATGAGTTGAAATAAAAGAGTGTGATTCACCAGTATCAAAAAGAGTTGTCACTAAAGACGATGCTATAGTAATGGTACCTTTCAATGTTGTAGGACCTACATCAGCTACCTCTGGCGACTCTTCCATTTCATGAAATGCTTCGTTCTGGATTCCTGTGGTTGGAACCCTTTTGTATGTGAAGCATTTGATTTCCCTATAGTTTCTGGAGGTTCTGATGATCCTGTTCCACCACGTGGAGTAGATAAGTGATGGAAGTATATCTACAAGTTCCCTAAACGTCTACAAGAGTTACAGTTCTTGGGTGCCTCAGTGAAAATCCTCTTAGAATTTCATGGCTTACCACACTGATAGCAAGTCAAAGAAGCCCCTCCTAGTGCTACCAGAGGTCTGGAATGACTCTGCTATCCAGAACCACCATGATAAAATTCACACATATGTTTTCCTTTAAAGGAACTCACACTTCCATTAGGGGGAAAAGAACCTCCTTCAACCCTGACATTCCTGCCAAGTCCATCTAAACCATCATCACCCTATCTAGAACATCAGTATAAGTGGGTAGCTTCAGTAAGAAAACCTGAGAATAGATATCTAATCAAAGTCATAAATCGAATTTCTGAGCCTTCATCCTCTCATTAAATATAATCTCATGAGAAAATTGTACCAACTCAAAAAAATGGTTTGATTATTCAGTCACTGTCTTTTTGGCCTGATCAAGCTTGAAAAAATCCATAGCCTTGGCCAACACCATAGATTTTGGATAGGACTGGTCAGTGAAAATAACCCTAATGTCTTTCCACTCAAGATCTTCATGTTTCCCAACTGTCACCATCATGTCCCACCATCTTTTACTTGGTCCTTCCAGCACGAAGGTGGTACACTTCACCTTGATCACATCATGTGTATTCAAGAACCGAAACAGACGTTCAATCTTACTCAACCATTCCTCAGCATGTTGAGGGCCAGTGGAGCCTTTGAAAACTGGTGGCATCTGTCATAGGAACTCTGCAGAACGACTTCGAAAAATATCACTATATGGATCAATAGCTAGAGACTGAACCAGAACTCGAGGTGGTGAATCTCCCAGAGCTTTGACAGTGTGAACAATCACCTAATCCAGAATTGGATCCACCATAGGACTCTCTTTCTGAGGTTTAGTAGCAGCCTCTTTTGGGATATGATTCCAATGTCTTCTCAGAGGAATAATTCTACACTAGATCATTAGAAAAGAAAGAAGACATTAGATTAACACTCAACCAGAGCAACAAGAAAAATTACTCTTAATAGATGGGATAACCATAATTGGATTCCACTCTATCCAAATCAAAAGAGGGAAAATACTAGAACTAATCCACAAGTCAACTTTCCCTAACCACCCCTGGTGACTTATGGATCATTGTGGTGAGAGCTGGATAGGAAATCAATCACATCTACTTTCTAAGTCGCGAAAAGAAAACTCAAATGCATACTATCATCTAGGAAAGTTGTTTAACCATCCATCTGATACCACTTTGTCATGAACCAGCTCAGGTACGCAGGTAACCCAATAACCGAGCTGATCCTGACAGATCCCAAAGCGCGTTCCTGATCCCCACGGGTCAGTGACTATCACCTGGCATCATAAAACATACATGTGGGAACAATTCTGCCACAAGAATGCAGAATCAAGAGTAGGACAAAAATTATTCATAACAAAAGAAACTCCACTAGGAGTAGTGTACCCAATTACAAAGAGGCATAAAATGCCAAAGTTCTTCAAACCAAGTATTAAAACTGGGAAAATAAGCCCCATGGTCTCTAAGGACACAACACACCATGTCAAAAGAACAACAGCTGGGTCTACCTCCAAGAGATCCCTTCACTTTTCACAAACTTGGAAGGAGAAAGTCTACAAACACCTGATGGAAAAAGTATTGTGTGATCCTAATCCCAGTAGAATATCACCAAAGATTACATAATAGATTCCAAATATGGATTATCCAAAGACAAGATTTCAATTATCATATAAATAGGTTTGCCAATTCAAAATCATATCTTAACAAATCATGCTATACATTTTAAAATGATGGAAAATTTATCAATCAAGGCTTTACAATGATGGAATATTTCTAAAACAATTGCTTAAATAAGAACAGTTACATAAAACAGTTTATGTAAATTCATCAGGCATGTAATCAGTTCAAAAGAATTTTCATACATTTATATCTCATATATAAATAAACAAGCGAGCAACATGGTCATCTACCAAAAGGTACGACAGTATTAACCAGCTATAGGATTTTTCACTCTCTATGTGAAATCAGAAAAATGTGTATACACACATTCCAATGACACTGGTCAATGGAGACTCGTCACCAAGCTGTCAGGGATGTGACCCACCACAAGTATGTTTTAGAACGTTGTCGTAGCGTAGAGTGTTTCCAAATAACTCACTAACTACCTAAGGCTTGCATGCGCTCTTACATGATGGAAGAACTATTTAATGAATGCTTAAAATAAGATCATTCCCATTCTTTCATTTCAAAAGTGCCCATATCCTTTCATTTAATACCCAAAATAGGTTTTATTAAAAACATGCCTTTTTCATAAGATAAAACCATTGGGTTTCTATCAAATCAATTTAATCCATTTCACCAGTTTGAAAATCCATTCAAAACCAATTCCATCATTTCACAAATTCATTTCCCCAATTAAATTCAACAATTTAATTGAAATAGTTTCGATCAAATCCAGCATTTAAATTAAACAATTTAAATCGGCCAATTTCCATAAACACACCCAATTCAATGAAAATGGGGTTTCTCAAATATCTATGCCAAAACCACTACAAATATATCGATTCAATGGAATAAAGTTTTTTTCAATTTAATTGAATGAAACATAAGCAATTGAATATAAATCAACCATTTAAAAACCAAGCAATACATGGATAATCAATTTGCAAAGACGGGACAGAACCACCTGCCTTGATTTATTAACGGGAGTTATCCCAACGAGAAACCCCAAAAACCGAGTGGCACAACGATGTCGATCAAAATATGGATCTAAATCCTTAATACCATGATTAAGATCAATGGAAAACAAGATCTTGCAAAAATAGATCTAGATTCACAATCCTAGATTTATACCTCAACTCATAGGTATAGATCCATGGAAACAAAGTAAATCTCCTATGAAAAGATCA
Organism: Viscum album; assembly: GCA_963277665.1. Lineage (NCBI taxonomy): Eukaryota > Viridiplantae > Streptophyta > Magnoliopsida > Santalales > Viscaceae > Viscum > Viscum album. The sequence goes on from OY728132.1 coordinate 1,343,497,365, forward strand.
AGGAATGATAATAGAATAAACGAGAAACACAATGGGATGAAATCCACATACCAGGAGGAGAGAGGATCTTCAGTCTGAGCCTTCAATATTGAATCAAGATGTTCAGATCGCCTTAGAATCTCTGTAGGATGCTTTGGGAAGACCTAAAATGTGTCAATCTCGAGCCAAGGTTGAACATATGGGAGTCCCAGGGGTTTGGTTGGTTTTAAAAGGAATTTTTGGAGTTAAAAACCACATGCACGGTTTACCTGGGAAGAGGTGCTCAGTTTGTCAAACCATGCGCACATCTTGCGACACTCACTGTCCAGAGATGCTCAGTCCGCACGGTTTGGTCACACGGTTTGCCAAAATATGTGCACACTATGCGTACCTCTCTTTCTAGTGCTGCTTGGTTGGCACGGTTTGTTCACATGGTCTATCCAACCATGCGCAAACCGTGGACAAGACATTTCCATTTTGTTTTACTAAAAAGTTCACCCAAACACACCCTCAGGTCACTAATCCAAAACAGAGGTACTTAGAAACATCAAAATGTACGTGAAAACGTTATGTGATGTTACAGGTTATGTACTCTAATGTGTTTTTTTACAGTTATAATAGAAATTCCTTCTATGTTTAGGGATTTACGCATTTGGTGCTTGTCACCAGCCCCTGGCCTATGGATGGCGGGCTTGGGGTAGTTACGATACAGACCCCGGGGGACGGGTTGTGACAAATTGGTATTGGTGGGAGGTCCTACCACAGAACTTAGAACTCCGATCATTATTTTCTGTGATGTAAAGGTCTAAAGGTTACTAAGTGTGGTTTTCAGTTCAGGGAGTCCAGTGTTGGTGCAGGCCGCTATCAAATCCATACACCAGGACCCTGAGTTCTGATTTCCGACTCTGTGCACGAAAAAACTCATTGCGTGCATTTTTCCAAAAGTTTTCTTTAAGTCAGGTCAACCAGGTCAACTCACCAGGTATAACATTTTGACCATGTGGAATCTGTTTCTTTAAGGATGCTTCCCTGTGGATGACCAGTTAGAGCCCCAAGAGTCATACGCTCAGACAACCCATCGAGAAAAAAGGCCTTGATGTAGGGCCCTTTACCAGTGGAGGAACCAGTGGTACCACTTCCTGTTGGGACACCGATTCCACCATCCCCAGTAGTAGGTGATGCACGCTACTTGAGAGAATATCACGAGTTCCACTGCCAGAGGCCACCAAGGTTCAGGGAAGAGATGGACCCCCAGGCTGCTGAGGAATGGCCGGAGACTGTGGTGAGAATTTTCTGGCTAGTAGGGACACTAGCAGACTTCATGGTGATCCTTTCTGCGAGTCTCCTTCAGGAAGAAGTAGGTAGATGGTGGAGCCTGATTCTCTAGGTTCATGACGAGGCGACGTTACTCTGGGCGGACTTCGAGAGCCTGTTTCATGTGGATATTTTTCCAGCCACCCTTCGTGCGATGTGGATATAGGAGAAAATTAATCTGCATCAGGGCAGTATGACAGTAGCACATTACTCAACGAGGTTCACTGACCTCTCACGCTACTCCACAGAGATGGTGTGGAGCCCATTCTTCAGGGCTCAGACCTTCGAGTAGGGGCTCAAACGAGAGATCAAAGCTCCGATAGTCTCACTTAGCATCTCGACACAGAAGGGGGTGCTAGAGAGAGACCTCTTTGTGAAGAGTTTCCTTGCTGAGTATTCACTAGTAGCGAGACCAACTACTAGATGACACACAACAGAGTCTTCTATAGCTAGAAGTAGATAGATGTCGTAGAGGTCCAAGAGGACCAGACCTACAGGTGGTCGACTGAATGGCTCAGAATCGGTTGTGCGGGGCACACAGTGCAGAGACACTCATGCCAGTGGCAGGCAGTGTTACTCATGCTGTGGGAATGATCACATGGCTCATGGTTATCCGTACTTCCATTCAGATGATCACCAGAGAGTTGATGGACCTCCCAGGTATAGGAAGAGGTTCGAACGAGGTGGTCCGCAGTGAGGAGGCGGACATGGAAGAGGAGCTGGATAGGCAGCTAGTGGTGTACGACATTCTGAGGTGTTACCACTACCACAAGGAGGCCCACCCCCGACCATAGGAAGCAGGTGGATAAGGGAGAGCTCATCTTCAGGTAGCTCAGTCCTATGATCACAGTTCTCTAGAGATGATTCCAGGTATGATCTGTGTCTACTCCACCTTAGATACATTTCATATAGACACAGGTGCCATTCACTCTTCCATTTACACTGCCCTCGTTCGGAGCTCGGAGATTCCGACAGAGCCATTGGATCAATCCTTACGGGTTGAGACTCCTACGGGAGCTGATTCGATGATTACACACTGGTTCTGGTAGTGTGAGATTACCCAAGGATGAGAGAGATTTGGTTGGTATCTCCTAGTATCAGCGTTGAGGCCTTACAGTGTCATCTTGGGTATAGACTAGTTATCTACAGTCCATGCTCAGATTGAATGTTTTAGGGGGAATGTGCGGTGTGTCTGCACGGATGGGACTAGGTTTACCTTAACCAGAGAGAAATGAACCTTTTCAGAATAAGATAGACTTACTCAGAGGAGGGTGCAACCGATCACTTGCTAGTTGGATTGCCTTACCCTCAGAGCAGTTGATGTGGAGAGTCCGACTAATCCTTTAGTGGTGGACCAGTACGCGGATGATTTCCCAGACAATGTTCAAGGACTACATCCTCGCAGAGAGGTGGACTTCTATATTGACCTGTACCCTAGGATGACACTGATATCTACTCTAGCATATCGGATAGATCCCGCTAAGCTTCGTGAGCTGCGGGTACAGCTGGAGGACTTGAAGGGGAAGGGATTCATCTGGCCCAGTGTTTCTCCCTCGGTAGCCCTGATTCTGTTCGCCAAGAAGGCAGATGGAAGCTTGAGGATATGTGTTGACTACCGTCACCTAAACCAGGTGGCCTTAAAGAAAAAGTACCCACTCTTGAGGATTGATGACCTCTTTTATTAGCTGAAGGGAGCACGATGGTTCCCAAAGATAGACCTCAGATCAGGATATCAGCAGCTCATATTTCGAGATGAGGATGTGAAGAAGATGGAATTTAGGTGTCGTTACGGCCACTAAGAGTTCTTGGTTATGTCCTTTGGTGTAAACAACACTCCAAAAGTGTTCATCAGTCTCATGAACAGGATATTTCAGCCTTACCTCGATCACTTTGTCGTAGTCTTCATCGACGATATTCTGATTTACTCAGCTATTGAGGAGGAACATGCATACCATTTGCAGGTAGTACTGAACACACTCCAAGAGCACCGGCTTTATGGTAAGCTCTTGAAGTGCTTGTTTGGGATTCAAGAGGATCACTTCTTGGGACACATTATCTCATAGGATGGAGTTGCAGTGGATCCAGTGAAGATTGAGGCGGTACTTGAATTGGAGCCACCCAGGAGTGTGGCGGAGGTACGAAGTATCCTGGGTTTGGATGGATATTACTGGAGGTTCATTCCAGACTTATCCAGAGTTTCAACACCACTATCCTCCAAGAAAAAGAAAAGGAAACCATTTTTGTGGTCGGAGACATGCCAGCAGAGCATTCAGGAGCTGAGGAAGATGCTGACAAGTGCCCCCATCTTGAGGCATTCAAAGGAAGGCATAGGGTACGCAGTTTCCTGCAACGCATTAGGGACCGGACTCGGGTGTGTAATGATGCAGGAGCGAGCAGTGATCCCGTATGGTTCTCGACAGCTGAGATAGAATGAGCAGAACTACTCTACCCATGACCTATATTTAGCAGCATTGGTCATTTCCTTGAAGATGTGGCGGCACTATCTTGTGGGTGAACGTTTCACCGTGTAATCTGATCACAAGAGTCTCAGGTATATATTCTCTCAGAAGGACCTGAACCGGAGAGAACGATGATGGATTGAGTTCCTCTAGGACTATGAATTCAATATAGTCTATACTAGTTGGAAGGGGAATGTTGTTGCAGATGCGCTCAGCAGGAGGACTAGTATAAAGCTGTTAGGAGAGGCGACAGAGCAGCTGGCTATTTTACAGATATCCTTTCTTGATAAAGATGGAGTAGCATTCCTACAGACTCTTATGGTAACTCCCCCACTTCTTCAATGATTTGGGGAGGCATGACATGGGGACACCGATTTTCGATACACTACGTGCTCAGATATCTATAGGGTAGGTACCTGATGGATTTTAAGAAGGTTCAGAGCACACCATCTTCTTCAAAGGATGTACCTTGGTACCAGTGGAACTTCGGGAGGAAGTGTTGAGGGAGTTCCACACATCCCCTCTAGCGGTACATCCAAGAGTGGACAAGATTTACCAGGACCTTCGATTACAACACCGGCTGCTAGGTATGAAGAAGACAGTAGTGAAGTTTTTCTCATGGTGCCTCACTTATTAGCATGGGAAGGCAGAGAACCATGTACCAGCAGTGTTGGTTCAGCCTTTAGAATTCCCAGAGTGGAAGTAGGATGGGATATCCATGGAATTCGTGAAGGTTCATCCATGTACATACAGGGCTCACGACTCGATATGGGTGATCGTCAACCGACTCACCAAGATGGCCCACTTCCTACCGATCAGAGAGAAGGGTTTAAAAGATAGTTTGGGACACTTATATAAGTGAATGATTGTGCGTTTACATGGAGTAAATTATTTTATTGTCTCTGACCATGACGCACGGTTTACTTCCCAGCTATGGAAGGTGTTGTAGGAGGATTTTGAGACACAACTTTTCATGAGCACCACCTTCCATCTTCAGAAATATGGTCAGACTGAGCAGACCATTTAGACCCTCGAGTACATGTTACGTGCATGTGTCCTTAACTTCAGTCTCAGCTAGGAAGATTACTTGCCTTTGGTGAAGTTTTCTTACAACAAAAAGCTATCACTCCACCATAGGGATAACACCTTTTGAGGCCTTGTACGGGAGAACTTGCAGATCAACCTTGTACCGAACTGACCCTGGGGAGTCAGCACTAGTCAGACCAGAGATGGTACGAGCTACCACCGAGATGGTACATATCATCTAGGAGTGGATGAAGCCTGAACAGAGCAGGTATAAGTCATATGATGACAGGAGATGGAGACCTGTGGAGTTTGAGGATGACGACCACGTCATTCTAAGGGTCTCACCTCAACGAGGTCTATGGATATTTGGCCAAGGCGGTAAGTTATCTCTGAGTTTCATCGAACCTTTCTAGGTCCTCAGCCGAGTATGTGAGGTAGCTTACCGCTTAGCTCTTCCACCTCAGTTCCACTAGGTGCACGACATCTTCCACATATCTCAGCTAAGGAGATACGTGCACGACCCTTCCCACATCATCAACCATGGAGGGTTAGACATAGACGATGGGGTGAGGTTTACAGAGGTTCCAGAAAAGATTGGTGATCAACAAGAGAGGGTCCTACATGGACGGTCGATACCTCTAGGGCACGTACGCTGGAAGCATGGGAAACTCTAGGAGAGCACATGGGAGTAGGAGGCTCAGATTAATGCTTAGTACCCCCATTTGTTCTCATACTTTGAGTTATAGCATATAGGGACATAAATCCCTGAGGTGGGGAGAATTTAAAGACCTAGAAATTCTGTGTATTTTTTTTCTTAATTACAAGGGATTTTTTCAAGTCCGTAAAAATTTACAGAACATGATTCTGAGGCCCGGTGTTCCCGAAATCAATTTCTGAAGTGTTGTTCAGGTACGTTCAGTAATCGTATGAGCGAGATTTTATAACATTTGAACTGGTGCTCGAAATTGAAATCTGAGGGCACTGTTGAACTCACAACACCGGTATTCTCTTAAGAAGACTTTCACCTCAATGTCAATTAGTCGAGAATAAAAGTTAGTTTTTGGGTTTTTATTAAAAAAAAATTAAAATAAATTGTACAACACTTTATTTTATTTGAAGATGTCATGTAGGTGATTGATGGTTAAAACCTCCACATGGGAGGTGTAGGTGGGTCCACCACACCCTAACCTCCCATGAGATGTTATGGTGGTGGGGTCCACCGAAACATAACCTCCAGCGAGAGGTTACGACGTTTGGACCACACGAGACTAAAACCCCCCAATTAATGGGTGGGACGAAAATCTCTCATCTCCCATTATTAATGGGGGGGGGAGTCCCTTAACCTCCTCTACCATTTATGGTGCCACCACCTCCCTTTTAATTAATTGGACAACATATAATTTATTAAGCCAATCCTTTAAATTTATTATATGGATCCAATTAACTTATTCTCCCTTTTTGAATTATACTCCAATGGAATAATAGATTACCAATCTATTATTTTTGTTGGAAAGATTCATTTGGGAAGAACAGAGGAAGAGGAGAGCGAGGGAGAAAACCTCTCAACGATGAATGAGGAACCTCATCATCCTATGAATAATGGAGAATTCCAACAACCTTCTTAGACTTCCTCCCTCAGATCCTACCGATGTGGAGCATCTTCCACGGCCGACGCAACCCAGGTTTGGGGGTGTGTCACGAACGTGGCGATTGACTAACTTCATTGTCTTATTTATACAACTCCGTCAACAAATGATGAATCAATATTTAATGGATTATTACTTGTTGATGTTTTTCCCTTTTTATTACCTCATTCAAAGGATAAAATGGGATTTTTGTGGACGTATTAATGATCATCGTTTTCTCATGATGGGCCAAATGATACCTCCCTAAACACGAAGGGTGCGGGCCAACCTAACATGGATTGACATCCTCCATCGATTTCTCTCTTTTTGTGGCATTCTATGGCATGGCGATGAGGTGACGGTGCTGAAGGCGACATCGATGAAGGTCGCGCTACCCACAGCCTCTATGAATCGTGCCGCCCCCACGGCGCACCGATGCTTCCGTCCGAAAACTGCCTACCTGCGGCCTCTAGGCACCCTACCTAGCACACACCCAGCCTACCCGCGGCTTCCCAGCGCCCTACCCGGCACGTGGCCGGCCGACCCGCTGTCTTCCACCGCCCTGCCCAGCACGCGGATTGCCTTCCATCGACCTACCTGGCACCATACTGGCACCCCTAGGGCCTCCCGGCGCCCTGCCGCACCCTTCCCAGTGCCCTCGCGACCTGCCCGGTGCCCCCACAGCCTTCCCATCCCCTACCGCGCCTAGACGGTACCCCTGTGGCATGCCCTGCTTTTTCAGCGCCCTGCCCAGCACTCCTGCGGCCTTCCCGGCGTTCATCCGGCCTACCCGCGCCCCACGCGCTCTGCCCCCAGCTAGCATGTGCCCAGCGTGGCCTACCCGCTAGCCTCCCGGCTGAATGGCCTCCCTGACCAAGTTGCTCGAGCCACGCCCCTCGTGGCGCTGGCCGAACTGGCCCCCACTGTCGGCCCGAGCCACCTACATGGCGACATCCAGGCCGAACCTCCCTTGCAGTCCACTGGGTCGGGCCCAGCGGACCGGGCCGAATATAATGGGCTGACCCACCCAATGGGCTGGGTCAAACCCAGATTGTCTGACTGGGTCGACCCAGACCAGGTTAGCCCAGACTGGGTTGGGCCAAGTCTGTTCGACCGGGTCTGACTGGACACGGGGCCACTACTGACCCCATTACCTTCTTGGGCCATATCTTTGGCACAAGATGTCCGTTTGAAAAACCAACAGTGACACCGGTATTCTTGGAGAGAAGTCGTCCCTTTTAGAATACCTCACTAAATTTCGGGGTATAGTTGAGATACAGTTAGGTTGGATCGTACACGAATCCAACCGGGCCCCCGGGATAAAAGGCTAATAACTAATAGATCGGGCGTCCGATTGATGCGTAGTCTGATGCATTGAGACCCCTATCATGTGGAGGAACTTTTGATATACATCTTCATGGAAGTTCATGATATTTGGAGTATCGACCATTAGCTCGTGGAGCGGATCCTTCCAGAGCCGAGCAGACAGACTATGGAGACCTAGTAGCTGGTTGAGACATGATGACTGCTTGATCGGTTCGACTTGGAGTGACTTGAATAGCCCAATGGGGAGCACCTCTGTGTAACGCGGAAGACCCCTAGTGGGGAGAGCCTCTGTGTGAGTGTGGAAGACCTATGGTACTTGACAAGAGGAGTACCTTAGTAGGCTACAAGGGGGAGCGCCTCTGTGTGAGCATGGAAGACCCATGGTGGGGAGCGCCTCTATGTGACGTGGTAGAGCCATGGTACTCGACAGGAGGAGTACCTCAATAGTCCAAGGATAGTGGGAAGCACCTCTGTGTGATGCTGCAGACCCACAATACTCAATAGAGACGGAATATGCCATCATCCATGGTTTCGATTATAAAAATCCTGGTTTGAGCTGAGTCAAGGACTTTGATGTTTTCCTCATGATTGAGATGGGTTACTAGATAACTTAGGTATATGTATGGGCATATACTTAAGTAATGGTTATCCATTGATTTCATAATTTTTTCGTTTATCAACATTTGATTTTGTGAGACCATGAGGGTATCAGGGTCCCTATTGAGTATCATTATACTCACCCCTACATGGGTTATGCCTGCACCTATTTGTGTTGGTTGTAGATGACAGATAGCGCTAACTGAGGCAGAGTGTAGCAGGACTGGACAGTACCCAGAGGTGGACCACTCGGTGTGATGGTACACGGAGGAGACAGATGGACGTGGAGTGGTAAGGAGGCCATCTATACCTATCCTTCATGTAGGAATACCGGAGGATGACCCAGTAGCTGCTTTACTTTTCTTTAGTTGTACTTGATTTTCAGTTGTACTTGTACATTCTTGTTGGTATTATATTTCTAGACACTTATACATTGTAGAACTTCTTTTGTATACAGTATTACTTAGAGTTTTGCTTCCAGTTGCGTACTCTGATGTGTTTTTTATAGTTATAAAGTCAATACATTCCCAGTTTAGGGATTTACACCTTTGGTGATAGTGTCTAGCCCCTGGCCTATGGAATTTAGGCTAGGGGTAGTCACGATACGGGCCCTGGGGGATGGGTCATGACAATAATTTCCACAAATAAATATATAAATTTACATGATATAGAATTAAGTAAAAAAAGTATCAAATATCAACACTATTTATGATAAACACAAAATAAGGACTGACAATCAAATAAAACCCATTAATTCTGTAATATAAATATTTTGAATATGATTATATCCTTTAAAAAAAATATAATTTGTTGAAAATTTAAATTCATATAAAGAAACAATGTGAATTGGATGAAGAATGAGATTTATGGTTAAAAATATGATAAAAACCAAGAGAGACATATGAATTTGATCTACACATTGATTCCCAATAGAATTAAATTAAAAGATCCTATAAAACCACAACCTAGTATAAAAATTTAATGAATAAAATAATTGCCAAATGGGGAAGATTATTATTTAAAACAAGGATTTTAGGTGGATCAAATTTTCATTTACACCTCACATTCATTATCCAGAAGAATCTAGGTAGTGGGTTAACAGAGGACAGTAGTAGGTAGGTGGATTTATTAGTTATTTATAAGACACTTGATGGCCTACCATCATACAGATAGACCTCAATATCCAACTAGTATACCACAATAGATTTAACATCAATATAATCAGGTCCATGATAATAAAAAATAAAATGGAAAATCCATGGACCCTTTTTAATCAAATATCTACTAAGAATATAAGGATACATGATTTAAGAAGTTATGAGAAAAACTAAATTTTAATATGATTCATATAGTAACTGAAAAAATTACTGGGTTTTTATAATTTTCTCCCCTATATTTCTCTATATCTATAAAATGGTATGTAAATGAATTATTTCCTATAGAAAATGAATACACTAAACTCTCATCAATGAACACTTCTTCCATGTATCATTAATGTTATAACTATGGTAGCATATAACTCAAAAGATAATTGAAGTGGAGTTAATTTTCATTTGTATTTGAACATTAGGTTTCTTCAAACTACATGAATTAATATCTATATAGATATCGGTATCAATTTTTTTGAGTAAATCAGATGATTTCAGACAAGTCAATGAAAAAAGTTGAGTACATTAGAAAGTTATAAGTTAATTTAATTTTTAGTCACTATGGGATTCATTTTTCCATTGTATCAGATAGGGAATCACATCTTACCACATATTTTTCATAGTCCTTAAGGAAATAGTAATTACATACATTAGGATGAGCACACCATATAATCCCCAAATATATTGGATTATTGATGATAACATTCATGCCTATGTATTGGACTTATGAGGATCTTGGGATCCTCATTTAGGGATTTTAGGTATAATTATAATAAAATTTTCAGTTATCCATAAAATCGGAACCCTTGAAAGTATTATATAGACAATATTGTATATCCCCTCTATGCTATTTAGATATTGATGGTGCATCAGTTCATGGTCTATATTTCATTTAGGATAAAATAGTGAATATATATTTGGTTATTTATCATTTGGTGATGTATTAAATCCAATACCTTGCAATAAGTGTAGAGGAACTACCTGGTTTTCTATTGTGGGCTCAAAAATGAAAGTGATTTCCATTGAAGGTGTGATATTATAACAACCTAGGAAAATTTAGACATAAAGGACTAAATTTCAATACCTATGTCAACAAGGTTGACCTTTCTTGTTAAGAACCTATGTGTTATAAACTCAAAATTTAATTAATAATGGCTTAAAGTAGTGTCATGTTGATTTTCCACATATAAATATTTTCAAGGTGTGTTTGAGTAAGGAAAAATCATAATAAATGAACATGTGTTGGAATATGGATATATTAATGAGTTTTATAATGACCTTATTCTGTAATAGAATGTGGTGCACTAAGAAAGTGTCTATAGTATTGTAAGATACCCATGGGATGAGAATAAAAGGTATATTTCTTAATGATATTGGGTAATGATTACCACCTTCCCATGATTCATATTACATCAAAATTTCATTGTATGTGAAAAAAATTTAATTATTATAATGTCACTGAAAATCATACACAATCCTTGTGAAAGTTAAAATAAAATTTATTAATAAAAAATTAAATAATAATTTGATGAAAAAAGGGATTTACAAATATTTTTTTAATATAAAAAAATATAATCATATACAAAATGTATATGTAGTGATCGGGGATCTAAACAGACTATGTTGAGATAAACTCTACAATCACTCTCATAGATAGGGAAACCCAAACATGATTATCCTCCATATAATAATGTGATATAAACATGTTGGAATAACTAGTGGATTAATATATTCAATTTAATAAATCATCACTTTCCAAGCAATAATCATGGATTTGGCCATGATGGTTTCAATTGAATGTCGAGAATATAACTCAACACATAAGGATTTCTATTCTCGATGGATGTCATTTTTGATGGTAGGAATCATGGACCATAAATTAACATCAAGAGTTGTACCATTATACAATCACAAGATCATTAAACAAGATTGAGTGGTATTACACTATTTTCATAATAGGTAAAACAATTTCCACTTTATCTTTTTTTTTTATTTTTTTGGTAAAAAGAAACATTGATTCCAAAATAATAGCACTATAGAATTTTTTCAAATTAGTTTGAGAATTTTTATTTCCAATCTGAATTTAAAAATAAAATATCTCCCATTATAAAAACATCCAAAAACTCTTCATATACATAATATTTATTTAGAATGTATTCAGTCAAATCATTTGGTAATGGGGAATTCAGTTTTTCATGAACTCGGGGCACACTAACTATGGTATGATAGCATTAATTATTCTTTACAGTAAGTAATAAATGTATTATTTTTTTGTTCTATTGACGAGAGGAATAATTTATAACTATAATTGTGTAATTTAGGACCATTCACCATTTTTTTATCTCCATTATCACAATATATATGTACTTCTGATATTTCATATCCTCCTAAAATGAAATTTTTAATTAAAAAAATGATTATTCATTTAATTTAACCTTACACTGATGAATTTATTTTAAAATTGGAATATAAAATCATTATAATTTTATATTTTATTAAATGGAATTTCTTTATATTTTTTTATTCTCTAAAAAATTATTAAGGAAATTTAGAAAATAGATTTGTTACTTTAAAATGAAAACGTAATGTTCATCGATCATCGCATTCTACTCCATAAATCTTTTTCTTTCACCTCCATGGTTTATAGTGAATATTTCATCTATTTTGAGTTATTTCACACACAATATGTCATCATTGTACAATATGATTATATTTCAAACCATAATAAAAATTTCTAATTTAATATTTCATAATTTTAAAAAATAATTAATGTAAATATTATTATCATCCAAATTAATGAGAAACTGATTAGAATCAAATTAATCCATGAAATAGGTGATAAATTTATTTATTTCTATCCAAAAGGATAATATAAATCATAATTATATTCAAAAAACTAATTAAAATAAGCAGAAATATTCATGATACCTCTTCATGAAGTATTTTGTACTATCAATTACATCATATTATTGTATTTTTCATTTTTTATTTTTAATATAGGAAATTAAATTAAATTTTTTTATGATATATATGGTGAATGAAAGAAATATTTTAATTATAATTCAAGATTGATGTTTGAATCTTCATGATCATTACATTGTGTTTCAAATCATTAATCTATAAAAGTATTTTTGTTTTATTTTTTAACGTGAATTTTACAATTATCCAATAAAATTACCCTCACAACCTCACTTATTTCTCATTCATTGACATGGAAGCAATATTTTTATGGGTATGCGGATATATTTAACCCTTTTACCTAGTTGTTCAAATAATATCATGATTCAGTAAATTAATTACTTTTAACTTTAAAAAATATTAATTTTAACTCTTGAAATCCATAATATACATTTCCTATAATCAGGAAACTAGTCCCTAATTCATTGCTAAACTCATCCATATAATGAATAAAATAGAAACACGAAGTTATTTATATTAAATATAGAAATAGAAGTGTATCAACTTATTAATATATACTAACCATGACCTCACCCTTTGTGAATGGCTTCTCACAATATCTTATTTAATATAAATAATAATAGTAAAGTAAATTAAAGACTAAAAACCATGAATATCATATAGCATTATACCCAAGGTTTAAAACTATCAATTTCTACACAAAAAATAGATATTAATGATTTTAAATAAAATTAATAAATATAAACAGAAAATAAGAATCAAATTAAATATAACACTACTCATTCTGAGAAGAAAAATATCATAATTGATAACTATATTAAATGATAAAAAATTTATATGATTATTAAAACATCTATGACTCAAGATACTCCTAGGATTGTGGTGTGGTATCCTACACAATTTCAATCTGTAGTCTCTTTATGTAATAGTGGGTTTACTTCAATCAGGGTATATATCATTGCCGACCTTCAGGTTCAATTTTTTTTTAAATGAATGGATTATTATAATTACAATGAATATAAATCAAATTTATCTTTTATGATCATAAAAATAATTACTAATTTAACTAAAAGTGTAAAATTATCACTGGATCACTACATATACCTCTTATATATTCCTCCTCATCATTAAGTTAATAGAGTATATACAACTGTTATAACATACATAAATGTATAATAAATAATATCTTGATAGTATATGGTACTTTAGATAACCCTTATAATATATCATAATAATTTTTAAGGTATGTGAGGTCATGTGTGATTCATTCCTCTGTCAGAATTGATTTATAATAAGTTTATGGTTTTCACAATTGATTATATCATGTTTATGAAATTATGAAATATTATTCATAATATTGTCTCATGTAATTCAATAATCATGTCATTTTTAATGATATGAAACATTCATAACCAATGATATCATTTCATTTTTTTCGCATTATATCAGATGATATTATATATTATATTGATATGATAATAAAAAGATATATATAATATTTTCTGGGGAAAATATTCGAGTTTTCTCTTATGAATACCCTTTTCTAGTCATGTAATATTTCTAAAGGACATATCATACGTAGTGGTTAATTCCACACAAATATATACTATATTTTTCATTTAGGGAAATAATATATTGGAATTGTTCAAAAAATAATAGAGAGTTGTGGGTAAGTTTTTACATCTACCATATCATTTTCTATAACATATTATTATCTTTTTTTATCTCCAATAAGAATAATAGAAATTATTTATATTTTAAACATTTCGTATTTCACTATAGATATGTATGAATGATAAAGGGAGATATAAAGTGTTAGAATTATATTTAAAATATAGATATTATTGGCATAATCAATTTTTAATAGGAATTTCAAAGAATTTAATTCCAATTGTAGTTAAATATATCATATATTATTTTCAAATTCATATCCTTCCACAAAATATATCTCTTCCATGTTTTCACCATTTAGAAAATAGTAATGACCTTCATCGATTAAATTTTATGAATTATCATTTTAATCTTATTTAATTATATGATCTAATAGTAATATATAAATCCAACATATTTGTAAAATCATTTATATCCTAAAACATTTATATTAAAACTATTGAATTTTATATCTAACATAATAATTCACTCTAAATGTTCCTTGTTCTCTTATTTTCGAATGAGATATCATTGGGACATATATTAAATCTGGGTGAGGATTTATATCCCAATAAAATTAAAAGTTGGGATAAATATTTAAGATAATTTTTAATAGTTATATAATTATAACACTAAATCATAATAGGGAAGGTTCTCAAATTATCAAATGAAAACATGTTGAAAATGGTAAGAATATATTTAAAGAATGTAAATAATTGAAAAAAACCATACATAAAAATAATGCATTTCATCTAAATATTAAATCATGTATCAGAACTGAAACATCATAATAATATGCACATCGTTAACTATGACAAACCCATTCATAACAATATTGAAAACATTAAAGACATCATGTTCATACAAAATGATTCTATGAATAATATTCAATTAGAAAATCATTTTTTTGGTTTTATATGTTGTATCACACCTATCATAATAAAATTTAATGCTTATGGGTTTCATTAATAATTTAATAATATATATATATATATAATGTAATGACTTATAATAAATACAAGCGAATCAAATGGTAAAAAAACTATATAATTTCTTAATACTCAATGTATAATATTGGATCCTATGGAAAGAAATGATTTTCTACCATTTAATATCATTATGAAATTGTTAATCATGTGTAACTAAATAAAAATTCAAAATATTTTAAAAATCATAATAAAATATATATATATATATATATATATATGTTTTTATAAAATTAATATCATATTTAAATCTTTTAAGATAATATCAAATAGTTTAAAGGGATAATCCCATAATGAATCCCAAATAAATGAAATAATATATATAAAATTATATATACATAGTGTGGGTTGTTATAAATTATATAAATAGTAATAGTCTTCATAAGAGTGGATAGTCGAATGGATGTAGAAATTTTTTTTCTATGACCGATATAAATTTTTAAAAATAATATAAAGGGGACAATAAAGATATTCATAACCTATCCAAAAATAGTATAAGAGAATGGTATAAATAATGAGAATATTTATAATTAATTTATATATTACATAAATGATATGAAGTTAAGAGGGAAAATGAGTGCAATAAATTTATTTTTGACAAAACCACAAGATCCTAAATTAGAGGGAGATACACATTACCGATATTATTTATATACATTGGTTTATCTTCAAAATCATACATAGTAAATTTACATTCTGTAAATTATTTTTACAAACTTTTATCATATATATATATATATATCATCTCATGTAATCTCATTTGTATCATTCGATATAAAATTATTAAAATAATATTCCACATGATGGCTATTTTGAAGATATTTGATTCATTTCCCCAAAATTATTTATTATGGTGTTATACTGAAAGTTAATATTAAAATAAGTCCATTAGGACCATTAATTTCATTATATTTATTTTTTTAATTATATTTTTTAAGAGTCAAATATATTAGTATATAGTTATAATTAATTGAATAAATCACATCATTATAGTATTTTCTTAATGAAAATGACTATGACGGTGTATAATTAATATCAATTTTATCCTAAATATTATTACATTAAATATTAATATAGATAAAAATTATTAATAATTTTTTATTCAATCATTAAATAAATCATTAACAATATCTATAAAATATATAAGTAAAAACAAATATCACCATTCATGCAGAAAGTGAAATCCAACCATTATTGAATGGTGTATTCTTAAGAGTTAAGATTATGTGAAAAACAATATAATATTTTCATTTTATAAAAATCATATATTATGAGTATACAATTATATCATGATTTTATAAATTAACATTAATATTATATAAATGGTAAAATATGAAATGGAATGTGAAAAATGATGTTTTAAACACATTAAAATTATCTTTGAGCCAATTTTATTGGTAAAAATTGAATTGAAACATTAAATGGAATTGTGGTTGGAAAATTTTAATCATAATGTGTCTATTATTTTTTATAATGAGATATGGGTTAAAAATTGGTATAATAATTTCTTTATATTCTTTTAAAATGTGTTGGATGATATGAGTATACAAAGCCAAGGTGAAATGGTATATTTGTTTAAAATAATTTTGTTTTTCTATTTAGGATAATTTAAATGAGTATTTTTAATTCATATGATATTTATCTAAGTCGAAATAACAATATAGGTTTCTATAAAATTTCTATAAACTCACAATGGGAATTAATCTTGAAAATAATTTATTCAATAGAGGAGATCAAATATAGTTTTTTATTTTACCAAAATAAATCTTATTTTATCAATTTTGATTTATTGGACTCGAAATGTTTTTGGTAATTTTTATCTGAATTATATTACAAAATAATTGTTTTTAATTATATTATAATGGGTTTGTTTTTTAATCATTTTTTTCTCAACATGAAGTAATATATAATATAGTAAATATAAAATGATTTTATTAATAATAAACAATAATAAATAATTTTCACAAATGAAAACATAAACACCCCATATTTTAATTTTGAGAATATTAATAAATATTTTTTTCAATGTTATTAAATTTAAATTTAAAAAATTATTACATTAACTTTTATATAAATCAATAGAAGACCACAAAAATTAATTTTATCCTGATTAGATATTTTTTATTAATCTTTGATTTATCATGTTTCTAGTTTTTATTATTTAATAGTTATCATATTACCTATGATGTATCATTTTAAAAAAATATTCATTAAAATTATGAAAATAAAATATTTATTTTTTAACATAAAAAGTATTATTTAATCCTATAAATTAAAAGGTAACATATTTAAATTAATTCATATTTATTCATTATACATTATATTTTGATTAATTCATCTTAGAAATATAATACTTAGTTTTAGTTATATAAACCATTATATTTTTATTTTTTTTCATTTTAATAAACTCATTATTGGGATTACTATTTAAATAGTTAATAACAATTCAAAAAGACAAATAGTGGTCCCAAATATAAAATTTGACCCCATAAATATCTTAGTGTTCCCTTATTTTTAATTTAGTAATTTATTAATAATTATATATATATTTTATTTACAAAATTTAATTTTTATAGTATATACTTATCTATTTATATTCATGTTCTTGTGTGTGTACTTTCATAGATACCATAACACATCATTATTTAATATTCATTTTGTGTTAATTTAACTTGTTTCCAACATTGTGGTACTACTATATACTTCATCAAATACAATTATACAACATATATAATTTTTTATGTAGAATGAATCAATTAATGATTGTTTTTATTTTGCTGTGTATGTTAATTTTTATTATAATTTTTCCCTATACATAATATATATATATATAAGATGATAGAGAAAATTATAAATCTAGAAAATTCTATGTCATTATATTTTCCACATAGAGATATTTTATCATTTAAATTTCAAATAAATCACTTTGATGAAAATTGAGGAGGGAACAATTTGTTCAATAAATCCATATGTTATGTTATTTTCTATAAATATATATCAGTTAACCGTTGAACATTGAATAACAAAGATATTTTAATTTGTATAATTTTATCATTTTAATCAAAGACATCAATGGGATAACCCTTACAATATATATCGTGGTCAATCTATACAAAAACATTATTTAATATATGTATAAAATCAATAATGTACTTCCTTAATAGGGATTTTTGAATCAGATAATTTACTAATGATGTCTTGGGTAGAACATTAATTTTATAGGACATAGGTCTAAATTAATAAAAAATATCATTGGGAAATATGAACATAAAACACAACCATTTATTATTCAAAAAACTCATAGATCACTTTTTATGATATACTTTAAATAATACATTCTTCTCTGAATCAAAATCCATATACTTCTTATGATTACTAGTATAGATTCTCATTAAAACATAGTATCTTTGGATGTTTTGTTAAATATAAAATTCATTATATATTATATCTTTTACTTTTGATTCTCCTTATAAATTCATTTCTCCAACATCATCTATTTTGGTTTGTGTTTTAAATTTTTCCCCTCATAGGGTTTTATATAGAGACATCCAGAAAATTAAGTGGATCCAATTACCATAAGAGAACTCAACTAGAAAAATATATTGATATGTGTCTCATTTTACATACATGGATAATTCCTTGTTAATATATTAAAAATTTTGAATTGTCATGTATAATTGAAATTATCCCATAATATTATATGTTATACTAAAGTTCAACTCCGAGTTTAATTTGTTATGTTTCTCTATTATATCAATGAGTTAAATATCAAATTTATAAAAGATACAATGTAACAGCCCCTGATTTTTTTATATATATATCTTTAAATATACTATAATTATTTGATTGTTTATGTTACAAACAACACTGAGTTTAAAAGAACCGTGATATAATATTAAATTATTATTATTTAATCATTACCAATATAAAATTGACATTAAATTAGCAGGAATAAATATTTATTAATAAGTTATGAAATCTATATTAATGTCCTCCTCAATATAATTTTTTTTATAAAATATAATTAATAATTCACTCGATTTTTGAAAAAGTCATTCCATTCATTGAAAATATTTTTTCTTTAAATATGACTTACAAAATACTTTAATAAACAATAGAAATAATTTAATTCGAAAGTTTTCCAAAAAAAATTTTAAGAAATTTTTTTTTTGAAACCCTCATATCAACACAGATTTCGAATGATTTTTTTTGGAATTTTTTGGAATATATTAATTTTCTTATAAATAGTGACATATACTAATGTTTAGAAAATTATCATTTCATTTTAATAAATAAATTATCTTAAAAGTCCCATTAGTTTTTAAAAATTAATTTAAAATTAACAAAATTATTTTTTAGTTATATTTATACTAATTATTTACATTATTCTTATTTTTATACTAGATATGATTATATCATTATTCTAGGGCTTAAAATTCATTTTTCTATGAAGTTTTTAGAAGTGAATAATGATTATCCATTTTACTTAATAAAAATAAACCTGAATGAGTAATGATTCTAGTAAAATTTATAGATTAATTATTTTAAAATATTTATTTAAATCCATTTAATTATTATAAATTCTCATATAATTAAAATAATGTTATCTTATGCTTCAAAAAAAAGTTTTTTCTTAAAAAAATTTCCTCGACATGTATGCATGAATAATTTACATTTAAATTTTCAAATCTTATATATAATTTTTTTAAAAATATAATGAATATTTTTTATGTTAATAATTAATATTATTTTATATTATATATATAATATTTGACTATAATGAATTGTAAAAACAGTAACTAGTAATTTCCATAGTTGAGGTAAAAAATGATTTACTATTGGTTAAAATGAAAATAAATTGTCCAATAAAAACACAAAAAATATCTAATTTTGATTCCATGGTCATATGTAGAAATTATATCTATAGTGTTTCTAAAATGGGATATTTTGGGTCATTTTTTCATGTAAAAAACATGGGTGTAATTTATTGTTTTACAAAATTTGATGTCTGTCTCTCCCCACTAATAAAAGGAAACCCTAATTCACCACCATTTCATACTTAATAAAACTATTTTTGGAAAATAACTACGAAATAAACACCCCATTTAACTTAAAACATCCTATATTCATTTTATTATTCATAAATCTTACTTAAGAAGGATTTCTCTACAAAACTGAAAATGTTTTCTAAATATGAGGTATCATTCTTAACTATATTTTTTGTTTCATTTATTATTAGTAATACAAAAAATTTTAATGAAAAATGACAATAAAATATAAATAATTATAATTTATACACTATAATTTATTTTTCAAAAAATAATTCCTTACATATATATCTTTCTATATTAAATGGGAAATGAAACTGTTGATCATCTATACGGTGGACAACCATGTTAGGAACAAACATAAGTAGTTTTAATGAATGTATTCACACATATATATATAATTATTTAATTAATTTATATATATTTCATTTATAAATAAATTAAACATATGTAATTATAATATCACATTTTCCATCATAGATTTAATTCAATAAGGAATACGATAATGTTGATTCTGTGTATGGGGGACTATCACCGCACGAAGTGATGCGATTCATTTTTTACATACAGATTATGTTGAATGTAATAAAGATTAATTTAATATATTTATATTATATTCCTAAAAAACTAATCCTTATGTAAAATAAATTTTACACATACCTTATTTCATTACCATACATTGAATAATTAATAGCGTCATTCCTGTGTACTTAAGATTACCATCTCACGAAGCAATTACATTTTTTTATTACCCCATAAAACATATGGTATAAGTTAGTTTATTTATTCGATTAATATTATGGTTAGGATATAATAATGATTAGGGATAAAAAAATATTACACTTACCTCTATTCTATCATGATCTCCAAAAATTTGAAACATTACTCATGCATACATACGACTAACAGTTTCCATGATAGTAACACAGTTCTTTTTTAAATCCAATCATTAATGATTGATTTTAATTGAAGGATTAATGAATTAAAATGATAATTATTTCATTCTAATTATTATTATTGATATAGTTAATTAATATTATCTTTTTCTTTATCAAAATTTATTAAGTGATTTTCAATATAGGATTCGAACATCATCAAACTGTCTAACATGAGCCTCACTGATTGAGTAATTTAATAAGGCATGAATAAGAATATAATAAAAGATATAATAATTTTTTAAAGGTATTTATTAATGTAAAAAATAATTATAATTTTATTATTTATGAATATAATGAACAAAAGTGATGAATTGAGCTCATGGTAATGAATCTTTCTAACTCACCCTTTTCATCGAGTTTTGGCCATTATAATTTTAACTCAAATTCCCTAAAATTAATCATCTGATATTATTCTAGATTAGTTATATATGTCTCATTCATGTATACCAATCTTATTATCAATTAATTTGATTAGGAAATATATATCTTAATTTATTTTCTCAAATTCATTCATTATATTTTTTCATTTAATTATGATATGATGAAAGATTATGAAACATGTTATACATCCATGGAAAATTCTAATATTATTAGTTATGATTTAGTTACTTTATGTGAAGAAAATATATCATTATGATGATATAATGTTTCCTTCCATATTGTGCTCCAATTCATTTGGTAATTTTTAGCCCCATTATATGTTGTTTATGGGATTATAGAGTAGGCCTAATCCATTATGGGACTTTATCCTCCATGAGATATTATTTATGATGATATTAATGACACCTGTTTTTGTTATGTTATATGATCCATTCACATATTCTATGTTACGAAGTTCTTATAGAGCCATTTTCTTCATTTTATTCACCCATGTGACTACTCACGAGCCTTCTCTTTTATGATATTATGTTATAAAATTGATTCACATGTTATGTTTCCTTATCATGTTTGTTACCTTACTAGGTTTCTTATATCGCTCCTTTATTTATGTTTCCCCCAATTTATTCCATATGATTTATGTTTCTAAAATATATTTTAGGATATCAAAATAGATAAATAAATAATCATTACATGATTAATGATACTTTTGATGTAATATGAACCTTGTATTCCAAAGAAACTTGACCACACGATCATTAGGATTATACATATTGGATGTTTTTCATTACAAATAATGTAATAATATGTGTGAAATGAAATGCTAATTATATTTTTAACTTGATAAAATATTTCATTAACGTTTGTAAGTAGTATGAGAAATCATTTCTGATAGCCCTTCAGATAATTTTAATTTCCCTTATTTTGGATTTGGTACAGATGTCACTGAGATTTTGATCATTTAATTTTATGGATGGCTTGGATCATAAAATTAACATTGAAATATTATTACAATAAATGGACAACATGAATGTGATTTTATTTGATGAGTTATAAGTCTCAAGTGATGTACCGAGTGTTCAAATGTGTTTTAGATGTGTTGAACTCAAAAAACGTTGTTTCAGGACGAAGAAGCTACATAAATATGGAGGGAACATAGTTAGTTGAACTGAGAATATCAAAAATGAAACTTATTTTCTATAGGGGACTGTTTTTAATCCATGAAACCTATAGGGGTATCCGTGCACCTTTTTTAAGTGTGTAGTGGTTACTTTCGTGGATTGATCATGGATTTCTCTAACTGTGTTCATAGCTAGATCAATTAGTGGCACTTAATTGGTAGCTATATATGGTTTAGGAACATGGTTTGCCAAACAGTGTGAGATATCTGTGTAGGGTGTGGATCCTAGGTAGATAAGGCTTCATGGTTGATTCATGGTTTTCTAAACTATGTCTCTAACCCATTAATCTCTTATAATATAAGTAACTTATTTATTTCTCTTATACATTTATTAAATATGGCCACATACATTTTTATCCCGACCACACACAATACCCCCCTTGCATTGGGGCTCTCCTACTCCTAACATTGTCTTTGAATCCTCAACCTCATTTGTACTCCATCATAGTCTCCATCGGCCTCATTTTTGTTCTCTTATTAAGATCATTTATCATATAGATTCTTACTTAATATATCTCACAATCAATGATGTTATTCTTAGGAAAACTCTTCTAACATATTTTCAGGAAGTTTTATGATTCATCCATGTTATAATATTTTAAATATAATCAAAAACTAATAATAGAAAAGTATATCATCCTAATAATAAGGTATTTTTTCTATATGATTTTCCATAAATTTTTTCTTCATTATATTATTTATCCATTGTCTTGTGTAACATACATTCTTAGGCGTCTCCTCTAAATTATGAGATTATTTAAATTGAATTCCTTGACCTTGTTGAATTGTGTTTTATCCCCACCTTCATATGGTTTTAGGTTTTTACATCACCCAATCCACCCGTTCATTTGGTTCTATAAATCGAATAATAAAAATGGGTCACCGTATGACTAAATTTCCCTTGGTTAAAATGGTTACACTCATATTGTAATGATCATGGTTAAATTTCATTCAAAATCACCACGTGTTAGTATATTAAATTGACCCACTTCAATGAGATGGTAAATTAAATTAAATGGATTTTCTGATGGAATATAGTGTTTCTAATAAAAAACACTTTTGAGAAGTGTAGTCTTTTAAAACAATATATGACTTGATTGGTGATTTGGATAGTTATTATATCGTTGTATTTGGTGCTTCCCATAGACTTCATAGTTAATGTTAAATTTAATGGTCCCATTTTTACAAAAAATAAAATGAACTAGTGATATAAGCTTAATTGAATATGACATTGATGTTATTATGTCCTAATTTTAAAATTATAATGTGTATTAATGTAAAAGATTATCCACAAGAACATGAGTGACGCTCATTTTCTATTTATAGAAAAATGAGCTAAGTGATCAGAGGATATACAGAATTACCTTAAATTTTATAATAAATGGATGAACATAGTCGGTGTAGATTATATTGACCTCTCACACCACCAATGTTGAGGATTATGGGGATGGAATCTCGTATTTCTTGGGATGTCAGGTATGGAGTCTCACACCCCCTCGATTAGGATGTTGATCATGGAGATCACATACATGACCGAGATGATGAGAATGGATCGTGTATCCTATTTCTAGATATTGGTATTATGAAACATTCACTACAAAAACCTATTTTATAATTATTTTTTCCATAAATCTACTAGTATTTGTGTCGTTATTTGGTCACTAAGTTAACATGGGCTTGATGTACCTTACAGAGTTTGACGCTCTTTTGGTTATAAGAGGAAACCTGAGTTATGCCCCAGGTCCGAACTAGTACGATGTGTTAATATAAATTGATATATAAACATATATATATACAGTTTAAATATATATAAATTCACAGACACAGATATATATATAGAGATATTTATTTATATATAAGGTGGGATGTTCAAAGATATTCTATATTATGCTGAAATAGGTGTTGCGAACTAGGTGTCCTTGAGGATCCTCAGCCTAATTTTTTTAAATTTATTTTAAAAACACTTATTTACTATTTATATACATTCAAAAAAAATTATTTTATATTCATGTGTTATGTTATGCATTATAAACCACTAGTGGTAGCCTACTGAGTATATCCCACGCTGTATTTGGGCTACCATTGCACTGGGGTTCCCAAATAGACCTCATGTTATCTGGATCATGTTCATGGATCGTACATTCTTATATAAACTACTATGGATATGGTGGAGTGTGATATTAGTGGATTGAGACAATTATTGTGAAGATATTTTTTTATATTTTTTGATTAATTTGTTTATATATATATTTTTTAGTCATGATATGTACTTTGTATACCTACTGGTATATTCATTCAGATATTGTTCATGCATGAACATTTATTCATTCATTATTGATATTCATTTTTATTACATTACACTAACTTTATGTGTATTCATTATTCTATATTTTTTACTAATTTAGAGGGATGATTATCCCCATTGTACATCTATTAGATGCTTGATACTATTAAACATCTTCTAGTGTACGGGGAGGTTTGCTTGTGGCATAATGGAAAACTGACTCTAAGTATTATTTTATCAGGTCTCATGTTGGGATGCTACAAATGGTATCATTAGTTTATTTTATTCTTTAGTATTAATAATTTGGGATATTATAAACAAGACTAGGATAATGTCAATACATGGTAAATAGGTTGTGTCTATGCATGAGAGAAATATCATGTTTCTAGAGAATGTCATTTTTGTTCATGATGCAATTACTATAGTTGTTTATTATTTCACATTGGATGATTCTCATAAATTCCATTATTATTGATTTATGGATAATGATTTATCATATTGGATTGGTATAAAATGATATGAGGTGTCTTTGTACATCATCATAGAAACATAGATTTTCACATTCCATTCATAATTTATCCCATGTAGGATGTATTTTTTATTTCCTAATACTAGTTTTCAGTTCATTGGGTGATATGAAATGTTTTTATATTGATATTGGCATACTTTCTGCTGTACTTTATTTTTACCATGACATGATTTTTCTATTTTTTTTCTAGAATTCTTGGTTTTATACAATGTTTGGTGTCACTTTCTTCTGGAGTATCTTTCTATGCTTCATGGTATGGTTTCCCCTTGATAGTATGAATTCTATGATTTTAATGAGTAATTTATTATTAATTTTTATTCATCAACAAAAATGGTGTTTTTCAATATAGAATTATTTTGGAACCTTAATTAAAAAATTATGAAATGTGGAGTCATGGACCATTGTTCACATTGTCTAGAAAGTGAATGGTTATAATTAACTTAAGGTCAAATCTTAATTTATCATGTTTATGGTCACATTATTAACAACAAATGGAAATACATATAATTGAATGATTATAAATAATTTTTTATAGTTAAATGAACTCCAATTTTTAATTTTAATGTCATGTACCTCTATAATATAGGAATAGTGATTCATATAATTGGACCATTGTGTGAAACATGGAATCATGAATCTTGGATCATAAATTAATGGTAAATTATTCTACCAATTGGGACAAAAAAAGTAAATTTGACTTTAAAAAAATAAACCAATAATTATTAATACTAGATAAAAATATGATAAATTTGATGGTTTTTAAATTTTACACCTCTATATATTTGGCATGGATACTAATATGAATAAAATTTTCCAAATTCAAAACTCTCACCATGTATGTCAATTAGAGAATTTTGTTGTAATATGAACTCTTCTAAGAGAATTATAAATGTAAGAAAATCCAATAAGATAACTTCACTTGATTGTTTAAATTTGGAATACTTTGAATTAATCCCAGTAAGGGCATCTTGAAAATTTATTGATATAATCTTTGTCGGGGTTCATTTGATTGATCAAAGATTGATTTGATGGGACCCTCATATTACTTGTTAATCATTATATTATTTGATGCCTATGCCTGAAGGGGTATTCCAGTGTTAATGGGACTGTTATTTAATGTATCCAAATATTATTATATGGTGTTACATATAAATATATGGTGGTATATTACGTGACCAGTGTCTTTAATTAATAAAATTCATATTATCTGATTTTAAGATTTATTAGTATGAGGTGATAGTGAACTAAAAATCCAATTACAATCTAAATAGTGTTTTCTTATCTGGTTTGGAATTTAACATATTCTTTAACTAATGATGTTCAGAAAACATGTGAAAAAATGGTTAAAAAGGAAATTATAAAATAATTTTACTGAAATGATTTATGCTATAATATAAATAAAGTATTTAATATAAATTTTGTAACTGGTACTTGACATCACTTATAGAATCTTTTTAATCTTTTTAATGAATTATAATCATTTAAATAAAAAACATTGAATCCAAGTTTAGGTTTACATAGTGGGAACTTTGATGTATGTTTATTTTTTATGTTATAATGGATAGGGAACTTATAGGTTTGTCATCGACCCCGGATGAATAATTCCTTTGTTGTGTTGAACCTACGAGTTAGGTAGTAAGGCCTCGTGACCCTTTATGGTGTGAAATTGTTTTAGGACCAACTCCCAATGCATTAGTATGGGGTTATCCATTTAGAGGTACCTCCTTAAGAATGTTTAACAATTTATAAATTCTTGTGATAATTTTCACGATGAACGTTGTCATTTGGGAACCATTTTTGTAGAGTAGGACTCATTATACTAAAGATACACCCCCTATAAATAGGTGGATGATCAGAAATTTAAGCCTCGTTAAAGGAATCATAATAACACAAGGATCTATTTTAGATGATTAGACTACCCTCAGGCATGGTCAGATGATTTTTAGGTCATGTTCCCTCTTTTCTTCTCTATTTGATACTATGTGTCATGAATTTGTAGCAGCTATTGTTTTATTTTGTTGTCAATGTTTCACAGGCTGTTACACATGGTTCCCATTAAGTTGATTTGATACATCAAATATTCTGTTTTTTTTGTGTCAATGTAATGAAAGACCATATACCACATGGTTACCCAAACATATTGATGTAGGGTTGTGGGTTCTTGTATTCTATATGTACAGCTCATCTGTTGAGAAATCATTAATTGGTGTTAAAATCTCATTATTAGCATCGTACCTTGATCTAGATATTGACATTTAAGTTTTCCATGTGATTTGTGATTTTTTACATGAATGATCATCTGATGCATCATGGCCTATCCGGATTAGTTTTTAATTTTACATATGTTGTTGTTTATGCTCATGTACATGACATAGTTAGAGATTCACCTGTAAATTTAAAAGTGAATATAGCCTATTATGATTATGAGTAGTTGGTTTTACTCTCATATTTTGTTATGATAAATAATGGAATTTTGGCTATGTTTAAGAATTAGGTTATATTGTGATAGAACATGTTTCATCAGATGTTTTTTATTCTCTATATCACAATGACAAGGAAAATCATTAGGTGAGACTATTGCATCGGTCACAGGAAATGTGTCCTTTAAAGTAAAAGGAACAGTTTCATAAGGGACTATTTTAGAATGGTCATAATGGTATAAACTTATAAATTGATTTATGATGCTTTTATAAATGGTGAGTTGCAAGGGAGATCCTTATTTAATAAGAATGATGTTCCATGTTTTAAGGTGATCTTTCCCATGATGATGATAGACCTGTGGGAGGGTGAGTTAGGTATAGAACAAAGAGGTAAAGGACTGTACACCCCTATCATAAGGTATTCTTGGTAGATTCTTCTTATGTGGGGTTCATTTTGGATTACTAAATTGTGTGTGTTCATGTTCATATTGAGAATTGATAGTTTCATGTTATAGTGCTTTTGGGGATGATGAATCAGATATTGAGTTAATTAATGATATTTCTTGAGATAATGGATTTACTAAAATCCAATTTGGAATTGGGACATGATTGGACCTTGTGTGAACTTGGAGATTCATGGTCAATAGACATGGTTTCATGAATTAGTTTAGTTTGTTGAATCTCGTTTTCGATACGGGTGTGTCTCAAAAGGCGCAACACATGCCTAATGATAAAATATTGGTGAACACCTTTTTAGAGGTGATCATGAACCCTATAATGAATTTCACTATAGTAGGATAATAGATAATTGGTTTTACGTCATGCTTAAGGAATTAAATAGCTGGCATTTATGGTTTTATGGATGGAATCTTTTTGAATGTTCTTCAAGAGTAGTTTTAAATGAATTACTATGATGTGGATTACGAAATATGAATTTCCATATAACCCTCTTGAGAGAAGGGTCTTGAAAATGTGGGACTAGTCATTGGAAAGTCATTTTGGAAATTTAATTGCATTAAAAAAACATGAATAGATTTATGAGGATATGTTGTTGGAGGTTGGGTAGGAGCCTCAGTGGATTTTATCTAGATGAACACGATGTGACTTGGGAAAATGTCATTTGTATATGTTTTATCTTCACTGGATCTCTATGTTGAGAGTTGTTGATAAATGATGTCTAATGATTATTTCTCTATAGTTTTATCGAAAAGAGGTACCCACCATGGGTTGAGATGAGTTTTGTGTTTTTGTCATCTTGGATTTCCTAGGAAATCCAGAGTGATTGGTTATGCTCTATCAAATGGAGTTGACTGTTGAGATAAGAGTGAGGACCAGGTGTAGTGTACTCATATGTAATTGAGTTATAAATTTTGATGAATGTGTTGAGAGCTTAATTAGAACACTGCATACCTTCATCAGAGTTCAATTATTAATGTTCATGTTTAGTGACTTAGAATTGAATGTTATAAGGATAATACCAAAGGTGGGAGCATTATAGGCCTCTTGATAAAAGAAAAGACGATTTTATTAGGTCTCAGTTTTGATAGGCACAATAAATCTTTTTCTTGATGTTCCTTCTCTATATATAGGATTTTATTAGGTTTATATTAAGTGAACTTCATGTTTAAATGAACTCATGAGGTGCATCGTGAATTACTACATGCAACACGACAATTTCGGTTGTGATTTTGTTACTAGGGTAGGTCAATTGATGTTTTATTCATTTAAATAGGGATTATTTGGGGGGATAATCTCTAAGGTAGAAATATTTTAGCATCACATGTATTGGAATAAGTCTAAAAATTCTTGAGTTTTTAAAATAATCATATTGGTGGATGAACTGGAGTTAAATTTGAGACTAGGAACACAATTCCAGGAATTGGATCACATGAATGTGATTTTTTTTCATTATTTATACGTCTCGAGTGGTGTACCATGAATTCAAATGGGTATTGGATTCTTCATACTCTAAAAACAAATTTTTGGGTGGAAACATCTCAAGGAGCATAGTTGGACAACGATTAGTTTAAACATGATGATCAACAACATGGCCCTTTTTGTAAGGGGAATTGTTTGTTTAAATAATGAATCCTCAATGGGTAATAATGATCATTGTTGTAGGTGTGTAGAGATGACCCCATGAGATGTATAAGGTCATATGAAACCTTTTTCCTAACCTTCACCACTAGTTCCACCTGACAAGTATCTATTCATAGTTTGGAGACATAGTTTGTCAGACCGTGTGAGATAACCATGAAAGGTATGGAGCCTAGTTAGACAAGTCTACATAGTTAGCACATAATTTTACAAACTGTGAAGAAAAAATGTAAAAATCTTTAGATAGTCATAATTAAATATTTATCTACTATCCTTATTTAAAAGTTTCCTCCTTTTTCTTCCAAGCTGTAAATTGCACCACTCCTGCATGTGGAATATCTCCTCCATCTCAACATTGCTTTTATGACACTCCCTCATCTGAAATTCATTTTTCATAACATCGTCCACATTGTATTCTTATTTTTCAAAGATTAATTACGTTACCTCCATCCTTTAATTATATTTATATCAATTATTCTATTCATTGGAAATTCCCTTCTCCCTATTTTCATGAGGTTTCATGATTATTCTGATTTCTCTCATTTTAGCTCAAATAAAATGATAATAATGGATGGTTTGACCTTTATAATAATGTGGTAGGTTCCTTATATGATTTCCCTCAAAGTTTCATTGGATATATTTTATGGCCTTTATATTGAATGGTAAAAATTCTTGGTTTCACTTTTACATTATCAAATGTTTGAAATTTGGTTCATATACCACCTTGAATGGTTTTTTATACCCTCTTAATATGGTTAGTGGTTATGGCCTACCCTAAACACCCCCATATGGCGGGTTCCCTATATCTAATAATAATAATCATGGATCACCATATTAATAAACAAACCTTGTATTATGATAATTAAAATTGTTACAATAATATTATATTTATCATGTTTAGATATCTATCAAAACCACTCATTGTTGGTGTATTATGTTTTCCCACAAGAATGTGATTCTGAAATTCAAATAAATTAATTATTTTGGGAAACATCATATTTCAAGTAAAACTAAACTTTTACGATGGGTTTACTTATAAAAAGAAGTGAATTTATTGATTATATGCTTAGTTATTATATTGTTGTTGTGACTATTTCCTAGGGAATTCATAGTAAGTGTTAAATATAATCGCACCCTTTTGACTTATAAATAAAATTAACTAGTGATATAAAAAAATTTATTATGTAATAGATTTTCATAAGGAGTAAATTTTAAAAGATATAGTTGATTATACTAAAAAAAATCTACTACACCTTCAGCGATTCCAGTTCCCCCTTTAGATAACGTTTGGGCAGAGGACTCATAGGCAAGTAGGATTAACATACATTTAATTATGAATGGAGGGACAATAGTTTGGGGCATTGAGAATGATGTCTCACACCCTCTTTTTGACGATGATAGGAATAGAATATTACATGGAATGGGTTTTTAATAATTGTGTCTAACGCCCCCTCAATTAGGATGTGAGCATTACAGTCACATCCCAGAGCACGAAGACAGAAATGAATTCCATATATCATTTTCATATTAGGTGTATATGAGCCATTTACTATAATATACTATTTTATTATTAATTTATTCCTTAGAATGTTGGACGATATGTCCTTATTCATTCAATATGTTATTATGGAAAAGGCATTCATTAAATAGTATGGCACATTTATAGTTATAATAAGTTTCATGAGCTACACCTCATGTCCTTACAAGAACCACATATTTATATATGGTGATATATATTCTTTTATGTATAGAGTATCAATATTTAATTACACAAATATATATATATATATATATATATTTCTAAAAATACATCGTGACTTGTTCGGTGACAGTATAGATTATGTTGAATTAGGTATTGTTATTCATGATTCCTTGATGAAACTGAGTCCGATATGTTTACATTTTATTATCACAACACGTATTTAGTTTTTATATACCAACACATTTCATTTATTATATTCATGGGATAAATTGTGTAATAGACACCATTGATGGTGGAATACTAAGTATATCTCACAACTTGTTTGGGATGCCATTGGACTGGGGTACCCGGAATGGCCTCAAGTTTATATTATTAGGTTTTTAGATTGTTCATGATAAATGTTATCCATATTGAATAGGATAGTCTCTGGGAGCAATGGACTGAGAATATTCTCAAGATGATATTTGAAATAACTTTTGTGTCTTTTTTAATATTTCACATTATTATTTATTTTATGTCATGTGAATACCTACCTAAGTATTTCGTCCGAGACTATTCATGCATGATCATTTATATATTATTTATTAAGTTCTAGTTACTTTTACATTCTTATTCAATTGTGATTATGGATTTTTTTGTATTTATTACTAACCAAGAGGGTTCATTCTCCCCACTATACCGCCATCCAACCCTTGCTACTAGTTCGTAGCCTCTAGCATATGGGGAGTCATGCATGAGGAATAGTGTCCAACCATATTGACGAACTATTTTAGAGGATCTTGGGTCAAGGATCCAAAATAATTCTAAGGATAATAAAAAGAATATAAAAATATATTTGAATATTTTACTATGGTAAAACAACTTATTTGTTATTGGCTTTTTTCTATCGGTATATCTTCGATGAAACACAAATCTTATTGATAGAGAATTTGTGATATGAAATGAATCACATCACAATTTTTTGTAAATAAACAATTATTTTTGATGAGAAACCTTATTATTACAAATACCTTTGGCATGCTAGTGTTCCATATCATGAGAATAGTTATTTGCAATAAGTATTTTCTCCCATTAGAAAAACAATTTGAACAGATTGTTATTTTTATGGTAATTTATATAAAATCTTAAACAATTGGTCTGAAAAAGATTATTTATAATGGGTTCCATCACAAAAAAAATTTTATCCTCAAGACCATTTCTGTAGCGGGTACTATTTATGATGGGGATGGTTGTAAATAAAATCTTTTTTAATGGTAGACCCACCACAAATAAACTTGTTTATATTAATCATTCCTATATATACTCTTAACCAGATTCCACCACCAATTTTGACTCTACACATCTCTCAAGGTATCTTGTCTCCTTCTTTCATCTTCTTTACTTCTTCCCAATAAAAATATTATTTTTATAGGAAAGTAATATATTTATATTTTCAAATGATAAAGCATCAATTTTGAGATATTTTATTGATTTTATAATTTTTAAATAATTTACATTATCTCATTTTATAAATTAGTATTATAAATTAGATGTACTTATTTTTAATTAGTTGTTATTAGTTTTCATTTAGATATAATTAATTTTATTTATAAGAAATTGTTTTAAATTATAAGTAATTAATATTAATTAGTAGTTATTATTTCTTAGTAGAAGTAATTCTTTTTAATTAGAACTAATTACATTTAATTATCATTAAGTATTTATATGTTGTAGTAGTTTTTTATATTTAATAGATTAATATTACTAGTTAAATAAATTAGTAATATTTCACATATTTGAGTAATAAGACATAATAATGTACCATAAATAGTAATAATTAACAATAATTAATAATTGGTAGTTATTTATAATAAATTTATGTTGTTAACTATAATTATTAATAATATAGAACCAATTAGTTAAAAATAGTGTTAATTAGTAAAAATAGTTCTAATCCGAATTAATTATATGTAATTATTGGAAATTGGTAGTAATAATTATAAATAGCGGGTAATTTTTTTTAATTATCGGTTATTTGTCAAAAATAGTGGTAATTTTTAGAAATTATTAGGAATGAGTGGTAACGAGCATAAATGAGTTGTAATCTATATAAAAATATTTTAAATGAGTGGTAATTAAGATAGATTATCAGTAATGAGCAATAGTTATTAAAAATTAGAGGAAATGAGCTGTAATTAACAAACATTTATGAAAATTGGTAGTAATTATTAAAAATTAGTGGTTATAAGTGGTAATTAGTAAAAACTCATAATAATGAGTGATAATCAGTAAAAATTAGTTTTAATTACTAAAATTAGAATAAATTAGTATAAATTAGTAAAAAAATAGATGTAGGTAGTGAGAATTAATAAAAATTAGAGGTAATGAGTGTTAATTTTTAAAAACTAGTACAAATATGAATTAGTTGGTAAAAAAATAAATGTGTGTTAATTAATAAAATCTAGATGAAATCAGTGGTAAAAAGAAAAAACTATTAATAATTTGTGATTATTAGTGAAAATATGATAAAATATGTATTGGTTTTTAAATATTAGAAATAATTATGTGTATGTAGTAAAAATTAGCATAAAAATGTTGAAACTATTAAAAATTAGCAAAAATTATTGGTAATTAATAAAAAAATAGAAGTACAGTAATTGGTAATATTTAGTGGTTTTTGACTTGTAAGTAGTAAACATTACCTGTAATAAGTTGTAATTAGTAATAAAGTATTTTTAAAGAGTGGTAATTAGTAAAAATAAATGTCAATAAGCTAAAATTTGTAAAAATCATCTATAATGAGTAGTAATTATTTAAAAATATCAAAACATAGTAGTAAATTTATAAAAACCAGCAGAAATGAGCAATAATTAGAAAAATCTTTTTAAAATGCGTGTTATTTTGAAACAACTAGTATTAATGAGCATTAATTAGTAAAAAATAGCATAAATGATAATTAATATGTAAGAAAATCCAAAAAAAAATCTATGGTATTTAGTAAATACTAGCTGAAATGAGAGATATTTAGTTCAAAGTAGCTTAAATGGGTAACAATTTGTAAAAATTGGATAACATGAGAGTAAATGAGTAATAATTAGTACAAATGATTGGAAATTAGTATAAATTAGTGTCATTGAGTAGTAATTTTAAAAATTAGTAGTAATGAAAAGAAATGAATATAATTAGTAAAAATTTGTGGCAATGAGTTGTAATTATTAAAAATTTGTGTTAATGAGTATTACGTAGTAAAAACTAGTGGTAAGGAGTAGTAAATAGTAAATTTAGCAGTAATGAGCTATAGTTAGTAAAAATTAGAGGTAGTGGGGGATAATTAATATATTTGATTGAAATGAACAGTATTTAGTAAAACAAAATTGGATCATAAGAGTAGGTTATACTGGTTTTACATAAAAGAGGTGTGCTGAATTATTGTTTACAGAACCATTAAACTAATCAAAACAAAAAACCTCACAATATACCTATATTAAACTCAAACATAGTCTGATTATCGGGGTTTAAAAAATATAATCAGAATATTCTTATTTATATTAGAGTGAAATAATCATAATCACAATAGAACAAATTAACCATACTATATATATATTAATTAGTGTTATAAAGATAAAAAACAATATAGAAAATTTACTATGATAAATATCATTCCATAACAGGAACAACAAAATAGAAACTTATAAA
Source organism: Viscum album (assembly GCA_963277665.1). Taxonomy (NCBI): domain Eukaryota; kingdom Viridiplantae; phylum Streptophyta; class Magnoliopsida; order Santalales; family Viscaceae; genus Viscum; species Viscum album. The sequence goes on from OY728132.1 coordinate 1,343,532,645, forward strand.
AATAAAATACACAATACTTATGTAAATTTAAGAATATCATTAAATATACAATTAAAATATATTTCTCTTTTAACCTTATGAGTAAGGTACGCAATATCCTTGTCTAATAGTATATACTATTTTATACTTATTGTAATGACTTCCATTCCTTAATAGGAAATTCCTCAGTACAATGATCATGAAATATTTTTCATCCTATTCTTGGAATCCCTCAATATGATGATCAACGTCTATTTACCTAGGAATGGAATACCATTATCTGATGGATTAAATTCACTAACTAAGAACAAGTGGTCCACAAAAGGGAAATGTCAGATGAATTGTTTTTCAAATTAAATCTTCTCCAAAATCATCGAATGGCTTACTATTTATAGGCAATGCTCTAATGGTCATATGTAGGTGGTTATTGCAATGGAATCATATAGAAGGTTCATTATATATCCTTTATAATAGAATTTATTATTTCATATTAATTAACACCATTATGGTGTTTAAGATAATAATTAATATTGAAATAATTCCATGTATTTCAATTATTGACAAATATTTATACAATGGACTTCCTTATCCAATGTTAATACAATCAAATTTTTTAGATTTAGTCTGATGAGAAGTAATTTAAGAAGGCTGATATTCCTGACTTTCATTAGTATTGATGATAAGACATATGTTTAACTTATATTATAATTAAAGATAAGTACACTTAATTTTATTCATAATCAATATGATGAAAATTAATATGTTTGATAATTTTAAATTCAAAATACATTAGACCATTTTTTGTACGGTAAAAGGAACATTCTTCTTTAAAAACATTCTAAAATAATAAGGACATAAATAGTTATTAAAAAAGATTTAGGAACATGTTTGTGATTAAAAAATAATAGGAATGGACAAGTAATATGTTAAAAAATTGAATAAAAAATTTCCACTTTTTTGGAATGAAAAATCCCCCACAACATAACTAAAAAATAACATGAAAAACATATATTCCCTAGATCTCTTAATAACATAATATTCAAATATATACATTGAAAAATTACCCCCCTATGTTTGTAACTCTTATTAATATAATGAAGATAATTATAATAGTTCTTCCATAATTAATGTATCTCCCTTTTAATAGAAAAAATATCCTCCTTAGTATATTTTATCCACTTTCAATAAAACATTCTCTCATTTGAATGAAATTCTCGCCCTTAACAATGAATTCTACCCCATTTGAATAATTCTCTCAATTTGTGATTTCTAAAAAGAATGTGAATGAATCTAATGTTTCCTAAAATGTTAGATAATATAACATACGAAATAATATACAAATAACTAGTCATTCATGTTAATTTTTAAATATTATATTAAAAATATGAAATGGAAAACAATCTAGAAAATGATATTTGGATGAAAATATTGTAATTACCCAAACATTTATCAATATTATTTCTACCTTCTGGTAGTAAATCCATAATTATATAAAATCACATAAGAATACACAATCCAAAATCATTCTTAAATGACGAACTATTTTACCATGAAACCAAAATTTCCCACTTCTATGTTTTTAAATTTGAAAATCTAACATACATTGTTTCGATCAATAAGATGTTTAGAGTATAATTGGGAAAAAATATTTTTATGAATAGTAACCTATCCTTATAAATTGTAACCTAACCTTATGAATAGTATTGTGACTCATATTAACAGTAAATAATCCAAAATAATTGTAATCTCACCCACAAATGATTACAATAAATTTAGGTATATTATTGGTGACAATATAACAATAGTAATGGTATTTGTATATTTATAAATTATAATTAATAAATATTAATAAATTAACTAATTTAAAAAGAAATTCCTAAAGTGTTTCTAAAAACTAAAAATTCAGTTAAATTTAGTTGTTTGATAATTTTATATGACCTTATGTAATTTTTGAAAGCATTATAAAATATGTTTTAATTTTAAAATCTGTATTTTTCATGTAAATTATGATAATATAATGAAATTATATTAATCATATTTTGAAAATTATTTTCATAAAATGTATTCCATTCTAGTATTCTTTTCATAAAAAAATGGTTAGGTTTATTTTTTTTGATATTTTCTTGAAATAGATGATTTTTTATGAAGAATAGCATACATTAATTTACCATATAAATAGATTATAATTTAAATGCCCTATTACTAATATCATTATTGATTTAAGAACCCAAATATTGAACTCCCATGAACTTATTACTATACATTGTCATGGAATCATTAATATTTCTTACTCTCTGGAGAAATAATATATTAATGAATACAATATTGAGAAATCCCCTCCCCCTTCACTATAAATACCACCCCTAATCCCCTCATTGGTCACACATACTAGGAATCATGACTTTCCATACTCTTCCCAAAGCTCTTCCCTAGACCTCACTGACATCCATAAGATCTTGGTATCAACAAAAGACCAAGCATAGGTTCCTTAAGGCAGATCTCAAGTGGAGAATTTAAGATGTAATTCCTCTCTCACTTTTCGTTCAATTTCCTTTCAAATATCCTTTCATTTCTTCTCTTATCCTTAAATTCTCTTATAAAAATTTCATGATTACAATATTATTATTGATATAATGGTATGTTATCATTTTAATGATATATTATTCGTTATAATCCTCACTCTCTCTCCTTGTTAATAAAAAAGAAATCAAGGTTTGTGATGTGTTATTTTACCAACATCGAGATGCACATCAATTTTCCTTCAACACCTTCATGGATGTCAATGAAACCTTTAAATTGGTGAAAACAGATTTTAATATGTATTTTGTAACCCCTTTTGTGTTCTGTAAACAAATTTTAATCATAAAAGTTATTGATAAACAAAACATTTTTTTGTGATCCAAAATCCGCCCAAATTAACCTGAATAGTCATTATTAAATTTTAATTAATAATTTAACCTCATGTTATATAGAATAATTCATTAAATGTCATTTAAAATATTTTAATATCATTAATAACATTTAATATCAGTTCTGTATGTTTATCCATGTTTGACACGAACCTCCATTCATGTGTAAAAGTGAACCACTAATGAAATATATGAAAAAGAACACTCTCGAACAATGGATTTAAACTCTATAACTCATACAAAGGCCCATATAAGAAAAAAATTATACTATAATGAACCATATTAATGTATAAAATGATATTAATTTTCTAATTAATGAATATAATATCATTATACAAGACATTAAAGTGAGGAAATAATTCAGATAGAAGGTAAGGTAAATTCTCGAACCCAATGTTATTTCTTTGAGTTCTCCCTCATTCACTCCATGTTTTGAATGGGTACTCATTAAAAATAATTTTTTCATTATTATGTTGACTTTTATACTATATATATGTTTTCTAATAGAGTTTATTTCAAACACAATTTTTCCAAAATAATCTTCTTTCAAAAACAGACCTTTAGCTTCTCAGTCATGGTTAATGGTTCTTATATCAAGTATCATATTCCCTATTTATTTTTAGAAAACAATATTTAAGAATGTGTTCTAATGAGAAGAAACATATTACATTCCATGGGTTATTATTTCTTAGATTGATATATGTGTCATTCCTGGTAATGATAATCTTAGGAGTTGACTATTTCACTCAGAATTATATAGCGCAATAAGAATGTTTGAATGTGATGAGTGCGCCCTAAATTATAAAGTGATCCAATTAGTAGGTTAATGTGATTATTCTCATGAGTTAAATTTAATTGATGTGTGAACATGATTATATCTTTTTTAAAAACTATGTGTTGTGGTTAACTACTAATACATGATGTTTCATTTTTAATGCATTTCCACAGTACATGTCTTTTTTTATTATTTCCTCTCATGATTATGATATAATGCCAATGATATGATGATAATGGTTATATTTATCCCATGTTATGTTGTTTCATGTTTTTACTTATCCTCTTAATAAGATTTTATCTTTCCCCTTATTCATTTATATCCTCATGTGACTACATGTACTACAGAGAAGTAAAGAGCCAATAAGAAGCTAGAGAAGAAGGAATTAAATAAATGATTTGTGTGGTAAATGTTATCTATGTTCCTTGTTGTTCTAATAAAATAAACCTTTTGGTCCTATATGTGTAACGTTTTCATGTTTCTAACCACTAAAATTATGTAAAATCAATTAATGAAAATAAGGGTCGTTATAGTTGTTATCAAAGTTAAGGTTTAATTTATTTGCGAATGAGGAATAGTGAACCCTAGAGAAAACCTCTAGTATAAGACTCCTTAAAAATATTAACACATAATGCTTTGATAAATATAGGGATCCCATAATATGTGATGTGAGTGTAAATTTCTCAAATTAATTAGTTATTTATTGATGACTCGTTGACTATTTTTTTCTTCTAACACTTTCGATTTTAGAAAATGATGGGAATCAGGAGAAACTAGGCCAAAAAATTGTGGGAGGGCCAATGAAATGATTTCTCAAATGATGTCCACTGTTCTTTTTTGGAGGTTTTTTTCAAAACTTCATGGAGATTTTTACCGAACTATATCATGTTATGAATAATAACCTGAGTAATGAGAATTTTCCTCCTTCACCAAATAGGGAGAAACTAGCTATTGAATGTTTTAAAAAGAAACAACCACTGACATTTAATGGAACTTATAATACACCATTTTCAGAGTAGTAGATCAACTACATGGAGAATATATTTAATTTTATCCCCTATTTTGGGATGGATAAGGTGACACTAGTCGTTTATCATCTAGATGGAGAGTCCGATCAATGGTGGGATTTTATTTATAACACCAATCCAAGAGATAGAATTGAAGAAATGGAATGGGAAGACATTAATATCATGTTTATTTACATGTATTTTACATAAACTCTACATATTAAAGATAGAGAGATAATTTATAGAGCTCATGAAAATAGAATAAGAATCTATCATGACCTATGAAGTGAATTTCAAAAGGCTTTCAAGGTACACCTTAGGTTTTATTATCAACAATGATAGAAAAATTGATAAATAATTTAGTGGATTAAAACCACAACTTTGAATGGATCTTGAAATTTTAGACATTTGTAGTTATGAAGAAGTTTTTAGATGTACCCCCATAGTGGATATGGAGTTTAGATAAAGGTCACATGGGTTTGGTGATAAGAACTAATATATGGAGTTTCATACAGGGGGATCTAATGATAATGATGGGAAGTTATATCAACCACCCACTTTCCAAAAATATGGGAAGGTGCATCATGGGAATGACATCAAAGGGATGGGTAAATTCTTCATGTTTGGGAAGGAATTACCCCATGCACAAGAGTGTCGAAAAGACATGAGAAGGAAGGAGAATGTATTGGAAGAAAGGAGAGCACCACCCATGGTTCTATTCTACAACTATAGTAAGAAAGGGAACCATACATGATAGTGCACTAAACATTGAGTCATCGAGGGTAGTCAGTGTTAGTATCCACCAAAGCGAAAGGTACAAGGTAAGGTTTATGAAATCACTACTGTGGAAGTAAAACAAGATAATAAATTAATACATGGTACACTTCTTATTCCGTCAAGAATGGAAAAGGACTTATTTGTTTATTGTTCTACTCAATCCTTTATATCTTGAATGTTTTCAATGACTATATAATTGGTTCCCCCAAACCTTGAAGTAGGTACATCTGTAAAAACACCACGTGACGCAATCATTGTAACTCAAGTGTTTTACTCTTCTCATGTTGACGTATGTAGGATGATTCTTCCACCGAACCTCATAATACATCCCTTGGTAGCATTTTATGATATAATGGGAATTGATTGACTCTTGTTATATAGATCTTATATCAACTGGCTAGAAAAGGAACTATCATTTTATATTCTGAACCATCTCAGGATCCACTACAAATGCAAGGAAGATCAAGAATCTCCTTTGAAAAATCCTTCAATGTCATGGGTGTTGATTCCCTATGAAGAGGAATAACTCTCTTAAATGGTTCAGTCTAAGGAATGTGTCAACCTAAAGGATATTCCCCACATAAAGGAATATTGTGATGTATCTCTTAATGATTGACCTAGACTTCTCCTAGATCATGACATAGAATTCTCTATAGAACTCATACCTGATGAAACTTCTTTCTCAATGTTTCCTTATTAGATAGATCTGATCAAAATGGAGGTGTTAATGAACTAGATTCCAGAGAATTTGGAAAAATGGTTCAAACACCTGAGTGCATCACCTTAAGCTGCACCATTTATATTTTTGAAGATGATGGAACGAACAATCTGGCAATGTATCGATTTTCAAAAATGCAACAAGATCACCACAATGAAAAAGTATCCTCTTTCAAGGATAGGTGACTTGATATATATGTTAATATGAGTTCAATACTTCCCAAAGTTGGATCTTCATTCTAGATATCATCAGTTAAAGGTGAATAGGGAAGATATTCACAAGACAACCATCCGTACATGGTATGGGAACTATGAGTTTTTGGTGATTCCCTTCAGACTTAGTAATTCCCCTGAAATCATCATGGTTTTGATTAATAGAGACATTATAAATTACATTGGCAAATTTGGGGTATTTTTAATCAAGCATACTCTCATCTACTCCATGATAAATAAGGAACATGAAGATCAACTATGACTTGCATTGGCGATATTGAGAAATGGGATTTTTTTACACCAATTTTAGCAAGTGTGAATTTTTGATGGATCAAGTCACATTCTTGGGACATGTGACCACAAGTGACAGAATTTATATAGAACCTTCATAAAAAAAGGTGATTGAGGAAAGGAAAAGACCCTATATTATCACATAAATCCATTGTTTTATTGGATTAGCTGTGAACTTCCATATTTTTGTGAGAAATTTATCAGGATTATTAAACTCACTAACTATGTTAATAAATAACTGGGTAATGTATATCTGGATTGAAGAATGTGCGGAAAGCTTCACGGAGCTAAATAGAAGGCTGATCGCTGCACCTGTACTCACATTACTGAAAAGTGCATAAGGTTTTGTGATATTCAATGATTTTTCAGGGAAAGGCTTGGGTTGTGTACTCAAGAAAAATGATAATGTAATCACCTAAGAATCACATCAATTAATTATCCATGATAAGAACTTCCTGATGCATAATCTAGAGTTGGAAGCTAAGATTTTTTCCTTGAATGTATAGTGACACTACCTGTATGGTGATAAGTATGACATATACACCTACCACAAGATCATAAATTATATATTTACATAAAATGAGATCAACATGCATCAAATATGATGGTTAGAGGAAATAAAGGAAAAATATCATCTATTCAATATCATCCTGGAAAGGATAACAAGGTAAATGATAATCCATGATTAAAATAACATGATATAATATCCATGTTAAAGATTGAAAAAACCATATCTTCTTGTATATTCATACTTGGATTTGTAAATCATAAGGTAAAGGGATTCATCCTACATTGTCCAAATGATTGTGCCACCATCTATCTAAGAGAATATTAAAGAGGCAGAAAGGGATGATCATAAGTTAGAAAAGAAGTTGAATACAGTAAAGGAAGGGATGATTCAAGAGTTCCATATCAAATATGATAGTGTGATTTTGTTTGGAATGAAACTTTGTGTGCCATCATCATCTCAGATAAAGATGGAGCTATTGGAAAATTCACATAGCTCAACATTTTCTATCCATCCTAGAATCACCAAATGTTTCGGGATCATTGACATCACTTTTGTTGGTATAACATGAAGATGGATATTGCACAATATATCTAAATATGTGTGGAATGTCAGAAAGTTAAACAATGGGGACATATGTCCAAAGGGATGACGAAACCATTTCCAATACCCCTGTGGAAATTGGAGAATTTCACTATGGACTTTGTCACGTGTCTCCCAAAGACATCAATGGGAAATATTGCGATATGGGTTGTTGTTGAATGACTCACCAAGGCTTCACATTTTATCGCTATTGGGGAAGATCTCTCTCATGAACAACACTCAATGTTATATGTGAAGGAAGTGGTGTGACATCATGGTGTTATAATCTCGATTGTGTCTGATCATGATATGAGGTTCACATCTAAATTCTGAAGTAGTCTTCAACATGCTTTGCGTACTAAATTAAATTTCATCCTGACCTATCATCCCCAAACTTATGGACAATATAAAAGGACTATTAAAATGCTTATAGACATGATAAGAGTGTGCTATTTCAAATTTAAAGGATGATAGGATCAACATCTACCATTGATTGAGTTTTCATTCAATAAAAGCTTCCCCATGAGTATTCATATGGCTCTATATGATGCTCAGTAGGGAACGCGATGTAGAACTCCAACCTATTGAGATAAAGATAGATAATGAATTCTACTTGGACATATTACTATGCAAGAGATGATAGATATGGTTTAAGTCATCTTGAGACCTATGAAAGCTGCTCAAAGTTAGTAAAAGAGCTATGCTGACAATCATCGAAGGGACTTCGTGTTCAATATTAGAGAAAAATTCATCCTCCAAATATCTCCAGGATAGAGAGTCAGGCTATTTCAAATGAAAAGGAAGTTATTCCCAAAGTATATTGGCCCCTTTTTCATCGCTGTTTTCATAGAATCCATGGACTATTGGCTTAAACTACAGTTGAATATTACTACAGTTCCTGATGTGTTTTATGAATCACTCCTGAGGAAGTACAAACCAAATCCCTCACATGTACTGAACGCGGATGTGGTACAACTAGAAGATAATCTCTCTTATGAGGTGTAGCCAGTAAAGATTCTGGACTCGATAGATAATATTCTACACAATAAGAGAACCCACCCTAAAAAAGTGTTTCGGAAGAACCGTAAGTATGATGAAGAAACATGGGATCTTGAGGATGTGTTTAAGTTGAAGTATCGTCACACGTTAACGTAAAAAAGATTTGAGGGAAAATTTTAAAAAGGGAGGAAGAATATAGCGACCAAATATTTTATCAATTCAATTTCTCCCTTGTTGTAGTAATGTCCTAATTATATAAAATCACATTAGAAAGTATAATTCCAAATCATTCTCAAATGAACTATTATATGACCATTAAACATAAATTTTCTACTTCTATGCTTTGAATTATTAAAATCAGACATACATGGTTGCGATCAGTAAGATGTTTGGAGTTCGATAGGGAAAAATTAATTTTTGTGAATAGTATCCTACACATATGAATTGTAGTATGACCCTTATCAATAGTAAATCATCCAACATAATAGTTACCTCTCCCATGAATGGTTAAATAATTTTTAGGCATCTTATAGGTGACAATATAACAATTGTAAAATTATTGGTGTTTTTATCAGCCATATATAATTAATTATAATTAATTAATTAATTTAAAATTTAATGTTTCTTTCTAAAATGTGTTTATAAATAAACAATTATATGTATTTTGGGTTTTACTATAATTTTATAAGACCTTATGTAATTTTTGAAATCATTATAGAAATAGTTTTAATTTTAAAATCCGTATTTTTTAGGTAAATTATGAATTTATTTAAAAAATTAATTAATCACATTTAAAATATTATTTTCAATATATGGAGTCTATTTTTTTATTCTAAATGTTTAATAATTGTTAGGGTAATGTTTTTTTATATTTAAAAAATATTTTAATTTTTAATGAATAATAAAATACATTAATTTATTGTATACATACATTAAAATTTAAATACACTATTCCTCACATCATGAGTGACGTAGGAACCCAAATATAGAAATCACATGCACTTATTACTATTCATGGAAATGGAACCTACACCATTTCTTTTCATGTAGAGAAATAACAAATTAATGAATATAATACTGAGAAAACCCCTCTCCCCATCCACTATAAATACCACCCCTCACGCTCTCATTAATTCAAATCTCTAAAGATTAGTGCCTTGTCCAAATTCGTCCAAAGATCATCCCTTTCGGTCGCCCACGTCTAGGATATTTTTTCTCATCAATAGACAAAGCATATGATCCTTAAGGAGGATTCAAGAGGTAATTCATCTCTATCTTTTCTTTCAATTTCCTTTCAAATTACATTTATTTTCATACCATATCCTCAACCTCTCATATAAAACATTAATGATAAATCCATTATTATTGATATAATTGTATGGTATCATGTAAATGGATGTTTATACACTATACTCCTCCCTCTCTCTGTTTTTTAATAAAAAAAATCGATGCATGTGATGTGTTAATTTACCATCATCATGGATTATGCTCTTCCATTTTCCATAAAATAATTCTTGGATGTAAATGAAAACATTAAATAGTTGAAAAACTATTTTTATATGTTTTTTTGTAAACCCTTATATGTTCTAGAAGCAACTTTTATTCATAATACGAATTGATAAAACAAAACATTTTCATTATGATCCAAAAACCACCAAAATTAACATAAAATGATCATAATTAATTTTAATTAATTATTTATCCACATGGTATATAAAATAGTTCATTAAAAGACCATTTAAACTCTTTTAAGATCATTAATAAAATGTAATATTAGTTTTGTATGTTTATCCATGTTTTACCTAAAGCTCCATTCATGTGTACACATTAACCATTCATGAAATTTAAGAAAAAGAACTCTCCCAAACAATGGATTTATCTCTATAACTCACACAAAGGCCCATAAAAGAAATTAATGATAAAAAAATGAACCATATTCATGTATAAAAGGTTAGTAAATTTTTTATTAATGAATATAATGTCATTATATAGGACATTAAAGTGAATAAAGCCTTATGATACAAGTTAAGGGAAATTCTCGAACCCTACTTTCATTCTTCTGGTTCTTCCTCTTTCACTCCATTTTTTTGTATGGTTACTCCATATAAATAATTTTTACATAATTATCTTTCCTATACTAGGATATACCTGTTCTCCACAAGAGTTTATGTTAAACACAATGATTCCAAAATAACTCTTCTTTTGAAAATTCACCTTATACATCTTACTCTACGTTGATGGTTCTTATGTCAAGTATATTATTCCTTATTTATTTAGGGATTTTTTTTTCAAGAATGTGTTATTATGAAATGAAACACATTCCTTTCCATGGAATATAATGTCCAAAATTTATATATTTGGAATTCATGATAATTAAAATGTTACAATGTGATGGGTGCACCAAAAATTATATAGCGAAATATGAATGTTTCAATGTGATGGGTGCACCGTGAATTATACAGAGCTCCAATGCATTGGATAAAGTTGTAAATGTCATTAGATAAAGTGATATTATGTGATAACATGATGCTATCATTGTTCGTAACTATGAGTTTTATTTAACCACAATGTAATTATGTTTTCTTTTTTATGTATTCCCACATTACAAAACTATTAGTAATGTTTAATCTCAAGATTATAATCTTATTCCTATGTTATGATGATATTGGTTACTCTTATCCCATGATATATTCTTTCATGATCTTATATATCATCTTACTATCCTCTTAGATCACCCATTTTTGATGTATATCCTCAAGTGACTACATATACTAAGGATAAGTCAATAGGGAATAAGAAGATAGAGAATAAAAAATTAAAAAAATGTTTTTTTGTTTATAACATTATGTATGGTCCTAGTTTTCCCAAGATACTAAAACTTTAAATACTCTATGTGTAATTTTTTTATGTTGTTTATAACTAAAATGATGTAAAATAATGGTAAGGAAATCAGGTTCATTATAAATAAAATTTATTAACAATAAAAATATTGAACAAAATACATCTGAGAATGGAATGAAAATAATAATATTCATTATTTATTAATCATGTTTTCCTAAGAAAAATATTTCATATTCATGAACATAGGAAAATATTTCTATCTATTTTCAATACATTATTCATCAGCCTGGTTGTGAATCATCTTCCTTTTAACATCCTCATTTTACTCTGTATTCTGATACATTAATACAATCACATAATATTTATAAGATCTAATTTTACTCATCTACAACTATATATCTTGATAATTTTTCTTCATAGAATTTATATCCTTGGTTCTTTTATCAGTGGCATCTCTATACTCCTCAATGTACATAAATCTATCATTCATATCTAGAGATAATCTATTGAATGACTGGCCTAATTCAAATGTAATTATATTTACATCATCTAACTATTTAACATGCATAGAAATTTCAAAATAGACAATATTAGATAACTAATCCATTTGATTTAATGATATTTTGTTAGTATGATAGTTATATTAAAATGTAATCAATTCAACTTCAACCGAAACCACTGACTCTGTTAAAAAAATAGGTTGATTTCAATTTCTCACTAAGGCTATTCTTAATGATCTAGAACCACGTTTAAAGATTAATAAAATTTGGGTTTGTTTCTTTTAAACACCTAAAGGATTAAATAGTTAAATCAAAATCTTTCTACAAAATTTTTTTCTCTAAATCTAATGATGTTGAAGGTAGAAGTGGATGTTTAATTCTTAATGTCCTGGTAAAAACATCATTTCATTGATTTTTATATTTATTTGAAACATCATTTGTAACTTCATATGGAAATTTATTTTCTTTAGAGAGTTCAATGATATCTACATCTTAATATATGGGGATAATTTCATTGAATTTGGTTATAGATTTTTTAAACTCATTCAACTTTATTTGATAAATATTCTTCTTCCTTTTTACATGAAGATACATCCTCTTGAGAACATTCAAATTTTTCTTCCTTATATTTCTTTGAGGGATCAAATTAAGAGTAAAAAGATGATTTTGGTGCATACTTATGAGAATTGGTTTTATCACTATCATCCCCTTCCTTTTATTATTCTTCCTCTTCCTCTTTCTTTTATTCTTATTCTTCTAAGTAAACATAAACCAATTCCTCTAATTCATCATATTAATAATCATATTTTTATTTTTCTACCATTTATTTTCTATAAACTAATTCATCGACATCCTTATTAATCCCTTCTTCTAATTGGATAGTGGTTTTGAGAACTCCTTTTTCATTTGTTTCTAGTTATAATTCTTTCTCTAGAATAATTGTGACCAATTATTCTACATCCACAATTCAATTTCTCTTATATTAAATAGAAGGTATATCAATATGAAAAACATAAGATTATTAAAAAAATAAAACACCTTATTATATACATTTTTTTTGTTCTATGAAGTCAGAGAAAATCATTCTAAAAAACTATTTCTACACTTCTACTTGTGTTTTAAAAAATCCGATCTTTTTTTTTTAAAATATTTTTCTTATTTATTTTTTCTTATTCTTCCATATATTTCGTAGCCACAATATTTATATCATTACCTTCTATAGTATCAATACTAAACTCCATGTCCCATGTATATTTATGATTATTCTATTTCTTCATTTCTTTAAAAAAATTCATATGGTATTTTATTTTGTTTCTTTTGATTAACTTTTGGAGAGTAATTTTACGTTCTATTAATTTTGGTATCCTCCTTAGGATTCATGATTATTGTTCCTATAAAACAAACCCTCATCATTTTCCAAGTATATCATTGAATTTTTATCAACAAAAATTCTTAATATATACGTCATATCATTGAAATAACATGAAAGTTTCTCCCATAATTGATATGATGTGTTTGGGACCTTGAATATCTCCATACATTTCACCGAAATTTTCGAATGGAGGCTGAGAATATTATTATATTCAAATATATTTAAAATGTTTTGATTTTTTCCTCTGTGATAATGATGAACATGTTTTGGTCATTCATTCTCAAATTCACTATAAATAAAAAAAACACATCAAAAACAATGAAGGAATACCTATCTCTATTTCTTTTTAACTATAAAATATGAATCCATAGAGTAAAAACCCCTTTTTAGAATGTTAAGTGATAAAAATTTCTTCTCTTGGATACTCTAAAACCAAATAATCCTTATAAATACCCCAACCACAGTTTCCCCGAGCTGGTACCTTACATTCTTATATTGGTATAATTAAAAAAGGAAGTTGCATCTCGAAAGCCCAAAAAGTTTAGTTTTTTTTGGAAAAGTAGATAGAAACATAACTTTTACATTAAAAATTATAGGGAAAGAAGCACAAAAACATAATTGTAAGCATCCATAGTCTCCATGATCATCCCTGTAGGCCATTCATAATACAAATATTTGCATCTTGGGGAAAGATTAAACAAAAGAAAGGGGTGAAATAAGATCATAAGTATGGATAAGTAAACATTTGAAGATAATATAAAAAATAAATCATGGTGATTGACTAAATACTCGTTCCATTAGAATATAACCTTTGTCATAATATTGAAATAATAAAATATGAATAAATAATTCCATATATGCAATCTCATGAAACATAACCATGGATACTATACTAGTAAAATAATCACCTGATTTTTCAATTGCTAATTTGATAATGTTGTAATTTTTTTTCCTGAAATCATTGACATATCATTAAGGCCTCATCCAAGATTTCATAAAATAAATGGTTAAGGCCTCAACCTAAATCCAGTTATTTTTTGTCTCATGATACTCACTAACACATTGAGGGGATATAGTGGGACCCACCCATCAATTACTAAGTCCAATTCATCTCTCATATGTCGAATAAAAATATATCATTAAATAAAAATGTATCAAAACACTTTGAAATATTTGAATAGTATTCATAGAGGAAAATAATTGAATAAAATCATTGATAAATTCATTTAGAAAATAATATTCAAACATTCTAAAGTGTCTCATAACATATTGAAACATTTAAATATTAATCACTATAAAGGAACAACATTAAATAAATATAATAAGAAGAAGAAGACTCATGAATCTATACATAGAAGGTATGTAGATAAAAAACATTCAGAGAATAATTGTTTAATAAGGCATAAATATCACATAATTAATATTGAGATGACAAAACCCCTATTGAATTTGGATGGAAGTTTTCTTTTGGAAGACACTTTGTATTTTTCCTAATATCAGATTTTAAAAATTTAAATCCTAGAAATGAAAACATAAGCAAAACGAAATTATATTTAAGGAAAAAATGATGTCCAATTGAAGTGAAAAAATTTTAAAAGAGTGTATAAGAATATTTTGTAATGAGCCGATTCATTTCGATTTAAGGAAAATCTAAATGGGGTTTAAAACAAAAAAATGAGTAATTGTTTATATAACACCAGAATTGAACCATGATAGTTTTTTGGGATAAAATATGTAATTTTTTGAAAAATAATGGTTGATTAATATAGATTATGGATATTACAAGATAATGGGTATGAAATGGAAAATTTTCCTTTAATCAGGCTTGCATATGGTGAATATTTTAAAAGGGATCATTTAAAAAAATGTATTTCTAGATAAAAGATGGAAAATATGGTCTGGATATATGATTTTTAAAATATGACCAAAATATAGAATAATGAAACCAAAATAAAGAAGCATTATATTTGATTAAAGAGAAATAAATAGTAACCTGATGGAATACAGGGGGGTCGGGTTAGAATCCCTTAGATTATGTCTGAATGTGTTCTACACTTGACATTAAAATTCTATATAATGAAATCAGATTCATTAATAATTTAATTTGTAACCATTAATACTAGTATTTGATTTATTATATTTTTATTAAGTTAATTTATTGTCATTTTTATGAGTTATAAGATACAAATTTATCGTTTGGGAGTGTTCGTTTCCTTGGTTTTCATGATTGGTTTACATGTATATGAGTATAGATGTTCATGTATAGAAGAAATAGATGTTCATAATTTATGTTTTATGTTATTAATTAAATTCCACAAGATTAAATGGATATATGAGTCATTTGGTTATTTTTCGTGATGATGAATCATTAGATAATACATTTTTGTTAATTGTTTTGATTATTTTGGCAGTTTTTCGATCATTAAAAACTAGTTTTGTTTCATTATAAAACATTATATATATATAATTGTTTCAAAATAATAAATAGGCATGAATACATATATTATAATTTTTTAACCATAAAAATGGTTTTACGAAAATTCTAGAAGGAATTAATTGAAAATAAAAATGAATTGTTCATGCAATCATTAAATTGACACACCACTTGTGATGTTTTCATTTATTGAATTAAAGAGAGAGAGAAAGAATTTTGATGATAGATATTTAATTAACATGATACAATTATAGTATACAAAGAATACTCTAGTAAACATTTCCTTTTGGACATAGTAAGTGAGGGAATGATTAGAAAATTAAATAAAGTTAAAATAAAATAAAAGAAAAGAAACTGGATCTTTACCTCTTGAATTATCATCCTTGTAAACCCCCATAGGGGACTAATTTTGATATTTTACTAAAAAAAGATCCAAGATTTTTGGGTGGGGATTTGGAATATTATTTTTAATTAATTGTATAGGTATCAAAGATTCAAAGGTGCGAGGAGATGAGGCGGTGAAGGGTGGTATTTATAGCGAAGGAGAGGGGGTTTTTATTATATTATTCAATTTTTAACTATTTTTTTCACAAGAAAATGAATAGTTTTGATTTATGTTACTAATATAATGACATGGTTTTGTTAGTTCAAACTAATTGTTCTTACATAATTGATAATACAAGGAATAGGTCATTTTACTTATAATGAATATATACTGTAAATCAATGAATTTCACTATTCATCAAATATTGAATTATTTTAGAAAAATAAAAAAAATTCACCCTAACTATTATTTGATGTGTATAATTCAAAAATGAACTCCAATTTATGAAAATAATTTCATAACAATGATAAATATTTTTTTTTATTAAAATCATCATTTACTGGAAAATACTGATTTTTATATTATACTAGAATTTGTAGCACTTTGAAAAACGAATTAAGGTCTCCCAAAAATAAAATATATTCACAAGAGAACAAAATTATAATTTTTGAATACATTTAATGAATATGAATTTTATTTTAGATAATAGTATTAATTATAAAGTAGAAAATAAAAATATATGTTTTATAAAAATATCAACAATTAATTAATAATTTCAAAAACATATATTTACATATACTATGATATGATAATATCATATTACCATTATAAGATTCACAAATTGTATTTATAATATAATAGGTGATGTTATTATTATAATTTCAAAATTACTATTCCAAATTGTTATATTGTTATTCTAATAGTCACATTACAATTCATCAAAAATAGAAACTTATCATAAATATACCAAAAAATTTTGTAATGAAAATTTTGATACCTAAATTGAAAAAATTATTATTATTTTGTCATATATAATTTATAAAAGTGTTATAAGTCAAATCTAAAACATGTTCCCTTCTAAAATGTAGTAAAATTATGTTTAGAAAAATATAGCCTCATTATGTTTTAAATTGGATTTATTCTTATCTTATGTCTCTAATTTTTTTGGATGAATTAAAAAATAATTTATTTAATATATATTATATAAATTTAATTTATATAATTAAAAAATAGTAATTAATTTAATTTATTTATATTATAGGTCATTAAGCACATATTTGTTTTAAAATTAATCCTTTAAATTCAATTAGTTTTCATTTTTAATTAATTTCTTACCAGTGAATTACTTTTATAAACATGTGTGATATGTATTATCTTAATTTACACAATCTAATTCCTTCCATCCATTCCCAATATCAAGGAGATTAACAAATAAAATTAATAATAATATTTAAATCCTTTTAATATGGTAAGCTATTAAAGAAGAAAATTTAATATGGAGGTATAATATAAAATCTAGGGGTATTATATTCTCCCCTCATAAAAGATATTTTTTCCATAAAATTGAAATTTTTCTTAACAATCAGAGGTTTATACATGAGACTTATTTTTTGTGAAATACACATCTGAAATTTAGTTAATAAAATATCCACTTAACAAGAGGGAAAAGTAAATGCATAATTCACCAAAAAACTATGAATTTCAATAGGATAGCATTTGTGATGAGTGAAAATATAGACATGAAAAAATAATGAACCCATCATGTTATGATGGATATTGATAGAAAACATGTTCATTAGAATTTTTACTATCACAACACCCTAAATAATTTGGTCTCTTAAGAGACCATTGTTTTATCAGAAACAAAAGTACGCCGATAACATTTTGGTTTCAAAAATATTTTCCAAGAGTTGAGTGATTCTCTCAACATTGAGATAAACACATGAGAAAGTAAACTTACTTGATTTAATTCCAGGTCATAAGAATAATATATCCTTTTGTTGTTCTTTGATATAATTTCACATCATCACTTAAACCATGAAATGAATATTCTAGATAAACTTTTCACACCTAAAACACTTTTTATGAATCATATAGTACATAATTAATTCCATTGACCATTTAAAGTTTACCAACCTAATAATTTTAGAACATGTTATTAATTAAAAATAATTTCCAATGATTAACAAGATCCATTACTTAAGTAGTTAATCTTATGCCTTGTCTAAAATATTTTTGTCCTTATTCAATGACCAAAATATAGAAGGAAGGTCACTAAATTTCAAAAATAAACATAATATAATATTCCAAAAATAATCTACCTTTTAATCCCACATATCTAATATTTTATTAAAATTACCACCTTTATAAATTTATATTTCATGCATGCTTCCAATATTAAAATTCCTTGGTTGTTGAATATATTCATTCAATCAAAATATCTAATAATCCTAGTAAAAATAATATAAACAAAAAAATCACTAACCACATTCACCATCACCAATTAAATCCCATAACCATGTATTTTTTATTATCTTGACATCAACAACATATTTAGGTTTACCTTTCCCATGTCATGTGTTTCCAAAATATCAACTTTAAACTAAATCAATTTTTTTGGTATCATTCTACACACAATTTTAAATCTATAAAAAAAATTATTGTAGTAAAATCCTTACAAATATAATTATTATTATAAACAAATAATTTATGATTAAATAATAAAATAACATAATTATTGAATATATAATTTTTTTTATTAATCATCCCTCTTAGTTAATGGTAGTAGCATAATCATGAGCATGATTCGTTTTCTTCTTCTGAGATATATTCCCTTTATTATTGGGACATTCATTTTCATAGTACCTCATATCCTTTGAGATGAAGCATATCAAGTTGGTAAAAAATTTCCTACCCTCTTAATAATAATAATAGTGGCCTTTTTTACCATACTTTTATAAAATTCCAACAGAAATTAAGGAATTACTAGGGTTATTCTTTCTATACTTTTCACATGTGGGAAAATAATCCATTCAATTCCATACTTCATCTACCATTTTCCTAATTTTAACCTTGACATTGTTCCTCCCAATGAATATATAATACATATAAAACACTTTATCCTTCTGATTATATCATTTAATTATCTCCTCCAATGATGAGAACATTTGAGAGACTAGTTCCTTTTGAAATACAATCCTAAACCCATCAAATAAATGATCAATCGTACTCTTTAGATCATGTTTGTTGATTTGGTTCACATAATTTCCAATATGAGCCATTTATAAACAATGTAATACACTATATAAGATCATAAAATTATGAAACACAGTGTATATTCCAAAAAATAGTTAAATACAATAAATAAATTTAATAATTTATATGTATCTAATCTCATTATCATAAACATGAGTTTTTTGGGGATATATTTACTTTCAAATCCATCATAATGGTTTATAATGAAAATGTGAATTTTATTAAGCATATCTCCTAGGAGTTTAAATAGACAAATGTAGAAAATTCAATTGTGGTGTAACAGGTTACCCCAAGTCATGCCCAAGACACCATGTAAGATTTGTCACCCCTAGGTACATCTATTCCAGAACCATGTACACATTAGTATCCATATAGGGATATATTTTTAGGAAAAAATACATAATATATACCTTAACAAATTTCAAGGCTTTTATTTAATAATTATCTAAAATATCAATCATATAGTTATTATCCCTAATCGTTTTTTGAAAATATAGTTTCTAAGGATTCAAATAAAATTCTTCTAATATCAAATGTAAACACCCTGAATCATGTTTCCTATAGTTGGTGCCTTATATTATTTCCTTAGTATAATAAATAATGATGTCGTATTCCAAAGGAAATAATAGTTTTGTAGTTTTAGAAAACTAGATACACACAAAAGTTTCATGTTAGTACTTGTAATGAAAAACCACCTACCAACACTATTGGAAACATCTGTAATATCTAATATTATCCATGTTAGTCCTTTTTAATATACGTATAATCATCCTAGGGATCGATAAATTATAATAAATCGTTGATCTAAAATATGTATTAAGGGTAATTAATATAGTGGAAGATAATATAAACAATAATTATTGTTAAATGACTAAAAACACATTCCATTATAACATTATATTGAGCATAATATGGAAAGAATAGATGCTAACCAAATAATAACACATAAATAAACAAATAAACATAACCATTGGCCCTCTACTAGTCGTATAAACATAAGATTTATGAATTAATAATGTCATAATGATGTAATTCATATTTCATACAACATTAACATTCCATCAACACCTCTGTCAAAACATCTGAAAATAAATGATTAAGTCCTCATCCAAAATCCTTTTTTTCTCATTAAAAATAATAAGGCATGTAAAGGCTTTCAAGAGCCCTTCCTATCACTTAATATGTCCAATACATTCCTCATATTTATAAATAAAAAGTTTTCACTAAATAAAAGTTTATTATACCACTTTAAAATTTTGTAATCCCAGTCATAGATGAAAATACTATGATAAAATCATTGAAAAATTCAAGTGGGAAATAAACTCTAAACATTCTAAAGTGTCCTATAATGTAAAAAACAATTAAAATATTAATCACTATGAATGGATAATATTAAATAAGTATCAAATGAATTAGAATACTCATGATTTGATATATGAAAGGGTAGTAAATACACCACATGCATGGAATATTTGGTGAACAAGGGATAAATCCCATATAAGTAAAAGGGATCTAAGAAAAGCTCTTTTGAAATTGGATAGGTGAGTTATTTTGGAAAATCATTTGTATTTGTATGAAAACAATATTTTGAACATTTAAATTACATAAAAATGTTAAAGATAATGAATTTGTATTTAATTCCAAAATTATTTCCAATAGATGTGAAAACATATAAAATGTGTGTTTAAGAATCTTTAGAAATGGGAAACCTTAATTTTGTTTAAGGACAATCATAGAGTCCTTAAAATGGAAAAAATAATCATTTTTTAGAACCAAAAATTAATCATGATTGTATATCATGATAAACTTGGTTATTTATGAAAATTAATTGTGGATAAAAATATATTACTTATATATTCATTTGAATGTGTAATAAATTAGAAACATTCCATTAATTGGGCTTACTTATCGAGAAGATTTGAGAAGGGAACCATTTTAAAACTCATATTTACCCATACAATAGGAATTATATAATCTGGATATATTAGTTTGAAACATATACATGTAATATATATTAATTATACAAAAAAATTAAGTGTTTCATTGGAGTAATGTGAGAGAAAGAGTAACATGAAAGAAAATGGGGGTTTGGGTTGAATCCCTTACCTTATGTTTAAAAGTGTTTTCCACATGAAATTTATCTCTAGGATTATGAAATTAGTTAATTAATAATTTAATTAATAAAATTTTCAACATGTATTTTATGAAATATCATTTTATTACTTTCATTTATGGTTTTTTGATGAGTTATAATGTACAATTTTATCGTTTGGGGGAATATTATTCCTTGGTTTTAATGATCGGTTTAATTGTATATGAGTATAGAAGTTCTTGTAAAATGGAAATAGATATCCATTATTTAAGTTATATTTTATTAATTAAAATCCCTAAGATTAAATGGTAATATAGGTCATTTTAGAATTTTGGGTGAGGATGAATCATTATATTTAATGTTATTGAAAATCATTTAGAATATTTAGGTGGTTTTTTCAATTATCACAAACAAGTTTTGTTTAATTAATTAAATCAATTTAAATATAATGTCTCTAAAAAATTAAATAGGTTTTAATAAAATTAATATTATTTATTTGACCATAAAAATTGTTTTATGACTATTATATAAGGCATTAATGGAAAATGAAAATGCATCATCCATGATGTTAGTAAATTGGCACATCAAGAGAGATTTTTTTTCATTTATATAATAAAAGAGAGAGAATGAATTTTTATGTTTTATATTCCATTAATAGTGTATAATTATACAACATAAATGATAATTTATTTATCATTTCTCTTTGGATATGGATTTTTATGGAAGGATAAGAAAATAAAATAAATTGAAATAAAATAAATTAAAAGGAAGAATATTTTTACCACTATAATTATCCTTTTTGAGAACCTCCTTAAGTAGACTAGTTTTAGTATTTAGTTGAGAAAAAAGGATCATCAACATGTGGGGGGGTATTTGGCAGAGGATTAGGCATATATTTTACAATTTTCAAAGCATGGATGTTGTGAGGAGAAGGGTGGTGAGGGGTGGTATTATAGTGGAGGAGGGGGTGTTTTTTGAATATTTATTCCATTGTTTATTATTTTGGCTCATGACTATGAATATGTTTTTATTATTTTGACTAATTAATGTAACTAGGTCATGTGAGTTCAAAAACATTGTGCTTTAATCATCCATGACTCCTGGAATAATGTATTTTCCATTTAATGTATATAAATCGCAAATTACTGTATGTCACTATTCACAAAATAATTAACAATTTTAGAAAAATATAAAAATTATCCAAATCCATTATTTCATATTTAGAATTAAAATAAAACACTATTATGTGAAAATAATTTCATAATTATGAAAAAATTTATTTTAATTTAAATCATCATTTATTTAAAAAATATTGATTTTAAAATTATAACTAGTTTTATAACACTTTGAAAAATTAATTAAGGTCTCAAAATATTATATTATAATCCTAAGACTATAAAATATTAATATTTAAAATAATATATGAATATAAGAATTCTTTTAAATCATTATATTTATTATAAAATAGAAAATAAACATTATATTTTATAAAAATATCAACACTTAATTAAAAATTTCTAAAACTTTTATTTACTTATAGTATGATATAGTTATATTATATAACCATTTATAATATGGATAAATTTAATTTTCACATTCATAGTTTATGTTATTGATATAATGTACATATTATTATTTCTATAGGTTATATTTTTATTCCCACGATCAAATTATTAATCATCAAAAATTAAAATTATCCGAAAAATACCAAAAAAATTACCAATGTAAATTTTTATATTCATAATTTAAAATTATGTTTATTTTTTCATCTATAATTTATAAAAGTGCCAAAATTTTAATAAAATCATGTTCAGCACTAAAAGGTGGAAAAACGTTGTTTTGAATAATATAGCCCTTTTATGTGTAAAATGTGATTTATTCTTATCTTATGACTCTAAAAATATTTTGTATGAATGTAAAACATTTTACTGAATATATAATATATAAATTTCATTAATATCTTAAAATAGTTAAGAATAATTTAATTTATTGATATAAAATATTATTTTTGGCATAAAAATTGTTTTTATAAAAATACATTCTTTATATTCAATTTGATTCCCATTATAAATAATTTGTGGACAATGAATTAATTTTATAAACATGTGTAATATATATATTCATTATTTACTTAATCACATTCATTCTAGTCATTCCAAACATATTTGAGAAGACAATAATAATTAAATAATAATATTTAAATCATTTTTTTAGCGGGTAAGAAATCGAATAAGTTACATTTAAAATGAGGCATGCTACAAAATATCATGGTATTACATTCGTTGACCATGTTTGTATTGATGGTTTTGATATTTTTGGTAGCTTATGATAATGGAGATATGCTTCTCCTTCCAAAGGAACTCTGACAATGTTGAAAAATATCTTAAAATAAAACATATATATATTCCCATATATTATTAATGAAATTTTATCTTCACCATCCACTTTCATGGATTGGAAAGAATCATAAAACTCTTAAACAACATCACGAAAGTAAAGATAAAAATACTTATTAGGGTTTTCGACACATACTGATTCATATCCATAGAACAAAATGATATTCTTGGGTATATAATAAAATTTTTCATACCATGACATTTTATTCAACCTTTCCATGAATACGAATTACATTTTATAGTATTCCATATTATCCATTGGTAAGAGGTCTATAATCAGTGATCATTCAAAAAATAAAATAATCATACTTGGATAATTAAAGGGTTTTGTAGTCCGGGATCAAAAATCACTAAAGAACTTATGTGGTAGAATGGGTAATCTACCCTTATATTGGATCTGAGGGTGATGGTTCAACATCCATTAGATAACATTTGTTTGAGATTACAAACCATTATTTTATGATGATAAATACTGATATAAATAATTTTTCATCATTTTTGTTGAAATTTGGAAGTTTTTAATGTTTACGATAGAGTGAGGAGCATTCTTATTTGGAAAACATAAGAACATTAAAATGAAATGTTTTTAACTAAAATTATAACAACAAAAATCATAAAAAAAATTAATTAAATAGTCAAAATTCTATTTTAAAAGGAGAATTATTTTTAGAGTGGAAAGAGTCATCAGTATTATAAACCTATTCATCAAACTTTTTGTAAAAAAATTACCACAGTTTGGATTTTCCAAAATAACTTAATATGATATTTTCATTTGGAAAAGTAATTAAAATAATTTATATAAAAAATTGATTGTCATTGTTTATAAAAGAAAAAATTGAGTCTAGAAATTTTAAATCAATTTATGAGATAGAAAAAAATTTTGGGGATCTGACATTGAAAGTTTTATATTTTTTTAAAATATTCCAAGATAAATCTTTATGATAAAATATTTAGAAAAATCAATTTTAGAAAACAAAAATATTTTCTGAAAATATATTTTTTAATAAAACATAAAACATATGTATTCACCCAATTAAAAGGAGTATATTAATTAAATTATATTGGTAAAAAATAAGTATATGTTAATGATCATATAATATTGTTCATCCTAAGATTCTATTTAGTATATTAAATTTTTTTGAATGTAAGGGGTTGTTTTAAAAATATAAGTAGTTTATTCATGTGTTCCGGTGAATTTAAAACATATACCTCCCTTAAGTGTGAGATTCCAAAGGAAATGACGTCTTATATCTATGTTATTAGCATTCGAGTGATTTTTTTCATTTTCACTCATTGCAATTGATCCTATGTTATCCAAAATTATTTGGCTTTTAGTAAAACTCATGCCATAGTTAGTGAGTATGTGTTAAATTCATAACACATGAGCCCACAAACACCCATCAACCACATATTTAGCTTCATTAGTAGAAATTTCATCATATTGTTTTTTATTAAATGACCAAGACCCTATATAATCTCTTACGAAATGAAATTTTACATATGTATTATTTTTATCCATTCAACTTTTATCTATGTCATCATCTAAATGAAATTAATATAAAATAATTTCCATAAGAATAGAAGAGGCCTAAATCTATATTTACTTAATGATATAAAAAAAATTTTACATTCATTTAATATGATTCTTGTTGATTGGATTGAGATCTAGAAAATAAGGATATGGAAAATAGTAGTCCTATTTGACTATCAGTTATGTAAAATGAAAATCCAATAAGACCTCTAAAAATATTACGATCATCTAGTTTCCCAGACTCATAAAGATCTAATGTATTGGAGGTTATAATATGCATACTAATACTTTTAATATTGTTATATCCAAATTTATTAATATTATATTTTATAAACATAGTTTGTCTTAAAAAAGTTCATTCAAGTTTTTTTCAAAACCATGGATATATGTAACTCTCCCATCATAGTCATTTCAATCTAAGATATCATAAGTTAATTAAATGAATATATTATATATTTTTGAGTTGATCCAAAGTTAATTTCACCATTATAAATATATACAATAATAATATATTGATTAAAGTAATTCATAATAATATTTTTATCTACCACACCCTACTTTAATTTTTAATAACAAAAATATATTTAATATATCATACCAAGATCAAGGGGCTCATTTATTTCCATGTAAAGATTTTTTTTGATTAAAACATGTTCTTGTTGTTTTTATTTTCTAAAACAGATAGATGTTTGACATAAACATCCTCTTGAACGTACCGGTTAAGAAAATCACACATCACATCCATTTGAAAAATATTGAAATTAATGAATGTTGTCACAACTAGTGGTATTCGAATAGAATAACATATTGATACCAAAGCATAAGTATCTTCATTATATATTCCCTCTTAATGGTTATATCCATTAGAAACAAGTATATGTTTTTTTCTAAAAATTATTCAATTTTCAACAAGTTTAATCCTAAAATCCCATTTTACTCCAATTTTAGAAATTTATATAGGCTATTTGACAAAATTATATATTTTTTCCATTCAAAATCATTTATTTCATTTTGAATTTATTAAATCCAATCCTACTAACTTAACGTATCATCAGTATTCCTAGGTAATAATTGCGATAATAAATGCGGATGTTCATTTTAATTTCATACATATATTATAGTCTTTATTAGTTGATATACATCATCAATGATACATTCACTAGGATGATTCTTAAGAAACAGCTGAGTTCATGGGTTTCAAAAAGATAATTGTTCAACAATTGGTAGTAAATATTCTAGAAGAATAACTTAAAAATATATTTCTTGAGTTATTTTCTTATGAGAATAATATTGTATGAATATATAAAAATCAATTTAGAAATAGCATCAAAGGATGTACGTTGAGGTTGTTTGAGAACAAAGGGATTAGTTTTTTCAGACATAACATCTACTGTTTCCACAATAGTTTATGAATTTTTTTCATTATTTTATAAGTCTTAGAAGTATTGTTATGACCTAATATTATTACATCATCAAATTTGGATGACAATTTTACTAAATTATCCATATAATTTAGGATTAATACATTGAAACAAAAAAAATTTATGTAAGAAACATTTATTTTTCTTCTTATTGACTACACATAATGTTTTTAGTAAGAAATTTTCTATTTTAAAACATTATTTATAGAATTATAGGATGTACTAACAACTTGAGTGAGAAAGGTTTATCAAATTACAATTCAATAAACATGGTTCTAGTAATTTCTTTAATAATTATATTTATTCATTCAAATACACCATTTATATTGGGGTTAGTAACGAAATGATATGTTCAATGCCTTTTTTACTTAAAAAATTTCAATATTAGAATTTTCATATTCTCCAACATGTTCACTATGAATATTTATCAAGGAGAGGTTTTTCACATTTTTATCATTTTGTATATGTGTTTTAAAATATATAAAGGCATTTTATTTCGGTTTATGAAAATTAGAACCAATTATATCTAGTGTAATCATTATCTAATACATATTCATATTATCTTCTTCCAACACTTTTTATTTGTATAGGGAAAAATAAGTCAATGTTCACTAACTATAAAGCATCCAAATATGAAATTTCAATAATATATTTAATAAATGACTTATGTTTCTTACCCTATTCAAAAGGTTCAAAAACATTGGACGAATCAAACCAAGGATTAGGTAGATCCTTAGCATGTCCTTTCTGAGTCAAATTAGATTTATTTATATGGTTACAATGCCCCAAACATCTATTATATAAAAAATATTAATCTTATATTTTATTATGGAATGTTACTTCTTGTCACATACTATCATTTATATTCATTTGGTAATAATTATCATATCGATAGGTAGAAATAATAAATTTATCCTTGGAACTACATACTAAAAATTTATCATTCCTAAAGCACACAAGGTAACTGTAATCACATAATTCACTTATTATTATGTGGTTGTTAATATTACCTAAAAAATTCAATTTTTAAAATGATATTTTTCATGAAGAATAATTCTACATATTCTTATAATATCTCCTTGATCATTATCTCAAATTCTTACATTTTCACCAGTCATCTGGATTGTCTTCTTGATAAATTAATATTTCAAGTAATATTTGTAGAATATCCACTATCCCTGAACCATAATTTTTTTCATTATCTTTTATATCCACAAAACAAAAATAATATTTTTTTAAAACCCAATCCTTCTTGGGTGTTTAATTTTTATAAAATAAAATTTTTGGTAACAATATTTTTTCAATTTTTTTGGGAATTATTCTTTTCATTTGAAAAATAAGATTTATGAAAACCCAAGGATTGTATTTTATTTTGGAATAATTATTTTTTATGTTCCCACCACATTGACACTAATTTCAAAAATGTGATATTTTATGAATAAATTAATTTCAACTAAAACTGATTTTTTATAAGGGCGTCTCGTTATAATATTATCACTAGAGTGATGAATTTGTTTGTTAATTTTATCAATGTTTTATTTACTATTTGACAACATTTATAAATTTTTATTATTGAGGAAATTTTATTTTTTTAATTTTATAAATAAATTTATATCCTCATTATTAATATTTTTTGAACCATGTTTATCAAAACTAGTTTTTATACTATTTTTCTACGAAATTACTTTTTGAAGATCTTTTGAGGGAGTAATTTATAAGATATTTTTCTATCAATATCATTCAAATGATTTTATATTTCTTTTGTCAAAATATTTATTCTCAAATATAACTTGGAATGTTTAGCAATGGAATTATCATGTTTTTTTTACATACAATTTTCATTTTTTAATTTTTTTTCATTACTAGAAACATCCTAATAACTTGGTAAAGTATTATATTATTATTGGGAAGATTCATCACCTTAAGATATTGAAATTTTTTTCATCATGGTAATTTTCATTTATATACATGTTAGTACGAGATTCTTATGTATTAACGATTTTCATTAGAAAAATTTACCATCAATACATTAACAAAAGTCCAATGTTCCATTATCTAAAACTTTCATTATAAAATGTATTATGAGAAGAATCACCATCAATAGAACTCTAGGTGTCAAAATATTTCAATACATTATTTTCTTTAGATTTTAAATTCTGATTGGTACTAATTTCATAATTTTTTTCCTTTTTGTCTTTCTTTTTCATCTTTATACAATCAGGTTTGATATCTCTATTTTTGTACATTCATAATTAGTGTCCTTAGAATATTTCATGTTACTTTATCCTTATTAATTTTCTTATATATGTATTGAAAACATTATTTCTAACTATTTATTCAGTCATCTAGCTAGACTAGCTAAATCATTTTTAGAATATTCTGATATACTATAGTCTGATTTAATAACAACATTCTTATTTATTTATCATTTAACAATATTCTCATGTTCTTGAAATTTTTTAGGACTTGTATTTATATCAAAAGAAACATCCCCATTTTTCTTCATAGATTTCTCAGCATCTCTCTTGAGACATAAATTATTCTACATGATAGTTCAACTATGATCGTCCAATGTAATATTATCAAGCTATATTGTCTCATCCACAACTGTAATATTTTATCCACCCTCATTGGGAAAGGTATTACTAATTTTTTCAATGATAATATCAACATCAAGACATTTTTCTCTAATAGATCATAAAATATTAGTGATTGTCATGAATCATTGATGCATCATCGCAATTGACTCTCTAATAAAAAAATTAATGTCCTGATTGTTGGCTCTAGTCATAGCTATTCTCATATCAACAACATTAGATGTATAAAGGAGTATGATTTATAAATTTTTCCATATACTATTTCCAGATTCACAAGAAGATATATGACTATATATACTTCTTTTTATTGAACATAATAGCGTATTCCTTACTTTATAGTTTAGTTAATACTTGTGTTTTTTAATATGTGTAATGGTTGTGACTTACTTATCAAGAATGTTGTATTTTCTATAATAATTTAAAAAATTATCCACTACAACGTTGCTAAAAATGATTTAAACCTATATCCCAATACACATAATTATCACCACTATTGATTTCTGGTATGTTTTGAATTAGATTACTTATAGTGCTTACATTAATACCTTTAATCTTAAAATCAATAGATAAAATTTTCTCAAAAAATACATGTTAGTTTAAAAATGTTTATAAAGAAAATGTTTATATAAAAACATGGTGAACAAGTTTTAAGTAAAGAAAATAAAAAAACTTATCAAGTATATAAGTAGTATTAACCTTCACTAGTACAAACAGTATGGTTATAAGAGTATATTATGATGTTGATACATACAATATGGGGTGAATTAATGATTTAAAACCCATTAAACTGATAAAATATCCACTTAATAAATATTTATTGGAAATAGACATAATTTGATTATGAGAGTCAGAAAATAAGAATCACAATATGTTTGATTATATTAGAGTGAATGAATCTTAATCACGCTAGTTCCAATTATTTTGAGAATTTTTATTTTAATTACTATTATACTGAAAAAAACATATAGTATATTAAAATAAGTACAATGAAAAACTTTCTATACTAAGAATGGTGTAATAGTAACTTATAAAAATATGAAATACACTTTCTATGTAAAAGTAATAATTAACTAAAATATATATTGAAAATATTTTCCACTTTTAACCTTATGATTAAGTCAGTAAATAAAGTTGAAAAAAGGTATCCATTATTATATACTTATAGTAATGTATGACTATACTAACTAGGAAATCCCTTGATACGATGATTAGAATTGCTTTGTATTCCAATCCACAGAAGCCCTCAATACAATGATCAATGTATTTCTTTAAATCCCACAAAACCCTCAATTGTACTTGTGATCAGACATGTTTTCAAATGGAAATTTTTTTAAGGAAACAAACCTGCCATTGATTATGTATAATGACTAACTCTATAAAGTATTACACTAACTAAGATAGAGGGGTCCACATATTAAACAGTTCAGAAGACTTGATTTGAAACTGAAATCTTCTTTGAAATATTCTAATGTCAATATACTTATAGGAAAACATATGATGGTTATTTTTCTGATTTCATTCCAATGGCCTCAAGTAGCGGGGACCTGACAGCTCATTTGTAATTAAATGTTCAACATCAATTTAATTAACACCATTACAATATTAAAGTAATTAATTATGATTGTAATAATTATGAATATTGTGAATATAAAAATATATTTGTCTGAAATACTTATTTATAAATTTTTAATAATTAAATCATTTTGGGATTCAATCCAATGAGTTGTAACATTATCATTCTAATAATCATGAATTTTTTAACTATGAAAGACAAGACAAAACTTCAACTCGTTGTCCAATTAAGGGTATTCATGATTAATTAGATTCATGCTCAATCTTAATATTTCAATGATGTATGAAAATTTTAATTTTTAATAAATTATAATCATTTCATTGTATGGTATAAAGTAATTTTTTATAAGAAAACTAAAATCAATGGAACATGAAAAATTATTAAACATTTTTTAAAAAAGTGATTGTGGTTTCAAAAACATAAAAAAATCAATAAGTAAGAATTGAAACATCTAAATCAACAAAAATTAATTGTAATGTTAATTAATAAGTAATAACTAGTGGTAATGAGTAGTAATTATTAAAAAACAGTGATAATGAATAGTAATTTATAAATGGTATTTAGAAAAAACCACTAAATTTCTATAATTAGTAAGAAATCTTAGTAATTAGATTTAATTAGTAAAAATTAGTGTTAACGAGCTATAATTATTTAAAATAGTGTTAATAAATGGCAGTTTTTAAAATCTATTAGAAAAGAAGGATGATTAGAAAAAAATTGGCAGTAATGTTTTAAAAATAGTATAAATGTGTGATAAATTTAAATATCAGTAATAATGACTTGTAATTAGTAAAAATATACAGAAATGAGTGGTAATTTATATAATATAGAGGTAAGATGTAGTATTTAGTAAAAATTGTTAATGTCAACCAAAATTATCATTAATTAACCATAATTAAACCAAATTATCCACATTTAACCTCTATTATACATTATAAACCACAATTTATAATAGAAGGCTAACCAATGGGAATTGGGGAAGCATATAGTATATTGTAAGAAGGTGAATACAAAATGAAGGAATTATAGTTCCCCTATATGAATACCATTTGAAGGAGAGGAAATCATGGATAAACATAAATGTGATTGGAGGGGAAGGAAATGATAGAGATAAAAATTATATGCTTAATGTGCTTTTCTCCATTTTTTGGTTCTCTATTTATTCCTGAGACCAATGTTTTACTATTAATTGTTTATAAAATGCATGATTATTAGTAAAAAAAATTTATCACAGAGATTGATTTAACTGGAAAATTGAAATAGTACACTAATAGTTTCCATGTTATCTCTCATAGCTGCATTAATTTCCATCGCTCAAAGTTTTATCAATGAAGGTCTCTTATCTAATCAGTTTGAACCTGTTGTTTGTGAAATTATTCCACTACACTATCACTTCCACCACATCCACTCTTTTATTCCCTCAAGTGAAGTATGAAGTTATAGGGATTCATCCAACATAAGAGTGAATGAATTATAGTTTCCCACCATTAAAAATGGTTAGAGGAGAGGTGGTCACAAGTAAATTCATGCCCATGAATGTATCTCCACCAAATAGTCTGAATGTACGGTCAATAGAATCCATTAATTACACCATCCCATTTATCCCATACACTCCAAGCATCCCTCAAACCTGCTGGTGAACCTTCTATTACCCTAAATGTTAGTTAATGAACTTAAAAATTATCTTTGCTAATTATAAAAAAAGTATTTAATTTACCAAATAAAATCAGCAATTAGATTGAATTGAAAACATGTAAAATTAATTTTTAATTAATTAATTTCTAATTTTTTTTGATAGTTAATTCATTATATCCATCTAATCATAAAAGATATGACTATTTTTTAATGATTTGAAAAATATGTAATATGTACACACAAATATTTGTTAACAGATCAGGAATGAAAAATCAATAATGGAATCCACACATCTCTAGTATAAATTCTATAAATTCTGAGGGTGTTTGATGTTTTTTTTATCAATTGCATCATGTAACCTATAAATTGTTTTATAAGGTAAAATTATGTGTCCATGTAATAAATGTGATCTAGGGAGACTTGATGAATTTGATGAAGTTAGGGTCATCCGTTGCATTTTTTTTCAAAAATATTATGTTTCATTGGTATCACCATATTGAACATATTTCCATAGAATATATTAATAATTTGGATCCAAATCATTCACTATTAATGAACCTATTATGTGAGGTTTTTCATATGTGTCTTCAAAAAAAGAAACATATAATGATGTTAATTTGAAACCTATGTTAAATCCATCACTATTTTATGAGGTTATGTAGCCTATTGATGATACCTTACTTCCAAGTTACAAGATAAAAAATTGGAAGCGGTTAAATAAATTATGTATATTAAATCAGATAATGGAATGTGAAATAGATGTTTTAATCAGCTATTCTATTTAATTAAATTACTATTTCCAGAGAGAAATGTGTTGTGAGAAAATTTCTAAGAGATCACGTGGTTAGTTTGTAATATAAGACTTTATTTTCCAAAGACTCTTGAATATTAAAATAATAGAATCTTATATTATGGTGAACATGAGTTGTTAGTAACGTATTATACATGATCACAATTGAGGTATAAAGAGGATCAAAAGCTAATTTTGGATATGTTACCATTATACATTTGAGGTATTTCTATCTTACACCCATATTCAGCATCTACTTATGTCTCAAAACATAGACTCTTTGATGTCCTAGAACAAATACATTTTTGAACTGGAAAAGTATTAAATTGTCCTTGTGATAGTGATTAATGGAATAATTTTGAAAATTTTCATCCTTAATTAATTCAAAAGAACATAACATTTCATGACCCGTCCCCCGAGGCCCATATTGAGACATACCCCAAGCCAACCTCTCAAAGGACATGGGTCGATGACTAGCGCTGAAGGCACGAACCTTCATGTGTGAGGCATTATCTTGAGTACTTGTACACACGCACACATTTCCAACCAAATCCCACAAACTGAATGGGGGGGGAAGTATACTGAAACAAGAGCTAAGTACAAGTACAACTGAAAACTAATGGGATAGAATACAAACCCAACAAAAACACTAA
Source organism: Viscum album (assembly GCA_963277665.1). Lineage (NCBI taxonomy): Eukaryota > Viridiplantae > Streptophyta > Magnoliopsida > Santalales > Viscaceae > Viscum > Viscum album. Next base: position 1,343,566,817 of record OY728132.1, read on the forward strand.
TAACATGAATGTATAAAGGGACTCAGGTAGTCAACCACTTAAAATACCACCTAATGGGACAAGTAGTGTAGCTACTAGAAGCCGAAATAGTATGTCATGAATACTAGATCCTATTGGGCCCTGCCTGCTCCTAGACCACCAAGTCCTCCATCAAAACATACATTGTCTTCACTAGATACAACATGAGCAGGCGAATCCCGTACATGGGTTAGTATCCTAGAATTCTATAAAGGTCCCCGGTCCACTTAAGAGAAATAAAAAAATGAAACCATAATGAAAAGAAACAAAGTAAGTATAGCTCATACAATTTATATACTAGAGTGGGAATGGTTAATCAGTTATAGTAAATAATGTTTCGTACTGTTCAGGGACTCATCCTTGATGAGTCATTGAATTCATTCAGGCCACTAATGTCAACATGACTAATGCTCATCTGTCGCTCTAGTGAGGTCCACATGGCTTTGCTGGGCCACTGAGGACTACATGTCTATAGATATTTCGGGCCACTAAGGTCTACACGGATGCTCATTTGCTGGGCCATTGAGGTCCACACGACAGTTACTCATCTGCATGATTTATCATGGAATAACCGCACCCCCCAAGCCATATGTTGAATGTAAAATTCCTTGGGAGTCTCCTTAGATAATTTTAAAAGATATTCCCCGTCGATAGGGTCCCAAAACCACAAACGGATTGTCAATCGGAAGCCCGGTTTGCATGTTATAATTGTTTTAGTAATCAGGGTCTTGTTGCATCTCTTCCCGATCTGACGCTGCCTAGGGTCCTACATACCCTAGTTTAATTCGACTAGAATGACCTAACCTGTATCAGGTTAGGGTTGTTCTGGTTCGATCTAGCTGATAAGCCAGGCCCAATGGGCCTGGCCCAGTTTGGATGGGGGTCCATCCCCCCATTTCACTTGATGACACAGTCTCATCCGGCCCAGCCCGAAGGGTAAAAGTATGGCCTTTTGGTGTTAGTTCAGCATATGTGGCCCATCTTCATGGGTTCAGCCCAGCCAGATGGCTTGGGTCGTGGCCCTCTAGCTAAATCATGGTCGGTCAGGGGTGGACCGAGTGTGTTCAGGACACGTAAGTGGCTGCTGCATCCCCTCCCTATCTGAATGTAGTCCGCAAAGAGGGGCATACTCCTTCCATGTTGTTCCCACCTAGTTTCATGTCTAGTTCCTGCTGTGACCTCTCCTTCACCGTGGTCGAGCGACCATTGCTCGCCAGAATGCCCATGCGTCCTGGACGTTCGTTGCCTCCACGCGGCTTCGGTCAGCACCACTACTCTGTGACCCTACGACCAGCCTATCGTGAGCTCCTACTATCACTTTGTGTTAAAAGCACACTGACAGTTCCATGTATGATCCACCATGTTTTCTCCAGTGGTCTGTTTCTCAATCCTCATACACCAATGGGCCTCTCGGGTCATCGACATCCCTACCATGGCCCCATATTCACCCTTCCACAGATTTGAGGATACGACCACAAAGAATTTATGTGTGGAGGGACCAAAGACTTAATCATGTTGGCCCGCACCCTTCGCGTTAGAGGTTTAAAACCAGGTAAGGTCTAGGGATTACCATTCTATCAACAATAAAATTTATCATAAATATAAAAACCATGAATGACACCCTCCCACAAGAATGCATGATCAAAATATTTACATGTACATGGGTTATTCCATGTTCTTCATTTAAAAAAATAACATGGAAATAATGAAACCAAAATCAAACCCCTACCTCATTGATGTTTGTTATCATAGGGATTTATCCTTGAGGGACTAAGAGGTCGATGGAATTCATCATTCTTAGAGGTACATCGAATTCGAGGACGTCCTCCAGTGTTCTTCATTCTACACTGGTGAGGAAATCCATCGTAAGTTCATTAGATAATCCTCATAGTTTAATAATTGTTCCACCAACACATCAAAATATTAAAAATAGAACACGTCGCATTATTTTTAGGATACCACATTGCGCTGTTACACAGTTAAATTTATGAAATATCGTCACTGCTACATGTCATTAAAGTGTTGTTAAGCTATGTGTTGAAGATTCATTAAAGAGATCCATTAAAGATTCTAGTCGCTTAATTTTAACTTCACCGCAGTGTCATCATGCCTTTTCGCATCCGTAAATAAAATAAAATAACTTCTTAGGTAATTGTACTGTTTTTCTCGAAAACTCCATAAATTAACTTCTCTATTCATCCCTTGATGGCTGATGTTATATCCTTTCTAGATTGATTATTGCATTTTGAGTGCAATTGTTCAATCCAATTTTCTATTCAATCATTGGTTCAAAATTTATAAAATCCTACTCAAACATTTATTTAATGTACCTTAAAAAAGTTCAAAATTCCATTTTGGGATCACTAGGCCTTAGAATCACATGTCCTCATAGCTTGTAGTCTCAAAATAATTCCATATAATTTTAAAAAAATTACACATAAATTCTGATACAATACATTCTATCCACCATATGGATTTACATCCTCAAAATAAAAAACAAGGGCTAATCAAACAAATGGGGGTACTGAGTAAGAATCTGAGCCTATCGCTCCCTTGTTCTCTCATGAAGATTCCCATACTACAACCAAATGCACACCAGAGGAATTGAATTCTCAAATAGGACCGCTCCCATCAATCCACTATCTGCACTGGGAACTATGTAAACATCACCCCATATTCAATGTCCAGCTCACCAAATTCAGTGAAGTGTAATGGATCATTCACATATCTCCTCAACTGTGACATGTGGAAGACATCATGCACCTAGTACATTTGTGGGGGAAGTGATAGGTTGTATGCTACCTCAACAACTCGGTTCAGGATTTGAAAAGGTCTTATGAAACTCATAGATAGCTTGCTACCCTAAAAAAATCTCTGCAATCACCATCTGGTGAGACCTAAATTAAAAAATAGTCTCCCTCCTAGATCTCTAGGGGATTCCAACTCTTGTTGGAATAAGACTTATGTCTACACTTTACAGTCCTCATCTACTATTTGATGACTTTCACCTGCTCAGTGGTAGCCCGTACCAAATCTGAACCCATGAGTGCCGACTCCCCTAGGTTTATCCAGCATAGAGGTGATCTGCAAAGAAACACATACAAGGCCTCAAACGGTTCCGTGCCAATGGTTCAGTGATAGCAATTATTTTATGAAAACTCCACCAGTGTCAGCTGGTCCTCCCAACTAAGCCAAAAAATACAAGATTCAAGCATGAAGCATGTCCTCTTGGGGTTGTATTGTCTTCTCCTTATAACTATCCATCTGGGGATGAAAAGATGTGATCAAGCACAACTGATCCACAAATTCCTCCTTTAGTCTCTTCCACAACCAAGATGTAAAGTGTGCATCACGGCCAGATATGATCATTGAGGGAACCTCATGAATTAGTACTGCCTTCTAGATGTAGAGGTGTCCCAATCCCTCTACTGGTCCCTGCTTTTATATGTGTAGGAAATGAGATGATATGATGAGTTAGTCAATGGTCACAAAGATAGAATCATGGACTCTGAATGTACGTGGTAACCCCATCAAGAATTAAATCTATATACCAAATCATTTCCACTTTGGTACCTCAGGTGGTTGATCCATGCCTACTAGAACCAAATACTCGGGCTTCAGTTTCTAAAAAATAAGGCATCATGAGATGAACTCCCCCACGAGTTTCTTGGTTCATGGCCACTAGTACTGATGTCCAAGGTCCTAGTATATCTTAGTCACTTCATAATGTACTACCAAAAATGATGTATTGAACTCCCCCAACACCTCCTCTGACAACACCACTGGTACTATGGTGCACACTTTGAAAATGATGATGTCTCCCCACCTATCGAAAATATATCAAGAGCATTTCCTGAGGATTAATGACCACGTTTTTCCTCACAGTAAACATCCACTAGATGTTCCTTCTTGACTCTTTATAATAGAGGTTGTGTAACATTCATTGACTAATGGTAAGATTATCCACCATCATACACAAAGGATATATGAATTGTGGATAGCTGCTCTATTGCCTCAACCAGTAGCTGCAAAATGTTCCTCTGATTAAGAGCATATACTACCATATTCTCCTTCAAAGTGTATAAACTATCTCAAAGTTATAGTCCTAGATAACTAATAACCATCGTTGATGTCTCAGGTTTAGGTCATTCTGGGAGAAGATATAACTAAGACTCTTGTGGTCGAAGAAAACTGTAAATTGTTCACCCATCAAGTATTTTCTCCACATCATCACAGGAAACACCATTGATACTAACTCCAGGTCATGGGTCACGTAGTTTTGATCATGCTACCTCAACTACCTTGAGACCTAGTTGATCACTGTTTTGTCACACATGAGGAAAAAACATAGACCGGTCCCTATTGCGTCACAGAAAACTACGTACTCAATTCTTTATTCTAGTAGTCTCAAGATGGGTGCACTCTTTTCAGTCTCCATCTCAGATCCTGGAATATCTATTGGTGCATCTCTATACAAACGAATGGCTATCCATTCTTTTTCAATTCTAAAAAAGGGTGTTACTACTATAGATATGTTTTTACATGAACCTTCGGTAGTATCCAGCCAACCCCAAGAAACTTTGGATCTCTGTCTTGCTTCTAGGTGGATCCCAAGAAACCACTACCTCTATCTTCACTACATGCACTGTAACTCCTGCCTCTGAGATGACATGTCCCAAAATTTTGAACTCCCAAATACAGAATTGGAACATCAAGACCTTACCATAAAGATGGTGGTCTCAGAGTGTATCAAGGACTATTTGTCGGTGTGTAGCATGATCCCCCTCTGATCCTAAGTACACCAAGATTTAATAAATTAATACTACCACATAATGATTGAGGTAAGGCATGAAGAGCATGTTCATGAGTCCCATGAACAATATTGTGGCATTGGTCACACAGAAAGGCATCACCAAGAACTCATTATGTCCATACCGGCACCCAAAGGATGTCTTCAGTATGTCCCCATCCCATACCTGAAGCTGGTGATTTCCAGATCAGAGGTTGATCTTTGATAACCACCTCAATCACTTTAGTGGATCGAAGAGGTCATAAATCCTTGGTAGTTGATACTTGTTCTTCATGGTCACCTGGTTCAGGCGCCGAATTTCTATTCATATCCTCAAGCTATTTTCTGCGTTCATAGAAAACAACACAGGGGCTACCCATGGGGAAAAGTTGGGCTTTACGAACCCATTTTCTTGTATGTCATGTAGTTATACTCTCAAAACATGAAGCTCTGCACAAACCATTTGATTTTCTGGTGTAAATATTAGTGTCATCCTAGGGTATAGGTTAATGAAAAAGTCATCATCTCTGCGATGAGGTAGTCCAAGAACATCCTCAGGAAAAACATCCATGTACTCATCTGCAACTATAAGAATGCTTCGACTCCGCTCATCCACTACACCGAGGGTAAGGCTAGACTACTAGTGAGTGATCAGTTGCACCCTCCTCCAGGAATGCTTGTCCTATGTTGTATGGGTTTCCTTCTCACCAGTAAAGGAAATCATGGTATCATCACTGCAGACACACCACACTTTATTTCAAAAACATTTGATCTGATCTTGGACTATATATAATATTTAAATCCCCAAGATGATGTCTTATGGCCTTGAAACAGCTACTAGAGGATTCCAGATGAACTTCTTGCATCCAGGAGTATGCTCACACTATCATCACTAGTGTGTAATCATCGAGTCCCCTCCCGTAGAGTTCTCTTGCCATAATGATCGAGCCAATAGCTCCACCGGAATCTCTGATCTCCAAACAAGTGGTGGGAATGGGAAGATTGATTGGAACTTATTTTAGAAGAACTAAATAGAGGCTGGAGAAGACACACATCATACCTCTAATCAACTTCGGAGCACCGTAGTCAAAATACTTTTCTTCTAGAAGCTGATCTTTCCCCTATCCTCTTGCTCCCGGAGGTTGGGGTGGATCACCTGGAGGTGGTGGAGTTAGTAGCTCAAATTTTCGCACACCTCCTAAAACTCATCATACTCCTCTACCACTTCTTACACCCCTGATCCCACCATTCATGAACCTTTACCTCTATCTTGGAGGACCCTTGACCATCTGCTAATTGTATGCATGGAAGGTTAGGAAGTCATGAGCCATGTGTCTCTACTAGCCACATGAGTAGAAAACCATACTTCTCTACTATCTCCTGTTGTCATGGAATCCTTTCACCACTGGTCCTAAGTCCTGGGGTCATCGACAAGATGATATAGTCTATTTGGACCACTGCACCTTCTGTCGGCTGCCTACCGCAGATGGCTCGACTACCTTCTTTCTGGTGGTGGAACCCACAGATGGTGCATACTCTATGAAGAATATCACTACTAGTAAATCTTGTTCCAGCACTCCATCCAGCATTGGGATACTGAGAGACAACCCATATGCCCTAATCTCTCGATGTATCCTCTGCTCAAAGGTTCAATCCTTGATGAAAGGGTCTCGCACCATGTTTCTATATTAGAGGGAAATCTCAGTGAACGTCATTGATTACTCAACTACCATCATGCTACCATGGTAAAGGTAAATTATCTCCGCAATGTGCACCAAGACCAAAGTCACAAGGAAGAACTCCTCCTAGAAAGTCCACTCTAAGTCTATCAAGGTGAGGGTTACCTCCTCATTTGTCTCAATCATTAGACTCCACCATCTCCCTGGAGAGCCCAAAATAATTCTCATATCTAAGAACTTTATCTTGTCAAGAGGTTTCATCACTTAGCAGAAGACCCATGTCACCGTCTCGATTCAATCCTCATTGACCTAAGTATCCTTCCATCCCATAAACCTGGGAGGTATCTATCTTTAAAACATGTTCATGTAACAGAATATGTGTATGTCCTTTTCTTTTACCATCGGTAGTAGATGTTGACCATCCAATAGTGGTAGCAGTAGTTCACTTTCCAGTGGGTCCATTTCAAGAACTAATCCATGAACATATGCCTCTTCACTATGAAGGATGTCTTCCCAACCATGTATCAGAGTCTTGCCTAGTCTTCCAAGTGATGGCATCTTGAAATAGATCATGATGGGACACAATCAATATATTATACCTCATGAGCTGACTCTTATATGAAATAACATAAGAAGACACATTTTGTAACCAATTTCTTTATGTATTGCGCTGAGAAGTAGAATTCATGGTCTTGGAGTGTAGATACGGTGACCACTACACCAATACTGGAATCCCCAAATTTGAATTTCAGACTCACAAAATTAACATTGTTTCCCAAAAACAAAAATAATAGACTCTCGGTATCTGAAGTAGAACCGGCCAACATTGATACCACTTTCTCACAACCCAACCCCTGGTCCAGTATCATGACATTCTCTAAGACTACATCCTGAAGGATAGTTGTTGGAGACTAGCACCGAAAGCATCAACCTACAAGTGGAAGGCATTGCCCTTAGTACCTGTATGCACACACTTGCCTAACCATGTCCCACAAAATGAAAGGGAAACAGGTATACTATAACCAGTGATTAGTACAAGTACAACTGAAAATAAGTGGTCCAAAATACAAATCGAACAAAAATACTAAAAATAGGTATGTACAAAGGGACTCATGTACCAATCTGTGGAAACCCCCACATAATGGTATGAGTAGTGTACCTACTCGAAGATGAAGTAGTTTGACTTATATGCCTGATACTACTGGGACTTGTCGTTTTCTAGGCTACCATGTCCTCTGTTGAAATGGTTGTCATCTATATAAGACAAAACACGTGCGGTCGAAACCCATGCAGTGGTGAGTAACACAGTACTCAGTAGGGGACACCAATCTACTAAAGAGAAAAACCACAAAGAAACCATAAATAAAATCCAAAATGTAAGGATTTATCACACCATGTATATTATAGAGTAGGAAAGGTTCATCGGTTATAGTGAATAACATTTCATACTATTGAGGGACTCATCCCCGATGAGTCGCTAAAGTCTGTCAGGCCACTAGGGTCCACACGGTTGCTGCTCACCTTCAAAGCCATTGAGGTCCACATGGCACTATTAGTCCACTACGTTTCACATGAATACTTTTCTTCCAAGACACTGAGATCCACACGACAACTTGTCTGCCAGGACACTGATGTCCACACAGCTGCAGCTCGTCGGCATGTTTGATCCCTGAGGAACCACTCCCCCAAGACGTAAGTTGAAATTTAAATTCCTTGTAATTCTCTATAGATCATCCCAAAAGAAAAGGCTAATCGATGGAGTCTTAATGCTGCAAATGTCCTGTCAATCTGATTTTTGGGTTTTATGTTATTAGTGTTTTAGTAATTAGGGGTTGGTTGCATCTGGGCCAGGTTTGACCCGATTACACTTACCCGACCAACCAGGCCCGAGGGTCCCACATACCCGAATTAAATTTGACTCGCCTGAACTGACTTGGTTTGGTTAATGGTAGGTCTGGTATGACAGGGCTATTGTGCTCGGCCCAACAGGCCTCGCTAGGCCCGGACCAGTTTGGTCTGGGGTTTAGCCTTCCGGGTCACCTGGCTACCCGGTATCATCTTGCGCAGCCCGAAGGGTGTGGGTCCGGTCATTCGGCTTGGGTATAGCCCACCGAGTGTGGTTCTAGCCAGCCAATGTGGATTTGTCCTTCTAGTTATTGTCTGGCCTATCCCACTGGCTTGGGGTGCGACCCGCCATCTGGTTCTCGGTCTGATAGGGGCAGTCTAGTGGAGTGCGACTGGGATGCGGTAGCCTCCACCATGTCCAATCCATGCCCTAACACAACCCAAAACGAGTAGGATTCTCCATCCAAGTGAAACTGGAATGTCACCATGTCCAACGCCTTCCTAGAACCACATCCAGCATCTTCCGTAGCAGATGGGTCATTACCTCCCTTCCACCACGGTGGAGAAAACAAGGAACGCCAGGTCTTCCGGGCAGCCTGTACACTTGTCTCTAACTCCACGTGGCATCGGTCAGCACATCTCATCCGTGCCATTATGGCCAGCGAGTCGTAGCCTCGGGCCAACAGGGCCTGTCACCTCCCTCTACCCGTGACTGCCGTCGCCAGCCTCCATTGGCCACCACAGCTAGTACCAGCAGGCCTACAGTTTTGTGGGCCACTGACGTTTCTCTTGTGGTCGGTTTCTCGATTTACCTGTGGCTACGGGACTCTCGGGTCACTATCATCCCTAACATGGCACCATTTTTATCTTTTCACTGATTTGAGGATACTTCCATGAAGAACACACATGCATAAGGACCTGGGTCTTGTTCAGGTCGGTTCATGCCATCCATGTTAGAGGATAAAAATAGGGTATGGTCCACAGATTAACATTATATCTACAATAAAATTAATCCTGAATAGAAAAACCATGAATGACACCCTCTCAAATGAATACACAATCAGAAGATTAACCTGTTCATGGGTAAATCATCTTTCTTCATTCCAAAAAAGTACGTGGAAATCATAAAACCATAAACAAACCCAAACCTCCTTGATGTTCATTGCCACAATGCTTCATCCTCGAGGGTCCAAGGGGTCAATGGCATTCATCATTCTTAGAGGTACATCGTAGGTAATGATGCACGCTGGTGTTCATTTTTCTTTATTGATGAGTAAATCCATCTGAGGTTCTAAAGAGAATCATTACAGTTTAATCTTCATTCCCCCAAAACATCAAAGTATTAAAAAGAAAACATGTTGCAAGATTTCTGTTACGCTCTAAAGTCCCGTCATTATGATGTTTCATTTATGAAACAATTTCACTGTTAAATGAAATTAAATTTTCATTACGATTCTTTTTAACGGTACATTACTGAGCTCCATTAAAGCATCTTGTCACTGCCCCGTTGCTGCACCACAACATCATGGTTTTGTCTCTCATCGGTGATTAAAATAAAATAAAATAACTATTTAAGTTATTTTATTATTTTTCTCAAAAAGAATAAAAATTAACATTTCTATTTGGCTGATACTGAAAACATTTAAGTCTTTTCTAGGTGAATCTCTATGTTTTGAGTTCAACGGTTCCCTCCTATTTTTTATCTATGCAATGGTTCAAATGTTATAAAAACATACTCTCACGTTTACTAAACATACAATAAAAAAATCAATATTCCATTATGGGGTCACTGTGCCTTAGAATCACATGTCTTCAGAGTGTGTAGTCTCAACACAATTCCATATAATAAAAAACATAAATAGAAATTACGATACAAAACATAACATTATGTTGGGTATTTCATCGGATGGTTTCATTCTATTAGGTTCTAATGGTGGGAAATATTGTTATCGGTGTGTCTTTATTATACTATACCACATACTTTCTTGGATATTGATGATTAATCCATATAACATTTTCAAAATTATTAATTCCATCAAATAAAAAATATTGTTATTATTTTTATTTTAATCCATTGATAGGGGAGTGAAATTTCTGGTGGACAGATGGTGTCATTGCATATAATGTTGTTCCAAAATAGAATTTCTTAAGGAGAGTGTTATTAATGAGGAAAATTAGTGAAATTATGACCTATGGAATATTATCTAATGGATTACACATGGTCCAATATCATTTATATAATATATGAGTGGCAGAAAATAATTTATTCTTTCCAAAGGAAGAAAATTTTTTTTTTTAATATCATCATAGATTTCATCATGTTGGCCATCCTTTCGGTCTGAAAAAATATTATTTCAAAAAAGGTACAATTAAATGAAATGGACGTCCAATAATGACCTCAAGTATTTATTTAAAATAAAATGCCTCTTTATTAACTCTCATTACCTTTAAACTAACTATAAACCAATAAAAAATTAGTTGCCTTTGCAAAAGATCCAAATTCGATAAAACACAATATTTTTTTAGGATTATTAATATTGGACTAATTTGTTGGTATAAAATATTTTGGATGTCATGAAAATTGAGAAAAAAAATTTTCAAAAATATATTATATATATTTTTGATCAAACATGGTAAGACCAAAGATAATTTAATTCATGAATAAATCTTGTACTAATTTTTAGGTGACCATAACATGAGTTTCTAAAAAATTGAAAATATTTGATTTTAATGATACCAAAATAATCATACAAAATTTTCAAATAAAATAATTTATTTATTTATTTTATTTAAAATTTATGTCTACCGGATGGATATATTTTCAATTTCAATTGATGTGTCATAAAATGCCATATTATAGAATAAAAAATTAATAATTATCATGTTATAATTTAATGACTTATAATGATTTCATTTATATGTTTTATGAAGTCTTCTATTTAGGATGAGCTAATAAAAATATCATAAATTATCTGAGAAATCTATATATGGATATTAGAATATGATTCACTTTGTTAACTATAGTAGGATGTTGTTTTAATTTTACGTAATCCAAAAAAAATTCTATATTTCATTGATTCAATAGAAAATTCAGTATTATATTTTCCACATAATGAAAAATGTAGAGTGATAGTATAGTTTCAATGGATGTAGGCATATGAGATATGTATGAAGAAATTAATGAAAAAAGAATGTTACGAAGCAATATTATAGGGGTCAATTTCATAACCTTATTTACATTATGAACATTATTTTTTCTTCTCCGATTATTTTCAACCTAAATATACCTAAAAATAACTAAATGGTGCGTAATAATTGAAATATTATTGATACAATGAAAATTAAATTTTTATTTTTTTATCATCCTGAACTTTTCTTTTGTTAAGTTCACTAATGATGGATTTTATATGATGAACATCACATGTAAAATATATATTTTCCATTAAACCATGAAAAAATTGTATGGTTTATACATTGAGTGATAATATCACATATTGTTTAATTTTTTAAATGAATGTTAATATTATTTTATTAATATAATATATTATGATAGTATCTAGAAATATTTTCAAAAAATTATACCATCTTTCTTTAAGAACGTTAGAAACATAATTCTTCCAACTAATTTCAATTACTAGAAATTTAAATTGTTTATTGTTTAAAATATACAATAAATTTTTTATTTTTTATACTTATATTTTTTTTTCAGTTTTTCATGTATCATTACATGATGATAAATTTTAATATCAATTTTTTGTATTGAGTAACCCTCCTTCTAACATTGTAAAATTTTATAATTGATATGTGGATAATCGTTTTTTATTTCATACATGTACATATAGTTAATAAAAAATAATGAATAGTGGTTTATTCTTGAGAGAATATCATCATAGAGAATGTGAAATATATACTTATGGAATGTTTGACAAAATAATTGATCCTTTTTATGTGAGATAGAATTATGTAAATATGTTTAAATGTCATTGGTTTGATACTAATAGAGGATTAAATGTCTATCCTCACCATAGGTTTGTTGACCTTAAAAATAAAATAATTTTTTCCAAAAATAATATATTTTTAATAAATCATCAATAAAATAATATTTATTATGAAAATGATTTTGTTTCTTAGGGATAGTTACCTTATTATAGGGGAATTATAAATATAAAATCCTTCAAATATCACATGATGAAATGTTAATATTATTATGTATAAGTGAAAGGGACTGGGATTTTTAACGAGACAACCAAAATACATGTGTTCAGGGAATATACCAGAATTTCGATGATGACACCCCCTAAATTTGGGTCAATGTAGATGATGATGTTTACGATGTAAAAAAATAATTTGAATGAACAAGTGATTTTGAAGGATATAGTCCTATTGTAATTGATTATACTAAGGAGGAAGATGAAGTTATTTACCCCATTGTATACAATGATGAGGATGAAGATGAAAAATGATAGAGTTATATGAATGTTATATTTATACTATATATATATAATACTTGTTTTGAATTATTTTCTAAAAACATTCAATTTTTGTTTTATATTCCTATTGATACTTTTGATGAGATGATCATTTGCCTTAAAGAGGCAATGCTTCCTGGTGATGAGACTGATGCTTCTTTATCTAGCACATAGGATGCCAAAAAATCACAGTTGACTAATAGTTTAAATGGACTTGTGATATTGATTATTCTCACCTATATTCCTAGGTGATTTCTAAATATTGATTTTGATACATGCATTGAGATATATTTCAATTGCGTATTTTAGTTAATTTTCATTAATTATCAAAATGTTTTATAAATTTCGTTATCAAAAAATTGTTTGATTTGGTGTTTAGTTTTCCCATTGTTTTTTTAATATAGATATCTGATATGGGAGTATAATTATTATGAATTTATTTTCTCAATCATGGGTGATGTAGGATCATATTTCTCTTAATTTCCCCTACCATGTGTTTGATCATTAGACGGTACGTAAATAAATAGGAGTAATTTTATGTTTTATTTATTTTCTAACATTATATTGTTAATTATTTTTAATGTTTTTGGTATCCCATAGAAGATATCATGAGGACCTTCATATGGGAGCCATGGGAGGAAATCATGCATGAGATATTTCTCCATTTTCATCACAATATGAGCAATATATCTATGAAGAATGATGTATTCATAGTTTTTTAAAAGTCTTGTGGTATCCAATTAAATGTTTACATCTCCTATCATATTTGGGGTGTATTATTCTCATATTGGTCTAAAGATATTTATCAGAGGATATCATCACTAATTCAGAAAACCAATGGAAGGTAGTAGGTAACACATGGAGCTGGTAGTCATATGTTTAGTACTAATCAATGATATATGGAATGTGATTTTATTTAATAATTTATTTAATTGTAAAGGTAAAATGTTTATTCTATTATTCCATTAGGCTGCTGATCACTTAGATATTTTTGATTTCGATGGTTTTAAGAGGATGTACAATGAACATATTTCTAGAGATATTAATGTAGGTTGGAAACACCATATTATTGGAAATAATTTTTTTTAGTTTCAAAATTAACGGAAAGTAGAATTTTAGCTATTTTAATTTCAAATTTCATTTGAATGATCCCTATAAATTTGTGTTCTCTAAAACACTTGATGAGAGTCAGGCCAGTATTAAGGGTCAGGACACCAGTGAATTAAGATTTTATGATACAATATTGATGTAGAAAATGTAGTATAATTTCAAGACAAACTTACTCGATGGTATCATTTATTAAATGATTCCTGAAATTTATTATTATACTATGGAATTTTGGTCATAAAAATTGAGGAACAACCTCTATGTCTTGAGTATTAGTGTGATAATGTGATGGATTTCATATGATGCTCAGTGAAAGGTATAGGGATGGAGTTATCTCTACCACAAACTCTATATTCCACTCCCCCTCCTAATTCATTGAGGTATTTTTTGGCTTCCTTATTATCATAATGACTTTTATTGTCATATTATTAGTAATATATTTAGTAATTAATATGTCTATTGTTTTAAATATTTCATATTCTTATTTATATGAATACTATTATTTATTTATTTTTTGTTTTTAAATTATATAATTCATTTTTATATTATTTTGATAATTTTAATTTAATAAATATTTTATCACTTTTATTAGTAAATTTTTATTAATTTTATTTTTAAATTTGTTGAGATTGGTTTCTTTAACCATCACAAATTATTATTTTCAATGGGTATAAAATCCCATCACAAATTATTGAAAATATATAACTGGTAAATGATTATTTTTGCTACAGTCCATAAAAAATATCTATGCCGAATATTTTTTCATTTATAGGGTATTTGTGAATGGTTCCAATCATAACATCCACGTTTAAAATAATTCATATCCCATTACTTATTTTTTGATTTATAGATATAGGGAATTATTAGAAACTACATCCCTTTCTCGATACTACTGGTGGATGTGGTTCCCGCATAGATTTACATAGTGGTAATAACTCTAAAAAAGGCCAAGTGGACTTGACTCAATCATTACCTTGTGTATGAAAATGGGTCTTACTACACACCTGATTTGAAAATCATAGGAAATATGAATTAAAAAAATTAAAAAATCTTTATGATCCATTTGGATGACATGAATAAATTAAGGTTGAAAAACCTTTTGAGAATCATTATCGTGGATAGTGTATATTGAAACATAGAAGCCCTTAATTAAATAAAACAATATCATTTATAAGTAACTATTTGTATATTTATATGTACCCCTTTGGTATGTTAATTCATCATCATCTTGTTTCATTTAACCTTATTGTTAATGATGGTAAATTGGAGATATAATGCAGAAAACCAATGTAATAAGAAATTTAATTATTTTTCTTGTGATATGCCTTTCCTAATATTGAAAATAGTTATACATGTTATGATTACAAAAAAAAGATCTATAAAAACTTATGACAAACAAATTTAACATGTTTGAATTATTAAACATACAAAAATAGATATTTATGGTGTCTCAGGGATGTTATAGTGCTAGGGATGAAAAAAAGAAGATTTAAATTCCTATATGTAAAAAATGTGGGATGTGAAACCATGGGAAATTCACTAAATGAATAGGAAGACTCATTATGTGTGGTAATGGAGGGTGTACAGAATATAATTTCTAAAAAAATGACAATTTTTGTAACGACCCAAACTTTTGGATTAGTATATTAACTTACTCTTAACAATTTAATATAGATGTTAATGGTTAATGCAGAAAGAGGAGTCAATGGATTAATCCAGTAGACTCGAACCTTATGAATCCCAGTTATTAGTGCTTGTGAAGGAGGTGGCATCTTTGGGCTTCGCTTTGGACCAAGCCCAAGCCGAACTCCAGCGTATCATGCTTGAACGGAAACGCCTGCGGGAGAAGTTCAAGTTAGTAGAGATTACTACTAGGGAAATGTTATCTGAGCCTCCCTCAGATTCTCTCACCATAACACACCATACACTTAGGTCTTATACTTGTGTTATAAGGGTCTATGTGACGAGACAGTAGCTTCTTTGTGTAATCCTTTGGAATGAATAAATTGATTTTTCCTCCTTTAGTGAATTTTGTGAAATTTCAAATGGCCGGATAATTTTAGGATGTATTTTATTTGATGAATTTTGATAAAAAATATATTTTAATATATTTATGTAAACCTTAAATAATTAATGATGTGTAATGATTTTCAGAAAATGTTCTACTACAATTATGTTCAGTACAAAATTTAGAGTCTAATAAGATCAACATAATTTTTGATGAATAGTAAATTATAAATAGGGATTTTATGCTTAGGATTAGTAATGTGACCAAATGTATTAGTGATCTCACTTAAAGAAAGTTTTAATATAATTTAGCCACCTTGATTATGTAATGTGATTCAATAAAATGGGTAAATAACGGTTTCATAAATTATTAATCAAGTATCAATTTTTAAGGTGAATAGTGTTTTTTATTTAAAAATTTAATAAAAATTATTTAGAAAATTATTTTTTTAAAATGGAAGTTATTTTTGAACTTAGAGCATCGATATTATGTTATGGTAATTTTTTGGGATTTTTCTGAGAAAGATTAATTTTCAGTTAATAGTCAAAATGCAGTTTTAGGGTTTTGGTATGTTAAATGACATCATAACTGTGTCATGATGATGTCATGATATATTTTAAGGGATGGTAGACTAAAGGGGATGAATTATTGTGTGAGGTGTTCCATGTTTCCAATACCATGGGAAAATACCATGGTCAAGCACGTGGTTTTGCCAAAACCACCAATGAGGTGTCCCTTGGCCATTAATGCCTTGTCCCCTCAATTTCCCCATAAATACCAAGCCCTCCTATGATCCATTCGACTCCAAAACCATCCTCAACGAATTTCCAGTCTCCTTACCTCCCAAGGCGTCCTCCCAAGGTTCCCTCAATCCTCTCAAGGTCCCAACCATTGATTTTTAAGAGTTACTTTTAAGGTAAGGGATCCGACCTCTCTCTTTCTTTTCAAGTAATCTCTTTTATGTCATTCCTTTTATGCTCCATGTTCTTCTGTTGTAGGATGTTATTATATAATAATATTACTGCCCTTTTCATGTTCATATTATTAGATACTTCCTATTTCCCTCATTAATTCGTTTTATGAATGTCTAAGTGGTGCCGTTAGGCTGCCGAATTTTTAAGGGATTATTTCACCATTCTATTGTTCAAAGTTATACATTCATGTCTGGTCATTAAAGTTCCTTTTTAATTATTTAGGGGTATGATCTCTATATATATCATAGTTAAATCTTATGTTCATATGATTAGATACCCTATTTTGATCTTGTCAATTCATTTTTGGCTGAAGTTTAAGTAACGCAGTTAGGATGCCAAATTTTTATAAGAGAAATCTTATTTTTGTCTTCCGTTCATGTTCTTCATTTCATATGTTATATAATTCAAATTTCGTTACCATGTTATTAAATCCTTCATATTCTATTCCCCTACTATTTTACGGATCATTTATGAGTGGGTGACCCATGTCCCCTCTCTTTTCAATATTTTCTAAAACCTCGTAACGTAGTCGTTATGCTGCAGAATTTCCATCTCAAAATGTCTCTCTCTTTTTCTAAATTATTTTATTTTTTTAATTTAATACTCAATGAACTCTCTTCTATAGGGGTATTCACATATATACCATGTTTTTCTATTTTAAATTATGGTATTTACATACATGATATCCACTCTCCCTTTCCGTGGGTTTAAAGGGATGTAATGATCATGTCTTTAAAGCGGTATTTAAAACGTTATGATTATGAAATGAAACCCATTACTTTTTACTATATGGTTTGTTTATGAAATGATTGATGATGATATATGTGGCTCACATGATAATAAATACATGTCAAGGGTGCGCCCTGATAGCACTCCAATGCATTGGGTAAAGACTTAATCTCTATAGATGACTATTTTTAACGATGCCTTGGTGAATAACCTTGGTAATTTTTAATAACACCTTGGGGATGGACCTTGGTGAAACAGAAAGGATTGTCAATATTAAATGTTTTATCCACATCTTCAAGTTTTGAAAAAGGTTATTTAATATGATATGCCTCATGATTTCTTTCTCATTCCATAAAGTTCATTTCATGACCTTATTGAAGTTTCTCAAGTTCACATGTAAAATGTTTCTCTTGTTTCCCTTACTGGGTCTTCTGCTCACACATTTATTTGATGTATGTCCCCAGGTTATTAGATGCAGTAATGAACCTAGGATAAACTTAAGGAGAAGCCTTTCAAGTTTTTAAGAAGAATTTTTTATGTTGTCTTCTTGTTTTATGTTCCGAGTTTCCAATACACTAAACCTTAAAGATCATCAGTTTTGTGTAATATAATGAATGATTATGTAATAAAAAGGTGGGATGCCACAGTTAGTATCAAAGGATGGTTTAGTTATTTTTGGAATTTAGGATATAAAAACATTAGGAAGAACCCTATAGAAAAGTTTAAATATAGGAAAACATCCTGGTATTTTGGTAATTATTGAGTAAGTGGTTTATCAAACAAATACATCCCTGTCTGGATACGAGCAGGTAGAGGCGGCTCTGGCACAGATGTACACAGGGGTAAAACCCGAAAACACCGCTTTGAGCTAGAATCGAAAGGGAACCAGTGCACGATAAAGGGGCTTGCTGAACTCTTTGTTACGACACTCCCGGGGGATATGTTTGGTTAATCACAAGCTTTTTATGAATCATTATGAAGGAATTATAGAGAAATGTAATTGTCTAAGAATGAAGTCTAAGTTAAAAGATTCATAAATAAAATAAGTTTCTCACTAAGGTTTTATCCTTTTAGAAAATGGCGGGCAATAGGAGGAACCGTGCAGATGGTGACTGCAATGCACCATGTGTTGACGGCCCTCTGATGGAAGCCAGAATGGAAACATTCATGCAAATGATGAACCAACTGAATCATGTTATGAGTAATGACTTGAATCAAGCTGAGAGCCTAACCTCACCATGAAGGGAACAACACTCTTCTGAGTCCTTCATGCGTAAACGGCCAGCAAAATTCTGTGGATCTACTAACCCATTGGTTGCGGAACAATGGATAAGCTCCATTGAAAATATCTTTCCTGTACTCCTTTGTTCGGAACATGAAAAAGTAACCCTTGTTGTTTACCGCCTAGAGGGAGAATCTGATTAGTGGTGGTTAATGGTAAAAAAAAAGAATCCTAGAGGAGAGATGGAAGCTATGGAGTGGGAAGAGTTCCGGGGAATATTATTTAATAAGTATTTCCCTCGTTCCATAAGAATGAGAATGGAGAAAGAATTTCTCGAGCTGAAGCAGAAGGAGAACGAATCTGTTGGAGGCTATGATATGAACTCCACCTGACATTCACGATATACCTCTAGATTATTCATGGATCCAAGTGGGAAGGATGATATATTTTTCGGTGGACTGAGACATCATCTGCGGAATAATCTAGACAACCGGGACTACGATAGCAACAAGGAGATCGTGCGGAGTGCAATGAAAGTCGAGCTACAGTTCGGTGAGACACAATGGTCTCATAAATAAAATTACAAGAAGAGATCGTTGGAGACATGTTTAGGGAAGAATTTTGATCAGGGAAGAGGTGGAAACAAATTCAACTTACCACATGCAATACATGTGGGAAGAAGCATCCAGGGAACTACTTGATCAGAAGTATAAAGTGATATAGGTGTGGAAGAGGAGGCCATGTTGCTTGGAATTGTCGTAGTGAGGTGAAGCCTCAACTCCCCAACACTGAAGACAGAGGAAAGATGGTTCCGGCCCTACCCGAATTCAAATGCTTCATGTGTGGACAACTTTGGCACTTTGCTAATCACTGTCCAAATCCGAGGGTAGTGGAGGGGAATCACCATCAACCTCAACAAAGCCTGGGGGAGCAAGGTCATGCTTTTGTTATCACAAAAACTGATGTTGAAGCTCCGAATGATGTGCTAGTAGGTACTCTTGTTGTCCTCTCAAAGCTTGCAAGTACCTTGTTTGATTCTGGTTCTACGAATTCCATTATATCCCCCAGGTTTTCAAAGAATATAGAATCAATCCCTGAACTGCTTAAGGTAGAATTGTCAGTCAAGACTCCAAGTGGGATTATCCATGCATCAACAGTGTTTAGAGACTCTAGTGTTTACTTCAGTGATCACAATCTTATCAAAAATCTAGTAGTCATTCCCATGTTGGAATTCAATGTTATACTAGGGATGGACTGTCTCTCAAAGTATAATGCTATGATCAAATGCATAAGTAAGGAAATCTCAGTAGTCTTGAATGAATGACCTACAATTATCTTCCAAGGAGAGATATCTCGAACTGATCCCTATCTAGAAGCACCTCCTATATCTTTTTTTATGGAGTTAATTGGTGATGATGAAGAAGGGAAAGGGAGTATAAAAATATAATATGTTCCTATTGTTAAGGAATACGTGGATGTATTTCTTGAGGAGTTACCTAGACCTCCCTTAGAAAGAGAGGTAGAGTTCTCCATTGAACTCGTACCTAGGTCTCAACCAATATCTAAGACCCCGTATAGAATGTAAAATGTGGAGCTATAAGAGTTAAATAAACAACTCCAATAATTGTTGGAGAAGGGGTTTATCCAACCGAGTGTGTCTCCTTGGGGAGCACCAGTTCTCTTTGTGAAGAAGATGGATGTATCAATGCGTCTATGCATTGATTATAGAGAACTGATAGGGATCACAGTGAAGAACAAATACCCTCTTCCAAGAATTGATGATTTATTTGACCAACTTTGTGGGGCTCAAGTCTTCACCAAGACTGACCTTCGATCTGGTTATCATAAATTGAGGGTGAAGAAGGAAGATATTCGGAAGACTACCTTCCGATCAAGATATGGGAATTATGAGTTTACTGTTATGCGCTTCGGCTTGACTAATGCTCCTGCTATTTTCATGGATTTGATGAAGAGAGTCTTTATGGACTACCTCGATAACATTGTGGTAGTTTGTATTGATGATATTTTGATATATTCAAAAAGTCATGGGGAGCATGAAGATCATATAAGGTTTATTTTGAAAACTCTACGGAAGGAGAGGATCTTTGGAAAGATCATCAAGTGTGAGTTTGGGTTACAACAAGTGGCTTTCTTGGGGCACATCGTAACCAATGAAGGAATCTCGGTTGAACCTACAAAGACAACAGTTGTGGACGAGTGGCCTCAAACCACAATAGTAATTGAGATTCGTAGTTTCGTTGGTTTAGCAGGATATTATAGGAGGTTTGTGAAAAAAATTTCACGGATTTCTAATCCTCTAACCAAGTTGACTCGAAAAGGGGTTAAGTTCATGTGGACAATGGAATGCGAGGAAAGTTTCCAAGAGCTAAAGAAGAGATTGGTTACTGCACCTTTGTTAACACTACCCTCTATTGGAGAAGGATTCATTATTTTTAGCGATTCATCTCTAAAAGGGCTTGGGTGCGTCCTCATGCAAAATGACAAGGTAATTACTTATTCATCTCGACAGTTGAAGATTCATGAGCAGAATTATCATATCCATGATCTAGAGCTAGTGGCAGTTGTTTTTGCTCTAAAGATATGGAGGCACTATCTTTATGGGGATAAATGTGATATATACACTGACCACCAATGTTTAAAGTATATCTTCATGCAGAAAGAATTGAACATGAGACAAAGAAGATGGTTGGAGCTTATTAAAGACTATTATTGTTCAATTCATTATCACCCCTGAAAGAGCAAACAAAGTCGCAGATGTGTTAAGTAGGAAAGATCATGTTGTTCTGGAAACAATGAGGATCCTAGGAGATCCCTTGATTAAAGATCTAGTAAAACTAGAAATGGGAATTTTAAGGGAAGGGACATCATCAACCTTATCCCAATTGATTTCTCAACCGTCATTACTAGAGAAGATCAAGATGGATAAAAAAGAAGATCCTTTGCTGCATGAGAAGTTTGAGGCTATAAAGGATAAGAAGTTCCCTGATTTCAATGTTGATCACAAAGGTTTATTGAAATTTCGTACAAGACTATGTCTTCCATCTATTCCATAGATAAAGGAAGAATTGATGGATGAAGCTCATAGCTCTACTTTCTCTATAAATTCGAGAAGCACTAAAATGTATAGAGACCTTAGTGATCATTATTGGTGGGATAACATGAAGAGGTAGATTTCTGATTACACTACAAGGTTCCTGGTGTGTCAACAAGTAAAGGTGGAATGACAACTTTCTAAGGGGGTATTACAACCGCTACCCATACCAGTATGAAAGTGGGATAATATCACTATGGACATTGTAACTGGTCTCTCGAAAACATCCAAAGGAAACAATGCGATATGGGTTATTGTGGACCGTCTCACCAAGACCGCCCATTTTATCTCTATTCGGGAAGATTTATCTCTGGATCAACTTTCCAAGATATACGTAAAGGAAGTGGTAAGGCTGGATGGGGTACCACTATCCATCATGTCTGATCGTGATCCAAGATTCCCATCAACATTCTGGAGAAGTCTTCAATATACTCTGAATACTGAATTGAATTTTAGTACGGCCTATCATCCTCAAACTGATGGCCAATCTGAAAAGACTATTTAGACACTCGAAGACATGCTGAGATTATTCTTAATGGAATTTAAAGGTGGGTGGGATCAACACCTCCCATTAGTTGAGTTCTCTTATAACAAAAGCTTCCATTCGAGTATTCAGATGGCACCCTATGAAACTTTGTATGGAAAGCGATGTAGAACTCCTACTTGTTGGGATGAAACTTGTGAGAGAAAGATTCTTGAACCTGATCTGGTGCGAGATATGGTAGAAGAGGTTCATGCCATCCAAAAACACATAAAGGCTGCTCAGAGTTGGCAGAAGAGCTATGCTGACAACCGTCGAAGGGACTTGGAGTTTGGTGTTGGCAACAAAGTCTTTCTTCGAATTTATTCATGGAAGAGAGTCATGTATTTTGGGTAGAAAGGGAAGCTCAGCCCTAGTTACATTGGCCCCAATGAAATCCTTGATCACATAGGAGCAGTGGCCTATTGACTAGCACTTACACTGAACCTAGCTCAAGTTCACGATGTCTT
Source organism: Viscum album (assembly GCA_963277665.1). Taxonomy (NCBI): domain Eukaryota; kingdom Viridiplantae; phylum Streptophyta; class Magnoliopsida; order Santalales; family Viscaceae; genus Viscum; species Viscum album. Next base: position 1,343,589,759 of record OY728132.1, read on the forward strand.
CCATGTATCTCTCTTGAGGAAGTACATACCTGACCCTTCTCATGTACTGAACCCAAAGGTGGTACAACTGGAACATGGCCTATCTTATGAGGAGCAGTCAGTGGAGATCATAGACTGTAGAGACAAGGTTCTAGGAAACAAGAATACCCACCTTGTGAATGTGTTTTGGAGGAATCATAAATATGAAGAAGCGACTTGGGAGCCTGAGGAAACAATGAAGCAAAAGTACCCTCACCTTTTCGACTAGGCCTCAAGTATAAAATTTCGGGGATGGAATTTCTTAAGGGGGGAAGAATGTGACGTCCCAAACTTATTGATTAGTATATTAACTTACTCTTAACGATTTAATAGAGATGTTAATGGTTAATGAAGAAATAGGATTCAATGGCTTCATCCAGTAGACTCAAAGCTTATGAAGCCCACTTATCAGAGCTTGGGAAGGAGGTGGCATCTTTGGGCCTCGCTTTGAACCAAGCCCAAGTCAAACTCCAGCGTATCAAGCTTGAACGGAAATGCCTGCGAGAGAAGTTCAAGTTTGTAGAGATTACTACTAGGGAAATGTTATCTGAGACTCCCTTAGATTCTCTCACCATATCACACCTTACACTTAGGTATTATGATGGTGTTATAAGGGGCTACGTGACAAGACCGTAGCTTCTTTGTGTAATCCTTTGGAATGAATAAATTTTGATTTCTTCCTTTAGTGAAGTTTGTGAAATTTGAAATGTCCGGATAATTTTAGGATGTATTTTATTGATGAATTTTTAAAAAAAAGATATTTTAAAATATTTATGTAAAACATAAATATTTAATGATGTGTAATGATTTTTAAAAAATGGTCTTCTACAATTATGTTCAGTATGAAATTTAGATTCTAATAAGATCAACTTAATTTTTGATGAATAGTAAAATATGAATAAATATTTTATGCTTAGGATTAGTAATGTGACCAAATGGATTAGTGATCTCACTTAAATAAAGTTCTAATATAATTTAGACACCTTGATTAAGTAATGTGATTCAATAAAATGGGCAAATAACGGTTTCATAAATTATTAATCTAGTATCAGTTTCTTCAGGTGAATAGTGTATTTTATTTAAAAATTTAATTAAAAATATTTAGAAAATTATTTTTATAAAATTGACTTTATTTTTGTACTCAGAGAATTGATATTATGTTATGGTAATTTTTTGGAATTTTTCTGTGAAAGATGAATTTTCATTGAATAGTAAAAATGCAATTTTAGGGTTTCGGTATGTTAAATGACATCATAACTATGTCATGATGATGTCATGAGATATTTTAAGGGATGTTAGACTAAAGGGGATGAATTATTGTGTGAGGTGTCCCATGTGGCCAATACCATGGGAAAATACCATGGGAAAGAACATTGTTTTTCCAAAACCACCAATGAGGTGTCCCTTGGCCATTAATGCCTTGTCCCCTCACTTTCCCTATAAATACCAAGCCCAACTCTCATCCATTAAGCTCCAAAACCATCCTAAATGAAGTTATGGTCTCTTTACCTCCCAATGAGTCCTCCCAAGGTGCCCTCAATCCTCTAAAGGTCCCAACCATTGAGTTTTAAGAGTTACGTTTAAGGTAAGGGATCCGACCTCTCTATTTCTTTTCACGTAATCTCTTTTATGTCATTCCTTTTATGCTCCATGTTATTATGTTGGAGGATATTCTTCTATATTCACATTACTGCACATTTCATGTTAATATAATGAGATACCCCCTATTTCTCTCATCAATTCGTTTTAAGAATGTTTAAGTGGTGTCGTTAGGTTGTCGATTTTTAAAGGGATTCTTTCACCCTTCTTTTGATCAAAGTTCTACTTTCATGTCAAGTCTTTCAAGTTCATTTTAATTATGTTGTGGTATGATATCTAAATCTATAATACTGAACTCTTATTTTAATATTATTAGAGACCCTATTTTTATCTTGTCAATTCATTTTTGGTTGATGTTTAAGTGAGGCCGTTCGACTGCCGAATTTTTATAAGAGAAATCTTATTTTTGTCTTCCTTTCATGTTCTTCATCTCATATGGTATATCTTTCCAATTTCATTACCATGTTCTTAAATACTTCATATTCCGTTCCCCTACTGTTTTATGGATCATTTATGAGTTGTTGACCCATGTCCCCTCTCTTTTAAATGTTTTCTAAAACCTCGTAACATAGTCGTTATACTGCAGAATTTCCGTCTCAAATGTCTCTCTTTTTTTCTATGTTCTTTTATTTTATTATGTGAATACTCAAATATATATATTATATAGGGGTATTCACATATTTTAGTTCTATTTTAAATTATGTTATTTACATACATGAGACCCGCTCTCCCTTTCCGTGGGTTTAAAGCGATGTAAAGATCATGTCTTTAAACTAGTTTTTAAAACGTTATGATTATGAAATGAAACCCATTCCATTTTTCTATATGGTTTGTTGATGAAATGATTGATGATGATATATGTGGATCACATGATTATAAAGACATGTCAAGGTTGTTCCCTGATACTGCTCCAATGCATTGGGTAAAGTCTTAATCTCTAGAGATGACTATTTTTAACGACGCTTTGGTGAATAACCTTGGTAATTTTTAATGACACCTTGGGGATGGACCTTGGTGAAACATAAATGATTTTCAATATTAAATATTAAAGCCACTTCTTCAAGTTATGAAAAATTTTATTTTTATTATGATATGCCTCATGATTTCTTTCTCATTCCTTATAGTTCTTTTCATGATTTTATTGAAGTATCTAAAGTTCACATGTAAAATGTTTCTCTTGTTTTCCTTACTGGGCCTTCTGCTCACCCTTTCTTTTGATTTATGACCCCAGGTTATAAGATGTAGTAATGAACCTAGGATGAACTTAAGGAAAATTCATTCAATTGTTTATGATGAATGTTTTATGTTGTTTTCTTGTTTTATGTTCCTGGTTTCCAAGACACAAAACCTTAAAGATCCTCAGTTTTGTGTAATATAATGAATGTTTATATAATAAAAAGTCGGGATGCCACAATTTCAGTTAAAAAGACATAGGAAAATAAGGTTAAGGCAAAGGAACCACTAACAGTTCAATGTCATAAATCTATGAAATGTTTTTATTATCAGTTTCAATTACCAAAACCATGTATTAATTATTAAGGACCTATTTTTTGAAAATCATTAAAGAGGAAAGATTTATTTTTTTATAGTTTTAGAATTTCAATATAATTCTATTGAACTATTTTTATTAGTGTTATCAAGAAACATATAACCATCATTCTGTAGTATTTTTCATTATGGTTTTTAATATTATATAGAATCATTCTAGAGAAATAAATATCTTATATTATGTTTGGGGGATATTTTATTGAATAACACATTAATGAGGAAATAATAATATTTTATTTGAAATTGATGTGGTGATAAATATTTTCAAATTTGAATATTTTGTTAGGTTCAATAAAAAATGTATTAACAACATAAGAGGATTAAAAAGGGATTTGTTTTGTTGTTCTGCATATTATGGGTGATATTTTGTTATATTCATATTTATATAACCTTTATTTTTCGCATAAATAATTATTTTGAATGAATTCTATTATTCTTTCAGAGAAGTATGTCCAATATCATGAGATAATATTTTAGTTTAAAACCATATTTCATATTGAGGTTATCTCAAAAATTTGTGATATAGGGTAATATATTTATGTAACGATCTATGTTAAACCATTTGATTTATTATTAAATTTTAGAGATTAATATATTAATATTTATAATTTTCTTATAATGTGCTTCACATTTTCTTGGTTTTAATAAATATAGTTGGAATAACTTGTTACTAAATTTTCAATCTAATGATCCACTAAAAATAGATTTTAGTTCTTTAGAGAAAAAAATCTAAATGTATATTCCTTATGTATAATAGGAGGCGAATTAGAAAACGGTTCAACAACAATCAAAGAATGAAATTGAATTTAGGAAAAAAAATAATGTAAGTATATTTTATGGCGTTATCTATCTTAATTATAATATAATACCTTATATCTAAGAAAATAATCTTGAAAAAAAATTTATCTTCTTTCCTTCATATTAGATGAATAAATGGTCCATTAATTCATCTTAATTTATTGTGGTGTGGCTGTTTAATTTCTCATGATCATTCACATTCAACGTATTAGTTATCTCAATATCTATTCATAATTATTTACATTTTGTATTTATGTTAATATCATCACATAGCTACTAATTTCCCCTATGTAGAAACATATTTATATGAGGTCCATCATATTTCAATTTCACTATTTTTAAGATATTGTTTCATTAACCCTTTTTATGTTGTGGTTTTTCTATGATGGGTTTTTGTATGGAACCCCCTTTATTTCTGAAAACAATTTAAATTTAAAATGATGAAATTTATATAAGGGGGTATAAAATATCCCCATAAAAAATGATGAATATATTTATCATTGAGAAAAATTATTTCTTTTAAAGTATACCTAACACATAACACTATTTTTTAATCAACCACAATATAATATGAAAATGATTTTATTAAACATAATATATATAACATATCTGTTAAATTGGATGGAATGAATGGAATATATTATAATATAATATGTACATAAACGTCCTACTAAATAATGTAATTTATAAATTCTAATTTAAATGTTACTAAATGTTTTGAAAAGTCTTTTTATTCATCAAAAATATGTTTTATTCATAAAATTATTTTTACTCCAGTCTATGAAAAAGTAATTCAATTATTTTTACCAAAATTTAAAAAATTAACATGAAAAAATGGTCCTCATTTTATAAATCATAATATAAATATTATGTTATCATGAAATTTTGGTATTTTTTTGAAAAATATTAAATTAACCATTATATAAAATGTCAATTTTAATAAACCTTTCATTTATTTTTAAAAAAAATTAAATAATATTAAAGTAATATTATAATTTAAATTTAATTTATAATTTAAATATTTATTATTTATTAATATTTATTTACATATATTATATTTTAATCATATTTATAATTTATTTTGGTATATGATTATTAATACGCTAATAAACAAATTTTTTTTAAAAAAAATTTATAGTGCATAATGTTTCTCCATTATAATTAATTAAAACCCCCAATATAAAGAATTATTAAAATTATATAAATGTAAATATATTATGTATATAAAAATGAATTTAAATGAAATTAATTATGACTACTTAATATATATTTATTATAATATTATCCTATGGATTAAAAAAATACATTTCATGAAAATCCATTATTCCAAAACGTATGGGGGTTTAATATTAGATTAAATTCTTCCACCTCTAGGAGTTGTTTTTGGAAAAAAATTATTTCCATAATTTAAAGAAAAATAATATATATTATATTATATATATTATTAAAATTTTGAGTATCATGAATAATAATAACCGTAAAAATTAATTAACAGGGAAAAACGGGTTTACATGGGGTAAACTAAAAAAATCAGGGTTAAAAATTAATAAAAATATTATAATTCCAAATTTATGGTTCTATAAAAATATTTCATCTTATAATTTATGAAAATTGGACATTTAGTATCCTTGTGTCATGTGATAATGTGAGAGTAATTCAATAAAGTTTAAATATATCAAGTGTGATATCTCCCCATTTATAAAAGGAAACCTCATATCATCTCCTTTAAACACATAAAATACATATTAGTTCATCCAATACCAAAGAAAATAATTTCCTTACCTACCTTACAAAATCCTAGAATAATTTTATTGATCAAAAACCAATCATATTTATGATTTTGTAAAAAACACATAGATTTTGTCTTAAGAATAAGTATCATTCTTCACTAAGATTTTAGTTTCACTTATTTTTACAGCTCCTAAAAATAACAGTAACACAAGATGAAGTAATAAAAGAACAATACAAACTACTATTATAATTTATTATGTTAATGGTATGACCTGAATCCATCTCCTCCTCCCTCAAATGGGAAAGAAAAAATGGTCACCCTCTGTATGGCAGACTACATCCTCTAGAAATAATGCTATTTTTTCATAAATGCATATCATGGATGTATATAAGAATGTATTTAATGTTATTTTATTATATTAATGATATAATTATAAATATGTAAATAAAATATTTCATATAAATACTTTCATTGCATTTCATATAAAATACAATAACATTTCTCATGTGTATAACATACTACCCCCTCATGAAAAATTTGATCATTTTTTCACTTACATCAATCATGGAATTTAATGATATTTAATTTGATATTTTTTTCTGATATAAATTAAATCTTAATAATAATTATTATTAATAATAGAAATTTTTGTCTTACCATGTCATTCCCTGATTAAATGATAATGTAGTTTAGGTGTATGACAAACCTTCTCTTCACAAAGTTATGTGATTCATTTTTTAGGAAGTGAAATTAATTAAATAAATAATTGTATTTAAACAGATAATACATAATCCTTAATATAATTATTATTATTTAAATATAATATTACAATATACTTCCCACAATCATTATCAATGTAAAATTAAATTGATAATCATGTGTATATATGGGTTATCATCCCTAAAATAGTAACACACAACATTTTTAATAACCATTCATCTTGATTGTTAATAAATGTATAATTGATTTATAAAACAAGATTATTATTTCATTTGTATTATTTCATATTATATTAATTAACAATCCATTTTTTAAATTTAAATTACCAAATTTATTTCTTACATATTAGCCAAACATCATCAAAACATTCAACATGGACATAAATGATTATGTGATTTAATATGAAAAGGAAATGAGTAAAATAAAAAGGAAATAATAATAATTAAAAAGGTTATTATAAATTTAAATTGATAACATATATTTATTATTTAGGAAGATAATTAATAGACTTGATGAGTCAGGCTCAAGGAAAAGGTTCTTTCTAAGATACAATTTTTATTCTAGTTTTTATTACTCTATATTTAACACACATTCTATTTCTTAAGGTTAGGAAATGATTTTAAATTCTATATGTAATTCACTCCCATTTATATCTTTCATATTCCCCATTCCATTTATTACTAGAAACATTCATTATGTTCATTTCTTAAATGACATAATTATGAATTTTTATTTGATTATGAAATGATGAATGATTATGAAACACATTTTTTTACATGGGTAGTTCTTATGTTATGCATTATGACTAAATTGTTTTATTTTATACACATATATCAGTGACATATAATGATGGGTTCTCCCCGAAATCACTCCAAAACAGTTGGAAATGTTTTGGTCCCCTCAGAAGTCACATATGGGATTATAAAGTAAAATTATTCCATTATGGTAAATTGTCCACCTTTTGATATTTTTTAGGTTGTTACCATTGACTCATGTTTATGTAATGTTATGTGTTGCGTCAATATTTTCTAATGTTAAAATAACACCATGAGATTTTAAAAAAGAAACATCATATTTGGTAGCATTTAAAGAACAAAACACCAATCTTAAATGAGAATATTCCACAATGAGACATTACGATATATTTCATGAAGCTCAATCACATTAATATCTTCTAATACATGTAATGTTTGGGTTTAAATTAAGTGTGATACTCTATTAAAATATTAATTATTCAATAATGAACATAATAACGTACTCATTATATGAGTGGATATGATTAGTAAAAAATAAATAATGAATATTATATAGAATAATTTTTTTTAAAATATATTCAATTTCATCTATTGATTATGAATAAAGTAAGAACCATTTGAAAGAAATAGAAATATTTGATCGATTTTGTTTCTAAATGGTTTTATAGTTTCACCATATTAATATAATTTGAAAATAAATTTTGTAGTTTTATAAAATATATATTATAAAATAATCATAATTATTTAAATATTCATGTCAAAATTATATTTGGGAAAATTTGTTTATATTTTTTTAGAAATGAATAATTTTTTATTAATAGTGAAAATATTAATTTTTTTGAAATCTCCATTTTCATATAAATTATTTAAAAATATAATTTATATTTTAGTTTCTAGGAAGTAAAATTAGTTCAATTTTATTTAAATTTAAAAAATTTATATAATTGGAATAAATTTAATTTTGAATACTTATATGAAATCCTTATATACATCTGATCATTTTCACTTTGGAAAATCACTATTTAATAACATATATGGTTAAAATATAAACAAATCTCTAAAAATAATTTAGAAAAGTGATTTAATATTAGCAATCAACATGATTTATTTTATAATATAAAGTTAGAATAATTTATGACCATAAATAATAGTTAAAATGAAATAATTAATTTCAAAAATTAAGGTAAAAATTGGTTTTCTAGGGGTTAAACTTAGAATATAATGGTCAAAAAATGACATAACACTTAATAAAAACCCATTTTATTGACATATTATGACCGTATAACCTCAAGGTAAATAGTGACCCATTTTAAAGGATTTTTTCATGCTAAATTGGTAGGAATAAAATTATATTTTCAATAATTCAATGTGTTTCATATCCCCCCACTTATAAAAGGACACCCACTATCCTCCCATATTCACACATAGAAAAATAGTTTTTTTGGAAATCATTACCAACATTTCCCCCTTATATCAATTCCCAAATCCTAGAACCCATATTTTTATTATTAATCCCTCTTAATAATGATTTAGTTATAAATCTAAAGATGCTCTATGAAAAAGAGAAAAAAAATCCAAAATGTGCCTAATTGTTTAATTTTATCAACCACGTCCTTAAAAAAATTAAATAGAAAATATAATAAAACATTTATATATTATATTTGGATCGATTTTTATGTAAAGGCAATAATCCAGGTCTATCTATACATCTATCAAATGCAAAATGAAACAGTATATCACATGTATAATGGAATATTTCTTCATGAAATTTGTATAATTTATTCTTCAACATCCCCATTAATGAATAAATGATATTATTTAATTATCATATTTATATTATATTTATGAAAATTTTATATTTATGGAATTATAATATGAGACATACCTACTTAATTTCCATTCAATGGTGGATATTATAACAACGCTCCTGTGCTTTGTTATCAACCAACTCGCGAAGTGATAGGATTCATTTTTTCTATTATTAATTACATGAAAGGTAGTAATGTAAAATTTAATGAATATATTTTTCATTTTTGATATATATATATATATATATAATTATTTAAAAATAATTTCAAATAAAAATTCTATCCTTCTTATCTATCGGAAAATAAATTCACCACTCATGTATACGTGTGTATTACCATCTCTATGTAGCGATGTCAGATGTTTTTCATTAATAATTACATGAATAGTAATAATAATGTATTAGTAATAATATAAAATATATATATGAGGTAATAATTATTTTATAAATATTAATTACAATTTATTCCCTTTATATTCCATTTGATGAGGAAGATGGAATCAATGATCATTCATACGTACGACCAACCATCTCCATAAAGATTGAAAACCATTTTCTATCTCTACCATCATTAGATTAATATACAAAAATATATAATAAATATATATGATTTTTATTTCAGGGTGAAAATTACCCATATAATGCATCAATGATTCAATTAACCATACCAATATTATTGAACTGAATCATTAATGGGATACAACGTAATTATCACCTAAAATATTTATTTTAACAAATAATTATTTGTAAATGGGTGATATATAAATATATGTAAATAATATATGGTATGAGATATATGATTATGGATTTATAATTGATGTTTATAAGAACTTATTTTTTTATATAAGAGGTTCATACTAAATGAAAGAAGTTGAACATTAGGTAAGTGATTCTCATCTCACTTTTCCTATCTTGAGTCATATGCCATATCCACCACATCTTTATTTTTTGTTTTTTTATAAATACAATTTGATATGTTATTTGATGTATCTATTTATCTAAATGGGGTTTAAATTTTTGTTTTATGTTATTTCATTCAAGGGGATTATGATTCACAAGTTATAAAATTAGTAGTGGTTTATTGTGTAATCTCACCATTTATCAGGATTTCTTATTATAAAATTCCCAATGATGATATAATATTATATATCACTAAATAAACTAATAAATTTTATTATATTGTCTTTATTAGATGAAAATTAAATTAATTTTTCCATTTTAATATCTTTATTACTTAATAAGAGATTGAAAATGCTTCATCAATCCAATTTTATTTTTCCTTCAGTAAAAAATCAATTTTATTCTAAAACCATGTTTTTTTAAAATAACATCATATATTTTTTAAAATTAAAAAATTATTTGTAAAATTATTTACACCCTTTATATACTATTACAAAATATATTTGAAGAAATCTATATGCCTTCTTCCAAATATTGTGTGTTTTCCTTTTACTGAAATTTTTTAATGCTATTATTTTTTTAATGTGTACAGAGTGAACATAATATTCCTCTATTATGAAAAGTAAATTTTTAAATATTATATTATTTTTTATAATAGGTTATTTTCAAGTAAATGTATTTTTAAATTTTGTTTAGACATTTTCATTTATAAGGATATTTTTAAAGTCTGAAATTTATTTACTTAAAAAAATGAATGAAATTTTGATGATATTCAATTCATCAATAACCTAACAAATTTATTATACATATAATAAACTATGGTTATATTTTATTTAGATGATAATTAGAACTTATTTTCATGGTTTATGATCATTTTGACTAAGGATGAATAATTTTATTATCAATGATCAAATTTTTCTTTATAGTTTATGATTATGTTTAATTTATTTTTGAAATTATTAACATTTCATATGTTATTTTAATAATAATATTGTTGTTTTTTATTATATTTATGCCATTTAATTTGATTAATACATTGTATTAGTAATTTATTAGTGGCTCCCTCTTATATATAACCCCTCCAAGAATCAAGCGGTCTCCATACATAAACCAGTTTTCCAAAATAGAAGGGTTTCTACCCCTATATTTAACCTTTCTTGTGGAATGAAATGACAGCATGTTTCAAATGTCCATTATTTTTAATTCCGTCCTTATGAGATCAATTATTTCATTCCATAGTATTTTTTGATTATTTTTAATATCAATGTATAAGATTTAAGCCTATGTAATTATTTATATTTCTTTATTTGATCATCATTTATTCCTACCATAGTATGCTAATGTTGTGAAATAAATGGAATTTTCATTAGTTTATCAACGTACTATATTGATTATGGTTATTTATTAATATATATTCATGTATTCTCATACACTTACTATGCATCCTAGTTAACCCAGTTCTTATGTTTTTATTTTCCCTAGAATAACTCTAAGAATGTTTTCATTGATATCAAGGGATACACTATGAGGAATAATAGAGTTCTCTAATGAAAAAACATTTTTGTAAATTATTTATCTATTTTAACAATACCTATTAAATTTTCTTCCCTTTTTAATGTGATTCCTCAATCAATTTACGAATGTTATAAATTAATGACCAGACACGAGATACAACTGTTTGGGTCATTATAGTTGGTACCATAGGATGTTTAGTAGAAACCTTGGGAACTATATTTTTTAAAATATATATTGTATAATATACCCATATGATAATCATTGGACATAAATATTTAATAAAATCCTAGTATTTTGGTAAAGCATATATTATGAATTTTCACAATGAATCATTTCCTATATAGATAACTTTTTCATGGTTTCGGAATTGGTGTACCTATGAGAAATAACACAGAAAAGGCATCGAGGTCTTGAATTGAGATTTACAATGTACATAATAATGGTCGATTATGTATACTTGGTTTGACGCTACTCTGGGATATGAATTATTTAATTTAATATTTATTTAAGAAAAAATATATAGGAATCTAAAATGAATTTATTATTTGGAAAAATTCAAAAAGAAACCATGTATATGACTAGGTAATTATCAATGCATTAATTTTTCAATTTATGTTATGCGATTAACTAGTATTAGAATTATACATTATGTATAATAATATTATAACCATATCTAGTTTTTGAATTTTTTTATAAATGCAGGGTATTATAAATAAGGGTAATATTATCATTACACACACCCCATTTATGTATTCCCTAATGGGAACCATTATGAATCAAGAGCATGATCTACAGCTTGAACTGGTGAAATTATAATTATATTAGGGGATTAGTCTCAGGTTATAATAAATTATATTTCCCATATATGCTATACTTTTATTCCACCATACATTTTTACAATATGAGACTTATTTAGGTATCAAAACCTCTCCCATTTAATGAGTTAAAAAATCTATTTGTAACTAGGAAATAAATAAATTACTTAGATAATTTATTTCAATAATTGGGATGTAGTTGAAGAGATAAGGTTGTCCATGATGTTTATTGTGTCTCAGTATAATTGGATAAATTTTTATCTATGATTTAAAACTGTAAGGATGAAAAAGAAAATGAAAATATTGAATTAATGGGTTTTAGGTTACTATCCATTGAATGATATTTTCCTCACGAGTAATGAGTGGGTATGGTGAAAAAGTACCTAAGTCTATGATAAAAGGTAAATGAAAAGTTATCTTGGTATGAAAACTTATTTACATAGTTGTCAATGAAGGATGTGGACTACCTTCTTAATCCTAAATATTTTATTGAACATTTCATTGTTGGGTTAAATCCCATCATTCTAAGGGATTTAATATCATAAGAATTATCATCATATGAAGACATATTATCTTGTTCTACCAAGATAGATAAAAAATTATCAATGTATTACATATTTAATAGAATTAAAGCAAAGAAAATGATGATAGAGAAAAACATGGATGGAGGGAATAAGGGAATGATGTATTTTCCCACATGGGGTAATTATTGAAAGAAAAAAACTATTACATTCTTAAGGAGAATGATAATTTACTATGAGTATGAATATAAATTTTACCTGGATTTTGTTTTCAATAGAATCAAAACAGTTTCCAATACATAATTATTTAATAGTAAGAAGATGTTTCAATATGAAAACTCATGTCCCATGAATTATGGGAATATAGCCTAGAATGATCTAACAGATCAAGGTCAAGACTATGTTTTGGGTAAAGCTAAAGTGGAACGATTAATGTGTAAGGATTTGGATTCAATAAATGTTTATTATAATTATTTTATCCATGATATTATCCTAATAAATATAATAAAGTGTATTATAATTTTACTAAAGATCCATTTCTTTATGGACATGAATGAAAATGTTGAATAATAATAATATAAAAGAAAAATATGTAGTGGAAAGTTTATATTTTTTCTAAAATAATTGATTAGGGGAATATAACCCTTATTATGATCTCTATTTTGAGATGATGATGATAAATATATGTTTATGTTATAGTATTGGGGACATTGAATTTAGTTAGTGACTTTATGGTTTATGTTATCATTGAGGGAGTTTACTTCATGTTTATTTTTATGGAATTCATTTGATAATCTGAGATTTTATTTTTTTGAAATATACCTATTTTAAATATAGTTTTATTGTGACAAAGGGAGTGAAAAATTTAGACTATGATTTTAAGAGGAACATTATATTATTTTAGAAATATAATGTTGATTTAGTTACATTAATTCCAAAAAAATAGGACATTGAATTTTGATGGAATTAGTTTGGACGAGTATTGAGGATAACATTATAATGGTTGTATTATGTTTTAACATTTGGTGTTATTATATAACGTTTTATACAAATTTTGGTTTTAGTAAATATCTAGACATATGAGGAATGAATTTTTATTCTAATGATATGTTATATGTGCTTTTAAAATAAAAAATAATTTCAGATATTTATTTCAGGGAGTATGAAATGAGGTGGGAATTGGTCAAAAACAACTAAAGTATAAAACTGAGCCTTTGAAAGAGAATGTTTTCTTGTAATTATATTTTATTTTGTTATTAGTATACAATTTAATGGAAATATTCAACACGATGAAAATGATATTGAAATATAAATGTTATCTTAATACCTTCACTTATATTGATATAATTCATCAACTATCAATGTATATGTGGTCCTTCAATGATGAAGGTCATTCACATTAATATTATCAAATATCTTTTCCACTCTTCGTAATTATTTATTCCTTTATTTCCATTATATATCTTCTCAGGCCACCAATGTTCTTCTATTTGGAAAATTAGTATGACTGATTCCTGATAAAATTCATAAATCACTTCCTCTCATTCACGGCGAGGTTATAGTATCCCACTTTTTGATGTGGTTTATAATAAAACTATTTTAAAATTTGAATTCCTTGATTATAGAAATCCATATAAAATTGCAATCAAAAATTTTATTTAAGTGGTGTGGAATGTAACAAAATAATATTTTAATAGAGGAATATCATGTTCAATATAGTGTATGAAACATAACTCCATGATTAAATTAGATTATTTCATCACATTACATTATTGTATATTTATTTAAATTCAATTTCCTTGATATCTAGTGTTGGATGCAATTCCAGATTTAAAACAAATGTGATACTCTAATAGAATATTATTTTTTAAACATGCCCATTTTAACAAATACTTTATGTCGGTTGGTATTTATATTTAAAACTAAATTATGAACAATATATTTATTACAAACTTAAAACATATTTTCAATTTATATCAACTCATTAGAAAAAAATAACCATTTTAATGAAAACATAATTGTTTTCCTATAAATTGTATTTTACTAAAAGGAGGCTTAGTCCCACTTTTCACACATCGTTGCTGCAAAAATGTAGGACAAAGAAGAATCCAAAAGAAAGGCCCGTTGAGTACATCGCGAAGCTATTTCACGAAGTCCCCCAGCACCGCATCCACCACGAAGCACGGAGGCGGGCCACTCCACGAATGAATTTGACATTCACGAGCCCACCGCGAAGCAAGGATGTAGGATGCTCCGTGAACACATTTGACATTCCTGAGCCTACCGCGATGCAAGGATTCAGGATTCTCTGCAAACACATTTGACGTCCGCGAGCCCACCGCGAATCAAGGAGTTAGGACACTCCGCGACCACATTTGACGTTCGCGAACCCACCATGAAGCAACCACGTCCATTTTCGCTCTGTGTAGACTCCGCTTCGCGGTGCCTCTTGCAAATAAGTACCGGGAAACCCCTAATCCCAAAGGATGGACAGTCTAACCTTTCAACATCCCAACTCCCGAATAGAGTAGCATCCTTCTACTCTATGAACCATGAGCTATGTGAGGCACTTCTGCACCGTGAAGTGCCTCCCCTTTGTCTCGTTTTTATCCCCTCTTCGGAGAGGGATACCTTTCACGAATCCTATGGGAAATCTTGAAGAAAGGGGATCCCTAGGGGACACGGGTATTCGTGGATCATTTATGCTTCGTGAAACACCGTTCATGTACACATGATCCGCATGCTAATGCAGGGTCACGATACTTCGCGAATCACATTTCTTCATGACACCTTGCTTTCCGAGGCTCCTTTGCCCCATGAGGTAGTGCTCTGCGAATGCCTTTCCATTTTTCGAAGCACCTCTCATATGTACTTCTTACCTATGCTTAGGCTAAGGCACCCCACTTCCCAAAGCACACCCCTTCACAAGTTCCATCCTCTAAGTGGAGCAATAAAGCTTCTCAAGGCCCCTGCCTATGAATCCATCTTCTTGGAAATTCCTTTTCCTGTGCAACCCTACAGGTTTTTACGATGTGACTTCAAGGTCCCTTGGACGAAACTGCTAGTTGCTTTGCTTCGCCTTAAGCTTCTTCGCATTAGCATGATAGTGGCTATTTATTCTTCACATACCCATGTTAACGTGAACCCCCCGATGGTTCTCCCCATGACAACCCCTCACCATGGATTTTCATGTCCCCTCTATGCACCAAGGAGTAGAGGGTACCATTTATGTACGTCCTAGGGGTGTGGAGAAAACTCACCATGTCCGAGCTTCAGGACATTAAACTGCCAAGCACCTTCGTCCTCAACACATGATGTTAAATTGTAACATGTCCCCATGCATCGCACGCAGAGTACCCCCACCTTGGACATTCTCCACGCCCACTCGTCTCCACGGTGATGGGATCACCCCTCACAGTTGATGATATCCTCTTTATCGGAGTGGCGTTTGTCCTTCGGGAAAGGGAATCCACCTTGGTGAAAGAGCCTTGATTTTCTTACCGGAGGTAGCATCCTAGCTCCTCCTTTCATATTCAGTCCCCAGGGCCAGTGAAGGGTGTGGTGGTAAGTGGTGCTTCTCCTTTATTCGGTACCAAGTCCCTCTCCCGCTACACTTTGTCACCATCGGGCCTCCATCCTAGAGTAAGTCCCAATATTTATCTCCCTGGGCCGATCTACTCATAAGCCCCACTCCTCAACCCATGTAGGAACCTTTCGCAACGTGATTTCCTGGTCTCTACTGCCTCTAGTTTCTCGCGCCGAGCAAGACTCACGTGGGCTTAGAGTAAGCACCGACCCTGAAATCAATACCTTGGGGAGCCTAGAGTGTAAGACAAACCCCCTCATGAACAATGTGTTCTTTGTTCCATGTCAAGGCATGGTATGTAATAATCCTTTCTATGGTTCAAGCCCACCACCACCACCCGGTTGTTCCGAACCCATTCACGTTGGTTCACCAACACCTTGGGAAGCCTAGAGTTTAAGCCCCATGACCCATCCCGAACTATGAAGATTTTGATCCATGTCAAGGCATGGTATGTAGGAAGTCTCCAGGAGGTTCATGCCCAACAACCATTGGACCCGAGGTCCACCTTCAAGTCGGTTCGTCGACACACCATCCTGAACTACAAGGACTTTGATCTATGTCAAGGCATGGTACGTAGGAAGCCTCCTTGAGGCTCAATCCCAACAACCATCGGACCCCAGGTCCACCTTCACGTCAGTTCGCCGACACCCCCTCCCAAACTATGAGGACTTTGATCTTTTCCAAGGTAGTGTACATAGGAAGCCTCCATGAGGTTCAAGCCCACCATCCATTAGACCCCATGTGCACCTTTCTGTCAGTTCTACCCCATCCTGCATGACTTTAAACTGTATCCACGATTCATCGGTAAGTCGTTGTCACTCCATTGAGTAGTAAGCCATTGAACCCCGACTGTAAGTAAGCCATCGTCAAATGAACTTCGTGGACTTTGATTCCCTGCCATGAGGATAAGTTGGAAGCCTCTTCGAGGCCCAAGACCAAAACCATTGTCATCCTCATGATGGTTCCATACCATTCACCATCCCTTTCATAGTACCTTCCATCTTCCATCCCGATCCTTACCCAGGCCAACACATCCCTGTGGGATCATGCCACCCCATTCCTCGTTTTGACTGACAGCATTTGGGAAGCCGCCCACCTACTGGCCCCAATATCAGTGTTCCCATCTAGGGGTTCCACACATCTGATCCACTCCAATCAGTTTTCTGATCAGCCGGATATCTCTCCAATAGATGTTAAACTTGTGGTATACCTTTTGTTAAACATAGGAAGCTGAGAAAAAACCTCAAATACATGCCCATGGAATATGATTCCCCACGTTCAATGTGGGATGCCTCGGGCTTCTGCGCCCTCAAGAAGCCCTAAAATAAGGTAAATAAGATAGAAACACCAATCCCCAGCGTATAGACATGATAGTGATGCCAAGAATGACTACTCCCCTATCCTAAAGTTGGTGCCTGACCGGACCACTTGGAATGTCCTGACAGAAGCAGCATAATTAACTAGTGTACAAGAATATATGACACCGGGAAGAGTTTCATGAACAATGTCTTAAGTCTATTAGGGAGACCCAGAGTAGGTGATGAGTTCCAAGGAGGTACCCATTGAAGGAAGAACCGACATCCCATCATCCCGTTTCGATCAAGGAGTAGACGTCCCTGAATAAAGAGAAAATGCCACCCACCTTTGGAAATTGGGAATGCGGGGCACCAAAAAGCAGCATCTCGCGTCCCCAAACGAGATGGAAATGTGTGCCCTGACGAAAGAGTAAGAAACAGAAATGGGGAACCTGGTGTGAATGTTCTTCTCCTCAACATGGATATTAGTAGCACTCATGGAATCAATGGATTGACATGTCACCGGATCCAGATATCCAGCGCCGGGTCTCGCCAAGAAAATAACATGCCTAGCATGAAACTCACTATAACATGGGTTAGTAGAACGTTTGACCTCTCTTTTTGTGAAGTTGTCAGTGTGGATCCTTCATACCATTCACATAAGATGATATGGTGTTGGGGAATTAGTCGTCTATTACAATTTCTTTCAGCACTAACGAGTTCATCTCCCTGCTTCTCAGAAATCAGATTTATACCTCAAGAATGTGATCATCGTCCACCCGTCTACGCAGTGGTAGGGGACATGCCAGCCTAGCCACTCTGTGTGGCTTCACCGCTTCCACGAAGGCCTCTATTTCCTTGACTGTGGGGCACCCATGCCCCATCTCCCCATTGGATGTTATCCAACTAAGGGTAATTAACGACCCTGTACATCATTACGGGGAGGAGAGTATCATCCCAATGAAACATATAGCCCGCCGGGATCTAGAGGCATCCACTCCTTGCCATCAACACAGTCCCTGAGGGCCATCATTGAGACATTTCTCCCCACCCCGACATAAAACAGCTTCGGGAGCCTGTCCACAGAGTGCTTCGACAACTCCCTACCTTATCTTGACTATGTAGGTGATGTCCGACCCAGCCCGGTCAGAGTCCCAATCCAGGCTATCCTAGAAAAGGCTCCCTCTCGGCCGCGTCAACGCCCCCGCTCGGTCTTTCTGGATGAGGAGCAGTTAAGCTATGCACATGCACAACTATCCCATGCTCATCCGACCGAACACCAGTGTAGGGAACGAGCTGAGGAGGATGCCCGCCAAGGGGCATCAATGTCTATGGCTACAATGGCCCGAGCCACCACTGGGCAAAGAGCATGTCAGAGTTTTCAAGAACTCCGACCCATCCACCTCAGTATAGAAGATGAAGGAGGACCCTGAGAAGGCCACGTTGCCCCAGAAAATTGCTGAGTAGAAAATGTTGGTTGATGAACTTCTGGCTGAATGTGCTATAGAGTGACGACCCCACTATTGTGATCATATGTCGGGGCAGCAGGGGAAGGAAAAATTACCCCTCAGCGAGATGCCCCCAAGCGACCCTGATCATACTCCTCTTACGGACAAGGCAGAAGCTGGAGCTCATGGAAAGAGGGTGTGGTATGTCTCGCCAAACACTCCTGAACGGTGTGACAATCCAAGGAACCCTGCTCGGGCTCCTCCAGCAGCCCCAAGGGTCGCTCCACCAGCCACTCCACGAGCTTTTGAGCATGTCTACTGTGTTGAAGAACCCAGCAACGCGCTCGTGGATAGAGATCCCTGTCAAGATAGGGACCCCCACCCAGATTATCCTATGACAGCACTCATATGCCACCTTGAGGCATTAGAAACATGTTAGGTGGCAATCCCACCAGATGGAAAGCCATACCCAGCGTGGGTGGATGAAATGTCGGCACCTATAGGTTTTGGGAATCCCACCTTCTCCCCCCTTTAACGAGACTGGGGACCTGCCAAAGAACCTAGACCACTTCAATTAAAGGTGTGGGCCCATGTTAGGGACTCCAGCACAGCATGAGGTTGCCATGCACTGCTGTTTTGTTCAGACACTGGAGGGCCACACATTCGTCTGGTACAGCCAGCTCCCCGTCAGATCCGTGACCAGCTGGGAGGACCTTCACAGGTAGTTACTCTACTAGTTCAGCTCTACCACTTGGAAGACCAACATCACAGACCTCTTAAAATTCAAGAAAAGGCCCGATGACCGAGTCTCGGACTTTATCGCTCAGTGGAAGGGGCTTACATACTCCCTTGAAATGCCACTGACTCAAGAGAAATTACTGGAGATGTGCATAGGGAATGTCAATATGGAGCTAGTTACTTCACTAATCCCCCAAAACTACCCTGGAGGATTCTGTGACTTCTTCGACAAGGAACATCGCCTTAAGGAAGCCCTGCAACACGCCAGCCAGGCACATCCGTTGCCCCCTGTGATTTTAGCAAGGAGAGATGCCAGAGTCGAGCCCGCCTAAGTGGCCCAAATAGAAGCCCCCAGGTATCTAGAATTTCTACCAGTGGTACTGGCCCTGCAGCTTCCAAGAGGTACTCCTCCTCTACAACAACCATTGGCTCAGCATCATCCTCAGAATCGGTAAGCACCACCACGGAATGTTCCGCCACCGCTTAGGCGGGACAATCTGGGCCCGCCTCCTCGACAGGCCCCTTCAGCCCCTCTTCTGGGCCAGTCACCAAGGGCCCCCTTCCTAGATAGAAGAAACCATACCTAGTTATTCAACCGGAATCAGGTATTTGGTTAAATTTTTAGAACCTTTGAATAGGGGATTTTATGCTTGCCTGAGTGCAAAATTCCGGAAGAGCGGAACCTCACCGATCGCCCAAACTACTGCCCCTATCATCAGATTCTGGGGAACACCCTCAATTAGTGCTATGTGTTTAAATACTGGATCCAAGTCTAGGTCAATAACAACATAGGCAGGCTGGGACCAGCCCCAACAAAAGTGGCAAGTGTCTTTGTAAGGCCAGACAACAGTAGTGACAGTAAACGTGAGTGGCAACAGGTTTCTAACCGCAGATCCCAGAAGTACGAGGACTGGATGGCTTGCAAGACGATTTCTCACACCCGTGGCATCATTCTGGTGTCCTTAAATCAGCCATATCCTTTAGAAGATACAAACACCGCTTCTACATCATCATCTTAGCCGGCCTCTTCCCAGAAGAGCAAGCATCGATGGTTCAAGAAAAAACAATGTGCCCTGCCAATACCATCTTCATCCTGCACTCTCTGTGAATTCATGCCCTCTATGATGGGGATACCTCCCAACATCCACTCAGTATTGGATGAATTTTCATGTGACAATAAAGGGTACACCTCAGTTAATACCACAGAGTTGGTAAATCCCTATATGACTCTCGACAAGGCGGAGCGCCATGAGAACCTCCACAACGTCCCCAATTGATGCCAACGTCGGCAGAGCCGCGGCAATATGGGTCATCAAGGAGCATCAGTAGGCAACTCCATCCAGTCTGTGCATGCCACTGAGACTATACAACTGGCCCAGCGCAGAGATCAGCACTCGTAGCCTCTTCATTCGGTGTCATCCAGACCACTTCCACCACCGTTTGTGCTACTGGATCAGGCAGAGCTACCTCATCCATGCCGTGGCCAGCCTTGCCAGGCTACAAGCCGATCTCAGTCATTCGGCCCTCATCGGGTAGCTACTCTTCAGGCTTTGACTAGTGAATAGCAGGATGTGCCCAGCACCATCCGACCACCGGTCCAGCCGACAGGGCCCGCCATGTCTCCAATCCCAGAGCGACCTCTTGTATGCATAAGTTCACACCTGGTGTAGAAGTATGATGTTCTCAAGCACCTCACTAGAATCCCAGTGAGGATTTCTATCCTTGAAGCCCTTCTCATGTCATCGGAGATTCGTGAGGCCCTCACTGAGGCATTAAGAAGCCCCCTCTAGTGTGAAACAGAGGTAGCACCTGCAGAAGCCTTTCATACTGAAGCGGTCAGTAACACTGAATTCCAGGCCATCATTTCATTATCAGGAGAAGATAAAGTCTCTACCATACAGGGTCACATCCGCCTGTTGTACATCACAAGACAATTTAACGGTGTGGAGATTCGCTGCTATCTCGTTGACACCGGCTCCGGGATTAACCTTATCCTGACGCGGACACTACGGATACTGGGGTTATCCGAGGATGACCTGACTCCCTCTAATTTAAGAATACTGGGACATGACAGGACTGATAAGACCCCAGTTGGTAAGACCTCCTTGAAGACCTAGTTCGGTGGCCTAGTTTCTAGTACCGAGTTCATGGTTGTCTCCTAGGACACCATGTACAATGCATTGATGGGCATACCATGGATCCACCTACACATGGATGTTCCCTCGTCATATCACATGTTCCTCAAGTACTCCATAAATGGTCGAGTAGGCATAATCTAAGGTGATGCATCTCATTTAGCCTCTTGTGAAGCCCATTATCTGGACGTTGATTATTACAAGAGCAAGGATAAGGAGATTTTGGAAAGTGAGGTTGAGCCCGTTGCAGTCACAAATGACTGCTGGGCATGTCTGGATGACGCCAACGTCTTCTTGATCCATCGATTGGAGGTCACGACCCCCGACATGGGGAAATTCGTATTTGTCTCTAGTACAAGAGTAAATCATATTTCCAAGTCCATGTGATGGCGGAAAGTCACCTCTTACTCTAACACAAACCATGCTCTGGTGATCTCGGAACCTCCTACCCCTGTACGATATCGGGATGTCTGGCCCATTGCAACGGAAGTACGTCATACGTGTCTATTTTTATAGGCTGGGATCAATCGTCTCAAGCTAAAATTCCACTATTCCTTTCATATCATCAAGCATAGCCCCATGGTCTATAGAACAGATGAAATTGGATCAACTGCCTTCATCGTTATAGTCTCAGCGGTGCGTGAATCTCCTGATCTGCTATCCACTGCTCTTCTGGCTGGTACCAGCCTCCCGTCAAGATCTTACGACCTAGAGGAAGCTTCACCCACTGGGAGTCCCTCCTCCAAAAGTGATGAAAATGATTTTGGAGGATGCTCCCAGTGCCTTTGAAGAAGGATTCTCCACCACAGTCGATGAATTGGTACAGGTGAACCTTGGTAGCGAGCCATATCCGAGACCCACATTGATCAATGCCACCATGTCCCTCGAGGAGCAACAACAGTATGTGGATTTCATTAATCATCACCATGATGTATATGCCTGAATCTAAAATGTGATTCCAGGACTAGATCCTCAGGTATCCATCCATCAGCTCGGTCTCCCAACAAATCATCACGGTTTCAAGCAGCCTACTAGGAAGATTCACCCTTCTCACGGTGTCGTGGTCGAGGCCAAAGTTGACAAGATCATCAGAGAAAACATCATCAAGGAGGTCTATTATGACATGTGGATAGCCAGCATTGTGCTAGTTAGGAATAAGAATGGACAAATCAGAGTCATCATCGACATTCGAGATATCAACCGTCACTGTCTGAAGGATGATTTTCCCCTTCTAGTGACAGAATTTATGAT
This sequence comes from Viscum album, assembly GCA_963277665.1. NCBI lineage: Eukaryota > Viridiplantae > Streptophyta > Magnoliopsida > Santalales > Viscaceae > Viscum > Viscum album. The sequence continues at coordinate 1,343,612,940 of OY728132.1, forward strand.
CGATGCTATAGCTGGGTTCCAAGCCCACTCTTTCATGTATGGTTACTCCGAATATAATCAGATTTGGATGGCCCTTGAGGATAAATATTCTACAGATTTCAGGGAGCCCCAAGGTACTTTATATTACCAAGTTATAACCTTCGTCCTGAAGAATGCAGGTACCCACTATCCGCGGGCCATGGACCGCATATTCAAGCCAATCCTCAGTAAATTGGTGGAATTCTATGTGGATGATCCAGTGGGAATATCTCGTTAGTTACAGGACCATCTCAAGGACCTCGAGAAAGTGTTCAGCTTCCTCTGTTCCCGCCATCTAAAGATGAACCCACTGAAATTTTCCTTTGGGGACACCTCTGGGAAGTTTCTTGGATTTGTTTTCTGGTACCGAGGCATCAAGATCGACCTAGAGAATATCAATTCCATCAACGAGATGCCTCCCCCAAGCAATATCTAGTAGCTTCAATGTTTTCAAGGAAACTTAGCCTACATACGCCGATTCATTGCGAATCTGGCCGATAAGTGTATGCCCTTTTCCCGGCTCATGAAGAAAGGATCTGCCTACAAATGGGATGAAGAGTGACATACCACATTTGGGGAAATCAATTAGTATCTGCTCCAACCTCCAGACATGATGCCACCCATCTCCAGGAATCCACTAGTCCTCTATGTCACTGCCCTGCAATGGTCTCTCGGCACCCATCTCACCCAGAAGAACAATGAGGGGATAGAGAACAGTCTCTTCTACCTCAGTCGCACGCTCCATGATATGGAGACCAGATACTCCACCATCGAGAAGAGTTGCCTTGCACTGGTATTCGAAGAAAAGAAATTGCGACACTAACTACAACACTTAGAGGTACAGCTGGTGTCTCGAGTAGACCCGTTGAAGTACATTCTAAACCGCCCCCATGTCGATCGGTCGTCTAGCACGGTGGGCAGTAATTCTCTATCATTTGGACATCAGGTTCTTCCCTTACAAATCTATCAAGGGAAATACATTGCCATAATTTCATGCAACCCATCCAACCCCCACGGGACATTCCCTGGACTTGGATTTTTTTGAGGAGGAAATCCTCTCTGTAGATCCTGCCATCCCATGTTGGCAGATTCACATTGATGGCGCCTCCCAGAGCCCCACCGACAGGAGACTCAATGATCCTAGGCTCAACAGAGTGGGTATGCGTGTTGTCATTATTACCCAGGCGCAATCCATTATTCTATATTCATTCTTGTTTTCAGAAGGCTGCACCAACAATGAGGCAGATTATCAGGCTCTCATCATTAGCCTCAAGATGGCTCTCGAGATCGATGTACCCCATTTTCATATGAAAGGGGATTCTGAATTAGTCATCAACCAAGTCAACGGTGGCTATGTTGTCAGAAATCCAAAGCTTGTACCATTGTTGGAGCTCACCCTCCATCTAATGGCCCAGTTTCCATCCCAGCTGGATGTTACTCATGTCCCTTGATCTCAAAACGGTCGAGATGATGCCCAGGTCAGCCTGGATGCATCACTTGCAGATACCGAGTAGGATGATCTGATTAAACATGTGGAACACTGGAATGTCATTTCCCCCATCATCCCAGCGGATGACGATGTCCTTCAAGAAATCCATATTACCATTGGGTTCTTCGCGACAGGACCCCCATGTCCTCCAGATGTTTTGGTTGAAGTGACTCCCGACTGGAGAGCCACTTTTGTTGAGTATCTCCAAAATGGTTTCCTCCCAGCTGATCGGGCCATGAACGAGCGAATCTGATGTCGCGCGCTACAGTTTACCCTCCATAGTGGTCCTAGTCTTGAGAATATCCTCTACAAGCCCAGGTTTGATGGTGTTCTCCTCCGTTGAATCCAAGGAGTCAAGATTTCATAGGACATTAAAGAGGTTCATGCCGATTCTTGTAGTGCCCACCAGAATGGGCCAAAGCTCTCTCATCAGATTTGAAGACTGGGGTACTTCTAGTCCTATATCATCCATTATTGTATCGAGTTCTCCAAGATATGTCACACATTTCACGTTCATGCTATCATCCTGCATCGGCCTCCAGATCCTCTCCACTCCACCAAGTACTCCTGGTCATTTTTGGTGTGGAGACTCGATGTCGTGGGACCATACCCGCCAGTGACAACTCTCTAGTGTAGGTTAATCCGGACAGCCACGGATGTCTTTTCCAAGTTGATAGAAGCAGTTTTTCTCAAGGAGGTCAAGGCCCATTCCATCGTTGACTTCGTGAGCTCCTACATCATCCACCGGTTTGGAGTCCCTCATGTTGTCCTCACAGATAACGGCACCAAATTCCAAGTAGCCGAACTGAAAAAATTGTATGCCAAGTACAACATCCATTCAAACCATACCTCTTGCTATCACATGAAATAAAATGTGCAGATCGAGTCATTCAACAAAACCCTCTCAAACATTCTCTAGGAAATTGTTCGTCAGAACAAGAAGAGTTGGTCGGACAAGCTCCACAACGCCCGCTGGGCCTATTGTACAACAACTCGTAATTCCACCAAGGTGGACCCATATTCCATGGTGTATGAAGCTGAGGTCATCCTGCCCATTGAGATCCAACTTCCCTCATTATGCACATAGTCTACATGGTTTACCCTAATGGATCATACTCCCCGGTGACCATGGATGGTGAGCGTATAACTCCTCCTACCAATGTCAAGTTCCTCAAGAAAAACTTTTCCTGAGCCTACTGGTCCTGCACGACCATAATCTATTGGTCCTGTAAAACTTTAAACTGGATGGCCCCGCATGACCCTAAACTGCGTGATAGTCTAGCATGACCCTAAACTGCACGCTGGTCCCGCATGACCATAAAATATTCGGTCCTATACAACTTTAAACTGCACATTGTACTGTATGACGTTAAACTGAATCTTGAAATATACATATGTCTTGATTCACATCCTTATGGGATACATAGGAATTCCCAAACACTTCCTGTGTTGGCCAAACCCAAACGCCAGAGTCTTTCCCTCGGGTCAAGACATATGGTGGGGTGTAGACTTTTTCCGCAATTCACGTTGATCTAATCTCGATTCGGCCATACGTACCACTCCATGAATATGTTCACCTCATTCATATATGGGTACATCTATGATTCACCCACTCCATTGATTGAGACTCTATCATCTTCCCCATCCAAAAGGGCCCTCTAATGGTATGGATGCTAGGCCTAAGGGCTCTCTTACCACTTCAGGCCAATGCCCTCGCAGATGTTGAGCATCAAGCCGATACAAGTCCCGTATTTCAAATATGTTCAGTGGTCGATGCTCATTTGTTGCTCCCATTTCAGGTCAATATAGGGACATTGTGTTTCGAACATGGTCAACGGCTATCCTGCGACATTGGAATCACCCCAAGATGTCCCAAACATTTAGTGTAGTGGTTCATTCTTCCTCATTGAATCTCCAAGAGACGAACTCCCTTTAGACAGAGCCAGGTTTTAGTCCCCCATATTATATGGAGAGCCGAGACCATCTCCTTGTTTTCCAAACCGAGAACTGCTCACGTGGGCCTAGGAGCTATGATGAGGTTAGGGTGTATGTCCTCCCATCTGAGGCCCAGCCTCAAGCCCCTTGGACTTTTTGGGGCCTCGAACAAAGTTTCGATTTAGGAGTGTGTGGTGTCATATGGGATTTTTTCCTCGTTCACATCGGGTTACTCGCCGTTCTGTACACACCCCCAGATGATACACCTTATCCTCTCTACATCCTCATTGCAAGACGCTAAACTGTAGACTAGTTGGGCGTTCCGACCGAGGGACATCCTCAGGCCCCTTGGCCTTTTGGGGCCCCTGACCCATGTTCTTATTTAGGAGTGTTCGGTGTGGTATGGGATTATGTCTTCATTCCCGTGAGGTTATTCTCCAGGACTTACACCTCCTTTTTGTGGGACATCTACTCCTCTCTTCCTCTTTAGAACAAGATTTTAAACTGTAAATCGGTCGGGCTTTTTCCGACCGAGGCCCAGCCGCAGGCCCCTTGGCCTTCTCACGCCCCAGCCCAAGTTTTGACCTGGAGTGTGCGGTGTGGTATGGGATTATGTCCTCATTCACGGTGGGTTACTCTTCATGCCATACACCCTCATCGATAGGGTACCTTACCCTCATGTTCAATCAATAACTGTGTATGGCTTGATTCCCATCCTTATGGTATACGTAGGACCGCCCGAATGTCTAGACTTCAGGTCCAGCCCCATCTCCCAGAAATATCCCTTTCACCTTGGCCCCATGGACTAACCTTTCCCATGTAGGGGAGTATATGGTGTGGTATGGGACTATGTCCTCATTCACGTTAGGTTTGTAACGACCACGCCATTTACCACGTCATGGGAATTCTCTATCCCCTTACTCTATACACATCCCTTCAAATCGTTTACTCTCAAGTTGAGAACCCTTGTCGACCCTCTTCGGTGATTCACCAATGTGCCTAAGTGTGCTCTGGTTTAGCACTTTGAATGTCAGATTCTACCCGGACATGCTTTCACCCATTTTTCAGGGTTTGTGTTCCCATTCATTAGGGCTTCCATCACATTTCACACCCGAAGGGACCCCCAAGTGGCATTGAAGATAGGCCTAAGGGATCTCCTACCATTACGAAACAATGTCCTTGAGGGTCGGAGAAAACAAGATGATACAAATCCTGCATTGCAAATATGGTCAGGGGTCGATGCTCATTTGTTGTTCCCATTCCAGGAAAATGCGATATGGATACTGTGTTTCGAAAATGGTCAACAATTATCATCAACCACCACTTGAACCCTATTAAGACCAAAATTTCAGTTACAAGATTCACATCCTTCTCCACCTCATCATGTCCAAGTAGAACATAGAAACTCTTGCTACTATTCCTCAGTGTGCATTCGCACGTTAGGAGGATAAAAGCCATGATAAGGGAATCATCCAGGGCTTCGCACTGATTTCCCATTATCGTGCATTCCAGGTAGTGCAACAATAATCTTCTTCCCCTGTTTCCCACACCGAGTTTTACTCACGTGGGCTTAGGGGTCGGGATGAGGTCTGCACTTAATTGGAGGGTTTTCACTCCTCTATTGTCCATGCTCTAATACAATAAACTAAGATCTCATCCTAAACTATGTATGGCTTGATTCCCATCCTCATGGGATACGTAGGACCACTTGATCATGTCGTCTTCAGATCTAGCCCTAGGAATCCGAAATCATGTCCCATCTCTTTCGGCCCCTGGGCTCGAAAACTATGAGGAACATGTGGTGTAGTGAGTACCTCATGGGTCCTCACTCATGTTGGGTTTTGAAAGGACCTAACCATGTTCCTCCCATGTCTTCTCTCATACATGGTATGATCTCTAAGACCATATACTAAGATCCTGTTTAGAACTATGTATAGCTTGATTCCCATTCTCGTGGGATATGTAGGAACACTCGAACATCTCTTTTTCAGGTCCATCTTAATTGGGGGATAGTTTTTCCCATCCCTTACCCTATTACATCTGTTTAGGCCCCTTTTCCCAAGGCTCATCTCTCGAAATTACACTATACACATCCCCATTTAGCATCGTCTCTACTAATTCTGTGCCACATAACATTTAAATGAACCCCTGGTCCCATCACATGACCCTAAACCATGACATTATCGTCCTGGAAACATGATGAAAAACGACACTACATCACGATGTACTCACTCAAGGGGACACAATGTTTGGTATTTTTCACACACCATACCATTTTCAACATCTGCTATGGATTGATTCTTGTGGCGATTCCAGGGCCGGCTACCCTAGGCCTGTCGCTTCACAAAAAAACCACTCACCTTAAAGGACAAACAAGATTTATCAAATACTGCTTCTTTTGGTGTGAGGGCCACACCCACACACCCCTTTTTTCCCAGGTACTTGTACCTTACCGTTCCACATCTTACAACTACGTGTATATTTATCTCCATCCTCATGGGGTATGTAATAACATCTGTGCACCTTGCCTTGGACCCAGCATAAGTCTAGTTTCCAATCTCTTGACCTAGAACCTTCCTAGGGAACACATGGTGGTCAGATCCCCAGGTTCCCATTCACGTTGGGTTTTATAATTACCCCACCATGTGTCTCCCATGTTTCTTATCATCCACGGTCTGAGTTCTATGAACCTAAACTAAGATCTTCCTATGGGAAGGGACTCGACTCCCTTTATCTGATATGTCTCATTTTTATATTCAGATTCATTTTGATATAGATCCCGAAGTGTGGAATTTTCATGGGGACAATCCAATCATTGAATTTCCAAGGTTCGTGAGCTCGCTATTTGGATCCTCATCCTCTTCCAAATCCGAATGGACCCCCTAACGGCCTATTCACATGCCGCATCAGCTCACCCACCCTCGTGGGCCAACGTACCTAAAGATATCAGACAACATTTCCAAAATGTCTAGTGTTTCGATCATGGTCAGCGATCGACCCTCATTTGTCTATCCCAATTCTAGGATGACTAGATTTGGGTGTTGTGTTTCGAACACAGTCAACACCTATCCCTCCATCTTCACGTCACCATCATTGTGATCCGGATTTAGAGCATCATGGTTCACACATTTCCACTTCCTCACGTTCAAGTGGAATTCTGACATACTCGGCTTTACTTCATCGTGCATCTAGGTGTGCTACATAGACAAGTTAGAATCATTGAGCCTACATTCAATGAGTATCCCTTCACCCTTACATGTTCTTTCTTGTATCGGGAAAGTCCCACCACTACTTCTGGTTTCCCACATCGAGCATGAATCACATGGGCTTAGTAGTTTTGGTAGGATTTTCACCGGCACATCCGGACTTTTCATCGTCCCACATGATGTTAAAATGTGCTTCCAGAACTAAGTATGACTTGATTACCATCCTCATGGAATACGTAGAGACACCCAGGTATTTATCCTATGGTCCAGCATTAGGAATCACAAATCATGTTCCTCCTCCTTTCTGGCCTCTGGCCTGAACCCTAGTGGGGAACCATTTAACAGAAATTTTTCCATGAACAAGTTCGGGATTCCCCACGATGACATTGGGAAGAGACGACTCACTCTACAAAGAGGTCCTATCTAAAAGAAAAAATGATCCATGGTCAGACTGATGAGTCCATATAATGAGCTTCCACCACGGTGGCATAATTTCATGACTGTTGGATTCTGTTCGAACAAACCATCACTCCACATTCCACGCTTTTCATTCCCCTTATTCGGACCCTCATCCTCTTTCATGTCTATGGGAACCCACTAAAAGTATGGATGCATGGCCTATGACCAGCCTATTGTCATGGGCCAACGTTCCAGAACACTAATGGATAAAATATTGAGTTAGGCCGATTTTTTTGAACATGGTCAATAGTTATCCCTCATTTTTTGTCCCCACTCCAGGATAATTCAATAAGAATACCGTGTTTCAAATATGGTAAATAGTTATTATTCATTGTTATTCCACCCCCACAATGTTCAGAATCCTAGGTATCATGATTCAAACCTCCCATTCAAATATGATCGGATTGATTTACGCGCCCCTGGCGTTACCCCGGTCGTGCACAAGAGTACACTAGGAAAACGGTAATATGGATATTTCGAGAGATTCATTATCCAATCAGGTTTCTCCCATTTCCTCTAGAAAATCTTGACCAGTTTTTCAATCCCTGGAGGTCTGAAGCTTGGTTTTCACTACTATGTTTGGATGGGATGATAAGGTGGTCATCCCTTGTTTCTCACATCAGGCCCGACCCACGTGAGCTTACGGAATGATCGTTGGACACTCCACGAACATCACAAGGATGCAATAAACCAATGTAATCAATGAAACATATGCATGTTATGACATCAAACAATCAATGAATGAAAGTATTTTAAGGGTTTGTAATCATTACAGTACCCAGGGGTCGACTCCCCCCATGTACGGATTGACCTCGTCAAAGGAATGTTGCACCTTCACCACCCTTTGGCTGGTGGAGTCCAGGATTTGCTGCCACATGTTTACCTCTCGGTTCTTATTGATAGCGAGAGAGCCCAGTTCGCTGGCCGTGACCTGATCCCGCTCCACACTAGTCCATATAACGACCATCTCCTCAGAGGCTCACTTCATTCCCTCTTCAGCCTCCACCAACTGTGCTTTCAGCCAAGAGACGAGCTCTGGTTGCGCATCGAGAGAAGCAAAATGCTCATCTGCCTGTGCGTGCAACCGTTCAACATCGTTTTCGGTCTTCTGGAGCCTCTTTATGTTCACTAACTTCCTCTACATCCATCCCACAATGATTCCATGGTCATACTCTTGAATCTTTTCTGCCATAAGATCTTTGATGAGCTTGTGAGGATGATGGGCATCCACTCCCCCAGCACACAGTTCATGCAGTCACAAGTGATGTCTGTCCATCTCATCCAAATATAGTGCTTGGGGGTTTCATTGTTAAAGCTCATGATTAGATTCTACGGTCGGTGATGGAATATTTTTCCATCCTCTTCATCAGAGGCCATCTCATCCCAGTCGGGGCGATTGGTAGGCTCGTATTTTTGGAATTCCCCCAGGAACTACTCAGCCAAGTCCACGTCTAGAATTGGATAAGGCGTAGTGGGACCTGAACTGTCTGGTTAATCCTCATCATCATATCCCACTTAGATAACCTTAGGATCAGTCCCACTGGCATCCCCTCCAGTGATCATAAGTGTTGTAGTTCGGTTAGGATGGATGTCCACCTCCACGACCATTGGCATGCCTCTGTGAAGGGCGCTACCAGAAGTCCTGACCAACTTCGCCGCAGCAGCCCAGAACAATTGAAGGACTGTGCATGCCAAAAAAGGGGAGGTTAATGCCATTTAATGTGGTCAGGTGATGGAGGTCATAAATTTGGTAGAGGAGACTTACAGATATCAAATTCCTAGTCTCTCTCTTGGGATGATGACGTCAGAACCTCAAGACGTGGCCCACCGTATATGGTTGGCAGGTCTGGAGACTTTGGGGAACCTGCCTCGAGTGTCCTAGCCCCGCCAGACATGAATGTTGATGCAGCCACGTGTGTGGATCTTGAAGGTCCCGCGTCAGCACCCACTAAGGGGTGAGAACATGGTCTATGCACAAGGTCTTCCTGCGCAGTGCAAATGCTGATAAAGAATCTAGAGTAACCTAAGAGAAGACCCTGAGGAAGGAACATGGGATTTTACCTTGAGGACCTCCATGAAATTTTCGAGACCTTAGGACAAATCACCAACTTCACCCTCCTCTAACGGACTCCCTCTCCCGACATCGTCTCCACAGGAGGACTCGTCCGATTTTTTCTGTAGAGGGAAGTTCTCCCTCAGGTTAGTAACTGACAGTGGTGGTGGGACCTTACAATCTGTCAACACCCTGACTTAGTCTGTCATTAGGTGCAGGGCACCTAGGGAGGGGATAAAGTCTTCCAGTTCTGCCAGGTATTTCTCTGCCTCCGACTGGGATACTGCAAAACTCTCTCTATAGGGCCAATCCCCGGAAAGTCCATCCCAAGGAGGTTAAGGTGCTGCCATAACTCAGATGGGCCGAGTAATTTTTGGTTGACTTCCCAGATGTCCTTGGCCTCTAGGAAGACAACATTCACTGGCATTTCAATAGTGCGAGCATCGCCGCTACAAGAGCCCCACCACTATGGCATGCCCTTGTTGCCTTCCGCCCTTGGCCTCGAGGTTGGGGAGTCTTACAGTCACTAACTAGAGTGGTTGGCCTCTTTAGAATCTCCCCCAGGTAGGCCGCCTCTCGGCTTTGGGCATATGCCTTTATCAGCACGAGGATAGCGGTCAGCGGAGGAAGTTCATTCCGCATCTTTCTGTCATCCCGTGTGAACATGATCCACATCTACTTCATCACACACATGTGTTCCTCATGACACAACTCCTGGTAGACCAACGGGGCCTGCCACTACAGGCACCAGAATTTCCTTGCAAACCGATGTGGGGTGAATGGCTCACAGAGGCACTCACGGTCCACCCTGGCCACCAAGATTCAACCTCGAAAATCCAGAAGGTAGGCCCAGTGCTCTTCCACTCCCTAACCATCATCCTTGAAGGCCCCTGTCAATAATGAGAATGGATGTAAGATGAACCCTTCTAATTTCCAGACTCGAGTTAATACAGATGGTGTGATCAGCTTGGTCGGAAAGATCCTAGTGGCATTCAGGATCGATGGGCGGAATTTAGACCCTGGAGGCGATATGGGGTTCAGATACTCATAGATCCCCCTGATTTGCACTGCTATCCACCCATACAAAAGGTGGAACGTCACACATACTCTCGGTGGCCTCTTCCCCTCGCTGATGTGCCAAAAAATCTTATACAACTTGGAGAGCGTCAGGATCCCTAGGTGGACCCTACCTCCTATAGCCAATGTGGATGCCATTATGAAATTTCTTGGTTGCATACCCATATTGGTATCCCACACCAGAAGGATCCATCCATAGATGAGTTCTTCGATTAATGCTTTCATCCTGACTATTGGATGTTGCTCAGTGATGACACTAAACCGCCAAGTCTTCCAATAGCTATTCTCCAACAGCTGCAAGTCTGAGTGTTCCTTACTCTATGACCCCTTTGGGAAAGTTTGAGGTTTTCCTGGAAACTGACGGTCTACCGGGAAGATGAAAAACATTTTGAACCAATGCTAGAAGTGGACATCCCTCGTCGCCTCCTAATCCTCCCCAAGAACAGGATCCACCAATGCCATTGACAGATGCGACATGTTCTCCAGATCCTCCCACACACGCATCGCAGTGAGGAATTTGTCGTAAATCACCCCCTGTATCGGGACCCCCGAGATCTGATGCACGTCCCATAAGCTGATGCTGACCACCCTGTGATGTAGGTGGATGGTATTGGTGCATGATCACCACTGAATCAAAAGCTCCGGCATGAGGTCCATCTTCTGGTAGATGTGGAACTGGGATGCCCAAGCTGCCTCATTCATTCCCACTCTTCTCAGATCCACTCTAAACTCCTCTCACGAGGCACCGACCCAGTAGGCCCAAGCCTAGTCATCTGTGAAGTTTCCGACCTAGATCAGGTCCCATTCCTCAGACCACCCCTTTTTCGGGTTACCCAGCACCACCTTGAGGATAGTTCAGTAAAGATGAGGGGATGTCTCTGGCTGCAATGCCTTCCTGTCGACATTGTTCATATGGATGTATAAGCAGTCGACAACGACATGAGTGAAATCCTCCCAGGCATGGCCATCAGCCGCCCTGAACCATCGGCGTTGGAAGGGTGTGCTCCTAAACCAGTATGATATCTCATCCCTACTTTCTTCAGGGATGAAGACATCATCCCTCAGCCCGAAGACATACAAGGTAAACCTCCTACACAGGGGGTAGTTCTTATGGCTCTCTAGTAGCAACTCCACCAGGGAACTATGGTCCGAATGGCTGCGGACCAACTCTCCTAGCCCCAGACTATTTACTGTAACACCCTGATATTTTATGATAATTTTCATTTTTAATTAATTTGATGTCATGTGTTTTATGCTACACCAAGATTATCTTGTGCTTTATGCAACACTGTATTAACTTGCAGTATATGCAACACTATTCTTAGATTGTGTTACACACAATTTCAAGTTCGTTTTATCATAGTCATTCTACGCAACATTGAGTATATATATATATATATATTCAATGTATAAATGAAAAATGGTTGGATTATATTATTAAGAAACAACAAAGGAGCCTTGCACAACATGTAATCCTGACATGGCTAGCATTACACGCAATCGTGACTTTTCTCGATAGCTTGAGTTGTACGCAGTACCAGGATTCACTAAACAACGATATATGGTTATAATATTATATAAAATAGCCTTTATGAATAGTATTAACTACATTTTGAATTTTATAACATTATTATTCATATTACACATTTTCTAGAACATCGTATAAGAACAAAATAATTTTTTCAGGTAAAATAAGTATTTTTAAAAAAATGTAGTTTTGCCGCCTTTCGATGGCGCACCCAATTTAAATATAGTTTTTGACATTTTTATAAGTTCAATTTTACAAAATAAAATTATTATTTAAAATCAGGAAATAAAATTTTACCTTCGATAAAATTTTTATATTATTCTAATAACTTTCATATTTTAATGAATAGTAAAAACACGCTATATTTTAATTAAAAACAACTTTTTTCATCGTAATAACTTATGTGGATAAATTATAATATTGAATGATTTAAAAGTATAAATAGAATATATTTTTACCATTTAATATAATGTATGTCGTTAGCATTGACATACATTGAATTCGTAGGTTAAATAAATTCAATCTTTTGCAATGTTTTAAACAAAAACGCGTTTTCTTTCGACAACGGGATTAATTTTAATTTAATTTCTGCAACTTCTATGTATGGAATTTGGAAAAATTGATTCCATATTTGGAATCAATGGGTCCAAATTATATTAATAGACTACTTTTTATTTTTGAGCATTATGAATAGTAACAACGGTAAATTTTATTTACCCTTGTAAAATTTAAATTTGGTAATTAAGGGTAAATATAATATTATAAAATTATCCTAAAACTTGTTTTAATATAATTGGATGATTATAATTTTTCCTAAGTCATATTTGGGTCAAAATGGAATCCATTAGAACCCACATGGAGGTGATTAAGACCTTTAGTTCATTTTATTTAAAGGAAAGTGAAATATGTCTCACTCAACTTTAATAATTAAAGTATTTTTAATATATGTTTATACATAATATAAATTCGGATACAAATACTCATTTGAAATATCAAATGTTTTTATTTATCATGGTAATTTATTTGTAATTTTTTGGAGTTATTTAATTACCTTATTATCTTATTCATTAATGATGCAGAAATTATTTATTTAGTAAAAAATCAATAATATAGTTTTTTTGGAATACTAATAAATATACAGAGGCCCCAAAATCTGCAAAGAACTTATTATTAGTGTATATATAAACCCTAATCATCCACTGGCCGAATTGTGGACCATTTTGAGCCTTATAAAAGTGATTATGAGACTTATATTATTTTATTTTAAATGATGCCAAAGTTGTCACCTTCATAATATAACAAATATAATAATTTATATATTGTGATTTTAAGATGATAAATTCAAGTAAAATTATTATTGTAAAATTTAATAGATTTATCTTCATCATAGGATTTTATTTTTCATTTTTATTCAACGAATAAATATATTAAATAATTATACAAAAATAATGTAGTAATTATTTTATTAGGAGATAAACCAAATAAATGGTATTAAAAATAAAAACAAAATATTATATGAATTATTTAATGTGATCCACTAATTTTCTAGAAAAATATGACCTCTTATAAATCTATTAAAGCTTTTAGTTCAAACATATCTTCTATATATAGTTTATTTAAATTCAAATAAATTAATAGTGTCAAAATTGACACTATTGTTATTTTATAAAAATAACATATTCTAAAATTGTTTAAAAATCACAAAAATAATTATAAATTATAAATTTAAATTTATATGGTCAAAATGTTATAAAGTATACAATTATGGACAATTCACAACAAATAAGTAATTATTTGTTATAATTTAAAATTTAGAATGTTATTACCACAAATAAATTTAAATTGATTAAATAAGGATATATCTAGTTGATAATGTTTAAAATAAATTCATGACATGTCTAAATTTTATTGGTTGTTGATATTAAGACCATATCTAATCTAATATTCAAATATGAGTCATTTTTGGAGGTTTTTAAGTGGGGTTATATTTATTATAAATTAATATTTTTATGATTTCCAAATGTGCCCCTCTCCTCCCTTATAAAAGGGCACCTCCTCCCTCTCCTCCTCACACCAATTTGAGCCTTCATTCTCGGCCAATCCCTGAACATTTCAATTCTCCGCTTCGCTAGAAACATCCTAGAGGCCATGGTCTTCTTCAAAGTCCAATTTTAGTACCCTAAAAGGAGGTTTCAAAGAGGTGCTTCAAAGAAGAGGTAATGTCTCTTACAGATTCTTTCAACTTTATTTCTTTTTCCACTTCTTCTTATATAGTTGTTTTATTATGAAGTAATAACATCAGTATCACTAATATTATGATATGTTATTATAAGTATGAAACAACCCTATTTCACCATCTATCCATCCTATGGAAAACGAAATCACCGCGCGTGCGTACGTACGGAATACCGTCTCCACATCGCGGTGTAATCTATTTTTTCACCAAGACCATACATGGATGGGTATAATGGTGTAAATAATAACTATATATGGTTATTATAACATCATTCTAATTCTAATATATTATACCAATCCAATCCAATTCTATAATTATGGGAATGATATCATCGCTCGTGCGTAAGTACAGACACCCGTCTCCACGACGCGATGAGATTCATTCTCCATGTTAACCATACATGAATGATTATAAAGTTTATATAATGAATAATAATGAAATATATGAAATAATAATGATACTATATTTATGTATGTATATATGTATGTCATCTATTTAGTTTCATTCAATTCAATAAGGAAACGAAAACAACGTTCATGCGTACGTACGGCCTACCGTCTACATGAACGGTGTATTTCATTCCTTTTATCGATCTATAATGTATATGTATATGATGAATATATATTATATATAAAGCATGTTTTACATTCTAGAATTATTTAAATCATGATATATGTAATAATATCAAGAATGAAAAGTCGAAACACATACGATAAATGAAATGATTTTACCCAAAACGCTGCTTTAACATGGAATTTACAAAAGAACGGGTAATATAAAGTCATAAGTGAAACATATATGATATCATAACAATGAATATGATTATGTAATAAGTCAATGACATTATTTAAATCATTATAAATGAGGTTTGGATCCATACAAAGCATATAAGACCTAAGGTAAGGGATATATATTCCAATCTCATTCTTATCCAAGATTGTTTATTCATAAGTATTTACTGGGGTTATTGTTATTATCCATGTACATGTTTTATAAAAATAATTCATGTATATTTAAATTTATTTTTACCCGTTTTTACTTTTACTAAATGGTATGTAATGAATCTTTCTTTTGTTTACGTTACATTGTACTTTTTGAATTTTCCGGCAAACGTATGTGAAGAATTTTTTTTTAAACTTATACGGCACGGGCGAATTTTTAAGGTTTTATAAAGCCTTATTTTCATGAAGCTTCCTCCAAAATATTTCATGACTATTTTCAACAAAATATCTTTATTTTAAAATTTCATGACATTTTGTGAAAAGAAATTGATTTTGAAGAAGAAAGGATATTTTCCTCAATAATTCATTTCAAGTGTTTTATCAAAAACCGTTTTTCATCTAAGATGAAATTATTTCATATGTGTATGTTTCAAGTATAATGTCTCTATTATTTACATGGTTTCAATTTTCTTATTATGAAATGATATCCATTTATTTTATATGTATTATGTAATGATGGGATGATGATTATGAAACCCATTTTATTTATTGGGTTATTACGAATGATGTATGTTTATTTTGTGGCACAATTAAGAATGAATTCATTATGAGATGGGTGGGACCTATAAATCCCTCCAATGCATTGGGTAAAGATTTATATCTCATGAGAGAGACATGGCTGGAATGGAAAGTTAAACCGGTTCAGTAATATAGGACTGGAATGAGGAGTGAACATGATTCAGAAAGGGACTTTGTCCACTAAGATGGTCTTGGCAGTAGTGCCTTGGATACTATGGAAATCATAACACGTGCTTAATGGTTTCAACAATTACATGTTTTAATCCCCTGCTATTTTATCATGCTTAATGTTTCTTTATGATCTATTCCTTACGTACTTCCATTATTTATGTCGTTGCTCAAGCTTTTGATGTTTAAACATTATGTTCATGTTTTTAAGCTCAAATGTATATGATTTGTTTTATTTTATCCATGCTTACCCTTACTGAGCATTTGAGCTCACCCTTTATATGTTTTCTTTTCCCCAGGATATAAAGAAAGGTCTTAGGTAAGAAAACAAAAGGGGAAGATCGATATGGGAGATGTTGAAGATATTTCAACATGATTATAAGTTCATATTCTGCGTTTCCAAAGACATTAAACTATTACGATCCTTGTGTGTCTATTTTTGTTATGTATTAAGTATTTAGAAAATTTAATGTAATGTCCATGTACGTCAGGATTCTGGTCTCTACAGTTGGTATCATAGGAAAGGGTTAGTCAAACTTTGGAAACTAGGATGCGAAAACATTAGTGAGATCCCTAGAGATATTTCTAAGGTATGTCTAGGGATGTCCCTAAGGATAAATATACATATAGGATATAGTCCTAGAACAACGATCACAATCATAGAATTGGACCTAAGATGTTAGATATTGAGGATACTCCCCCTTAATTATGTTGTTTTCTTAGAATGATTTTCACCTCTCAGACTATTCTTTTTGGGTTTTAGAAAATGGCTGGAAATAGGAAGATTCATGATAATGGAGGATATGATGGACAATGGAATGATATTATTGATGAGAAAACAAATGAAAAGGGATATGAAAGTCCAAACATCGTTATTATTACTAATAAGAAAACTCATAATATGATCAATAATCTCAACTTTTGTAATATTCCTGACTCAGATAATAAGATAAAGATGGAGTTTCATGATTATCATAGAGGAATGAAAGTTCCATTTCCCTCATGTAAATCATGTGGGAAGAGGAATCATGGAGAATGTTTCAAAGGAACTTGAAGATTATTTGGGTGTGGAAAATAAGGACACAAAGCCAGTAAGTGCAAAGGAAAAGGTTCAGTTAACATCATGGACAAGGATAATGGTATTACTATGACATCAACAATGATTAGATGTTTTAAATGTGGAATGTATGGGCATTATGCAAACCAATTCCCTATGGGAAAATCTCATGAAGAGAATCAGAATGGTCATATGAGTAGTATTTATGTGGTTGATGATTAGGATACTACAAATGAAATATGAGATGAAAGAAATAATGAAGCTCAGTAAGTGGTTTAAGAAGTTAGTGGAATGATTGTATGTTTATCAAAAATAATGTATGGTACTATAGAATAAAGAATCATCTAAGTATTGTTACACTATTGTTTTTCCTAATGTTTTTGAAAGTATATATTGAATGGTACTGGTAACCAAGAAATGTTATTTAGATATTTTTGGAAAGAAGATGATATGCACATAATAAAGGGATAATGAGAAAATAATATGTTTCATAGTATTCATGAGCTCATGGATGATAAAAGGACAAAGTGATATCATGATTTGAGTATATAGATTCTATTTGGGATATTTTTATGTTGAAAGAGTTATCTTTTGACAGAATTCATGTTTTTGCTATGGTTTTATGGTAATTCATGTTTCAAAAGAATACATGATTAAGGTATTCACATGATTGTAATTTGACCAACAAAATATGTCTTATGATATATGGGAGATAAATGATGGAATTCACGTGATTTTTATATGACATTCAATGTAATCATTTTCTTTATACTATGAGCTTGGACCAAAGTATTTTAGATAAGCCTAAAGATTGGAATGGATTATGTTGGACATAAGTTAGTTTTGTTTAAGGATAGATCTTTTTTTTTGATATTATTGATGGGATGTTATAGTAATGTAGTTTTAGAAAAAGGACAACCTGCAGGATAGGCGACATCCCATCGCGTCGGATAAGGCTGTGGGAATCATACCCACAACCGAAGTGCGACTGGCCTTTATCGCCTACCACTGGGCTACAGGAAGTCTCTGGTTAGTAGAAACTAGTTTTATTTTTTTAAGCGGTATGATATATGAAGTATAAGTTCATTTTTGAAATTGTATATGATTAACCTCACCATAGATGGACTTATGTATATTTGATAACTTATGCTAACCTTTTGTTTGAATCAAATGGAATGACCCATCATTCTATCACATAATCTTTCAACACTTCACGAATAACAAATTCAACTTCATTTCTTTAAGAGATGAAGTGGAAATTGTTCAAATCACGAACAACAGTGAGATTGTACCAAAATCAAGTAATTATTTCTTCTAATTCAAAATTTTCATCTTTCGGAAAATGATATTGAAAACCAAAAAAAATTTCCTAGTTCTCTTATATCTGATGAATCATATGGTACCTTATATCACCACAAATCTATGTCTTTGTGATTGTTGGCTTTTCCATAGCCCTGTGCCACTCTCCATCAGAACATGATGGTTAGATTTCTCCTCCATATCCATATTTTCACCTATGATCTCCTATGTGGAAAACTGGTGATGAGTTAATTTGGGTAGCCGTTATGTTTCATAATTCACTTTTTAAAATTATGTTTTAGCATTCCTTTTTACGATGTGGGTTTCTATGAAAGAACTTCTCAAGTAACAAACCATTTATAACCCCGACGAATATCGAGGTAGAAATTCATTTTAAGGGGGGTAGAATGTAACACCCCAAGATTTTATGATAAGTATTCTTTTTAATTCATTTGTTGGCATGTGTTTTATGCTACACCAAGATTATCTTGTGCTATACGCAACAGTATATTGACTTGCAGTATACACAACACTATTCCTAGATTGTGTTACACACAATTTCAAGTTCGTTTTATAATAGTCATTCTACGAAACATTGAGTGTATATATATATATATATTCAATTTATAAATGAAAAATGGTTGGATTATATTATAAAGAAACAACAAAGGAGTCTTTCACAACACGCAACCCTGACTTGGCTTGCATTACACGCAATCGCGACCTTCCTCAATAGCTTGTGTTGTACGCAATATCAGGTTTCACTAAACAACAATATATGGTTATAATATTATATAAACTAGAAGTTATGAATAGTATTAACTAAATTTTGAATTTGATAACATTATTATTCATATTACACATTTTCTAGAACATGGTATAAGTACAAAATAAATTTTTCGGGTAAAATAAGTATTTTTGAAAAAATGTAGTTTTGCCTCCTTTTGATGGAGCACCCACTATAAATATAGTTTTTGACATTTTTATAAGTTAAATATTAAAAAACAAAATTATTCTTTGAAATCAAGAAATATAATTTTACCTTCGATAAATTTTTCATAGTATTCAGATAACTTTTATATTTTAATGAATAGTAAAAACACGCTATATTTTAATGAAAAACAACATTTTTCATCTTAATAACTTATGTGGATAAATTATAATATTGAATGGTTTTAAAGTATAAATAGAATATATTTTTTCCATTTAATATAATTTATGTAATTATCATTGAATTTACATTGAATTTGTAGGTTAAATAAATTCAATCTTTTGAAATGTTTTAAACAAGAACCCGTTTTCTTTCGACAACAGGATTAATTTTAATTTAATTTCTGCAACTTTTGTGTATTGAATTTGGAAAAATGGATTCCATATTTGGAATCAGTGGGTCCAAATTATATTAATAGACTAATTTTTATTTTATAGCTTTATGAATTGTAACAACGGTAAATTTTATTTACCATAGTAAAAGGTAAATTTGGTAATTAAGGGTAAATATAATATTATAAAATTATCCAAATACTTGTTTTAATACAATATTATGATTATAATTTTTCCTAAGTCAGATTTGGGTCGAAATAAAATCCATTAGAACCCACTTGGAGGTGATTAAGACCTTTAGTTTATTTTATTTAAAAGAAAGTGAAATATGTCTCCCTCAACATTAATAATTAAAGTATTTTTAATACAAGTTTATACAGAATATAAATTCGGTTATAAATAATCATTTGAAAGATAAATTTATTTTCTTTATCATGGTAATTTATTTGTAATTTTTAAGAGTTATTTATTTACCTTATTATCTTATACATTAATGATGCAGAAATTATTTATTTATTGAAAAATCAGCAATATAGTTTTTATTGAAATACGAATACATATCAAAAGGCCCAAAAATCTGCAAAAATCATATTATTAGTGTATATATACACCTTAATCATCCACAGGACTAATATTGGACCATTTAAAGCCTTATAAAAGCGATTATGACACTTATATTATTTTATTTTAAATGATGCTAAAGTTGTAACCTTCATAATTTAATAAATATAATAATTTAAATATTGTGATTTTAAGATGATAATTTCAAGTAAAAGTATTATTTTAAAAGGTAATATATTTATCTTCATCATAGGATTTTGTTTTTTATTTTTATGAAAATAATATGTATATTAAATAATTATACACAAATGATGTAGTAATTATTTTATTAGGAGATAAACCAAATAAATGGTTTTAAAAATAATAAAATAATTATTATATGAACTATTTAATGTGCTCCACTACTTTTCTACATACATATAACCTTTTATAAATCTATTAAACTTTTTAGTTCAAACATATCTTCTGTATATATTTTATTTAAATTCAAATAAATGAATTGTGTCAAAATTGACACTATTGTTATTTTTAAAAAATAACATATTATAAAATTGTTTAAAAATCACAAAAATATTTAAAAATTATAAATTTAAATTTATATGGTCTAAAATGTTATAAAGTATCCAATTATGGACAATTCACAACAAATAAGTAATTATTTGTTATAATTTAAAATTTAGAATGTTATTACCACAAATAAATTTAAGTTCATTAAATAAGGATAAATCAAGTTGATAATGTTTAAAATAAATTCCTAACATGTATAAATTTTATTTGTTGATGAGATTACAACCATATCCCATATAATAATTTAATATTAGTCATTTTTTTATGTTTTTATGTGTGGTTAAATTTATTATAAATTAATATTTTTAAGATTTCCAAAGGTGCCCCTCTCCTCCCTTATAAAAGGGCACCTCCTCCCACTCCTCCTCACACAAATTTGAGCCTTCAAGATCGGCACATAACTTCCCATTTCACTTATCCAATTACCTAGAAACATCCTACAGGTCCTGGTATTCTTCAAATACCAATTTTAGTACCCTAAAAGGAGGTCTCAAAGAGGCGCTTCAAAGAAGAGGTAATGTCTGTTACCAATTCTTTCAACTTTATTTCTTCTTCCACTTCTTCATAATTAGTTGTTTCATTATGAAGTAATAACATAAGTATCACTCATATACTTTTATGTTATTATAAGTATGTAACAACCCTATTTCACCATCTATCCATCCTACGGAAAACGAAATCACCGCGCGTGTGTACGTACGGAATACCGTCTCCACGCCGTGGTGTAATCAATTTTTCCACCAAAACCTTACGTGGATGGGAATAATGGTGTAAAGAATAACTATATATGGTTATTATAACATCATACTAATTCTGATATATTATACCAATCCACTTAAATTCTATAATTATCGGAACGATATCATCGCTCGTGCGTACATACGGACTACCGTCTCCACGACAAGATGAGATTCATTCTCCATGTTAACCATACATGAATGATGATAAAGTTTATATAATGAATAATAATGAAATATATGAAATAATAATTCTACTGTATTTATGTATATATATATATATGTATGTCATCTATTTAGTTTCATTCAATTCAATAAGGAAACGAAAACAACGTTTATGCGTACGTACAACCTACCGTCTCCATGAACGGTGTATTTCATTACTTTTATAGATCTATAATATATATGTATATGATGTATATATATTATATATACATCATTTTTTACATTCTTGAATTATTTAAATCAGGATATATGTAATAATATCAAGAACGAAAAGTCGAAACACATATGATAAATGAAATTATTTTACCCAAAACGCTACTTTAACATGGAATTTACAAAAGAACGGGTAATATAAAGTCATAAGTGAAACATATATGATATAATAACAATGAATATGATTATTTAATAAGTCAATTTCATTATTTAAATCATTATATATTATGTTCAGATCCATATGAAGCATATCAGACCTAAGGTAAGGGATAAATATTCCAATCTCATTCTTATCCGATATAGTTTATTCGTGAGTATTTATTGGGGTTATTGTTATTATCCATGTACATGTTTTATAAAAAAAAATTCATTTATGTTTAAAGTCCTTTTTACCCATTTTTGACTTTTAATGCATGGTATGTAAGGAATCTTTCTTTTGTTTGTGTTTCGGGTTACTTTTTGACTTTTTCGGGAAAAGTACAAGAAGAATGTTTTTTAAACATATACGGCACGAACATATTTTTACGGTTTTATAATGCCTTATTTTCACTAAGCTTGTAACGCCCCGACCCCAGTTACCCAGAGTCGGTGCATTATTTCATAACATTGGCATGATCACAAAAGATCAAGTCTCGAAAGACCGATTAGTTTAGTAGCCCTGGAAATACTAGATACATTCATAAATGTTACATTACATCACAAAGTGAAAAACTACAATAAAATAGTCTCCATTTTCCACACTCATATCCCCTTCAGACTATCCCTGCAGATCATTCCTATAATACTTCATCACATCCAGGAAAAATTAAAACATTGAAATGGGTGAGCTCAGATGCTCAGTAAGGATAACAATATAGAGGAAGCTTTCATCAATAAACATAAACATTTAAGGCAATGTATAACTAAAACAAAAGCCATTTAAACTTGAACTACAACATAATATGGAAAAAGTAAAATGAGATAATTCCATTTACTTCTTCACATGGATATTCTACTGGTCGAATAATCACATGCAATATCAATAACCACTTTCATAATGATGGAATGCATAATACTAGACTATCATAACCACGTAGCCAAGGCCTCGTGCCAAGACCAGAAATAATCTTTTGTCAAGGACTCGTGCCAAGACACAAGTTTCTCTCATGAGACCTGCTGATGCATCTAGGAGCTATAGCGGGCTCCACCCATCACTTATTAAGTCCAATGCATTCCTCATATGAATAGGTTTAAACATATCATAAACCATAACATAATCATATCACATAAAACATGCATAAAGGAAACATAACATTTCAACATTTCAATCACAAGATATCAATACAACACATTGATATAATAAAAACACATTCAAAACCATTTTCAATACCAAAATAAAATAAAAGTAAAACATGGTATTTATTTTTCTTTAAAAAAATGGTATGTCTTGTAGAGGAAGCCAAAACTAAAATTATGGACACAGCGATGAAGAAGTCTTTGTCGCCGCATACAAATGAAAAAAACATTCCCTTTTGTTTTTTAGTAAACGCTTCGTATAAAAATATTCCTTTTGAATAAACGTAAAAGTAAAAGGGGTTTATACACCGTATAAAAGAAAGTTATGTATAAAACCAAATATGCCTCAATGAAAGGAGATTGAGACGAAGTCCCTTACAAAAATCATTTTTTATATAAAATAGATCTATTATGTGTATTCACTATAATTACACATAAATAAAGTACAAATACAAGATAGGACATAATAATATCATTACCTAATTTGAAAGTATGAGATTAACCCAAAGAATGGAAATTGGGATAAGAAGTTCCCTTACCTCATGTCCGACTTGACTCGACCGCTCTTTAACCTCCTCAGTAATAAACTAGAGTTAATCTCTAACTTCTTAAGAACCATTTTCAAGTTCATTATTCCTTTTATATCACTAATTACTGTGTCATGAACATTATGTAATTATTGAAGTTTATAACGGTCGTTTTGTCAATCTTAGGTACTTGAGTCAAAAATAAACTTCTTATAATTACACTTTGTTAATGTGGTAATATATCCATTGTATACATAATTATATTCTTGATTTATATATCATATACATCATATATATCCATTATATCCATTCATTTATAATATTACATAACATTTAGAGGTAAGAAATGAAATGCACCGTTCATGGAGACTGTAAGCCGTACGTACGCATGAACGCTACTTTCATTTCTATTTCGTATTTAATGGAATGAAGTTATAATTATATAAAGTTATAATATAATTCCAGTATAATATAATGTATAATACCATTTACTCCATCCTTTATACATCCATCATATGGTATTAACGATTCAAATCACTTTGAGGGGGCGGTAGTCCACACTTCCTAAAATGAGATTATCATGTTTACCCATAATGGAAATCATAAAGTATGCCATAAATGAGAAATAAATAAGAATAATGAAAATATAAACATAATATATATATAATATATTAAAATAGTGTCATAAAAATGGCCACCATTAGTGGTGTTAAAAGAATACTGAACAATCATCTTTTTGTGAGGCAGTATTTCGCCACCCACAGAAACAGTATGTTCTTTAACCATTAGACGAAGGTGTGTGTATGTGTAAACCAAATACTTATCATAAAAACATCCTAGTATATTGTAGATACTGTTGTTGTTACAAAAGAAAGGAATAAAAATAGTTTTAGGGGTTGGATAAGCTAAATAAAACAAAACAACATTAGAGAAGACATTACCTTAAAATCGGGTAACTCTTTTCGATTTGAGCCAAAGGCTTCCATTGGAAGACTTCTGCCCAAAGTGAGGCTTCTAGGAGTAAGGGAGGGAATTTGGGAGAGTATTTGGGCAGAGTTTGGACGAGCCAAATGTCTTGACGGTGTGAATAAGGTGGGAGTGGTGGGGGCCTTTTATAAGAGGAGAGGAGGGGCACTCTTGGAAAGATTGAAATGTTACTTTATTATGAAATTCTTTTCGGATTCTAAAGGTCCCACAATGATATATTTCGAGGATAAGGTGATAAGGGTTCTAAATATACTCATCCAAAAAGTTTTTGACAAGTTTATGCCTTAGATTTTACATTATCTTTTCATTTTATTTAAATCGTTAGTTAATGAGGTAATCGCTGCATCATCATTGTGTCATAAAACATTTATTTTATTTAATTTATAAAAATTATAAAAAAAATTTCCTGATGTAAAAAATCTTTTTATATTTCTAATTAATATTTATAGTCAAATATATGACTTCTATAACACTATTTAAAAATTGTTTTAGTAAAACAACTTATGTTTGTGACATTTTTATTTTAACTTTAAATAAAAGTTATTTATGTCATTTTCCTACCAAAGTGGCTCCATGGGGTCCCCAAGATGACCCGGGTATTGTCTTGGTCGGACATGACTCATCCAATAGAGGTAGGACAAATGTAAAGGTCATTTCATATTATTATAACATTATCTTTACCTTAAATTACACTAATTACCTTTAATCACGATTAATTAAACATAAAAGTGACTATTCATAAATAAAATTATTTTAATCACATTGAACAACATTTTACTTCATAATGAAAACCATGTATGTCAGATTTTTGAAAATCAAATCACAGAAGTGGTAATATTTCATTTAAATGAAAAATCAGTCATTTAACTACCACTTAGTGGTTTCACTATTTATCAAAAATTGAAGTTTTTCAGAACAATGCCAAAATTCCACCCTAAGATATAATTAATATTCCGAATTCATAAATAATTTCTATTTTAAAAAATTCCAAACATATAAGTTTCATTAATTAATTTTATAATTAATTCCCGTTTTCACAACAAATAGCGTGTTTTTAAGAAACAATATATATCAAAAGATTGACAATTGCTTATTTCCAATTTCAATATGAAATTAATTATAATGACCACCATTGGATAAAATGTTAAATATATATTCTAATTATACTTTAAAACCACTCAATATTTTAAGTTATCACTATAAATTATTTTGATTAAAAAAGTTGTTTTTAAGTATTTTTCACTATTCATAAAAAATTGGAAGTTCTCAGAAAAATACCAAAAATTCAACATAGGCTAATTTTGATATTACGAATCCAAAAATGAAGTCCATTTTAAAATGTAAAATATATATAACTTCAAAAAGTGGGTATTACTATTCATAACTGCTACTTTTATTGGTCGCGGTGTGTTAGAACTCGAGGTTGCGTACAACACACACTGCTCTATTATTCAAAGCGGAGCGTACCATTGAAGCTTGGGGTGTTACATTCTCCCCTCCTTCAATAAATTGTGTCCTCGCAATTTGAAATTTTTCTTTGAAAATAAAAGGTTGAAAATAGAAAATACCTTTGTGGAAAACCCACATCGGAAATAAGGTTAATAAAAATATAACTTTAAAAGAAATAAAGATAAGTAAAAAGGTCACCTGAGATAGCCCATTATAGGATTCTATGAAAATATGGATATGGAAGAAAAACAAACCATCAAGGTCTGATGGATAGTTGTAGAAAACTGGATTAGGAGAAAGTTAACCATAAGAAAATCACAAACTTGTGATTGGTTAAACGGTCATTGAATCCCCAGTTGGAAAAGATAACCGGAAACGTTTTCGTATTAAGTTACCTTTTATAAAGTTGAGGAATTTATTTAGGAGATTTACTAAGAACGTAAGGGAATATACATACTTGTCATGTAGACTTTCATTCTTTAATAAATTTTTACCCCAAACTCATCTTTTACTCTAAAAGGTAATATAACTCAAAAATATTCTATTTATCCTAATTTTATAAGGTTCCAAATATTAACACATACCATTTAGATTAGTAAAACTATTTTGTAATAACCAGGGACTTCCTGTAGGCTAGTGGTAGGTAATAAAGGCATGTCGAACTATGGTTGTGGGTTCGATTCCTACAGCTTTGTCCGACGCGATGGGTTATGCCCCACCTTGCAGGTTGTCCTTTTCCTAAAAATATAGTATTATAATATTCCAAAAATAATCTTCAGAAATGTTTTAACCTTAAACAATACTATTCAAAGTTCAACTTAATCCATCCCAACCTTTATAGTTATCCAAAATACCTCTGTCCAAACATTCTATAAAAGGTCTCTAAATTCCAAAATCAATTTAATAGATTCCCCAAAAAAAGTAAAGTTTCTCTTATTGTCATTATATGATTACCTTCATCATATTAAAACCTTAATGAAAAGAACAAGTACTGCAGTACAATCCTTATATATATCGCATTATTCTAATAACCAGAATATAATCCATGAGTCCAAAAGCACCAATACATTAATTATTCTGCATCAACTGTAGTCACATCATAAGATTGGCCTTGATCCCTTGGACTATTCTAAGGTAAGTTTCCCTGACACTTAGGACATTCATTTGCAAAATGACCCATTTCTCTACAATTGTAGCAATCAACATTGATAGCCTCTTTCTTTCCCTTGCAATCACGCGCCTAGTGACCTTTTTCTCCACATTTATAACAAACTCCCATTCCTTTTTGGCAAGTACCATGGTGATTCTTCCCACAATTATCACATAATGGAAAATCCTTCTTTCCCTTTTTCCCTTTATCTGTCTCTTGTTCTACATTTCTCTTCTTCTCTTGCTTTTCTTTATTGTCATAAGATATAAATAATTCATTTTCTGTCTTGATAGCACATGAGACAATGTCTTCGTACGATGAGAAGGTTTTTGAGACTAATGCTCGACGAAGAAATGGTTTTAACCCATCAAAAAAATGATCAATCTTACTTCTTGGGTTACGTATATAATCTGCAGCATGCCTCGCTAACCTTTTAAAGTTAGCCTCATACTTTGCGACATTCTCGTCATCCTTCTGCCTCAAACTCAGAAATTGCCTTTCCATATCTGCTCGATGGTCATGTGGAAAGTATTTTTCTAAGAAAATATCTTTGAACTCTCTCCATTCCATATTTGATACTTCTTCATCTTCCTTTGTGTTTTGAATCAGCGACTACCATTGATCGGCATCTCCAGTGAGGCGGTAGACTACCATGAAAACCTTCTCCCTTTCTCTACTCCCCAAGGCATGGAATATTTTTTTCTAAGGAGTTTATCCATTGCTCAGCTACTAATGGATTTATACCCCTATTAAATGTTGGCGGTTTTTTTCTCATGAAGCGGTCTAACATTGATCCTCCACGTTGCGGATTAGGGTGCTCCATACGAGTAAGGTTGTTATTCATAACCTGAGTGAGTTGTCCCAGTATGGTAATAAGTTGATCAGCACCAGTTGTATCTCCAGATCCAAAATAATTATCTTGAGCAGGAGAGAAATCCCTACACGGAGTGCGTGCATTGATACGGTTTCCATTCCTTCCACTAGGTGCCATTTCTAAACAATGGCATAAACTAGATTATTTTATGAATCAAAATACATAATTCCATACTTGTAAAATACTTAACATAAATTGAAATATTTATGGATATAACCCATAAAAATGTTTTCTTTGAGGAAGTATATACTCATAAACCTTCATAGTGGTTTGTAAATAAAATGACAATTATCCTAAGCATATCCCTCGGGAGTGTCGTAACCAAGAGTGCAGCAAGGCCCGTTGTCGTGCACCAGTTCCCGTTCGAGTCTAGCTCAAAGCGGGGTTTTCGGGTTTTACCCCTAGGTACATCTGTGCCAGAGCCGCCTCTACCTTCTCATATCCAGACTGGGATGTATTTCCCGGAAAACTCACAACATCTCTATAATACCAAAATTCTAGGAAGTTCTTCTATACTAATCCTAAAAGTCTATCTTTGGGCTATGTGCTCTAATCAGAGTTTATCTAAATCTATCTTCCAAGGTTAGTACTAAACTGCCTCTGATACCAACTGTAACGCCCCGATCCCAGTTACCTCGAGACGGTGCATTACTTCGTAACATTGTCATGATCACAACAGATCAAGTCTCAAAAGGCCGATTAGTTTAGTAGCCTTGGAAACAATAGATACATTCATAAATGTTACATTACATCAAAAAGTGAAAAACAACAATAACATAGTCTCCATTTTCCACACTCATATCCCTTTTAGACTATCCATGCAGGTCATTTCTATAATACTTCATCACATCCTGGAAAAATTAAAACATTGAAAGGGGTGAGCTCAGATGCTCAGTAAGGATAAAAATATAGCGGAAGCTTTCATCAATAAACATAAACATTTACGGCAATGTATAACTAAAACAAAATCCTTTTAAACTTGAACATCAACATAATATGGCAAAAGTAAAATGAGATAATTCCATTTACTTCTTCACATTGATATTCTACTGGTCGAATAATCACATTCAATATCAATAACCACTTTCATAATAATGGAATGCATAATGCCAGACTATCATAACCACGTAGCCAAGGCCTCATGCCAAGACCACAAATAATATTTTGTCAAGGACTCATGCCAAGACACTAGTTTGTGTCATGAGACCTGCCGATGCATCGAGGAGCTATAGCGGGCTCCACCCGTCACTTATTAAGTCCAATGCATTCCTCATATGAATTGGTTTAAACATATCATAAACCATAACATAATCATATCACATAAAGCATGCATAAAGGAAACATAAAATTTCCACATTTCAATCACAAGATATCAATACAAAACATTGATATAATAAAAACACTTTCAAAACCATTTTCAATACCAAAATAATAGAAAAGTAAAACATGGTATTTATTTTTCTTTTAAAAAAATGGTATGGCTTGTAGAGGAAGCCGAAACTGAAATAATGGTCACGGCAGCGGAGAAGTCGTTGTCTCTAGAAACGTATGTCAAAAACATTCCTTTTTGTCATTTATTTAATGCTTCATATAAAAATATTCCTTTTGAATAAACGTAAAAGTAAAAGGGGTTTATACACCGTATAAAAGAAGTTGTGTATAAAACTAAATATGCCTCAATGAAAGGAGATTGAGACGAAGTCCCCTAAAAAGATCATTTTTTAATAAAATATATCTATTATGTGTATTCACTATAATTACACATAACTAAAGTAAAAATACAAGATAGTATATAATAATATCATGACGTAATTTGAAAGTAGGAGATTAACCCAAAGAATGGAAATTGGGTTAAGAAGTTCCCTTACCTCATGTCCGACTTGACTCGACCGCTCTTTAACCTCCTAAATAATAAACTAGAGTTAATATCTATCTTCTTAAGAACATTTTTCATAGTCATTATTCCTTTTATATCACTTATTACCATGTCATGAACATTATGTAATTATTTAAGTTTATAACGGTCGTTTTGTCGATCTTAGGTACTTGAGTCAAAAATAAACTTCTTATAATTACACTTTGTTCATGTGGTAATATATCCATTATATCCATAATTATATTCATGATTTATATATCATATACATCATATATATCCAGTATATCCATTCATTTATAATATTACATAACATTTAGTGGTAAGAAATGAAATGCACCGTTCATGGAGACGGTAAGCCGTACGTACGCATGAATGATACTTTCATATCTATTTCATATTTAATGGAATGAAGTTATAATTATATAAAGGTATAATATAATTCCAGTATAATATAATGTATAATACCATTTACTCCATCATTTATACATCCCACATATGGCATTAACGATTCAATTCACTTTGAGGGGACAGTAGTCCGCACTTCCTAAAATGAGATTATCGTGTTTACCAATAATGGAAATCATAAAGTATGCCATAAATGATAAATAAAGAAGAATAATGAAAATATAAACATAATATATATATCATATATGAAAATAGTGTCATCAAAATGGCCACCATTATTGGTGTTAAAAGAATATTGAACAATCATCGTTTTGTGAGGCAGTATTTCACCACCCACAGAAACAGTATGTTCTTTAACCATTAGATAAAGGTGTGTGTAGGTGTAAACCAAATACTTATCATAACAACATCCTAGTATATTTTATATACTGTTTTTGTTACAAAATAAAGGAATAAAAGTGTTTAAGTGGTTGGAGAAGCTAAATAAAAAAAACAACATTAGAGAGGACATTACCTTAAAATCGGGTAACTCTTTTCGATTTAAGCCAAAGGCTTACATTGGAAGACTTATACCCAAAGTGAGGATTCTAGAAGTAAGGGAGGTAAGTTGGGAGAGTATTTGGGTAGAGTTTGTCCGAGCCAAATGGCTTGATGGTGTGAATAAGGTGGGAGTGGTGGGGGCCTTTTATAAGAGGAGAGGAGGGGCACTCTTGGAAAGATTGAAATGTTACTTTATTATGAAATGCTTTTTGGATTCTAAAAGTCCCACAATAATATATTTCAAGGCTGAGGTGATACGGGTTCTAAATCTACTCATCCAATAGGTTTGTGAGAATTTTAAGCCTTAGATTTTACATTATCATTTCATTTTGTTTATATCATTAATTAATGAGGCAATCACTGCATCATCATTGTGTCATAAAACACATAATTTATTTAATGTCTAAAAATTATAAAAAAATAATCATGATGTAGGAAATCTTTTTAGATTTCTAATGAATATTTATAGTCAAAAATATTACTTGTATTACCCCATTTAAAAATAGTTTTAGTAAAACAACTTATGTTTGTGACATTTTTATTTTAACTTTAAATAAAAGTTATTTATGTCATTTTCCTACCAAAGTGGTTCCATGGGGTCCCCAGGTTGACCCATGTATTGTCTTGGTCGGCCATGACTCATCCAATAGAGGTAGGACAAGTGTAAATGTCACTTCATATTATTATAAAATTATCTTTACCTTAAATTACACTAATTACCTTTAATCGTGATTAATTAAACTTAAAAGTTACTATTCACCAAAAAATCATTTTAATCCCATTGAACCAAATTTTACTTCCTAATGAAAACCATGTACGTCATATTTTTGAAAATCAAATCACAGAAGTGGTAATATTTCATTTAAACGAAAAATCAGTTATTTAACTACCACTTAGTGGTTTCACTATTCATTAAAAATTGAAGTTTTTCTGAACAATGCCAAAATTCCACCCTAAGCTATAATTGATATTCCTAACTCATAAATGAGATCTATTTTAAAATATTCCAAACATATAAGTTTCATTAATTAATTTTATAATTAATTCCCACTGTCACAACAAATATAATGTTTTTACGAAACAATATATATCAAAAGATTGACAATTGTTTATGTCCAATTTCAATGTGAAATTAATTATAATGACCACCATTGGATAAAGTGTTAAAAATATATTATAATTATACTTTAAAACCACTAAATATTATAAGTTATCACTATGAATTATTTTGATTAAAAAAGTTGTTTTTAAGTATCTTTCACTATTCATAAAAAATTGGAAGTTCTCAGAAAAATACCAAAAATTCAACATAGACTAATTTCGATATTAGGAATCCAAAAACGAAGTCCATTTTGAAATGTAAAATATATATAATTTCAAAAGGTGGTTATTACTATTCATAACTGCTACTTTTATTTGTCGCGGTGTGTTAGAACTCGAGGCTGCGTACAACACACGCTGCTCTATTATTCAAAGAGGAGCATACCATGGAAGCATGGGGTGTTACAAAGCTTCCTCCAAAATATTTCATGACTATTTTCAACAAAATATATTTATTTTAGAAGCGCATGACTTTTTGTGAAAAGAAATTGATTTTGAAGAAGAAAGGATATTTTCCACAAGAATTCATTTGAAGTGTTTTATCAAAACCATTTTTCATCTAAGATGACATTATTTCATATGTCTATGTTTCTAGTATAATGTCTCTATGATTTAAATGGTTTCAATTTCCTTATTATTAAATGATATCCATTTCTTTTATATGGATTATGTGATGATGTGATGATGTTTATGAAACCCATTTTATTTATTGGGTTATTATGAATGATGTATGTTTATTTTGTGCCACAAGTAAGAATGATTTCATTATGGGATGGGTGGGACCTATATCTCCCTCCAATGCATTGGGTAAAGATTTATATCTCATGAGATAGACATGGCTGGAACGGCAAGTTAAACCGGTTTAGTAATACAGGATTGGAATGAGGAGTGAACTCGATTCAGAAAGGGACTTTGTCCACTAAGATTGTCTTCGAAACAATGCCTTGCCTACTATGGAAATCATAACATGTGCTTAATGGTTGCCACAATTACATGTTTTACTCCCATGCACTTTTATCACGCTTAATGTTTTTTTATGATCTATGCCTTACGTACTTCCATGCATTATGTCGTTTCTCAAGCTTGTTATGTTTAAACTATTTTTAAGCTCAAATGTATATGATTTGTTTTATTTTATCCATGCTTACCCTTATAGTGCATTTGAGCTCACACTTTATGTGTTTTCGTTTCCCTAGGATATAAAGAAAGGTTTTAGGTAAGGAAACAAAAGGGGAAGATTGATATGGGAGATGTTGAAGATATTTCAACATGATTAGAAGTTTATATTATAAGTTTCCAAAGACACTAAACTATTAAGATCCTTGTGTGTCTGTTTTTGTTATGTATTAAGTATTCCAAAAATTTAATGTAATGTCCATATACATCATGATTCGGGTCTCTACATTAACTATCTCATTCCTCTAGGTGGCATAATCAACGACCCCCTGGGAAGCTTCTGGGTGGTCCATTCAGTTGCGAAACGTGGATAATTTTCTTGCTGGTTTGTGAAGCTCGTTTGTAGAGCGCGTACATGAAGACTATCTATGAAGAGTTTTCATAGAGCTCTACCTAGGCATTCAAGAACCGGATCATGGAGCGCAAAAGCAGATTCAAGGACTCGCTGTGTGCCATGAAGAGTCGATTCGCAGAGAACTCTCGTAGAGTATGCGGAGCTTCACGAATTGAGAGCGCAAAAGGACAAATTTGCAGAGAAGGGAAAGGAAAAAATAGAAGACCTCCCCATATTTATAGGTGATGGCCATCAGAGCATCATGGGTCTTCTAGTTCATGCTAAGCATCGTGGAATGCTCGGCCTGTGCATCGCATATCCGCCTCACGAGCCCACTTATCAAGCCAGCATCATGAACAACCAAGGATTTTGGTGATTACCCTCAAACATCAACCCTTTATCTCTCCGAGGATCCAAGTCTCATAGGGGGCATTTGTTCACGCCAAAATTCGGGATAGAGAAGAATCCAATAGAAAGCCTAGTTGACTACATCATGAATAAATTTCGTGAAGTCCCCCCAGCACCATGGGTACCGCGAAAAACGGAGGTGGGCCGCTCTACAAACGCATTTGATGTTCACTAGCCCACCACGACGCAAGGAGGTGGGATGCTCTGTGAACGCATTTGAAGTTCACGAGCCCACCGATAAGCAAGGAGATGGGATGCTCTGGGAATGCATTTTATGTTCAAAAGCCCACCGCGAAGCAAGGAGGTGGGATGATCCACGACCGCATTTGAGGTTCACGAACACGCCATGAAGAAACCACGTCCCTCTTCGTGCAATGTAAACTCCGCTTTTCGGTGCCTCATGCCTATAAATAATAGGATCCCCTTGAGCCCAAAGGATGGACAATCTGACCTTTTGACTTCCCATCTCTTGAGTCATGATGCATCCTTCTGATCTAAGAACCATGAGCTGTGCGAGGTACTTATGCTCCGCAAAGGGCCTCCCCTTTGTCTCATTTTGATCCCCTCTTCTGAGAGGGATTACTTTCACAAATCTTAAGGGCCTTAGTGAAAGAAGGGGATCCCCAAGGGGACTCGGGACATCGCAGAGAGTTTATAATTCTTGAAACACCCTTCACGTACAACTGAACCCCATTCTAAGGTAGGGTCATGGTACTTCGCGAATGACATTGCTTCACAACACATTGCTTCATGAGGAACCTTTGCACCACAATGTAGTGCTCCGCGAATGCATTTCCACTTCACAAAGCACCCCCCATATGAATCATTTCCATATTCTTAGGCTAAGGCACCCCATATAAGGCCCCAGCCTTAAACCTTACTTAATTTTGAATTAAATGAGTAATTTACATTGAGGATCTTTTCAGCTTTAGAGATTTAGAGAATTAGGACATAACTATTACATCTCAAAAGATTACAAAGTAGTCGCTTCTACTAAATTTCCATAAAAAAAACTCTGAAAAAGAAACATGTATAGTTCCATGTTTTAGGTAGCATGACATTCCCTTGATCCGATCCTTGACCCTATTCTACGCTAAGTCCTGTGAAAAACATTTCAAAAACTTGGGATGAGCATAAGAAGCTCATTAAGGGATACACAAAGAATGAAAACTGTTAGTTTTTCAAAACAACAAGTAAACCATGAATACATTATCAATGTAATACTTTTCACCTTCATGAAGTAGTAAAAACTCTTCACTGAAAAAAAGTATCATTACTTACCTTTTTGTAACCAAAGGGTTACCATAAAACCCATATAAAGAACACATAACATATATAAAGGTAACTTGAGACATAAACATACTTAAGTGGAATAACCATACGGTCGACTTCCACACATATCACTTAATGGAATAGCCATATGGCCAATTTCCATACATACTTAATGGAATAGCCATACGGACGACTTCCATACCCAATGCATTGGAGGTTATAACGTAACCACCCATCCTGGTATTCACGACACCACCCGTCATATGTTTTATAATGTAACCACCCGTTAAAATGTCCAAGTACCAATATAAAATCATAAAACATAAAACCAATATAAAAGAATGATAACATTTCCACATTTCAATCACAATATATCATAAATATATTGACATAATAGAATCCTTTATCAAAACCATTTTCAATACCAAAATACATAAAAGAGTATATGATATTTATTTTATTTTAAAAACATTACGGCTTGTTGAGGAAGCCAAAGACCAAATAATACTCGCGGCGGCGGAAAAGGTCGTTGTCACTGTGTACGTAAAAAAACATTACTTTTTATATTTCAGTAAAACGCTTCGTAGAAAAAGATTCATTTTGTATAAAAGTAAAAGTAAAAGGGGTTTATACACCGTATAAAATAATGTTGTGTATAAAATGAAATATGCCTCAACGAAAGGAGATTGAGATGAAGTCCCATACAAAGACGGTATCCTTGGTTTAAGGATAAATCAATTGCATAATTATGTGTGACAAATGAATACACCAAATATAAGTGGTTATTAAGTGTAAAACAATCAGAGGTTATTCACACATATTCATATAACAACATATTCAAGGAGTACATGTTTATCCCAAAGAATCAAATTTGGGCTAAGAAGTTCCCTTGCAAAAATTTGACAACCTAACAGCGTCACTTCAAAAATTCATAAAATGAGTTGATGAGAGATAAAAAGGGAATCTCATCACTTGGAAATAAAATTTACATCAATCAGGATATAGAAGAACATATCCCAACATAATAGTATGTGAATTAAAAGACATAACAAATGAAGTCTTTTAAAAAGAGAAGGGTGAAAGGTTCCCTTACCGACTTGGGTAACTTTCGAAAAGTACACCCCATTGAAGAAGTGTCATACAATGAATATGTAAATACCCATAAATGGAATTATATTACAAAAGGAGTGTAATGGTGGGAAATACATAAACCATTTAATGGAAATTGTGGAAAATGTAGCATAAATCTCACGGGAATAAAAGTGAGATGAAAAATCTCTTACGAAAACTCGGCAGCCTAACGGTGCCACTTAAAACTTCCAAAATGGATTGATGAGAGGAAATAGGGTCTCTCATCACATCAAAATAATGTTTACAGAAAAAGGAATATAAAATAACATCCGCCAACATAACAAATAGGAGCTTAAAAGAAGTGACATAAAGGAGAGTACTTTAAAAGAAAGAGAGTTCATAGATCTATTACGAAAATTCGGCAGCCTATCGGCGCCACTCAAAACTTATAAAATGGATTGATGAGAGAGAATAGGGTCTCTCATAACATGAAAATAAAAATTACAGTTAGATTAATATAAAATAACATCCCAATAACAATAAAGATGATCTTTAAAAGGAATGACATAAAAGAGTGTACTTAAAAAGATAGAGAGGAGTAGGATCCCTTACCTCGGATCCGACTTGACTCGATCATTCTTTAACGTCCTGAATAATAAACATGAGTTAATTTCTATTTGCTTAAGAACCTTTTTCAAGTTCATTATTCCTTTTATATCACTTATTTCCATGTTGTAAATATTATGTAATCATTTAAGTTAATAATGTTTGTTTTGTCGATATTTGGTTCTTAAGTCGAAAGTGGACTTCTTACAATTAAATGTTGTTCGTGTGGTCAAAGGTTCTTTATATCCAGAATGCAATTCCTGATTTGGATATCATATATTTCATATATATCCAGAATATACATGTATTTACAATATTACATAATCATTTAGAGTTAAGAAATGAAATGCACCGTTCATGGAGACGATAAGCCGTACATACGCATTAACGCTACTTTAATTTCTTTGTCATATTAATGGAATTAAAACTAAATGAGAGGTATGTATATTTTAATTACAGAATTATATTCATAATTTAGATGTATCATTCATCATATATATCCATTATATACATCTACTTATAATAGTACATTACATTTTGGGATAAGAAATGAAATGCACCGTTCATGGAGACGGTAAGCCGTACGTACGCATGAACACTACTATCATTTATATCTCATACTTTAATGGAAATAAATAATAATGATATAGAGGTATATAATAATTCCAGTATAACATCATATATAATAACATTAAATCCATCCTTTATACGTCCCACGTATGGCATTAACGAATCACATCACTTTGAGGGGGCGGTAGTCCGCACTTCCTAAAATGAAGATATCGCGTATACCCATAATGGAAGCCATAAAGGTAAGAAAAAAATGAAAAATATAGAAGCATAAGTAAAACATAACATATTATATATAATATATGAATATAGTGACATCTTAATGTCCACCTTTGAAGGTGTTAATAGAATGTTGAACAATCATCGTTTCGGGAGGCTGAAATTCACCATCCACGGAAATAGTATGTTCTTTAACCATTAGATGTATGTGTGTGTAAGTGTAGCTCTAATCCGTCTTATAAAAACATCCTAGTATATTGAGGATATTGGAGTTGTTACAAAAGAAATTAATAAAAAGAGTTTAGGGGGTTGGAAAAGCAAAATAAAACAAAAGAACTCAAAAGAAGACATTACCTTAAAATTGGGTAACTCCCCTTAGTTTGAGCTCAAAGGATTCCTTGGAAATACTTCTGCCTAAAGTGAGGCTTCAAGGAGAAAGAGAGGTAATTGGAGAGACAAAATGGTCAGGGGTTGGATGAGCCAAAGTATTTGGGAGTTTGGGTAAGGAGGTAGAGGTGGGGGCCTTTTATAAGAGGAGAGAAGAGGCACTTTTGGAAAGTAAAAAAATATTACTTTATTTGAAAATGATTTTCGGATTTAAAGGGTCCCAAATTGATATAATTAGAGGATAAGGTGATAAGGCTTCGAAATCCACTCATCCAATTGGTTTTTTCCATGTGTAGGTTGAAGATTTTACATTATATTTCCATTTTATTTAAATCGTTAAATAAGGAGGTCATCGCTGCATCATCATGATGTCATAAATAATGTAATTTATTTAAAGTCTAAAAATTATCAAAAAAATACTATGATGTAGGAAATATTTTTATCTTTCCAATGATCATTTATAATCAAAAATCAGAGCTTTATAACCCCATGTAAAAATTATTTTTGTAAAACATATTATGTTTGTGTCATTTTTACTTTAACATTAAATAAAAAGTTATTTACGCCATTTCCCAACCAAAGTGGATCCATGGGGTCCCCAAGTTGACCCATGGCTTGTCTTGGTCGGCCATGACACAACCAATGAGGGTAGGACATGTGTAATGTTCATTTCATATTATTAAAACATTATTTTTACCTTAAACTACACTAATTACCTCTAATCGCGATTAATGAAAAAAAGTTACTATTCACCAAAAAAATTATTTTCATCCCATTGAACCACATTTTACATACTAATGACAACCATGTATGTCGTATTTTCAAAATTCAATACACATTAGTGGTAAAATTTCATTTAACTGAAAAATCTGTTTTCTTGATTACCACTTAGTGGTTTCACTATTCATCAAAAATTGGAGTTTTTCAGAAAATTACCAAAAATTCACCCTAAGCTATATTTGATATTCCAAATTCAAAAATGAAGTCTATTTTACAAAATTATAAGTCACATTAATTAATTAAATAATTAATTCCCGCTTTCAGAGAAAATAGTGTGTTTTTATAAAACAATATGTTTCAAAAGATTGGCACCAGTTTAAGTCTAATTTCAAAGTGAAATTGATTCCAATGACCACCATTGGATGAAATGGTAAAAATATATTCTATTTTCACATTAAAACCCATTAAAAAGATAATATAATCATATAAATAAATTAGATTAAAAATATTTTTTGAATTAAAATACAACATTTTACTCTATTCATTAAAAAAAATGAACTTTAACGGAAAGATACCAAAAGTTTACACAAAGTAAATTTTGATGTCATGATTCTTAATAAGAGTTTTATTTGGTTTAATACAATGTATAATAGTGAAAAAAACTATATTTAATGACGGTTCACCATCAAAAGGCGATAAGTGAACCTTTAGTGAAAACCAGGGCATATATGCCTAAAATTGAATTCTTTCCGTATTTTAAGCCTTTATCTTTTACTGGATAAATGTAAAAACATTTAAAAACCTATATAATCATATTTTAGTTATTTCTATCCATTTCCGCCAATACAATGTCTACATGTTAGCTACCATTTAAAATAATACTATTTTATTATTAGAGTGCAACGTAAGATTCCCTAGAAACTCGTTGTTGAGTGTTGGGTACACCATCGAGCATAGCGTCCCCTTTAAAGTCATATTAATATTTTATTCACAATTTTGGATAAATAAGAAAATGTCATATTATTTATTTACCTGGGGTGTTATACCCCACTTCTCAAAGCACACCCCTTTGCAAGTGCCCTCCGCCACGCGGAGAAAAAGAGCTTCTCAAGGCCCCTACCTATGAATCCCTATAGATGGAAATTCCTTTTCCTGTGTGACCCTCCAGGTTTTCATGATGTGAATTCAAAGTACCTTGGATGATACTGCCTATTTCATTGCTTTGCCTCATGCTTCTTCGCATAGGCATGCTAATATCTATTGCTTCTTCACATAGCCACGCTAACGTGGACCCCCTGATGGTTCACCCCATGACTCCCCCTCACCACAGCTTTTCATGTCCCCTCTCTGCACCAATGAGACGAGGGTACTAGTTATGTAAGTCCTAGGGGTGCGGAACAAAACCACCACATCCATGCTGCACGATGATAAACTACCAATTACCTTCGTCCTCAGTAAATGACGTTAAACTGTGACCCTTACCTATGCTTGGCACGCAAGGTACCCCCACCATGGGAATTCTCCAGGCCCACTCATCTCCATGGGGATGGGATCACCCCTCACAAGGGATGATATCCTCTTTATCGGAGTGGAGTTTTTCTGCGGTGAAAGGTAAACCACCGTGGTGTAAGCCCCTAGATTTTCTTGCCGGAGGCAGAATCCCTACTCCTCCTTTCATCTTTGGTCCCCAGGGCCAATGAAGGGTGTGGTGGGTAATGGTTATTCTCCATTATTCGGTACCAAGTCCCTCTCCCGCTACACTTTGTCACCATCGGGCATCCATCCTAGAGTAAGTCCCAATATTTCTCTACCTGGGCTGCTCTATGCATAAGCCCCACTCCACATCCCACAGACGCACCTTTCACAACGTGATCGTCAGGTCTCTACTGACTCTTGTTTCTCACACCAAGAACGACTCACGTGGGCTTACAGTAAGCATCGACCCACACATCAACAGCTTGGCAGCCGAGATTGTAAGCCCCACTCCCATCCTGAACTACATGGTCTTTGATCCATGTCAAGGGATGGTACGTAGGATTCCTCCTTGAGGTTAATCCCACCACCACCACCCAGTCGTTCCAACCCCAGTCACGTCGTTTCACCAACACCTTGGGAAGCCTAGAGATTAATCCCCACGCTCCATCCCGAACAATGAGGACTTTGATCCATGTCATGGCATACTACGTAGGAAGCCTTCCTGAGGTTCCCGCTCAAAAACCATTGGACCTCAGGTCCACCTTCACATCGGTTCACTGACACCACATCCCGAACTACAAAGAAATTGATCCATGTCAAGGAATGGTGCGTAGGAAGCATCCCTAAGGTTAATGCCCAACAACCACCATTGGAACCCAGGTCCACCTTCACGTCGGTTCACCGACACCCCCTCCCGAACTACGAGGACATTGATATTTTCCCTGGTAGGGTACGTAGGAAGCCTCTATGGGGTTCAATCCCAACATCCATCAGACCCCAGTTCTACCTTTCTGTCGGTTTCCCCCGTCCCACATGAAGTTAAACTATTTCCACCATTCAGCGGTAAGTTGTTGTCACTCCATTCAGTGGTAAGCTGTTGAACCCCGACTGGTGTTAATCCATCGTTAGATAAACTACATTGACTTTGATTCTCTTCCATGGGGATACGTAGGAAGCCTCTTTGATACCCAAGCCCAAACCCATAGTTATCCTCATGACTGTCCCATCCCATTCTCCATCCCCTTCACAGAACCCTCCAACATCCATCCTGATCCTTAACCAATCCGCCACATCCTGGTGGGATCATGGAACCCCATTCCCCATTTCAACTGACATCATTCTGAAAGCCACCCAAATGTTAGCCCAAATATCGGTGTTCCCTCCAAGGGGCTGCACCCATCTGATCAACTCCAGTCTATGATCTGATCAGCCCGACCTGTCTCCGCTAGACATTAAACATGTGGCATACCCTGTGTTAAACATAAGAATCTAAGGAAAACCTCAGATACATGCCCATGGAATATGATTCCCTGCGTTTGATGTGTGATTCCTCGGGCTTTCGCGCCCTCAAGAAGCCCTATAATAAAGGACATAAGATAGAAACACCAATCCCCAGCATCCAGACACTCCAGTGTTGCCCAGCGTGACTACTCTCCTAACCAAAAGTTTCTGCCCTAACCGGACCCCTTGGAATGTCGTGACAGAAGCATCGTAATTAACTTGTGTCCATTAAGAAATGGCACCAGGAAGAGTTTCACGAATAACATCTTCAGTCTATGAGGGGGACCCAGACTAGGTGACGAATTTCGAGGAGGAACCCACAGAAGGAAGAACTGACATCCCATCATCATATTTCAATCAAGCAGAAGACTTCCCTGAATAAGGAGCGAATGTCGCCCGCCATTGGAATGTGGGAATGTGGGGCACCAAACAGATGTGTCTCTCATCCCCGAACGAGACAGACGCACCCCCCCTGACGAATGAATCAGAAACACACATAATATAAAATAATTTTTTTACAATCTTTATGAAATTTATTCATCCAAATATAATTATTTTACAAAATATAAATTTCAAAATTATATGTTGGTAATTTTTATTAAATTTTATGAATAGATTAATTTTTTATGAATATTAAAAATTAATGATTATAATTGATGCATTTCTTTACATTAATTTTTTTTAAATGGTAAATTATATTTAGAGTTTATTTTATAGTAAAATTGGTAAAATAAATTAAAAATTATCTAATTTAGTTCAATTTATTTAATTTCATATTTAATTTTGATATTAAAACATTATTTTATTATGAGAATTATCTCCTTAGAAAACAACACAATAATTTTATATGCAATGTAATTTATAATTGAATTATTACAATTATATGAGTCGAATTTGAAAAATGAATTTAATATTTGAAATCATCATAGATTATATTTTATAATAAGCTCATCTTAATTATTTACCATAATGAATAGTAAAAACTGGAAAAATTAATTAACGTAGTTACAGTAAAAAAGGGTTTACTGGGTGTCAAACTAAAAAAAGGGTTAAAAATGAACTAAAACATGTCCAAAACATATTTTATACCAATATATAAACCTTATAAACTTATATTTAATTTATATCCCATTATTTAGAATGGTTCCTGATGAAAATTTTGGTATCACGTTATCTTCTCGAAACATCAATGTTTTTACTCTCCTCCCCTTATAAAAGGCCACCACCTCTTATAACCATGTTACAAATCAATATCCCATACTATTGAGAAATATGTACAAAAAGATGTTCCTTACTTCCGTCCAAACACCCAAGAATTCTTATTTTAATTCATATTAATTCTTATAACATATGTAGATGTATACATAAGGAGGATCTCATAAGATGAATAAATATATTCAAAAACATGTATATCTGATTTATTTTTTATTCCACCTAATTAAAAATTTATATTGTTATAATATAATCACACAATTACATGATATATACTGAGATGTTATTATGTTATTTTTATTACCCTTATATGTCTGCACATCCAATAAAAGGGAAAAGAAATTGTTTATCACGTGTATTGAGAATTATCGCCCCATTAACCGATGAAATTAATTTTCCCTATAATTTTTATATGATATTTATGAAATTTTAATAATTATATAATTATGATATTAGATATAACATCTTAAATTTCCATTCTATAGGAGAAATTATAACCTCTCTGGTGTACACGGTAGAGTATAGTTTCATGAAGTAAAGGTGTTTGTTTTTATATTATTATTCACATGAATAATAGTAAGGTTAATATTAATGAATATATTTTATATTTATGATAAAAAAATAATTCTATAAATTAAAAATCAAATATCACTTCTTACCTTCATATTCGAAGGAAACCAATAACATCTCTCCTCTGTACATGTGGACTACCACGTCCATATTATGATGTGAATTATCATTCATTTTACTTTTACATTGATAGTAATAAGGATATATATTATGAATAAAAATTAAATATATGAAATAATAATTTTTATACAAATATTAATTATTATTAATTTTCTTTTTTTTCCGTCTATTAAGAAAAATGTAAACTGCATTATTGCATAGAAATGGCCTACCATCTCCATGAACGATGTCATAAATTTTATATCTATAACATTAATAGTTTAATAGAAATACATATATAATGAAAAAATATAATTTTTTTATGATGGTTAAAATTTTGGAGATTATATAACCATTATAAAATTAAGAGGACCAAAATTACGAAACTGAAACATACATGAAT
The DNA here is from genome assembly GCA_963277665.1 of Viscum album. Classification (NCBI taxonomy): domain Eukaryota; kingdom Viridiplantae; phylum Streptophyta; class Magnoliopsida; order Santalales; family Viscaceae; genus Viscum; species Viscum album. Next base: position 1,343,656,818 of record OY728132.1, read on the forward strand.
AATAAATCTATTATCAAATGAAACATTGATTTTAACAAATAATAGTTCATAAATGATGGATAAAATAATATAAGTAAATAATATATGATTCAATATATATGTTTATGGTTCTGTATTATATTTAAAATAATTTTATATTTATTATACATGGTTTTCAACAACATAGCATCATAGTCAAACCTAAGGTAATGGTTTCACATCTAAATTTTACATCCCTATGAAATCTTCCATATGAACCACTTATACCAATTATTTGATGTATATATATCCCATTAGTTATAATATTTAAATAATCCATTTTACATAATTATATTTAATGTTTTTTTTTTGAATATATTTCTTTCATGGGGTGTTAGGATAAATTTTTTACCATAGTGGTAATGGTTAATTTTACATTTTCGTTGTTTATCTGGAGTTTTAATGGTTAAAATAATGATGATGAAGTATTATGATCTACCACTAAAAAATAAATGAATTTTATTCTTCTATATTTATTCATTACACTTTCAACTAATAATACAATTTTCCAATATTTCCTACTTAAAATTATATTCAAACTATTTTTAAGAAATTTTTACATTATTTCTCTCTTTGGTTGGATATTTGTTTTCGAAAAAAATAATTTTCTTGAAGTTTTTTTAAATAAACATTATAAAAAAGATTTAGTCAATACATTTTTACCAATAATTTCCATTTTACAATTGTTTTTGAATGGACTCTTCATTTAATTTCCTAAACAATACCCATTAACTTTTATAGAAAATGTCAAAGGAATATTTGTTTTCACATGTATATTATGTACATATTTTTATAAGATCACAACACGTTAATGTTTTAATTATTATTTTAAATATTTTATAATATTATTATCAATGAAATGTATTTTCAAAATGGATTTAGTCCTTTTTATTTTAAAAGTTTAATTTCCTAGTTCAATGGTTATTTTTTCTCAAGAATGTTTTTAATAAAATCTTTATGGTGTTTCTATTGATTGATTTCATCATAGCATTATTAAAAATATACAACAATTTTAAAATGTTATATTTATATCATCCTTATTGATCCATTGGATTTTTAGTTATTAGTTTGAATGAGGATGTAAAATTTTATTACCATCTATTATATTATTTTTGATAGTTTGTGATAATTTCTATTTAACTCAACCAAGAATGAACTATTAGATATTAATTTTAAAATATGAATTTTTATGTTTATTAGGTTCAACCCCTTTCATATTTGAAATTAATTATCCTTATTAATAAATTTCAAGGTCCTGATTATTGATTTCCCATTGTGTATCGATGGGTCTCATGTGGTAAATTAATCACCAAAATTAAATGAGTTTTTACCCACAAATTTAAACTATGTTATGAAGGGTTTTGAGAATACTTTTTATATTGTACAATGTTATGAATTGATTTATTATGGTATCAATTATTTATTTCCATGAGATTGTTTTATTAGATACAATATCCAGGGATAAGTTTCAAACATATATGATTATTTATATGGATTTATTTGACAATAATTTATTCCTGCCAAATTATTCAATATATATTGATTAAATGGATTTTTTTTAAGTTATTTACCTTTGCATAATTATTATGAATCTTTATTCATGGGTGATTTTTCTATATGCATATCCTTTATAATTATTTGATCCCACCCCTTTCTTATGTTTTATTTTCTCTAATATACGAAGAAGTGTTTTGGGATTGATATTTTGTGATACATCATGTGTAATAATTGTGTTCTAAAAAAACACAATGTTTATTATTTGTAATCAATTTTATTATAAATTTCATGTATATATCAATTTTACCAAGACTTTAAAATTATTTGATCCATCGTGATGTGATTCTATATATATTATGCCAATAAAATAATGTAACCACCGAGTTTGAGCTACTGAGGTTGAGGTACTTATAGTTTCCATGTTCTTATGATATGTTTCAAGTTATTAATCATTATACTTCTCTTTTATGATTTCATTTTATACCTTTGACCCACATTATATGTTTCCTTTTTATTTTAATTCATTTATTGGGATTTTTATATCACTAAATTTTTATTGTATTACATAGGTTATCATATTCAGTTTTAGAAGATCAAATGGATTTTAGGATCTCATTATGGAGACTTAAATATTTATTTAATGTTTTTATATATTTTTAATGTTATATTAACTTATTCATACCATGACACTAGACCTCATGATCTTTGGGGTTTTACTTTTTGGGTAGTTATTTAAAAAAATAAAAAAATAATATGTAAAAGGGTTGGGTTTGTATATATAATCAATGTTTTTATTCCATGAAGATTTGAAATTAATTATATATATATTAATATATTTGAATGATTATTTTTCAGAATTTATTTTATCAATTAATATTATGTGATTCATCCTTGTAAGATTATCTAGTAAAGTAATAATTTTATTTTTTATATTTAATTACATCTTAAATCATATGAAAATATCCATGGTCATGTTTTACTATTCCCATAAAATTATATGAGGAACCTACTAGATGATAATAAAATTTTTATTTATAGTATAAAGTTTATAAATAGTAAATGTAACCAATATATGTAATAAATGAAAAATATTGGTATACATAATAGTAGAGAAAGGTGTTTCTAAGGTGAATATGGAACCTTCTATTGGCATTAAAATGCTAACTATTAAGAATTTAACAATGTATTAGATAATAAGCATTCAAAACTCATTATAGAAGAAAAAAATTTGTTGTACCCAAATTTTTTTCCCAAATGATAAAAGTGATTTTGTCTAGGTATAATAAACCAAAACATTTATACTTAATTATCAGTGAGATGAGATTATATTTTATTCAATAAAATTTGTTGAAGGATGATCAATGATTTAATAAATTAATTGAATGAAATATCTGAGGATATATTCTTGGAGGATGAAGTTTTTATAATTTAAAAGGTGAGGTAAATATAGTAAGAAGAAAAAAACATATGTAAAATATACTCAAAGATGATGAAATCCAGAAATGAAAGTGAACCTGATGAAGCTTTGATAGAATATTAACTACATGATGATATTATAGTTGGAAGATATAACCATATAAGTTAGTGGATAAACTATTGTTTCAAGATTCCTGAATTCATGATTTTGAGAACTGGATTTTACATAAGGCTATGGTTTTAATTTTTTTTGGATCTATGTAGTATAAAATATAAATAATTTGAATAAGTTATGAGTTGTTTGGTGAAATCTAAATGGAATGATTTAGAAATGTAAGATATGATAATTTTCATAATAATGTAATATTTTCATGTAATTTTATTATTTGGAAAATATAGAGAACTCTTTTATAATTGAATGATCCTAGTACTCTTAGTAAAGTGTTATTTACTAAATCATTGTGAATGTCAAAAGAGTTATAGTGGTTCATACGAGTAACTTAATCATACCAAAAGTGTGGCATATGAAATTTTAAAGTCATTGATTGATGAAATTAGGGAGATATAGATATCAATAAAAGTTATCCAAAAGATATGTTTGATGATACTACATATGTCTTTAATTGATTTAAACATTCAGTTGATTAGCAAGATTAAATATTATTCATGTTGTGCTTAATTTGACCAATACAACAACAATGTGGGAATGATTATGTTGATACAACTAAACGATATGTCTTAGAGTTATGGTATAGAAAGTATTGTTCAATGATACTAAGATACTTCTATGATGAAAAATAGTTGAATTTTGGTTACAAATTAAAATATTTGTTTACTAAATGTTTTGTGAAATTGATGTTATAGTGATTGGATGATGAATATAACCAATGGTAATAAAGGTCATATTATATGATCATTGACAATTATAATGATGGATTTTGATGGAAAGAATTAATCAATATTTCATTGAAGAAATTTATTTTATGAATTATATTATATATTAATTTTATAGAAGTAAAAAATAGAAAAATTGAAATTTTAACAGGCTTATCTTCTGGATTAGATGATTATAGAATCAATTATAACGAAAAATTTTATTGATGTAAAAATTTCTATCATTATTATACTAGTTACTTTTTATATTCGATATTTTTATAAGTATTATGAATAAATTATATGTATAATAAATTCACTACTACAAATAAAAAACATTATAAATCATAAAGTTATAGAATACAATTAATAATTATTAACTTGAAATTTGTTCTAGTTGGTTATTTTTAAAAATCAATTGCATCATCATTTCTAAAGATTTATTTCCAATGATGATAAAACATACTAATTTTCAAATGATTGTATTATATCATCTATAATCATGGATTTCCTATCATTACTCTTATATAAATGAATTTTATCTCCACATTATCAATAAGAAAATACACTGAACCATTTTCTTACAAACCCACTATTATAAATTTCAGTTTTTGAAATTTCATAAATGACACATTGATTTGAAATTCCTCATCTCTCCCTATGGACATAGATTACTAAAACTATCACAGTTGTGCCTTTAATTATTAAAGAGTTCATTTTTCATTCCAATGATACTCAGTTTGAGCTCTTGATTTCAATATCATTGATTCTAATATTATGATATGACCCTTACATTATCTTCTTATCTCTCATGCATCCTATATTCCATTTTTTATCTCTTGATCAAAATGACTTACACTATGATAATTCATGTAGATATTTTTATAATGCTCTTATGATTTCACTCTAAAATATAATCATAGACACTTAAGGTGGTAGACTAATACTATAATTTTAAAAGATACCACAAATATGGAAATGTATTATTTGAATATGGTGGATATATAAAACTAATTTCAAGATATGATATAACATATTACCATATAATTTGATAGTTTTATTAAATAATGGGATATTTCAACGCATGTATTTTGATGATCATTAGGTTTTACTTTTTGAGGACCAAAAATAGTGTGATCTAAATAATTTTTATGAGATTTTTAAAATTGGGGAATTAGAAGATAGTTACTAATGCCTCCTATATGTATCCTGTATATGCTTCATAAATTTGGACACATAGAAAACTGGAGATGTAAAATAAATTGAACATCATCTAAATATTATTAATATTAATGAGACGTTTCATATATATAGAGAAGATTATTTTATGAATCTTGATGACCAATAGTGATATTGTGGTTATTGTTTTTATTGTAGAAACATCCAGGTGTGAATGAAAGATATTACTAATTATAGAGTATAATAAGAACCATTGTAAACATGTTAGATACATTATGAAGAACTATAAAGGAGATAATAAAAACCAATCAATCAATATAAATTTATTTTCTTAATATAGTGTATTTTACTAACATTCATTATAGAGTGATAATTTTTGAATAAGGATAATAATTGAATATGGTAAGGATTTAACACAAACTATGATAATTATCCCTTTAAATAATGTTTTGTGATATATTTACCTTATATCATTATATGAGTTGTGATTGTGTGATGTGAATTGATAAATAAATCCCTAAATTTTTACTATGGAATATTTTCATGAATGAAAAAAATGGTAAAAGATATATGTTAGAATAAATTATTAAAACTTTTTTACATGGATTCACTCCTACTTAGTGTAACTACTCAATTAACATTGACCATGTATTATATTTAAATTAAATATTTCACTGTAATTTTATCTAGTTTTTTATATTTATTAACTACATTATATGATCTGTATTTTTTTCAAAGATAAATAGATTCATCAGTTGGTAAAAACAATTTCATGTTACTACTCTTGGTTTCACAATGGTTTTCTCAGTTTGAAAAATTATAAAATATGAAAAATAATGAGGCTAATAAATTAATGAAATTAAATTCATGAAAAAATAATTTTTAGAACACATAATATTCTAAAAACAATAAATGTCGTAATTTTTTATCTATTGCATAAATAATCATTTATTTTATAGAAAAATATAGTCCAAGATGTGACAAAATAATGAATTTCATATTGTTAAATACTTTAATTATCACTAATAAAAAGATAAGACTTATATTATAATTGATAAATTTGAGGTTAAAATCTTTATATTTGAGTTTATATAGGACTCAAATTATGATATAACATAGCTTAAATATAAATCCAATGAAATAGAGATTTCATTTTCTAAATATTAACATAATATTTATACTCTATCTAATCTCAAAAATGTTATGTAAAAATATATTTTAATTGTTAATTATTGTTTTTCCATGACTATACTATAATTATAATGTCTTATCTGATATAAATTTATGATTAATGAAATTATAAGGCTTAGATCCAATAATAAAAATGTTACAATCCATTCTACCAATGAATTCCGGAATTCAACGTTTGAAATCAACACTATTTAGAAATTTATCCCTAGAGGTCACTATATTATAATTTAAATATGTATGAAAATAGATTGGTATGATGAAGAATGAATAGGAAGATAGAATAATTTCTACTCATAAAAAAATGTATCAACTGAAATTTTTTTCAACATGAGGTATACTGACATATTTTTACGAACTTCAACATAAAATTTAATAAAAAATTGAAATGAGGTTTGTAAATAAATATTATTAAAGATGTATTATATCTAAATAAACTCAATAATGTAGTGATATAAAATTTAATACAATTTAATATTAACCAAATTTCTTCAAATTGGAATAGGTGAACATGGTTTCCAATAACAGTAAATGCATTAGTTTTCATTCTTTCAATAGTGGATGAAATAATTCAATTTCCAAGCTAATGAAAGTTGTAAAAATTCAGTTAAAACTCAATAAATTCTCAAGTATGGAAGAAAAAATAAGGAATTATTTCATGTGTGGTTTATAGTAGAAATAATATTAAAATAATTATCTATAATATTATTGAATTGGATACACTATAAATAAAATAAATAAATATTAATATTTCAGCAGTTTGTTATAATGTGAATACTTTTCATAGGAGCCTATGAAATTATGGTATATAAAATCATTTTTCATTAAAGTTTTAAGTCTTATATTAATAGTGTCATTTCTAATAGGTTATACATACCCAGCCAAAAAAGATAAATATTTTCATTTTTGAAAGACTTATATATTGTGAAACCATAAAAAAAATTTGTACTAATTGTATTTTTATTTTTATTTAGAATATAGTTACTCTTACTGACCATAATTTTGCTTCTAAACGGGTGTTATATACACAAATTATTGGTAAAAATTAAATGAATAATGAAGGTATGACTTATATAGGGTTAAAATAAAATGTATGTGCAAATCAGGACACTACCAAGAATAATGTATAGGATTATATCATAAACATTAAATAACGAATCATTTATGGAATCAAAGGATATGCCAAGGCCATGTTAATGAAATCATTAATTTTAATTTTTTTAAATAAAACATACACCACCCTGTCAATGAGTCATGGGATGAATGAAGTGGATGGATTGGTTGAATTCACTTTCAATAAAGAAACTGAACCTAAAAATTAGGTACCTCAGTAGGGAATCATTATGGTAGATAAAATATATATATATAAGTTGAAAATATGTCATTAATACTCATGAATTTTCCATTTTTTGAATAAATGTATATGATAATATAGTTGATAAAAACATGATATAATTTAATAATACATGTGGAATAAATGTTTTTATGATAGATAAATCATCACTAAAGGGGAAAACCAAAAATTATACAAATGATTATAATACCAATTTGATAAAATAATTGTAAAAAATTAATAAAGTGTAAATAAAATTAATTCATGTGCCTTTTATTAAAATTGATAACAAATTTACAATTGAATTTAATGTTTATAGTTGTATAATTATATCAATATGGGTATAACACCATCAGTTTCAGGTAATTAACCCTTTATTTATTTATTTGAAGTATATAAAGTATTTGGATTAGGTGTGTAGTGTTTTGGTAGAGTTCTAGAATGTTTTTTTTTGGATTTTTAAAAGTTTCATTGTATAATAATGTTTAGTATAAACCATGAAACTCCTATAGAAAATCGTTAAAGGAAAAAGGGTTCACTAGGTAGGCACATTATTAGTGCATGTTTTGGAAGAACTATGTGGATACCTAGGTGAAACCATTTAATGCTGAATAGAGGGACTAAGAAACATTGGTCGATAGTTTTTCTAACCTTGTTATCTAACTATGTGAAGGTTTTTTAGAACAAGTTGATGGTTCACATTTTGCGCATGGTTTTCCAAATGGTTCCCCATAATCATGATACTCTAAAAATTAGATTCAAAAATATAAATCTATCTTAGTTAGGCAGATTAACCCCTATTTTATTCCATTAATCCAAACCTAACACAATTTCCCCTTCCTCCAATGTCATTCAAAACCTTTTTCTTTGATTTGGGAGTGATCCATTAGTGATTTTTTTATGTGTTTAAGGCCCATGTTCCTTGTTAAGTGCTCGTTCTTGGTGGTTATCATTAATTTTATTTTCATCCTTTCTTTGGATTCATAGAGATAATATATTGGTGATAGAACCATGTATTCTAATTCCAATAGTTATTATATATGGGTTTTTTGATGATAATGAATAACATATATTGGGTGTTTCGAGAGATCTAAGCCATGTTTTTGAGAATTAGTGTTTTTCTTTGTTCTCTCCTATGTTTTCATGCTAAGGGCATTCACTCTCGACTCTTATTATTAGAATTAGAAGTATTGATTTTATATTGATTGATTTTATTGGATTAAATTGTGAAATTTTTGTAAAATAGTTGTATGATACCTTCTTTATTTATGTTTTTCGAAATTTTAGAAATTGGTTGTTTTGAAGAAATTTAAATTTATTAAATGGTTTCAAAATGACGATTTTAAAATGTTTGTTTTGTTATGATGAATGTAAAATTGGTGGGAATATATTTATAATAATATTATTTTTTTTATTGAACATGTTTGGAATAATTGGTTTGGCATTTATTTTGGTATAAATGGTTGTAGTGTGTTTATTTTCATATTGGATAGATAAGGGTTTGATGTTTCACCCTTCAAAAGTGGGATAAATAAGGGTTTGAACTTTCCCCCATCAAAATGGATCACCAAGTGACAGAAAGGTTAAATTATTACTCACCATATGAATGTATTTGGAGTAACATGGTTTCATGAATGTGTGGTTTTTTTGAATAGAATGGGTTATAGAAAATTATTTTGTAGAATTGTTTTAAATGAAATGTTTGGTTTCTTTCGATGAAACAAGTTTCAGTTTAGATAACCATTTTCCATAGAAATAGTTTGGTTGGAAAATTGATTTGGATTTGGCATAAACTAAATTAATTTTATTATATATATATATATATTCTAACATGTTTTACCCAAGCAGTGTCATTAAGGATATAATGTGGGGAAAACCTAGTAGGTTTTATACTCACTGCCTTCTTGGGAACTATTTTATATTTACAAATATTGTATACTAAGTCATAGATAAATGAATGGAAAACTGTTTCATTATTTATGCATTATGATACTGTGGGTATGAATTATTGAGTTGATGATCATGTCTTGTTGGGAGTTTCTTTTTGTGGGTTGGTAGTCCGTGGGTTTTCTTTTTTTTTTTTGGATTTCTCTTTGTATTATGATATAGATAAAGTTTTGAAGTGAGGTATTTTTACCTTTTAGTATTACTAAGAGTTTTATTACAATGTTATAATGCATTATGTATTGTTATTTTAGGTATGGTTATATTTTTTTAAAGAGAAAAAAATCATCCAACTTTTTATGAAGCCCTCGGAATTCATTTCCATCAATTGAAGTCCTAGGGATGTCACATAATGCCTATTAATGTCACCTATTCTACAAAAGGCAGTTGGTGTGGGTGAGTAGTTACTTATAGAATCAGTCCTAGTCATTCCATATCATTTGGGAAAAATGATTTTAGTCTGTTCAATTCTAGAGATGAATGATAATCTATTATAGTCCTTGAGTTGGTATGGTTGAATGATGATATGATCATCAGAACATGAAATGAAGAGCATAACGAATCATAGCTAAGCTATTTATGGTTTACCTTCTCATTCAAGGGAGTTGGGTACATATGTTTTTTGAAACAATGATATTTTTTATAACCTAATATTTATGAGTTTAGATGATGAGAAGAGAATGAAATGAATGGAAAGAAATACCATCCCTCTCGGAGTGTATATTTCATTTTGAGTAATTATTTATTATAGTATAAAAAAAATTTCAATTTGGAAAATTGTTGAAATTGTTTTCATTTATGAGATTTTAAAACTTCATGGCAATGGTATCTTGGACATGGTTTTATTTTAAATGTGTATGGTGGAATTTCCATTAATGGTTCGAATGTGTATACTGGTGAAATGGGAAATCCTGGAATTGATAGGTGTGATATATGAAATTTGAAATTATTAATCCATAAAATTATGGAGAGTGGGACTAAGTGGTTCTTTGTAATAATTATAGAAAATTTCACTAATTATGATTAAAATAAACCAAATAAAATATGGGGAAAATAATGGGATTGCATATAATTTATTGGTGAACGAATAGCTAGTTTAGTATATTGTCCAATAGTTTAATGTTATGGATAAAGGAAACATAAGGGATGAACCATGGAAAGTTGATCATCCCATTTAGTTCCAAAGGTAGAATATAAAAATATATTGGGGTGATTCAGAACTAAAAAATGAATATTTTTGGTTAAATAGCATGAAATTATTATTCAATTTCCTCAGAACACCAATAAATCTTAATTTAAATTTTGTGATGTACAAGACTGAGTAACTTGCACTCCAATGGTGGAATTTTATAGTTTGTTTTATATTAGACCAATTCATTGAATTAGAGTATTTTTAGAAATTATTAAATATACAATTAAATCCTCACACATTTAAGATTTCTAGAAAAACATATTTTTTTCATTTTAGAGCATTAAATCCTCACAGTGACTAAGTACATTACAAAATTCATGACTTTGGTTTGTTTTTTAGAGGAAGTTGTTGGATGTGAATCCATGAAGGATTGAATTGTTGAATTGGGGATGAGGATAGGATTTTTATTAATGATTTTCATACATTTCGTAATCTATTATATATATATATTGTCAATAGAGTGATGGTGGTAGAAAGATACGTATTAGGAGTTATGGGTGGATGAAGCTTGTTGATAACATTGGGAAATTGTGGGAACACAAATTACAAGAATAAGAGGATGAGGGACACCTATATCCAAGGGACTGGAATGGATCAAAATAATATTATTAGATCAGTCAATATTCCTCCTAATAAAAGAGAAAAAAAATGTTTTTTTCAATGCATTTTATTTGTTCACATAAGTAATGATTTTACAGCACCACCTAGAGCATTTCAATATTATTATCATATAGGGAATCAGCATTACTATTATCATAGTTCTCTAAGTTCAGGTTCTAGGGACATATCCCATGTGTAATAAAAACTATATTGATCAATACGATGGAAGAACTAAAATAATTTTCATCCATATAATTATGTTAGAGATGGGGATTCAATGAATACCATGACTCCTCAAGCAGCTCAATATCAACAGTGTAAAAAAGAAAAAAAAATTGGTGAGTATGAAATTGTATTGAGCTTATAAATTTATTTAGGATTATCTATATGGATCATAAATTATGATATATATTATTATTTTGAATTCAACTCTAATATGATCATCATTTGATATGAATACAACCCATTCATGTTTTCCTTCTTATGCCTTTGATCTTATGGGTTTTTATGTAGATATGATTCTGTCTCTTTTAATATTTAAAACTCTTCTTAGATGAATACAATTTTGAGACTCTATATTTAGTGAATGTTCTATAAATATTAATTTTGTTGATTTTGTTCGGGATTTCTCTATGCTTGATATGTATTTCTATGACATGATTTTAGGTATGAATTTGTTGACTATGGTCAATGTTCACAATGATTTTTATACCCAATGGGTTTGTTTTATGACTAATTATGGAATCATGCATCTCATTAGAGGATACATGATGGTAATGGAAGTTTTGGAATGAATTTTTTATCCAGTGGTTGGATCTATCTCATACCAAATAGAAATTTCAACAATGGAATTAAGGGATATGATTTAGATTCACAGTTTCCCAGTAATATTTGATCAGTTAGAATATGTTTTTCTTAATAATTTATCAGTATTTCCACCAATATGTTAAGTGGAGTTTACGATTGATATTTTAGCAAGGATCAATTCGATCTCATATATCTATTATCAGATAGAATAAAAAATAATATTATTTAAATACCTCTTAGAAATGTTCGAGAAAAGGAAAATTCTAATTAATATGTCTCTGTGAGAATCCCCAATCTAGTTTTTGAAAAAGATGGACAGAACTCTTATGATTTTTTTGTATCATCATAATCCTATCTAATTAATGATATAGAATCGGTGTAATCTTCAATTAATTAATGGTGTTTTTGTTCAATTTATAGAATCCCAATGGTTTAGGATGTCACAAATTGGGGGTTTAGAAAGGGGATATTCTAAAATCAACTTTCATGACCAGATATATCCATTAATATTATATTGTTATGATTTTTCGACTTACAAAATCACAATATGTCTTTCCTTCATTGATGAATTATATATTTTGAAGGTATCTAGATTGTCTTATTGTGGTGTTTATTAATGAAATATTGGTGTATTCAACGATAATGGGTGAGAATGATAAACACATGGAGATAATTTTTGGTATCATGGGGGATCATCGTATATATCAAAAACCTCAAAACTATTATTTTTAAATAAAAGACATAAAATTCAATTCCCATATTATCCATGAAAAAGGTGTTTTATTCATCTAGAAAACATATAGTTTAGGACCTCTTGGCAACCATGATAGACTGCCTTTTGGATATAGAGCTTACATGGTCAATCTAGTTATTATTGATGTCTTTTGTGATATTTCACAATCATCATTACCAATGATTTTTTTTATAAGGATAATTTTTACATTACACTGAGAAGATAAATTTTAGATTTCTTCTAATGAGCATAATTTTATCTTTTCATGAACACCGATAATTATTTTTCTAGAGTGAAGACATGTGTAGGTGGTGTTTAACGGTTATTTGAGATCTGGGTTGAGATGTGTTTCCATGTTGGTATATCTTGTTTTTACCTGTGTATCATGAAAATGTGGTATAATGAGAATTAATAACCAACAATTGATTTTGAATTATTTTCTTCAATATATTGTTAGACGAAATCGCAGAATTAAATCTTTGGTTAGAAATAAATAGTGTTTATAAAATATAAGATAATGAAAATCATTTTCCAACAAAGGGATTTGATCCTGTGATAAATAATATATATGGAGTATCAAAAAAAATTCCCCTTTTAAATAATTTATACACCAGGTAAATTCAATTCAATCAGGGATTCATTAAAAATAATTTCATATAATCAATTATAAAAATAGGCTTCAATTCAATGACTATTTTGGTTAGTGATAGCCGGAATGAAATTGATTTGGAAGATTAGGGTATAGTTACAGTTTTTTTTCTAGTTTATTGTGTTCCTTATTTGGATGATATGGTTACATGTGCACATATTTATGGTTAAATCTCATTACTATGAGGTTAAATATCAATGTTATAAAACCTATTGAGGGATGGAAAATATGTGGGAGTTCGGTTTTCTGGTTTCTTGATCCGATGATCGTACCTTTTTCATGTGATGATTAAATTATTCCTACTAACCACCATTCAAGAAGGATTGTTAACCGTGGAATGAAAAAGATTTATCTGGAACAGAAATCACAATTTTGTTGGGTTGGTATGAAATGAAAATGGCTGAGATTATTATGTAATGCCTCACCCATCAACCGGATGAGGGAGAGCACTAAAGACCAATAGGTATATTTTAATTATTTCATATTACTATTTTTTTAATGTGATTTGATCACGATGGATTTGGGGGTAGGTCTCCCAAGTTCGATTCAGAAACACAATTCCATATGGTTGATAGTGGGTTCGCTCACAAAGTCAACCTAGTTCATCTCTATTCATGAATCTCATTAGCTGGAGGACTTGTCTAAAATCTATATATGAGAAGTGGTAAAGAGGCATGACATAGTATTTTTAATAGAATATGATATAGATTTTAGTATTAAATATTTTTTTTTGAAATTCAAACATCAATCCACCAATACATAGTTGAATACGGGTACCATGTATTATCCTCATATGGAATGATAATCTGAATGGAAGATAAAAACATTGGATGAAATTATACATTTCTGTGTAAAAGAATATTGTGGTTCATGGAAAGAGAATCTAAATTATATGGAGTTATTATATAAAAAATTTACATTGACTTAATACATATTGTTCCTTTTTATATATTTATTGGGATTTCATGTCATTATCCACTTTGTTGTGTGGAAATAGGAGAGCCTTCACTAGTTGGAAAAATTCATATGCAATAGGCAATAGATAAAATTAATTTGATCACGAGAATAATGTATATGGATCATATTCATCATAAACCATATGTATATCATCAAAAAAAAATTCATTTTTATTCAAGGATATCGATATTTTGTGTTTGAGAAAAAATACAAGGATTTTAAATCATCATTTTGGGAAGTAGTGAACGTTATCTTCTTTATACATAGAAACTTTTGGGATGCAGTAATTATTTGGTAATGTGGAATATACGTTGGATTTATCACCATGGATCTATTTAGATCAGAAAATGTTTCATATATCTTAGTTCAAAATGTATAAGCTTAATCACAACCCAGTGATTCGAAAGGATCCCATTGACCATGATTCAGGTGCAAAATTAGTTCATTTGCCAGTGCAGATTGTGGATTGGGAAGAGAAATTATTTCCTGAAAATAGAGTCAATTGAGTGAGGTTTTTTTAACCTTGGTTAGATTAAAGAATAAAATGGTAAGTGGATAATTTAATGGTTGAAAAATGGAATAGACTCATTCATGTAAATTGTTGTATTTTTCCTTTTTGATGGTGAGAAGAACAATGGTGGGGAGAATTTATCACAAAATAATTCTGGAAATTAAACCTCTATTTATTTATTTCTTTTATATAAATTATTTTAGTTATGTATAGGAAGGTTTTGAAGAATTTTAGATTGTTTTTAATTCATTTATAGAGGTTCATGGTTTGATCATGGTTAGAATAAATCATGAAATACCTATAGAATACATTAAAAAGTCAAACAAGTTTACCTAGGCTAGTTCATAGTTGGCCAATGTATTGAAAAACTATTTTGAAACCTAGGTGAACCATTCAATGTGGAACTTACTGGATATAAATTGTTTTCATGAAGTTTCTCTAACTATATGATCCAACCGTGCACCAAAACTGTATAACATTAAAAATATGATCTGAAACTGTGGATCTATGTTATTTTAGACCCTTAACACTTATTTTCTCATTAATAAATCCATAAAACTATTTGTATTTCATTTCAATCCTATAAAAACCTTTCCCTTTTATTTGGAAGAAATATGATGGATAATACTTGTTTTCTAAAGTCCCATATTTTATAGTAAGTTCATGTTCATAGTGGTATTCCATAGTTTTACTCTTCTTTCATATGTTAGATTCCTGGATCTTATCCATTTTATACATATCTATGTTTTTAATGATAATTGTGATGATATATTCTTGTTTGGATGATTGTGAAAAATATAAAAGGCATGTTTTGGATGATCAAAGATATGTTTTAGATGTTTTTTTCAATTCATTATTTTCACCTAATTTTTGTGAGGTAGGTGAATTCACTATCAACTAATCTTATTAAAACTAGAATAATTTACTTCAAATTGATTTATTTTCTTGGTTTTAATTGTAAAATTTATGTCAAATGGTAATTGGAAACCAACTTTAGTGGTGTCTTTCAAAATTATATAAATTGGTTGTTTTGTGGAATGTTAAATTGTTAAATGATTTTGAGATGATGATTTTAAAATGAATGTTTTTTTTGTTTCAGGGATATTTTGATATCATGTGTTTTTAATATAAGTATTATTCTATTTAAATTTTATTGATTAATTATTTTGTCTTGGTTTTTGGGATTTATGGTTGGAGGGTGTTCAATTTCTTAAGGGATGGATAAGGGTACAATGTTTTCCCCTTCAAAAGTAGGATATATAAGGGTTATGAAATTACCCTATCTAAATGGTTCACCAATTTAAAACTTTATAACAAGATGTCTTGCTATTAAAGAGGGTAAGTATTTATATGAATTCATGCATTTTTATATATGTGTAATGGAATGGGTTATTCCAAATAAATTTAAGAAATTGATTTCTTTGATTTGTTTGGTTTCATTACATGATAACAATTTTAGTTTTGAAAGATATATTAGTATGATATTTTATTTCTTGGAAAACTTATTTGACTTTTATATAAACTACTTTAAGTTGTTTTAAAATTTTCTATATAAACTTGGTAAAATGTTCTACCCTAGTGGTGTGAGTCGATAAGTCATATTGGGAAAACCTACTATGCTTTACATTAACCCCCTACTAGGGAGATTTTTCTGTTTGTAGATGTTTTGTATTAAGACATAGATAAAAAATGTATCATACTTATTTAATGATTCATCATGATACATTGGGAAGAGATTTTGGATTTGGAGCTCAGATCTTGTTGAGTGTTTCTATAGGAGGTCTTGGTTGTCCTTCAGTTTTGTTGTTATTTGGTTTCTTCTTTATAATTTGATATGGTTATTTATTGTGAGGTGTTATTTTTATCTTTTTTATTACTCTATGATGTATTGAATTTTTCACATGAATTATACAGTGGTTTGTTGTTTATATTTTTCATGTATTTTTAGTTTTATTTTCAAATGGAAAATCATCCCCCAAATGTTTATGAATCCCAAGGAACTCATTTCCATCCTTTATTATGTTTGGGATGTCACTTAGGGCCTAGTAATTTCATTTCCTCTTCCAATGAAAATGGGTGAGGTGTAGGATGATACTATTTCACTAGGAATTTTAAGAATAGAAAATAAAAAAACATGTACAATGTATTCAAAATGAGATAGATAATAATTGAAAATATTTTCTAGGATGAGAAATATCTATCAGCCTTATTTCACTCAGTATGAATCATGTGTTATAGAACTTTATTCCCATTTACATTCTATTTATATTCATTTTGTATGGAATTATCGGTAATTCAATTATAGGGTATTTCATGTGGATGAAATAGCTATATAAAATCAATAGATTTATTAAATCAAATATCCATCATAATGGTAAATATTTCATTTGGAATCGTAGTTCCTCCTTGGAATACATCAATATATATTATTCTATTCGTCTTTTCACCATCCTTAATTATTTTGGAATGATTTTATAAAAAAACGGTATAGAATTGAAGAGTAATGAAAACATTTATCTCAGGAAAACAATAGATATTTAGTAATTACTATATAATCTTCTCCATAATATTAATTAAATATTATTAAAAGTGTTTAAATTCTATAAAACATGAAAATTAATCTAGTCATACATTGTGTTTTTTTAAATATCATTATTCATGATTTGATTTTTCTGAATTATAATTAGGTTATTGGTGAAATTATTTTAGAAATTATAGATTAATTAATTAACTAGTTACATTAACAATAAAATCAATTTTATGAAATAATTCTATCCTAAAAAAGAGAGTATTGGTTAATTTATTTATTAAAAAGATAAAATGTAATTTTTGGAAGAGAAACATATATTTCAGTGTGATTGTTAATTTCTATTTATTTTTATAGTGGTGGGGAATATTTTAAAGGATTATAAATTTCAAAATTTGAAGTAGCAATTCTTTAATGAGGTATCACATTATAAATTTTTGAACAATATATTTGACGAATGAGGTAGTGACTTTTATTTTATATATTTATTATTGACCATGTAAACAAAGAGTTATTTAATATATGGAAAATAGATATAATAATTGTGATTCAATCCAACAATTAATTAATTAATATTTTCCTTTAAAACACATGAAGATAATAAAATAATATGAACTTTTAGAGGGAATTATACAAGCATTATTTACCTCTTAATTTTAATTCTCTATATTTAATATGAATAAGGGGTGGAATGAAACATGGGAAAATCATGGTGAATAAATGAAATTACATGATATAAAATTACAGGTTAATGTATTTCATATTATAATTAAATAAAATTTTATGTATTTTAGAACAAAATGGAAGATGATTGATTTTATATTTTTGTTAATATTTTGTAAATAGTTGATGACGAAAATAAAATATGAAAATTTTAATGTATTAGTAAATTCATTTGTATGAAATGTAATATTGGAGGATATGTCGGATACTTTTATAGGAAATCTATTTGATAAAATTCTACACAATTTCACATCAAGAAATATGATGTTTTTAAACTTACTTCTAGATGATACACACAAAAGATATCACAATGATTTAAAAAATATATTCAAAATGAAGGTGTCAAAAAGAAAAGAATTATGGATTGTATATATAATGATTTTTGTCTAAATTTAAAGGAAAACTGGTGTTATGCTATAGTATATTATTGAATAACTATAGACTAAAATTAAATGTATTTATTGAGGATCCATATGTCGAGGATCAATTTCAATAGGTTGTTGTATAGAGAGATGAAAATAAAAGGCCAATATATATCATGGTGATGTACACAATGATGTGAAACCGATAAATTAAATGTTTTCCAAAATATGAACTGATAGAAGATACATTTTATGTGTATCTGATGGTGATTTAATATACTAAAAGATGTGATAAGTTAAATCCATAGAGGAGGATTAAAAAAATTGTTCAATACTAGTAGTTACATAAAAAAATAGATATCCAAATAGAAAGACCTAAGGACTTAGAAAGGTATATCAGTTAAATATGAAAATATGGTTGTCATAAAATATAAATAGAAATAAAATTATATAGTATGGGTGATATTATTCAGTTTGATGAAAATTTTCACAACTTTATTATGAATGTACTATGCAATAACACTCAAATTTATTTATAGGAACCATATTCCCTTAGAAAATTATCAATGATAAAAATATTTAAAGAGAAACAATACTCTCATTAGTTCATAAATGATTCATATTATTATGAAAATTGTATAAAGGAAATTTGATATTCTCACGTTAGTGGAATTTTGGAGGGCGTATCTAGAAACGACTCATAATGATAAGTATACACAAGGTAAAAATATTTTTCATTAAATATAACGTCAGAACAATTTATGAGATCATAATTAAATAAAGATAATCTTATCTATTATATAAAAAACTAAATTCAACTGGATGATGTTGAACTATACATTGTAAATATATATGTGATGAAGCAACATACACCTTTCGTGATGTTACTATGTGATATAATTTATAAACCTTTGATGAAGGGATGTTATATTTCAAAATATATACCTATTAGTATATGGAATTATTACTTAATCAACCAATAATTGGTAGTTCAATGGAAATCATTGAATATTATTACATTCCTATATTATATTGTGTTTATAGCATCATTAAATTACAAAAACATTGCATATATAAAAAACATAAAAAAATATTAGTGTAAAATTCTACTCAATATCTATGTTTTCCAAAAAAATGTGATTCTTATATTTAAAAATTTATTTCGTTAAAAAAATCTTTTAAAGATGAATCCACATAGATAAATGAGATACCATGATATAGTTCTCACCCATTTATAAGATATATAAATAATACATGAATATGTTTTATGAGAAAAAAAATTCATAGTAGGTGATAAAAAATAATGAAACATATTAGACTATTTTGAAAATCATTAAATACCATTTTTTTCTTTTATATAATTCATTTAAATGATATAATTTAATTAAAAATTTAATAATCTTCAATTAATAATGTTTTTCAAAAAAAATATCATAATAAATGACAATGTAAGAACACATTCATAAGGGTTTTCTGTAAATCATTAGTACCCATCAAACAATTTTCATTAATAACATACTTTCCACCATTTGAAGTGGATTAAAAAACATTAAACATAATATCAATATAAAATATTATTGATTAATAAAATTCAATGAAAAATAATTTAAAATTCAAGAAAAATCATACAGGATCCTTATGATGTGATCTTTATATCACTCTTACAATCGCAATTGTATGAAAACATACAACATGAAATACCTAATAAGTTAATTCCATCTTTTATTCACCAATTAAAAAATCCATTACTCAATGAAATATACTTATATATTAAGATATTCTAAAAAAATAAATTATTTACAAGGAATATAACTAAAAAATATGTGGAATATGCTGTTTCTATAAAAAATATATTAAATTATTATATTTAACACATATTTCATTAAAAATTGATGAGTTTTGTGAAAATAAAGAACCAAATTAATCGTAACACCTAACGATTATAAAAATAATTTTGGGTTGGATAGAGTATATACCATGAAACAACATGCTCAGATGATTATGTAAAACCCTGATACTCTATGATTTATTTCATTTTAATAAAATTTTATCTCTTTGATATATTGTTGAAACATAATATAGTATTATGTTATAATTATGTAATTAAATTTGATGGTATTATTAGTAGTCACTAAATTATCAAATGTATATGGTTTTAAGCTATATATAATAATTTATTGGATATATATTGTTTACAAATATAATAAGAACAATTTAAATAATAAGTAAATGTCTTTGTAAAAAGAGGTTTTTTCATTATAAAATACGATTTAATCATGATTTGGGTGGATATTAAAAAATAAGTTATTACAAATCAAAGAAAATTTATTCGATAAAATCACATTAATATTTTATATCTTAATATAAAATTTACCATTAGGTGAATGTTTCAGATTTTTTTGAAATATTTTATTTCTCGATAAATAGTGAAAAATACTAAATTATAATAAAAAATTCATATTCCATTAAATAATTTAGATGGTAGAATTATACATTATATATTTATAGTAAAATTAGTAAAAATATATTATATTTGTCTCATTTATTTCATTGGAAAAATTCATATTTATTTGTTATATGTTAATACTTTATACATATGGTCTTTTTCATTAGAAGCCCACTTTTACATCCAATTTTTGAGTAAAACATTAAATTGGATTCATCAAATTAGTGAATTGAATATTTAAAAATTAATTACATATTTTTATAAAAATAAATATTTATATTATATAGTATCATCAACAAAATTCATTACCATTATGAATAGTAAATTTAGTGAAAATTAATCACCACAGATAAGTTAAAAACCGATTTACCAGGGGTTAAAATAAAAATATAATTGCCAAAATTAACTACCAATTTTCCAAACCCAATTTAATTAACAAAATTGATCTTATAAGTTATTAGGTTCCATAATGACCCATTTATGATGATTTTTATGGATAAAAACATCTTTTTAATTTGTTTGTTTAAAAAATTCCATACTTGTATTCTCCCCCACTTATACCATCTTAATTTTAATTCCGTTTAAATTAGGACAATATCTCCCATGTGTGTGACTGACTACCACCTCATTGAGTGATGTAATTCATTTTTCATAAACACATTAAATATAATATAATAATGATGACTTTCCTAAATATATGAGATTTATAGGGAATTATATTGTTTATGAAATATTCATATATTGCCTTGTTCCTTACCCTTTCCCCTTAATGAAATGATTACATCGCTCCAGCGTACGTAGAACCTACTATCTCAATGAAGTGATGTGATCAATTCTTTATTATCAAATTTAAAATATGATTATGAAAATTTATCTAATGAAAAAATGGTAATTTTGAAAATTAATATCTTTTTATAGATAATATATCTATATCATATACATTTCAAGTAGAACATTCAGGACAAGACACACATGGGAAATTAAGGATATTATTTGATGGAAAATTCTGTCCCACGATGATGATATTGTCCACTTTGGGCCTAACCCATACAGTTTTTCTTTCCCTAGGATCTAGACCTTAGAAATTTCCAATGAAAATTCCTTATTATTGAAGATGTATCTACACCACCGTATAATGGGGTGCTTCATGCTCCTCCTCCATCAATGTGGGATTGTCGTAATCTTTCCCATAGAGGGGCCTAAAATCCTCAATGGAACACCAAATGGACACCAGATCTCATTCCATATGTGACAGACCAATCCATCTGATGATCATGATATCATCCACTTTGGGCCATGTACATGTGGTTTTTTTGAGCTGTGGAGCTTATGAATCCCCAAGAAAAATTTGGTATGAATACTTCTCCCATCATGGGGCCTTTTCCCTGGGGATGCCTAAGGTCCAGAGCCTACAGAATGAAATCTCATGTGGGATAGGCCCAAAGAAAAAAATATCATGATTTTGGGTTTTACTGGGCCATCATAAATGGTATCAGATCTAGTTTCCATTTGATGTTCCAATGAGGTCATGGGTCCTTCTAGGGGAGAATTATGGAAACCCCACATAGAAGGAGGAGGATCATCAAGCACCCCATTATAAGGGGGTGTGGATAGCTCTCCTGTAAAATGACTTTTCCTATGGGATTCTTGAGGGCCATATCATAGGGAAAGAAATCCATGGAGGCTAGGCCCAAATTAGAAAATATAATGATCATGGGTTTGATTAGGCTATCACAAATTAACACTCAAAACAATGAAAATAAAAAAATTGAATTAAAAAATGAGTGATATGATGTTATAAAATTCTCATGTTTAGTATTATAAATATGAATATGACTTTGGTATAAATTAATAATATTATTAAAAAAATTATACATGAGAGTAGAGAATTTTTATCTGAAAAAATTTTTGAGGTAAATGACTTCATCTCAATTTCCCATAATTGAGGTACATGATAATGTTATGAACCTAATTTCATTTATATGGTGTACATATTAACCAATTTATGTGTAATTTCGTGAAAAAATAATAATTAATGTAATATTATGTTTCAATTTTAATTATTTCATCAATTTTATTTGGCTTAAAACCTACCAACTATTATAGAATTACATAACTAAATTAATTTTCATTATGTTATATTAATTCATCAATGTATTTGATTTTCCATGATTATGTGTTTCATTAATTAAAAATATAATATGTTATGTATCTCATTTTATTATATGGAATTACATTTGATACATAAAATAGAATCATTGGTTTATTCATCCTTTATGTTTATGATATCTGAAAATTTTTATTTGAAAATATCATTTTAAATGGTATTGTTTATGCGTAAATTTTAATAAAAATACATTATTTTTTTTGGAAAATAAACTCCTTCCATTTTCTTATCATATTGTTATTAATTGTTTTTCTTATAATATTACCATGTCTCCACTATTTTGTACTTGTAATTATTAAGAAAATATTTTTAGTAAAATCTGACTTCATTTTACTTTTAAATTGAAAATAAATTTTCTTGAACACCATGTTTTCTAATAATGTTTTCAAAAATGGTATTAAATTTATTCAAATGATATATTAAAGTAATTTTAAACCATGATTAACTTTTAATAAAAAAATGAAATAAACCTTCATGTAATTTTGCAAATAAGGCCCATTTTTATTTTATTGAAAATATTAATAGAGTTTTTGATATAATAGGTATGAAATGTGTGTAATTTACTACCATCACGAGCAATAAATGTTTTAAATATTTATTTTAAATTTTACAATCTTATTTTATAGTGAAATAATTTTTAAAATAATTTAAGAACATTTAGTTATAAAAGGATTTTCAGAAGATTAATTTTATTTTCATTAAGAATGTATTAAACAATATTTTTATTATATATATATTTTTCAATGAAAAAAAATCATTATTTTACATATAATTCACTGAGGATATATTGTATTGATGACCTAATTTTCCACTCTATATATGTTTTATGATCATTAAATTTACCATGGAATGTATATACTATTTCTTTCTAGATTCATTTTTTTCTCATGAACATTCTTTTATTGTATTCATTAAACATCCCCTAAATAGACATATTATTTATCATGGATGTGTTAATTTCATAAACCATATATCATTTCTATATATTTTCTTATACATTTAATGATATTTTCCTATATGGGAAAATATTGAGAAATTCATATTCAGTACTAAATATAGATTTTTAATGATAAAGCACATTATTAATGATTTTAATAAATTACAATATATATAAGGAATTATTTGTAAAGTTAATTAAAAATGAGGATAATAAATATATAGATTCTTGATGAAATGGTAGTATCATTACTTAAATTATAAATCTAGTAGTAAATGGGTTTTTACCCATAGTTTTAATCTATCTTGGGAATTGTCATTTAAAATGAGGTATAATGATGCCTGATATTATAAGGTCTAGTAATTAAAAATTCAATTCATTAAGAAATCATAATTTATTATCAATTATATTTTTCAATGATATTTTATTTGAATTCATTTTTATTATCAGGTTATTTATTATATGATATACATTTTTAGTTCTTTACCTTTTCATGTAAATTATTCCATATCTAATCATATTAGTAATTTTTTATAAATTTCATGTGTTTTCATTTTTTTACCAATCCATGTTTATTATTCTTATTGATTCATTTTATCTTCAATTGCACATAACTCAAAAGATCATTTGATCTCACACTTATATCATTTACTTTCCATGGAACATAGATACTATATGGAGAATGATATTCAATGATATGATTAATAGAATAATTATATTCTACAAAAACATTATGTTGTATTTTTAGTATTCAATTTTTAATGAAGACTTATGTTTTTATCTAGCTTAAAAAAAGGAAAATAAATTATTCAGTACATCGGGATGTGAATCCTTCTATCTTATGGAAATATAATACTCTAGACATTAGATCCATATTTATACGTACAAGGTCAAAATTGTTGGTGTCAGAGGATGTTTAGAAAAAAAATAGAATATATTTAGGAAAACACTGATTTCGGAACATACCCTAATGAATGATTTTTGGGGAAATTTGTAGAATAATTTCTTAATTTTATGTTATGTTAGATATTATGTGGGTTTTCTTGGAAATAGAACCATACATGGATAATACAAGTGGATATAGTTCTATAAAAAAATAATATAAGGGTAATAAATCAAAAAAAGACACGTTAGGCTAGAATAAAACATTCACTAGTAAAAAACAACGGTCCTCATGGCGCACCTAGTGTGACACTCTCCGTGGATATGCTTTTGATAATTCGCATTTTCCTTAGACAACATTGTGAAGTATATGAATATATGAATTAAATGAATTAGCTAAAATATACCTATGTTTCTATGATTGAAAATAAGGTGTCATGATTTAGACATCATATAAATGATCATATGGTTTTCCTAATAGGATTATATTTTCTCACACTATTTTTTTTAGTTTTTGTTAATCCATGGAACCTGAATGAATGGTATTAACATAAAATATGAATGAAAAAATAGTGGATATGAGAAACCAAATGATATTATTATTGATGTGAAATATATTGCGATTGTACCTAATAAGATATCCTAAAATATGACGACCAACCTATACAATAATCATCTCACAAAATCAACAATGAAGATACTATGTCCCCCCCCCTAAGAGCTCGAGTGATGTAGTCCATCAAGGAATGAATACTAAATTTCATTAAATTAATAATTTTGGAATGAAACACACAAAAAAGTGTATCAATGGAGTGGGAAAAAATTAACTGTGGAAAAGAAGGGCATAAATCAATGAGTAACCAAGAAAAATGAAGAGTATAATGGAAGGGAAAAATTTCATTATAAGGACCCTTTTTAGTTCATTTCCATAACTGTGGGGATCCTTGGAATTATTCGAGTCCAATACCTCTTCTAAATGATAACCCCAAGATAAATAAATGTCTTATGATGAAGTAAAATGTATTATGCATTTATTTTTTTGGGATTAAATAATTAAGTTTTATATTAATTTTTAATAACTTTATTTTGTTTCAAAGAATAATAAAACATATATTTATTGTTTTTAATATTATAATCGTAGATGTATTAATTAAATTAAGACCAATGGATACCATCACATGTTTATGTGTTTATGATTTATGATGAGTTGAAGCCATTATTAGTGTTTACATGATATGATTCAACTATGAATATGAATAATTTTTTATAAATTTATGGAAATAAAATCCAATTGTATAGTATATGTTTTAGCCGAAAGTTTATTTATGGAAGAGTTCCCTTAATATTTTCAAAATACATTTTACGTTATTGGTATACATTATGTATTATCTTAACTTTTTATGTAATTATGGTTTATTATAGTATGGTATAGTTATAAAAATTATCATTATATTTTTATAGAAAGAGGAAAACCCGCATGTCAGGTGAAAACTCATAACATTTGGAAATACCTTAGGTTTGGAAACCATAACCAAAGGGTGGTTAGGGATTAATGCCTACCAATATCCTATCTGATGTTCTTGTTATTTTTACATTATCATTACATATACGAATATATTAATAAACATTAATAATAGACCAGTTGTGTTACCATTAATGTTTATATTTTAATGTATTATATTATATATCTTTATCTATCCATATTGGTTTTGGAAACAAATTGAGACATATAGAATAAAATGTAACTATTGTAAGGATCTTTTGATTCGTTAAAAATAAATTTCAGTTCTTTAGGTATAATAAATTCATATTTGAATGTTCATTACATAGAGTAAGTGACTAATTTGAAATTTATGGAGGCAAAACTTATGGATGAAATTGTGATTATGAGAAATAAATATATTAAGTGATTATATTTAATTCTATTCATATATAATAATATTGTTTGATAATATTAGGATAAATATCATGAAATAAAAATATTATCATATTACCTTTATCTATGATGAATTAAATTGTAATTTAAATCACAAAAATTTATTTTTTTTGAGGTCTATAACATTCAATTGATCTGTCATTATCTTGGGATAAATGTTCTTTATCACCCTCTAAAATTATCTATCATTTTCTTCCATGTTCATATCATCACATTTCACCAATTTTCTCTAAAATGGAAACCTTGTAAGGTGTTATTTGGCGTAATGATTTTATTTCCCTTTATCTATTATTAGGAGGATGTTTTAGTAAACCATTTTTATGTAGGATTTCGATATTGGTAATTACAAATATATAAGCTATTATTACCAAGATACCATTTAAATTGAGATTATGAAATTTATAGATTGTGGGTAGAATGTAACAGAATGAGATTTTAGATGAATATATTTTGTTTAGATAGAATATATGACATGAAACGCTATGATTATAATAGAATGTAACTCCTTGAGATTTTAAGATATATTTATTTTCAAATAAATATGATCTATTTTATATCCTGGGGAACATTCAATCTGTTTTTTAAATAAACTGTAACATAGTATGTAATTATAAAATAGCTGATAAATTTGAGGGTCTAAATAGTACTAAATAAATTAGGAAAACCGGATGGTTTAAACATTTATAGAAAAATTATAAAATGAATGATTTAATCACACTTTGAACAGTTTATTTGAAAATAATTATTAACTCTCATATAAAATGTATTTATTTAAAAAAACTTATTTTTTGAAATTAAAAAATAATAATTATAAATTGTTGGTTTTTTTGATTATTCTTATATTTTCAAATTTTCGATAAATAGTGATAAATTTCCATTTTTATTGAAAACATTCTTATCATTTAAAATATATTAATTGTTAAATAATATTTAAGGTTGGATTTAAATTAAAATTAGTTCAAATATATAAATTTCTATTAATTTAGGTAATTTTAATCCATTTAATATTAACTTTTTAATTTAAATCATTATATACTTATTAGAATTTCTCTTCGAAACCTTATTTTTCATCATGTATGTGTGTATATGTTTTTGTTGTATTTTTTCACATTTTTGAGATAAATTTGAATTTTTTTTTGATATTTCTAATGATCATAATTTATATTATATAATTTTTACAAACTAATTGTTTACCATTATGAATAGTAAAAGAATAAAATTTATTTAATATGGATATGGTAAAAACTAATTTACTAAGGGGATAAACTAAAAATATAATGGTTAAAATGACCTACTACATTTTAAAAATATCATTATATATATTTATATATAAATATAAATATTGAAATTATCACATAAAAGTTTCAATAATTACCCATTTTTGTTGCTTTTGGAATGATAATAATATCAGTTTAATTAATTATTTTCAAATGTTATATGTCTGTTCTATCCCCCATATATAAAATTTGACAACCTATCCACCCCTGATGACAATTATAATTACCATTGGATAAAAAAATACGATTAAAAAACCATAATACCATGAAAACACCTTTTTATCTTTTTATAATAAATATATCCTTAGAAGGATTTTTGACAAAACAAACAGAAGTAGTCCAAAGAAGAGCTCACATTTTAGAAAAAGGTTTTTTATTCTATTTCTTATTCCACCTTAATTAAATAAAATTAAACTGAGCTTATATATCATCAATTGTACCATACATATAATTAGAGTTTATTATGATATGTTCATGACCTATATCCATTTCTACTTCCATAAAATGGGAATCAAATCTGTCCATCATGTGAATGGAGGACTAACTCCTTACAAACTGATGAAATTTTTTATCCATCACAACCATTAATGGATGGAAATAATGATATATTTAAATTATTTATATAATATTTATGATATTATTATACATATTTAATTACAATATCAAAATATACGTTGTAACTTTCCATGATGTTTAAATTATGATAATGTCTCTCAGATATATAATGGGCCACCAACTCAAGAAGTCATTCGATTTATTTTTCCAAAACTCATTACATGGAATGATATAAAGTTAAATTTAGTGAAGATTTGTGATTCATATGAAATTATTTTTATTATGAAAAATTATTTTATCACACACTTTCTTAACCTTTCACCATTTAATAAAATTATAATATCACTTGTGCGTATCTAAGACCAACCATATCAATAAATCGATGTGATCCATAATCAATGATCCAATCTAAATAGTGATTATAATAATTGATAAAATGAAAAAATAATATTTATAATATTAATATTATTCTATATATTATTTATCTATATCCTACACTCAAGAGACAAAACATTCGTATCAAAACATGCATGGGAAAAAAGGAAATTAACACCCAAAATAATGAACATAATGGATGGTCATTAACAAAATGGTGAAAAGATGTTATAAGAGAATAATATATGATATTATAAATATGATTATAATTATAGTATAAATTATTAATAAGCATAAACTATTATACACGAGTTTTAATCATGTTTTACCAAAAACAAGTGTGAGATAATGGACTTCGACTCAATTTCCGTTCATCTGGAAATATTGTAATGTTATTCACCTATCTTATTTTATATGGTGTATATACATCCAATTTGAAATGTAAGATAATTATTAATTAATAATTCATGGAATTTATTGATCCAATTTTAGTTATTTTATTCATGGGTATTCAACATAAAAGATAGCATGTGGTAAATAAATTCAAATCACAACTTCTTTTCATTGGGATATATTACTTATTCATAATATTTGATATTATATGACTATGTTTTTATTAAATTTAAAATATATTATAATTGTTATCTACATTTTTTATGATGATTTAAATTTGATACACATAATCGATTCATTAGATAATTATGACTTCCATGTTATGATATTCGTTAGGATTTTTTTCATAATATATTTTAAATTCGGTACATTTATGCTCAAATTTACATTGAAATAAATTTTTTGATCGTTGGATGATAAAAAATTTAAATTTTATTCTTCTATAGTTATTATTAATTTCATAAAATAATATTACCATTTTCAATATTTTTTTACATAAATTGAATTAAAAAAAATTAATAAATCATGACATAATTTCTCTTCGGTCAAAGATATTTTTTTAAAAAAAAATCGTGTTTTCTAAAAATGTTTTCAAAAATGTTTTTATAATTACATAAATTATTTATTGTATAAATTTTTTCTTTTTTTGGAAATATAATAAATGTTTTGGTTGTAATATTTTTCTTTTTATGAATATAGAATGTATGGATTTAAGGAAAAATATGAATGTAATTTTTGTTTTAACATGTACGACATGTATGAGAATTCCCACTAGAATTCCTAATAAATGATTAAATATTACATTATATGTTTTGAATAATATTTTGAAATAAAAATATATACAAAAAACTTTATAGCTGTTTAGTTTTAAAAATATTTCCAACGTAAATAATAAGATATTTTTCTTAAGAATATTTTTAATGAAATATTTATGGTATTTTGATTTATCAATGACAACTACTCTATATTTTTCTTATATTAAAATCGGTATATGATTTATTAATAAAATCTTTATTCATTATATATATGCTTTATGATAATGTTTACAAATTAATTCATTCAAATTCACTTTCTTAATTAATTTTTAGGGTCACTAGTATTCCCTTTAAATATTGAATATCTTTTGATCATTGGAAATTAAATTTCCTAAAAATATCCATATTATTTATCATTGATGTGTTTATTTCATATATCACATTTAATTTCTATATATGGTATTATAAATTGAATTTTTTTATATTGGGAAATGTTGATAAATATTTATTCGTTTCACAATATAAACATTTGATGATAAGTCATATTATTCATGAATTATATTGACTATTATATATATGAGAAATGAGTTGGATATGTGGTGATGGGTGGTCTTAAAATTATATATCCCCAAAATGCATCAGGAGTATTATGAGGTTAATCAATAATCTAGAATTGAATGAGTTTTTCCCATATTTTACTACTTTCTTGTGAAAGTTCTTGAATATAGTGGTATCCTAACGAGTGATATCAAGAAATCCTATAATAACGAATGTACATAATTATGAATTAATTTATTGTTATCCAAAATATTTTCACCGATATATTATCTATGGATGCATTTTCATTATCATTTTATTGATTTAATATAAATTGTTTTTAGTTATTTTATTTAACATGTTTATTATTCCATATCTAATCATTATATTAAAATTATTCCAATGTATTCTGTGTTTAGTTATTTAACATATCATATTGATCATTCTTATTGATTTCAGATAGATTGTTTCATTCATAACCCTTAAATATAATTTTATCTCACTCTTATTTTTCATCATTCACCAAGAATTTAAAAAGTGTACTTAGAATGATATTCAATGATATACAATATATAATAATTATATTCTCAAAAAAATTATGTTAATTTTTTTTAATTCATATGTACTATATATTTCATGTGTGTAACATTTTTACCAAGTCTAATGTATAATTAAATCCTTAAATATGTGATTCCGTAAATCTTTTATACACGTAATAAATCATAAACACACTCCATGTGATTGTGGTCTGGGTCCTTGCATCGCATTCTGTTGAAAATTTAACAAAATATTCATTGGTGAATAATAAATATGATTTTATATCAGATTAAAATATAACTTATATTTAAATATTATTAAATAATTATGGTTGTGCCATTATAAAATTATGTATGTACTACACATGTCAAAAAAATAGTCAATTCACATATATTTAATGTTAAACTGAATAAAAATTATTAAAAAAAATTCTATTTTATAGACATGAATGGTATTTAAAATATATTTTAAAATAAATTTAAAAAATAAATTCAATATAATAATGAAAACCTATAAATATTTTTTAAAACATTAATATGGGGGGAATGTTTTAGACATATTTAAAAATCCCCATGTTTTTATTGAAAAATTGTTTTTGAAGTAATCAATTATTTAATAAAAATAATCTTTTTTGATAAACATGAAAAGAATATGTAAATAACTTCAATTTAAATTAATTAATTAAAAAATTCAATATATATATAAACCACAATAAAAAATAATCATTTGGTGAAGTTATAAGGACCTGTCCTAAAACATTACACAATATATATATTTCAACTAGATTTCAATTCTTTAAAATCCAAAATTTCTTTTTTCTTTTAGAGTTATAGAATGTTAGGACATAAATCATACATATCATCCCACAAGCATTCAAAAGTGGGTACTATTAAAATATTTTCCATTTATTCCCAAACATAAACTTTTTAACACAAAACAACCACATGATTTCTTTAAAAAATCTTCAAAACATTTAACTTGACTTCTTATTTTTATTAAGAATTCTTATAACCATAGAAAACCACTTAAAACATGGGATAATTTGAAAAAATATTTATAAAGGACATAAAAAGAATGAATGAAACCATTAGTCCATGAATACGTATAAACATATGAAATCCTTTTCAAAAAGACATACTTCTCACCCATATATAATTACATTATGAAAGATGAGATTACTATAAAAAATTAGAGGACATATATAAAACCATGAAGGTATCTTGGAAGCCTTATATACTTAACTCATAGCTGACCAAATATTATGTTTAGTTTATGTATATGTACCTATTTTGTAGAAAATATTAAATATTGTCATTTACTTTTTGTTAAATGAATTTTCAAGTACCTCTAATATAAAACCAATTTAGGATGGTTCTATTAAATATAAAAATAAATGGACTGATTTTGTTATTTAGATATAGATTTTGGTGGTTTCAAGGTTTATAAAAAAGGCACATTTGGAAAATGTTATCTTTTGGGAATGTCACTAGTATCTTGGTGTAGTAAGAAGAAATATTGTCTTGCACTATCAATAGATAAAGGTGTTTACATCACTATAAGATGTTTTTGTGAACATGTTTTGGGGATGAAACACTATTTTCTATACTACATATGTTAATTCAGATGATTTCATATAAAATTTTAAAATATTAGTGAAAAAAATTCTAATTATATCATTTCACATTCTAGAACATACATTTTTGATGTAAGGAATCACATTTTGAAGAATAATTTTCAAAAAGGATATATTAAACAATAATTCATAGTAAATGAGCATTATAATGATGATATTTTAACAAAAAAACTAAAATATAAGTAATTATTCTTCATCAATATGATAAAGTTATGTTACGTTTTATATAAATATTATCCACAGAGGATCCACTATTGATAAATCAATCATTAGACTATCATCCATTGGGTATGCCACTATGGAAATGCCACTAGATCCACCACTATAATGATCCAATATTGCGATGATCCGCATATGGGTTGTTCCACCATTTCAATGATCCACCATTGCAATGATCCACCATTGGAATGATTCACCATTGGGATGATCCACCATTGGGATGTCACCTGTCATCATTTCTATTTTCTACAATTACTAATTTTATATGTAAGAATTTTTATTCAATTTAATCATTAATTTTTGATTATATTTATCAAATTAAACTCTTTACATGGTAAACTATGATTAAAATATAAATTAGATTTCCTCTCACTCATGAATGCCTCCTCTGAGACATTTTATCATCACATTATCTCTTGACCTCCATTCTTATTGCTCATTTTATTCAAGCATTGTTTCACTATAATAGTGAGTTTCAAGAATCCTAATGAGTAGTCACATGAGGAATAAAGTCTTGTTAATAGATATATTTGAGAACCGAGAAAAGAAATTTTAGATATAATGAACCCTTACATGTGAATGGTGTGGTTACATATGAAGATGAAATTCATGAAGAATGGTTATTATTGATAATTTCATTTATCCACAAGGTGATTTTGGACTATGGATGGATATAATGGTTCTCTAAAAATTCCAAGTATTTTAATAAAAATTTGGTTCATTATTTTTATCAATGTCAAAGATTTATATTTGGATCAGAGAAGGATTTCATTTGAAAGAAATATTGATGAAAAAGATGTTATATTTTCGTCAAAATGTTAGGAAAGTTGAAAAAATGTTCCAAAACAATGTGATTTTGAAGATAATAAAAACATTATTCCCAGAGATATTGAATCATTTTATAATGAGGATTCTTTGTTGTAGATGACTAAAGATAGTGCATTGAAAAGGCCTACTACAACTGATTTGGATGAAGAATGTAGACTGTTGTTCAATTTATTTCAGATTATGTAGTGTCCTAGGAAATGATACATTAGAAGTATGAGATATTAGGATATGTACCTTCTAGTCCTTATGAAATGAGGGTTTATGAATAACATTATTAGATACCTCATGGTACACATGATGGAAATTTCAAAGTCAACTTCTAGGTCTAATTCAATTATTTATAAAAATTTGATATTAGAAATTTTGGAAACCAAATTCACGATATATGAAGAGGTGGAAGCTAAAGTGAAAGTTTTTAGTTTTTCTTGAGTATGGTAACTGGAAACGAATGAAATTAAATTTGAATCTGTCGATGTAAAAATGGGATGAAGATAATAAGGCACTATGAATATTTTAATGATATAGAGAATCCTTCAAAACCAAGAACCATTTTGATCCTCATCTAGAGCCAAATGAGATTGTGTTTTATTCTGATAGGGAAGAAGATTTTGAAGAAGAAGTTGATCTAGTTACTGAAGAAGATGAAGTGTCTACATTTGGAAAAGAGGGTAATTACCCTGATATCCCTATGATTCCTTCAATATCATTTGATGTTTCTAGTCCTCCAACTTTTATCCCAAATAATGGGAGTCTCTTAATTGAAATATATTATGATAATGAAGAGACTATGGTCTATATAGATGAAAATATCATAAGAACATTAAAGTCTTCAAAAGATGTTGTGAGGGTTTCCGATTCAGATAATTGTGCTAACTTTGGAAATAGTGATGATGGTGATGGAGATGATGATCCTGATAGTATTGGTGATGGACCTGATCATGAATATTCTAATGATGAAATAATATTTTATCTATGAGAGGATAAATCCAGTATTTTTTATGCTCCAATCGATGAAATGGCCATCAACATCCCCAACCACCCCTGGTAGCAAATACTCAGGGCATGAATAAGAAAAGTATCAATGTATGATGTTTTCAAAAATAGGTATACATCCAATGCTAGGTATTAGGGTCTTCAAATATGATACATTCACACTAATTATACCAAATACATAGTTTATATAACTACATGTGGTATACATCACGGGCTATCCATAACACAAACCCCATTTTGTGGCTCATAGGAATATTTTAAATCTTGATACATGAATCATTATTACTCTAACCATAAAATTTAATCATAACATATAATACATCTTAAAGAACATCGGTTAGGGATAAATCAAATTAATTCCTTTAGAGGTCAATTATCATTTCACGTAATGATATATATATATATATATATTTGTATGTATGTATATATATAAATTACAATATTTGAATTTGTAGCAAACATAAAACAAGGATAAAGTAAATATTACCATTCATATAACAAGATAAGTTTTCTATTCTTAATCACTTTCAAGAATAAATAAAATATATATATATATATATAAGAACAGGAAAAAAGATCATATATTCTATATTTCCATTTATATGCGCCAAAAACATTTAAATATATTATTACATGAATTTTAACATAAATATCCAATAAATGAAACCCAAATATCATAAATGGTTATATCACTTGAATAATTGTTTCATAACATATAAAAAAGAAACAAAAACATTATATGTTTACTTTATTTTTCTTAAGGTTCACATAAATACCTTTTATTTTCAAAAACAACTTAATATTACCTGATTAATACAAAAAAATGTTGAGTTGTAAATCCCAATAAGAGAATAAACATGATATTGAAGATTAATATATTAGTAAAAAAATAATAACATGTTATCATAAACTATAAGTCTTATAAATTATGAAATGGGAAAAAAATAAATAGCATTGTATCAGATGAAGATGGAATCATTGGAATGGGGTAGTAATATATTATAGGACATAAATTCAAGTCAAGGATAACTTCCAAGACAACACAACATGGTGGGTAATGTCCAATAATGGATTATGTTTACTCTTTAATCTCATACATGAAGTTTAATATGGTGAAACATGACACAAATTATTTGAGATATATCTAGGTGGAACCATAATAACATGTACATTATTATGTGTTCCCTAAAAAGAAAATCAGTCTTAAACCCTAAATATAAAAATTGTCGATGGAATCAAATGGGTTTAATTTGAGAAAGAAAGTTGTGCAATATATTATTGCATAAAAGGAAGGAATAATAATATAGGTATAAATTTAAAAGACATATATAGTTATTTTTGAATAATTCTATAACATGAAATAGGGTAATGAGTGAATTATAGAGATAATGTTCATAACCCAATGAAATTGGGTGGTTCAAGGAAATCCTTTATCATATGTTTCAAAATTACTCTACAATCATATAAAATAGAATTACATTAATTAATTACCTAATTCATAACAATTTCCAAATATTTTTTAATTATATCATTCTTATTTCTAGTATTGATCATTTCATCAACATATAATGTTTAATTTCACTTTTCTAATGGTGTTCATTTAATGGTTCCATGGTTGAATCACTTGGGGATAATTATTTTTGTTCTTATCAAATGGTTCTAAAACACCAGAAGAGAAATAAAATGGTATCTTATTACTTCGAAAATTGATAATTTTCTCTAATACCCTTATGTGTTTCTAAATATGGACAAATTATTGATTAAAAACATTATCATTATGTTCTTTGTTCATTTAGATGGTTTTATTGACTATCACAAACAATAATAATTTTAATTAACATTATGGGAATATATAATCATTAAGAACAATAAATAAGTTATAATATACTTATTATAATATTTTTTAACCATAATAATAATTTTATGATGAGCCTTTAAGGTGGTCTAGTGAAACAAAGTTCTTTGTTCATTGAGGTGATGATCCAACCCCATTGTAAATAATGTGTCCATTTTTTATACAAAAGAAATTAGGCTTGATGAAGGATATTCCATTAAAAAATAACATTATTGTGTATTTATTATATTGGAATAATTATTTTGTTTTTTATTAGGTAAGTTACTATAAGGTATAATAAAAAATATTTTAAGGAGTTAAATTGAGAATATTACCTCATAAATGTTACCTTCTCGAAATACTCCATAAGGAACTTGGAATTGGTATTTTATGGATAATATAAGTACTTTGAATTGTGGGAGAGTTTTATTAAGATATTTGGATAGAAATTGGGCAAGATCAACAGCTTATAAGGTGTGAGGAGATGGTGTGGTGAGGGGCAATAGTAATAGGGGAAGAGGTTTTTAATAATATATTCATTAATTTATTATCTTGGATGAATACTACCAATAATATTGAATATTATGGCTATATATAGTAAATTATTAATGATAGTTTCAACTAATAGGTTTTTACCTCATCCATGACTCCAAACTTCATGTATCAAGCATATAATGTAAAATACCATATTTTATCCTATTTCACTATTAACTAATAATTCAACTATTTTAGATAATTATAAAAGAGCATAAACCAAAAAAATAATATTTTTTGTGAAAAAATGAAATAATTTTCTGTAAAATAATTTTATAAATATGATATATTTAATTTTTAAATAAATTCTTCATTTATTTGAAAAATATCAATTTCAATATTATGATTGATTTCTTAACCCCTTGAAAAATTACTTAAGGTGTCATAATGTTACCTTATCATTATAATAAAACATAATATTAATTTATAAACCCATTTTAAGAAAATAATCATTATATTAAAACATTATATTTACAATAAAATTGAAATTGAAACATTTATGTTTTGAAAAAAAATAAAATCTATTAATTTATAATATTTAAATCTTTTACATACATGTAAAATATAATAGATGAAACATATTTTAATTTTATATTATACCTAAATATTATATTAAACCTTAATAGGTGATTTTACTAGTCTAATATTATGGTTATTATTCCTAAAGGTCAAATTATTATTCAAATTGTCGTATTCCTAGTCCAACTATCATATTTGTAATGGCTATATAGGTTCGCTACTTCCTATAAACACAACTTATTTTATTATACATCCATTAAATTTTATTTTCTTCTCAACTTTGTTTATATTTTATTTTTAAAATTTCATATTAGGTTACTAGTATTTTTTTAGTGTGGTTATTATGTTGAATCGAGAATATACAATTTTTCTTATTTTAGTTTTCTTGTTTTAAATTTTTCCTCACATTGTAATACATTCAATTATTATGAAAAAATTTATTCTCTAAATGCAATGTTAAAATTATTTTAATAAAAATTAGTTGGTTTGATCATGTGGTGTGTTTGAATTATATCTCCAAACATGACACAAATATATATATTCATAGGAGAAATTTCATTGATGAAAATATGGGTCATTAAATTCTTCTCCCTTTTGAATCATCACCCTTAAAATTTAAATTTATGTGTTATGGTCAAAAATGGTTATGGTACTTATTCTTCAAGATTTTCTTTAGCTCCCATGTAGACTCCTTATACATATGGTTTCTCTATAGTACATCGATTATATGAGTTTTCTTGATTTGTCTTTTATCATTATCTCAACCGTCCAATATCATAATTAGATAATCTATATAAGATAGATCATTTTAAATCAATACCACCTAAAAATTTAGTGAATGTTAGGGATTTTGTAAATACATAAATAATAGGGATATATTGAATACATAATATACATGAGAAATGGTTTGTGGGTGGGCTAGTATATGGGCCACAACTTCAATACGATTTAGAGTCTCAAATGTTGAAATGTTCCTAGAACTAAGCAAACCCTTCTTCCAAAATCTCATAATTTTCTTCGATGGAGATATGAAAAGTAATACCTAATATACAACCTCAAAATCTAGGTATTGTTTATGATTATCACCAAGGATATTCTACTAAATCTGAGAATCTTGAATGTTCTTTTTATAGGTCTTATCCTTTTATAATATTTTCATGCCCCTTTCAAGTCCTGGGAGCTTGCGTTCAACAATTTCATCAAAGCACACAGGTGTTCTACATATCGTCCCATAACGTGATTCATATAGAGCCATTATGATTTTTTGTGAAAATTATTATTATATCTGAACTCATTTATAAGAATATATTGATCCCATCTTCCTTTGATGTCCATTGAGAATGATCTCAACCTGTATTCAATTGACGGGATAGTTCTCTCAGATTGGCCATCATTTTTGGGGTGAAAATCCATAGTAATGTTCAACTGATTATTTATAGAATATTAGAGACTTTTCTATGATTTGTAGGTAAATATCATATCTTGATCAAATACAATTTTTAGTGTTTTCCCATACATTATAACAACTTATCAGATATATAAACAAATAATTTGATTTAATGAAAATTACTCACAAATTGTAATGAAATGAGTAGTATTTTTAAGACACCCCACCACAACTCACATATCATTATTTCCTCTATATGTATTGAATTATTGTTGAAAAATAACATTTTTATGCTTTCTTATTTTAAAGTAGGTGTAATAAATGGTAGCATAAACCTCATTATCTTTTTCCAATCATCATTCACCTATTAACATATGAGCTATTCTGTTGTATACTCCCTGAAATCCATCATCATATTGTTGAAACATTATTATTGTAATAGATCATGATAGTTCATTTTTATCAAAGTGGTTCAAGAAGTTTGATCTATGTGTTTCTTTTAAAAACTATTTCATTATCACAATATTTTATGGTACATATAGTCGTGATGCAAATCTTATAGCTCCTTCTTCATCAATATTATAAAATGAAGATTTTCTTTCTAATATAGCTTCTTTCTTCTTTATTTCCACATCATCTCTTCAAAAATAATTTTTCTTCTTCATAAGGGTTGATTGATAAATAAATTTTTAAAGGAATGATGACATTATTTTCTGTTATGATACAAATTTCCATCCCTTTAAATAATATAAATATTTAATCCTTCATAACTATAATCATTGGTAAGTTTGTCATATACATTCTACTTAAATCATCTAACACGTTATTTTCGTTACTAGGATTATAGTGGTTCTAATAATCATAGTCCTTTATCTACTCCAACCATCTTCACTAAAAAATATGAAGATCATTCTATGTGAATATATATTTGAGTCTCTCATGACACATATATATTCCAAACATATCCATATAGAGATAATGAATCCAAATATGAATAACAGTATAGATAACTCTAGATCATGTGTTAGACAGTTGTTCTCATGAACTCTCAATTTCCTTGAGGAATAGGGTATTTCTTTTTCACTCTACGTTAGTGGGAATCTCAATCCATTCTTTGAAGGTTCACTATATACCATGAAAATTTCCCCACTTGAGTGATGTGTTTTTACTAGTCTAGTGATAAGCCTCTTCAACTCCTTGATGATCACTTCACATTCAATAGTCTGGACACTCTTTAATATCTTTTGAGTTACCTTGTATATTGGGCTTGATGGTCATGAGATATTTCTGAAAAATAATTTATAATACCCATCTAGTCCAAGGAAGAAAGGGATATCTATTATAGATACTAGTTTCAACCATACCTCAATTATAATTATCTTAAAAGGGTCTATAGAGAACTCTTTAGTCATGGTATTATTCCCTCTG
Organism: Viscum album; assembly: GCA_963277665.1. Classification (NCBI taxonomy): domain Eukaryota; kingdom Viridiplantae; phylum Streptophyta; class Magnoliopsida; order Santalales; family Viscaceae; genus Viscum; species Viscum album. The sequence continues at coordinate 1,343,697,499 of OY728132.1, forward strand.
AATGATAATTCCTCCATCTATAATGTAAATTTACTTTAGTTTTCATATATATTACCCTTTTTCAATGTATTTTTCATAGTATTCAAATATTGATCATGCTCTTCTTTTGTTATGGAGTATATCATCATATCATTTATAAATACTACCATAAATTTTCTTATTTAATCTCAAAGACTCTATTAAATATGTATATAATGATTGTTGGAGAATTAGTTACTTTGAAGGGCATCACTAAGAACTAATAGTGTTTATACTATATTCTAAATTAAATCATGGGGATAACCTCCTTATGAACCATTAATTGTGGATATTAAGAACAAAGATCCATCTTAGAGAGATACTAGTCCCCACAAAGTTTATTGAAAATGTAATATATTCATGGTCGGGGATACATGTTCTTTATAATAATTTTATTGAGTTTATGAGAATAACTGATGAGACGCATTTCCCCATACTTATTCTTAATGAAGAGGTTTGGCACACCCAATAGTAAAGCACTCAAACATATAAAACCCTTTTATAGATTACCTTGTAACTACTTCATTAGTTCTTCTAAATCAATAGTGTCTATTCTGTAGGGACTCCTTGATATAAACATATTTCTATGAATAATTTTAATTGATATTTAATCCTCCCAGAAATGAGTTAGACCCGACCACTCCTTGGGGAATACATCAGTACAATCCCACATAATGGGCTTATCTTCAATAATGACTTCTTTTATCTCAATAATTTTTGGTAGATAACTTTTCTTATAATTTATTAATATCCATACTCTATATGAACCTTATAAACAAGATTTATCCTCCTTCTTAAACTTGTAAAGATTCAAGGATGACTCTTGATATGAATATTGATATCACTTTACCAATAGTGGATGTTGGGTTTATATAATGGGAATAAATCCCTGATAAATATAAAATCAAACTCTACTAAAGTAAGTAGGGTAAGAATTTATAGAATTAACTTCCAATAAAGATTGACATGTTATTCAATAATAATATAATTTTTCCCCTTTGAAATCAAACCAATCTATGTTGGAAAGAATTTAAACAATGAAAGACGTACATAGCTTAAAAATGGAAGATAAGTTCTTATTTATTATCACTATCCATATTAATAATAATTATAGGATTATACCTACCTAATTTAACTAGATTAGATATTGATAGTTTTTATCATCTTTATATTCCCATGTATTAATGAATTTTCATATATAATGACCATCTAACCCACATCTATGACATTGATTTATTATTGTTCCCTTATGTAGAACTTTATTTCCCTATATAATGTTATCTAGAATTATTATTTTTCTTAGGTAATTAGATTATATATTCCATCTACACATAAATTATCTTAAATTTATTTTAGAAACACTTCCATTAGTTCCACATTCAATATTTTTTAAACACATGGAACCTAATTTTCATTTCATTATTGTCCTTATCACCAAAAATTTTGACAGAATCCATACTTCTCTTATTTGATGTATTTATAAACTCTACCATTTTCCAATTATTAATTAAAATTAATGATAAGTGGGTTTCAATAATAACATGATTCAATAGTTCATATCCCATTAGTATAGGTATCTTATTTGGTAAATCATCACATTTCACATCACATTGTTTTTTGGAATGAATCCTCCTATTTCACACAATTATCTAAATTAAAGGAAACACTGTATGAGAATACTTTAACTAGTAAACATATAAAATGGAAACTATGAACATAAAAGGAATAAAATATTAGTGGAAAGTATATCCTAACATATGAGTCTATAATATTTAATTGATGTTATCCATGGTAATTTACTTATTTATTTTTATAACCATACAATTTATTCATTTCTTTCATAATGGATCATAAAGAGTTATTGAATTTTCAAAAGCATATCCCCTGGATGTATCAAACCAGGATCAAGGAATTGCCACTTTTTCATGCACCAGGTGATGATTGAGTCAACTACCAATGCATCATTTTCAGTGTAATTATGTCTTGGTACAATTATTTCAGAGAACGTCCTACTTTTAGTATCCAGATATGTATATAATTTCTTTGAAACAACTCACTCTATACTTCACTGAAATTCCAACAAAATTTTCTATACATAGATTTATCCTTAGTGTTATAACTAACTTAGTCTAATCCTAATCACAAAAATTAATCATATATTTCTACGATACCAACAATTGTGACCCAAACCTTTTACCCATATTATTAAATTATTTTTAACATTTATATCCCTTAAATACATCCCAATGATCATGAGGCCTACTGTGTTTGGAATACTAGGTTCATAACACCTGAAAAATAAACTAAAACACAACATATTTATTTATATTCTCCTTTATGAGATCCTAAATCAATTTAAACACCAAAAACAACATGGGATAACCTAGGGAATATTTAAAAGAAACGTGTGCATTAAAAATACAAGGAAGGGAATAAATATGACATTGAAGCATGTTCTAGGAGTAAAATGGCTAAAATGATATCATAAAAGAGAAGAATCATGTATTATAACATGGGATAATTACATTAATAAAATGGTATCATAAGATCATAAAAACATGGTGATTTTCATAGAAACATATAACATTATATAAACAAAAGTCAAGGCAAACTACCAAGACCACATCACTTGGTGGATAAAGTTCCATAATGGATTAGGTTTACCCCATATTCCACATAATAAGTCTCCTTGGAAAAACCCCCTAATTAATTATAGATATATATGGGTTCACCTATCATAACATTTCAATTCATATGTTTCCGATAATAATTAATTCAATCTTAATGCATAAACAAAAAAATTACCCATGGAAAAGAAATGGGTTGCATTTGAGAAAAGAACATAGGCCATGTATTACCCAATTGAAGATATAATGAATTAGATAACTATATATTCTAGAGTCGTATATAAAGATTTTATAAGAATTCCACAACATTAAAGATAGGAATAAGATGATTTAGATATAGAAAGTTCACAACCCAATGAAAAGGGGTGGTTTGGAATGATCCCTTAGCTTATCTATTATAATTACACGACATATTCCCTTAAAATACTAGATAATAAAATTTTATTCATTAATTACTACATTATGTATCAATTCCATATATATTATATATATTATAATGTTATTATGCTCATTACGAATCATCTAATTGAGATATAATGTTTAATTTTAATTTTATGAGGGTTTTTGAATCAGGGTTCCATGGTTAGCTCACTTGTGGAATATTATTGATATTATATTCAAATGGTTCATAAACTCTAGAAGGGAAATGATTTGGTATTCATGTACAAAAATATTATAATTTCACCAAATACCCATATGTGTTCCAATATAGGTGCATATCATTGATTAAAACATTATGGTTTTGGGGTTAGTTCATTTAGTTTGTTTTGCTGACTACCATGAACTAGATTCATTTTAATTAGTATTATGGAAATATATTAATTAAAAACTTTTAAATAAGTTATAATATAAACATTATAATATTATTTAACCATGATTGTACTTTTATAACTGTCCTTGAAGGTGTTGGAGTAAAATTAAGTGCATTGTTCATTGAGGTGGTGAACCAACCATATTGTAAAAAATAATTTCATTATATAAATGAAATTTGGGAGGGTATAGGATAGAAATTATATTAAAAAATTTACATTACATTATAATTATGATATATGAATAATTATATTATTTTTTAGGAGGGAGTTAAGGATAACGTAGAGGAATAAAAGAATTCAAAAGTGGAAAATTGGGAATATTACCTCGTAAATATCACCTCCATAAAATGATCCTTAAGGTACATAGAATTTTTCTCTTGGGTTGACAAGAAGTCCTAGTACATGGGGTAGAGGATTGTAAAGATATTTGGCATGAAATTTGGAAATTTACAAGGCTAATAAGGTGTAAGGAAGAGGGGTGGTGAGAGATGGTATTTGTAAGGGGATAAGAGGTGTGTTTTAGAATTTTATATTCATTAGTTCATTATTTGGTCTCATGTCAACCAATAGTATTGATCCTATTGATAATATCTAGTAAATGGTGAATTTTAGTTCTATAAAATTGGGTTTTTACCACATTCATGACAAAAAAAATAATTTATTTACATTATAATGTTAAATTACATATTTTACCATATATCACAATTCACCATAAATTCAACTATTTTGGAAAATTTGTAAAAAAATATACCTAACCATTATATGAGAAATTTTACCATACAATAAAATACTAATTTATTTAAAAATAATAATTTTTAATATTATGATCAATTTTATAACCCATTTAAAAATTAATTATGGCCACATAAAATAATTTTATCATTGAAATAGAAAATAATATCAACATATATACCCTTTTGTGGAAATGAACTTTTTTTATACCATTAAAATTATTATAAAATTGAAATTAAAGAATTTATGCTTTACAAATATAAAAACACTTATTAAGTCATTTTTATAACATTTATTTACGTGTACCATGGAATTCATCTTTAGTATTTTCTTTTTATAATGTCCCTAAATTTTATTTTACCATACCATAGGTAGTATTTCTATTCTAATGGCAAGTTTACTATTCTTAATAGTCATATTTATATTCATATGGTAAAATTATTATACCCAATATCAAATTATTAATGTCCATATGGGTTACCTACATTCTATAAATACCTCTAATTTTATTCCTTCTTCATTCAGTTATATTTTCTTCTCTACCGTTTATTTATCTTAATTAACAAAAGGCATATTTGGTTACCTGCGTTCTTCATGAGTGTGTTTTTTTAGGTCGATCGATCATATCATAATTTTTCAATTTTAGTTATCATGGTTCTTATTTTTTCACATTATAGTAATTTCAGTTCATATAGCCATTTTTATATTCTAAATTTAATTTTTAAATTATTATAAAAAATGTTGAGGGTTTTATCAAGTGATAGGAGTACATTATATCAAAAAATATGAAACAAATATATATTCCAAATTGAAATTTCATTGATGAAATTATTAGTTATTAAAAAATATAATCTTTTGTTGGTTTCACTTTTACAGTCTTTGTAACACTCAATATATCTCTTGTTAATTACATCTACATCACTATGTAACCCCCTAATAGAATCCTCCCACTAAACTCTTTAGTTAATAGTATCAGGGAAGAAAAAGATTATTAAATTTGTTGAGATTTAAGAATCAAATTCCTATTGTTTAATAATATAAAAATATTCAATAACCTTGACCCCATAAAATATAAAATTATAATGTTAATATCTAATGAATTCTTCATATAACTATTTATAATTTAAACAACCTCATTATAGGAACCTTTTTCTTTAAAAAATTTCCTTTAAATGTATTGGTAACTAATTTTTCACTTTACATTATTATTTCTCAAACATACCCTAATCATTTTTGGTTATAAAGTGATATTGACCTTTAATTTTTACTACATTAATCTTTTATTTATTAATATATAATAGTTCAAAGTCCAAAAATACTCCCAATAGACTTCTATATTGAGAAAAAGTGGGTTTTTATGAGTTTTAGAGATGTTAGAGGTGCTAAGAAGAATGTGTTTTATCTAGAATAAATATTTATTAATGTTATATATTTTATTTTGTGATGTAAGACACTTAATATTATTGAGAACATAAATCACATAATATTGTGGAGTTACAAAGAATATCGGATGAAGCCCAATGGTTGGAGGATAATGTTACAACTACAACATATGGATTCCATCCAAATGATTTGGATGGATAATGTGAGGCATGGAATTTGTATCAAATTGTGATTATAAATTTTATAACAACTTTCTCTTTTTTTATTTTTAAACAGAATTTATTACATAAACATGCACTTATTAAAACTCAGAAGTTTGGTAGGTATAACATCTTTGGGGATTATGAACATTACACTACAACATAAAACAAGAAGTATGCATCATTATTGAAAACATCTTTTACATGGCCACAACAATCCTTTGTACTTAGAAATGCATGCGATAACCTGAGGACATATAGAAGAAAAGGGTGAGATATAAGTCCCAATAAAGTCATAAACATGGGATAACATGAGGGATGCCATACATGTTAGTCAATAGTGATATCATTGGAGAGAAAAAAACCTGAACATAAAGGCATGAGATAACATGATATTCATAACAAGGAAATGTGGCAACAATATACAACATTATATTAGCATGATCCAAGGATCATTGCACATGGAATAGAATGAGTAAACAATCATTTCAAATTAATTATCATGAGTAATCCCTCATTAACAAGGATTACCATTAGTAAACCCTAATTGATCATGATTTATAATGATACTAAACATTACTCAGTGCATTGTAGTGCTATATGGTCACACACTTCGTAATCATTCTGTTTTCATGTATTAGTGTGACACATATATCATACAACATGGATTCATTAAACATAATAATTTATTCCATGAATAATGAATGAGGAAAACATATATGTAAGTCCCAAATCATTAATTACATGATCATAAAGGTTATCACCCTTAATAGAGAAATGGGTATGGTATTCACTACATGATGATTTTGGCATGGAAATTTGTGGTGAAATTTCAACAGCAAAACAATGTCAAATAGAAATTCATAAATTTTTTTGACGTGATAGAAATGGGTATATAATAATTTATAAATGTAATGGACATTAATGGGATTATAGACCATAACATCCAAACATATGAAATGGAATTTATATTCATAATCTAAAATAAATTCTTGAATGGTAATGGGAAGAGAGAAATCCATTACAGAATTTCAGCATATTAACGGCTTAAGTAATGGTTCAAATGGGGTAGGATAAATGATCCCATATTAAAATAACATTACTTTTTCAATAATTAAATTATTACAAATGAATTTCAAGGCCCAAAATTCAAATTATAAGAACTAATCTCAAATAATCTTCTGGAGTTCAAAGAGGTGGAGAGGAATTACATACATAGATGTGTGATCCCAAAGGCTTCAGGGAAGATTCTTGGGATCTTGGGGAAACCTTCAGAGGTCTCCTTGGAGTAGGGGTAGAGGGTTGGTGAGCTTCAAAAATCTATAGTTAAGAGAAATGGGAGCTTGTGTTGGTTTATATAGGAAAGGTGGAAAATTATTTATTATTTTGGTTTTGCACATTACACACTAAAATAATAAAAACAACAAACCATCCCATAGTTTTTACCAGGGTTTCTTTAAAGGCAGAGTGGTATAAATTATTTTATAGGGATAAGGGATGAATATATTTAAATATTTCCCTTGATTTTGTGGAGGTGAGTAACACATTTAGGGAAATTATTTTAAAATCTTAAAATATTTTACATTTCATAGAAGATTCACTAAGGCTGTATAAAATAAATTAAATAAACCTAATATTACATTATTTTAAATTAAAAATCTTATATTTGGTTGAATATACACTTTATATTATTTTATAACATCAATCATGGGTTATTATGATGTCATAAATCACATTATATGTTTATACAGTATTTGTTTTTTACCCAAAAATTTGACTATCTCATAAAATTATGAAAAATTCAGAATTGGATAACTTCAACATCAAAATTCCAAAAAAATGAATTTTATCTAAATAATTTTCAAAATATGTGAATTTTTACTTTAAAATAAAAACATACATTTATTGAAAATTTATGGGTTCTGAAAAAATATATTTTCAATGCTTAATAAAAATTACAATAGACTTCATAATAATTATATGATCATTTAATAAAAATAATTAAAAAATAAAATAATTCATCCAAAATATATCTATTAATTTAATTGGAATATTAAAAAAATATTATTGGTACTTTAAAAATCATTTCCAAAAGTAACAATAAAACAACGAAATTATATTCATTATTCTATACAATAATAATTCACACAATCATAATTATATTGTCTTGTTACATATACCTATATTAAACCAGTATAAAAATTTAGAGTAAGGTGTGTCATGGAGGAGCTTTCATGGGGATGTTTGTTGAACTTAGTTTGGGTAGTGATCTCGATGAGCTTGAACATATCCCATAACTAATTTCACTTATTCTTAAGTTGTTGGATCTCGTCTTGGGCTTAGTCTAGGGGAAAGCCTAGTAATGTTATCTCCCTTGTAATATCGGATAAATGGGATCCATATGGAACAATCATACTAGTTGAGGTCATCACTTCATTTGTTGGTTCCAAAATTATTTTTCAGAACCCTATAATTATAATATTCAGGTGATCACTATTAAACAACAACATCTTCAAAGAAAATGATACTTAACAGTAATTTAAATCCAATTGGATATAGTTAAAAAAATAGTGTATGTTTTTTCTATATCCATTGTACGTTTAAATAATAGAATGTGAATTTTATTCATAAATATTCTGGTCATTACAAACATCCCCCCTAAAAAAATATCAACATAAAATTTTCATTTTCACACTCTAAAACATGTGAGGGTATCTATGAATCATCACATCATCTGGTTCCCACGTTGCCTCTACAAACTTGTGGTTTCTCCACAACACTTTTATGAGGGGTGTTGTCTTTTTTAATCAAATATTTTCTCCATGATCTAATATAATCACCAGCTTATCTTCATTGGAGAGTTCATTCTCTAATGGTATCACATATGGATTATGCACATGGGATGGGTCTGGTATTTACATCCTCATGAGTGATAAATGTCACACATCATGTACTTGAGACAGGTTCGAGGGGAGTTCTAGTCGATATGCCACTACCTTGATTGGATTAAAGATCTAAAAAGGGTAAATGTACCATAGAATAAGCTTTCCCTTCTTACCAAATATGATAACTCTCTTCCATTGAGATATGTGGAGGAATACCATGTCTCCAATATCAAACTCTGGGTCACATCGACGATTGTTAACATTGATCTTTTTTTAAGTCTGAGTAGATTTAATGTGTTGCTATATTGTCTTAACATTCTACACCATTTCTTAGACCATATTTGGCCCTAGATGTTTTCATTCTCCAAATTCAACCCAACATGTTGGTTTTCTACACCTCTTCTCATAAAGTTCTTCAAATGATCCATTCAGATGCTTGAGTGGAAACTATTATTATAAGATAACTCCAACAAATAAAGTTGTTGGTCCCATCCTCCTTTGAGGTCCATTGAGATATCTCTCAACATGTCCTCATGTTCTTGGATAGTTTTCTCAGATGGAACTTCAATTTGGGGGTGATTGGTTGTGTTAAAGTTCAATTTAGTGCGTGGAGTGTATTAGAGACTCTTGCATAACATAGAGGCGAATCTTGGATCTCGATCCGACACAATTGATAGTAGTACTCCATTTAGAATTACAACTTCTCTGATGTATATTTGTGCTAGTTTATTCAATGATAAATCCTCTCATATTGAAATGAAGTGTGAAGTCTTTTTAAGATGATCCACAACAATCAAGATAGCATCGTTTCATTTGGATGTCATTGGACGTCGAGGGACAAATTCCATAGTGATGTTTTCCCATTTCGATGTTGGTATGGGTAATGGTTGCATCATCTCCATAGACTTCTACCTCTCAACCTTATCAAGCTAAAATACAATACAATTTTATGTATATTTAGATATCTCTTTCTTTATGTAATCCCACCAATATAGCACCCATAGATTTCAATACATCTTGATGTTTCCTACGTGAATGAAAAAAATTCAAACTATGTACCTCAACCAAAATTTCCTTCTTTAACTCTGCATTTTATGGAACACATAGTCTTGACCCAGAACTCAGTATTCACTCTTCATTAACATTGAACTCCATGGATTTCCCGTTTATGATAGTTTATAGTTTCTTATAAATTCTCACATCATTTTCTTGAGAATACCTTATCCTTTTCAAAAGAGATAGTTGATAAATCATTTGTGAAAGGACTGATTATGTTCCCTTATTTATGATTACTATGTCCATATTCATCAAATATAATAAGATTGAATCCTTTTCAATACTCACCAATGATAGAATTGTTGGTTCCTTTCAACTTAGAGCATATACCAACCTATTTTCATTCCCAAGATGGTAATGGATTGAGTAGCCCTAATACTTGGTGAGCTCTTCCCATATTCATTGGCGCATATTCATCTCTTTTTTGAGAACATATATTTTAGACTTTTCTGATCCTTAAATATATTAAACTTATCTGCAATGAGATGATGCTATAAAATTTTTAAAACAATGATCATTGTTTCTAACTCCAAATCATGTGTGGGGTTTTTTTTCTCATGAATTTTCAACTTCTTTGAGACATAGGCATTGAATTTTTCATTATATATTAAGACACATCTCAATCCCTTCTATGAAGCACCACTAATGATTTCATAAAGCTCCCCACTTGTGGGAAGTGTGAGCACAAGGGCAGTGACAATCATCTTCTTCAACTCCATGAATCATTCATCACATTCATAATTCCAATAAAACTTGACAAAATTCTACGTTATCTTGGTAATTGGATATTACAATCATTATAAATTTCTCACAAATAAGAAATAATATCCAACTGACCCCAAGAAGCTATAGATATTTGTCACAGATTTTGGCATTATCCATCTCTCAATTTCTTTTTTTATAGAAACACATAAATCCCATTGCTTGTGATGATATGCCCTAAGAATGAGAGTTCCTTCAACAATAACATACTCTTTCTATGCTTTTCATAGATCTTATCCTTTTCAAGGTCTCCATTTCATTTCTTATATTCTCTTCATGCTCCTCCTTGGATTGGGTGTTAATTATAATGTCATCTATAAAAAACCAAAAAAAATTGGAGGTAATAAATAAATAAACTATTCATCATATCGATGAATATTGTTAGAGAAATAGTGAGTCCTACGAGAATTTATATGAATTCATAGTGCCCATAAATTTTACAAAAAGTGGTCTTTGGGATAACCTCCTTCTTTACCATTACTTACTAATATGCTGACCACAGATCCACCTTGGAGAAGTATTGTGCTCCATGTTGTTGATAAATCAATTCATCAATTCCCAGAAAAGGATACTTGTTCATTATGGTTGTTTTGTTGAGCTACGATAATCAATGTAAAGGTTCATTTATCCATCTTTCTTCATGAAAAATAGAACTACTGCACCCCATGGTGAAGAACGTTGGAATATATACACTTTATATACATTCACCTGTAGTTGTTTCTTTAGCTCCTTATGATCTTGAACAGCCATTCTATAATAAGTATTTGATATTGGAAACGCTCCAAATATAAGATCAATTTATAATAAAAATTCTATTATTGGTGGAAGTCCAATAAATTCCTCAAAAAACATATCATAAAATTCCATCACAATAGGCATGTCTTTGAGGATGGTTCTTTCCTTATACTAAATAATCTGAGAATGATACAATTCATAATAGGATTTAATATTCAATATTCAGACAATTGTTCTTAAAAAGATCCATCCTCCTCATTTCACATGTATAGAATCATGGGTTGATTCACCATATAGATAGTGATTTCACTCTTGTGGTATTTTGTGTTGGATCCATATAAGGAAAGCCATCCCATTCCAATAATCTCTTAAAATTCTTCTAGTGTAAGTATGATGATGTTCACTAGGAAGTTATATCAAAACATTGTGACATGGGAGGAGTTATATACGTAGGATTAAATAATTTACCCATTTTCTATTTTTACCTACATCTCTACTTTCATGCTTTGTGGTGGTGTTTGAATTATTCTACTAAACATTCGAGATATAAAAGAATGTGTGGATCCTACATCAAAATGTATGTTTCCTATTCATGAGTGAAAAACCAATGTACTTTTCACCACATCATTGTTTTCATTCACATTAGTTGTAGTGATGGAAAATGATCACCCTTTATACCTTGGAGGTTGTTGGTTTCCTCCAATTACCCTTGGCTTAGGGCACAGGTTATCAATGTGACCTAGTTCCTTACAGTTGTTGTAATGAAAAACTAATTGAAGGTTGACCGGAGCCTTCCTTTCTTCTATCACATTGAGGGGTTTCTCCTATTAAAAATTACTATCTAGGTTCCCTTCTCATCCACACCAATAGAATTTCCTAGAACTCCATATGAAATTTATATGGTTCTTCTTTCAACACTTTTTACAAGAGGGGTGCTATAATTTTTTTCACCATTAGATTAATCCATCAGACTGCCAGAATTAAAGTCCACTTTCTGTTTCTTGTCCCCAAGATGCCCCTAAGATTTGGAGATATCCATATTGATCGTGAGGGAACATAAAAAAATTTCCCCATAGCTATCAGAGTCACTAATTTACAAGTATTTTTATAGATTAGGCTTTAGCCCACCAAAGAAGCGGTCAACATTGCATTCAGGGGTTATGGAAAAACCAAAGGCATATCTTGAAAGTATGGTGATGTTTTCATCATACACCCCAACATACTCATCATATTTTTTCATTAGTTCAAGGAAATATCTTTCTATATTACAATTGGTGTTTTGGAAAAAATATTTATCGAAAAAAAAATCCGAAAATCCTTCCCCCACATCATTTGATCTCTTCGTCATGCTTCATTTATCTTTATCAATGTACACCATTGATCATATTCACCTTCCATATGGTAAGAAACCAGATGAACCTTCTCTTGTTCAGAACATTTATGTATGGATAAGATCTTATGAATAGAGTTAATCCATTGTTCAATGATTGAGGGATCAGATGATCCATTGAAAGTAAGAGGTCTTTGTCTTATGAAGCTTTGGATTGCGACTTGTACATTCTAAGGGAGTTTGGATGTTCCTATTGATCCATGTTTCTATTAAAAACTTGAATTAAATATTAGGTTATTGTGTTAATGTTTTAGATTCCCACTCCCATCTAATTGGGAATCTCATTAGAGTAGTCATCACACTGATTTTTACATCAGATGTTAGCCCGATTTGTCCTATTATGGTCCATTGGAAAGAATAAAATGAAAAATTTGGTGAAAATATTTTAAACTATTAAACACATAAAAGGGAAATACAGTGAATAAAGGGATAACTTATAAATTACATTTATCTCCTTAAATTTGGAATTTATAATCTTTGATCTATGTTATCCATGATCTACTTCCTAAAAAATATTCTTATGGGCATTTTATCCCTGAATAATTGTTTGTATTATGTTTATGATTTTATCAAATCATATCCCCAAATATTGTCAATCCAAGAGTGAAATAATGCCTATTTTCATGCACCAATTCTTGTTAGAGTCTTTCTCAACGCATTGTTTTCGAGTTTTACCCCTAGACAGTTATGTGCAAGAGACACCTCTACTAGTTTATTTCTAGATAGTGATGTATTTTCTTTATAAACTACTTCATATATACTAAAAAAATTATATAATTATTTCATATACGTAGTCTTATCCTTAAGTCTTTCAATAGGGTTTTCTAATCCCAATTCCAAAAATAATGAAACATATCCTTTAGTGCCAACTATAACAGCCCTACTCTTTATTTCATATTTATACATGATTTATTACATAAACAAGCACTTAATACATCTGAAAAAAATCAAGAGGACTAGTTTCTTTGGGGATTAATAACATTACCTAATAACTTAAAACATGAATTAAACATCTTTATTGAAAAAATATTTTACATGACCACAACATTCCTTCATAATTAGCATTGCATGGGATAACCTGAGGACATACATAAGAAAAGGGTGACCTATAAAGCCTTGTATACAGATAAAAATGAAATAACATGAGAAATAAAATAGAAGATATTCTATAGGAATATCAATGGATCACAAAATAAACATTAAATTAAAGGCATGATATATCATCATATTCATAACATGGAAATATAGTAACAACATACAACATGATATTAGCATGATCCAAGGCTCATTACACATGGATTATCATGAGTAAAACCTCATTGCAACAGAATTGGCATGAGTAAACCCTCATTTCACATGTGTTACAGAGATTAAACTCTAATTTCACATAGTGTATCATGATACTAAAAATTAACCAATGTGTTGGAGCTCTATTAGGGAACACCCTTCATAATCTTTTCATTTTCATGTATATGTGTGATACAGAGATCATACAACATGAATTCATTAAACATCGTAATTTATTCCACAAACCATGAATTCGGAATACCTAGACGTATTACCCAGTCAATATGTACATGATCATAAAGGTGAATACCCTTGGTAGAGAAATGGGTATGGTATTGGCTATATGATGATTTTGGCATGGAAAATCATGGATTAATTTTAGTATCATAACGATCTCAAATAGAAATTTGGAAGATGGGTTGATGAGAGATAAATTGGTATCTCAAAATTTATACATGAAATGGATAGTAAGGGATTAGGGACCATAACATTCCAATATATGAAATGGAATTTAGATGAATAATATAAAAGAAATTCTTGAATGAAAATTAGAAGAGAGATATATCTTACGGAATTTTAGCATTGTAACAGATTAAGTAAGGGTCAAAATGGGTTGGATAAATGATAACTCAGTGAAATAAATTCAATTTTATAGTAAGGTAATGATTAAAAACTAATTTAAATGTAATAAATTGAAATTAATTTAATTTATCTCCAAGAAGTTACATAACTCAATGAGGAGGAGAGGAATGCCTTACTTTGATGTGTGATCCCAAAGGCTTGGCGAACGCTTCTTGGGATATTGAGGGTTCTTTGGGAGGACTCTAGGGAGTATGTTGAAGATGTTGGTTGAAATTAAAAGATCATTTGTGAAGAGACATGGGAACTTGTGTGGGTTTATATATGAAATGTGGGGGAATTCTTTATTATTTTTATTTTGTATTCTACACATTGAAATTTTCAAAACCTCAAACCATAACATTGTTTTTTCCCATGGATTTTAGAAAAGGGGAGTGGTGAAATAAAAATTCTTATAAAGGTTGAAGATATTAAAATATTTCCATTGATTATGTGGAGGTGAGTAACACTTTCAAAGAAATGATTTTAAAATCATAAAATATTTTATTTGTATTCATGGATTTATTAATGCTTAATAAAAAAACAAATAAACCTAAAATTATATTATTTTGTAGTAAAATATATATTTTTCTGATGAAACCATTGTAGTATTTTATTACATCATTATTAGGTAATTATGATATCATAAAACACATTAAATATTTATAAGGAATTTAATTTTTACCCAAAAAATCGACTATCTCAAAAAATTATGAAAAATTCACCATTAGATAATTTTGAAATTCTGATTCCAAAAAAATATTCATTTTATCTAATATTTTTCTAAATATTTTATTTTTCATTTTAAAATAAAAACTAGCATTTATTGAAAATTGATGTGTTTTGACAAAAAATATTTCAAAACCATAATAAAAAGTACAATTGACTTCATAAAAATTATACAATAATTTAATAAAAGTAATTAAAAAAACATTAATTAATAAAAATATAATGATTAATTTAATTTTTAAATAAAAAAATACTATTTTCCTGTAAAAATAATTTACCAAGTAATAATAATAGAATGAAATTGTATTCATTATTCTATACAAAAATAATTCATATATTCATAATGATATGTAATTATTACATATCCCATTATTACACCAGTATATTCCATAAGAGTAAGGTGTGTTATGGTTGGGATTTCATGGGGCCATTCAGTGAACATGGTTTTGACCATGATCTCGATGAGCTTGAACTTATCCTGTAAATAGTTTTCCTCATGCTTAAGTTGTTGGATCTCAGCTTGTGATTGGTCTAGGGAAAATTTGATAAATGTTATCTCCCTCAGAAGCTTTGAGAAATGGGCTTTATAGGGTATGATCCAACTAGTTGAGGGAATCACATCCTTTATTTGTGCCAAAATGATTTGTTAAAACCCTATATTCATACTAGTGTTATGAACACTGTTCCATGGAAACATTATCAATGGTTATAGAACATAACTGTCACTTAAATCAAATTTCATGTAATAAAAAATGAGTGCACGTGTTTGGTATATTCATAAGACATTTAACTAAATGAAAGGTAATTTTATTCATAAATACTTAGGTCATTACATGTTTCATCAAATAAAATTTCTTATGAAGGGATACATATCGATTATTTTCTATTCCTAAAGTTATATATATAATGAGTATTGAAAGTTATCATGGTCCAAGATTGAGTGCAATGAGGGGATTGAGGCATTATTGTACAAATTTTGAGTTATTATGTTTTGTGAAGTACGACAGACTAATGAAATCTAGAAAAAGTGTGGTTGTGTAATATTCAATATGTGAAGTGGTGAGTTGAATAATTTAAAGTCTAATGTTTTGAAGTTATAGAGTAGTAGCATAATAAAGAATCGTCAATCATAAATTTTTTAATTCACCTAGTCATGTGATGTATAAATAAAGTGTTGATCATAAGGATCTATGAATTGGTGTTTTCCACTGAACGATATCATAATTGTTCATCAAAAACATGTATTTCATATTGACCCAACCCACCAGGACCCACAGGGATGGTGAAAGGCTGAGTCAAAAAAAACCCCAAGCCTAAATATAATTGGATAGGGGTTGGAAACAATCAATTGGAAGGAATAATATAAATGGAAGGCCTTAAACTGAGTACTTGAACACACACACACACAAATATTCATTAGAAGGTGGAGAGGAATATAATTAATATTGAAATAACAAGAGTATAACCATTAATTAAATAAAATCTAGGGAATATATAATATTATGAAATCCATTATTTGCGATTCTCTCATGGATATTCAATACTACAGGGTGTCTTGGGATGGAATGGATAAGCATGTTGAGACATGATGAATTAGTTATAGAAGTGTTATTGTTACCTGGAAAAACCATCAATCTGAGATGAAGTGGGATTTATTATAAGGTCAATCAATATGGGGAATATTTTTTGGGGATAAATATGGTTCCAATCCAGATGTGCTGAAAGAGAGAGTCAAAAACCATTGGAAGTTGTAGTGTTGGTATTTACCTGTTCTACAAGGTCAATCGGTGTGGAATTTTAGGTGTGGTGATATTAATTACTATAAGAATACTTGGTCAAATTTGGACACACATCAATGAAAAATATTCAAAGTGTTCTACCATCCACTTAAATTGATGTAGTTGTTTTCACTAGTGCCCCATCAGGGTACTTCATAGCCAATGAGTATCGTACGTCCATACAGGTGGGTCTCAAAGAGGGAAAATGGGATCCTATCTATTTAAATTAATTTTAAAAAAAGTTTAATTTAATTTTATAGTGTATTTGGAATCATGATATACTAATGAATAAGGCTATCAGATTCCCAAGAATCAATATTGTGTTCAAGTGTTTCTATTCTAGGAACTCCAAAGAGGAAAATGTTTATCACCTTTTTTAGTGGTGACATAGAAAGGTTTGTGTGGATAATCATTGAAAGTCTCATTAGAAAATATATATTAGAGGGAAATGGTGATATGTTTATTCAATCATGATTTAATGGGTTGGAGGATAATTTATTAGTGTGGATGAGAAGATTCACTCGAGTTTCATCAGGATTTTGTTGAATCTGGAAAGCCAAAAACAATACATGGGAGCAAGGAACTAATAGTTCATGATTTTTCATAAAAACACTTTCTAGGATCATTTTTGTTGATCTGGGTTCTCTTTGGAAACATTATGACAATTCCAACCCATTGAGGATTGTCATGAGTGACATGTGGCTTATGCCTACTTCTCAAAGGGTGTCTTCTTCAGGAAGATGGGTTTGATGGAATCCTCCATGTAATGTATCAAGATCAATATTGATGGTTCTTATAATCATGGTAACATGATAGGGGGAGGTGTTTTCAGAGACTTCAATGGATTAGTTTATATTTCTTTTAGATGCTTCTATAGAAAAGTTGACTCTCTTATGGGGAAGGATAATGATGTTCACAATGGATTAGAGATTTTTCTTTTCACCAATATTACCCGCCCTTAGATTGAATCTGGTTCCCCAGTAATCTGTAAATCTCTCTGGGGAAGGTATGACCCCCTATATCCATTTTTTATCTTATTTGAATATTAAAGAATCACATTATTCTAGTAGGAATAAATCATACATGTAATGATGGAAATTATGTTTTAGAATACCTTACATCAAAAGGAAATTTGAGTAACTGTATTATAATTTATTCTAATCTAGTTTACATTCACATTGAGTGTGGTAATTTTTTATTGGTAGATTTTGTGGGCTTCCATTACTATATGCCTCCTTGAAATTTCCATTTCCCATCTTTTTAATCATAATAAAATTATTAATTTAATGAGTAATGTAATCATGAAAATAAATGACCAACCAAAAATGAATTCTCAGCCACCATACATGGTTAATGTACCGAAAAATCACTATGCTCCCCCGATGTCACTACAAAACTATATATCATCTACATAAGATACGACACAAGTGGGTAAATCCCATATAAGGGTGAGTTTATATGTACCTAGTAAAATTCCAAAAAATCCAAAAAGACAGATATATTTAGATATAATTGATGTTATATCAATCCATTAAAAGGGGAAACAAAACCCAATATATGTGTATACTCATAAAGAATCCCAATAAGGGGAGAAAAGTGAAATAAATCTCATAGCCCAACAAAATTTAAGAGTCTTAATATAGCTTCAAAATTATATATTTAATTCCTAGTATCACATGAAAACATTCAAGAATCTATGTGGAGAGGACTGCCTATCATTACTTTTCACTATAGCCAAGGGAACAAATCTTATGGAGCACATTCTCCCCACTAGTGTTTGAATATGATGGAGTAACACTATATAGATATAGGAAATGTTTCCTTCTATGGCGGAGTATCAAATCTACCTATGTGAGAGTATAAGGGACCCATTATTTGATTAAAAGGGGAGTACTAGCCCTAGAATCACATTGATTATTATTCCCTAATCATTTCCACAATCAGGATTCACCTAAATTAGGGTCACTTGGAAGACCTTGCATTGTATGTCGTATTCCACAATGAAGGACACCATCACATTCTATGTGGGGAAACACTTAGGATAAGCTACTCACATTCCAAAATATGAGTCTTGAAAAGGGAGATATGAGATGACTATGTTTCTTCAGTAATACATAGTGTGTATGGGGGTCTTTAAGAAATGTGACCTCACTTCTCTAGCTGGTCATGTTATTCCCTATATATTTCATGGAAATCCATTTCATCCCGCACAATGTTTCTACATGGACAAATCATGTATGTCTACCCATGTTAATGGAAATTTACACCTAGAACATGGATCAATTTTCTATGTATAGACACATGTCATGTCTCTAATGAAACCTAGCATGTATTGCCACTTGGGGTCCCATGGAGGGTATAGTGAGCACACGGCTTGGCTACCAGGGTTGGGTCACATTATGTGTTGGCACAATACAATAAAATGTGATCCCAAAAACATCTTAAAACCCTAGTTTCAATTGAATTTGAAGAACAAATTATTTTTCTTTCTTCACTACATGGCATGTAGTCAATTTGATCAACGAATCATCAGATCCTTCATTGGTTTCCTAATGCACATTTTACACCTATGAAACCTTGTATAACCACCACGAATTGGTGGGGGTGTCTAAAAACATTGAATTTGGGACTTTGGTCAGGACAAAATTGGATTTTTTTTTTCATCCATAGGTGAGATATCTCATGTCTTATAGTTCCTCCCATAATTATTTTCTCTCCAGATCCTATATTCATGATGCATCACTGACAATAAATCCTGATCAATCTGTAAATCATCATCTAAAATGTTATTCACCTAGCAACAATTAATTTTGGAGTTCGATCATGCTCGAAACCACCCCATCAATTATTAATCACGATCCATTGTCAAAAAGTGAATAAGATAGAGAATTTTGAGAGGAAATTCACAAAATAAAAGTGAATATGTTATTTATGAAGAAAGCTCATCCAACGATCACATAATCATGGTTCTTGAGGTGATTTCCAGAGAAGAAAATGGATTCCACCACATTATTAATATAAAAAGGAAATAAGAAACATGCAAAGAATAAAATAAATTACACATTATTAAGATGATAATTAAGTCCATGGTCACCAATGAAATCACGACTGGAAATTCATAAAAAAAGTATCCTACATTAATTTAAGATCAATATTTTATGAAGATTGTGCTTTATTGAAATGAATAAGACCATATATGTTTTTTACCTCTGAATCCACCTCAATATGATTGTACATCATTCACTGTTAATATCTTCCATTGAAGATCGCCTACATGTCCTCTCAATTTCTCCCATGGTAATGTGGCAAATGAGACAAATTTTTTATAATTGGGTTATTATAGATGTTTCCTTAGGTCAGATAATTTAAAATAAAATAAATAAATAATATTTTTTTTTAAAAATTCACCCTCTAATGTGTGTCTCAAATAGAACTTCATTGTTGGACAACATTAGGTCATGCCTAGGGTAAAAACCATGTTTTGGAATCCAATGTGGTCACAATTTTCCCATCTAAGATCTCTAAAAACAAACATTTACACTGAAATGATGATCTTTTGTTCAATAAAAAATATCAATATATTAATATATTAATTATATGATCATAAGAAACTAGAAAACATAACTTAATTTGGGTAAAATACAAATATTTATACAGAAAAATAAAAAAAAATCCATCAAAACCATAGTCTTTAAATCCTACCCTCCAATGATTTTCCCCCAAAGAGAATAAGCTATAAAAAGTGGTGGGGTTACTGAATCAACATCTAAAACCCTAACTAAATTTAGAAATCCTGAATTCTCTCATGATTACATAACATATGGACCAAGGTAATGGTCTATCAAGAAAGGATCCTCTCTTATTGATCCTTGATCGCAATAGGGTAGTCTGTGAAAGTGGATCCATCCTCGATGTCTAGTTTTCCCAAATCAATAGCATTCATAGAACATATATTCTCAATTATTACACATGGAAGATGTCATGAACTCATTCTAATTGTGGTTTCATTGATAAGTGGTGAGAAACTATCCCAACCCTCTTAGGTATATATAATGTCATGTTGAACTGTAGGAAAAAATTCAGTTCCTAAATAAACCTCTACAATTTTCATCATGGGTAGACTCTTAGGAACACATGGTCTCACTTCTAAATGTCAAAGAGAATAAGACACCAATATATGTATGATTTTTTTAATCTACATTATCCTTATAAAATCTTTGATTACATAGGCCTTAACTGTTATCACCAAAACCAACTTTGTCCTAACAATTGATGTCTCACCAATATCTATCTAGCATAAAGGTGTCCTTTAGGGTCTCCAATATATATATTTGAAAGGTTTAATAATTATAGTATGGTTATATTTGTTGTTATAAGAGAACTCTACCAGTGAAAAATGATCCTCCAATCTCCAATTAAATTCAAAAAGAAAATATATCATCATATCTTCCAAATACATATATATTTCACTTAGTAATCACATTTACCTGGGGTTGAAATGTTCTACTCATCCTCAACAAGATCTAGAAGGTATCATGTAATACTCTCCAAAAACATGAATTTAATAGAGAATAATAATTGGATAAAATCATAGAGGTTACATAAATAATTTTTAAGATATCATGTACATAAAACTACACAAAACAATCTACCAAACTATGCTTCTTAATGGAAATGAACTGTTTTGAATTCGTGAGTTGGTCAGTAATCACCCAAATAGAATCACATCCTGTCATTTTATTTAAAATCCCCATCACAAAGTCTATGTATATGCCATCCCATTTCAACTTCATGATCTCAAGAGGCTACATCAAACCTGATGGAGTCTAGTGCTCATCCTTCCTATGATGACATGTAGGACACTAAGAGATGAACACGGAAATGCTCCACATTATTCCAACCCACAAAAACTATCATTTAAGGTCCTTGTACTTATTTTTCACATTAGTATGTATGACCAATGGCGAATTTTGAAATACCCTTATCACCTCCTCACACAACATTACTGAAACCACCCCAAATCCCTATAAAATCCATCCATTAGAAAATCCTTCTATTGCAACTCCTAAGGATGTTTTATCATATTAAACTTTATATTATATGTCTCCTAATAGAGTCTCCCTCGTACACTGATGAATTGTGGTAGTTACCCCCATCCAATGAGAAACAAATTACCCACCCTCCTCTATTGGGGCCATCTATAAAGAATTCACCTACTCAGACACCACATCTACCAAGAGATGATAACAATTTTAGGTAATGGAATAATTCACCATATTTCCCAACCTATGATTATTGACTATCTCAAAGTCATAGTAATATAGGAACTCTAATAGATTTCTCTATCTCTGACTAGGATTACTCCAACTAAAGATTCATCTAAGGATCTGGTGGTTTGTGTAAACAAAAACAATTATCACATATATGATAATGCCTCCACATATTCGAACATTCATAAATAACTCACACCACAATAAGGGTCAAATAGGTCCTTAGACATCATAAAGGGGTACATTTTATTTTCCATTACCTAGATTAAATGATGATAATCAATGTAATTCCTCATGCACTAATCTGCCTTTTTCATGAAAAAAATATGGATCTTTCTAGGTGGACACACTGGGTTGGATGAAACCCTTCTCACAGAGTCCCTCAAATTACACCCTCAGTTCTCAAAACATTGTAGGGGGTATTAAATGTGTAGTAGAACATATTTTTGTGGTATTGGGTTTCAATTAAATCTAAAATTGTATCTCCCACCTAGAAGGTTGTCCTAGAATGTCCTCAGTAATGTAGTCTAGGAATTCCTCCACTATCAAAGGAATCCATATGCCTTAAGATCCCACTATTTGATGATTAATTTATGGATGAAGGGTGACATCTTCCTACTCATAAGACCCACTGGCCTCTCCATGAAATTTTCCATTCCTAAAAAAGAGATTCCAATCCCATATGTCTGAAGGAATCCAACTAATCTACGATGATAGTCAATCTGGGATCAAATCATAGAAAACCATTCCATTCCAAGGATTATTTCTCATGGTTTTATTTTATTAACCACTATTTCCCCTGAGAAACCCTCTCCACTGAACACAAGAATTCCCTACTTGTAGATATATGATATCAGAAAATAACTCCCTTCAATAACACCAAGCCATAGTTGTTTAACTAAGTTCTTTACAAGAATCTCTATTTATCTCATATGGGATAAGGAGCTAAAGGAATGAATTATACATGTGTCTACTAGTACAATTGAAATTGTCTAAAACACATAAACCCTATCTTGAGTAAATTTTTTCATAGCCCGGTCATTGCCCTCGAAAGACTACAGTAGCTGACGGCCTCGACCTCCAGATCTCTGTGCATGATGTGTGCTACCAGGTGGTGTTGGCTGAAAAAGATCAAAGTTTCAGCCTCCAAAACCGGCTCCTCCATTCAAATATCCACCTACTCTTCTATCTGCATTACCTCCCTAGGGGCCACCATGACAAAAACCAGGATATCCCTGATCATGATATTATCCCTATGTTGGTTTTGTATCCACCATCTGCATATCCTATTCTCCATGACAAGTAGAAAAATCACATTCCATGTGGCCCCTCCCATAATTGAAATAACAGTGTCCCCCACCTAGTCGGATGGCTCCTCTACATTATCCCTAAGCCACATATCCACATGTATTCTTCTGTGAATGAAAATTCATCCACTGTTGAGACCTAAATGTCTAAAACTAACTTCTTTTTGTACATGACTTATCCAAAGGATGGAAACTACCAAATCCAAACTCCTGGTATCCCTCTTTTTGGACTCCATCAGTCACCAGATACTGCTCTAGAGCTCTAGAATAAGTGGATAGGCATAAAGGACCACATTTTTTTTGAATTTCTCTTAGGGGATCATTTTTTTACTTCCATGCTCAAAAGAATCCATTTTGAACCATATCCACAGAGTGATGTGTGACGTTAGTGAACCACTTACATTACTCATCAAATGGAATATCACCTTGAGATTTCTTTATTATCTTATATATTTTAACTGAGCATAATCATTAGGGGTAATACTCCTCATGAAACTAGTGCTTCGAATCAGACCATGAGAGTGTCATCTCATCATGGTTATGCATCACAAGACTCTGCCAATTCCATATTTCTCCATGGAAATGACTATATTCCATCACAACCATCTAATAAATTCGGGTCCCAACTATCATGAACACACAAACCAATAACTAAATTCATTCCTCTACTACCGAGGGATCTAGATCACCACAAAACCTTAGGGTTCTACAATTATAGAACTCACATATTGTTCTTATCATGTGCACATCATCAACCTAAATATATGGTACTATCTATAAATCAATATGAAGGGGTGTTTTCCAATACCCACCTTGAGGAAACACCTCATGAGATGGATACTATAATGAGACTTTATCACCCATCATATACTCGTTATGATCATAAACTATTAACCTAGCTAGATGCCTTCACAGAGGAAACCTCAAATTAGTCAGCATGTGCCATGGTTAGATTAGAGTATAAATAGGGTGTATGACTAAATAATTTATTCAATGGAATCAATCATATATGATTCATGTGTTAATGTTACGTACAAACAATGTCACTATATTTTATGTCAAAATAATGTAGATAGAGTCTAGGTGAATGGATATGTCAGCCATCACACCAACATTGGGTTCTCTGGGAAAAAATCGACACTCGAGACACTCCAACACCATTTAACTAAATCCCAACCAATCCTGATAAATGGGACAACTCCAAACAATATCTCAAGGAATGAACTACCCTATTATAACTCTATAATGACCCAACCTGTTGGGGCCCCCATGATCAGTGAAAGGTTGGGCTACCATATCCCCAATTCCGCCTATAATAGGCTAGGGTGTGGAAACAAGAACCAATAAGAAATAATATAAATGGAATACCATATCAATAATACCTTTATGCATGAATACAACCATCTCCATGTAATAGTTTAGAAGAATATAACAAATACTCCCATAACTAGAGTACAACCATGAATACAATAAACTCTAGGGAATAAATTAAAGTATGATAATGTAATACATAGCATAATGGAAAGGGGAAATTATTTCCCAACCATAAATGAATCCGAAACAGATAAAAACTACTAAAAATAAATTTGAGAGAGTGTCCCACATCTGATATCGAAATATGACCACCATAAATGATCAATGCACCCATGAATCACAATGCCCCACCAATGTCACTATAAGACTGTTTATTATCTATATAAGAGATGAAGAATGTTGTATAAGGCCATGAAAAGATGAGTATATACATAACAAGTAGGATATCATGAGAATTAAAATGGTGGAAATCAAAAGATATGATTGAAGTAAAATCAACCCATAATAGGGGAAACAAAACCAAACACACACAAAAACACATATATATATGATTATAAAGATACCCAATAGAGACAAAAAGCATATCTTTATACCATCTCCCTGCCAAAGTCGATTAGTCTTCTTGCAACTCCAAAATTCCATCTTCAATGCCCAACATCAAGCAGAAAACTTCAAAATAATCTTTGTATAGGGGACCACCATTCATTTTTGTACTTTAAAACTGAGTGATCCAAAACATTTATGTAGAATCCACTCAACGCCTGAGCAGAAATGTAACACCCCAAGCATCAACGGTACACTTCTCTTTAAATAATATAGTAGTGTTTGTTGTACGCAACTTCGACTTCTTACACACACCACAACCAACCAAAGTAGCCATTATGAATAGTAATACCTACTTTTTGAAATTTTATAACTTTTATCATTCCAAATGGACTTCATTTTTGTATTCGGAATATAAAAATTATCCTAAGTTGAATTTTTTGTAATTTTCTGAGAACTTCCAATTTTTTTATGAATAGTGTAAAATACTTAAAAACAACTTTTTTAATCAAAATAATTTATAGTGATAAATTATACTATTTAGTGGATTTAAAGTATAATTTTAATATATTTTTACCATTTTATCCAATGGTGGTCATTTTAATTAATTTAACATTGAAATGGAACATGAACAATTGTCAATCTTTTGATATATATTGTTTCTTAAAAACACGCTATTTGCTGTGACAGCAGGAATTAATTATAAAATTAATTAATGCAACTTATATGTTTGGAATTTTTTAAAATAGAGATCATTTTTGAATTCATAATATCAATTATAGCTTAGGGTGAAATTTTGGCATTGTTCTGAAAATCTTCAATTTTCAATGAATAGTGAAACCACTTAGTGATAGTTAAAAAACTGATTTTTCGTTTAAATGAAACTTTACCACTTCTATGAATTGAATTTCAAAAATCTGACATACATTTTTGTCATTACGATGTAAAATGTCGTTCAATGGGATTAAAATAATTTTTTGGTGAATAGTAACTATTCTGTTTTATTAATCGCGATTAAAGGTAATTAGTGAAATTTAAGGTAATGATAATGTTATAATAATATGAAATGACCTTGAAACTTGTCCTACACTTATTGGATGAGTCATGGACGAACAGGAAAATCCATGGGTCAACTTGGGGACCCCATGGAGCCACTTGGGTAAGAAAATGACAATAATAACTTTTTATTTAAAGTAAAAATAAAATTGTCACAAACATGAGTTGTTTTAATAAAAAAATTATTGCATGGGGTTATATAAGGTAACTTTAAGACTATGAATATTAATTGGAAATCCAAAAAAAATTCCTATTTCAAGATATTTTTTTATAATTTTTAGACATTAAATAAATTAAATAATTTAGGACACCATGATGATGCAGTGATTACCACATTAATTAACGATTTAAATAAAATGAAAAGATAATGTAAAATATAAGACTTACACTTGTCAAAAACCTATTGGATGAGTATATTTCGAACCCTTATCACCTTATCCTCCAAATATATAAGTGTGTGATTTTTTAAATCCGAAAAGCATTATATAATAAAGTAACATTTCATGACTTTCCAAGAGTTCCCCTCCTCTCTTATAAAAGGCCCCCACCACTACCACCTTATTCAAACCTTCAAAGCCTTTTGGCTTGGCCAACCTCTACTCAAATACTCTCTGAACTTCACACTCTTACTCCTAGAAGCCTCACTTTGGGCAGAATTCTTCCCAAAGAAGCCTTTGGCTCAAATCAAAAAAGAGTTAGCTGATTTTAAGGTAATGTCTTCTATTATGTTATTTTTTTTATTTTGGTTCTCCAACCCCTTAAACTATTTTTATTCCATTATTTTGTATCAAAAACAGTATATTAAATATAATAGGATGTTTTTATGAGAATTATTTGATTTAAACTTACACACACCTTCGTCTAATGGTTAAAGAACATACTGTTTCTCTGGTTGGCAAATTTCTGCCTCACGAATCGATGATTGTTCAATATTCGTTTAACACCTCTCATGGTGGCCATTATGATGAAACTATTTTTATATATGATATATATTATGTTTTTGTTTTACTTATTATTATGTATTTTTTATTTATGGAATACCTTTACGATTTCCATTATGGGTAAAGGCGATAATTTCATTTTAGGAAGTGCGGACTACCTCCCCCTCAATGTGATTTGAATCATTAATGCCATTTGTGGGATGTATAAAGGATGGAGTACATGGTATTATACATTATATTATACTAGAATTAAATTATACCTTTATATAATTATAACTTCATTCCACTAAATACGAAATAGGAATGAAAGTAGCGTTCATGCGTACGTACGACTTACCGTCTCCTTGAACTGTGCATTTCATTTCATAGATCTAAATGTTATGTAATATTATAAATGCATGTATATAATAGATATATTGGATATATATTATATCTACATCATTAATATAATTGTGTAGATAATGGATATTCTACCACATAAACAACTTGTAATTATAAGAAGTTTATTGTTGACTCAAGTACCAAAGATCGACAAAACGACCGTTATTAACTTAAATGACTACATAATTTTCATAATATTGTAATAAGTGATATAAAAGGGATAATGAACATGAAAAAGGTTCTTAATAAAGTAGTTATTAACTATAGTTTATTATTCATGAGGTTAAAGAGCGGTCGAGTAAAGTCAGACACGAGGTAAGGGAACTTCTTAACCCAATTTCCATTCTTTGGATTAATCTCATACTTTCAAATTATGTCATGATAGTATTATGTCCTATCTTCTATTTGTACTTTCTTTATGTTTAATTATACTGAATACACATAATAGATTTATTTTATTTTAAAAAAATGATCTTTGTAAGGGACTTCATCTCAATATCCTTTCAGTGTGGCATATTTTTTTTTATACACAACTATCTTTTATACGGTGTATAAACCCCTTTGACATTTACTTTTATTCAAAAGGAATATTTTTTAAAAAGAATTTTACTAAACGACAAAAGGAATGTTTTTTTCTTACATATGCGGCAACAACGACTTCTCCACCGTCGTGACCATTATTTGTGTTTCGGCTTCTTCTACAAGCCATAACATTTTTTGAAATGAAAAATAATTACAAAGTTCTAATTTTCTTTTATTTTGGTATTGAAAATGGTTTTCAAAGTGTTTTTATTATATCAATTTGTTGTATTGATATCTTGTGATTGAAATGTGGAAATGTTATGTTTCCTTTATGCATGTTTTATGTAATACGATTATGTTATGGTTTATGATATGTTTAAACCTGTTCATATGATGAATGAATTGGACTTAATAAGTGATGGGTGGATCCCTCTATAGCTCCTCGATGCATCGGTAGGTCTCATGAGACAAACTAGTGTCTTGCACGAGGCCTTGAAAAAATCTTATTTGTAGTCTTGGCACGAGGCCTTGGATACGTGGTTATGATAGTCTGGAATTATGCATTCCATCATTATGAAAGTAGTTATTGATATTGCATGTGATTATTCGACCAGTAGAATATCCATGTGAATAAGTAAATGGCATTGTCTCATTTTACATTTTCCATATTATGTTGAAGTTCATGTTTAAAAGAATTTGTTTTAGTCATATATTGCCTTAAATGTTTATATTTATTTATTAAAGCTTCCGCTATATTTTTATCCTTACTGAGCATCTGAGCTCACCCCTTTCAATGTTTTAATTTCTCCAGGATATGAAGAAGTATATTATGAATGACCTGTAGGGATAGTATGAGGGGATATGAAGACAATATGTTGTTGTATTTTTGTTTTACTTTATGATGTAATGTAAGACTTATAAATGTATCTAGTGTTTTGAAGGCTACTAAACTAATCGGTCTTTCGAGACTTGATATTTTGTGATCATGCCAATGTTACGAAGTTATGCACCGACTCTAGGTAACTGGGGTCAGGGCGTTATAGTTGGTACGAGAGGCAGTTTAGTACTAACATTGGAAGATAGATTTAGATAAACTCTGATTATAGAACATAGCCCTAAGATAGACATTGAGGATTAGTATAGAAGAACCTCCTAGAATTTTGGTATTATAGTGATTTTATGAGTTTTCAGAGTAATACATCCCTGTCTGGATACGAGGAGGTAGAGGCAACTCTGGCACAGATGTACCTAGGGGTGAAACCTGAAAAAACGCTTTGAGCTAGACTTGAATGCGAAATGGTGCACAACAACGGGCCTTGCTGCACTCTTAGTTACGACACTTCTAGGGGATATGCTTAGGATAATTCTCATTTTCTTTAAAACCCACTATGAAGGGTTTATGAGTATATAGTTCCTCAATGAAAACCTTTCTTTTTATGATTATTTATTATATCCATAAATAGTTCAATTTATGTTATGTTTTTAACAAGTATGGAATTTTTTATTTTGATTCATAAACTAATCTAGTTTATGACCTTGTTTAGAAATGGAGCCTAGTAGGAGGAATGTAAAAAATTTAAATGTACGCACTCCATATAGAAATTTCCTCCTGCTTGAGTTAATTATTGTGGAGCTAGAGATTCAACTGGTGTTGATCAACTTATCACCATACTGGGACAACTCACTTAGGTTATGAATAATAACCATTCTCGTATGGAGCACCCTGATCCGCAACGTGGAGGATCAATGTTAGTCTGATTCATGAGGCAAAAAATGTCAAAATTTAATTGGGGTACAAATCCATTGGTATTTGAGCAAGGGATAAACTCCTTAGAGAAAATATTCCACACCTTGGGGAGTAGTGAAAGGGAGAAGGTTGTCATGGCAGCCTACCACCTCACTGGAGATGCCGATCAATGGTGGTTGCTGATTCAAAACACAAAGGATGATGAAGATGTATCAATTATGGAATGGAGGGAGTTTAAAGAAATTTTCATAGAAAAATACTTTCCACATGACCATCAAGCAGATATGGAAAGGCAATTTTTGAGTCTGAGGTAGAAGGGGGATGATAATGTTGCAAAGAATAAGGCTAACTTTACAATGGTAGAGAAGCATGCTGCAGATTATATACGTAACCCAAGAAGTAAGATTGATCGTTTATTTTATGGGTTAAAAACATTTCTCCGTCGAGAATTAGTCTCACAAACCTTGTCGTCGTACGAAGATATTGTCTCGTGTGCTGTCAAGACGTAAAAAGAATTATCTAAGTCTTATGACTTTAAAGCAAAGCAAGAAAAGAAGAGATCTTCTGATCAATTTGGAAATGGAAATAAGGGGAAGAAGGGAAAAGTTGAATATCAGTCCTCCAGTAAATGTGGGAAGAAACACCCTGGTACCTGCTTGATGGTTTTGGGAGTCTGTTACACGTGTGGTGAAAAAGGCCACCAAGCTCATGATTGTAAGGAAAATAAAGTTGATTTCAATGTGGAATGCTTTAATTGTAGAGAGATGGGACATTATGCAAATCAATTTCCTAAGAGTCAGGGGAAATTACCTCAGAAGAGGCCAAGGGATCAAGGCCAAGCTTATGCTATCACTACTGTTGAGGTTGAAGCTCCGAAAGACGTGGTGGAAGGTAATTTAATGGTTTCCTCATGTTTAGAAAATGAATTATTTTATTCGGGATCGTCACATTGTTTTATATCTTCCCAGTTTTCTATGATAATTAGATATTTCCAATTTGATTTAACAAGAGAATTTTCAGTCAAAACTCCTAAGGGAAGTATCATCGCAACAATGTTTTGTGAATCAGTCCCCATTAGAGCACATAAATGTTCTTTATCTGCTGATCTCTTTGTCATACCTATGATTGAGTTTGATATAATCCTTGGTATGGATTTTCATTCAAACTATGATGAAAATATTTATTGTAATAAGAAGGAGGTTAAGATTTTTGATGATGATGATAAGGAACACCTTATTTTTAGAGAAAAATCATCACCACCTAATTCTTATTTAGATCCACCCCCAGTAGCTCAACTAAATTCAATTATTCGGGAGAAAGAGAGTGAAATGACTAAGGGTGAGGAAAGGAATGTTCAAATTGAGGATGTAACTATTGTGAAAGAATATGTAGATGTGTTTCCAGATGATTTACCTGGACATCCTCCAGAACGAGAAGTTGAGTTTTCCATTGATTTAATTACGGGATCAAGTCCTATATCAAAGACCCCTTATAGAATGGCCACCTTGGAATTAGTTGAACTAAAGAAACAACTAGTGGAAGTGATTAATAAGGATTTATTCACCCTATTGTTTCTCCATGGGGAGCCCCTATCCTTTTCGATAAGAAGAAAGATGGATCTATGAGGTTGTGCGTTGACTACAGGGAGATCAATGCTATAACAATAAAGAAAGAGTATCCCCTACCTCGCATTGATGATTTATTTGACCAATTGCATGGAGATCAATACTTTTCTACGATTGACCTTCGATATGGATACCATCAGTTGTGTGTGAAGAAGTAAGACTTTTCAAGGACAGAATATCGAACAAGGTACGGGAATTACGAGTTTACAGTAATTCCTTTGGGATTGACTAATGCACCCTCTGTATTCATGGATCTAATGAATAGAGTTTTCAAAGAATATCTTGATGATTTTGTGGTGGTATTTATTGATGATATCTTGGTATACTCCAAAAGCTATGAAGATCATGAAAATCACTTGCGCATTATCTTGAAGTCTCTTAGAAGTCATGAATTATATGGGAAGTTTAGCAAGTGTGAATTCTGGCTTCATGAGATTTCTTTTCTTGGCCATATTGTCTCTAAGGATTGAATTTCCGTTGATCCTTCTAAGACCAAGGCATTCCAAGAATGGCCAGCACCGATGAGTATAACTGAGGTACACAACTTTATTGGTTTGGCAGGTAATTATTGACATTTTTTCTAGAATTTTGCCCGATTAGATAACCCATTAACGATGCTCAAACGTAATGGGGTTAAATTTTTCTGGACAAAAGAGTGTGAAGAATGTTTTGAAGAACTGAAGAGAATATTAGTCATTGCTCCTATATTGACTCTACCATCAGGGAATGATGGGTTCTTCATTTATAGTGATGCATCAATGAAAGGACTTGGTTGTGTCCTTATGCATAATGATAGGGTTATTGCATATGCATCAAGACAGCTAAAAATTCAAGAGCAGAACTATCCTGCTCACGATCTCAAGTTAGATGCTGTAATATTTTCCTTGAAGATATGGAGACATTATCTCTATGGTGAAAAATGTGAGATATATACTGATCACAAGAGTTTGAAATATATTTCCTCGCAAAAAGAACTCAACATGAGGCAAAGGCGATGGCTTGAACAACTCAGGGATTATGATTGCACGATACACTACCACCCAGGAAAGGAAAATAATGTTGCAGATTCTTTGAGTAGAAAATATCATGGAGATTTGAACATTATGAATGTGGAAAGGGATCCTATTTTCATAGATATAGTAAAGAAGGATATTGGAATCACCATGGAGGGTGAAACATCAAAAAAAAATCCAATGGTTTCTAAACCATCTTTACTAGAATGGATAAAGTGTTCTCAGGCTGATGAGGAAGAGTTGAAAAAGAAGATTAAAGCCGTGAATGATGGACGACTGAGTGACTTTGTGTATGAAGATGGAATTTTGAAATTTGGGAGGATACTTTCTGTTCCTGATATACCTAATTTAAAGAAGGAATTGTTGGACGATTCTCATAGTTCCAATTTCTCTATACACCCTGAGTGCACCAAAATGTATAGAGATTTAAAGGGACATTTTTTGTGGGAAAACATGAAGAGGGAGATTTCTGATTTTTTTTCAAGATGTATGGTTTTTCAACAATTGAAAGATGGAAGGCATCTGCCTGGTAGAGTATTGCAACCTCTTCCAATACCTGAGTGGAAATGGGATAATATTATGATGCATTTTTTCATGGGACTACCAAAGACTCCTAAAAGGAATGATGCAATATGGGTCGTTGTTGATAGTCTTATGAAGTCATCACATTATCTTGCTATAAGGGAAGATCTACCACTTGAACGTCTATAATGACTATATATTAATGAAGTTGTGTTAGACTTCATGGAATACCCCTGTCGATTATCTCGGATTGTGATCCCCGTTTTACATCAAGATTCTGGAAAAGTCTTCAGAAGGCCTTGGATATTGAACTTCGTTTGAGCACTGCTTACCACCCTCAGATAGATGGACAATCAGAAAGAACTATTCAAACCTTAGAAGACATGTTGAGATCATGCTCACTTGACTTTCAAGGAATGTGGGATCAATATTTACCTCTGGTAGAATTTTTCTATAACAATAGCATCCATTCAAGTATTCAAATGACACCATATGAATCATTATACAAAAAGAGATGTCACACACCAACCTGTTGGGATGACGTTGGTGAAAGAAAACTTGTAGGCCCAGAACTGGTGGAGGAAACAATGGAAAATGTGAAAGTAATCCAAAACCACATCAAAGAAGCTATAGGTAGGCAGAAGAGATATGCCGACAACTGAAGGAATGATTTGGAATTTCAGGTAGGAGATCATGTTTTCTTGATGGTATCTCTATGAAAGGGAGTTATACATTTCGGTAAGAAGGGTAAATTGAGTCCAAGGTACATCGGACCCTTTGAAATTCTAGAACGAAGTGGGGCTATAGCTTACTGATTAGCAATGCCGCCAAGTCTCTCCAAAGTTCACGATGTATTCCACGTATCACTGTTGAGATAATATATTCCTGACCCAACGCATGTACTCACCTATGAGGAATTAGAACTGGAACCCGATCTGTCTTATTGTGAAGAGCCCGTCAAGATTCTTGATACAAGAGAACAAGTGCTGAAAAACTGGACGACTCGTCTGGTAAAAGTTCTATGGAGAAACCATAAGAAGGAGGATGCAACGTGGGAACCCGAGGAAGATATGATGAAGAACCACCCGAGTCTTTTTATACAGTGATATTATATGAAATTTTGAAGATTAAATTTTTTTACGGAGGGGAGAATGTAACACCCCAAGCTTCCACGGTACACTTCTCTTTGAATAATACAGTAGCGTGTGTTGTACGCAACTTCGAGTTCTAACACACACCACAACCAATCAAAGTAGCCGTTATGAATAGTAATACCTACTTTTTTAAATTTTATAAATTTTATCTTTCCAAATGTACTTCGTTTTTGTATTCGGAATACCGAAATTATCCTAAGTTGAATTTTTTGTAATTTTATGAGAACTTCTAATTTTTTTATGAATAGTGAAAAATACATAAAAACAACATTTTAATCAAAATAATTTATACTGATAAATTATAATATTTAGTGGTTTTAAAGTATAATTAGAATATATTTTTACCATTTTATCCAATGGTGGTCATTAGAATTAATTTAACATTGAAATTGTACATGAACAATTTTCAATCTTTTGATATATATTGTTTCTTGAAAACATTCTATTTGTTGTGACAGCGGGAATTAATTATAAAATTAATTAATTCAACTTATATGTTTGGAATTTTTTAATATAGACATCATTTTTGAATTCGGAATATCAATTATAGCTTAGGGTGGAATTTTGGCATTGTTCTGAAAAAGTTCATTTTTTCAGGAATAGTGAAACCACTAAGTGGTAGTTAAAAAACTGATTTTTCCTTTAAATGAAACATTACCGCTTCTATGAATTGAATTTAAAAAATACAACATACATGGTTGTCATTAGGATGTAAAATTTCGTTCAATGGGATTAAAATAATTTTTTTGGTGAATAGTAACTTTTATGTTTTATTAATTGTGATTAAAGGTAATTAGTGAAATATATAGTAAAGATAATGTAATAATAATATGAAATGACCTTGAAACTTTTCCTAAACTTATTGGATGAGTAATGTGCGACAAAGCAAATCCATGGGTCAACATGGGGACCCCATGGAACCACTTGGATATGAAAATAACAATAATAACTTTTTATTTAAAGTAAAAATAAAATTGTCACAAACATGAGTTGTTTTACTAAAACAATTATTACATGGGGTTATATAAGGTAACTTTTTGACAATAAATATTCATTGGAAATAAAATAAACTTTCCTAAATCATGATTTTTTTGTATAATTTTTGGACATTAAATATATTAAATATTTTAGGACACCATGATGATGCATCGATTACCTCATTAATTAACGATTTAAATAAAATGAAAATATAATGTATCATCTAAGACTAAAACATGTCAAAACATATTGTATGGGTATATTTAGAACCCTTATCACCTTATCCTCCAAATATATAAGTGTGGGACCTTTGAAATCCGAAACTCATTATATAATAATGTAACATTTCATGACTTTTCGAGAGTGCCCCTCCTCTACTCTTATAAAAGGCCCCCATCACTACCACCTTATTCACACCATAAAAGACTTTTAGCTCGGCCAAACTCTGCCCAAATAATCTCTCAACTTCCCTCTCTTACTACTAGAAGCCTCACTTTGTGCATAATTCGTTCCAAAGAAGCCTTTGGCTCAAATCAAAAAAGAGTTACCCGATTTTAAGGTAATGTCTTATCTTATGTTATTTTGTTTTATTTTTCTTCTCCAACCCCTTAAACTCTTTTTATTCCATTCTTTTGTAACAAAACCAGAATATTAAAAATTATAGTATATTTTTATGAGAAGTATTTGATTTACACTTACACAAACCTTCGTATAATGGTTAAAGAAAATACTGTTTCTGTGGTTGGAAAATTTCTGCGTCATGAAACGATGATATTTCAATCTTCTATTAACACCTATCATGGTGGAAATTATGATGACACTATTTTTATATATGATATATATTATGTTTTTGTTTTTTTTATGATTCTGTATTTTTCATTTATGTCATACCTTTATGATTTCCATTATGGGTAAACGAGATAATTTCATTTTAGGAAGTGCGGACTACCGCCCCTTCAAAGTGATTTGAATCGTTAATGCCATATGTGGGATGTATAAAGGATGGAGTAAATGGTATTATACATTATATTATACTTGAATTATATTATAACTTTATATAATTATAACTTCATTCCATTAAACATGAAATAGTAATGAAAGTAGCGTCCATGCGTACGTACGGCTTACCGTCTCCTTGAACGGTCCATTTCATTTCATACCTCTAAATGTAATGTAATATTATAAATGTATGTATATACTGGATATATAGGATATATATGATATCTACATCATGAATATAATTCTATAGATAATGGATATTCTACCACATAAACAACTTGTAATTATAAGAAGTTTACTGTTGACTCAAGTACCAAAGATCTACAAAACGACCATTATTAACTTAAATGACTACATAATTTTCATAATATTGTAATAAGTGATATAAAAGGGATAATGAACTTGAAAAAGGTTCTTAAGCTAGTAGAGATTAACTATAGTTTATTATTCACGAGTTTAAAGAGCGGTCAAGTCAAGTCGGACACGAGGTAAGGGAACTTCTTAACCCAATTTCTATTCTTTGGGTTAATCACCTACATTCATATTATGTCATGATATTATTATGTCCTATCTTGTATTTGTACTTTCTTTATGTGTACTTATATTTAATACAAATAATAGATTTATTTTATTTAAAAAAAAATATCTTTGTAAGGGACGTTGTCTCAATCTCCTTTCACTGAGGCATATTTTGTTTTATAGACAACTTTATTTTATACGGTGTATAAACCCCTTTGACTTTTAGTTTTATTCAAAAGGCATATTTTTTAAAAAAGTGTTTTACTAAAAAACAGAAGGAAAGATTTTGTCTTACGTATGAGGCAACAACGACTACTACACCATCGTGACCATTATTTGTGTTTCGGCTTCCTCTACAAGCCATACCATTTTTTTTAATGAAAAATAATTACAAAGTTTTAATTTTCTTTTATTTTGGTATTGAAAATGGTATTTAAAGTGTTTTTATTATATCGATGGGTTGTATTGATATCTTGTGATTGAAATGGGGAAATGTTATGTTTCCTTTATGCATGTTTTAAGTAATATGATTATGTTATGGTTTATGATATGTTTAAACCTGTTCATATGAGGAATGCCTTGGACTTAATAAGTGACGGGTGGAGCCCACTATAGTTCCTAGATGCATCAGTAGGTCTCATGAGACAAACTAGTGTCTTGGCACGAGGCCTTGACAAAATCTTATTTGTAGTCTTGGCATGAGTCCTTGGCTACATGGTTATGATAGTCTGGCATTATGCATTCCATCATTATGAAAGTGGTTATTGATATTTCATGTGATTATTCGGCCAGTAGAATATCCATGTGAATAAGTAAATGGCATTTTCTCATTTTACTTTTTCCATATTATGTTGAAGTTCAAGTTTAATAGAATTTTGTTTTAGTCATACATTTCCTTAAATGTTTATGTTTATTTATGAAAGATTCCGCTATATTTTTATCCTTACTGAGCATCTGAGCTCACCCCTTTCAATGTTTTAATTTTTCCAGGATATGAAGAAGTATATTATGAATGACCTGCATGGATAGTATGTGGGGATATTAATACCAGGTGTTGTTGTAGTTTTGTTCTACATTATGATGTAATGTAAGACTTATAAATGTATCTAGTGTTTCCAAGGCTGCTAAACTAATCGGTCTTTCGAGACATGATCTTTTGTGATCATGCCAATGTTACAAAATAATGCACCAACTCTGGGTAACTGGGGTCGGGGTGTTACAGTTGGTATAAGAGACAGTTTAGTACTAACCTTGGAAGCTAGATTTAGATAAACTCTTATTAGAGAACATATCACTAAGATAGACATTGAGGATTAGTATAGAAGAACTTCCTAGAATTTTGGTATTATAGTGATTTTATGAGTTTTCAGAGCAATACATCCATGTATGGATATGATTAGGTAGAGGAGGCTCTGGAAAAGATGTTCCTAGGGGTGAAACCCAAAAACACCGCTTTGAGCTAGACTCGAACGGGAACTGGTTCATGAAAACGGGACTTGCTGCACTCTTGGTTACGACACTCCCAAGGGATATGCTTAGGATAATTCTCATTTTCTTTACAAACCACTATCAAGGGTTTATGAGTATATACTTCCGCAAATAAAACATTTCTTTTTATGATTATGGATTATATACATAAATAGTTTAATTCATGTTAAGTGTTTTACAAGTATGGAATTATGTATTTTGATTCATACTCTAATCTAGTTTATGCCATTGTTTAGAAATGGCGCCTAGTGGGAGGAATGTAAACCATATAAATGCACGCACTCCATGTAGGGATTGCCTCCTGCTCAAGATAATTATTGTGGAGCTGGAGATACAATTGGTGCTGATCAACTTATCACCATACTGGGACAACTCACTCAGGTTATGAATAATAAACTTACTCGTATGGAGCACCCTGATCCGCAACGTGGAGGATCAATGTTAGTATGCTTCATTAGGCAAAAACCGCCAACATTCAATGGGGGTAAAAATCCATTGGTTGTGAGAAATGGATAGACTTCTTAGAGAAAATATTCCACGCCTTGGGGAGTAGAAAAAGGGAGAAGGTTGTCATGGCATTCTACCGTCTCACTGGAGATGTCGTTCAATGGTGGTCGCTGATTCAAAACGCAAAGGAAGATGAAGAAGAATCAAGTATGGAATGGAGGGTGTTTGAGGATATTTTCTTAGAAAAATACTTTCCACATGACCATCGAGCAGATATGGAAAGGCAATTTCTGAGTCTGAGGCAGAAGGAGGATGAGAATGTTACAAAGTATAGGGCTTACTTTACAAGGTTAGCAAGGCATGATACAGATTATATACCTAACCCAAGAAGTGAGATTGATCATTTCTTTGATGGGTTAATACCATTTCTCCGTCAAGCACTAGTCTCACAAACATTTTCATCGTACGAAGATATTGTATCGTGTTCTATCAAGACGTAAAAGGAATTCTCTAAGTCTTATGTCTTTAAAGTAAAGAAAGAAAAGAAGAGATCTTATGATAAATATGGAAATGGAAATAAGGGGAAGAAGGGAAAAGTTGAATATCATTCCTGCAGTAAATGTTGGAAGAAACACCCTGGTACTTGCTTGATGGGATTGGGAGTCTGTTACAAGTGTGGTAAAAAAGGCCACCAAACTCCTGATTGAAAGGGAAATAATGATGATGTCAATGTGGAATTCTATAATTGTAGAGAGATGGGACATTATGAAAATGAATTTACTAAGCGTTAAGGGAACATACCTCAGAAGAGTCCAAGGGATCAAGGCCAAGCTTATGCTATCACTACTGCTGAGGTTGATGCTCCGAAAGACGTGGTGATAGATAATTTAATGGTTTCCTCATGTTTAGAAAAACATTATTTGATTCTTGATCATTACATTTTTTCATATCTTCCTAGTTTTCTAAGAAAATTAGATATTTCCAATTTTATTTAACAAGAGAATTGTCAGTCAAAACTCTTAAGGGAAGTATCATCGCAAAAATGTTTTGTGAATTAGTCCCCATTAGAGCACATAAATGTTCTTTATCCACTGATCTCATTGTCATACCTATGATTGAGTTTGATATAATCCTCGGTATGGATTGGCTTTCAGACTATGATGCAAAGATTTATTGTTAGAGGAAGGAGGTTACAGTTTTTTATGATGATGATAAGGAACACCTTATTTTTAGAGTATAATTGTCACCACCTAATTCTTATTTAGATCCACCCCCAGTAGCTCAACAAAATTCAATTATTGGGGAGGAATATAATTAAATGACTAAGGGTGAGGAAAGGAATGTTCAAATAGAGGATGTAACTATTGTGAAAGAATATGTAGATGTGTTTCTGAAGATTTACCTGGACATCCTCTAGAAGGAGAAGTTGTGTTTTCCATTGATTTAATTACTGGATCAAGTCCTATATCAAATACACCTTATAGAATGGACACCATGGAATTAGTTGAACTAAAGAAAAAACTAGAGGAATTGAGTAATAAGGGATTTACACCCCTAGTGTTTCTCCATGGGGAGCCCCTGTCCTTTTTGTTAAGAAGAAAGATGGATCTATGAGGTTGTGAGTTGACTACAGGGAGATCAATGCTATAACAATAAAGATCATGTATCCCCTACCTCGCATTGATGATTTGTTTGACCAATTGCATGGAGCTCAATACTTTTCAAAGATTGACCTTCGATCTAGATACCATCAGTTTTGTGTGAAGAAGGAAGACATTCCGAGGATAGAATTTCGAACAAGGTATGGGAATTACGAGTTTACAGTAATTCCTTTTGGATTGACTAATGCACCCTCTATATTCATGGATCTAATGAATAGAGTATTCAAGGAATATCTTGATGATTTTGTGGTGGTATTTATTGATGATATCATGGTATAATACAAATTCTACGAAGATCATGAAAATCACATGCGCATTATCTTGAAGACTCGTAGAAGGCATGAATTATATGGGAAGTTTAGCAAGTGTGAATTCTGGCTTCATGAGATTTCATTTCTTGGCCACATTCTCTCTAAGGATGGAATTTCCGTTGATCCTTCTAGGACCAAGGCAATCCAAGAATGGCCAGCACCGATGAGTATAACTGAGGTACACAGCTTTATTGGTTTGGCAGGTTATTATAGACGTTTTGTCCAGAATTGTTCCTGATTAGCTAACCCATTAACGAAGCTCACACGTAAAGTGGTTAAATTTGTCTGAAAAAAAGAGTGTGAAGAATGTTTTGAATAACTGAAGAGATTATTAGTCAAATCTAATATATTTACTCTACCATCAGGGAATGATGGGTTCGTTATTTATAGTGATGCATCAATGAAAGGACTTGGTTGTGTCCTTATGCAGAATGATAGGGTTATTACCTATGCATCATGATAGCTGAAAATTCAAGAGAAGAACTATCCTACCCACAATCTCGAGTTTGATGCTATAATCTTTTCTTTGAAGATATGGAGAAATTATCTCTATGGTGAAAAATGTGAGATATATACCGATCACAAGAGTTTGAAATATATTTTCTCACAAAAAGAACTCAACATGAGGCAAAGGCGATGTCTTGAACTACTCAAGGATTATGATTGCACGATACACTACCACCCAGGGAAGGAAAATAAGGTTGCAGATTCTTTGAGTGGAAAAGATCATGGAGTTTTGAACATGATGAGAGTGTAAAGGGATCCTATGTTCATTGATCTAGTAAATATGGATATAGGAATCACCATGGAGGGTGAAACATCAAAAAAATTTCAAATGATTTCCAATCCATATTTACTAGAAAGGATAAAGTGTTCTTAGGCCGATGATGAAGAGTTGAAAAAGAAGATTAAAGTTGTGAATGATGGGCGATTGAGTGACTCTGTGTATGAAGATGGAATTTTGAAATTTGGGAGGAGACATTGCATTCCTGATATACATGATTTAAAGAGGGAATTGTTGGATGATTCTCATGCTTCAAATTTCTCTATACACCCTGGGAGCACAAAAATGTATAGAGATTTAAAGATATATTTTTGGTGGGAAAACATGAAGAGGGAGATTGCTGATTTTTTGTCAAGATGTATGGTTTGTCAACAAGTGAAGTCTAGAAGGAAACTGTGTTGTAGGGTATTGAAACCTCTTTTCATACCTGAGTGGAAATGGGATAATATTACGATGGATTTGGTCACGGGACTACCAAAGACTCCTAGAAGGAATGATGAAATATGGGTCATTGTTGATCGTCTCACGAATTCAGCACATTTTCTTGCTATAAGGGAAGATCTGCCACTTGAACATCTACCAAGACTATATATTAATGAAGTTGTGTGAGACTTTATGGAGTACCCCTGTCGATTGTCTCAGATTGTGATCCCCATTTTATATCAAGATTCTGGAAAAGTGTTCAGAAGGCCTTGGATACTGAACATCGTTTGAGAACTACTTACCACCCTCAAACAGATGGACAATTAAAAAGAACTATTCAAACCTTAGAAGACTTTTTTAGATCATGCTCACTTGACTTTCAAGGCTTGTGGGATCAATATTTACCTCTGGTAGAATTTTCCTATAACAATAGCTTCCATTAAAGTATTCAGATGGCACCATATGAAGTGTTATATGGAAGGAGATGTTGTAAACCAACCTGTTGGGATGAAGTTGGTGAAAGAAAACTTGTAGGCCCAGAACTGCTGTAGGAAACGATGGAAAAGGTGAAAGTAATCCAAAACCACATCAAAGCAGCTCAAAGTAGGCAGAAGAGCTATACCGACAAATGAAGGAAGGATTTGGAATTTCAGGTAGGTGATCATGTTTTCTTGAAGGTATCTCCATGAAAGGGAGTTATACATTTCGGTAAGAAGGGTTAATTGAGTCCCAGGTACATCGGACCCTTCGAAATTCTAGAACAAATTGGGGTTGTAGCTTACCGATTGGCAATGCCGCCAAGTCTCTCCAAAGTTCACGATGTATTCCACGTATCACTATTGAGAAAATACATGCCTGACCTAATTCATGTACTCACCTATAAAGAATTAGAACTGGAACCCGATCTGTCTTATTGCGAAGATCCCATCAGGATTCTTGATACAAGAGAACAAGTGCGGAGAAACCGGATGACTCATCTGGTAAAAGTTCTATGGAGAAACCATAAGATGGAAGAGGCAACGTGAGAACCCGAGGAACTTATGATGAAGATTCACCCATGTCTTTTTATACAGTGATATTATATGAAATTTCTAGAAATAAATTATTTGAAGGAGGGGAGAATATAACACCCCAAGCTTCCATGGTACACTTCACTTTGAATAATACAGTTGCGTGTGTTGTACGCAACTTCGAGTTCTAACACACACCACAACAAATCAAAGTAGCCGTTATGAATAATAATACCTACTTTTTGGAATTTTATAAATTTTTTCTTTCCAAATGGACTTCATTTTTTTATTCGGAATATCAAAATTATCCTAATTTGAATTTTTTAAAATTTTCTTAGAACTTCCAATTTTTTTTATGAATAGTGAAAAATACTTAAAAACAACTTTTTTAATCAAAATAATTTATAGTGATAAATTATACTATTTAGTGGTTTTAAAGTATAATTAGAATATATTATTACCATTTTATTCAATGGTTTTCATTAGAATTAATTTAACATTGAAATTGGACATGAACAATTGTCAATATTTTGATATATATTGTTTCTTAATGACACGCTATTTGTTGTGACAGCATGAATTAATTATAAAATTAATTAATGCAACCTATATGTTTGGAATTTTTTGAAATAGACATAATTTTTGAATTCATAATATCAATTATATCTTCAAGTGAAATTTTGGCATTGTTTTGAAAAACTTCAATTTTTGATGAATAGTGAAACCAATAAGTGGTAGTTAAAAAACTGATTTTTCATTTAAATGAAACATTACCGCTTCTATGAATTGAATTTCAAGAATCCGAAATAAATGGTAGTCATTAGGATGTAAAATGTGGTTCAATGGGATAAAAATAATTTATCGGTAAATAGTAACTTTTATGTTTTATTAATCGTAATTAAAGGTAATTAGTGAAATTTAATGTAAAGATAATGTTATAATAATATGAAATGACCTTGACACTTGTCATACACTTATTCGATGAGTCATGGACGACCAAGACAATCCATGGGTCAACTTAGGTACCCCATAGAGCCACTTTGGTAAGAAAATGACAATAATAACTTTTAATTTAAAGTAAAAATAAAATTGTCACAAACATGAGTTGTTTTACTAAAACAATTATTACATGGGGTTATATAAGGTAACTTTTCGACTATAAATATTCTTTGAAAATACAAAAAATATTTCCTACATCAAGATATTTTTTATAATTTTTATACATTAAATAAATTAAAAATTTTATGACACAATGATGATGTAGCGATTACCTCATTAATTAACGATTTAAATAAAATGAAAAGATAATGTAAAATCTAAGATTTATACTTGTTAAAAACATATTTGATGAGTATATTTAGAACCCTTATCATTGTATCCTAAAAATATATATGTGTGGGACCTTTAAAATCCGAAACTCATTATATAATAAAGTATCATTTCATGACTTTCCAAGAGTGCCCATCCTCTCCTCTTATAAAAGGCCCCCACCACTACCACCTTATTCAC
Source organism: Viscum album (assembly GCA_963277665.1). Lineage (NCBI taxonomy): Eukaryota > Viridiplantae > Streptophyta > Magnoliopsida > Santalales > Viscaceae > Viscum > Viscum album. The sequence continues at coordinate 1,343,742,035 of OY728132.1, forward strand.
ACCATCAAAGCCTTTTGGCTCTAACAACCTCTGCCCAAATACTCTCTCAACATCTCTCTATTACTCTTAAAAGCCTCACTTTGGGTATAATTCTTCCCATGGAAGACTTTGTCTCAAATAAAAAAAGAGTTACCCAATTTTAAGGTAATGTCTTATCTTATGTTATTTTGTTTTATTTTGTTTCTACAACCCCTTAAAATCTTATTATTACATTATATTGTAACAAAACCAGTATCTTTAATGTACTAGGATGTTTTTTGAGAAGTATTTGATTTACACTTACACACACCTTCGTCTAATGGTTAAAGAACATATTGTTTTTGTGGTTGGAAAATTTTTGCCTCACGAAACGATGATTGTTCAATCTTCTTTTAACACCGCTCATGGTGGCCATTATGTTGACAATATTTTTATATATGATATATATTATGTTTTTTTCCTTATTATTCTGTATTTTTAATTTATGGAATACCTTTATGATTTCCATTATGGGTAAACGCGATAATTTCATTTTAGGAAGTGCGGACTACCGCCCCCTCAAAGTGATTTGAATCGTTAATGCCATATGTGGGATGTATAAAGGATGGAGTTAAGGGTATTATACATTATATTATACTGTAATTATATTATGCCTTTATATAATTATAATTTCATTCCATTAAATATGAAATATGAATGAAAGTAGTGTTCAAGCGTACGTACGGCTTACCGTCTCCGTGAACAGTGCATTTCATTTCTTACCTCTAAATGTTATGTAATATTATAAATTAATGTATATACTGGATATATAGGATATATATGATATCTACATCATGAATATAATTCTGGAGACAATGTATATTCTACCACATAAACAACTTGTAATTATAAGAAGTTTATTATTGACTCAAGTACCAAAGATCGACAAAACGACCGTTATTAACATAAATGATTACATAATTTTTGTAACATTGTAATAAGTGATATAAAAGGGATAATTAACTTGAAAAAGGTTCTTCTGCAAGTTGATATTAACTCTATTTTATTATTTAGGAGGTTAAGGAGCGGTCGTGTCAAGTCGTACATGATGTAAGGGAACTTCTTAACTCAATTTCTATTCTTTGGGTTAATCTCCTACTTTCAAATTATGTCATGATATTATTATGTCTTATATTGTATTTGAACATTATTTATGTGTAATTATAGTGAATACACATAATAGATTTATTTTATTTAAAAAAATGATCTTTTTAAGGGACTTTGTATCAATCTGCTTTCATTGAGGCATATTTTGTTTTATACACAACTTTCTTTTATACGGTGTATAAACCCATTTGACTTATACTTTTATTCAAAAGGAATCTATTTTACAAAGTGTTTTACTAAATGAAAAAATGAATTTTATTTTCTTACGTTTGCGGAGACAATGACTTCTCCGCCACCGTGACCATTATTTGTGTTTCGGCTTCCTCTATAAGCCATAACATTATTTTAAAAGAATAATAATTAAAAAGTTTTAATTTTCTTTTATTTTGGTATTGAAAATGGTTTTGAATGTGTTTTTATTATATCAATGTTTTGTATTGATATCTTATGATTGAAATGTGGAAATGTTATGTTTCCTTTATGCATGTTTTATGTAATATGATTATGTTATGGTTTATGATAAGTTTAAACCTGTTCATTTAAGGAATGCATTGGACGTAATAAGTGATAGGTGGAGCCCGCTATAGCTTCTTGATTCATCAGTAGGTCTAATGAGACAAGCTAGTGTCTTGGCACGAGGCCTTTAAAACATCTTATTTATAGTCTTGGCACGAGGCCTTGGCTACGTGGTTATGATAGACTGGAATTATGCATTCCATCATTATGAAAGTGGTTATTGATATTGCATGTGATATTCGACCAGTAGAATATCCATGTGAATAAGTAAATGGCATTGTCTCATTTTACTTTTTCCATATTATGTTGATGTTCAAGTTTAAGAGGCTTTTTTTAGTCATACATTTCCTTAAATGTTTATGTTTATTTATTAAAGCTTCCGCTATAGTTTTATCTTCACTGAGCATCTGAGCTCACCCCTTTCAATGTTTTAATTTTTCCAGGATATGAAAAATTATATTATGAATGACCTGTAGGGATAGTATGAGGGGATATGAAGACAATATGTTGTTGTAGTTTTGTTTTAATTTATGATGTAATGTAAGACTTATGAATGTATCTAGTGTTTTCAAAGCTACTAAACTAATCGGTCTTTCAAGACTTGATCCTTTGTGATCATACCAATGTTACGCAATAATGCACCGACTCTGGGTAATTGGGGTCGAGGCGCTACAACAAATATGGGGGAGTACCACATTATAGATAGAGAAATCACACCCTATTTTGGGGAGCACAAACTCTACCAATGTATGTGTATAGGGTACCCATGCCCTGGGGTAACAAGTATGTTTTGGCCTCAACATCTCTTCGATGGTTCTTCTCGAATCACCACCGTCACCAAGCATCGCCTAATTAAGTGACAAGATTGGAATTTCATTAATTGAATATCATATGAAACAACTAAGGCCTCCATAATGTTTTATGAGGAAAAAATGTAGAATATGATACTCATGTGCCAAAATCCATTTATCATAGAAGGAGAAATGAGAAGAAGCAATTTCTAATAGAATACACAACATGTATGGGGGTCCACATGGCATGTGACCTTACCTTTATACTTAGTCCAATTCTATGATGGAATTGGATTGAAAATCAATGTCATACCACAGGATGATTCTACATGGAACATGGTGTGTTTTAGTCCCTAAGGTCCTAGGCATGTACACCTGGTACATGGATCTACTAGACAAGTACAACCACATGACATGTCCATAAATCGACCTTGAATGTATGTGCACATGGGGTCTCGGGGTGTGTATATTTGGTATAATGAATGGATACCTGGGTAGGGTCACATGGAGTCTAATCCCATCCATATATTATGTGATCCTTAACATAGATGAAAACCCAAGATGTTGAGGAACGTAAAGAAGATTGTGTGTGTTCTTCCTCACTACACTGAATGTAATCAATTTTTTTTACAAAATCCTCAGATCCTTCAAATTGTTTCTTAAACCATCTTTTACACCATGGAAACTACTATTTGACCATACAAAATAAATGAGGTTCATCTCTGCTCACCAATTCAGATCCTCTGGGGGCTAGAAATTAGATTTTGTTAAATCTTTAAAGAGCCACTGGACATCCCATAGCACCTCCCATCTATCATTCAACTCTAGATCACATTTCCAGGAAGAATCACCCAAAATATGCACTGATCCATCTACAAATCACAATATTTAAAAAAAATCATTAATACCATGAATACATTGGTTGATCATGCATGAACCCACCACATAACCACCGAACTACAGCCTTGTCGGAAAACAATAGCAAACACAATGAACAGTGTAGAGAAGTGAACATAAGAACATTAAATCCATTATTGGAAAAGATACCTCATCCAGTGATCACATAATTTGGGTACCTAGGTAGATTTATTTAATATCAAAGGGACTCAATTAGATTATCAAGATAAGAAGGGAACATGGATCATGGGAATGATTAAATAAATCAAAAATTAAGAATCGGATAACTAAATCCATGATTTTAATTTAAATAAAAAAGGTAAATCCATAAATATGATTCCCTTACATTATTTATAATTATCCTTTCATGAAGAATTCATTATCTATCAATGAGGAATACTCGATACCACTTTTATCTATTTATCCACTACGATCTGATCATACATTGTTCTCTTGTATAATCCACTAATGAAGAATGTATAATCCTCATCTCAAATTCCCCCAAGATTATAAGAATAACCATAAAAAGATTTATAATTGTTTTTATATATGTTTCACTATGTTTTTTCATTTTAAATAAAATAAGATAAAATATTTATTTATTTTATAAAACATACCCCCAAGATCTATAATAACAGGAAATCTAGTTCCAACCAACATTAGAGAACTCCTAGTTTAAACGAGGCATTCTAGAACCAACAATGGTAATAGATTTCCCATATATGTTCTAGAACTATAGATAAATACATTTATATGAAACAATGTATACTGGTGGATTAAAATATGTTAATATTTTTAATATGTTAATTTCAGGATCTTTATAAACATAAAAACTACATCGAATCCATGGATAAATATGACTATATATAAATAGAAATATTAAAAGGAAAATTACATCAAAACCAGAGTCTCTAAATATGTTTATTTGAGTATAAATTCCATCATATGAGCGAGTATGAATATTTGGATTGAAGAAGTTACAAAAATTCTCATATAGAAGTCTCAAAATGAATTCATTTGACAAATATTATTGTATAAAGTTAATCAGATAGAGTATTTGTCTTATGAATTAATTACATATTGTTCCAATAATGTTTTGAAAGAACATTTGTCGGTGTTTTTCACCAGATAGAGGTAGTTTTATGAATTTATAATAACTGGAAAGTTCAAATATTTTATCATGTTTTCATTAATTAATTAATGAAATGGTAAAGATTTGTTAATTCAGTGTTTCAATAATCATGGAGTAAAAATTGTTATTCTCATCAAGATTGTAGGAAGCTTTAATAATAATGTGAACATGTAGATTTAAGGAATCTTTGATTAATTAATGTTGCCTTATATTTTTTTAGGATGAATTGATTTTTATAACCAAAGTAATAATTGAGTGGTATGTTTATTGTTTTAGTGGAATATTTGATTTTTAAGGTCACATTCTTTAATAAAGTGGAAGAGGAACACTGCCTATATGAAGAGGTGAAGATGCATCAAGTATGTGTGTAGAATATTAGTAGTTTTTTGAAGTGTTTTATAACTGAAAGTACGATCAGAATAACATTTTCAATTGGCATTGATATGAAGGATAAAATAAAGAGTTTCTCATATTTTGGCATCATACCAATGATGTGTAGAGTTGATCAGAAAAATGAGTTTTAAAAATATTCAATTGAATAAATGATTGAACCTAATTACATTTTACTGAGTATATAAAAAGTAAAAAGTAATTGGAAGGAAAATTACTTATATATGTCTATTAATATGTTCTTACTCGCTATTATATAATTAAATGAAGAGGATTAAGAAGATTCTACAAGAAAAAATGTGTGAATAATTCAATTAGCATAGTGAAAACTTTTAATTCAATTCGTGAAGGTTTTTATTATTGATAGAAAACATTTATATATCATTATTCAATGTGTGGATAATATGAATAGTTAATTGACTATATTTGTATAAAATCGACATGATATTCCCTATATTTTATAACCACCAAATGGATTATTTTCAAGTTGTTTGTGTGTTATTGGAATACTTCCAAACCATGCAAATGAATCTTTATTCTAGTTGAGTTTTAAAACATATAAATACAAGCGTTCTGATAGTGGTTATCATGTGTTGTTTTAGAATAATGTGTTTTCTTATTAATCAGAAGTGAAGGTTGTTGTTTAATGTATAAAACATTTAAAGATAAGAAAAGATATTAACTACCTCTCCATCTTAGTGATCACACATTTTTTTTATTTATCCTTTCAACTGGTATCAGTGATAAGTTTACCATTTTTCACTATTTGGTGAAGTTTGAAAAAAAGGTTTTCATTGACATTCAGAACAATGTAAACTATAAGGGGATTCATTAATTTTATACTAAAAACATTCGTATCTAAAATGATAGAAATTTACCTTATCTTATTTCTATTGGGTTTTTTTCATTGATGTTGTTTTAAATATTTTTCATCTCTTACCAATGGTGTTCCCTTAAAAGTTACTAATATAATGAATTTGGAGAATAATGGGAATGCTTGGATTTCTATACTTTCCTCACTCTAAAAAAGTGAACTGTTGAGGATTAAATGTATTGTAATAGCTAAATGTGTCTGAGACATGAAAATAATATGTATTATTGAAATGAAAATGTAAATAAAGAAATGTTACAAATATGAAGATTAAAGTACACTGATATGAAAATGGAAGAAGATGACTGATTTACAAGAATTAATGAAATTTTCTAAAAACTAATATGTTTTGGTGGAAATTTATATGATTTATATGTTATTGAAAAGACTCAAATAATTCTTCCAGATAAATTATATGTCATTTTATCACCATTAGAAGATATATATCGTAAAACGTTATATTTCAATGTTCTATATAGTTTTCTCATCACATACAAAATGAGAGGACAAAAGGTTGTGAAGAATAATGAAATATATGATTGATAATTTTCCTTCAAAGCCACTAATAGATTAATATATAATAATGTAATTGAAGAAGAATTTAGTGACTATGAAAAAAATAAGAGGTATGTAATTTTTTTTGAATTTATGTATTTGGAATCTAGATGTGTGAAAAGATGCAATGGTAAGTACAAATAAAAGGTACCACTAAAGTGATTTAGTTGAAGAGAATTTGGATATTTCATATCCAAATTTCTATGGGAAAAGGAATATGAATAATGTGACGAAATAAATATTAATTCTAGATTATACCTCAAGAATATGGAAGATAAATAAAAATCACATTAAAAAGTTAATGATGAGTAGTTATATAAAAATAAAAGGCTAAATTATTGGTCTAATTGTGGGAATGATGACAATAGTGAGGTGTAACTTGAAGAATATAGTGATGATGCTACTAAAAAATTATTTATTTCAAAATTAAATGATGAAAAGAACATCAGCTATGAAATCAATAGCTCATAATAATAAGGGTAGGAGACTCATATATGTTTATTATTAAAATAAAGTTGATATAATGTCTCTTAATGATTTCCAAACATAAAAGAGTCAATGAAATGTCTTTGAATAAATATCTCTCAAAAACCAAATAAGAATATTTTTATGAATAATAATATGATTTTAAAAAATAAATCGATTATCTTAAGACGAAACATGATGAAGTGAAAAAAAATCAACACAAATCTTGATGAAATGGTTTATGTGATGGAGAAATAATTCAAAAATACATTATTAAAGATAAATGAGGATAAAAAATCATCCAAAAAATAGTTTTAAAAATTTGTGAATGTTATAAGAATATTAATACTTATATGGATAAATAAAAGTCATCCTCGACTGTGGAAAACAATGTAGAATATTGTTAGAAGAAAAAAGAAGTTAAGAAGATGATTTATATATAAAAACAACCAAAGTTGAAAAACTAAAAATATTCTTAACCATCCATGTCATAACCAAATTTCAATACTACTAATGTTGAGAATAAATCTATGTAGAATATTAATATTTTGAGAGGCATACAAAACATTATAATATGAAAAGATTACAATAATAATAGTCTGAAAGTGATGGATTTGGAATGTAGTTCGGAATAAAATTTAATTTATAATGAAAAATATGTTTTCTAGGGGTATTGTAGTTCTTTGAGGGAGTATTTGGGAATAAAATGAAGATGTACTGGTTTAATAATCAGTACTAAAATCATTTTAGTTGGATCTAGAGCCTTAAATTTAATGGGACTCAACCCACTCAATGAAGGAAACCTGAGAATTTCGTTTTTATGAATGAATATAAATTCCAACCTCTTGAATCATTTTATGAATAATTTGATAGAACATTACATATTGATAATTTATGTATTATTCTGTTACTAGTGATAAAAGTATATAAAAAAATTCAAAAGTATTCTACGGATGAATAAAAATCCAAGGGAAAGGCCATTGTTGTTGAAACTACTCTCAATGCTACAAAATTAAAAAAAACCTTGGATATTGGATAGCGAGTGTACATTTTATATAACTATAGATTTGAGGTTTTTAAAGAATCTATAATAATAAAAAGAACTAATAGTGATGTTTGGAAATAATGAGACCCTTAAAATTCAACAATTTTGGATATATTATCATTTAATAAAAAATTAAAACCCAATAGTGCATTATTTGTTGATGTAATACCACAAAGCTTTTTAAGATTTTCAAAACTCTATGATGATGCAAACGAATTTTTTTCTGAATATATAAATTTTTACACATTCTCTGGATATCGTAAAATTGTTACATGAATTAGATGAATAGAGGGTAACTTATTTCAAGTTGGTGATTTTCAAATTTCATGATATCTGAGCGTGATGACATAAAAGAAGCTATGATAAAAGAGGATGGGACAAATGTTTTAGATGAATATGAGAATACTGAAAAAGGGTGAAATTATGCATGATATTTAGAACATTATAATAAGCAGATACTGGTGTTATTCATTATGCAAGAAAGGTAAGATTTTAAACTAAGTACATAAGAATGTTGAGATACATTCAACTTGTCCCTTGGAGCTTATTCATTCTCATATATGCAGGCCCATGAAAGAACAATAAAAAAATAAGAAAATTAATTTTTTCCTCTATTTATTATTTTCCCCATATTAAATATATTATTTTTTTGAAGCATAATTCAGAGGCTCTCAAAATGTCTAAGAGTTTTATATGTAGTTCTAAAAAAAATATTATTCTGTTAAGGATTTTTGAACTTATAATTATAATTAATAAATAAATGGAGTGTTTATAGATTTTCATTATAATCACATAATTAATTATGAATTTAGGGCACCATACGCACCATAATAGAATTATATTTATTGATATAAGAAATTTAATTTTAATCAATAGGTAATGAACTATTATTATGGAACATGATACTTATCGATTCGATTGGAGGAAAGTTTTTATAATGGAAGTTCATATATACAATCTGTGTTTCTATAATTTAAACTCTTATATGACTCCTTACGATATGTGTTATATAGAAATCCATAGTTTTAAATAAATAAATGTGTTTGGAGGTCCCCACATTATTAAACTCAACGTTGAGATGTTTGTTCAAATAAGTGTTTATAAAATCTATCTTTGATTCCCTCCTAATGATAAAGAATACATATAATATAATAACTAATTAAGAAATAATTTTCCTCTATTCATGTGAATGTGTGGGAACATTCTGATTGAATTTTTTCACATTCACTATAACTATGTAATAGATTTAGGATGAAATTACTATAATTATAACACATGTCAATGTTTTTATAAGAGTAATAATGAAGAAAATGAATAGGATTGTGAAGTTGATTAAACTATTTCAAGTGATGACGAACAATATTTTTCATATTAAACTTGGATAAGAAAATAGGTGGAGGTTCCTAATATCATTTGTGATCTAGGAAAACATGTACAAACCAAAATGACATTGAGGATATTTTTTCATACATCCTTATATTCTATGGTTGAGCCAATAGATATTGAAGATGGATTAAATAATCAAGAGTGGATTGATTCTATTCAGGATGAACTGAATTATATCAATATGATTGTTACAAGGTATCTTTTACCAAAATTAGAATATAAAAACATGATTATTTCTAAGTGGGTGTTTTTAAATAAATTTAATTAAGAAGGAGATGTCATAATAAACTATGAAAAACATGTTTTTAAAGGCTTACCACAGGTTGAAGGTATTGATTTTGATGAGAAATTTTCTCTATTATCAATACATGAAACCATAAAAATCCTTCTTTTTATTATTTGAAAATAGAATATAATATATTTAAAATTAATATCAAGTTTAATTTTTATAATGGGGATATGGAAGAAGTTTATACTAATAAATGAAGTTTTTTATTACTTTATAATAAACAAAAATATGTTTTAATGTTAAATAAATGTTTGTATGGATTTATATAATCTATAGGATCTTGTAACTCTAATGTGCATACTTGATTAATAAAGTTAATGTTTAGAGAAGGATGAGTTAACATCAACCTCTATATAAAAGAAAATCACACGGGTTCCCTCGTTATTATTATTCAGGCGGAAGATTTATTATCTATATAAAATGATGAATAAATATGTGAATTTTTTTGTGAATTTGAAGAAAATATTTGAAATTAATTTGATAGGGATAAATGAAACACAATCTTATCTTACAAATATAACAAAAAAGTAAGTCCATTTCTCTATATGAAGAGATGTTTTCTAAGTAAAATCCGAAAATGGTTGACATGAAAAATTAAAATCTAGATTCCATTACATTTTTAATGTGAATAGAGTTGGAAATGTATAGGCTCATAAATGGGGTTGATACTATATAATTTATAAAGATGATATAATTCCAGTTATATTTAACTATTTTAAGGAAAAATATTCTGTATGTTATTACATAGTGTTCCAAGTAACGAAGTTCCCTAAAGAAATCTCATAATATGTATGGAAAAAATAATTACAATATATAAAAAAGGCATAATTGAATTTGAATAATTTATTAAAAAATAAGTAACATTAATATTTTTCCTTATATAGATGCAGATTTAGAAGGTTGTGTTGATGGAATAAGATTCAAATATGATTGAATTTTCTTCTTGGTAGAAATATGTGTCAGTTAGCATACAAAGAAGAAAATTTTAGCCTCTCTAAGTGATATAGAAAGTTAGTTTATAGATTCAACTCAGTTACAGTACCAAAAACTTTGATGGATATGTAGCTTAAATATTTGTTAGTTGGCCTGATTTTTCCACTCCTATTGGGTTGTGATAATCAAATTGAAATAAATATACTAATAATCTAGTGAAATATTATCATTTTGAGAACATTGATATTAAATATCACATTATTAAAGATCAATTTTAATGAAATGAAGAAATCTATAGTTTCTTGCTATAGTAGAGAATTTTTTGGATATCTTCACGAAACCATTTAGGAAGGAAATATCTCATAATATGGCGTTGTTCATGGGTGTACAACCTCACGCTCTTCAAGGAAATGGTATTTGGAATCCCTCCCATATCACAACTTACAATTGGATAGTGTTTTCAAAGAGGGATAAAGTATGTGAAATAAATCTATCCATTTATAAGTGCATTAATTTTTAGAGAAGACTGTATATTTAGGGGGGTTTCAATGGGGTAAACTATAATTTTATCATGAGTGATCTATTTTAATAGTTAGATAAAATGGATGCATGAATTAGTTTATTACAGGTTTATAAGCTATTAGAATTGAAGGGGATAAAGAAGAGATGTTTGAAATTTTCTAATATAGATACTAGAATGAAAGATGTTTTATGAAAATTTTCTTAAATCGTTTCCAAAGTACATCATGGTTTTTCTATTTAATGATCCTTGTTTCCTAGAAAAATTTCACTCAAGTAGGCATAGAATTATTGTATAAGTGATTCACATCCTAAGTTATAACAATTTCATAATGTATATTCCTTGGTTTCAATTAAAATTCAAAGTGGTTGCTTTTTAGGTTAAGAGGTTTTTGAAGCGTTTTAATGAAACTAAAGTTGTTATGAAGATGTTGGGTTGGATTATAGAAATACTTATTATGGTGTTATATTTTTTTGTTAAACATAAAATAATTATTATTTTTGACGAAATAAATCACTTAACATTGATGAGTTATAATAGAGATTGGATAATGTTCAATGAATCAATGATAATTAACCAAGTCCATTCGATGGAGTCCATCGATATGAAGTGACCGGAAAAAGTCTGGTGATTTTTTTTATCCATTTATGATCACATAAACCATCATAAAAAATGTTTGATGAAGTGAAATATAGAAAAAAAAAATTCTAGATTTCAAAAAATATTGAGTACTAATAGTTCTCATGGTTTAATCCTGAGTACAAAGTGGATATTGAGGTATCATTTTACAAATTTAGATTTATGATTTTTTTAAAGAAAATTTTATGGATGCTATCATAAAATGGTAAATTTGTGAAACATTCAAGGTGTGATGAAGTGACATTCTATGATTTAGAGTTTGATTTTTATAATGTTTTATATTTATGGTTGTATATGTTTTTATTACTCATTCATGTAAGAATGTTTTTTATTAGAGTAATTTTGATGAATGTATCGAACAATGGACTCCTAGATATCCCATCAGACATATTATATTGAAAATACATTCACTGTGAAAAAAATACCAGATAGACCAAAGTTAATTTGTTTAAGAATAGTTTGTGAATTCAAATTAACGTTCTCATACTTTTTCATGAGATAGTAGTATGATTTCAAGTTCTTAAAGACTATTATGAGGAATGGTATGAATATTTTAAGTAAATTGGTTATAAAATTATCAAACTAAATTTTCTATAATAATTCATCTGAAAAATGTTCTCGTATGTAGTACATCGAAAGGAATAAGTGTATTGGGAAAACATTTTATTTGCTCATACGAAGTAGTAAAGAATCACTATGTATATTTTTCATTAAACAGAAGATATGTTATGAAGATCTGCTAGGTTGAAAGGTGGAACATATTTACAAAGTTTTTATAAATTCAATTATGTAATGATTGTGAGATGGTTATTCAATGTTTCAATAATAATTGAGAAAAAATAAAGATTCTCATTGATATTGTAGGAATAATAAAGAAGAATTATGTTGAAAATATTTATAAAAATTTATTTTAATGAATTTTGTATCCTATATTTTTGGAAGATTGAATGTGGTAAACTGAAGTAATCATTGATCCGGATGTTCAATATTTTAACGAGATATTTTAATTTTAATTTTTCACCCATTCTATAAGTTGTAGAGGATAACATCCAATATAAAAGGGTGAAGACTATCACAAACAAACCTAGATACACAAGTACCCTAATACATGATCCATCACTATAATTTACCAAATGGAGAACCAAATATATATGAATTTGTAACTAGAACTAGGAATAAAACATGATCAATGAGGTAATTAATTTTCCACAAAAGAGTGAAAGATAAGAGATACAAGTTATAATCCACTACACTTCAAAGTGGAGATAGAACTGGATAAAAATATGTATAATAGTATCCAACAAAAATATAAACATCCCAAAGGAACATCATGCATAGATGAAATACTCAACTACAAACAATTCTCAATATATATTACATAAAAATTGGACAACAAATCAATCAGTCATCATCATGACTCCATATTCCAATGGATCAAGAATATCCACAACCACTAAGTGGGGTTTTTTTACTCTGACTTAGAATATGAGTGAATAAAAATACCATATGGAAAAAGTAGGATGTGTTTATAAATACTTGTAGGGTCTCCCCAAGTGTTCTATAGTCAATACCGTAATAATTTACCATTTATGATATTAGTTTAGTTAAAACAAAGCATGGAATAACATTTTCATATTTTTAATAAAAATATGATTTAATTAAATTAGATTGGAAGATATCTCAAAAAATGTTTTAGATTGGACTAATGAAATATTTTTTATAATAAATTTTATTTAATTCGTTTAACATGAATAAAATAGTTCATGAAAATAATGTCTTGTATTTCAGAAAAAAATAACTCATAAAACCTTAGGAAAACACCCTATAGTATGTTATTCAAAATATATTGGATCACCAAACATCTCATAAGTGACTATATATCATAAATAATTAATATAAACAATAAAAACCCCTATAGGTGTACAAATTATGGGAAATTAATCTACACTCCAATAGTAGAACTCATCATGAGCTTCCTACGATGACATGGTTTAGTTAGCGTTTTCCTCATAAATCCAGTACTCAGGGATCAAGATCCTTGTGTGATTTCCCAACCACAGACTAACCACCCAGTATCCCATGTAATGAAATTAATAAATAAATCAATCAAAATGGGAATTCAATAATTTCAAATCATTTCTAAATATAAATTCCCAATTTTAGTTTCATCATGCCTTTATCTTTTTCAAATGAAATCGCAGGTTTTTATCATTTCATGCCATTTAAAATCACCTTTAAATTTAATCCATTTAATAAAGTTCAATATAAACAAATTTCATCACAAAAACTTCTAAATAAAGCCATCATACTTCATAAATTGACCTCACAATTTCAATTCCACTGATATTGTAATTTTTCTCAATTTCCATAAAACTTTCATACCAAAGATCAAATCATCTCAAATACATGATTTTAATTAATTTAAAAATTAATTTAAACATAATCAAGAAATTAAAGGTTTGAATTGTATGAAAATTATTATGTAACCACTTAACATTAATAAAATATCATTCAATCAACACTCAAGACTCACCAATGAGGAATGAAGGCATGAAATATCTAGAAACAAGACCTTGAATCAAGATCCAATAAAATAGAGATTAAATCCATCAATTACATGATAATATCTCAAAATATAAGGAGGATATAAATATATATCTAAATAAAACATGTCAGATGAGATGCACATACTTGGATAAGATTGAATAAGATCAACACTACATTGATCTCTAAATAAAAGTGTTTTACAAGAGTAATTTTCACCTCTTGAGATATTCCAAGGGACAAAAAATTGAGTTAGGGTTGAATATGGCTCTATGAATATTATAAACCATATTCGTGATAGTTATATTAATTTTTAGTTGAGTTAAATACAGTCTTCATGGTTTTCTAAGGAGGGATTCATGGTTAGGGAAACTATGTTTCCTAACCATGCTTCCATAGTGGTCTTTGGTATGTTGTCCAGAGTTTGGATGCCAACTAAACTATCCACATGTTAACCTTGAATTTCCCAATATCCATGGGGTATATGGTATGGAGGGGTGGTCAAATAGTTCGGATAAAATGTGCACCCTCTTCCATTGGCTCTCAATAGGGTGTAAGGTTTGCTGGGCCAACCCGCATAGTTTTCCCTAGCCATGTTCCAAACATGAACAGCCTAAAGGGATTCCAAAATTCTATAAATTTCACACAAAAAACATATAATAAGACTCAAAAAGTATGATATAATAATATGGGTACGAAAAACCTAAAAATGAGTGAATGTATGTTACTACCTCCCCACCATTAAACCCTTATGTCTCTTGAAATCTTGTCAACAAGTTTCCATATCCAAGATTTAACGACATTGCTCTACCTTCAGTGCCTCATTCTCCCAAGTCTCATCAGAATCAGAACCATGCATCTTTATCACACATACCAAAGGTACAATGCTCTCAATAGGTACCATTTTATCCAAATAAAAAATCTTGATTATATTCTCAGTCACGGATAAATCAATCTCAACATCAATATCTTCCCATCTCGGGACAGGAGATGGGCTAGAAAGATACATTAAAAAGATAGATATATGAAACATGTTATGTATCAATGTAAACTATTGTGGAAGTGATGAATTGAAAGAAACTGTAACCACATTATAAAAAACATCAAAAGGTCCCAAAAACTGAAGACAAATCTTACCTTTCATTCAAAGACATCAATGACCTAATCGAGTTGAAAATCCCAAAAACAGATGGCCACTAAGGGAAAACTCCAATGGTTTCAGATAAGGGCCTTCATAATAATTCTACCAAATATACAATGTCAACATTATAATATAAATCAGTGAATCATTTACATAATATCCTTGATTAACATCATTCCAACCAAATAAATATCACCAATATCCACCAAAAAATGTTGATTTACATGCCCTACCATACAAGGCCACAAAAAGTGCAATCCAAATTACAGACTGGAATTTATTATAGTAGGTAAACTCAACTAGTCCCAAATAGACATCCCATGAACCCCCAATAACAATTATAGAGACATTAATGATATCCCCAAAAATATTTATATCCCTCTTTATTTGTCCATCCATCTGTGGATGGAATGTCGTACTCAAAAAATTTCGGGATCTTATCACATCTTGAAGGAATCACCAAAAATAATATCCAAAAAAGGATTTCTATCAGAGAATATAGAATATGGAACTCTATAAAAATGAAACATATCTTTCACATATACATTTATCATCTCCTCATCTATTGTTTTATCATGAATTGGTAAGAAGGGATCCAATTTCATCCCCTTTTCAATCAAAATCTATTTCACGTTATTTCTTTAAGTTGTACATGGAAACCAAACCAAATACTACATAAGGATCTCATCCCACTTCCATATTAGTATTGGAAGTGGTTAATGTTAAACCAATGGTCTCTGGTTCTTGGAATATCCCTTTGATAGGTATAATAATGTAAAAAATGGTCATTTGTGTCACATTTCATATGTGTCCAACAGAATTGATATCACAGGACATAAAACATATTCATGGTTCTAGGATGCACCACACATTGGGAATTATGTAAATACACCATAAAATATTTTCTCATATAAAAAAGAAAAATGAATGCATTCCAAAAACATAGGAACCCCTCTTAAGATAATGAAAACTCACTGGTGGTCTCCCCACTATAAAGAAAGTTCCTAGTGAAGTAGATTTGATCATCAAACTACTGATCCCAAATGAATATTCTCTATATGAGAATAGATAGACATTAAACATTTCCAAACAACCTCTTCCTCTTCCTATCAGACTCTTAAATGAAATTATACAATAATATCCATCACAATCCACTCTTGTGATGATTTTTTTATATCATGGGTCCAAATTTTCCTACTCAATGTATCTCCAATAACATTTCACCTCCTTTGGTGGAATGAAATATTGAAATAAATATAGGTACTCCACCCTACACCTCAACTTATGGTTCTGATATTTTTGAGATAAGATGGAACTTAGATCTTTTGGTTAAAAAACATGGTAAAAGTTTCCTTAAAAGGGTAATGCAACTAAACATTAAGATAATACATCATCACTATGAGTTCATGGTCATAAGATAGATTATTATTCTCATGTGGCCAATGATTTCATGCACCATAGGATACAATTTGATCACCCTACATAAGAACATAGTCCAAACCGAAACATGATGCATCAAGAATGACCACATAGCTCTACCTATCCTTTGTAAGATTAAGCATTGAGTGAAAATTCATGTCATATTTTATCTCAACAAAATAACTCTCACATTTATCATCTTAAGATAACTTCATCCTATTTTGAGAGAAAGGGTTTATCAATGAACCCAACATTGAGAAATCCTTTAAAACACATGAAAATACCCCATAAAACCCATGTAGCTCTAAATAACAACAAGATTTAATGTATTATATCATGTCATAATATCTTTTTTCTTCTCAGGTTCAATTGATATACCTTTTCTGGAGAGAATATTCCACCAAAACATCACTTTATGAATCTAGAGGTTACATTTTTTATATCTTTGAATATATTAAATTATTTCAAAAAAATCAAGAACTACTCTCAAATGATTCGCATATCCCTCCTCATACTAAGAATAAATCAGGATATCATCCTGAAACACAACCATGAACCTATCAAGATACTCATGGAGGATTATTTTCATCAATTATATAAAGACTAAAAAAGAATTGGTTAGACAAAATGGAAGGAAAAGATACATATAATTTCCATACCAACACTGAAAGATGTTTACTGAAAGTCATGCTCTTTTATTCTCAACTAATGTTAAACATATAAGTGACCAATCTTTGAGAGCCATGACTCCCTTTTCTAATGATCAAAAATATCATAAATACATGGAAATAGATACTTTTCCTTCAACAAAACTCTATATATTTTATAGTAATCAACACGTAAGAAAAGTCTTCCATCTAATTTCATTGAAAATAGAATTGTCTTCACCAAAGGAGACACACTCTGGTGAATAATGACTTTCTCCAAAAAAATCCAGTGGATTATTTAACTCTTTTATCTATGTCTGTTCCATGTAGTAAGAAGTAATATATCAAGGTTGAGTATTATTTAGTAAATAAATTGAAAATTTTACCACTATTATTGATGAAAAAATGGAGAAATTAGAAGGATACACAATATGAAACATAATAAATAATTAAGGGAGGTAATGACATTAAGATTCCCACTCTAGATCAAAAGAAAACACTAATATTACTTTCCCGAACTCTGGTTAAGAAGCTTCATCCCTACTCATCCTCGGTACACATATTTCTTGAAATACATGAAACACCCCATCTGGTGAAGAAATAGAGACCCACTAAAGATAAAATTCAATTTTAGAATTATTAGTAGTGATAAAATCTATCCCGGTAATAAAATAAATAGGATCGTATTGCGAACCATAATTTTCCAGGAATTCTTAATTTCAAATAGAGAGAAATCAAAATCAGGGTAATGAAGACCTTGCTCTCACTTCATTCTGAGTGTTATAGTAATATCCATCGCATAAAGTAAAATCACCATAATAATATTTAGTATGTTCCAAATATGTGTTGATATAAATGAGTGAGATGCACCAGTAGAAAATACATAAACCCCTAAAGATGAATCTATAGTGATGTTTGCTCTCATAGTCACTAGACCTATATCATCTTCCACTGGAGACCCTTCCACTATGTGAAGAAAACTCATACCAGATTTTTGAGGAAGGAAAACCTTTTTCAAGAAGAATATAATTTCACTTAAAAATATTTAAGTGATGGTGATCCCATTCAAAAATGCACAGTAGAGAAAAATTGCAGAATATTTGTATGTTTCCTATGTAAAAATAACAACTAAAGATCTTTGGAACCTCAATAAATCCTATCATGAATGCCCAACCATTCCACAATATAAGTAGGTCAAAGGGACTCTCGAGGAAATATAATAGGTCTATATGAGACCTAATATCTAGTACCATCATGAGACTCATCACACTTCCCCTTTCCTTTAATGGAACCCATAAAACCACCACTAAGAGAAACAAATCCTCCTATCAACCTTAACATTCCAGATAGGTAAATCTCAACCATTAACTCCCTATATATTACATTAGTATATTATGTGATATTTTTTTTGAAACACAATGAATTTATATCAGGAAAAATACCCATCTCAAACCATCATGCCTTCATCTTCTTATTCGATATAATCTCATTTCAAAACTACACATACTAGGTAATGTGGTTTGCTAGATGTGTTAACATCCAGTTAGCTTGCTGAAGGTTAAAATACTCTTTATACATGTCTAATACTATAGAATTTTGGATATAATTGATTATTGAAGAAAACTCTAATGTACTTCCACTCCAAAAAATCTTTCTTATTCTTTATTAGCTTCGAATCCCACAATATCTTTCTAGGACCTTCGAGCTTAAAGGTCATACATTTCACCTTAATTAGATCAATAAACTCCAATAAATCATAAAGTCACTCATTCTTGTTCAAATAATCCTCATACAATTGAGGATCATTATCTCCTTGTAAAATAAGTGGGTTATGGTGGAGAAACTCTTAAGTATGATTCTGATATTCAACCCTTTCAGGTTTCACAGATGGATCCTAAACAAAAACGGATGTAGTTTCCTCACCCAAATAATAGACATCACACACAATAATATCAACTAGATTCTAATCTGTAGTATGATATTGTAATTATGTTTCACTAATAGATTCCTCCTACGGCCTATTTAAACATCTTCTTAGACAATTGATTCTACAAAGCACCAAAAGAAAACACCAAATAAAATAGATTACTGCACTGATCATCTTCTCAAATAAGAGTGATAGGAATATCAAGCCCATCAGATAATATTTCAAGACATGGATTTCATTAAACCCAAATCAAAAGAAATGAAAATACTAGAATAAAATACAAATATTCCTCAATATTTATTTTCTAAAACACCCATGTAGACATCAGGATCATTATGATGAAATTTGTTTAGGAACCCACTTCCAACTACCTCTTATGTCCCATCACAACATCCCAAACCACATACTTATATCAAGGAAATATTTTTTTCCAACACCTGTGGAACAAATTTGTCACAAACTAGCCTAGATACCCTATTACATGATACCCAAGACGTAACTAACATAATCCAAAGGGTTTTCCTAATACCCATGAGTTGGAGACTAGCACCTGGAATCATTCATGATCAAAGAGATAATAAATGTTCAATAGAAAATTGGAAGATAAAATATAATATCCAACATGATCAACACTCACAATGGGAGACAGTACCTAAAAATATGTAAAATAGTACTCAAAAATAAGATAAAAAACCCAAATGAACATCATCCTAATATGAAATTAGCAATCATAAAAAATTCTCAAAATATCCCATGTAATAGGTGGACAAAGGATCCACCAATCATGATTATCGCTACATATTCCAAAGGACTAATTAAATCCCCCGCAACCAAGTGTAACTTTCCCTTTGGTCACACCTAGCATAAGAAAGTCTAGAAATTCTTAACGGAAAACATAGGGTGTGAGATATAAATCCTAGTAGGGTGTCACCAAGTGTTCCATAATCAATACCAATTCAATTTACCATTTATTCTATTAGTATAAATAAAAAATTCGTGTCATTTCATTTTCATATTTTAAATCAAAACATTTTTTCATTCAAATATATGGTGGATATATAAAAAAATTATATATGATTAAATGAACATTCCAAATAAACTTGTTTATATAAATAATTTGGAATGAATAAACTAGTTCAACAAATCAATGGAATGTATATAAAATCAAATAACTCAATGAACCATTGTTAAACACCAAATTGTATGTTGGCTAATAGCGATAGGATCCCCACACATCTAATCAGTGATCACGTCTCTTAAATATTGTGTATACTCATTCAACAATGGAATAAATAAACCCATTGCAGGAATTCAATCTACACCATAATAGGGGAAGTCATCATGATCATCCAATGTTTAATTTTTATATATAGTGTTTTTATCGTAAATCTTGTGATATGGGAGAAAGGTCCTAGTGTTATTTTCCTAACCACCTACTAACTACCTGGCCTCCTATGTTCTTCAAAAAATATATCATTAAAAATTAGAAATCAATCATTTAAACTAATTTTGAAAAATAATTTCTCAATTTCAGATTTCAACATACCATTGTATATAACATATGAAATCAATGGTTTTCATCATTTCAAGTCATTTAAAATCACCATTTTGTTTAATCCATTTTTTCAAGATCAACATAAAATCTTTTTATTAAAATGATTCCTATATCAATCCATCACATTTCATAAATTTACCTCAAAATTACACTTCTGTTGAAATTTGCATTTTTATCAATTTCCTTACCCATTCAAATCAATGACTAAATCATCTAAAATATATGTTATCAAATAATTTAAATACTAATTTTTATTTAATACAGAAATATAATGTTTCAACTATAGTGAAAATAATTAGGGAGAAACATACCTTTAATCAATGATCTAGAAATCAACACCTACAATGAGACTCGCCAACGAAGAATAAAGGAACAGAAGATCTAGGAACATAACCGAGAATCAAGATTTAATAAATCAAATTTTGGATATATAAATTAAATGAAAATATATCCATATATAATTGGTATAAAAATAGTCATTGGAATAAAATATATTATAGGAAATATACTTACTCTGAGGTGGCATAATTAGAAGAATTCAACTTTAATTCATCAAAATGTTTGGGAAAAGTCAATTTCACATCTCAAGATACCCCAAGAGACAAAAAATGGTTTTATTGTCAAATGGGGTGTATTAGGAATATTTAAAAATGTTTTATGTATTTTAAAATAAATTTCTAAATGAATTAAAAATAGTGCATATTATTTTCTAGGGAGGGTCGCATGGTTAGAAAAATTGTGCACCCTATCCTTGATCTCCTTGTGTTATTTTGTTTGAGGTGCACGGGTTGGCTATACAATTAAACTAATTATATTTTGACCATTCCTATCCCTATATCTATGGGTTTCATTGTTTGGGGGTGGCTTTGTGGATTGAAAAAACCATTCACTTTCTTCAAGTGGCTCTCAATATGATGCATGGTTTTTTTGGGAAAAACTGAACTATTTTTCTGAACCTTACACCAACAATTCACAACACAAAGGGCTTCCTAAATTCTTTAAATTTCAACTGGAACACCCTAAAATAACACCATAAAAATAAATATAAAAAAATGTTCAGTTAATACCTTATTATTTTTGAAAGGAATTTATAGTGACACATCAAGTATGTGTATGAAAATTTTGGTAGCTTGGTGAAATAATGAATTAGTGAAGATACAATCATATAGAAACTACCAAGAAGAAACAATTTGAAGAATAAAAAATATATTTTCCCATAATTTGGATTCATATAATTGTCATGAAATTATTGTTATATGAATAGGTTGTATACAATATCATATTAAATGGGGATCAGATTGAGTATATCAGATGAATAAGTGATCAAACAAATAGTTTCTTACATATGTCTAGAAAGAATTTATTTCTCACTGATATGAATGAAAGTGAAGATGAATAAGAGTAATAGTGAAAAAATAATATTTGGGGAATTTAAGAAACATAATTAAATCTATAAATTCTTTTTTTGAAGGTTTTTATTACTCCTACAAAACATGGTTATATTATTATTCTCTGCTAAGAGAACATGATATTTCAACTAACTACAATACAATGAAAGACAAAGGACACTTAATTATTTATACAACCACTACAAGGAATATTTATAGTGGTTTTTATAGACATTGATTAATTCTAATCCAAGATAAGTAATAAATGCTCTTATTGATTATTTAACCATGAAAATACTTTTTATCATATGGTTGTTCTCATGTGTTATTTTACAGTGGGATTATTTATCATTAATCGACAGAGAAGTTTATTTCTCAAAAATTTAAAACATAAAAGTATAATATAACTAATTCACCCCTCTCTATCATAGTAGTCACATAGATCTTGATTGGTCCTTTTATCCAATAAATTACATTCTTTTTGTTTAATAAATAACATTATTTACTTTTAATGGAAATATCTAAAAGATAAACTACTATATCAATATATTACTTGTTAATCTATGTGTCTAGATTACTTCAAAAATAATAATACCTTATTATTTTAATTGATCCCTTGAAGGTGGTGGATTCTGCATTCATTATATTTTAATAAAGAACAAGATAAACACTTTTATCCTGGATATAATATTTGTATCCTTGTATTCTATTAAAAAATATTATATAACACTATGAATCCAAAATTATGTGTATAAAATCTGTAACCGAATGTTGTTTGTAACAACACTATGTTAATAAATAACTCCTCTTATCATATAAAATATATGGGATAACAATACACATCTTTTAAAATGGACCATTTTAGCTAGATAGATTTCTTTTAATTAAACTATTTGTTTTATAAACTCTTTGATTCATAACATAAATGAAAATGACAATAATTATCAATTATTCCTATATCTCAAGCCCCGATATATCTACTGCATTTTTAATGTATACACTTGGTATCACATACCCGTCAAAACCAAAGAATTATTTTCAATAACATTATTTCCTAACATGGAATTTAAATGGAGTTTTATAAAACCCTTCAAGTGACTTGGAGGATTCCATATTATAGAAAAAATTCCTACATCCTAAAAACTACTTTGTGATTCAATGAACATGAATAGATACTTCATGAATTTTTTTAAGACTTTCCAACTAACTTTTCTTCTTCTATTTTGAACGTTTACCCACTTATATAGTCAACACAGCACCGAAAACTAGATATAATATTCTTATATCATCTATAATAAACACATTGATAATATTGAGATATATTTTCATGAAATAATTGAAATTTTAATAACCTTCACCTAAATGAAAATTCAGTGAAATTAAATATTATAATAATATTTATATGGTACCTTTAATCTCACCTAGTCATTTGAATACTTAATCATATTTATTATATGAGTGGACACTAAAGTTCCATAGTTTATTTTTCAACTAATTATTTTTAAATCATTATGTTAATCACTTTATGAACCTCATATTCATATTGATTCATTTTTTGAATCAGATAATTTGTTTTTTACTAAGGTGGGTGTTACACATTAAATATTGAACTTCGATTACTATAAATATTTTATTTTCATAATATCATTAGGTGTTACTTACATTGATCTTATCCTTTAAATGGTATTATTTCAATGTTTAAATTAATGATGATGATGATGTTATTATCTTTAAAATGGTTTTTATATGATGATGATCTTGTTTTATAATATTTTAGAAAATGAATTTTTTAAAATTTGCACCCACTAAAATAATAATATCTTTTTGAATTAATTATATCCATTATTGGGCCAAGATCCATATTTCACTATGATTTGAGCCACATTATCATTTCTCCGACCACTTATCTATTTATATAGAGCATCATCCCAATCTTATTATAAACGAATACATCATAATTAGGTAGATATCAATTTATTTAATACATTATATGGATAAATTAAACTCTTTACTTAAGTAACCTAATCATATTAGTGTTTCCTGGCTAATATTAACCCATAATAAACACCAATAATTGTATCCTAAATAAATTGGGTTCACCAATTACTTATATTACTTACATAGGATAATCTGGGGGCACCTGGCTTTAACATGACCTACCCAATTGTATGATCGAGGTAATAAGAAGTGTTCACTTATGAAGGAATCTGAAACATGGAATCTTAAAAAGGGATTTAATCTCACTATTTTATCACATTTATTCCATTTACATGTATTCATGCCTCTAATGAATTATTCTATACTCTTATTCCTTCCTCAAAATCAATATGATCAAATCATATTTATGTGTACCTATTTACACAACTCATAGCTTTTGTTACTAGCCCAAATAATAATCCTTCTTATATTTATACCCAATCATAAGTTATATAAAACCATTTAATGGTATGTATAAATCATGATTAGATTCCTATATCAATTTCATTTCTATGTAGACACCATAATCAAGGTAGCTGAAAACTAAACAACTTTTCAACCCTAGAATGTAACTCCTCAAATTCATGTATGAAATTTTTAAGTAGTTTAACATGTTAAACTAAAGAATACTTTATTTCATGATACAATAATTATATCACAGAATAAAACATGGAAAAAATAAATAAATGATGTGTTCATAAATTTAAACATGAGATACACATTTATGAATAATTTTTAAATAAATATAATTATAAAAAAACAATTAATTAGAAATAAATTATGGAAATTAAATAAATTTTAATAAATATAAACAATTTATATTTATTTTTAATATAAAACCTATTATATGTTTCATTATATGTAATTTAGTTTACATATATCATATTTCATAAAAAATTATCATTTTATAATAAAACCTCTATTGTTTAAAAAATTTACATACTATATATTTCACACAAGTAATATTATTTAACCCTTGAAATATTCAATTATCAAAACTACTTTTGATGAGGTTTAAATAAGTTTTAAATTTTTCATTAAATTGTATACTTCAAATTTTTAATTATGAACAATTCATAATTTTAATAAAAACACTTTTATAATTTTTCTAAAATTCTTATTTACAAGTGCTTTATGAATTACTCTTATAAATTCTAAATAAACATTGGATATGAAGATTATAAGGCATTCCATGTGGTTGTTGAAAGTGTTTCAATATAAATATTTAATATTTATGGATATTTATATATTTAATGATTCATGAAAAAATATTTAATTAATTATAAACAATTTATACGTAATTAATTTATAAACTATTTTATTACAATACCATTTATTATTATTTATAAATAATTTATAAATTATATAATTCAATTCATAATAGAATCAATTGGAAAACATTTTTTCCCTTTATATTTTGTTTGATGATTTTCTCACATTGTATCTTATGTTTGAGGAGCCTTGTAAGATAATTCATGTTTTGGGAGGCTCAGATGTGAACAAATCGGTGCATCACATGACAATAACTCAACACCTATATAGAAATAACTGAGTTTCCACATAGTAATAATTAATAGTATTCTCACGAAATTTCCCAACATTATGAATCACATAGCATAGAAATGATGTTGTGTAGAATTATATGTCACACTCGTATAGGATTAGATCATATGACACTAGCATGGGTGGGATTAACTCAGTGACTGTGTGAGATTCATCATACATTGTTGTACCTATTCATAAAAAGTGTTTTATAATATATTTCATGTGTGATATTAAACCTAGAACTATTCAATAATAATTTCATATGTCGTGTTATTTTAACCGAGCCATATAGTAGGTAAGGTGATCCAATCTACCATGTCATAATAATTGTATAATTGAGTTACATTAATTATTAGTTATCCTTACATGTGATATGGCCCATGTAATAATAATGGGTTTAGATCAAAGATATAATTAACGACATTCCACAACATCTAGTCTTAATTAATCACACACACTGAATTATAGATGTTAATTTAGTGTGTTAATTTCAATAATAGATTTCATAACATCATTCAACAAAATGGTGTTAAGAATAAAATACATGTATTGGATTTAATTACACTATCAAGATTCCTATGATCAAGTGAAAATTGTTTAAAATTGAGAAAGAAATTTGGAAACCATAAATCCAATATTGACCATGCATGATGAACCTGAACCATGTTATAAATAAAAAATGAAGAACATGCCATGAATATCTTACACTAATGACTTTTTGTTATTTTCTTCATTCCATAGGCTTGATGAAGATAAAAAGATATGAAATTGAATGATGTCCCACCTATATAGTGTTTCCACGGGTTTGAAAAAAATCGTTCAATGCATGGTTGAGACTCCTCCTCTCTCTAGAGTATATTGGGGCCTCATTGTAAAAGGAGAAGGTGAATAAGATATATGGGAATATGAGAAATTATATTAAGGATTATGAAATATTTAATACATCTATCATATTGTCGTAGGCATGTTATATCGATCTCTTCAAACCTATATTCTTTAACTCATAAGTTTTATAACTTAAGATTTGATGTTACGGTGTTTTGAAACATTCATAATAGGAATGCAACATCTCTCTCCCTTAAATTTTTTATTATTAAATGACTTGTATAATGATATCCAATGGAAGGGAATTAACCATTAACACATGAACATTTTATTTTCATGAAATAGTAGTGGTTTTGATATGTTGGGTCTTATGACTTGTAGAAATTGTACCATACAATTTGATAAAGGTTGTAGTGAATTATCTTATAAAATTTCATACAATATACCTATATTTACTAATATGACGTAGTCACTATCACAAGGGATTTAGGGAGTATCTCCTTCATATATATGTGTTTGTGTTAATAGTTATATAAATAAATAAAATAATAATGAATGAAATCAATAATAGATATATTTTAATTAATATACAACAATAATATTATAATATATATATAGTTTTAATAGTTTTTTGAGTGATTGGAACTGAAGATGTTCCCCCATCTCATATTTCGTAATGGATTAGTTCATGGATGACATCTGAGTCCTTCCCCAACTAGTAGGGGGAATACTGAAGAAGATTTGTCTCCCTGACTATGAAATGATAATGATTTTATCACTTTCTATAACCTAAACCATTTCCATCTCTTCCTAGAGAATTCCATTTTCCATAAAAAATTTAGAGTACAATAATGAAGCTTCATCGCTACTGATTTTTTCCTCAGAGATCACTAAAGAGTAATTTTTTCCTTAATTCTCTAAAGTTTTACTCTTTGGAGGGTGTAGACTTTCAATTGATGTTTTTGATCGATTTATCAATTCTCATTAGGCCTTATTGAATCCTGAAATGATTGGTCTTATCGACTCATGGATCATCCTCATAAATATAAATGATAATGATGATATAATTAATTTGTGGAAAAGAGTGTTTTGATCATTAAAGTAACATTGTTTCATTTATTCCTTGGGTTGTTTTATTTTTTATAAACTATGTCTTGAAATCCTTCATGATTTGGGTCCATCATCCCAGATTACCGCTCCCATTTCAAAAAATATGCATATCTTTATGATGATTGGAAAATTGGTTGGGAATTTCTTGTGCATATATCGAAGGACCCAATCATTTTGGAATCTCATTTACCCCTAGATATATATATAGGTTGATGTATCAAATATCCATTTACATTTTATTGTGGATTGAAATTGAATGTTCATATCATTACAGACATGTGATAATCTATGGGGAGAGGATTTCATTCTTATTAAACTAGTTCTATGTAAAAAATTTGGGGAAAGGTTATTCTTGATACTTCAAATCCTTTTGTTTCTATTTATTAAAGTGTGTGTTTGATTTTCATATGAATTTTGATCCAACTGAATTACTGAGTTGGTTACATAAACATGGATTTCTCCTCCCATTTCAAAATCTATATATCCTTATGATGATTTGAAACATGATCGGTCATTTAATATACTTAGATTTAAGGACCTAATCATTGTTTCATCTCATTTCCCTTTATATTTGTGTTGATGTTTGTGTATAGATTCTCTTTTATGATTTTATATGGTTTGAAATTGAAGGTGAATATCATTGAATAAATTTTATTATTCGGGGGGAGATTATTTCATTCCAATGGAAATTGTTCCCTGAAAATTTATGTTTGGGTAAGGGTAGTTTAATATCCTTCATCACTAAAGGTGGATGTATCATACTTAGAATTAATTTTTTGTCACTTAAAATCATTTAAATAGTAGTATTGTTTCTTGAGAATAAATTACCAATCTGGTAAGATTTTTGATATGAAAGAAATTTCCTGGTTTTGTAGCATCTCATGTGAAGGACCACCTTATAGATATGATGGCCCATACATTAGCGTAAAATGGTTCCAACACAGAGTTGTGTTTTATATCACTAAATTAATATTGAAATTCCTTAGTTTCTAAAAAAGGGGTTATCCTTAATAAATATGATTCCAAATAAGGAAATATTTCCTATTTTATTCAAAAGGATTGTGCTTAATTTTTCATGGATGAAGAGAGATAGTTTAAGAATGGACCACAGTCTATGTCTCATATCATTGATCATGATCTCACCATTGATATTGAGTTACATAATAAAACTGAAATTATTCAAAAATAGTGGGTTCTAAAAGGAAAAAAAATGTCTTGGGATTCAAGTGCAAGGGGAGGGTCTCCGGTCTTAGGTCTAATCTCAGTCATCAAAAAGTGAATATGATGTTTCACATAATGGGAACATTGATTTTTTCATTAATACTAACAAATAAGGCTAGAATAATTTTTATTTTTTATTAAAGGATGAGAAGGACATTATTTTACTGGTTTATTTTTATAATAGTGTTAAAAAAATTTAAAAAGAAATATTTACATCCGAAGACATAGTGACTCTGGGGATGAATGAAAGATGAAACAAGGAAAACTCAATAACTCCTAAACCAATTGAAGGATGGTTAGTGTAAAACATGTTAGTTTTGAATGATTCTAAACATGTGTCAACAGAATAATGGAATCAATCAAGTCATGACCTAGGAAACTTCTTATACCACTCTGAAATGATGAAAACCATATTGGAAATTTTTTACAAAATCTAGTGAAGAATTTATGAATTTTTAGCCCAATAATATAAATTTTCGCTAGAGGATAAAAAAAAGTGTAGTGGGAGAGTTTACCTAGTCTCGTGGCCTCAATTATCAAATCATAAAATGGAATGACTCAAAACATGTAATTATCTTATAGGAATTGAAGCCCAATATTTTTCATCTATAACGACTACATGACAGTCTTAGACTTATCATCTTCTAGAATTGAATATAACATATAGCTGATTTCTGAACTTGATATCAAATATTTATCTTATAAATCTGAATCTAATACAATCAAATTGAGAACTAGATAGGATTAATATTGAGTCTTTTCATTATTGTTTGTTTGTTATAATTTTTTTGTCATTTTTTGTTAGATATTTTATTAGGGTTACCTCTTAACCCCCAAAAGTGGACTTTAAATAAAATATAAGATAGATTATATATATACACACACACATACATGTGTGTACTTATTGGGGATTAATTTCAATATATCCCAAAAAAATTCCTTAATTTAATATTTCTCAAAAAAAATGATTAATAATTTTGTACATATGTATAAACACACACACAAATAGATTTATTATTAATATATAAAAATAATAACTCATAACATTATTATACGTCATTATAATAATAACACATAATTAAAAATTAATTTACTATTAATTGTGTGTATAAATAATAAATAATTATTATATTAACATATCACAATTATTTTATATAATATAATTATAACATTAATACTAAATTGTTGATATATATATATATAATATAATAATAAATATAATGATATATTATATGTTTATGATATATATATATGCTTATTTGGGATATATTTTTTATTCGTCCCTGGTAATTTTTTTATTTGGGACTTCTTTTTAATATATTTAAAATTACTCATTTATTTTTGATGCTTATATATTCATCCTAAAAAATATTCTTAAGAATAACACACGTACACCCACAAATGTTTATTATTAATATATAACATTATTATTATTATTATTATTAACAATAATATAATATTAAAAATTACATTATTATAAATAATGTATATTTACAATAAATAATAATAATAAGAACAATATGTTAATCATATATAAAATGTTATTTTAAGGTTAACAATAGATAATATCATATAATATAATGTTATTATATTATTATTATAATTTCAATAATACTATACTATTATTATGTTAATAATACACACACAATTGCACAAACTTATTTACACATAAATTCATACTTATAATTACCTATTTATTGAAATATTTTTAATAATTTAAATAAATAAATAAATGTAAATATACATACGTCATTGTGTGTGTGTGTGCTTATGCACTTTTTAAATACTTATATATATATATTTAATTAATATTCATATTTATAAATATGCATGTAATGAAAAAAATTAACAATTATATATGTGTGTATGTGTTAATATATATAGTCATATTAATGTGTATGTGTGTCTATATATATAATTACTATAAATATTTAAATATATATATATTTAATTATATAAATTCACAAATTTTTTTCTGTGTTTGGGAATCCATATTTATATGTGCATATCCAATTTCTCTAAGAAAGATTTAAAATTCATTCATAACATAAATATTGTCTAGGATGGATTATCTATGATGAATTTTAATTTTTTCTATATGATATTGGCATAAGGTGAACAGTTTTTGGTGTATATATGTGCAAATATATAAGATACACATTTCAAATCATTCTTAGACAATCAATCCAATGTATATGAGCATATTTTCATTTAAAAAGTATTTAAATCATTACTCCACAATCCATCCCATGAAAGATTTAAATTTTATTTCGGATAGATATTATGTCTGTAATAAATCAGTCATAATAGATATTAGATTTTCTTGTAGTGTGAGTTGAGAACGTTATGGTGATGTTAACTCAACTATATCATGTTATGGGAAATAACCTAAATCTATAAAATCACCAAACATTATCAAATGAGGAATAACTAATAATTGAATCTTTTATATAACAAGGTCTATTATGCTTTATTGGTCATTATAGTACATTAATTAATAAGACATTTATAAATGCAATAAAGAAATTATATATTTTTTCATCAATCCTGAAAAATACATAATGGTCATATAATGATTGAAATTTAAAATGGAACATTAGTGGACATTGAAAAAAAACATAAAAACGGATTAATTTTTTTCTATTGAATTTGAAAATTTTTAGGGAATAATATTCAAACACATTTTTTCTCAAATATTCCATTTAAAAATGGTGAGATAATTCTGGGAACGAAAATAAAATATTGATTAATCTATGTGAATTTTTGAGGAACAAAATCAAGACATGTAAGGTATGACTCTAGAAACTCATTCACTAGAATTAACCTTTCTACATACTAAATAATTATAATTCATATAAATGGTTCGAACATTTATAAAAACTTAATATATGCCTAATGAAAGTTAATAAGATGATTTTTCTAATATTACCTCATAGAAAAATGGTTAGTTTCCAATAAAACTTATATTTCATTTCATGCCCATTTTATGGATACCCAAATATATTTTTCATCTATTATAAATTTTTTTAGAGATATATTTCTAAAATGGGGTATGGAGCCATGATTATGAGATAATTTCAACACAATTTACCATTTATCTTGTAAAAATTCGTGAACCAAATTTCAAAATTTCTAATATAAATTAAAACCTAATTTTTTAATGAAAACCCATTAATCTTATAACCTATATTGTAAAGCCTATATAGGCCATAGGATATCCCATTTATTAATATTCAAATTAAAAATTTTAAAAAAATAATTATATCAGATTAATACTCAACTATAATTATTTAATTGATTATTCTAAGCATGGAAGAAGAATGCAGTGGATGGAGATAAATTAAGAAAATAATATTGAGTTACCTGAAACCTTGAGTGATGATCATGCACATCAAATTTATAATTAAGTTATTTAATATCAAAATAAAGGAATACCTAACCTAAGGATTGTTTATTTGATGTGTATTTTGATCATCCAAAAAGACCCTTCAGTTTTTCTGTCATTATACTTTGAGGATATACAGATATAATCACTCTAGTTGTGGTATGAACTTTATCCTTTGATCTTAGACTAAATCCAATCGATCTTTGAGGGCTTGTTTGCTGAAACAATTGTAATGAACTATTCTTGTTGATTGTTTATCCTTCAGTCTAGAAGGGATCTCTCTTGTGTGTCTTATTCTTGAGAGAGAGATATGGACGAGCCAAGAGAGAATTTTTGGGAAAAAATCTCTATTTTTGATTTCACACCATACATAATATACATAACTATATATATAAAGAGTTAGGATTTATGATAAAATATTTATTTAATTTTAGGTCAGCACTTAAATAATTTTTTAACTACTAATAAAACACATGTTGCATAATAACAACAAAAATATTATTATTATATGAAACAACCCAACTTATGCAGTAATATATATTATTTAACCATCATGATAATTAATATTTGTCACCATACATGTTCTTGGTCCATTAAAATTCCTCTAGAATTTATTAAAAATATGAATAAATATTTTATTTAAATATCTCATTCATCAATAAATATGTCAAAATCAATAAAACATGAAAAAAATTATCCGTAAATCTTCAAAATAATATTTACTCAATTAATTAAATTTAAACAGAATTTAATCATGTTCATAGGAAAAACATAGAATCATTTGGTGGAATTTCTTAAAGTCTAGGATTACAATCTAACAACAGGTCAATGAACCCAAGAGAATTTACATAATATCATAATGAAATTAACCAAATATGAACACTCACTATGTAATATAATCCTTTTATCACAATATCTCATCATGAATGTTGCATATCTATGTCACTGGTCTATATGTCTGATATGTCTTATATTGAATATTATAAATAAACATGTCATTAAACCATGACCATAGAATTTAATCTGATATTTCTATTCCAATTAAAGGGCTAAGCTATTAACTTCCATAAAAATACAAGGGAGAGATTATTCCTTGATTTATCCATTAATGGAATGTCAATCATGATGTACCATACGTACCATACCTCACCACAAATGTATTTGGTCACGATTTTCATCAGAAAATATAATTCCCTGAATCATGAACTGAATTAATGATTATATTAATTTATAAGGACCATTATAGAGACTTGTAGTTATGAATATATGTTCACAAAGAATCGCGATAAATTCCCACTAGCGGGTATGTTCTTATAATCTATCATTTTGAAGATTAACAACTGCGAACTCCACGAGAAGAAGCCCCATCCGCTTATGAGTACTCATAACTAAAATTCTATGTAATATGTATCTCCTCATAATATATTATCTTATTGTAGAGAATTAATTTAGATTACCTTCATTGTCACACCCTGACCCAACCTTACTCTTTTAATTTAATTACATTTTTCATCCTTCACCTTATTTTTATTTTGTGGTCAAGTGGGATGAATCCCAGTTTGTGATTTTAAGTTTTTATTTTGAAAAGGGTGTTTGGGGCTTTTCACCATCTAGTGCATGGGCATAGAACGATTTGGGAACCGTGGGATTCACCAAGGTAATCGTGGGGTCTGGAAAATTTTTAAAATAAATCAAATTAAATGATACATAATGCGGAAAATGAGTGATTCAATAATAATAATAATATACTGAAAATATTATTATCTTTATTATTATTTTTGTTGTTATTATTAAGATTATTATTGTTGTTGTATTTATTATCATTGTAATTAGGTAGATTAGTATTTTAATTATTATAATCCTCATTATTATTAAGTAATTATTATAATCATAATTATTATAAAGCCTATTATTATTAGTTTATTTTTCTTTTTTCTTTTTTTTCATTATGTTAAGGTTGGCCTCTCCTTATCCTAATCATTCGTCACTCTCTCCCAACCTTCCCCTCCAAAGCATGCTTCCCTACCTCTCCTCCCCACTTGCGCATGCTTCCCTTAGCTAGACTCCATTCCATTGAAGCTCTACCATGAAGACCCTACCTGTGCAACCCCCCATGCAGCGCGACCTAACTCCCGGCTAAGACACCTACATCATGCGCTCAGACCCCCTCCCGGCTCCACCATCAACAACATTTTTCCATCTATTTATTCACGATTATTCCTTGAATCATCAAGGTATAGTATTATTCCCTAGTATCCCTCATTTGCAGGGACTATTTTGTCCTCTCTGTTGACTTATATGATTCGTATGAACCCTATCTATTTGGGATGATCTTGTTTGCGGTTCTCCATTATTATAGGGTCATGTAAAGGTCTCTTGGGATCCTTGGGTGTGTGTTCCTCTAATCTCTACCAAAGGCGAGGTGGTACGAGTGGGTTTTATGAACTTATTTTGTCTCTAGGTAAGTTCTATGTTTGTTTCTTGGTTTCAAACCTACTAAATTAGGGTCTTTTTGTGTTCGAAGGTTCATAGTAATTATCTTGTATTGTATTTTTCACTGCATTGTGATTTTGGCCCATCTCACTTTTTTGTCCACCATTTGGGGTGAGTTTTCTCTTGATACCTTGTTTAATTTAGTTTTATTTTATGCCTATTGTGTTTATAAGATTCCTTTTTATTATTGTAGTATGTTGTGGTCATCCTTGTGTGAGTTTAGGTGGTTGGAAGCAAACACACGTATGTATATACATGGGTAGGAAAGTATATATGCATATCCTCTTTGTGTGTGTTCCCTCATTGAGTGCGGAATATGTTATTAGATCAAATTATATATATATATATTTGAAATTGTATATACATGTAAGTGAAGCGGCCTCAGGCTGCCTTCGTCAAACGTTTCATGTTTTGAGGTATGGACTCTTATGTCACTGGTTGGTTTCTCACTTGTTTTATGACATTATTTTTATGTTTTAAGGATCCTTATATTTGTTCTATAGTGTGTTGGTCTAATCCGAGTGGTTTTGAGTCACCATGTCTAAGGGCGACTCACCTTCATGTGCATAGTTAATTGGATATATACATTTAGGTTCCCCTTTTACATGTATATTCATCCACGAAATTAAATATACTTATATGGGGCTAGGTGTTCATATGTTTATATGTAAAAATGGGATCGTAGGTGAGTGGATACTGGTATATGTGTTTAACCATACCAATAAGGATCCCTTCACACCTATTCATGGTCCATGCTAATGTGTTCATAGGGGCTAAGTGTCCTTGCACATATGTAGAGACGCATATTATTTGTTGGGGAGTATCAAATTTTAGTTAGACAGTTCCAAGATTAGAATTGAATGGCTTGGTTAAACCTTGCGGTTGGTTCCCCATGCCTTGATATTTAACTAGAATTTTCATTATTGGATGATGTTCCATTGAAATTATTTCCATGGTTTTTATATAAATGCTTAATCACTATACAAATATTTATAAGTGGTCGTTGGTTTGGTGCCCTATATCCTCTAGATGAATTTAAAATGTTTTTCTGTAGTTTATGATTGTGTTATTTTGATTGATTTTATGGTGATTTTGGTGTTTTTAAATGTGGTTTGGGTTATTGTGGATTGGGAATGGATTTTTAATAATGTAAATGGATATTATTTTTTGTGTGCACTAATGTAAGGATTCTAAAATGTGTTTTAGGGTTTTTTTGGAAGGTAAGAAATATATTTTTAGGGTAATTTATATTTTCTAGGTCTAAATAGGGATTTTTCATTTTAAAATGATTAATTCTAGTTCATTTTAGCCTTTTGTGTATTTGAGTATAAATTGTGAAATATTTATATCGCAGAAAACTTGTTTTCAAAATGGTTTTGAGGTGTGAGAATTTATAGGAAACTGCTTGGCCCATATTGTTGGTTGGTCTTAGTGGAATGTTTTATTATGATTATAAAATGGTAATTTGGGTATCTTACAAGTTACAACATAAGTATTAAAGAAGTGGATTATCTATCGTGTGTTTAAAATGGAATGATGGTGGTTTGTAAAGAAATGTTATTTTGATGAAATGTTTGGATTTTGGGTGAATATACTGGTATCTGTGCATGTAATCCTTAACTATTGGACATGGTAAACACTAGGTACCTAGTTGGGTAGACTAGCACTAGTATTTTATATGATACATAAGTTGTTCTTTTTAGTTATTTCTAGATGTATTGATGTTTCAACACTAAATAAATACTTATGATGATTTCAGACCACTAGGTTATGGGTGTGTTCCCTACTAGGGGATTGTTCCTGACAATGTAGACTATTATGGCTCGTATTCCACATTTTCACCATGGTATGAGGTCTCTAGGGCCCCACATGTGCTAGTAACCTATAAGGATTACCAATGGTTCTCATTTGTGGCATAATTCTTATGATATGACATTCTTATTTGTTTCTCATTCTTAATTCCCCCTTGAGAAAACCCATAATTTAAATATTTATTTCTCCCCACTCATTTTGAAATGATAATTCATTATTATAATATATTTTGAAAATATAGTGGAAGAAAATTTCTTTCTTTAAAAAAATTAAACTTGTTACATAATTTTGAAAAGACCGAAAGACCCTATTTAAATATGTATTATTTTCAAACTTGCATGATTGTGTTTCTTTTTAAAAGAAAAGGCACAGGGTATTATTATTCCTTTTCATTATTATATAGAATCTCATTTCTCATTCCTACTTTACATTTAAATTTTTGGTTCTGGTCTTGGAACTCTCTTGGGAGAGCATGGTTCTCTCTTGGGCGTTGACCTATGGGGTCACTTGGAAGTATGTATAGTATTTTATCTTTACGTTCATTTTTCCACTACTGGTGTTGTTTACCCATGTTGTCCAGTTTATTTATATTAATCTGTCTTTTATTTCTCTGGGTTAAATCATTCCCAACTACTTGTATTGATACCCAATTCCAGTTGTCAGCCCGTGGGGATTGGGAATACCCTTCGGGCTATGCCGCAGACCGGCTTGGGTGACCAATTCATGGTCAACTATGATTAGTTTAGAGAAAAATGGAATTAGAGGGAGGATTACCCAATATCTTTTGAGGATTTTTGATAGTTTGGAGTTATGATTTTTGAAATCCAAGTGTCCAATTACAGGTAGGTGCTTGATCACCACATATTCAAAATAACACTTAAATTGCTAGGGTGGTCCATGATGGTATTGTCTTAGAGTATGTGTTGGACTCTCGATTTTTTTCAAGGTCCTTAATCATGTTTTTTTATGATTGGTCTTGAATTTTGGTGGCCATTCTAGAGAAATGTGTAATGGCCCGGGTTTTGGGGTCCATTACTTAGTGAAAAATCTGATGCTAAGGTGTCCTGGGTGGTCTGGAAGGCCATCCCACCTTCTCAATGACTCCTAGCGATAGCCACGGCTTACCGGTAGGCCTAGCCTACTGGTGGCCCTCGTCTACCGGTATCCCTCGGCTACCGGTGGCTATCATCTACCGGTGGCTCCGGGCTACGGGTAGCTCCAGGCTACCGGTAGCTCTGGTCCACCGGTAGCTCTGGATCTTCATCAGCGTTGGGCTACCGGTAGCGCTGGGCTACCAGTAACTCTGGGCTACTGGTAGTGTACAGCTACCAGTAGCTCCCAGCGACCGGTAACTCCCAGCTACAGGTAGCTCCCAGCTATCGGTAATTCTCAGCTACCCTCACGTTTCTCCAGTAGCGCCTCATTTTTGCGCAAATTGGGTTTTAAACCCCATTTCGACCCCCTAAGATTGTTTTAAATCCCAGTAACACCCATAAATGGCATCTAATTAAATTATATGTTTGTGAGGTGTGCATCGGTTTAAACTGCGGGGACCCATTAATGACGTGACCGCGTGGTCAACCCATGACCCCGCACCTTACGCGGCTTGGAGTTCCTTTTTCTCCATATCTTAACGGCCCAGGTCGTGTGGTATATCACTCTTTATAACCTAAGGGCTCTCCCTAGGTTTCTTTTCTTGATCACCCAGTGCTAGCAGTACCCTTTGTTCAGATGAGAAGATTTTCGTTCAGATGAGCCGCTTTTCATTTAGACAAGCCGCATCTCTATCCGTGATGTTCCGTGCCCGGCCTTTGCGTTTATTGTTGACCAACAAGTAGGGTTTTACATTAGAATCTCCATTTTGTGCATCTTGCGGGGTGGGCATGCTTTCAATTCTGTATAATTGGATGGACCAAACCTTAATGAAGATAATAAATCTATTCTACAGAATGAAGGGGGAGGGGTGTGATCAATGATGCTTTGATTTATAATCATCCATGATTTATGATTCCTGAATTGTGCGGGCTTACGCCATCTGAAAATCATGGTCGTTGGTGGCCTTTCTCTGTGCAATAATGAATCCTTGCTTCTGTTTATGTTTAAATGGATTGTATTGCGGTGGATAACCCTTACTGTCTAAAGGAATTTGGTTAATTATGTATATTCGGCTAAATAAATTGGAAGCACTAGGATCAATTCTTTCAGTGATATCCCCGGTTAATGTACAACGAATTTGAAAATCATGGAGTGTGTTAAATCTTATAAATCTGAAAATACCGGCATGGCCCTGCTTTGTGTTGGTGGTAGTGGTTTGGTTATATCCTTTCATGGGCCGATTGCTGGGTGATGTGGGTGGGGATGGGATCCCCTATTGTTATGGATTCAGTGGTTGTGAATTTTAAGACCGGGTGGTTACATTGTTTATATCACGGATTGTGGTGGGATCCTCTATTGTTGAGAAACCCTTTTGGATCCTGGATGTTGGACATGGGGATTTATATTGGGGTTTTCATTGGTTGTTGTGGATTTACGAGAGAACCAGGTGTGGATGTTGTAGTTAATGCTTGACTGTTTTCTTTCCTTGGCTTGTGATTATGCTTTCTAGTTGCCCACGTAGGTGCAGAACATAGTTAAACATCATTACTGAACAGGGAAGAAAATGGGGCAAATGGGTTTTGTTGGTGAGAGTTTTGACTCGGACTTGAGTGATTTTTGTGTTCTTTAGGCTGGCTGAAGAAAAACCTAAAATTAAGTGAGTGATTTTTACCTATATATATACTTTTAGTTTTTGTGTCTCTTATTCGCGCCCCACCCAAGTTGAGCACTTAGTACCGAACACACCTATTTCATGGGGGAGGGTGTTTTTCCCAACACTTCTATTAGTGGATGGTTATTAGTTCCTTTCTGCTACCATTCCCGGATATCCTAAGTATCTTCGGGTAGGCTGTGATGTCCTGAAGTCCATTATTATCCTAAGAACCTTTGGGCGGGGTAGTTTGGTGGTTGGCCCAAGTGTGTGCGGGCAGGTCGTTTCCCAAGTGTCTTCGGGATGAGTCCCAGGTGTCTTCAGACATGGAAGTGGATCTTCTAGCCCATGTGTCTTTAGGCGTGGTGGTGGTTGGTGTAGCCTAGGTGTTTGCAGGCATGGTTACGTGTGACGGTTGTGGACCAGGTGTGTGCGGGCGGGGTTTGGCAGTGGGACTGCGGTGACACAATGGCAGGATTGGTTCGATGCATAGGATGTCTTCAATAACAAGTGGTAAAGTGGCGCGGGGTACCCAAACATCGATGTTCTCTTATTATATATATAACTTCCTTGCATTATTTGGTGAGTGTGGGTGGTGAGTGGGATGGATGAACTCCTTGATAGTGTTGGTTTTTTGCTTCTCATGGGACATTAGCACATTCCCCCACTTGTGCATGAGAGTCTTTGGTTTTCCCTACTGAGTGTACTTGTATTCTCACCCTACGTATATAAAACTGCTTTCAGATTTCCATGAAGACTTTGGGGATCATGAAGGACCATACAAGATCAGACCTTTGGGGCAGTTGCAGTTGCTCTTTCTCTCTTTTTCGTACTTCACCCTTGTATTCACTTTGTACTTGTGGATTTTTACTTTTGTGACATGCATTGGGAATGGTTCTTGGCTTTACATTACTTTCTGCTTTCGGTGTTGTTGGAATTTACCATCTTATCTCCCAATTATATTAAAAGAAAAAGGGTAATTCCTTCCATGTAGTTTGTGATTCTATACCCTTAGTGCTAGTGGCTGTAGACGCCGGAAAAGTCCGTTGTTCCCAAACGAAGCTACGGATGCGGAAAGCGAGGTCATATTTGGAGTCAGAAGCACGTTTCGGAAGGCCCGGATGCCTTGCGCGGAATTTTGGACGCCCGCGCGCAAAGTTGAAGTGCGACGCGCAATCCTCCCAGTATGCGCGCAATGTGCCGAACCGGCGCGCAATTTTGCGTGCCCGCGGCCCGCGCGACTCCCTGGCGCGCCGGGGCCCCGATTCCGCGCCCGCGAAGGAAATTCCGCGCCCATGCCATAGATTGCGCGCCGGCGGCGATATTCCACGCCCGGGGTTGCCTATAAATACAAGGCGACCCCCAACGTTTTGAGGGTTGCCAGAATTCGAAGGGTCGCTCGTGCACGCAATTCCACCCCCTCCGCGCGCAATGCCGATCTTCAGGTAACCTCCTTTATTTCGCGCAAGCAAACCGCGGGGTTATCCTTCGCGCGCAACCCCTTTGGATTCTTTCCTTTGACCAATTCCTCACCCGAAGGCTTTCGCGCGCAAAAGAAGCCTCTTGCGCGCAATTTCCCCCGGGTGCGCGCAATCCAGCCCGATTGCGCGCACCCCCCCTTACTAAGTGGCCATTCGTTAAAGAATGGGTTGTTTCCCCTACGTGCTATCAGAGGCCCGGCGCGTGCAATCTCTATCTTCCACGCGCAAAGCGCTTGCCCCATTTCGCGCCAGCCCGCCCAATTGCGCGCCGACCCGCGGTATTGCGCGCCAAACTCCTCTTTCGCACGCAAACCGCTGGGGTCGCCCCCTTTGACCCCCTGAGGGTACCCGCCTGCGTAGCACCCGATGATCTTCATCCTGGGTGCCCGCACCGTGCGTTGTCTTCCCGTGCGGCCCTCCAGGCTCACGCGAAGTGACACGGACCCATTGGCGGCACTCCAACGTCCAAGCTGCACGACGCTAAACTGCCTAGCCTCCATCGTCCGTGCTGCAAGACGTTAAAATGCCAAGCATCTTCGTCCAACATGACGTTAAACTGTACATCATCCGCGCTGCAAGACGTTAAACTGCCAAGCATCTTTGTCCAACATGACGTTAAACTGTACATCGTCCGCGCTGCAAGACGTTAAACTGCCAAGCATCTTCGTCCAACATGACGTTAAACTGCGTTCGTCCAAGCTGCACGACGTTAAACTGCCTAGCATATGGGCCTCCTCACGGTGTAAGCCCCAAACCCCATCGTCCTCAACACACGACGTTAAACTATACTTCATACGGCAGGACGTTAAACCATCCGCATCACCCGATCCCGTGCCTCGCACGCGGGGTCCCCCTCCCGGTTTGGATGTGGCCCCCCACCCGCTCGTCTCTGTAGGGATGTCGGGATTGGAGTGGCCTTCGCCCACGGGGGTAGGGTATTACAAACCCCTAGTTTCTTGTGGGGAACTGCACGTGTGTATCTCCATTGTGCTTCCCCACTACCGAAGCCAGTAGAGGGCGTGACAGGGATCGAGGTGTCTATCATCTTCGGCCCAAGTCCCTCTTCAACTGAGCTTTGCCGCACTCAGGTTGCCTCAGTGCGTAAGTCCTGACAGAATGAACTACGTGGACTTTGATCCCTGTCTCCTAAAAAGGGTACGTAGGAAGCCTCCCTGAGGTTCAAGCCCACCACCTGGTCGTCCCGGTCGTATTCACGTCGGTTCGTCCATCAGTGGACCCCTCCCGGGTTCACATTCGCGTCGATTCACCTATGAATCCGCCCTTGTGGGGGACTGCACGTGTGTATCTCCATTGTGCTTCCCCGCTGCCGAAGCTAGTAGAGGGCGTCACAGGGATCGAGGTGTCTATCATCTTCGGCCCAAGTCCCTCTCCAACTGAGCTTTGCCGCATATGGGCCTCCTTAGAGTGTAAGCCCCAAACACCATCGTCCAGCAAGACGTTAAACTGTGATCCACCCACTTCGTGCATGCCAGCAGCCTAGACCTCCTCGTGAGTCGACTTGCCAATGTCCAGCATGACGTGAAACTGTGATCCACCCGGCCGTTCCATCCCCCTCCGTGAGAGGTGGTTCGGTTCAATCCTCCGCCCGGCAGCCTCGACCTCCTTGTGAGTCGGCTTGCCCTCGTCCAGCATGACGTTAAACTGTATATCCGAACTACGCTGACTTTGATCCGCGCTAATGCGCGGTACGTAGGAAGCCTCTACGAGGTCCAAGCTCTTCGCTCCATCATCCATCCTGATCCTTACCCGGGCCGCCACATCCCGGTGGGTCATGCCATTTCATTCCACTCCACTTCACTCGGGAAGCCGCCCATGTGCTGGCCCCAGCGTCGGAGGTTCCCCGCAAGGGATTCTGTTATCTGATCCACTCCTCGTGTTGATCAGTCTGATGCCGTCCCCGCTGGACGTTAAACTTGCGGGATACCCCGTGTTAAACATGGGAAGCTGAGGAAATCCTCAGGTAATGCAGTTCCCAGCACCCAGCACGGGATGCCTCAGGCCGTCACACCTTCGAGAAGCCTTGTTAGGGACGGAAGGCAGACATGCAGAGCCGTAGTGTTAAGACACGCCCCCAACACCCAGAGCTACCCGGTCTCCTCACCGCAGGTTGCTGCCCCGACCAGACTTCTTGGAGCGTCTGGGCGGAAGCAGTGTAATTAACCGGTGTCCATGAAGGTATGGCGCCGAGAACGAGATTCACGAACATTCTTAAATCTATGAGGGAGACCCGGATTAGGCGACGAGTTCCGAGGAGACGTCCATGGGAGGAGGAGCCGACATCCCATCATCTCAGTTTCTATCAAGGAGCAGACGTCCCTGAATAAGGGACGGATGCCGCCCGCCTTTGGAAAGCGGGACTGCGGGGCCACCAGCCGGGCTCCCATCCCCTCGGGTCAACGGGCGCATGCGCGAACGCGTCCTGGCGGAACATCGTCGGAACAAGAACCTGATGCACATCCGCACCGAAATAGAAAATGGTGAACCCGACGTGAATCTCTTCTCCTCAAATACGAAGACCGATAGCTTTCAGAGGAGTTGGAAAACTAGCATGTTGCCCGACCGAGCATTCAGCACCGGGGCATGGAACCTGCCAGGGGCTGGGGAAGGGAAATCGGGCACTCCGTCTCACGACGTCGATGGCCTGGGTTCCCCCCACGGAAGGCATCGTGGCACTAATGATTGGTTGTCTATTCCTTTTCCTGTCAGTACTAATGGGTTCTTCTCTCTATCTTCAGGAACCAAGGCTCCCAATCTAGTGCCCGATCGCCGCCCGCCCACTGGCGCAGGGGTAGGGGAAACATCGACGCGGCTACTCCGCGTGGTCCCGCCCGTTCCACAGCCGTCCCAGCAGCCGCAACTGCGGGGAAACCACACCCTCTCTCCCCCTTGGAGGTCATCCATAGAAGGGTGATCAACAACTTGGTGCGGAGATATGAGGAAGAGGGAGTCATCCCCACCAGGTACATGGCTCGCCTAGACCTCGAGGAAGCTGCACCTCGCCACCAACGCCGCCCCCGAGGGCCGCGCAGGGAGTCACCGCTGCCTACCTCGACGTCCAACCGCTTCGGGAGTTTATCCCTGGAATGCTCCGACAGCTCCCTCCCCTATGCGGATGAGGTGGAGGATGTCCGGGACCACCCTATCCAAGATTCTCTCTAGGG
The DNA here is from genome assembly GCA_963277665.1 of Viscum album. Classification (NCBI taxonomy): domain Eukaryota; kingdom Viridiplantae; phylum Streptophyta; class Magnoliopsida; order Santalales; family Viscaceae; genus Viscum; species Viscum album. The sequence goes on from OY728132.1 coordinate 1,343,785,987, forward strand.
ATCCGCGATAAGGGCTCCTGCCAGGCCACGGCGACACCGCCGCCAGGCTTCTCAAGTCGAAGAACGGGCTCTCCACCTTCCTGCGCCGCTGATCCCAACTCGTCTATCCCGACGCCAACGTCGGGCACGAGCGGAAGAGGATGCCCGCCTTGGGGCCCTAGCAACAGCGGCCGCGTTTTCCCAAGCCACTACTGGCTCCAGTCACCAGGCCCCTGCGCATCCTGAGCAGGGGGACTTCTGTGCCCGACCCGGATCGAGGCCCCGACCGCCCCAAAGGCAGGTTGGGTTGACTCTCCCGGTTGCTGGTATAGGCAATAGCCACCGCGGACCACCTCGCGGTAGCGCTATTCACCAGCAGGGCCTACTTCGTGTGGCCGATCCAAGAGGCATGGGTGATCCCACCTTCCGATCCCGGCCCGGAGGCCTGCTCGGAAGCATCTCTCCCGGCGTCCCCTTTGATATCTGTCCCGGTGCTCCTCGCACCTTGGTTTCCAGTCCTCTTGGCCCCAGCACCGGTGCGGCCAGAGGACACCAGGACAGAGATCAGCCATGCCCCGAAGAACCACCCAGGGGCAGGAAGGCGAGGCGTCGACGTAGAGGGAGGAATGTTAGGGAATTCCGGACAGAGATCTGACCGGTTCGTTTCCCTGATACAGAGGCGGAGTATGATTCAGCGACATAGCCCTCCCCCCGATCCCGCCAGTCAGGGGCAGGGGTAGGAATGTGGCAGGTCAGCATCGTACTCCCCGAGAGAGAGATCGACATGATCCCCGCTTCTCTCCGAAGGTATATCCGGAATAGCGAGGGCCTGGTAGACCCCCAAGGATCAAGCTTGCGGTTGGTACCGGCCCCTTCGGAAGCGCCTTCTGCCTCGATCGGAGAAGTCGGAGACCTTTTTGGGGACCGACGGTCGAGCCACGATCCAGTGCACCCTCGGCGAGCACCGACGCTACGGCAGGATTTCGCTCGCCGGCCCGTCCTATCATGATGTGGTAGCTGGGGCACCGCAACCCTCAGAAGGTGTCCTGGGATATGGAGGCCAATCGGCATGCTCGCCGTATTCACCGTCGGCCAGCCCTCCGGCCCAGCGGCCCGCCTCGGCACCACTGCTGGTTCCCCGTCCATTCCCAGTCGCTAAAAGGGACCAAGAAGACCTGGGTCCCGAGTTTGAGTCGTGGAGCTTATGGACCGTCCTTGCAGAGGGCCACTTCCCTGAGAAGTTTTGGCCAGTCGCAGGACCATACTTTGATGCACCCGAATCGCTCACCCCGGATGAGTTCGAGTGCTTCCGCCAAACTCTCCGGGAGACTCACTCCCGTCTTCACTGCCTACAAATTCCATATCCCGGGAGTCAAGCGCACCTGGAGGATATTGGTGAGCAGTGCCGTCAGATTGACCTGGCCACACTCCCCGCGGTTCGGCACCCCGGGTCATTTGGGAACCACAGGGCCCTCCAACAACGATGCGTTGACTGTTTTCAAGTAGTCCGCAAGGTTATCGAGGAAGCCACCCCCCACGTGTATATCCGTGGATGGGGGCAGTACGCTACCCTACGCTTCAGTGCGATTCGACGACAGCCCGATTCGCTGGGTGGCCCTGAGGGTACACCCCCAGGGACGGGAACGGTCAATATGGCTGACCTGTCGGGAGAGGGGAACGACTTGGAACTTCTCGACGGGGGCTCTCCCCTCAAAGACAAGCCATCGTTGGATCCGTCAGTGAGGGTTACTCGTCACCAGAGGAGCCTCCTGGGTCTCCCCGCACCCACTGAAGCACTAACGTTGAGCCGAAACGTCAGCAAAGGTAAAGAGCACGGTGGGGCTATAAAGCCCGCCGACCCATATGCCTCCATGAAGAGGGCAGATGAGGATCCCGAAAAGGCCACGCTACGTCAACAGCTCGCCGAGCAGAAGAAGCTAGTTGACCAGCTCCTCGCCGAGCGCGCTGCAGAGCGGCGGCCTGACTATGGTGATCCTAGGCCAGGACAACAGGGATAGGAACAACCACTCCTCGACGAGACTCTCCCGGGAAACCATGATTATGCCGTGTTTGCCGACAGGGGAGAGGCCATTGCCTATGGAAAGAGGGTGCGGTATGTTTCACCACACCCTCCCGAGCGGCGTGACTACCTGAGAGACCCCGCTCGGATTCCTCCCGCTGCCCCAAGGGCCGCTCCGTCCGCCATCCCATGAGCTGCTGAGTTCGACGACCCGGTCGACGACCCGAATGAAGAGCCATGCAACACGATCATGGTTAGAGATCCTTTCCAGGACTGGAACCCATGTCCGGACGATCCGATGGCGGCACTCACTGCCCGCTTGGAAGCCTTGGAGACTCGGCAAGTGGCGATCCCACCGGACGGCAAGCCATATCCGGCATGGGTGGATGACATGCTGGCACCTCCGGGATTCGGGAACCCTACTTTCGCCCCCTTCAATGGTACTGGAGATCCGCCACAGCATTTGGCCCATTTCAACTCGAGGTGAGGGCCTATGTTGGGAACTCCGGCGCAGTAGGAGGCCGCTAAGCTTCGCTGCTTCGTTCAGACACTGGAAGGGCCAGCATTTGTCTGGTACAGCCAGCTCCCCGTCAGGTCGATAACTAGCTGGGAGGACCTTCGTAGATAGTTCCTCTATCAGTTCAGTTCCACGACCCGGAAGACGAGTATCGCAGACCTCTTCAAGTGCAAGCAAAGGCCTGATGAGTGAGTCACGGATTTCGTCGCCCGATGGAAGGGTCTCACGTATTCCCTTGACATGCCATTGACTCAGGAGCAGTTGCTGACAATGTGCGTCGGGAACGTCAATACCAAGCTGGTCCCTTCCTTGATCACTCAGAATTACCCCGGAGGGTTCAGGGACTTCTCAGACAAAGCTCAACGTCTTGAGGAATCCCTGCAACAGGCCAGTCAGGCACACCCGCTGCCTCCTATGATCCCTGCAAGGAGAGTCAGTAGGGCTGAGCCCGCTGCTGTTGCCCAGATAGAGGCCCCCAGGCAGTTGGAGCTGCTTCCGGTGAGGCCAGCTCCACAGCCTCACAGGAATCCGCCTCCACGGGCTCAGTTCCTGGCCCAGTAGCGGCAGCCCCAGAACCGGCCGGCCCCTCCGCGTAATGTACTGCCACAACCTAGGCGAGATAATCAGGGTCCACCTCCTCGGCAGGCCCCTCCAGCCCCTCGTCAAGACCACGCTCCCAGGGCCCCGCGATACCTGACTTACTCATTTCATGAGGATCAGGTCTCTGGTTATTTCCGGAGCGCCCTGGAGCAGAGGATTGTGCGACTGCCTGAGTTTCGGAGGCCAGAGTTGGCACACCTCATGAATAACCCCCGCTACTTCCCTTACCATCGGGCCCTGGGGCACACCATCCGGCGATGCTATGTGTTTAAGGACTGGCTCCAAGACCAGATTAACAACAATGTAATCTGGTTGGGCCCAGCTCCAGCACAAGTGGCGGGTGTGTTCGTGGGATCAAGTGACGATAGTGGCGACAAGGACGAATGGCAGCTGGTCTCCGACCGCGGATCCCATAAGTATAATAACTGGATGGCCCGCAAGACGATAATTCGCGCCCATGGAATCATCCGTGCGCGCTTGAATCATCCTGAGCCCCCAGAATCTGTGGGTGCTGCTTCGGCATCGTCGTCCCAGCCTGCCTCTTCCGAGAAGAGCAAACGGCGGCGGCGCAAGAAGGAAGAGCGCGCCCCGCCAGTTCCACCACTATCCCGCACTCTCGGCGATTTCATGCCCCCGGAGATGGGGGTCCCTCCTCGGGTCCTCCCGGGGATGAATTATTCGTCCGATGACAGTGTTGGGTACGCTTCGGTTAATACCGTCGAGCTGGTAAATCCCTTTTCGGTTCCCGACGTTGAAGAACACCAGGTGGACCTCCCTAGTGTCCCCAGTCGTCGTCACCGTCGGAGGAAGCGCAACAACAGGAGTCGCCGGGGCACGACAGTTTGTACCTCCAGCCAGGCCGTGCATGCCACTGAGACTAGGCAGCAGGCTCAAAACCGAGCTCAGCGCGCGCAGCTCCCCCATCCGGGGATGACGGATTCGCCTCCGCCACTGTTTGTGGTGTGGGACCAGGAAGAACCGCCTCAGCCGCGTCGCAACCAGCTTCGTCCTGCCACGAGTCCATCCCGGCCTCCTGGCCCCAGTACGGTGACTACTTCCCGGGCTTCAACCAGTGAACAGTGAGATGCGCCAAGCACCAATTGGCCGCCGGTCCAACCGGCAAGGCCCGTCATGCCTCCAACCGTAGAGCAACCTCCTGCAACCAGGGGCTCGCGCTTGGCAAGGAAGTATGATGTCCTGAAGCACTTGGCCGACATCCCAGCAAGGCTCTCCATCCTTGTGGCTCTGCGCCTGTCACCTGAGATGCGCGAGGCGCTCGCTGAAGCCTTGAAGAGCCCCCTCCAGTTTGAGACGGAGGTTGCGGCTCCAGAGGCCTTTCACGCCGAAGAGATTGAGGACGCCGAATGTCAGGCAGTTATCTCATTCTCTGGTAAGGATGAAGACCCTCCTATACAAGGGCACATTCGTCCGCTGTATGTGACTGGCCAGTTCAATGGCCTTGAAGTCCGGTGTTGTCTTGTCGACGCGGGGTCCGGGATTAACCTAATTCCAACTCGGACGCTCCGGAGATTGGGGTTGTCTGAGAATGACTTGATTCCCTCCGACCTCAGGATCCAGGGGTACGACCGCACCGAGCAAACTCCGGTTGGCAAGATACGTTTGAAGACCCAGTTCGGTGACCTGGTTGCCAACATCGAATTCATGGTAGTCTCTCAGGACACCGCATATAACGCATTGATGGGCAGACCATGGCTCCACCTTCATGCGGCGGTTACCTCATCATACCACCAATGCCTTAAATACTACCTTAATGGTCGAGTAGGTGTGCTTCAGGGAGATGCCTCTCCTTTTGCCTCATGTGAAGCCCGCTATCTGGACGCGGACTATTACAAGAGAAAGGATAAGCAGATCCTGGCAGGTGAGGTTGAGCCTGTCGCTGTTGGAAGTGATCCCTGGGCAAGTTTGGACGACGCTTACGTCCTCCCGATCCATCGGTTGGACGTAGCCATGGTCTCAACGGCCTGTGAGTCTCCTGATGAGATGACCGCGACCTCCCATGCCAGCGCCAGCGGCCTAGCAGGATCTGGTAGCCCCAATGCAGTTTCCAACGCAGTCTCTCCTGTGGACGATCCCCCCCCCCCCCCGAGTGGAGAGGACGTGGAAGATGCACCCCCAGCCTTTGAGGAGGGCGTCTCTGCCACGGTCGATGAGTTAGTACAGGTGAACCTTGGAACCGAGGCAGATCCAAGACCCACATTGTTCAGTGCCGCCATGCCCTCTGAGGAGCGGCAGTAGTAAGTGGACTTCCTCAGACAGCACCGTGATGTGTTCGCTTGGGGCTATGACGAGATGCCGGGGCTAAATCCTCTGGTAGCCGCCCACCGCCTTGGCCTCCCGATGAACCATCGCTGGTTCGAGCAGCCTCCCAGGAAGATGCACCCATTCCATGGTGCCATGGTTGAGGCCGAAGATGACAAGCTTATCAAATCCAACTTCATGAGGGAAGTTCAGTACCCCAGATGGCTGGCCAACATTGTGCCGGTCAGGAAGAAGAACGGGCAGATCAGAGTCTGTATCGACTTCCGTGATCTCAATCGCCACTGTCCGAAGGATGATTTTCCCCTTCCGGTGACAGAGCTGTTGATTGACGCCATGGCAGGGTTCCAAGCCCTCTACTTCATGGATGGATACTCCGGATACAACCAAATCCGGATGGCCCCTGAGGATGAGGAGTTCAGTGCCTTCAGGGCCCCCCAAGGTATCTTTTGTTACCAGGTCATGCCCTTCGGCCTGAAGAATGCAGGTGCCACCTATCAACGGGCGATGCACCGTATATTCAAGCCAATCCTCGGCACACTGGTGGAATGCTATGTCGACGACATGGTGGTCAAATCGCACCAGCGCCAGGACCATCTCAAAGATCTTGAGAAAGTGTTCGGCTTCCTCCGGTCCCGCTGCATGAAGATGAACCCGTTGAAGTGTGCCTTCGGGGTCACCTCCGGGAAGTTTCTTGGCTTTGTGGTAAGATACCGGGGTATTGATATCGACCCAGAGAAGATCAGGGCGATTAACCAGATGCCTCCCCTAGGTAACATCCGGGAACTGCAAGGGTTCCAAGGCCACTTAGCCTATATACGCTGATTCATCGCGAATATGGCCGGCATGTGTAAGCCCTTTTCTCGACTCATGAAGAAAGGCGCCACCTATGTATGGGATAAGGAGTGTCAGACCGCTTTCGAGGAAATCAAGCAGTACTTGCTTCAACCTCCGGTTCTGATGCCGCCTGTATCCGGGAGGCCGCTGGTCCTTTATGTGACCGCCTTGGAACGGTCCCTTGGTGCCCTTCTCGCCCAGAAGAACAACGAGGGAACAGAGAATAGCCTCTATTACCTCAGTCGCATGCTCCTCGATGCGGAAGTTAGGTATTCCCCCATCGATAAGAGCTGCCTGGCGCTCATATTTGCCGTACAAAAATAAGGGCACTACTTGCAGCACCATGAGGTACAGTTGGTTTCTCAGGTAGACCCGTTGAAATATATCTTGAGCCGGCCTATGTTGACTGGCCGTCTAGCGTGGTGGGCTGTGATTATCCAGCAGTTCGACATTAGGTATGTGTCTCAGAAGGCCATCAAAGGGCAATCATTGGCGGACTTTCTGGATGCTCACCCAACCTCCGCGGATCTGCTGCTGGATCTAGGCTTTCCTGATGAGGTCGTCCTCTCAGTCGATCGTGCCGATCCATGCTGGCAGATGCACTTTGATGGTGCTTCCCGGAGCCCCACCGGTAGAAGACTCGATGATCCTAAGCTCAACAAAGTGGGTTTGGGTATCGTCTTCATTACCCCGGAGCAAGCCGTGCTGCCATACTCTTTCCTGTTGTCTTAGGGTTGTACCAACAATGAGGCGGAATACCATGCCCTCATCACTGGCCTCGAGTTAGCTCTCGAGATCGACGTGCCCCATTTGTGTGTGAAAGGGGACTCCGAGCTGGTCGTTTAGCAGATCAATGGCGACTATGTTGTCAGGAAGCCGGAACTTGTGCCATTGCTGGAGTGCACCCTCCTCCTAATGGCCCAGTTCCCTTCTCGGACAGAAATTGTCCATATTCCCCGGTCGCAGAACGGTTGAGCAGATGCTTTGGCCAGCCTTGCTGCGTCACTCACGGAGCCTGAACAGAACAACCTGATCGTCCGCGTGACGCACCGCAGGCTCATCGCTCCCGTTATCCCGGAGGGAGATCGCGGCCCGTCGGTAAGTAATCTCACCGCGGTTGCCCCTGTGCCTGGAGCCCCGAGTACCGCAGATGTGGCAGTCGAATCAGCCTCTGATTGGAGGACGCCTTTGGTTGAGTACCTCCAACATGGCATTCTCCCGTCGGATCGGGCCGAGCGCGAGCGAGTTCAACGCCGTGCATCGCAGTTTGTCCTCCAGAGCAGTCCCGGCCTGGAGCAGATCCTCTATAGACGCGGATTTCATGGTGTTCTCCTCCGCTGCCTTCAGGGAGTTGAGATCCCACGAGTCATGCAAGAGGTTCATGCTGGTTCATGCGGTGCCCACCAGACTGGGCCGATGCTGTCCCACCAGATTCGGAGGTTGGGATACTTCTGGCCCTCCATGATCCATGACTGCATCGAGTATACCAGGAAGTGCCATGCGTTCCAGGTTCACGCGAACTTTGTGCATCGGCCGCCGGAGCCTCTCCATACCACCAGGTATTCCTGGCCCTTTGCAGTCTGGGGGTTGGACGTTGTGGGACCTTACCCGCCGGCGACGGCTCGCCAGTGCAGGTTCATTCTGACCGCCACTGACTTCTTCTCCAAATGGGAAGAGGCGATTCCGCTCAGAGAGGTCAAATCCTATTCTATCACTGACTTCGTGACCTCCAACATCATTTATCGATTTGTTGTGCCTCACGCTATCCTCACGGTTAACGGAGCCAATTTCCAAGCAGCCGAGTTGAAGAAGTTGTACGCCAAGTACAACATTCGCTCGAACCATACATCTCGCTATCATGCGCAGGCAAATGGACAGATTGAGGCGTTTAACAAAACCCTCTCAAACATTCTGCAAAAGATGGTTGGTCAGAACAAGAAGAGTTGGCCGGACAAGCTCCCCAACGCCCTCTGGGCTTATCGGACGACGACTCGCAATTCCACCCAGATGACCCCTTATTCCCTGGTGTATGGAGCTGAGGCCGTCCTACCCATCGAGATCCAGTTATCGTCCTTGCGCACTGCGGTCTATGACCAGCAAGCGCCGGACATAGCTACTGAAACCCGTCTAGTCGAGTTGGAAGCACTGGATGAGAATAGGCTTCGCGCTTTGCACAACATGGAGAGGCATCAAGGCAGAATGGCTCGAGCTTTCAATAAGAAGGTTCGCCTCCACTCCTTCCTGCAGGGTGACCTAGTACTGTCCCTAAGAGGACCAATGATCCCCGGTAGGAAGCCGCCCATGTTGGAGCCCAAGTGGGAGGGACCTTTTTTCATCCACAAGGTCTATACCAATGGCGCGTACTCCCTAGAGACTATGGATGGTGAGCGTGTTACTCCTCCCACCACCGTTAGGTTCCTCAAGCAGTACTTTTCCTAACTGCACCTCGTCCAAGCTACAAGACGTTAAACTGTTCAGCATTCGTCCCGCATGACACTAAACTGCACCTCGTCCAAGCTACAAGACGTTAAACTCTTCAGCATTCGTCCCGCATGATGCTAAACTGCACCTCGTCCAAGCTACAAGACGTTAAACTGTTCAGCATTCGTCCTGCATGACGCTAAACTGCACCTCGTCCAAGCTACAAGACGTTAAACTGTTCATCATTCGTCCCGCATGACGCTAAACTTCACCTCGTCCAAGCTACAAGACATTAAACTGTTCAGCATTCGTCCCGCATGACGCTAAACTGCACCTCGTCCAAGCTACAAGACGTTAAACTGTTCAGAATTCGTCCCGCGTGACGCTAAACTGCACCTCGTCCAAGCTACAAGACGTTAAACTGTTCAGCATTCATCCCACATGACGCTAAACTGCACCGCGTCCAAGCTACAAGACGTTAAACTGTTCAGCATTCGTCCTGCATGACGTTAAACTGCACTTCAAGAACTACGTGTGGCTTGATTCCCATCCTTATGGGATACGTAGGACCACCTGAACATTCATGCTTCAGGCCCAGCCCCATCCTTTGGGAATTTCCATCCCATCTCGGGCCCTTGGCCCAAGTGCCTCTGGTTATGCGGCATACGGTGTGAACGCGGGGCTATGCCCTCATTCACGTCGGTTTGCTCGCCACGCTGTACGCCCCCCACGTTTGGGGATGCCTTCCTCTCCCCCCTTTCTTTTTCGTCCTGCATGACGTTAAACTGCACTTCAAGAACTACGTACGGCTTGATTCCCATCCTTATGGGATACGTAGGACCGCCTGAACATTCATGTTTCAGGCCCAGCCCCATTTCCCGGGAATCTCTATCCCGCGTTGGGCCCCTGGCCCAAGTTCCCCTCCTTTTTGTGCGAGGCGTATGGCGTGAGCTTAGGATTATGTCCTCATTCACGTCGGTCTACTGGCTGCGCCGTACGCCTCCCCCGTGTGTGGGACTACCTCACACCCCTCATCGTCCTGCATGACGTTAAACTGCCTCTCAAGAACTATGTTCGGCTTGATTCCCATCCTTATGGGATACGTAGGACCGCCTGGACGTTTGTGTTTCAGGTCCAGCCCTATCTTTTGGTTTCCCTCAGGGTGAGTCCTCCGACCCTTTCCGGTGATCTGTTGACATGTTTTGGGTACTCCGGTCTATGACCTGTAGTGTCAGATTCGATCCCGACAAGTCATGTGTTACTTGTCAGGCCTCGCGCTTCCTCTTGTTCGAGCCTTCACTCAAAGGGATCCTTGTTAGCGGTTTGGATATGATGCCTCAGTGCTTTCCTACTGCTCCGGGTTGATTTACCGGCGGGTCCTGGGCCGCAAATCGATATGAATCCTGCGCTTGAGCGGTTGATGCTCGTTTGCTTGCCTCATCCTAGGCTGACGCGATCGGATGTTGTGTTGCGAATACGGTCAGCAACATCCTTGATCTCCATGTCGGCTCTTTCAGGCTCTGAACATTGGTTGCGCAGTCCTCATCACACTCTGCCTCTGTGCGTTGTAGTGGAACCTCGACGCTCTCTCTCTTCACGCTGACCTTCAGTACACCTCTACATGTTAGGCAAGCCAACCAGGGTAATGACGTCTTTCGAGGCTCCCACGATCTGAGCACCAAGGATATGTGCTAATGTCCTCCCTAAGGGCCATGTGTAGCTAGACCCTCATCCCCATGAAGATGAAGGAGTCGCCCGAACAGTCGCGTTCTGGGCCCAGCATAGCTGGAGGCTAGCATCTCTGCCCCTCGGTTGATAGACATATGCAGGCCCCTATCCCTGGATCCTTCTCCTGGAATTGTGCGTGACCGCAGGGCTGGGATGTGTCCCCACCTCCGCTATGTCTGCCGTACCGCAATAAGTGGATTCCTCCATGGTCCGAGCCACACGACCTTAAACTGTGTCGCCTAGTCTTACCACACGACCGTAAACTGTGATCGTCTTGGCCGCCCGACGAGAAACGGCACTGCATTGTGATGTTCTCCTCAGGGGACACTCACGTTGGGCGCTGGTCAATAACCACACCATTTATCAATGCCTTTAATGGCTTGATTATTGTGGCGACGCCAGGGATTTCTTAATCACAGGCATGTCGCTGCACAATGAAAAACCATCCACCTTTAAAGAAAAACAAGAAATATCAAATACCGCTCCTTTTGGGTGCGAGGGCCAGACCCGCACCCCTCCCCACGCTGGTGCCCGATTTTGTCGCGCCGCGCTTCAAGAACTACGTGTGGCTTGATTCCTATCCTTATGGGATATGTAGGAACGCCCGGATGTTTGAAACATCGGGTCCAGCCCCCACCTCTTAAAGATTCCCCCTTCTCTGGGGAATCCGCCACCTTCGGGTCACCCTCAAGGCGTGTCCTTCGACCCCTTGCAGTGGTCCACCGGTGTCAAGAGTACTCTGGTCTATTTCCAGGAGGGTCAGGTTTAGCTTGGTCAGGTTCCTTCCACCTTTCAGGCTTCATGCTCCCCTTCATTCGGACCCATCGCCTACGCCCTGGGTGGAACCCCCGTGAACGGTCTGGATACAATGCCTCAGTGCTCTCCCACCGATCCGGGCTGATGCCCCCAAAGGCCATGGGCAGCAAATCGATATGAATCCTGCGCTTGAGCGGTTGATGCTCGTTCGCTGCCTCATTCCATCAACGGTCAGTGCGATATTGATGTTGCTTTTCCGCCACGGTCGGTAGTACTCCCATATCGTTACGCCGGTGCCCCCAGTCCTTGAGTGAATGGCCGCATTATTCACATTACGTTTTCCACCCCCCATTCTGACCAGGAAAAATCTCGGCACTCTTGACACTATCCCTCAGTGCATCTTCGCATATCCAGGGGATAGGACCACGATGTGGAGCACTTTGAGGTTCTTATGGTCCGAGCTCTAAGACCTTAAACTAAGATCTACCCCTATGGTCCGAGCTCTACGACTTTAAACTAAGATCTCCCTAACCGGGGTTCTACGTCCCACATGATGTTAAAACTGCACTCTCAGAACTAAGTGTGGCTTGATCTCCAGCCAGATGGAGTACGTAGGAATGCCCGGGCATCTTGACTCGGGTCCAGCCTCAGGGATCGCTAAGTCCCGCCCCTCCTCGTCACCGGTCGTTTGGCCTGGCTTCTGGTAGAGTGGTGCGGTTGTGTATTCTCCCTGATTCAGCTCGGGATTCCCCATTGCAATGATGGGAAGCGATAGTTTCCTCGTCAAAGAGGTTCTGTCTGAGGATTGGGGTGATTCACGGCCAGATTAGTGCATCCGCCTATTACGTTTTCCCCATGGTGGCGCAATTTTGGGAGTGTTATATTCTGTCCGAACAAATCATCACATCGCCCCACGCTTCGCATGCCCTTTTGATCTGGATTTCCACCCTTGTGTCTGAAGGAACCCCCAAAGCGGTATTGTTGATGACATGTGATCCGCCTCCTGCAATATGAATGATGACCTTCGGTCCGTCTATTGCAGTAGTATGGTCGATTGATCCACTGTCCGCTTGCCATCTTGGGCATTTCCTGGAAGACTGACCGTCGTGGATTTCTGAATCTGGGACACGCGATTCCCCCTTTTTCATTTCCCTATGTTCGGATAAAATCTCAACGCCCCTAGCGTTGTCCCGCTCGTGTGTCGTAACAAGTGGGGGGGATGGTACATTGATTTGGTATGAGGTCTCCTTTCTTAGGAATGACCTCCCACTCTTCCTTAGAAATCTAGGCCCAATTGTGGATTCCTGAAGCTTGGTTAACGCTCCCGCAAGACGATGAATTGTGTTTGAGAACGTTAAGCCAAAAGATGCAGATAAATATATTGGTTCATACAAATGGATCAAAGTAGCGGAAGCAAAATGTTCTGGGAATGGAAAAAACAAATCCCCTAGGGATTAGCGTGCTGAATGAGTCTTTCCAATGCCGTTACCCTTTGGATGGCGGCCTCCAGAGCTGCTTCTCGCACTCTACATGCCCTCTCTTTGTCGGCGGTCGCAGCACGCAGTTCGTCGATCCTGGCTTGTGCACGCTCCCGCTCGACTTGAAGTGTGACCATCTGGTGGCCTGCCTCTATCAGCTGTACCTAGGAATCATCCAGCTGGGCCGTCAATTGCTCCACAAGCTCAGTGCACGCTGCGACGAAGGCCTCCTTCTCTTCCGCCTGCCCTTCGAGGCGCCGGACTTCCTGCTCCGCCATGAGGATCGCCCGCGTGTTCTCCGACATGTCACGACATTGTGCGACGTCGGCATGCCGGCGGCTCTCGCGCATCTTTTCGGCCATGAAATCACGGACCTTCAGATGGAGGCGTTGAGCATCAGCTCCCCCGGCACACAGGAGGCGCAGCCAGGTTTGAAGCGATCCCATGCGCCCCAGCCACTCCGATGGGGGTCGCTTGAGGAAGCGCTGGATGCACTTCCACCCCCTGCGGCGCGTTATCCGGCTCTCCTCGACCGCCTCCGCGTCCGAGTCGTCCATCTCCTCGGGGTCAGCAGGCCGGTAGGCAGGGAAGGCACCCAGCTGGTCTGCTGCGGGGTCCGCCCCTGGGCTGTCCTCACAGGGGATAGGTTCCCCAACATCTGGGCGACCTTCTTCTCTCGCCCCAGCAGCGTTGACACCCTCTTCAGCCCCCGACCTCTCTCCGATGGCAGCACCTCCGGCGTCCTCTGCCCCCTAATCAGCAGTTGGTGGGGCCGGCTCGGTGTTAAAAGTCTGTTCTGGAGAAGGCGGCATGTTTACCACTGGTCCGCTCGTGGATGGCCCGGGTTCGACAGCCCGACGAGCCTCCGGTATTGAGATCACTGCGTAGGGCATGCCATGGTTAGTCACGGATCGTCAATGGCAAGCACCAACAGTAAAGTAAGAAGACTTACGGGAATCCAGAGCGTCACCTTCCGCTGTCCCGGCCACCGCAGGAGCAATTGCAGCAGGGGACCCCTCAGCGCTTGTCAATTCAATGATGGGTGTCTGGCCCCCGCCCTGTCTTGCTGGTGCCTCTCCTACTCCTACTGAGGATGCCTGACCAACATCCGTGCACTCCTGAGGAAGGTGAAGAAATGGGTTAGAAGCTGCATGAGAGAATGGATGAAGCAGGTTGAGTAGGGATAGAAGCGGACCTCGAGGAGCTCAGTGATATCGATATTGTCAGAGCCGGCCACCTCGCCGCTCTCCCACGGGCTCCCCAGATGGGACCTTCCCTCCGAGCCTTCATCCTCCCCCGTCTCCTCCTCTTCCTCGGAGTCATCGTTACTATCACCTTCCTCCGGCGACATCTGTTCTGGAGCAGGCTCTAGACCTAGCATCACCTTCACCAGAAGGAACGGCTCCGCACGCTGACCACGTTGGCGCGCGTACTCGTCCATGTCCGTCAGATACGCATACCGTCGGTGGAAGTTCACCCTGTCGGCGACCTGAAGGCGCCCGACCTCTGGCAGATGGATCCCTTCTCTGGTTATCTTCTGCCAGATGATTTCGGTCCCCAGCGACTGCCGTAGGGTCATCCAGGCCGACCACAACGCTGGGAAGACTGCATCGTGGGAGGGTTTGAGCAGACGCCTTATCTGCTTCCCAGGCCGCTCCCCGACCCCCGCATGTGCCCCCTCTCTGGGTGCTGAAGTCGTGGCGGCAGCCTGCGATGTGCCCGCCGCCGAAGTCCCTACCCGCGCCGGCTCCGCTGCTTGGCGCGCCTCCGTTCTCCCCCGCGTAACGGCGCTTCGCCTCCTTCCTTGATGCCCGGTCTCCGCACGGGTGACCTCGAGCCGCCGAACTGGCTTCCGTAGAAGCCCCTCGGGGTACGCGATGGCCCAGTGTTCGGCGTACTCGGTTGCCAAGCCTGCGTCGACCCCGGTAAAAGGGAGAGTGATGACATCGCCAGAGCCAAAAGCGGCAAACATTAGCCACATCTGGCGAAGGACGCAAGGGTTCTTCTCCTCCCGGACAGCAGCGAATACCCTCTTCGGCATCCGTTGAAGGCACCCGAACTGCCTGGCGAACCGGGTTGGCACGTAGGGCTCGCAGATCACCTTCCCGTCGATCCGAGCCACGAGCACCCCACCCCGCATGCTCAGGAAGTATTTGTGCTGCTCCAGCGGACCCTGCCCATTGTCGATCATCTGGCCAACGGGAGTGGGGAACGGGCTGAAGTTGAAATTGGCGTGATTTCCAATCTGAATCCTCATGCCCTCCTCATTTAGGGTCATCGGAGTAACCCCTGCGATGTTCAGCAGGGAGGGTCGCAGGCCGTTGCCCGGAGGAATGACGGCGTTCGGAAATGTGTACCCACCGAGGTGAGCAGCCACCCAGCCGTGGAAGAATTGAAAGAGCCCACAGATCCTTCGTGGCGACCCCCCTCGCGAGATGCGTCCCAGGATGGCGTACAGCTTAGCCAGCACTGGGACCCCGAGGTTGTATCTTTTGATGGCGGCCATGGCGCCCGCCATCACCAGTGTCGCCGGGCGGACGCCCATCCTCGCGTCCCGCACCGGCAGAAGCCACCCACTCAGAAAGGCGGCCAGGAACGCCGCGTACCGGACATTTGGGTCCCAGAACTCGATGACGCGGTACCCCCATGAGCGGTAGTCGCCCGTCTCCAGGACCCCCCAGTACGACCCGTTCCGGCTCCTCTGAGCCGCGGTCGGGCACCGCTTCCCCCTACCTAGCATCTTGACCGCTGGGTCATGCTCCAAGAACTGGACGAACCACTCCTTGTAGGCTATGTCCTTGTGGAAGTCCTTGGCCCCGAGCCGCTGTGTAGCCAGGTCCAGTAGATGCCATGTCAGGATGGGAGTTCGTGACCTGTCGCCCCAGGTATTCTTTGGAGGCAGGAACTCATCGTATTGGTAACCCTCCAGCGGGATACCTCCGATGCAGTGGATGTCCCAGAGACTGATTCTGACCTCCCAATGATGAAGGTGGAAGGTGTTGGTATCCGGGGACCAGCTGGTGAACAGCTCCGGCCCGAGCTCGGGCTGCTGGTAGAAGTGGAACTGCGACGTCCACACCGCCTCAAATAGGCCGATGTACCGTAGTTCCTCCGCGAAGTGATCGCAGGTATGGCGTACCCAAAATGCCCAGGCCCACTCACTGGTGAAATTTCCCCCAAACCGCAAGTCCCAGTCCTTCAGCCAGCCCTTGGTGTCGTCGGTGACACTCTGGCGATACGTGCTCGAGTAGAGGGCTGTAGAGTTCTCCGCAGTAGGCTCACTCCCGGTGATGGTTCGCGTCCTCGGGTTCAGTACATAGACATCTAAGTGCCTGGTCTCCCTGGAAGGATGCCCGTTGTTGGTGATGTTATAGCGGGGGAGCTCGTCCTCCCGAGTCACCCACGTCCGTGGTGCATCAACCTCGAACCCTGGCACCGGAACCTCATCCAGGATGCCATAGTTCCAGAGCGGCAAGTTGTCCGACAGTGGATACGTCTTCTGGGCCGGCGTCAGCAAATCGAACAAGGATTGATTTTTGGAAACAATCTCCTTGGCTCCGTAGACCTCCTCGTTCGCCGCCATCTCAGCTCTTCGAATGGCGGCATCCCCCTCATTCACTTGATTCGCGGCCATCTCAGAAGCTCCGGGAGTCGTGTGGGTTAAGGGATGAGGCGTGCGGAATCGGAGGAGGCTAGTAGAGAAATTTGGGAGTTGGCGCGCAATCCTAGTGGACGACGCACAATTGGGAAGTCTGTCGCGCAAAACCCCGGGTGTTCGCGCAAAACAAGCCGAAATCCGGATGGGTTTGCGCGCCGAACGGGCGAATTTTGCGCCGGCAAAGGCAATTTCGTGCAAGAGAGCTTGAAAGCTTGTCGCGCGGAAGGCCTGTGTACGGTACGGGGGACCCAGGGCCCCTATTTATAGGCGAGGCCGGGTGTCCGCGCTGCGCGGAACGCGCTTTGCGCGACCACGGCAGTGAATTTCGCGCCCGACGCCCTTTTTGCGCGCCACAGTCCCGCGCCACCCAGGACTTCGGCATTCCGGCGTCTCCCCCGGAACCCGATCGTTGCGACCTCTCGCCGATCAGATTCTGAGGGGGGGCTTTTGTAGACGCCGGAAAAGTCCGTTGTTCCCAAACGAAGCTCCGGATGCGGAAATCGAGGTCATATTTGGAGTCAGAAGCACGTTTCGGAAGGCCCGGATGCCTTGCGCGGAATTTTGGACGCCCGCGCGCAAAGTTGAAGTGCGGCGCGCAATCTTCTCGGTATGCGTGCAATGTGCCTAACCGGCGCGCAATTTTGCGCGCCCGCAGACCGCGCGACTCCCTTGCGCGTCGGGGCCCCGATTCCGTGCCCGTGAAGGAAATTTCGCGCCCACGCCATAGATTGCGCGCCGGCGGCGAGATTCCGAGCCCGGGGTTGCCTATAAATACAAGGAGACCCCCAACGTTTTGAGGGTTTCCAGAATTCGAAGGGTCGCTCGTGCGTGCAATTCCACCCCCTCCACGCGCAATGCCGATCTTCAGGTAACCTCCTTTATTTCGCGCAAGCAAACCGCGGGGTTCGCCTTCGCGCGCAACCCCTTTGGCTTCTTTCCTTTGACCAATTCCTCACCCGAAGGCTTTCACGCGTAAAAGAAGCCTCTTGCGCGCAATTGCCCCCGGGTGCGCGCAATCCAGCCCGATTGCGCGCACCCCCCTTACTAAGTGGCAATTCGTTAAAGAATGGGATGTTGCCCCCACGCGCTATCAGAGGCCCGACACGTGCAATCTCTATCTTCCGTGCACAAAGCGCTGGCCCCATTTCGCGCCAGCCCGCCCAATTGCGCCCCGACCCGCGGTATTGCGCGCCAAGCTCCTCTTTCGCACGCAAACCGCCGGGGTCGCCCCCTTTGACCCCCTGAGGGTACCCGCCTGCGTAGCGCCCGATGATCTTCATCCTGGGTGCCTGAACCGTGCGTTGTCTTCCCGTGCGGCCCTCCAGGCTCGCGCGAAGTGACACAGACCCATTGGCAGCACTCCAACGTCCAAGCTGCACGACGCTAAACTGCCTAGCCTCCATCGTCCGCGCTGCAAGACGTTAAATTGCCAACCATCTTCCTCCAACATGACGTTAAACTCTACATCGTCCGCGATGCAAGATGTTAAACTGCCAAGCATCTTCGTCCAACATGACGTTAAACTGTACATCGTCCGCGCTGCAAGATGTTAAACTGCCTAGCATATGGGCCTTCTCACGGTGTAAGCCCCAAACCCCATCGTCCTCAACACACGACGTTAAACTGTACTTCGTCCGGCAGGACGTTAAACCGTCCGCATCACCCGATCTCGTGCCTCGCACGCGGGGTCCCCCTCCCGGTTTGGATGTGGCCCCCCACCCGCTCGTCTCTGTAGGGATTTCGGGATTGGAGTGGCCTTCGCCCACGGGGGTAGGGTATTACAAACCCCTAGTTTCTTGTGGGGGACTGCACGTGTGTATCTCCATTGTGCTTCCCCACTGCCGAAGCCAGTAGAGGGCGTGATAGGGATCGAGGTGTCTATCATCTTCGGCCCAAGTCCCTCTTCAACTGAGCTTTTCCGCACTCAGGTTGCCTCAGTGTGTAAGTCCTGACAGAATGAACTACGTGGACTTTGATCCATGTCTCCTAAACAGGGTACGTAGGAAGCCTCCCTGAGGTTCAAGCCCACCACCTGGTCGTCCCGGTCGTATTCACGTCGGTTCGTCCATCAGTGGACCCCTCCCAGGTTCACATTCGCGTCGATTCACCTATGAATCCGCCCTTGTGGGGGACTGCACGTGTGTATCTCCATTGTGCTTCCCCACTGCCGAAGCCAGTAGAGGGCGTGACAGGGATCGAGGTGTCTATTATCTCCGACCCAAGTCCCTCTCCAACTGAGCTTTGCCGCATATGGGCCTCCTTAGAGTGTAAGCCCCAAACACCATCGTCCAGCAAGACGTTAAACTGTGATCCACCCACTTCGTGCGTGCCAGCTTCCTAGACCTCCTCGTGAGTCGGCTTGCCAATGTCCAGCATGACGTGAAACTGTGATCCACCAGGCCGTTCCATCCCCCTCCGTGCGAGGTGGTTCGGTTCAATCCTCTGCCCGGTAGCCTCGACATTCTTGTGAGTCGGCTTGCCTTCGTCCAGCATGACGTTAAACTGTATATCCGAACTACGCTGACTTTGATCCGCGCTAACGCGCGGTACGTAGGAAGCCTCTACGAGGTCCAAGCTCTTCGCTCCATCATCCATCCTGATCCTTACCCGGGCCGCCACATCCCGGTGGGTCATGCCATTTCATTCCACTCCACTTCACTCGGGAAGCCGCCCATGTGCTGGCCCCAGCGTCGGAGGTTCCCCGCAAGGGGTTCTGTTATCTGATCCACTCCTCGTGTTGATCAGTCCGATGCCATCCCCGCTGGACGTTAAACTCGCGGCATACCTCGTGTTAAACATGGGAAGCTGAGGAAAACCTCAGGTAATGCAATTCCCCGCACCCAGCATGGGATTCCTCAGGCCGTCACGCCTTCGAGAAGCCCTATTAGGGACGGAAGGCAGACATGCAGAGCCGCAGTGTTAAGACACGCCCCCAACACCCAGAGCTACCCGGTCTCCTCACCGCAGGTTGCTGCCCCGACCAGACTCCTTGGAGTGTCTGGGCAGACGCAGCGTAATTAACCGGTGTCCATGAAGGTATGGCGCCGGGAACGAGATTCACGAACATTCTTAAATCTATGAGGGAGACCCAGATTAGGCGACGAGTTCCGAGGAGACGTCCACGGGAGGAGGAGCCGACATCCCATCATCCCGGTTTCGATCAAGGAGCATACGTCCCTGAATAAGGGACGGATGCCACCCGCCTTTGGAAAGCGGAACTGCGGGGCCACCAGCCGCGCTCCCATCCCCTCGGGTCGACGGGCGCACGCGCGAACGCGTCCTGGCGGAACAACGTCGGAATAGAAACCCGACGCACATCCGCACCGAAACAGTGGCCACTCCAGGACCTATTGAAGGCGGGTTTCATGGGTCATTTTCTCTCCTTCAACATAAAGAAGGAAGGGCCTGAAAATCCGCAGACCCTTCACTCCTTTTGGTGAAGGTGGGTCGTGACAGAATGCATGGTTGTTTTTCATGGCCAGTAAAGCCTTGTGCAGACTACATAATTACCTCTAATGACGTCCTATATTCTTGACAGATTGGTGCATAGTCTGCCAAACCATGTGACCAAGCAGTTTAGTAGTTTTTTGTTTTGGAATTTGGAATCCAGATTCATTGGGTGAATTGGTTTCATTGGGATGTTCTTGTTTTCAGTTTTACCTGGTTTTGGAGTGTTTTTCTCAAGTTACAAACTACATGATTATTCAATTTAAAATTTGCTTTCCAAAATGAATGTCTTGACTTTTTGGAAAATTAAATGAGTTATTTTCAAACTGGTTGTTATTTTTGGGACTATTTTGGGATCTCATAAATATTTTGTAAAGTATAAATCAAAATTGTATTTGGAATTGTTTTGGGGATTTTGAAATTCTTATGATGTGTGAACTGATGTATCTAAAAAATGGGAGTTTGGAAATGATATGTTTAACCATTAGTATTCATGTGTATTATCATGTATGAGGATAATGGACATGGAGTTGGTATGTATGGATGGGTGTTGAGTTGGAATAAGAATATACATTCATATGAGGCTTCATAGAATACCAATGGGTTTGCGCTTGGTTTCTGAAGCTCATTTTGTTTTCGAAAATCATTTTTTGATAAGTTGGTGTGTTGGAATGGTTCTTTATTTATGGTAATTGAAATATAATGTGTTTTCAAAATGGGTTATGGAATCCAAACTATTTTTTGTTATGTGTAAAATTGTTTGAGTTTGAAATTAAAGTGGTTGTTCTATATGGGAAATTTTGGTTTTGTTGTGTGATGCTTGGTGATTTTGAGTTGCATTGATGATTGAGTAAGGATTTTATTTATGACTGGGTGTGGTGTATTTTTTGCGATGTGATTGAATTTGGTTCAATGTTTCTAATTTAGAGTATGCCTCCCAAAAATGTCCAATGGCCTTTGAAGAATCTTTTTATATTGATGATTTTTACCAAACTCTAAAAGGAGTATTGGGGGTAGGAGCCTCCAAGTATGTCTTTTTTTTCGCTCTGATGGTTGAGGTTTAATAGTTGTTTTTGTATGACTTGATAAATTTGGGTGTGTCTTCAGGTATTTGGGAACTCTAGATATCGTGATGTTGTTATTCATTATGGATCGATTAAAAGTACAATGTTTGTATTGGTGAAGGGAACATTCCTCTTTAATATTGCAAGGTGAGTCACAATAGGTGTACTATGATAGGAGGCAATTTAAATCCTTGATGTGTTTTTGAAAGGTTCTATATCTATTGAGGAGTGTAAATCGGAGGAACCATTTCCTAGAGTGCCTCCCTCGTCACTCTATTTTTCTTGATCTAAGGCCCACATGCTTGTTGCTTCCAATGTTTATGGTCTAGAACTCTACTCCATTTTTTCATAATCTATAGAAGGAATATTGTTGTTGTAGCAAAAAAAAATTTATTTAAGCTATCTTTCTAGAGGAGTAATCTTCAGTTGGAGGTTTTCAGTTCCCAACTACAGTGTAGTAGATTCTTCAACATGTAAGTACTCCACCCATAGCTTCTAGAGTGAATATTTTCATCTAGTTAGGATATCGTTGGGATCTAGGGGATACAAATCCAACATATTTCCTCCATCGTCCGAGAGGATGCCGACAAAATTTCACTATCCCATTGTTGTTTGTTTTTGGAAATTTTCCTTTGAAGGTCCCAGCGGCCTCTTTCACAATGTTTTCGTGGTTGTGTCTTGTGGGATATGAACTCTCTATTGGATAGTCATCACCTTAAGAGTTTTTGGGATATGGGTGTTGCCTGTTGGAGATGCTTGTTTCCTCAGGTAGTGGGGACATCGGAGTCAGGGTTCATTTCAGGTTCCTTCCATTTGGACCCCCTCTACTGTGGATGTCAATCTGTGTTGGTTGATTCGTGATGTAAGGTCTGAGCCACGTGTGTTATCTTGTTCTTAAAATGGTGAGGAGACCCATAACTGATATAATAGATATTATTATTTGGGTTTGGTTTTTTAAGTTGTTTAAATTCATAAGGATTCAATGTTGTCTAGAATAATAATATGGTGGGGGGACTATAATGAAATAACCCCAATAGAAACTAAGTCATCAAAGAGTTCATAATGGGGAAATCATTTGTTCCTATTCCACCCAACCTCGAACTTGGTTATTATTTTTCAAAGTAATGGGTCACTTGATGAATGTATATGGAAGTTTTACTATGTTTTGGTAACTTCTACATTAAGAATCAGGGTGTTCTACTTTGTGGTTGTGTTTGTAGATGAAGGTTCCTCTCTATCGGTCTACTCATATATGTCGTTAGAGTCTCTCATTGACTGTTCCTTTGGTTATCAAGTGAGTTCTCGGATTACAGTCCTTAAATGACTTGGGTATTTTTCCAAAAATCATTGCATTGTGGATTCATGTTTTGACCAACTGAGTTATTTGGGACTTTTTTGGTGTAAAAAGTGTCATGGTGGGGAGAATTTTCTTACCCCGACAGACACTGGTATTTTTATTTAATTACTTTTTTCATCAGTGGTCTTATTTTCTAGGTTGAGAGGGATGAATTCTGGTTTGAGTTATTGAGTTTTTATTATGGAATGGGCGTTTTGGCATTGAATCGCCTAGCACATGGAAAAAACACAGTTTGGAAACCATGGGATTTTTTCAGGTAGCCAGGCAGTCTGCCTGTGTTTTAAAATAAATAAAAATAAATGAAAAAATGGGGAAAATGAGTGCTTTGATAATAAAAATAATATGAAAAATATTATTATCTTTATTAATATTAATATTATTATAATTATTATGTTTTATTATTGTTATTATTATTATCGTTATTATTAATAAGTTAAGTATTTTAATTATTTTAATCCTTATTATAATTATTAAGTTTTAATTATTATTATTTTTACTGTAAATCTTATTATTATCAGTATTTTTTATTCTTTTTTTCTATTTTGGGTATGGTTTTACTCCCCTCACCCTAATCGTTCCCCACTCTCCCTACCTTTCTATCACAATCATTCTCCCCTACCTCCCCTCCTCACCCGTTCACACTGCTCTTGGCCGGCATCCCTTCAGGCAAAGCACCGGCGTGAATATCATACCAGCGCATCGACCCCTAAAACATGCCCTAACTCCCTAGTCGAGAACCCTTCATCACGTGATCAGACCCCCTTTCATCTCCTCCTTCAACATCTATTTTCAACTGAAATCTAAACAAATCTTCATTGAATCATCAAGATACTGTATTTTTCCCTAGTCTCTCTTCTTTTAATGGCTGATCATGCCCTCTCCTTTGAACCAAATGACTAAACTAAGCCCAAATTCTTTGGGATGATCTCATTTGAAGTTTTATTTTGTTCAAGGGTAATTTTTAAGGTCTCTTGGGTCCCTTGGGTGCGTGTTCCAGCAACCGCCACTGAATGTGAGGCCGTACAAGTGGTTTTGATCCACTGATTTTGTCCCAAGGTAAGTGTTATATTTGTTTCTCTATTTTCAGCTACATGAAATTGGCTCTTTAAGTGTATTAATGTTTGTATTAATTATATTGTTGTGGATTGTTCATTTTTTTTATTTCTATCCATATCTGTTTTTCAGCCACCATTTGATGTGAGGTTTCTCTTGTTACCTTGTTTAATTTAGTTTTATTTGAATCCTCTTGTGATTATTAGATTCATTTTTATTTTTGTATTATGTTCATGTCATCGCACTATCAGTTCAGGTGTTTGGTAGAAAATTCCTATATGTTTATACATTGGTGGGAATTTTTATAAACATATCCTTTTCGTGCATGTTTCTTCAGGGAACATGGAATTTGTGCTTGTATGATAGGATGTGTGTTTGTGTGTGTGTGAAAATGTTTAGGCATATCGGTGAAGCAGTATTAAACATCCTTCATCATAAGCTTCATGTCCTGAGGTACGGACTCTTATACCACTGGTTGGTTTCGCACTGGTTTTATGGAATTCTTTTAATTTTTTAGGTTCTATCTATTTTTTGTATAATGCGTTAGAAAGTTCCGAGTGATTTTGAGTCACTAGTGTAACGCCCTGACCCCAATTACCCTGAGTCAGTTCATTGTTACGTAACATTGGCATGATCACAAAAGATAAAGTCCCGAAAGACTGATTAGTTTAGTAGCCTTGGAAACACTAGATACATTCATAAATGTTACATTACATCATAAAGTTCAAAACTACAATAACATGGTCTCTATTGTCCACACTCATATCCCCTTCAGACTATCCCTGCAGGTCAGTCAGAAAATATTTTTTCACATCCTGGGAAAAATAAAACATAGAAAAGGGTGAGCTCAGATTCTCAATAAGGATAACAATATAGTGGGAACTCTCATTAATAAACACAAACATTCAAGGCAATGTATAACTAAAACAAAATCTTTTAAACATGAACTTCAACATAATATGGAAAAAATAAAATGAAATAATTCCATTTACTTATTCACATGGATATTCTACTAGTCAAATAATCACATGCAATATCAATAACCACTTTCATAATGATGGAATCCATAATGCAAGACTATCATAACCACATTTTCAAGGCCTTCTGCCGAGACTAGAAATAAGATTTTGTCAATACCTTGTGCCAAGACACTAGTTTGTCTAATGAGACCCACCGATACATCGAGGAGCAATATCGGTCTCCACCCGTCACTTACTATGTCCAATGCATTATTTTTATGAAAAGGTTTAAATATATCATAAACAATAACATAAACATATCTCATAAAACATGCATAAAGGACACATAACATTTCCACATTTCAATCACAAGATATCAATACAACACGTTGATATAATAAAAACATTATCAAAATGATTTTCAATACCAAAATAAAATAAAAAGTAAAACATGGTATTTATTTTTCATTTTTTAAAAAAAGTTATGGCTTGTAGGGGAAGCCGAATCTCAAATAATGGTCACGGCAGTGGAGAACTCATTGTCGCCACATACGTATGACAAAAAAACATTCCCTTTATTCGTTTAGGAAAATGCTTCGTATAAAAAATATTCCTTTCGAATAAACATAAAAGTAGAAGGGGTTTATACACCATATAAAGGAAACATGTTTATAAAACAAAATATGCCTCAATGAAAGGAGATTGAGACGAAGTCCCTTACCACATGTCCGACTTGACTCGATCGTTCTTTAACCTCCTGAATAATAAACTAGAGTTAATTTATACTTTCTTATGAACCTTTTTCAAGTTATTTATTCATTTTATATCACTTATTACCATGTTATGAACATTATGTAATTATTTAAGTTAATAACGGTCGTTATGTCGATCTTCTGTACTTAAGTCAAAAATAAACTTCTTATAATTAAAAGTTGTTCATGTGGTAAAATATCCATTATATCCAGAATTATATTCATGATTTAGATATCATATATATCATATATTTATAGTATATACATTCACTTATAATATTACATAACATTTAGTGTTAATAAATGAAATGCACCGTTCATGGAGATGGTAAGCCGTATGTACACATGAATGATACTTTCATTTCTATTTCATATTTAATGGAATAGAATCATAATGAAATAAAGTTATATTATAATTCCAGTAAAATATCATATATAACATCATTTTCTCCATCCTTTATACGTCCCACATATGGAATTAACGATTCAAATCACTTTGAGGGGGCAGTTGTCCGCACTTCCTAAAATGAAATTATCGCGTTTACCCATAATGGAAATCATAAAGGTATGCCATAAATGAAAAATAAAGAAGAATAAGGAAAAAATATACATAATATATATCTTATATAAATATAGTGACATATTAATGTCCACCATGAGAGGTGTTAAAAAAAGATTGAACAATCATCGTTTCATGAGGCAGTAATTCACCACCCACAGAAACAGTATGTTCTTTAACCATTAGACGAATGTGTGTGTAAGTGTAAATCAAATAATTCTCAAAACAACATCCTATTATATTTAAGATACTGGTTTTGATACAAAATAAAGGAATAAAAAGATTTTAATGGGTTTGATAAGCAACATAAAACAAAAGAACCTAAGAGAAGACATTACCTTAAAATCGGGTAACTCTTTTTGATTTGAGCCAAAGGCTTCCTTGGGAAGACTTCTGCCCTAATTTAGGCTTCATAGAGTTAGAGAGGGAGGTTGAGAGAGTATTTGGGCAGAGTATTTCCAAGCCAAATGGCTTTGAAGTTGTGAATGAGGTAGTAGAGGTGGGGGCCTTTTATAAGAAGTGAGGGGGGCACTCTTGGAAAGTCATGAAATGTTCCTTTATTATGAAATGATTTTCTGATTTTAAAGGTTCCAAAATGATATATTTAGAGGATAATGTGATAAGAGTTCTAAATACACCCATACAATTGGCTTTATACAAGTTTAACTCTTATATTTTACATTATCTTTTCAGTTTATATAAATCGTTCATTAATGAGGTAATCGCTGCATCATCATGGTGTTATAAATAAATTTATTTATTTAAAGCCTAAAAATTATAAAAAAATTACCATTATGTTGGAAATATTTTTATCTCTCCAATGATTATTTATAGATGAAACTTTAACTTAAATAACTCCATGTAATAATTGTTTTAGTAAAACAACACATGTTTGTGAAACTTTTATTTTTACATTAAATAGAATGTTATTAATGTCATTTTCTTACCCAAGTGGATCCATGGGGCCCCCAAGATGACCTGTGGATTGTCTTGGTCGTTAATTAATCATCCAACAAGTGTAGGACAAGTGTAATGGTAATTTCATATTATTATATCATTATATTTACCTTAAATGACACTAATTATCTTTAATCATGATTAATAAAACATAAAAGTTACTATTCAAAAAAAATTATTTTAATCCCATTGAACCACATTTTACTTTTTAATGACAACCATGTATGTTTGATTTTTGAAATTAAATTCATAGAAGCGGTAAAATTTCATTTAAACAACATATCAGTTTTTTAACTACCACTTAGTGGTTTCACTATTCATCAAAATGGAGGTTTTTTAGAAAAATACCTAAAATTCACCCTAATATATACTTGATATTCCAAATTAAAAGATGATTTCTATTTTAACATATTCAAAACATATAATTTTCATTAATTAATTTTATAATTAATTCCTGTTGTTAAAACAAATAACGTGTTTTTATCAAAGAATATCAATCAAAAGATTGACAATTGTTTATGTCCAATTTCAAAGTGAAATTAATTCTAATGACCACAATTAGATAAAATGGTAAAAATATATTCTAATCATACATTAAAACTACTAAATAATATAATTTATCAATATAAATTATTTTTATTAAAAAAGTTGTTTTTAATTACAGTTTAGTGTTTTACACTATTCATAAAATTTGGAAGTTCTCAGAAAAAAAACAAAAAATTCAACATAGGATAATTTTGATATTCAGAATCCAGAAATGAAGTCCAATTTGAATAATAAAATTTATAAAATTTCAAAAAGTGGGTATTACTCTTCATAATGGCTACATTGATTAGTCGTGGTGTGTTAGAATCTTGAACATGCGTACAGTGCAAGGTATTGCATTATTGAAAGAGAAGCATACCGTGGAATCTTGGGGTATAACATTCTCCCCTCCTTAAATACATTGTGTCCTCGCAATTTGAAAATTTTCTTCGAAAATAAAATACTGAAAGTATAAAATACGTTTGTGGAAAACCCACATCAGAAATTAGGTTAATAGAATTTAGCCTTAATAAGAGGGAAAGGGGAATGAAAAAGTCACAACCAAATTATGATCTCTATTAGGAGAACATTGGTGGAAATTAGAGACAAATAATTGGAGGGGAAACATAAATATGTGTAGGGAGTAATTGAGGTCATCAATCACAAACAAGTGTAAAATTGAGGGCCTCAAAACCTTCAATCTATGTTGTTTTAAAATATCATCAGTTCAACAAAACATAAGGTATTAGGATAACACATTTTTTTAATATCCATTTCTTAAATTTTAGGAATTAATTTATTCATAGAATAGGGGAGAGGTATATATATATATACTTTAAAAGTAGAGTTTCAACCTTCAACTAATTTCTACCAAAAACTCATCTTTTACTCCAAAAGGTAATAGAACTAAAAAATATTATATTTATCCTAATCGTATAAGGTTCCAAATATTAACACATACCATTTATATTAGAAAAACTATTTTTTAATGATGAGGGACTTCTTATAGGCTAATGGTAGGTAATAAAGTCTTGTCGAACTATGGTTGTGGGTTTGATTCCTGCAGCTTTGTCCGACGTGATGGGTTATCCCCCGACTTGCAGGATGTCCTTTTCTTAAAACCATAGTATTATAATATTCCAAAAATAATCATCAGAAATGTTTTAACCTTAAACAATA
Source organism: Viscum album (assembly GCA_963277665.1). Taxonomy (NCBI): domain Eukaryota; kingdom Viridiplantae; phylum Streptophyta; class Magnoliopsida; order Santalales; family Viscaceae; genus Viscum; species Viscum album. Next base: position 1,343,814,110 of record OY728132.1, read on the forward strand.
CTATAAAAAGTTCAACTTAATCCATTCCAACCTTTATAGTTATCCAAAATACCTCTGTCCAGACTTTCCCTAAAAGGTCTCTAAATTCCAAAATCAATTCATCGTATTCCCTAAACAAAGTAAAGTTTCTCTTATTATCACATACTAAAAATATTATTACCTTCATCATATTAAATCCTTAATTAAAACCACAAGTACTGCAGTACAATCCTTATATATAGCAGATTATTATTATAACCATAATATAGTTCTTGAGTCAAAAAACACAAATACAATAATTATTCCACTTCAACTATAGTAACATCATAAGATTGGCCTTGATCCCATGGCCTTTTCTTAGGTAAGTATCCTTGGTGCTTAAGGAATTCATTTTCATAATGCCCCATTTCTCTACAATTGTAGAATTCAACATTGACATAATCTTTCTTTCCTTTGTAATCATGATCCTGGTGATATTTTTCTCTACATTTATAACGAACTCACATTCCTTTTATGCAAGTACTAGGGTGATTCTTCCCACAATTATCGCATAATGGAAAATCCTTCTTTCGATTTTTCCCTTTATCTGTCTCTTGTTCCACCGTTCTCTTCTTCTCTTCCTTTACTTTATGGTCATAAGATTTAGAGAATTCTTTATCTGTATTGATATAACACGAGACTATATCTTCGTACGTTGAGAAAGATTGTGATACTAAAGATCAATGGAGAAATGGTTTTAACCAATCAAAGAAACGACCAATCATACTTCTTGGGTATGTATATAATCTGCATCATGCCTCGCTAACCTTGTAAATTTACACTCATACATTGTGACATTCTCATCCTCCTTTTGCCTTAGAACCAAAAATTTCATTTCCATATCTGCTCGATGGTCACGAGGAAAGTATATTTCTAAGAAAATATCTTTGAACACTCTCCATTTCATAATTGATACTTCATCATCTTCCTTTGTATTTTGAATCAATGACAACCATTGATCAACATCTCCAGTGAGGCAGTAAACTGCCATTATAACCTTTTCCCTTTCATTAATCCCAAAGGCATGGAATATTTTCTCTGAGAAATTTATCCATTGGTCAGCTACTAAGGGATTTGTACTCCCATTTAATGTTGGTGGTTGTTTCCTCATGAATAGATCTAACATTGATCCTCCACATTGTGGAACAGGGTGCTCCATAGGAGTAAGGTTATTATTCATAACCTGAGTGAGTTGTCCCAGTATGGTGATAAACTGATCAGCAATAGTTGCATCACTAGCTCCACTATAATTATCTTGAGCCGATGGGAAATCCCTACATGGAGTGCGTGCATTGATATAGCTTCCATTCCTTTCACTAGGCGCCATTTCTAAAAAATGTCATAAACTAGATTAGTTTATGAATGAAAATACATAATTCTATACTTGTAAAAAACTTATCATAAATTGAATAGTTTATGGATAAAATCCATAATCAAAAAAAATTCTTTGAGAAAGTTTATACTCATAAACCCTTCATAATGTTTTGTAAAGAAAATTGGAATTATCCTAAGAATATCCCCTGGGAGTGTCATAACCAAGAGTGTAGCAAGGCCCGTTGTCGTGCACCAGTTCCCATTCGAGTCTAGCTCAATGCGGTGTTTTTGAGTATTACCCCTAGGTACATCTGTGCCAGAGCCGCCTCTATCTGCTCGTATCTAGACAGGGATGTATTTCTCGGAAAACTCACAAAATCTCTATAATAACAAAATTCTAGGAAGTTCTTCTATACTAATCCTCAAATTCTATCTTAGGGTTATGTGCTCTAATCAGAGTTTTCCTAAATCTAGCTTCCAATTATAGTACTAAACTGCCTCTGACACCAATTATAATTCCCCGACCCCAGTTACCCAAAGTAGGTACATTATTACGTAACATTGTCATGATCACAAAAGATCAACTCTCGAAAGACCGATTAGTTTAGTATCCTTGGAAACACTAGCTACATTAATAAATGTTACATTACATTATTAAGTGAAAAACTACAATAACATGATCTCCATAGTCCACACTCATATCCCCTTCAGACTATCCCTACAGGTCAGTCATAAAATATTTTTTCACATCCTGGGAAAAATAAAACATAGAGAGGGGTGAGAATAGATGCTCAGTAAGGATAAAAATATAGCAGAAACATTCATAAATAAAAAAAACATTTAAAGGAATTTATAACTAAAACAAAAGCCTTTTAAACATGAAATTCAGAATAATATGGAAAAAATAAAATGAAATAATTCCATTTACATATTCATGTGGATATTCTACTAGTCGAATAATCACAAGAAATATCAATAACCATATTCATAATGATGGAATGCATAATGCCAGACTATTATAACTACATAGTCAAGGCCTTGTGCCAAGACTACAAATAAAATTTTTTCATGGCCTTGTGCCAAGACACTAGTTTGTCTCATGAGACCTACCGATGAATCGGGGAGCTATAGCGGTCTCCGCTCGTCACTTACTTAGTACAATGAATTCCTTATATTAAAAGGTTTAAAAATATCATAAACCATAACATAAGCGTATCACATAAAACATGCATAAAGGAAACATAACATATCCACATTTCAATCACAAGATATCAATATAACACGTTGATATAATAAAAACATTATCAAAACCATTTTCAATACCAAAATAAAAGAAAAAGTAAAACATGGTATTTATTTTTCACTTTTGAAAAAAAGTTATTGCTTGTAGAGGAAGCTGAAACTCAAATAATGGTCATGGTGGCGGAGAAGTCATTGTCGCCGCATACGTATGACAAAAAAACATTAACTTTTGTCATTTAGGAAAATTCTTCATATAAAAAAGATTCATTTTGAATAAACTTAAACGTCAAAGGGGTTTATACACCGTATAAAGGAATGTTCTGTATAAAACAAAATATGCCTCAAAGAAAGAAGATTGAGACGAAGTCCCTTACCTCGTGTCCGACCTGACTTGATCGTACTTTAACCTCATGAATAATAAACTACTGTTAATTTTTACTTTCTTAAGAACCTTTTTCATGTTCATTATTCCATTTATATCACTTATTACCATGTTATGAACATTATGTAATTATTTAAGTTAATAACAGTCGTTTTGTCGATCTTTGGTACTTGAGTCAAAAATAAACTTCTTATAATTACAAGTTGTTCATGTGGTAAAATATAAATTATTTATAGGATTATATTCCTGATTTAGATATCATATATATCATATATATCCATTATATACCTTCATTTATAATATTAGATAACATTTAAAGGTAAGAAATTAAATGCACCGTTCATGGAGACGGTAAGCTGTACGTATGCATGAACGCTACTTTCATATCTATTTCATATTTAATGGAATGAAATCATAATGATATAAATTTATATTATAATTCTAGTACAATATCATATATAAAATCATTTACTCCATCCTTTATACATCCCACATATGGCATTAATGATTCAAATCACTTTGAGGGGGCGGTAGTCCGCATCTCCTAAAATGAAATTATTGCGTTTACCCATAATGGAAATCATAAAGGTATTCCATAAATGAAAAATACAGAATCATAAGGAAAACATAAACATAATATATATCATATATAAATATAGTGAAAACTTAGTGGCCACCATGAGAGGTGTTAAAAGAATATTGAACAATCATCATTTCATGAGGCAGTAATTCACCACCCACAGAAACAATATGTTCTTTAACCATTAAACGAATTTACATGTATGTGTAAATCAAATCCATCTCATAAAAACATCCTAGTATATTTAATATACTGTTTTTGTTACAAAATAATGGAATAAAAAGAGTTTATGGGTTTGAGAAGCAACATAAAACAAAAGAACATAAGAGAAGACATTACCTTAAAATCGGGTAACTCTTTTTGATTTGGGCCAAAAGCTTAATTGGGAAGACTTATACCCAAAGTGAGGCTTCTAGGAGTAATATAGTGAAGTTTAGAGAGTATTTGGGTACTTGTTTACTGAGGAAAATGGCAGTGAAGTTGTGAATAAGGTGGTAGAGGTGGGGGCCTTTTATAAGAGGAGAGGAGGGGCACTCTTGGAAATTAATGAAATGTTAATTTATTATGAAATTCTATTCAAATTTTAAAGGTCCCAAAATGATATATTTCGAGGATAAGGTGATAAGAGTTCGAAATAAACCAATATAATAGGCTTTATACATGTGTAATTCTTATAATTTACATTATCTTTTCATTTTATCTAAATCAGTCCTTAATGAGGTAATCGTTGCATCATCATGGTGTCATAAATAAATTTATTTATTTAATGCCTAAAAATTATAATAAAATAACCATGATGTATGAAATATTTTTATCTCTCTAATGAATATTTATAGTCTGAAGGTAAAATTAAATAACCATGTGTAATAATTTTTTTAGTAAAACAACACATGTTTGTGACAATTTTATTTTTTACATTAAATAAAAAGTTATTAATGTCATTTTTTTCCCATGTGGCTCCATGGGGCCCCCATGTTGACCCATGGATTTTCTTGGTTGGACATGACTCATACAATAAGTGTAGGAAAATTTTAAAGGTAATTTCATATTATTATATCATTATATTTACCTTAAATTACACTAATTACCTTTAAACGCGATTAATTAAACAAAAAAGTTACTATTCAAAAAAAAATATTTTAATCCCATTGAACCAAATTATACTTCCTAATGACAACCATGTATGTTGTATTTTTGAAATTAAATTCACAGAAGCGGTAAAAGTTTATTTAAACAAAAAATCAGTTTTTTAACTACCACTTTGTGGTTTCACTATTCATAAAAATTAGAAGTTTTTTTAGAAAAATACCAAACATTCACCCTAATCTATATTTTATATTCCACATTAAAAGATTATGTATATTTTACCAAATTAAAAACATATATGTTTGATTAATTAATTTTATAATTAATTTCCGTTGTCAAAACAAATACCGTGTTTTTACGAAAGAATATCAATCAAAAGATTGACAGTTGTTTATATCCAATTTCAAAGTGAAATTAATTATAATGAAAACCATTGGATAAAATGGTAAAAATATATTCTAATTATACTTTAATCCCACTAAATAATATAATTTTTCACTATAAATTAATTTTATAAAAAAAAATTTGCAATTAATGTTTAGTATTTTACAGTATTCATAAAAAATTGGATGTTCTCAGAAAAAAACGAAAAATTCAAATTAGGATAATTTCAATATTCCGAATCCAAAAATAAATTACAATTTGAATAATAAAATTTATATAATTTCAAAAGTTGGGTATTACTATTCATAACGGCTACTTTGATTGGTCGTGGTGTGTTAGAATCTCGGACTTGCGTACAATGCAAGCTATTGCATTATTGAAAGAGAAGTGTATCGTGGAAGCTTGTAGTGTTAAAACTGGTTCCAAGGGAGACTCTCCACTATGTTCATTTCTAAGTATATATATAAATGTAGGTTCCTCTATTATGTGTATATTCATCCAAGGAATTTAATGTACATGTATGGGGAAAGGTGTGGCTATGTGTATATAAAACAATGAATGCACCTATGAGTGGAGACATGTATAGGCTTATAAGAAAACCTGTAATGATCCCCTTTCACATGTTCAGAGGCCATTTGAATGTGGGCATAGGGGATAGGTTTCCTTGCATGTATGCGAAGACTCATATGATTAGTGGGTGAGGAAAAACTTTTAGTTAGAATGAACCATGATATTAAGTGGATGGATTGGTTCCACCTTGAGGTAGGTTCCCCATGCCATGATCTATAACTAGAATTTCCAATATTTCTCGATGTTCCTTGGAAATAATTTCCTTGGTTTATAAATGAAATTCATAAGAACTATATATATAAATATAGTAGGCGGTTTCGTTCCCTAACACCTCTAATAGAACTTACCATGTTTGTTTAAGTTTATGACTGTGTTATTTGGTTTTATTATATGGTTTGTTGGGTGTTTTTAAAGTGGATTTGGATATTATGGATTGGGAATAGATTTTTATTAATGTAAATGGCTATGTTATTGTGACTTCATTGACGTAATTATTTTAAAATTGGGTTTAGGGGTTGTTTGGACAATGAAAAATTTATTTTTAAGGGAATTTATGTTTCTGTATGTCTAAATGGGGATTTTCATTGGAAAATGAATTGTTTTGGGGCATGGTATCCTTTTAGAATTTTAGTATAAATTGGAAAATGTTTGTGTGGTGGAATACGTTTTCTGAAAATGGGTTAAAAGCAAGAGCAGTTTTAGGAAAAGTGCAGGCCCATTAAGTTCATTATCCTTTATGGTGTGTTTTATTATGAATATAAAAAGTGATTTTGGGTATCTTTCAAGTGATGACAGAAATATTTAAAAAGTGAATTTTCCATGGTGGGTTTAAAATGGAAGGTGGGTGGTTTGTAAAGAAGCTTGATTTAAATAAAATGTTTGGAATTTGTTTGAATATAGTGGAATGTGTGCATGTAAACAATAACAATTACACAAAGGAACCCTCGAGAACCTAGGGGGAGAACTAGGGCTAGTATGCCAGATGATATTTATGTGGTTCATATCAGTTTCATCTAGGAAGATTGACATTGGAAAACTAACTAAATACTTGTTATGATTGTAGACTAATAGGTTATGGTTGTGTTACCTACTAGTGGAATGTGCATGAGAATATAGACCATTGTGGATCCTATTCCATGTTTTCACTTAGGTATGATGTCTCTAGGGTCAGAGATATGCTAGTTACCTATAGGGATGACCATTGTTCGTGTTTTTCCTATATTGAATGTGATGTGATTTTCTTTTCTGTTTACCATGGATGATGACCCATTGTGAAAAAAATAACTTTAAAAGGTATCACCCCATGGTTTTTCTACAAATAAATTGAAATGAATGAAGCTTTGTTTTAACTAGATATTTATTACTATCCTTTAAACATAATTATGCCACTTCTATGTTTGTAATTTCAAGAAACGATCATCTATAATTGTGATCATTAAGTTATTTCGAGTCTGAAAGAACCAACTTGTTTTTTTGTGAATAGTAACATACCTTTATGAATTTCAATGTTAATATTAATATAAACCTTATGAATAGTAAATAATATTACTGTTTTATTTTCTTATGGATATAAGATAATGAGATGTCGATTAAATTTTCATGGTGTTAAAAAAAGAGTTATTTAATTAAAATTGTTATTTTTTAATAAATTATGATTTTATTTAAAAATTAAATTTAAAATATTTATAAAATTATTTTCAAAAAATGGAGTTCTTTTTGAATTTTACACGTCGAGAAATTGTTAGGGTGATTTTATGGAAATTTTATGAAATTATATAACTTTGATGAATAGTAAAATATTATAAAATACCATAAATGCTAAATACATGATTTACTGTTTCATAGGTGATGAAAGGATGATGTAAGACCACATGGTTTGAACTCACATTCCATTATTACTATTTTTGGTCACACGAATTAAGAATATTCATTGTCTTGGAAAAATTATTGTAGTAATGATTAAAATAATGTAAAATACCTCCTCTCCTCCACTATAAATACCACCATCATTCCCCTTTTCCATCCACACCTGTCAAGAATTGGCCTTACCTATGTTCTGCCTAATACTCTTTCAAAAGATCTTTCCAGCATCCTAGATCTTCTAGTCTCACCAAAAGGCCAAAATCAGAGGCTTTAAGAAGGATCTTAAGAAAAAGATATCAGGAGATAAACGTCCAATTTTGTTTTCTTTCTCTTATTTTCATTTTTTTCCTATTATTCTTCATTCCTCACCCCCATCCAATAGGAATGAATGATCCAGTATATTTATTATCCTAGATTTCATCATGTTTATGGAAGGCTATCAATTATACTTATTCTCCCCTCCCACTTATTTAAGAAATAAAAACATCGTCTCCAATGTGTTGATTTGCCGACATCGTGGATGATGCGATTTCAATTTCATTTCCATTCTTCAAGACTAGTCATGAAAAAAATTTGTTTTTGAAAAAATTTATAATTGATGTATTATATATTATATTATGTTCTGGAATCATTTTTCCGACTTGTTATTAATTTATGAAACAATATGAATTCTTTGCGATCGAAGAATCGCCAAAAGGACCGAAACAAATATCAATAATGTTTTAACTTATGACCCATCCTCAAATCAGAATAAAAAATAAAAAATTGTATAAATTATGGTTTTTAAAATATTAAAATACTATTCCATTCCAATTCTGTATTTTCATTTCTAATCAACAAGAATATCCATCATGAACCGGTCATGGAAATCATGTAAAGAACGCATCCAAAATAATGCAAGGAACAAAATACTAATAATTAAAGGGTGAAATGATGTAATTAAATGATCATATAAGGTATTATAAATATGAATATGTTTCTTAAATATATTAATAAAACTCTTTAACCATTATAAAATTGTTTTAAATGAGTTTGAAGTAATAGAAATTCCAGGTAAGGGAATTCATAACCCGATTTACATTGATTGGGTTTACATTATAATTAATTATTTATGTGATATTTAAATTGTTTTTGTGTTTAATTTGGTTTATGTTATGTTAAATTGTGAGAATTTGTAGTGTATATACATATTCCATCCACACAACTATGTATCACATCTCTTATATGATAATTTTTAGGGACTTTACTTTTAAAAACCTCTTCTAGAATACAGTTTTACAAAAATCAACAGCAATGTTTTTATGAAATTATTCATGTTGTATGATTTTGTTTTAGGTTCTGGGAATTTTTTAGGATGATGTTTGGGACCTATATCTATCTTCAATTCATTGTTTATGTGTAAGTTGGCGGTCAGACATATGGTTACTCCATGTGTAACTGTGATGGTTACATAAATTGTAAGGTGGCCGTGAGGGTTACAAATTATAAGGTTGAAGAGAGGGTTACAATATTATGTATGTAATGACCCAAGATACCTTTATGGTTCTATGTATGTTATTATATATCTTAAGAATGTTTTGTAAATCTCATGTTTCACAAAATAAGTTTATATTGGTGACAAGTATGTCTTTTAAAAATGATTTCATACATTACAAGTATTCATGGACTAATGTGTTATTTGCCACTTTTTATATCCCTTATTGAGTTTTTTGTGCTCATCCCATGTTTTTAAATGATTTTCACGATTTATAAGGATTTGTAAGACAATGAAATAAGACAAGTGAAATGTTTGGATAATTTTCATAGAAATCATGTTTTATTTGAATAGTTGTATATTTTTGAAGAAATGAATAAAGTTTTTAGGGTATAGACTCCGTATTAAGGTGTATGTTATGGCTGTAATATGTCCTGTTAACTAAGGCTATAAACATGAAATGATCCTCAATCTGAAAGGAATTGATTTATTGAAAACATTCGAGATTATGTAATGTAATAAGTCTGGGTCCTTATAGTTGGTATCAGAGGATGGTTTAGATAACATTAGTGGATTGGGTGATGTTAATAGAATACCATATATGATTTTTACTCTATGATTAATTTATATGTTACAGAACATAAAAATTACAATATTTTTTAGACTAAGATATGTTTTTTCAGAATGGTTGTCCGTAGATGAAACAGAGAAGCTGAATAGGAGAGGCACCAAATGAATGATATCCATCTGAATCTTCATCCCAGAATGGTAGGGATTTTAACAGTGTAGTTTGTGACAGTAATGGATCAGCTAATATAGGAAATAAATAGTTTTGGAATCCCTTGAGGAGAACAACTAGTGAGACCAAAATGGAACATGATAATATTAGAACATTTTATGAGACAACACCCTCTTTATTTCAAAGGATCTTCTGACCTAATAGAGGCTGAAGGATAGATTAAATCACTTGAAATGATATTCATTGCTATGGGATGTTCAGATAATCAAAAGGTTAGTCATTCCATTTGTTTTCTTGAATGTGAAGATGGTCAGTGGTGGTAAATGGTAAATAGTATTAGGGATATAGAGGTTAATGATGTATTAGTGTGGGATGAGGTTAAAATTATTTTCCTTGATAAATATTTTCCTAAGATAGTGTGACTTATGATGGAGAAGAAATTATTTGAGTGGGAGAAAAAGGAGGAAGACTCAGTTGTTGTGTATGAAGTTAACTTCACCCGACTGGTGAGATATGCTCAAAATATTATTCCATATCTTGATAGAAAAATCAACCACATTTAATCAAGATTAATGCCAAGGTATCGAAGAGCATTGGACAACCATGAATTCAAACGTTTTGAGAAACTTATATGATGTGCTAAGAGGGTTGAGGTGGAATTTTCTGATGATCACATGAGTTTTGACAACAATGAGAAGAATAGGACCAGATGGAAAGTGATGGGTAAAGAATCAACCAAAAATATCGGATGTTAAGAAAATCTAGTTTCCCGTTTGTGAAAAGTGTGGCAAGAAGAACCCTCAGGAATGTCTTACCAATACTGCAAAGTGTTTTTGATGTGGTAAGTATGGACATATGGCCAGAGATTTTAATAAAATGATCCTATGAATAATCTTAATAAGAAAACTATTATGTGTTTTAAATGTGGTGAGATGGGTCATTATGCAATTTCATACCCAAATAGAGATTCAAATGATGCAATGAATACAATATATAAGTTCAAGGTTGTAGTGAGATCATTTTCATCTATGTCAGCAGTTGTCTGGCCATCAAATTAAATTGTATCAAGTCCTTTTTTTTACTGGGATTTTTCTAATGTGGTTTTCGATACGGGGCCTACAAATTCATTCATTTATGATAAATTTTCATGTAAATTGGAAATATCTTCTCAACAAATGAGACCAGAAATTATTTTTAAAACACCAGGGGAAATATTATAGACAATATGAATTATAAGAATAATTCTATTGTGGTGTATGGAATGACATTACCTACAAACGATGTTTTTACCTTAGTTGAGTTTAATGTTATTTTGGGAATGGCTTGGCTTTATTATTATCTTGATAAGACTGACTATGGAGATAAAGAAGTTGTTTTTCAGTAAGTGTTTCATTTTGTATACAAGAAAAAAATCATACAATTGATAACATATCAGGAAGCAGAGAAACTTTTGAAAGATGGAAATGAAGTTCTTCATTCTCATATTGTTGAAAAAAGGGAACTATTCAGATTAATGATGTTTTTGTGGTAATTTAATACCTTGATGTTTTCCTAATGTGTTACCTGGTGTCATACTTGATTGTTAAGTAAAATTAACAATTGACTTAGATTCGAATGCTAAGCTAATTTCAAAACATGCATATCGTATAGCTCTAATAGAACTTCTTGAATTGAGAAATCTATTTTATAATTTTCTTGATAAATTCTTCATTCATCCTAGGACATCACCATGGAATCATCCTATTATGTTTTTTGAAACGAAATATGGTTCCATGAGACGTTGTGTGGATTATAATGCCTTGAATAACATCACTATTAAAAAAAGTATCATTTTCCTTATATCAATGACATTTTTGATTAGCTCCATGGAGCTTAGTACTTTTCCAATATTGACATGAGATCCTGATACCCTTAGCTAAAGGTGAAAGAGGATGGCATCCCAAAAACCACTTTTTAAACTGTATATGGGAATTATTAATATGTTTTTATGCTGTTTGGGTTAGCTAATTCACCTACGGGATTCTTGGATCTTACAAAAAGTATATTTCATGACTTCTTGGATAAGTTTTTGGTTTTGTTTATTGATGACATTCTGTTATGTTTTAGAAGAAAATAATAGCATGAAGAACATATAAGGGTTTTTTTAAAACCCTTTAATGATAAATAATCTATATAGAAAATTTATCAAGTTTGATTTTTGGTTAGAACATATTTCTTTTTTTGGGAACATTATAAATAAGACTGGAATAATAGTTAATCCTTCCAAAACAAGAGTGGTTCATGAATGGCCAAGACCCCCCAAATGGTACAAATATTCATAGTTTTATTGTATTATTAAGTTGTTACCGATGTTTTGTTAATAGAATTACATTTTTATCTAGACCACTAACTAGGTTAAAAAAGGTTTTAAATTTATTTAGACAGAATAATGTGATGTTTATTTTTTTTAACTGAAGAGGAGATTGGAGAATACTCCAGTTTTGGCCTTACTATCCCGAAATGGTGATTTAGTCATCTATAATAATTCTTATTTTAAGGGACATGGTTTTGTTTTGATGCATAATTATTAGGTAATAGCTCATGCTTCATGGAAACTAAAACACCATGAGTGATATTGTCCCACACATGATTTGGAATTGGCATATGTGGTTTTTGATTAGAAAATTTGGAGGCAACTTTTATAAGGATCGAAATGTCAAATATATACTGACCAAAAAAGTTTTAAGTATATATTCACTCAATAGGAATTAAACATTAGGTAGAAAAGATAGAGTTAACTGATAATGTATTATGATTGCAAGATCAATTACTATCCGAGAAATGTAATAAAGAGATAGATTCCTTGAGTCGGAAATGTCAAGCATCATTAACCATGTTATAATTGGTACATGATCCCTTGATTAATGATTGTTGAAATTTGACATAGAAGTAGTTGGTGCACCAAATACCTATATTTTGTTTTATGTTTTAGTGCAGTCATTGTTATCAGATAGAATTATGCAACCATATATGGAAGACCATGAGCTACAGAAAAAGGATGAATTGGATAAAATGGGTAATTTGTAAGACTTTAACATTGATAAAGATTGTGTTTTAAGATTTTGAGAAAGGCTATCTATGACTTGTGATTCCCAATTGAAGAGTGATTATTTTTGTAAACCTTATACTTCTCCATTTTTAGTCCATCTTGGAAGTAATAAGATGTATAGAGATCTTCTAGAGTATTACTGGTGGGATGGAATGAAAAGAGATTTTGTAGAATTTACTACGAAATGGTTAACTTGTGAAAAGGTTAAAGTAGAGTGGTAGTTACTGAAGGGGATGCTTCAGCCATTGCCAATGCTAGAGTAGATAAGGTTGAATATATCCATTGAATTTGTGGTGGGACTACCTTAGACTTATCAAGGAAACAATGTGATTTCGGTTATTATTGATCAGCTGAGGGAATTTGGACATATTCTTTCTATTCAAGATACAATGTTGTTGGATCAGCTCTCCCAACTGTTCCTCAAAGAGATTTCCAGGTTACATGGATTTCATCTTTTCATTGTATCTGACCAGGACCCCAGGCCCACATCAAACATTTTTAAGGGTCTTTAGAAGTTTTCGGGCACATAATTTAATTTCAGTACAGCCTTTTATCCTCAATCAAATGTGAAGTCATAATGAATGATTCAAACTTTAGAGGATATTCTTCGAGCTTGTTCAATGGGCCACGGAATTTGGGATCAACATCTTTCATTAGTTGAGTTTTCTTATAATATCATCTTCCATTATAGTATACAGATTGAACCTTTTGAGGAATTGTATGGGAAGTAGTGTCAGAATCAAACATTTTGCGATGAATTCAGTGGAAAAAAGTTGATGGGGCAAGAATTAGTAGAGGAATAGGTTGAGAAAGTGAACATGGTCTAATAGGACATAAGGACAGCTCGGAGTAGGTAGAAATGTTATGAAGGTAACAGAAGGAAATACTTCTCCTTCTAGGTAGGTGACCATGTTTTCCATAAAATCACTCCATGGAAAAGTTTGATGTGTTTTGGTAAGAAAGGAAAGCTAAATATGAAGTTCCCCTATCCTTTTGAAGTTCTGGAGAAAGTAAGACCAGTCACCTATCGAGTAGCTTTACCTCTGAATTTATCCTTGGAACACAATGTTTTTAATGCTTTAATGTTTAAAAAGTATGTGTTAGATTCAACTCATGTTTTGAACTGAGAAGTAGTTCAACTGGAAGAGAACCTTTATTGTGAAGAGAAACCAATTCAGATTCTAGATCGAATGGAACTGGTATTGTAGGATAATGAAATCCTCATAGTAAAGCTTTTTGGGAGAAACCACATTGTTGAATAATAAACATGAGAGTATAAAAATGATATTCGGTAAAGGTACCCTCACTTGTTTAATAAGTAAATAAAATTGCGAGGACACAATTTCCAGAAGTAGGGGATAATGTAACACTCTAATGTTTTTTAAAAATAAATTGGAATTAAGGAATTTTTTTAAGTATAAATTTATAACAATCCTTTATACATAACTTTTTCACTACTATGTTTTGAATTTCATGAAACGGTCATCTACAATTTTGATCAGTAAGTTATTTCAAGTCTGAATGAACCAACTGGTTTTTTGGTGAATAGTAACATGCCCTTGTGAATAGAAATATGTATAGTAATATGACCCTATGAATAGTAAATAATATTATGTTTTTTATGGATAAAAGATAATAAGATATCGGTTAATTTTTCAAGGTGTTAAAAAAAGAGTTATAGATTTAAAGCTATTATTTTTTAATAAACGATGATTTTATTTAAAAATTGAATTAATTATATTTAGAAAATTATTTCCAAATAAATAAATTTCATTTTTTAATTCTACACGTTGAATAATGGTTATGGGTAATTTTTGGTAATTTTCTAAAATTATACAATTTTTGATGAGTAGTAAGATACGATATAATATGATAAATGCTAAATACTATATTTACTATATTATAGGTGATACAAGGCTGATGTATGACAACTTGGTTCAAACTAACATGTAGTTATTACTATTTTGGGTAACATGAATTATCACTACTCATAGTCTAGGGCTAAAATATTATAATAGTGATTAAAATAATGTAAAATACCACCTCTTCTCCAATATAAATACCACCCTGATTCCCCTCTTCCTCCCACACCACTCAAGCCTTGATCAATACCTATGTTAACTCCCAATACATTTACTATGGATCTACCCCACGTCCTAGAGCTTCTGGTCTCACCAAAAGCACAAAATCAATGGCCTTAAGAAGGATCTCAAGGAGAAGAGATCAAGAGGTAAATATCCTATTTTGTTTTCATTCTTTTCTGTTCATTTTTTATATTTTCCTTCTTTCCTAACCTACCCTTATCCAAGAGTAATTAATGATCTATTATCTTAAATATTATATATTTCATCATTTTTATGGAAGATTCACTGTTATACTTTCCCCCCTCTCCCACTAATTGAAAAAAATTAAAACTTTGTCTGTGATGTGTCGATTTACCAACATCGTGTACAATGTGATTTCGAATTCATTTAATTTCATAAATAATGGTCATGAAACCACTTTAATTGCTGTATAAGATTATAATTTATGTTTTATATATTATATAATGTTCTGTAATCATTTATCACACATTTTATTAATTTATGAAACAAAACGAGTTCATTACGATCAAAGAATCACCAAAATAACCTAATCAAATATCAAAAATGTTTTAACTTATGAATCATCCTTCTACCATATTTAAAAATGATAAATGGTATAATTTATGGTTTTGGAAATATTAAAATTTCAATTTCATTCCAATTTATTTGTTTCACTTCCAATTTACAAGAATATCCATCATTAACCGATAATGGAAATCATGTAATGAACACACCCAAAACAATGAAAAGAACAAAATACTAACAATTAAATGGTGAAATGATATAATTAAATGATAATATAAGGTATTATAAATATTAATATGTTTCTTTAAGGTATTAAAATGTCTTTTTTAACCATTATATAGTAGTTTTAAATGATTATGATGTAATACAAACTCGAGGTAAGGGAATTTATAACACAATTTTAATTTTTTGGGTTAACATTCTACATCATTATTTATGTGGTATTTCAATTGTTTACATGGTGAATTTTGTTTATATTAAGTTTAATTGTATTGATTTATATTGTATATACATATTCCATTCACACTACTAAGTCTCACAAGAATTATATGATATTTTTAAGGGACTTTCTTCTAAAATACTCTTTTAAAATTCTGTTTTACAAAATTCAAAAGGAATGTTTTTATGAAACAATCCATTTTTTATGGATATGTTATAGTTCAAGGTAATTTTTTATGATTAAGGTAGAGAAAAATATCACCCCCCAAATTCATTGGGTATGTTTAAGTTGGAGGTCAGCCAGATGGTTACTCTATGTGTAACTGCGATGGTTAAACAAATTGTAAGGTAGCCATGAGGGTTACAAATTATAATGTACCTGACAGAGTTACAAGATTATGTATGTAATTCCCCAAGATATTTTAATGGTTCTATTTATCTTCTTATGTATTGTGAGAATATTTTTGAAATATCATGTTTAAAAAATTAAGTATATATGGGTGACAAGTGTGTCTTTTGAAAATGATTTCATACATTACAAGAATTCTTGAGATAATATGTTCTTTCCTTCTTTTTTATATCCCTTACTAAGATTTTTGTGCTCATCCCATGTTTTTAAATGATTTTCACAGTTTATAATTATGTGTAAGAAAAAGAAGGAATCCTAGTTAAATGTTCAAAGAATTGTGAAGGAAATCATGTTTTATTTGAAAAACCTTTATATTTTAGAAGAAATGAAAACTATTTTTATGGTATCGACTCTTTGTTAAGGTGTATGTTATGACTTTATTATGTCAAATTGTCTAAATCTCTATATTTGAAAAAATCCTTAATGTGAAAGGATGTGATTTATTGACTAAATTCAAGATTATGTAATGTAATAAGTCTTGGTCCTTATATTAAATCATCATTTCCCCCTCTCATATTGAAATGTTAATGCATTATTGTAATATATTTTGAGAATATATTAGAAGATAAATGATTTCATTAAAAAATTAAACTTCTTTCTTAGTTTTTAAAATACTAAAGAAACCATTTTAAATATATATTATTTTAAAACTAACATGATTGGGTTTCTTTTTAATGGAAAATAAATAGGTCATTGTTATTCACAAGATTTACTACTAAGCATATCGATTCTCACACCAACTTAACATTTATATTTTAGGTACTAGTCTTGGATCACTCTTTGGAGAGTATGGTTCTATGTTTTTTGGTGACCCATGGGGTCACATGGAGGTATGTATAGTTATTTGTCATTATTTTTATTTTCTACTGTTAGTATTGTTTACCTATTTTTTCCTTATTATTTATATTTATATTTATTTTAATTTTCTATGCTAAATCATTTCCAACTACTTGTTTTTATGCCCAACAAAAGTTACAAGCCTATAGGGATCAGTAATACCCTTCGGACCATGCCAAGGACCGGATCTGGTGACTGATTCAGGGTCAACATGGGTTGGTTCATGACAGTCAAAGAACTTCAAGTTTCTCATAATAGTGATGAACTATAATGACCTTATCAATGTGATGTGCACTCTATGTTATTATTAAATCAAATTGATGCCTAAAAATATAAAATATGTAATAATATGTTTTATACATATTCAAAATATTGAATATACATGAAATCAAAGTAAAAAATATTTAGTCTGAATAAAGTAACCCTAATAAAATACCACTTGTATTATATCCATGTACATTTGAAATTTAGTTCCCAAGATCACAAATGATTACCAGGTTTCTTCTAAGTCATGAATTTATTCATCGGGTCATCCATGTTGTCATCCATTAAAATAATGCTCACTGTAACATCACCTCTATATGTGAAATACCACAAGAGATGATACTTCGGACATATGTTCATCATATGTAGATGTGACCATGTCTCTTTTTTGAGATCCATCTCTATAGTATTATCAAATTAGAGGGTGATACGATCTCTAA
Organism: Viscum album; assembly: GCA_963277665.1. Lineage (NCBI taxonomy): Eukaryota > Viridiplantae > Streptophyta > Magnoliopsida > Santalales > Viscaceae > Viscum > Viscum album. Next base: position 1,343,831,847 of record OY728132.1, read on the forward strand.
TACTAGGTATCGTATTACGAACTTGGATGAAGATGTGGATCAGTATTGATTATTTAACTACCTCAAATGATAAAATATAATCATACCCTAATGTTGAATTTGTGACCACATACTTATTTGAACTCTTATGGGTCAAGAAAACTCAAATACAAGTGAATATGTATCCCGGTTGTCACTTCATTTCATCTTGAGTAGTTTGGGAACCTTAATTTACATATCCTTTGATGACTATTTCATTATCTTTACCATAATATAGTACCTTTTCCTTATTATTCCTTAGATACTTAAGTATAGTATCGACTTCTATCCAATGGTGGTCACCTGGGTCAAATTCATATCTTCCTATGATACAATGTGTAGGAAACATCTAACCTAGTACATATCATACCATACATGATTGGCCCAATAGTCAATGGGTAAGTAAAATTTTTTAATATATTTATTTCCTCATGTATCTAAGGAAACATTTTCCAAGAAATATGATTTTCATGTGATGCTACAAACAAATACCATCATAGATTGTTCCATACTGAATCTCTTTAAAATCTTATCAATATATGTACTTTGACATAGGCTGAGAACCGTCTTGGATTTATCAAGATAGAGCTTGACCCCAAGAATATAGGTTTCCTCACCCAATTCCTTCATATAAAAGAATTTATTAAAACCTGACTTAACAAACTATAAACTAGTATTTAATTTCAAATGATTAATATATCATAAACCTATACTATTAATAAAAAGACTACACTCCCACTTAATCGTTTCTAGAAACAAAGCTCGCACTCATTCTTTATGAAGCCAAATTCTATTATGTCTTTATAAAAACAAATTATCCAGAACCAAGATGCTTACCCTAGTCAGTAAATGAATTTTTTTTCAATTTTTTGTATCTTATTGGAAACATTTTTAGTAAATAAACACATTAGGTTATATCATATATAAATATTCTGAAAGGTTCTTATTAAGAAATGCCATTTTGAAATCCAATTTCTTAATCACATAGTCATGTAAGGAAACAATAGAATGTATAATTAAGAGGAATTTTAGAATTGAAACTAATATAAAGGTTACGTCATAGTAAATGCATTGAATTTGTTTAAAACCTTTTCCAAAAATTCATTCCTTATTGGTACAGATTTGTCTATCCACATCTAGTTTTTCATGAATATCGATTTTCAACTTATGGGTTTTACATCCATAGGAGGATTTACCAAAATCCAAACGTGGGTTTGGTATAAGGAATCCATTTCATAAATCATGAAATCATTAAAATTTTAAATATATATGTCACTTACAACTTTTTTTTATGTTATAGCATAATTATAATTAAATAACAATGAATCACAGTCCTTAGGTACTAGAAAACCATACTATTTTGGTTCTCGAACCTCTCTTTTACTCATACGTAGTACTTCTGTCTTTGTAATAACATTTTATTATATGGGGATTCTTGTAATATGTTTCTATTACAAATATTGTGTACCATGAACATCGACATAATCAAATTCTATATCTCTCTCTCACTATATCTTTTATTGATGTTCTCCATCACAAAATATATGGAATGGATTTCTGCTATTACTTTTTTATGAGGGTTCAAATAAGTAATATTCCCTTATTTTATTAGGATATTCAATATAGGTGTATGTTGTGACTTAGGGGGTATGGTCTGTACTTGAAGAGGCCTTAATAATTCTTTTCAACCCCACACATGTATGTATAAAAACATTGGTTTCCTTTCATTCCATAAATGGTATGGTATACCATCAACTACTTTCATTGGAACATGGTTTAGTATTTCTGTTGTTGTTTGTAATGTATATACCCGAAAATATAATTGAAAAATTATATGACTCTTCATTAATCTCACTATGTGTAAAAGGGTGTGATTACTCATTTCACATAAATAATACCACTCAAGTGCATAATAATGGAGTCTTGAGATAAGATTTCAAACTCTTTTAAGTAATCAATGAATTCTTGATTAATATATTATACACCATGGTCCATGTAGAGTTTCTGAATCTTTTTACCATGTAGGTTCGTAAATTCATTATAATATTCATTGATATAATCAAAATAATCTGACTTATACCCCCATTAAATACACATACCCATATCTAATAGATTCATGAGTAAAAGATAATGAAGTATGCGTAGCCACCAATTACATCAATAGAAAATGAGCCACACATATCATTATGAAATAATTCGAGAAGATATTTGGCCCTTTCCCCATTTCCATTAAATAGGAATTTGGTAATTTCACATTATAAACATGCATGACATATAGCATGTATTTTTCTTTCAAAATAAAATAATTATCCATCTTAGTAAAATTTTATCAGAAGTTTTTTTAAATGACTTAGCTGGTGATTAGAGAATTGGGTATGGTATGAGTCATGAGAGGTATATTAATAATCGATTTCCATTACTTGGTTCATGTAATCAAAATAATACATACCATTATTTAGATTTTCTTTACCATAATAAATTCTATATTTATTAAAGTAGAAACATTTAATCCCAAATTTGAAAATAAATTCATTTTAAAAAGTATTGATATAGAATTAATGTTTTTGGTAAACAAATGCACATAAAAAACACTAAAAACCAGGATCATTTATGTTGGTAATGTGATTTGGTTGTCCCATATAGATATAACAACAATTTATTCTTTATTATCTTCTCAGTGATCTACCTCTCCTCGAAATTTTTTTCTAAATCTATGTTGTTCTAGTATTTGAATAAATATTTGAATAGAAAAAGATTTATCTAATACCTAATTTATAGAAATTGATGAATTGAAATCATTAACATATTCACCTGAATCTTTCCCTTTCTTCTTTTTTATGGGTGTAATTTTTTATTCTATTGCCCCTTCATTCCACAAGAAAAATATACCACATCATGTTTCATTTATTTCCCATTGTTCTTCCTCTTCAGGTAATGGTGTGAAAAAACATTGTTCTTAAGGATCATTTAATTACCTATCCATTCGTTCACCATAGGCTTGAAGGATGTTTTTCATAGTCTTCTATTTTACATAGTGTATAATAGTGAGAATATGTACTAGAGACATCTCAATGTTGTTCATATTGAAATTTATAACACCGAAGAAGCACTGAGGGAGTGATTCTAGAATGAGATCGGTTCTCAATTCGTTGGGGAGGTCAAAACCTGGAACCTCTGGGATCTTAATGTAGATAATGATATTTACTAAATGAGGCCCATTTGGGGAACCCTCACCATTATTTCTCTAAAATAGATCCTTGTAAATCTCAAACCGTTCATGTATATCTCTCTCATTGTAAATACCATGGAGCTTCTCAAGCATGTGGCATGCATCCATGATTTCATGAGACTTCTTGAGTTCACTAGAAATATTCAAAAGCATCTAACATTGAATACTGAATACATGAATAAAATATTTTCAACAGATAAATAACTCTTCATCACTCGCACACTTCGAAGGAAGATCATGCATTGAGGATTCTAGCAAATAAGATTTCTTTTCATGTCATAACAAAACCCGAAGTTTCTAAACCACTACTGGTAGTTACTTATAGTGATGATGTTATCTTTATCCAGTTACTTTCATGTGGATAATGTGGATTAATAAATTTTTATTTTATTCTAAAATTAATGAAAAAATTATTAGTACTTTTTATTGATTACTAGTTATTATAGAAATAATAAATTAATTGATTTTTATTTAAAAACACATTGTTTTTTCAAGTCCCAATATCCCTAACAATTGAAGTAGGAATATATTGTTTCTAGGATATTATATTGGAAAGGATAAATATACCCCCTTGCATAACCCCAAAAATGGTTGATAAATATACTTGAAGGTTATTAGGTAGTTTGGTATCTATTAATTGTGGTATTGTAACTCCTTCATCAGTTGAGTGGACTACCCTCTCCTGAAATCCCAACATGGATTTCCTCAAAACACTATTTTAAGTTACATCAAGAATATATATGGATAAATATATTGTTGTAATATTTTTAATTCATCCCATAACATTAATAATAACTCCATGTTGAAAGTATGTATCCCAGTGATGGTTGGTCATCCCATCCCAAAGGGCTTCTAGTTTTTTATTTATTTTTTATAATCCAATTTTTAACTATGTTAATAGGGAACCTTTACATGACCTATAATACTAGTGGAATAAGGACCAATATATTACTAAAAAACCACATACCTAACTCCATCAAAACTTCCCATCCTTAGAATCTATGTAATTGATGGTTCCTAGCTCCCCACCTCACATGGTTGATCGACAGACATTTATTTATGTAGATCTACATAGTACTTAAAACCGATGGAATGTTCCATACCCTCTAATACTTTACATTCGAGTTCTCTCTATTCCGATGGTTTTTTCTTTTTTTATCCTCTATCTGGGCATACACCTATGTTCTCTGATATAATTTCTAAATTTCTCCAACATCCCATGGCTTGTAGGCCAGAGGTGTCTCAAATTCTCTATGGACCTATATCCAATGGTGGATCAAAGGCCCTAAGACCCCCAAAACCAAGCCTGTGGCCTGAATCCAAAAATTAAATGAATATTTTTGTCTACTACAGCATCACATAGTACCTCATATAGTAACTAATATAATACTGATATAGTAACCCATAAATATACCCCCACCTAGATTTGATCATGGGACTTTTTTATGTGAAGAAGGATCATCTCCCACTCATGTGAAAGCTCATTATAAAAACAAGTGTATTGTTTTGATCGACTCCAATCAGGGGTCCTTGACCAAGAACATAGTGTTCTGTATGTTCCCTAACTAGCCAATGGATTGGAATCACCCTATGTATAATATGCATAGTGTCTAAGTCTAGTAGGATTTGACCATGCACCAGTTCCCATAGAGAGAAAGTGGTATAGCCAGCGGGTACCACTTGACTAACACCTCATGCGTGCCATGGTGGGTTAGTCAAACACTTAGTCACAAGGATTTCATTCATATTCATGTATTGTAAGTCCAGTCCTAGATTAATATTTAATTGATGGAATTTTTTATTATGCATTAATTTTATCTCTTTTTATCCGATTCATTTATTGTAATTATTAAGTGGTTGTTACATAATTAATTAAAAATGATGGATAAATCATTTATGCATAATGAATTTATTTATGTTTCTATCTTTTCAAATTAATTAATTGATCTAGATGATCATGGTATTGCGTCCAAAAAATAAATAATTTCATTGAATGAAATAAAAAAATAACTAAATGACTCATTAATTAGATTTATATAATGGTTAGTTTTATGAGTGGACAGTAAATCGGGCTGTAAATTCATGGAAATAATTTTTTGTTCTGGAATTCACATTAGTTTCAACATTCCACCTTCCCACCTTTGTAACACCTCGGCAAGCATCTTTGTGGTCGCATCTTGAACTCCATACATGAACCTTGGGTAACCCCATTAATTATAAGTATTTATAACTCACACATAAGTGAGGTGAACAAAAGGACTAGTTAATGGGGAATTACATAAATATCTTTGGATATGTAGTTCCTATATAAAAATTGATGAATGAATTACTCACATGCCATCATATTTAATTTAATAACAAATAATTTCAAACTGATGTAATAAATTAAAATAAAATATCCAATGCATACATAGATCTTGGTCTAGATCATGAATAGTTATACACATAATTTATACATAAAAGTAAATGGATAACATTTATTTATTATTAATTCTTTATTAATTAAGATAAACATGTTGCATTAATTAATTAATTAATTTTCATATTAATGTCCATCCTAATCATCTTAGAGATAAAAATCATAAAGTAATTAATGTAAAATAAATGTAACAACCAATAGTTAAATATTTATTATAATTAATTAATTCAGAATTTAAAACACTTTAAATCCCATATTAAATTTTCAAACACTATAAGTTTCATTCAAAATAATAAAGTTTTAATGACATAATTTTCATTTTAATTTAATTTAATTTTTCTCGTAATTTTTGGAACGCACAACACGTACTATCCACCTACACATTGTGTACCTCTGTTGTCGTGTATCTGTGTCCCATTCCAAGATATTTGGTGCTTGGACTTATCCAGACTACATGGCATGTACAAGTCAGTTATACGATGTGTATCTTCTATATGAGTTTCTAGGATACTGTCTTGTGTATTCCTATTTATCTCAGTTGGATTAGATGACGTGTACAGGATATCTACACGTCATGTTGTCTGAATGTTGCATGCCCATGCAACCCATTTAAAGAATCAGAATATTCTTATGCGATAGACTATATGACTTGTTCCGCCAACTACATGTCTTTATATTTATTAAAGTTTGTCTAGATAACTCAAAATGTTTCTCAATTGTGGTAATTTATGAACTATACACTATGTTCACCGCATACACATCATGTATATCATAAAAACTTGATGCTTTCAGACTCATGTTGTTTGACCATGTTTAATAAACACACTAATTATATTCATTACACCTCTATCCTGTGTGGGCTACATAGTGTCCATGTTGTATAAAGACTATTTAATATGAAAACATGTGCCTTGTTGGACAATGAAAGTGCATCATACACAATGTGTAATAATATCATGTCATTCTTTGTATCTTATGGCATGGCCAAGTGCAGCTTACTATGTTACACAACATGTAATCCAACAACACACCATAGAACCTTATCTTACCAGCCAAAAATTGGATGTTCTTGATGACATATCTGGCCATTATTCATCTTTTCATAGTCCTTTGAGAATCAAAAAAACTAAATTAAAAAGATTAGTATGTTGAAAAAATTTAAATTTAAATTATATTAATGAATGGATAATATGAAATGAAATCCATCCATGATTGTGTATGGTTCATGAATCAAATAAATAGTTATAAATTTAAATGTGACCCCTCTGAAACCACTTGATTGTTTTAAGAATACCACAACTCTCCAATGGTTGGTGATATATTAATATTTATCTTAATATAGATTTTCTTAAACCCCTAGTTGGGGATCTTGCAAATCAAAATTATTATTAACAAATTTAGTGTTTAAAGAAAATAATACATGATGTGAGACTTCTTCGATTTAGATGTTAGTTTTATAATGATACCCCTTTAGTTATCATTTTTTTTGATATGATTATCCAATTATAGAATATCTATAATGTTGATCCACTTGTTCACATTTCATATCTGAGTATCTTCAATTGATCTTTGGGTGCTAGCATAGTGAAATAATTGCCTTATGTTGTTAGTGTTAATCATTTTTCCTTCAGTGTTGAAGGAATATCTAATGTTTTCTTCATTATTCAGAGGGAGAAAGAATTATTAATTAATATATAATTAATTGTGTCAAACAATTTTCTTTTTTTGATTGCACACCCTACACAATAGACAAAACCATTTATTTTTAGAGAATGGTTTCAGTATAAAATAATTATTTAATTTCATTTTGTCCCTTAAATAATATTATAACATCTAATAAAACCAATTCCACATAATAATATTATTTTAATTTTTTTTCATTTTGCGCACCAACTTTCACAATAACAAATATTATTTAACCTATTTCTCGATTAATATTTGGAACAGTACATGGTCTTGGTCCATTTAAACTCCTCTAAATTTAATTTAACACTGAAATAAATATCTAAATTAAATATTTCATTTGTTAATCAATATTTATGATCTATTAAATGTGAGTAATAGTTTCCCCTGGTCTTGAGAATATGATGTATTTATTTAATTAAATTCATATATAATTTAATTGAGATCCTTCAAAACACTTAATGTGTGACCCTCTTACATTATTTCTCATTAGCATTAGGTGGTATTTATTTAAGTCCATGATTAATATAAAAAAATGGGTTAAGAAATACAAGGGAAATAACTTAATATACTAATAATGACAACCACATACAAATTCTCACTATATAATATAATCCATTCATAAAAATATATCATACCGATGTTTTCCCATTTGTGTTACCAACTAGTATGCATGATTCATATTTCATTTACTATCTAAAATAAATACAGTGTTTCCCCATAGAAATATAATTTAATGAGACATTTATATTCCAATCAAAGGTATATGATATCAACTTCTATAAAGATTTAATGGATAAATATTTCCTAGACTTATTTGTTAATTACATGTTGATCATGATACACCCAACGTACCCTACCTCACCGATAACATATGTCATCATGGTTTTCACCATAAAATATTAATGCATTATTATTGACATGAATTAATGGCAGTCTTAATGTTTTAGTACCATTAAACATGCTCGCATATAATAATATAGGATGACACCAAAATAAGTGGAATTCTGATGGGATTTTCCATTCTCATAATCTCCCATCTTAGAGATTACTATGTGAAAACAACTCGATAAGAATCCTCATCCTCTTAGGAGTAATAAAACTTGATAGTCTATGTACTATGTGTTACATCATAGTGTGTTATAATAACGCGTAACATTATTTAAGAATATTTTCATATCACTTTATGGTTATCATTATGAAAGAGATCTATTATGACCTTTTTAATGTGATGTATAGTCTAGGACATTATTACATAAGATTAATGAAGAACAAAAAAAATATGTAAAAATAGGTTTTATGTATATTAAATATATAATATATATATAGTCAATGTTCAAATAGTTGGTCCTTATATACCAAATCCAAAAGATTGCTTCATATGTTCCTCCTACCGCACCCAACTTCATCGTTCGAGCCTCCATCACCCAATCCACCTTCCTCTATCAGCCAACTAACATTCACCCCACAAAAAATATCCCCTGATATCATTTATCCTCATAATATAATATAGCATCTTTACCTACCACCTCCAATATTTTTCATTTTTAGAAGTGATTTGGAATGAGCAAGACTACTAATGAAATACACAAAATCAAATTGAGCTTGAGATTCATTTTATGTTAAAATACCATCTTATAGAGAATGAGATGTGACTAATTGTAGAATTATTAGAAACAAACCTAGACCAACCCAAACCCAATACATTTTCTGGATCATGAAAAAGCATGAAGTTGTTCCTCATCATCATGGGTAGACTACTTGTTTCTAGTCATCAAGGATTCACATTTGAGAATGGTTTTTTCTAATAAATCAATCTACAATCGAGGGGGTCCTAACTAATGATCCAAAAGTCTCTAAAAAAGTTGGTGATCCAAAAACAAGTAAATAGATTTGGAAACATGAAATAAACAAACATGGAATAACATACATGAGATCTCATAGTGAGCCTTAACAATATAAATATAAACATGATCATCAATATTATTAAATCATGATAAAGACATCTAATATACATATACCAATGTGGACCAAATTAAATTTAGAAGTGAAATGGGATGGTAATTTGATAAGGTGATCTAAAATAGTGAATATAAATCCATTCCCAAATACATAAATTAACAAAATCAGCTACTACACACCTTGGCATGGCACAATGGCATCTTCTACAATTTTACCTTCTCCAAACTTGAATTTAGATTACATGGAAATCCACATAATCCACGAAGTGCCTTTCATTTACCTCTATCATTCAAAATAAGGTATATATACACAAAAATTGTGTATATTGGGTATTCACATAACTATTTTAGGAATTATCCCACCAATTTTTCAATGGAAAAAAGAAGATTAGATAATCTAAGAATGTGAGTTTGAAAATAACCATATGAAAAAAAAATTAATTTTCAATAACATATGATGACCTATGATACAATTAATTAGGAAAGTAAAATTCATATATACAAGAATTTTAAATAAATCATCATATAATATTCCCTATGGTAACTAAGGAAAATGGCCCCTAATATTATTATACGAATCTATATCTAGACAAAGTTCATCAAACTATGCATAGGTTTCAAGTTTTAGTGGAATCATAAAATAATAGTAATAATCACTAATCAATGTGGAATCCATAATTTGTGATATATTTAATAATTAACTACGAATATTTGAATCAATTCAAATAAAATTCTATGCACTAGTTTCCCTAACTAAGCACTGATATTCCCATAGAGAAAAAACGTTCTTAAAGGGACTCTAATATTATTTGTAAAATGATCCATGAAAATTACGTGAAGTATTCAAGAAAATATATTATATAAATCATCAATTTCATATATAAAATAAACAATTGAGACCACTTTAATTACAAAAATTAAAAGAAAATGATTAGAAAAGAATATCATATGTAGTCAAATCCCCAATGATGTTATATTTTTCTTGTAATACATTTGAAACCCCATTTTGAAAAATCAAGTACATAACGGTATTTTCAAAAAATAAAAATCAAACCACATACCAAGATTTATTTGGACTATATTTTTTGAGAAACTATGTCAAGTATGGATATGATTAGAATAAATCAAATAATTTGACAAAGTAGCTTTTTAAGGGAATAACCATCCAAAAAACGAATATAGTGAGAGAACCCAAAATTAGATACCCACAGGCGGATATCTGAATATATGGTTATACCTGGAAAAAAATGGCATAATGAATGGAAAAAACCCGATAAGAATTTCTCAAGAAGAAAAGAAAACCTGAGAGAAAATAGAATTTGGGAATACCCATTGAATGATTAGTTAAAATGGATAGACCCTCCTTTTATACTAAATTTAACTAATCAATTTATTATTTTCAAAAAAAAATTGCCCTCATTTTTTTGAAAAAATCATTCAACCCATATGTATCACTCATAATCATACATATCATTTATAAGAAACCATTAGGTATCATTTAGAAAATTGTTATGTACAACAAGGAAATTCTGGTTACCCATACATATCATCCTTTAAGTACAAAACATTACACTTTTATGACCCAATACTAGTATCACTTACATATTATAGGGGGGTCCATAGTTATCCCTTACATATAGGGTGACCCTTATAATCACAGGGTGACACATTGTTAACCGTTATACACCATCAGATAAACCATTATTTATTATAGGGATTTCCAACAATTAACTAATTTTATAAATAAGAGGACCCTTACACATGAGAACTCTTGTTCCTAAGGACTTATTCGTTTTTCAGAACATTTTAATATTTCATCCCATAATTCTCCAAAAATACCTATACATCCCAATAGACAAAAAATAACACCTATAATTCACCTCTAACATCTACATCATGACGCCCCTGGGATATAGTGTGGCACATATCTGACCCAACAATTATTTCCTCACACATAACCATTCAAAGTAATATTCCCCTATGTATCAACATTATGTTTAACATGATGCAAAATTCCATCCCTGAGATTGATAAAATCATGAAACTCATTTATCGACATATATTGACACCCTCGACACCTCAAAATTGATAAAACACACATGGTTGACCTAAGATATGACCTGAAATGGGATATAGAGATAAAAATAAATAAATAATATAATTCATTACAAATAATTTCATTTCACACTACAATTAAAATAGGTATTGGTGGTCATTGTTTCTAATAAACGAGGGGAGAGGGTAGAATATTTCGAAATTTTTAATACTTCCCATTTATTTCTAGTGTTTTTAAAATATACAACAATTTTTTCAAGCCACTTATTAATTAATATTTGTTTTTTATTAATATTACCCCTATAAATTATAGTTAATATATAATTAGTCCCAATTTTTAAATCATCTCTAAAAGGAATGTTGTGGTTTTACAACATATAATTCTCAACAAAATTGATAAGGCTTATTTAAATTTTTATTTTTTTCACAATATAACGACATTTGTAACCAAAATTAATTAATTAGATGTTGTCTATCAAATATATAGTGTCATTTTTATAATATGTGATGGTGGTTAAAACTTATTTTAATTATATAGGTTTTTTTAACTAGCAACTATATAATGAATAACTAATTATAAAAAAAATTAACATAAAATTACAAGATTTTAATTTTTCAACCACATGGAAAATAAAATAAACATATATCCACAAGGTATAAATGTCAATAATTTATTACTCAAAAATATAAAACATAAATAATATAAAAATTACATTCATTATATCATAATATTTGTTAAACATACCATATACTTGTGGAAATCTTATGAGGTAAAAGTACTATATATAAGATTTTATCGTAAATAAAACACATTAAAATAAAAATACAACATAAATGTTACTCCCCTATGTAGTTTGGATTCCCTAGAATGAACAATGCTCATAATTTTATTGTCAGATACTAGACACTGGTGTATATTCTTCAAATGATAAATGTAATCAACAAAAAAAAATATTTTTAAATTTATAGTTAATACAAAATAAATTTATAAATATAATCATAATAATATAAATATATTAAAAAATACAAATAATTAAGTACCAATATAGTTTTTAATATTAAGGATGTAATTTATATGGGAATTCTCCAAATCATCACATGAAATAAAGTATACAATGCAGTCCATATCGCTGTAAACAACTCATCTCAAAATGTCCATCATGCCACATTCTCCTATATTCTATTCTCAATGTTTTCAATTTTATTTTTTAATTCTTGTTTATTGAGAAGAAAACCTTACTCAACCATGTAGGGGAATGTATCACATTGAATGAAGATGAGATCCTGCCAAAGAATCGTGATGATGATGGTCAATAACCCAATCCTCACACACAACTAGCTTTCTCCTCACCCAATAGTTGGTGAATAGAATCACTATGGGAGACTAATAATGTTTGCGAGAGATTTTTATATCATGTATCTTAATTTTTATATAAATTGAGACTATTTTTAAATATATATTCCTTTATAAAAAAGTGAATTGAAGTTAAATTTTATACCTCTATATTTTTAGTGGGTTAATTTATGCAATTTAAAACATCATTATTATACACATCAAACCATAACTCATCTCAACTAACCAATTGACCAAATTCTTTTTCCTATATTTGCAATTTAATAAAATTACTACGAAAATTTAAGTACCTAATATTTAGTAAAGTTATATTTAATAAATATCTATATTATTTCCTAGTTTGTTATTCTTCATTAAAAAAATTTAGAAACAATTGTTAGTGGGATAAATTGTTTCTATCAGTTGAATTAATTTTTTAAAATATACCAAATAAAAAATCTAAATATTAATAAAAAAACATAATTTCAAATAAATTCAAATCTGTGTAATAATACTACATCCAATATATTTTAAGAATTATAATGATGCATGCTCAAAAAGGACATCCCCTTATCCCAAGTAATCCCTTTGATTATGTTTTTGTATATTTGATATAGACTTTAAGAGGTGTCATTGAACTCACACCATAACTTGTACATCACAACCTTTCACTTTTTCCACAAAATTTTCAATGTCCATTGAAAAACAACTGTATCATGTTCATTAAACTGGAAAAAAATATACATATAGCATATGAAAAAATAACATTCATTTTACAGCAATAATTTTTATATCCATACCAATTATTATCTGAATAATTTATCTATTTAAAGAAAATTATTCTTTTTATTGTTTTTTGTGTAAAAATTTCATAAATTTTCAGATTTATGGTGTTTCATTAAAGGGTTCACGGTTGGGGCCTAGTTAGTACCATCCATGCGGTAACCATGCGAGTGATATACCATTTTTTAATATATCAATTTTCATGGTTGGAAAATAATTTATCAAACTTGGAATCTCTCAATGTGAATCCAATGATGGTTTTTTGGTTTGGGAATGGATTGGAAAGCCTTGTGACTTACTTAGTATTTTTAAAACCTAAAATTCATAATCTAATATATTATAAAATAAGAACCTTTTTGGTGTCTCTTCAAACTAACTCAGCCTAGCAAATCAGTGGATATCACTATGTAACCCTACATCCCTAAATTCATTTTTCATTTTGGTGGCCTCTCTCCTATGATTTCTTAGTCTTCATTTTAAGGTCAGGTATTTTCATTCCATTCCTCTTTGTTTCTTATTTTTTTCTTCTCCCCTTATTGTGCATCCTCTTATTTCAACCCAAGGGTGAGTATTTGATGACATTATTTTTGATTCATGATTTTAGGATGTTTGGATTATATTTTAGAACATTTTATTCCATATTCATAGGTTTCATCAATAAATGAATTTTTTGAGTATGGTGTTTCCATTCATTTTCCTTTTCTTGATATACCATGTATGATTGGGGTTTTCATATTGGGTTTCTGAAAAAATTAGTCTATTTTTAAGATTCCATTACGTGTTTATAATGTTTTTGATGAAGCATATAAACTTATGGTTAATTCTATAGAAATTTATGTGTCAATGTTTTTTGATAAAATTGAAATAATATTTTTAATAAATGATTTAGAAGAGGATTATGGTTTTTGACAACTTATTCTTTATGTGTGATTTTAATTGATCAATTTGGATAATATTTTACTTGGGATTTATTTTATTATGGATTTTTAATTATTTTTTGTAATATTTTATGATTTTTGATTCTAAATTAACAATATGAGTTATTATTTTCATTTACTATCATTTCATTAATTTATATGCCATATTTGTAGTGTCTTTATTTAATGAAGAGTTTCATTTAAATAAAATTTTGATTTCTGAAGAAGGAATCTCTATGTATATTTTTAAAATGAAATATTAAGTCTTTTATGGAACTTTAAAATAGATTTACAATAGACATTGTTTTGTGAAATGGTATTTCAAAATAATTTCATAAATAATTTCTAGTCTTCAATCAAGAGGACTAGTTTTTACCATTAAATTTATTTTATCAAATGCGATACACACCTATTGTATTTACATACCCTCAATGTATGAGTATACTCTTACCATTAAGTGATTATTATTTTATTTCATATAATCTTGCGGGAATCCATATGGGTGGGTGTAAAGAGGTGAGAATAGTATATGATATATATATATATATATATGTTGTTTTCATTTGAAATTTTATTAATGTTAATTCACCTCGTATCACTGTCATCATGTGCATCCTAAGAATATTATTGAGGTATTAAGATACGGTTACTATCTATTCATGATGAGACTGATTAGATCTCATAAGGTATTCATGCATATAGAGAAGTTCCCAAAGTGTGGAATGGTTAGAAAAGTTTATTAATTATAAACTATGGATGCATCTATAGGACAAAAAATTATTCCACTTGAGTATATCTAGGATCACCTCTGGGGTTGTATAGAATAATCCCATAGTTATCTACCCTTTATTGTTTCTTGTTCATTGAATTTAGTTTTATTATTTATCCTCATTATTATTTTTCACTCATGATATGATCTACTCATTCCCTTTTAATATAATATTTCTACTATACATAAACTATTTACTACTTCTTCCTTTGGTTCAATGTTTTCTTGTTTCTTGACATGTTCTATTATGACATTTCGTTTTTTATTCTATTAAATTATTCATTTTATGCTTCTTGTTGTTTATATAAGGATCCTCTATCCGTAGTTTTAGATTTTTTTTTCAAAAAATAGGTTTCTAAACGGTATGTTTAAAATTAAGTAAAATGTTCAAATATAACCTTAAAGATTTTTTTTATAGATATTGTTTTTGGGAAATATAATGGATCTTTTCTTCAAAATAAAAAATATGTTTTCTACCTCTTTTTTAAAACTATAAATTTTGGTTTTTTTCAATAGAATAACATGGACTATATGGTTATTATATAAAAGGATGTTATTTTCACTCCCTACCAATTCAACATTGATTTGGTAGAATTGAAATTTTTTAGTTCTGGGTCTAGTTTTTAGATCGCCCATGGAGTTTGATGGATTAGATAATGGATGGTAACCTTTATTTTACATGGACATTATGATATTTATTTTTTTTGAAAATATATTTCCCTTTTCGAACTTTTTTACTCTAGTGGTTTTTGTCTCTATTCCGCTCCATTTTTATGTTTATTTTGAGTTTGGTTAGATATTTCTAGTTATATTTTGTTTTTCATAATTTTTTTTATTTTTACAATAAATTTATATATGATGTATGGAGTGGTCCTATCATACCCCTGATTGGGAGATCAATTTATCATATTTTATACTCAGTGGAAGTGTTTTTATTTTATTTATTTTTATTTCTTAACTCTAGTTTCCATTTTGGGGAAATCAGGAACACGCCCTAGGTCATGACACTGGTAAAATTAGGTGCTCATTTCAGGGGTGGTTGATATTGGTTCCTGAAAAAATGGTATCAAAGAAATTATTTCATAATACTTATGTTCTTAGTGTATAGTATATTATTTATTGATGTTTAATATATTATATTGGAGGCCAACAGAACTTGAGAGGTATGTGCACGTTGAGTCAAGCTTTCTCTTAAACATTGTGAGCCTTGAGTTTTCATGATATGTTGGGTCCTAAGTATTAAATTTTGTGTTCTATTTTTTTATTCCAGGTATATTTGGAACATTATTAAAATTATTTTAACTTTTTTTTGATGTTCTAAAATCACATTAATGGTTTCCCTATTTTTGGGGTAAAAGGGAGTAAGAACCATAGGCGTACAATTACCATGCACTATCTCAAAAACTAAATGTATCCCATATAGATGAATATATAGATCCTTTTGGTGAAAATTGAATAGTTGGAACATTTTAATCCAAATAATGTATCAAAATAATTGAAAACCATTACCCCCATTCAAAATTTTTTGTTTCGATCTCCCTTTGATCAACATTTTTTTGATTTCCATGTAATTTTTATTTGTGGTGATTGAAAAGGTATTTCTATGGTATATTGATGGTATTTTAATTGATTGTAATTATATTTAATTATTGAAACATGGTTTTCAAAAGTTAAATGTTTGTTTCAAAAGCTGAATAATGTGTTTCTAGAAATGTTACATATGGAATTCGGGCTTGAGGAGCTATACCTATTTTAATAAAGGAATTTTCCGGTCTTAAATTTATTCTCAATGAATGTTTTGGATTTAAATACTAAATAGTGATATTTATTAATTGATTATAATGGTTTTCAAGTATTTTTTGATGTTTTATACTATAGTGTGTGGTTTAAGGGGTTTTCAAGTGGGTTTATTATTTTGAAACAAGATTGTGATTTTTCCAAATGTTTTAAAAAAGAATTTAGAAAACATGATTAGTGAATTTAGTTGATTATTATAAGATATTATTTCAAGTAATAATTCATTATTGTATGGATATGATTAGTTTTCTAATTGTTATTTATTGTGTTATTTATTTTCCTTTTTTATTTATAGTATGAATCACAGAAAAGTCTTGAGGAATAATAGAAGCTTGGTATCTCAGTGTTCTATTCTATCATTATAAGTTAATGAATCTACCTAGACTCATGATATATTGGGGGATATGGATTTATATTAGTTATTACATATTCATTCATGAATATCTTACTTCACATGAGGAAATAGATTAGATTAGAAATTTTTAGTAGGCCTTCAAATTTATAAGAACTCTAAAAGCCATTACTGTGAGAGATGTTGGGGAAATATTTAAAAGGAGTAGTCAGGATCAATAAATGTATATACTTCCACTTTAATTACAATTTGAAATGACATGGTAATTCATTAGGACCACAATAATTCAATGGTCCCATTATGAGGAATTCATGGACAATAGAGTGGTGGAGCTTATGAGTCTTTAGTTGGGATAACAATCAGTGAATGATTATGTTATCAATTTCAATTATTTGATCTTGTATTCTTATAAAATAACATTGAATGATTATTTTAAGACTCAACTAATCATTTATGGTCTTTACCTAGACCTCAGTACTGGATTTAATTAAAATAGGATCATTATGTTTAAATAATTTGTGGATGAATCTTATCATGATGTCTTTTTTATATAGGGAAACCTATATTTGGTGGTAGCCTTATCTCCTTCATATCTAGTGAAGATTCCTAATCTAGCGAGGATTAGAGGTTCTATGAACCAATTTTGGGATGATATTATTATTCTATTGATGTTTATTCAAAAAAAAGTAACCCCTTATATGTTTTCAATATGGAAAATTCAATCATTATAATCCCATTTGATAATGTGTTTCAAAGACCTATTATCATTGTAGTTAATTAAGACATATCTATATATTATGATTATTAAAATATCAATATAAAAATAAATCCCTACCACCTTCTAGACAATAATGATAATAATTTTTGTTTTCAAGGTATTCCTCCAATTACATTCTCTTTCTCTTGTTCTTCTTGCTCCTTTAGTGATTCTTGTTTTCATCTCTAGTTTGTTTCATAGAAGGTTTAGTATCTTATACTCATTTATATAATATGTTTTTTATAAATTAGGTATGTGAATTTTTTTATTTTTTTCTTGATTCTCTTTCATTATAACTTCATGGAGAAATTTTTTGTGTCCCTTAGTTGTTTAATATATCCACCATGTTACTCAAATCATTAAATGGTGGGGAGACCCACTACAGGTCTTGATATTTTGATCCTAATATTTAAATGGTCTGTTGTGTAATTACCTAATGTTTTATAAATGGAAATTCATTTCTTATAAATATGACATAAAATCACAGGGAAAAACAACACAATGAATTACTAAGTTCTAAGTGACCATTAAACATAGTTTTGTCACTTTTGTATTTCGAATTTCAAAAATCTGACATAAAGGGTTGTGATCAGTTAATTATTTGGAGTCTGATAAGAAAAATATTTTTTTTGGAGAATAGTAACCTACCCTTATGAATAATAACATTCCTTTATAAACATTTATATACCCTAATGAATATTAACATTACATATGATTCTATTAAAATAATATTCAAGTGAAATATTGATGTAATTATATTTTAGAATCAGTAAATGAATATTTTAAAACTGGGTTTTTTTAATAAGTTATGATTTTAATTAAATATTAAATTTTCATATTTAGAAAATTATTTTTGAAAAATGGACTTTATTTTTCAATTCAACATGTTGAAAACTATTTAGGGGTAATTTTTTAGATTTTTCTAAAATACTTGAAGTTTTTATGAATATTAAAATCTTATAATTCAAAATAAATGTTGAAACCTTAATTTCTACATCATTATTGAGTCATGGATGATGTTATTGGCCATTGGTTCGAAGTCACATAAATTTATTTCTTCCATTGGTCAGGTAATACTTACTATTATTTGTGTTTTGAGGAGATAATAAACTTATAAATAAAAAATTATGAAAACCCACCTCTCCTCCACTACAAATTCCACTCATTCTTACATATTCTCTTCACTCCTCTCATGCCTTGTTCCTTGACAACATTCTACCCAAATCTCTCCCAATTCTCCTCCCCCATGACCTAGATACTCTATACACTTTAAAATACTGAAACCTTTCTCCTCAACATGTTATCAATGGAGGAAGTCTCAAGAGGTAAATTCCTCTTTCCAATTCTTTCTTTTCTTTTATATTATTTTCTTTTTGTTTCTTTCTTCACCTCCTATCACCCAAATACTATGATTACTCCAGTAACATACATGTATTGGAATGTTTTTATTCTAATGGGATATTTCATTATCTTCATTCATTTTTCCACCTTTTATTTTAAAGAAGTGAAAGCACCATTTGTGATGTGCAAATTTAGCACATTCAAGGACAACTGTTTATCAATTTCTATTTCCATATTTAATTCTGGTCATGAATCCATTTTTGCTATTTCTGAACCAGATTATATATATTTTTAATATAACCTATTTGTTGGTTCTAATATATTTTTGTACAAATGGTATTAACATATGATGCAAAACATGTTCTTTGTCATCAAACCCACAAATTAACAAAAACAGTTGACACTTTGGTTTTATAACGTAATTTTGCATCACTCTAATTAACCAAATTAAATTTAAAACACAATTATCACCAGGATGTTCACTAATAGAATATAACTTCAATTATGGACATCCACTTTCGTCTTAGATTTTTATCCAAACATATATATAAGCGAACTAGTCATTTAAACCATGTAACAACCGAGCCCGAACAATGAAATTGAACCTCATAACCAATCAAAACCGTTATGAATGAAGCTAAAATGATTATAAAAAATCAATTATATATAGAATAGGTTATGTAATTATTAATTAGTGAACCTAATATTTTTATTCAGGCCATTAAAAACATTTGGAGAACACCAATAGATTTATGGTAATGAATCCTCTCCATTTATCTCTTAATCAAGATTGTCCTCTATGATATATCTTTTTATGTGAAATAACAAATTAGGGGGTATGTTTATGAACCTCCCCCATAATTCCCTCATTTTATATACGTTATTATAAACCCCTTATATTTCTCATAAAGCCCTCTTAGGTAAACCCGATACCATGTCGATAAACCGTAACGGATTCTACTTGAACCTTTGTTGTTCTTTCGAGTTTCCTTAACACTATTTAAATCAAAATGGAGTTATTTTATCAATTTATTTACATATTATAAATTCTATTTAGTTTTAAAAAATAATTTTATGAAGACCCTATCATAACTCTCTTTTGGGGATATACATGTTTTTAAAAGATTTTCTCCTTAGAACATTTTAATAAGCAAGAACATCCCAAATTTTTACCCAATTTAAAGATAACTCTATCATATATTTTAAGACACCATTGTATTCATAGAATAATTATTCTCATTATGAAAACCTTATTAGTTCAAATCTAGTTTTATATAAAACATTTTTTTATTTTCTTTGTTAAAATCTCTATAGAAATTTCCTTGAAGCCGCACAAAAAGGTTTTAACGGTAGTGTCACTCAAATACATTTCTTATATGTTGTCACTTCTGTTTGACACAAATTACAATTTTATATAACTATTTTACCTTATTAACGTCCATTTATGTTCTAATCCATTTTTTTCATGGTCATTTTCATGATACTCCCATTGGTTATGATTTATGTCATGGTTGTGGTACCTACTTCTTTCCATGGGTAACCTTATGTTTATGTATAGTTGATTATGTATGATTATTTATATGGAAAGATTATTTATGTGGAACAAATATAGATGAAAATTTATCAATGGGTGCACCCATATAGAGCTCCAATGCATTGTGTAAAGTTAGTTTTCATGAGATGCAATGTGAAACGGGATTTCAGGTTGGCCTCGACCCATACTAAAATGGGAAACGAGATTTGTTGTTAGCCGTGACCCATACTAAAGACTTTTTTATGATTCTGCCACATTTATATGATTCAATGTTAATATGATCCCTTATTAATATGATATGATTTCATATTTTCCATGCTTTTTTATCATTATGTCATGCCTACTAACTCATGTGCTTATGATGTATCCCTATGATTATTCCCTTACTGGGCTTTTTAGCTCATCCCTTTGTTCATGTGTTCCCTAGGGTAACGTATGCAGATGTAAGGGATGAAAACATGTTAAGAGATCTTTTTGGAGATTAAATAAAGAATTTTTTAGCCCCATGATTTATGTTTTATGTATATAGTCTTCCAAGACACTATAATTAGTGATCCTTGGCTTGTATATCAACCAAAGCCTTTCATATATAACATTACATGGTTATAAGAAGAATTATACATTAGAGTACAAGCCAAGGATCATTAATTCTAGTGTATTGGAAGAATAGGTACTTAAAATATAAAACATTGGGCTAAATACACATATTTATTTAATCTCCATAAAGAGATCCTAACTTATTTTGATCCCTTACATCTGCATAGGGTACCCTGGGGAACACATGAACAAAGGGATGAGCTAAAGATCCCAGTAAGGGAATGAACGTATGATTACATCTTAAGAAAATGAGTTAAGAGGTATGACATAATGTTAACAAAGCATAGACATATTAAATCATATCATATAATAATGGGATTATATATACACATATTTATATAAATTTGGAATAATCGTAAAACATTTCTTTAGTACAGGTTAAGACTACCCACCAATCCGGTTTCCCATTTTAGTATGGGTCAAGGCTAACCGCCAATCCCGTTTCACATCGCATCTCATGAGACTTAACTTTACCCAATTAATAAGAGTGATATCTGGGCACACCCATCTAAATATTTTCATGAATATTATTTATTCATAAATAATCTTGCCACATAAATAATCATACATAATCAATCATACATAAACATAAGGGTGTCCACATATAGAATTAGGTACCACAACCATGACATAAATCACAACGAATGGGTGTATCCTGAAAGTTCCATTAAATGAAAGTTATTAGAACATACATGGATGTTAATAAGGTAAAATAGGAATATAACATGTTATGTGGTGTCAAACAGAAGTGACAACATATAATAAATATATTTGAGTAACACTAGCATTAAAACATTTTTATGCGGTTTTAAGGAAAATGTTATAGAGACATTAACATATAAAAGAATAAAATCTTCTATATAAAAACATAATTTTACAAAAAAGTTTTTATTAATGAAAATACTGGTTTTATATAGGTAATTGTGGCATAAAACATAGGATAGAGTGCACGTGAAATTGGGTAAAATTTTGGGAAGTTCTTGCTTTTCAGAAAGTTCTAAGGAGGGAATCTTTTAAAAATATGTATATCCACAATATAGAGTGATGATAAAGTATTCATAAAATAATTTTTTGAAAACTAAAAAAAATTTAGAATATTTACATAATTAGACAAAATAACTCCATTTTGATATAATGAAAGATAAGGAAACCCGAATGAACGATGAAGGTTTGGGTAGAATTCATTACGGTTTAGAGGCATGGTATTAGGTGTAAATAAGAGGGCATGATGAGAGAGATAAGGGGTTTCTCATCACATATATAAAATTAGAGATGTATGATGATGTGATAAATTATACCCCATCATTTGGGATTACACGTAAATTGGTATAACATAGAGGACAATCTTGATTAAGAGAGAAATGAAGAGGATCCCTTAGCTTAAATCTGTTGGTGTTCTCCTCTTGTTATTGACGACCTGAATAAAAAAATTAGGCTTTTTAATTAACAATTCTAGACCATTAATTTATGTAATTTGTTATTTATAATCATTTTATTTTCAATATTAACCGTTTTGATTGTTTATGAAGTTCAATTTCATTGTTCTGGCTCGTTTTTTTACTTGATTTTAATGATAGATTCACTTATATTTATGATTGGATAAAAATTTAATATGAAAGTGGTTGTAAAGAATTCAATTTATATGATATTATTGAACATAAATTTTATTAAAGGGTTTTAAATTTAATTTGGTTACTTAGTGTGAAGTCGAATTATTATATAAAACCAATGTGACAACTGTTTTTGTTAATTGTTGGGTTTTACTAAAAAGAACATGTTTTGCGTTATAAAATAATACCATTTCTACAAAAAGATTATAAAACCAAAAATATGATATATTAAATACATATATAATCTGGTTCAACCATAAAAAAATGGTTTCATGACATGAGTTAAGAAGATAATATAAATTGATAAACTATTGTCCTTGAATGTGCTAAATTAGCACCTCTCAAATGGTGCTTCCAATGCAATCAAATAAAAGGTGGAGAAAGGAGAGAATATAATGAAATATAACATGAGAAAAAAAAATTAATTACATGTATGTTACTAGATTTATCATACTATTTGGAATAAGGAAGGTGAGGAACGAAACTAAAAAGAAGAGAACATAAAAAAAGAACGAAACATAAAGAGAAATTTATCTCTTGAGACTTCCTCTTTTGATAAACTCTTAAGGGGAGTGGTTTTAGTATTTTGAAGAGGCTAGGGGATTTTGCACTTGGGGGAGGAGCTTGGGGAGATATTTTGGATAAATATTTCCAAGGCACAATCCTTGATAGGAGTGAAGTGAAGAGGTAAGAATGGGCGGTATTTATAGTGGAGGGGAGGAGGGTTTTAAAAAAAAAATTAATCATTAGTTTATTATTTCCTTAAAATACAAGTAATATTAATTATTCCATGAAAATGAATAGAAATAAATGCTTTTAATTTCTATCCAATGGCCAATTACATCATCCATGACTCAATCATGATGCAGAAATTAAGGTTTTAGCTTTTATTGTGAATTATCATATTTTACTATTCATAAAAATTCATGTATTTTAGAAAAATATCAAAAATTCACCCTAACATTTTTTTACATGTAGAATCCAAAAATTAGGTCCATTTTTCCTTAATTATTTCCTATATATTTTTAATTTAATATTTAAATAATATCCTAATTTATTATTAAAACCCTGATTTAAAACATTTATTTACTTATTCTGAAATATAGGTACATCAATATTTCACTTGAATATTATTTTAATACTATCATTGCTAAATGTTATACTCATTAGGGTATATCACTATTACTAAGGGTATGATACAATTTATAAGGGTAGGTTACTATTAACAAAAAATTATTTTTTTCTTATTGGACTCCAAATAACTAACTGATCACAACCGTGTAGGTCATATTTTTTTAAAAACAAACACAAAAGTGACAAACCTGACTTTAAAGGTAACTTAGCACATAGTAGTTCATTATGTTGTGTATTCATGTGATTTTATGACATATTTATATAAAAGTAATTTCAATTTATAAAATATTGGGTCGTTACATTATTCCCCCCTTATGAAATTTCACCCTTGAAATTTTGTTTTACATTCTAAGACAAAAATAATTGTGGGTACTTTTCCATCATTGCTTAATACAGTTCCCATGGTTCCTCTTCATAGTTATGGTTTTTTCATAGTACCTTGAATGGATGAGGTGTCTTGTTGTGTTGAACTTGTCTTTATGATCCAAGATCATCACTAGCTTCCCATCAAAGGAATGATAATCCTCCAACTATACCACCTCTGAAGATAGTACATGTGAAGGGTATGGTTTGTAATTCCTTAATATGGATACATGAATGACATCATGTAATTTCCACATGATAGGTAGAAATTCCAGTTGATATTCCACAGCATTGACTCGATTAAGGATCTCAAAGGAGTTGATGTACATGGGACTTAACTTCCCTTTCTTTCCAGACCTCATGACCTTCTTCCATGGAGATATGCATAGAAATACCATGTCTCCCACTTTGAACACTAGGTATCATCGACGATTATCTGCATAACTCTTCTTTCGACTTTGGAATACCAAGATATGCTGCGGAATGGTTTTCACCTTCTCGACCATTTCATTGACCATTTATGGTCATATAAGCATATTCTAATAGACTTCATCCCAACACGTCGGTGTTCTATACCTTTTAACCTAAAGGTATTCATATCGTTCCATTCGGATGATCGTGTGGAAACTGTTGTTGTAGGAGAATTCAACCAGTGTAATATATTGGTCCTATCCTCCTTTTAATTCTATATAACATGCTCTCAACATGTCTTCTAGTGTATGAATAGTTCTCTTAGATTGGCCATCAGTTTGTTGATGATAGGTCGTCTAAAGTTCAGTTCAGTGCTATGAGCATGTTGGAGACTTTTCCGGAACATCAAGGTGAATCTTGAATCATTATCGGATACAATATATAGTGTTACTCCATTCATCATTTCCACTTCTTTGATATAAATACATGCATGTTGATCCAATGATAATCCCTCCCGAACTGTGAAAAAGTGATATTTGTTTGTTAGATGATCCACAGTGACCCAAATAGCATAATTTCCTCCAAATGTCCTCGGATGTCTCGTGAAAAAGTCCATGGTAATTTTATCCCACTTTCACGATGGTATGGGTAGTGGTTACATAATCCTATTACACATTATCCTCTCATCCTTCACTTGCTGACATACCAGACACTTTTTTTATATTCATCAATCTCCCTTTTCATATTGTCACACCAAAAGTTTTCTTGGAGATCTCGATATATATTTGTGCCCTTTGGGTGGATAGAGAAGGTCGAGCTTTTTGTATCAATAAATAGATCCTTCATTATATTTGGATCAGATGGTACACATAATCATTTCCCAAATCTTACGACTCCTTCTTCATCAATTTTGAAATTGGAGGATTTCCCATTTCTGATAGCTTCCTCCCTCTTCTAAATTTCCACATATTTTCATTGAGTATCCTGTATTTTCTCTAAGGGTTATGGTTGATAAATCATTTGAGAAAGGATTTAGGATGTTCATCCCTTAATGATTCCCATGTATATCCTTTGAAAATATAATAATAGCTGATCCTTATCTATTCTCATCATTGATAAAGATGTAGGATCCGTTCTACTTGGAGCATCTGCCACCTTGTTTGCCTTACCGGGATGCTAGTGGATTGAACAGTCATAATCATTGATGATCTCTATACATATCCATTGGATAATATTAAGCACTTTCTGTGTGACTATATTTTTGAGACTCTTGAGGTAGGTATATAAATCACACTTCTCCCCATAGAGATGATGCCGCTAGATTTTCAATGCAATGATCACCGCCACAAACTCCAGATCAAGCGTAGGATTGTTTTGATCATTGATTTTCAGTCGCCTTAAGGCATAGTCTATAACTTTATCATTTTTCATTAGCACACTGACTATTCCCTTCTTTGAAGCATCATTGTACACAACAATGAGTTGTCCACTTGTTCAGAGTGTGAGTACTGGTAAAGTGATAAGCCTCTTTTTCAACTCCGTGAAACAGTATTCACCATCCTAAGTCTATAAAAACTTTTCCACCATCTATGTGATCTTGGTCATTGGGTTTGACATTTGTGAAATGTTATCCAATAATCATTGATAACAACCAGGTAGAACCAAAATCTATGGATCTCTATTACAAAAGATGGCCAGGCCCACTCTTCAATTTCCTTTATCTTGTAAGGGTCCACATATATCTCTTTTTCAGTGATAACATTCCCCAAGAATGATACTTCATCCATCCATAACTCAAAATTATTGTACTTTTCATACAACTTATCCCTTTGAAAAGTCTTCAACATAGTATTAAAATGATCCTCATGTTCCTCCTTTATCTTGGAGTATATCAGAATATCATCAATAAAGACTTCCACCAATTTGTTAAGGTAATATAAAAAGTATATATTCACCAAATCTATGAAAATTTCTGGATAATTAGTGTGTCTGAAGGGTATAACTATGAACTCATAATGTACATACCTCATTTGAAAGGCAGTCTAGGGAATATCTTCCTTCCTCACACTTAATTGGTCATATCTCAACCAAAGGTCCTCCTTTGAAAAATAACAGGCCCCACGAAGCTGGTCGAACAAGTCATATATCTATGGAAGGGGATACATGTTCTTTATCATAATTTTATTGAGCTCATTTTAATCAACACAGAGGCACATTGATCCATCCTTCTTGACAAAGAGGACCAAGAGTCCCCAATTTAAGGTACTCGGGAATATAAAACCATTCTCCATATTTTCCTGTAACTACTTTTTCATCTCTTATATATCTACTGTGGCCATTGGATAAGGTTTCATTGATATAGAAAGAGATCTAGGAATAAGTTTAATTGAGAACTCAACCTCTCAGTCTAGAGGAAAACCAAACAACTCTTTAGAGAATACATCAGTTTAATCTCTCATGATGGGCATGTCTTCAAGCATGATTCTCTCCTTTGTCTAAATCATTTGAGCTATAAATACTTTCTCAAAAGGAAACAATATCAATATTTGAGAATAAGATTCTCAATGAGACTCATTGTCTTCCTTACACCTGTAAAGAATCAGTGGATGCTTCAGGATGTAAAAAGTGATCTCCCTTTCCTGAAAGTTGATGTTATATTTGTATAAAGATATCCAATACATGACCAAGATTGTGTATAACTACACTAAAGGTAGTATTATGAGATTTTCTAGGAGGTTCAGTCCATAAAAATTAACTGGGGAGGAGTTATAAACCATGGACGCAATGATTTCCCCATTATCTATTCTCACAGATAAATTTTCCCCCAAAATTAGAGGTGGTGTTTTAATTGTTCTTCTAAAATTTCAAGATATGAAATTATCGGTTGAATGAAAATCCAATAGTATGTTCTCTATTATTGAATGAATAACTAGTGTACCTGTCACCACATCATTTTCCGGGTTTTCCTCAGTAGTAGTGATATCATAATCACTTCCTTGTTTTAGTGGAGGATGTTGTTGATTGCCTCCGACAACCCTTGGGTTAGGGAAATTGTTCGCATAATTCCAATGATCCTTGCAGTTGTAACAGTACACTACAGGCTGAGTGATGATCTGAAACTTCCTTTCTTCTTCAACATTAGTGGAATTTTTCAAATCCCTTCAGCATTTCTTGGCCAGATGACCAAACATTCCACATTTGAATTAATTTTACATTATCTTCGGAAAGTTTCCATGATTCTACTTCTCAAATCTTTTTCAAGGGGAAAAGTAATGCTTCTTTCCATCACGAGATTTGGTTGATCAACCACCTATGTTGTTCTCCATTTTACGTTTCTTTTCATGGTCACCATGATACCACTGGGAATCTAAAATCCCCATTTCAACCTTGGGGGAAAAATGGAAAATGTCCTCATAACTGTCGATGTCTCAAATTGCCAATGGTTTTTGTATACCCAGCTTTAGACTGCTAAAGAAGTGATCTACCATTCTTTCTGTGTTCATGAAAAAGCCAATGAATTACCTTGGAATCCTTGTAGTATTTTTTTATGAACCCCGATAAACTTATATTTCTTTTTCTTAAGCCCAAGGAACTCCATTTCTATATTGAGATGGAGGGTTCAAGGAAAATATTTTTTTGAAAAACATCCTCTTGAATTCCTCCCAATACATGGATTCAGATTTCTCTTGGAACTTTTTATTCTTGATCAGTCTCTAACATAGATCAGCTTCCCCATCAAAATGATAGATTTCTAGTATAACCTTTACTTCTTCCGAGCATTGGAGGATGGATGATATCTTTTCAATGGAGTTAATCCATTATTCCGCGAGGAGGGGATCATAAGATCCACTAAACCTAGGAGGCCTTGTCCGCGTGAAGGATTCTTTGAAGACTTTCTCTTTCCATGGAGGAGGAGGGAATTCCCCATGATTCAAGTTATTATTCATAACTCAATCTAGTTGATCAAATACTTTCATGATGTTTTGAGAACTCACTCCCTTCATATCATGCATATCATTAGGGAAATATTTACATTTCCTAGCACATTGGTTGTTGGAACATGTTCTTCTATTTCCCGCCATTAATAATGAAAATGAACATATAATTATAGGTCATGAATTCTTTGTTATTGAGTATAAAAAAGAATCCTTTAACATAAAAGGATATACATATAAAAAATAAGTACATCCACACTTGTGATTCCTTAGGTTTAAATCTAGGATAACTTCGATCTATTTCTTGACTTATATTCTTATGAGATTATTTTTCCTTAATAATGGTTTGTACTAAGCTCATGAATCTACCAATTCATATCCTCAAAGTCTTTCGTTACCAAGAGTGAATCAAGGCCCATTGTCTTGTACTGGGATACCCAAGGTCAAGCCTGAAACGCCTTGTCAGAGTTTTCACTCCTATGTAAATTTGTGCCAGAGCCTCCTAAACCTGATCATATCTAGAAAGGGATTTATTTTCCTGATAAACCACTTAATCTATACTTACTCAAATTTAGGGATGTTTTATTACACTTGATCTCATACCTAAGGTTCTCACTAAGGTGCTCTATTCCTAAAATCCAAATGTAATTAGACCATCCTCTGATTCCAACTATAGAGACCCATGCCTTTTATATACAACATTACCTGATTTTAAGAATAATTATACATCAGAGTACAAGCCAAGGATTGTTAAATATAATGTCATGGAAGACTAGGTATATAAAACATAAAACATGGGGAAAAATACTTATTTATTCAATATTCATAAAGAGATCCTAACTTCCATTGAGCCCTTACATCTGTATAGGGTACCCTAGGGAACATATGAACAAAGGGATGAGCAGAAAATCCATGTAAGGGAATGAACATAAGGATAAATCTTAGACACATTATTTAGGAGGCATTAAATAAGGATAAAAAAGCATGGAATATATGAAATAATATCATATAAGCATGGGATCATATAAACATGGAATCATTTAAATGTAGTAGATTCATATAACATTTCATTAGTATGGGTCAAGGCTAACAACCAATCTTGTTTCCCATTTTAGTACGGGTCAAGGCTAACCACCATTCTTGTTTTACATCACATATCATGAGAATTAACTTTACCCAATGCATCGGATTGCTATCTGGGCTCACCCATCTCAACATTTTCAGGAATATTCTTGCCACATAAATAATCTTTCAACATAAATAAGAATTCATAATCAATCATAGATAAACAAAAGGTTACCCATGGAAAGAATTAGGTAACACAACCATTACATAAATCATAACCAATGGGTGTATCATGAAAGTGTCCATGAAGGAAAGGTATTATAACATACATGGAAGTTCATAGGGTAAAATGGGCATATAACATGGTAAGCGTTGTCAGCCATATGTGGCCACATATAATAAATGTATTTGAGTCACGCTATCATTAAAACATTTTTTTACGATTTTATAAAAACTTTTATAGAGATTTTGACATACAAAATAGGAAAATATTGTATATAAAACTAGGATAGAATGAATAAGGATTTCATAATGGAAATTATGATTTTATAAAGATAATGGTGGCTTAAAATATAGGATAGAATGCACTGGAAATTAGTTAAAAATTTGTGATGTTCATGCTTATCTGAGATCTCTAAGGAGGGAATCCTTTTAAAACATATATATCCCCAAAAGAGAGTGATGATAGGGTCTTCATAAATAAATTTTACAAAACTAAACGGAATTTATTATAGGAACATAAATAGATAAAATAACTCCATTTTGATATAAATGATGATAAGGCATCCCAAAAGAACAAAGAAGGTTTGGGTAGAATTTGTTATGGTTTATCGATATGGTATTGGGTGTACCATAGATGGCTTTATGAGAGATATATGAGGTTTCTCATCACTTATATAACATTAGGGAAGTATGGGGGATGTGAGAAAACATACCCCATCATTTGGGATTAAACATAAACTAGTATAGCATAGAATAAAATCTTGATTAAGAGAGAAATGGAGATGATCCCTTACCTTAAATCCTTTGGCGTTCTCCACATGTTATTAAAGACCAGAATAGAAAAATTAGGTTTATTAATTAATAATTATATAATCTATTTTATATTTAATTGGTTTATTATAATAATTTTAAGTTCATTAATAATTGTTTTGATTGGTTATGAGGTTCAATTTCTTTGTTCGGGCTCGTTTGTTTACTTAGTTTTAATGACCGGTTCGCTATTAATTATGTTTGGATAAACATGTAATATGAAACTAGTTGCCCATAATTGAAGTATTATTCTATTAGTGAACATAACAGGTATGTAATGGTTTTAAATTTAATTTGGTTACTTAGAGTGAAGTAGAATTATTATATAAAACCATAGTGACAATAATTTTTTGTTTATTGGTGGGTTTGATTTCAAAGAACATGTTTTTCTTTAAAAAATAACACCATTAGTAAAAAAGGATTACAGAACCAAAAATTGGACATGTTACATATTTATATAATATTGTTCAGCTT
Source organism: Viscum album (assembly GCA_963277665.1). Lineage (NCBI taxonomy): Eukaryota > Viridiplantae > Streptophyta > Magnoliopsida > Santalales > Viscaceae > Viscum > Viscum album. The sequence continues at coordinate 1,343,863,416 of OY728132.1, forward strand.
TAAAAAAATGTTTTAATGACCAGAATTAAAGATGATAATTTACATTGATGAACTATTGTCCTTGGATGTGCTAAATTAGCACATCTCCAAATTGCTTTCATTTCTTTCAAATAAAATGTTGGAAAAGGAGAGAAGATAATGAAATAACCCATTTTCATGAAACCATTATATTATATATATATATATGTTATTGGATTTATCATACTATTTTGGGTACGGGAGGTGAGGAAAGAAACAAAAATAAATAAACTTAAAAGAAAATAAGGAATTGGAAAGTGTAATTTACCTCTTGAGACTTCCTCTGTTGAGAACCTCTTAAGGGGAGAGTTTTTAGTATTTTGAAGATACTAGGGGATTTTGGACATGGGGGGAGGACCTTTCAGAGAGATTGGGGTAGAATATTGGCAAGGCCCAAGGCTTGAGAGGAGTGAAGAGAAGATGTATGAATGGGTGGTATTTATAGTGGAGGGGCGTAGGGTTTTCATAATTTCTTAATCATTAGTTTTTTATTTCCCAACTAGATGAGGAATAGTAAGTATTAAATAACCAAGAATAGTAATAAATTTATCTGACATCAAAGAAATGGCCAATTTCATTATCCATGGCTTAAGCATGATACAGAAATTATGGTTTTAGCATTTATTGTGAACTATCGGATTTTACTCTTCAGAGAACTCAAGAATTTTAAAATAATCTCAAAAATTAACCCTAACCATTTATTGATGTTTATAATCAAAAAATGAAGTCCATTTTTCGAAAATATTTTTCTATATATGATTAATTTAATATTTAATTAAAATCATAATTTATTATTTAAACCTAGTTTTAAAACATTCATTTACTTGATCAAAAATATAGGAACATCATAATTTCAGTTGAATATTATTTTAATACTATCATATGTAACGTTACAATTCATTATGGTATACCACTATTCATAAGGGTATGTTACTATTCATAAGGGTAGGTTACTATTCAACCAAAATTTAGTTTTTTAATCAGACTACATATAACTAAATGATCTCAACTCTGCATGTCTGATTTTTGAAACTCCAAACATAGAAGTGAAAAACCTATGTTTAAAGGTCATTGAGCACATATTAGTTAATTATGGTGTGTTTTCATGTGATTTTATGACATATTTATAAGTAGTGAATTTCCATTTATAAATCATTGGGTCGTTACATTATTCCACCCTTATGAAATTTCTCCCTCGAAGTTTTGTTTTACATTTTAGCCAAAATTACATGCATTTAATTTTCCATCATTTCTTCCTTCAGATCCCTTGTTGCCTCTTCGTACATATGGTTTCTCTATATTACCATGAACAGAAGAGTAGTCTTGTTTCATAGAACATTGTCTCTATGATCGAATATCTTCACTGGCTAATGCTCATAGGAATGATGATCCTCCAACTATACCACCACTAAAAAGTGTACATGTTAAGGGTCTGGTATGTAATTCATTAAGTGGGGTACATGAAAGACATCGTGTACTCTCGACATGGTAGTGGAAGTGCCAGTTGATAGGCCACACCATCTACTCGATCAAGGATCTTGAAGGGTATAATATACCTAGGACCTAACTTACCTTTCTTTCTAGACCTTATGACCTTCTTCCATGGAGATATGCGGAGAAATACCAATTATCCAACATTGAAATCAAGGTCTTGTAGATGGTTATATACATAATTCTTTTGTCGACTTTGGGATGCCCTGTTATGCTGTTGAATGGTTTTCACCTTTTCCACCATTTCTTCGACCTTTTCAGGTCCTAGCTGCTTATGCTCACCGACTTCATCCCAACACACTATTGTTCTGCACCCTTTCCCATAAATGGAGTAAAATTGTTCTATTCATATGCTCAAGTGGAAAACTGTTGTTGTTGGAGAATTCCACCAGTGGAAGTTGTTGGTCCCATCCTCCTGTGGTTTAATATGTTTTTCCACCATCACCTTACTTGGACGGGTATAATGGTGTAAATAATAACTATATATGATTATTGTAAATTGATATTGATTCTGAAATAGTATTCATACACTCCTATATAATTCCATCATCATGGGAATGATATCATCGCTCGTGCGTACGTACGGACTACCGTCTATACGAACGCGATGAGAGACATTTTCCATGATTAACCATTCAAGAATGATTTTAAAGTATATATAATGAATAATAACGAAATATATGGAATAATAATGCTACTTGATTTATGTATATATATATTTATTTCATCTATTTAATTTCATTCAATTCAATAAGGAAACGAAAACAGTGTTCATGCGTACGTATGGCCTACCATCTCCATGAACGGTGTATTTCATTAATTTTATCGATTTATAATATATATGTATATGATGAATATATAATATATATAAATCATGTTTTACATTCTGGAATTATGTAAATCCAGATATATGTAATAATATCAAGAACGAAAAGTCAAAACACATACGATAAATGAAATGATTTTACCCAAAATGCTACTTTAACATGGAATTTACAAAAGAACGGGTAATATAAAGTCATAAGTGAAACATATATGATATCATAACAATGAATATGATTATTTAATAAGTCAAAGAAATTATTTAAATCATTATACAGGAGTTTTGGATACATACGAATCATATCGGACCCAAGGTAAGGGATAATTTTGAAAAATCTCATTTTTATCCGAGATTACTTATTCGTAAGTATTTACTAGGGTTATTTCTATCATCCATGTCCATGTTTTATAAAAGTGTTTTCATGTATTTTTAAAGTCCTTTTTTCCCATTTTTGACTTTTACTACATGGTATGTATGGAATCTTTCTTTTACGAGGTACTTTTTGACTTTTCAAGCAAAAGTAAGAGAAGAATGTTTTTTTAACTTATACGGAAAGAAAGGATTTTTACGGTTTTATAAAGCCTTATATTCATGAAGATTCCTCCAAAATATTTCAGGACTATTTTCAAAAAAATCCTTATCTTTTAAAATTGCATGACATTTTGTGAAAAGAAAATGATTTTGAAGAAGAAAGGACATTTTCCTCAAGAATTCATTTCAAGTGTTTTATTAAAACCATTTTTTCATCTAAGATGACATTATTTCATATGTGTATGTTTCAAGTATCATGTCTCTATGATTTAAATGGTTTATCATTATTATTATGAAATGATGTCGATTTCGTTTATATGTATTATGTGATGATGGGAAGATGCTTATGAAACCCATTTTATTCGTTGGGTTATTATGAATGATGTATGTTTATTTTGTGGCACAAGTAAGAATGATTTAATTATGAGATGGGTGGGACCTATATCTCCCTCCAATGCATTGGGTAAAGATTTATATCTCATGAGATCGACATGGCTGGAACGACAAGTTAAATCGGTTCAGTAATATAGGACTGGAACAAGGAGTGAACTCGATTCAGAAAGGGACTTTGTCCACTAAGATGGTCTTGGAAGCAATGCCTTGGCTAATATGGAAATCATATCATGTGCTTAATGGTTGCCACAATTAAATTTATTATTCCAATTTTATTTTATCATTCTTAATGTTTCTTTATGATCAATTCCTTACGTACTTCCATGTTTTATGTCATTGCTCACGTTTTTTATGTTTAAATATTATGTTCATGTTTTTAAGTTCAAATGTATACGGTATGTTTAATTTTTTCCATGCATACCATTACTGAGCATTTGAGCTCACCCTTTTTATGTTTTCTTTTCCCAGGATATAAAGAAATGTTTTAGGTAAGAAACAAAAATGAAGATCTTTATAGGAGATGTTGAAGAACTTTCACCAAAATTAGATGATTACGTTCCATGTTTCCAAAGACACTAAACTATTACTGTCCTTGTGTGTCTATTTTTGTTATTTATTAATTATTCCGAAAAATTAATGTAATGTCCATGTACGTCAAGCTTCGGGTCTCTACAGTTGGTATTAGAGGAATGGTTTAGTCAACCTTTGGAAACTAGGATGTGAAAACGTTAGTGATATCACTAGAGATATTTCTAAGGTATGTCTAGGGATGTCCCTAAGGATAAGTATACGTATAGGATATAGTCCTAGAATTGTGCTAATGATCATATAATTTAACCTAAGATGTTAGATGTTGTAGGTACTCCCCCTTGATTATGGTTTTTTCCTTGTATGATTTTTGCCTCTCACAAAATTCTTTTTGTGTTTTAGTCAATGGAGGGAACCAGAAGGAATTTGGTTAACATTGAATCCAATGGAAAAGTTTGGGACAATGAGCAAAAAAATTGTGTAATGACTAGAGAGAAATATATTGTGATTATGCCAAATCAGTCATCGCGATATATGATTAACAAGGTAAAATATAGTGGTATGCCTAATTCATCAAATAAGAGGAAGATAGACTTTTATGCATGTTCGTATGTTGAGGAGAATAAAGAAAGGTAGATTGAGATTTCTGAAGAAGGGAAGAAGAACCTTGGGGAATACCTCAAATGGAGGGACATATCTTATCTGTGTGGAGAAAAGGTTCACAGAGTGACAGACTGTTATGGAGATCAATGTCTTATTTGTGGAAAACATGGGAATTACCCAACTCAATTCCCTGACCAAAAACGATACTTCTAAATCAAGGAAGGACTTATTCCGGGCAATCATTGAAGAGGATGGATTGAAGTGTTTATGTGTTGGAATTCGATAATAATGTTGTTGATGTAATTTTATGGTGTATTAGAATATTTTCGTATTAGTCTATTATGGTTTTCAAAAAATTTATGGTACCGGTAACCATGAAAAGTGATTCAAATATTTTTGGAAAGCAGATGAAATGTGCATATGAAAGGGATAAGGAGAAACTAATATGATATTAATAATGAGCTCATGACTAAAATAAGGACAAAGTGATATCATGGTTTGAGAATATAGAAATTTAGGGATTTTGGTATGTGGAAAGAGTTAACTTTTGACAACATTCATGTTTTCACTAAGGTTAAATGAGTGTTCATTTTTCAAGAGAATACATGATTAAGGTATTCAAATTTTTGTAATTTTACCAACAAGATATATCTTATGATATATGGGGGATAAATGATGGAATTCACGTGATTGTTATGTGACATTTCAAGTAATAATTTTCTTTATACTATGAGCTTGGACCGATGTATTTTAGATAAGCCCGAAGATTGGAATGGATTATGTTGGACATAAGTTAGTATTGTTTAAGGATAAAACTTTTTTCGATATTATTGATGGGGGTGTTATAGTAATTTAGTTTTAAAAAAAGGACAACCTGCAGGACTGGCGACAGCCCATCGCGTCGGACAAGGCTGTGGGAATCGAACCCACAACCGAAGTGCGACTGAACTTTATCACATACCACTGGCCTATAGGAAGTCACTGGTTAGTGGAAAGTAGTTTTATTTTATTAAGAGATATGATAAATAATGTCTAAGTCCATTTTTCAAACCATATATGACTAATCTCCCCATAATATGGACTTATAACTTTTTCTAACCTTTTGTTTGAAACAGATGGAATGACCCATCATTCTATCACATGATCTGTTAACACTTCACGAAAAACAAATTCAACTTCATTTCTTTAAGAGATGAAGTGGAAATTGTTCAAATCATGAACAACAGTGTGATTGTACCAAAATCAAGCAAGTATTTCTTTTAATTCAAATTTTCAACTTTAGGGAAATGATATTGAAAACCAAAAATGTTGTCCTAGTGCTCTTATATCCGATGAATCATATGGTACCTTAGATCATCACAAATATATGGCTTTGTGATTGTTGTATTTTTCATAGCCATGTTCTCTACCACTCTCTATCAGAACATGATGGTTATATTTATCTTCCATATCAATATTTTCACCTATGTTCTTCTATGTGGAAACCCAATGATTAGTTTATTTGGGTAACCGTTACGTTTCATACTTTAGTTTTTTAAGATAAGTTTTAGTATTCATTTTTATGATGTGGGTTTCAATTAAAAAAACTTCCAAGTAGAAAACCATTTATAACCCCGATGAATTTCGAGGGGGAATTCATTTTAATGGGGGTAGAAATTTAATAACCCGAGATTTTATAAGATATATTCTTTTTAATTTCATTCGTATCTTCGGTTGTACAGTACACCAAGATTATCTTGCGCTATACGCAACACCGTATTAGCTTGTAGTATACACAACACTAATCCTAGATTGTGTTACAAACAATTTCATGTTTGTTTGATAGTAGTTATTCTACAAAACATTTATTATATATATATTCAACGTATTTTGTTATACGCAGCAACAAAGGAGTCTTGCACTATATGCAACCCTGACTTGGCTTGCATTACACGCAATTGCGACCTTCTTCGATAGCGTTTGTTGTACACAATACCAGGTTTTACTAAACAACAATATGTTTGTGGTTATGAATAGTATTAACTAAATTTTGAATTTTATAACCTTTTTATTCATCTTAAACATTTTCTAGAACATGGTATAAGAACAAAATAAATTTTTTGGGTAAAATAAGTATTTTTCAAAAGATGCAGTTTTGCCGCCTTTTGATGGCGCACCCACTTTAAATCTAGTTTTTGACATGATTATAAGTTCAATTTTACAAAATAAAATTATTATTTGGAATCTGGATATAAAATTTTACCCTGAATAAATTTTTCATATTATTATGATTACTTTCATATTTTTAATGAATAGTAAAAAACACGCTATATTTTAATTAAAAAAAACTTTTTTCATCGTAATAACATATGTGGTTAAATTATAATATTGAATGGTTTTAGAGTATAAATAGAATATATTTTTACCATTTAATATAATGTATGTCATTAGAATTGATTTTACCTTGTATTCATTGGTTAAATCAATTCAATCTTTTGCAATGTTTTAATGAAAAACCCGTTTTCTTTCGACAACGGGATTAATTTTAATTTAATTTCTACAAATTTTGTGTAATGAATTTAGAAAAATGGATTCCATATTTGGAATTAGTGGGTCCAAATTATTTTAATAAGCTACTTTTTATTTTTGGGTATTATGAATAGTAACTACAGTAATGTTTAATTACCATAGTTAAAGGTAAATCTGGTAATTAAGGGTAAATATAAGATTATAAAATTACCCTAACACCTGAAAGAAATCAATTGGATGGATAAAATTCAACCCATATCACCTAAGGGTCGGTTTAGAATCATTTTATTGACTTTTTAAAATAAAAATAGTTTAATTATTATTAAAACCAAAGAAAGTGACAACATGTCACTCTCTTAAATCTTATAAGTATATTAATTTTACTTTAGTGATTAAATTCATGAAACATCGGACATGAATATTCTCCTAAAATCAAATAAGATTATCTATATCATAGGAATTTATTTTTAAATTTTAGGGATTAAATAATTATCATTAATTGTGACACAATAGTGATGCAGAAATTGGTTAACTAGTGAAAAATCAACAATATAGTTTTTATTAAACTAATAGTGACCATAAAAGGCACAAACCCTGACCAAAACTTATTGGTCATGTAAATATAAACCAAAATCATACAATGGTAGAATATATGACCATTTGGATCCTTATAAAAGTAATTATGACACTTATATTATTTTATTTTAAATGATGTCAACGATTTCACCTTCATAATTTAATAAATATAAAAATTTAAATATTGTTATTTTAAGATGATAAATTCGAGTAAAAGTATTATTTTGAAAGTTAATAGATTTATCTTCATCATTGTATTTTATTTTTAATTTTTATGCAACAAATAAGTATATTAAATAATTATACAAAAATGTTGTAGTAAATATTTTATTAAGAGATAAACCAAATAAATGGTTTTAAAAATAATAAAATAAATATTATATGAACTATTTAATGTGATCCAATAATTTTATAGACACGTATAATGTTTTATAAATCTATTAAAGCTTTTATTTCGAACATATATTATGTATTTATAATATTTAAATTCAAATAAATGAATAGTATAAAAATTGACATTATTGTTATTTTATAAAAATAACATATTATAAAATTGTTTAAAAATCACAAAAAAATTTACAAATTATAAATTTAAATTTATATGGTCTAGAATGTTATGAACTCACCAATTATGGACAATTCAAAAAAATAAGTAATAATTTGGTATAATTTAAAATTTAGAATGTTATTACCACAAATAAAATTAAATTGATTAAATAAGGATAAATCAAGTTGATAATGTTTAAAATAATTTTGTAACATATCTAAATTTTATTGTTTGATAATATTACAACCCTATATCTTATAATATTCGAATATGAGTCATTTTTGTAGGTTTTTAAGTGAGTTTAGATTTATTATAAATTAATATATTTATGATTTCCAAAGGTGCCCCTCTCCTCCCTTATAAAAGGGAACCTCCCCCCTCTCATATTTACACAACTTTGAGCCTTAAATCTCAGCAAAACCCTGCCCATTTCCCTTCTAAAATACCTTAGAAACATCCTAGAGGTCTTGGTATTCTTCAAAGACCAATTGTAGTACCCTAAGAGGAGGTGTCAAAGAGGCGTGTCAAAGAAGAGGTAATATCTGTTACTGATTCTTTCAATTTTCTTTCTTCTTCAATTTCTCTTCTTTAGTTGTTTCATTATGAAGTAATAACATAAGTATCCCTCATATACTTATATGTTATTATAAATATGAAACAACCCTATTTCACCTTCTATCCATCCTACGGAAAACAAAATCACCGCGCGTGCGTACGTACAGAATACCGTCTCCAGGTCATGGTTTAATATGTTTTCCACCATCTCCTTACTTGGATGGGTATAATGGTGTAAATAATGACTATATATGATTATTTTAAATTGATATTGATTCTGAAATAGTATACATACACTCCAATACAATTCCACGATCATGGGAATGATATCATCGGTCGTGCGTACGTACGGACTACCGTCTCCACGAACGCGATGAGATTCATTTTCCCTGATTAACCATTCAAGAATGATTTTAAAGTATATATAATGAATAATAATGAAATATATGGAATAATAATGCTACTGGATTTATTTATATATACATTTATGTCATATATTTAATTTCATTCAATTCAATAAGGAAACGAAAACAGCGTTCATGCGTACGTACGGCCTACCGTCTCCATAAACGGTGTATTTAATTACTTTTATCGATTTATAATATATATTTATATGATGAATATATAATATATATAAATCATCTTTTACATTCTGGAATTATGTAAATCAGGATATAAGTAACAATATCAAGAATGACAAGTCGAAACACATACGATAAATGAAATGATTTTACCCAAAACGCTACTTTAACATGGAATTTACTAAAGAATGGGTAATATAAAGTCATAATTGAAAGATATATGATATCATAACAATAAATATGACTATTTAATAAGTCAATTACAGTATTTAAATCATTATACAAGATGTTCGGATCCATACAAAGCATATCAGACCCAAGGTAAGGGATAATTTTGCAAATCACATTTTTATCCGAGATTGCTTATTCGTAAGTATTTACTGGGGTTATTTCTATCATCCATTTCCATGTTTTATAAAATTGTTTTCTTGTTTTTTTAAAGTCCTTTTTACCAATTTTTGGCTTTTACTACATGGTATGTATGGAATCTTTTTTTACGAGGTACTTTTTGACTTTTCCGGCAAAAGTACAAGAAGAATGTTTTTTAACTTATACGGCATGAAAGGATTTTTACGGTTTTATAAAGCCTTATTTTCATGAAGCTTCCTCCAATATATTTCTTGGCTATTTTCAACAAAATCCTTATCTTTTAAAATTTCATGACATTTTGTGAAAAGAAAATGGTTTTGAAGAAGAAAGGACATTTTCCCCAACAATTCATTTCAAGTGTTTTATCAAAACCATTTTTTCATCTAAGATGACATTATTTCATATGTGTATGTTTCAAGTATCATGTCTCTATGATTTACATTGTTTAACTTTCATATTATGAAATGATATCCATTTCTTTTATATGGATTATGTGATGATGGGATGATGTCTATGAAACACGTTTTATTCATTGGGTTATTATGAATGATGTATGTTTATTTTGTGGCACAAGTAAGAATGATTTCATTATGAGATGGGTGGGACCTATATCTCCCTCCAATGAATTGGGTAAAGATTTATATCTCATGAGATAGATATGGCTGGAACGGAAAGTTAAACCGGTTCAGTAATATAGGACTGGAACGTGGAGTGAACTCGATTCAGAAAGGGACTTCGTCCACTAAGATGGTCTTGGCAGCAATGCCTTGGTTAATATGGAAATCATATCATGTGCTTAATGGTTTCCACAATTACATGTCTTATTCCCATGCTATTTTATCATTCTTAATGTTTCTTTATGTTCTATGCCTTACATACTTCCATGTTTTATGTCATTGCTCAATCTTTTGATGTTTAAACATTATGTTCATGTTTTTAAGTTCCAATGTATATGGTATGTTTTAATTTTATCCATGCTTGCCATTACTGAGCATTTCAGCTCACCCTTTTTATGTTTTATTTTCCCCAGGATATAATGAAATGTTCTAGGTAACAAACAAAAGGGAAGATCTTTATAGGATATGTTGAAGATCTTTCACCATGATTAGATGATTACGTTCCATGTTTCCAAAGACACTAAACTATTACGGTCCTTGTGTGTCTGTTTTTGTTATGTATTAAGTATTTCGCAAAAGTAATGTAATGTCCATGTACGTCAAGCTTCAGGTCTCTACAGTTGGTATCAGAGGAAAGGTTTAGTCAACCATCGGAATCTTGGATGCGAAAATTCTAGTGACATCACAAGAGATATTTCTAAGGTATGTCTAGGGATGTCTCTAAGGTTAAGTATATATATAGGTTATAGTCCTAGAATTTCTCTAATGATCATAGAATTAAACCTAAGATGTTAGATGTCATAGGTACTCCTCCTTGATTATATTATTTTCCTTGTATGATTTTTTCCTCTCACAGAATTCTTTTTGTGTTTTAATCAATGGAGGGAACCATAAGGAATTCGGTTAACATTGAATCCAATGGAAAAATTGGTGACTATGAGCAACAAAATTGTGTAATGCCTAGAGAGAAATATATTCTAATTATTCCAAATCAGTCATCGCGATATATGATTAACAAGGTGAAATATAGTGGTATGCCTAATTCATCAAATAAGAGGAAGATAGACTTTATGAATCTTCACATGTTGAGGAGCATAAAGAAAGGTAGATTGAGATTTCTGATGAAGGGAAGAAGATCCTTGAGGAATACCTCAAATGGAGGGACAGATGTTATCTGTGTGGAGAAAAGGGTCACAGAGTGACAGACTGTTATGGAGTTCAATGTCTTATTTGTGGAGAACATGGGCGTTACCCAACTCAATTCCCTTAACTAAAAAGTTACTTCTAAATCAAGGAAGGACTTATTCCAGGAAAATCATTGAAGAGGTTGGATTGAAGTGTTTATGAGTTGGTATTCAATAATAATGTTGTTGAGGTACTTTTATGGTGTATTAAGATATTTTTGTATTAGTCTATTGTGGTTTTCAATAATTTTATGGTACCGGTAACCATGAAAAGTGATTCAAATATTTTTGGAAAGCAGATGAAATGTGCATATGAATGGGATAAGGAGAAACTAATATGATAGTAATCATGAGCTCATGACTAAAATAAGGACAAAGTGATGTCATGGTTTGAGAATATAGAAATTTTTGGATTTTGGTATGTGGAAAGAGTTAACTTTTGACAGCATTCATTTTTTCACTAAGGTTAAATGGGTATTCATTTTTCAAGAGAATACATGATTAAGGTATTCACATTTTTGTAATTTTACCAACAAGATATATCATATGATATATGGCGGATAAATGATGGAATTCACTTGTCTGTTATGTGGCATTTCAAGTAATCATTTTCTTTACACTATGAGCTTGGACCGAAGTATTTTAAATAAGCCTAAAGATTGGAATGGATTTTGTTGGATATAAGTTAGTATTGTTTAAGGATAGAACTTTTTTCGATATTATTGATGGGGTGTTATAGTAATATAGTTTTAGAAAATGGACAACCTGCAGGACTGGCGATAGCCCATCGCGTCGGACAAGGCTGTGGGAATCGAACCCACAACCGAAGTGCGACTGGCCTTTATCACATACCACTAGCCTATAGGAAGTCCCTGGTTAGTGAAAAGTAGTTTTATATTATTAAAAGGTATGATAAATAATGTCTAAGTCCATTTTTGGAACCATATATGACTAATCTCACCATAATATGGACTTATAACTTTTGCTAACCTTTTGTTTGAAACAGATGGAATGACCCATCATTCTATCACATGATCTGTTAACACTTCACGAATAACAAATTCAACTTCATTTCTTTTAGAGATAAAGTGGAAATTGTTCAAATCATGAACAACAGTGAAATTGTACCAAACTCAAGAAAGTATTTCTTCTAATTCAAATTTTCAACTTTAGTGAAATGATATTGAAAACCAAAAATGTTGTCCTAGTGCTCTTATATCCAATGAATCAGATGGTACTTTAGATCATCACAAATCTATGGCTTTGTGATTGTTGTCTTTTTCATAGCCATGTTCTCTACCACTCTCTATCAGGACATGATGGTTATATTTCTCTTCCATATCAATATTTTCACCTATGTTCTCATATGTGGAAACCCAATGATTAGTTTATTTGGGTAACCATTACATTTCATACTTTAGTTTTTTAACATAAGTTTTGGTATTCATTTTTATGATGTGGGTTTCAATTAAAAAAAACTTTCAAGTAGAAAACCAATTATAACCCCGATGAATTTCGAGGGAGAAATTCATTTTAAGGGGGGTAGAATTTAATAACCCTGGATTTTATAAGATATATTCTTTTTAATTTCATTAATATCTTCTGTTTTACAATACACCTAGATTATCTTGCGCTATACGCAACACCGTATTAGCTTGTAGTATACACAACACTAATATTGGATTGTGTTCCACACAATTTCATGTTTTTTTGATAGTATTTATTCTACAAAACATTGAGTATATTTATATATTCAATGAATTTTCTTATACGTAGCAACCAAGGAGTCTTGCACTATACGCAACCCTGACTTGACATGCATTACACGCAATTGCGACCTTCTTCGATAGCGTGTGTTATACGCAATATCAGGTATTACTAAACAACGATATATTAGTGGTTATGAATAGTAATAACTAAATTTTTAATTTTATTACATTATTATTCATCTTACACATTTTCTAGAACATTGTATAAGAACAAAATAAACTTTTCAGGTAAAATTAGTATTTTTCAAAAGATGCAGTTTTGCCGCCTTTTGATGGCGCACCCACATGAAATCTAGTTTTTAACATGTTTATAAGTTCAATTTTACAAAATAGAAGTATTATTTGGAATCTGGATATAAAATTTTACCTTGGATAAGTTTTTCATATTATTATGATTCCTTTCATATTTTAATGAATAGTAAAAAAACACGCTATATTTTAATTAAAAACAACTTTTTACATCGTAATAAATTATGTGGTTAAATTATAATATTGAATGGTTTTAAAGTATAAAGAGAATATATTTTTACCATTTAATATAATGTATGTCATTAGAATTGATTTTACCTTGAATTCGTAGGTTAAATCAATTCAATCTTTTGCAATGTTTTAAAAAAAAACTCGTTTTCTTTCGACAACAGAATTAATTTTAATTTAATTTCTGCAACTTTTTTGTATTGAATTTAGAAAAATGGATCCCATTTTTGGAATTAGTGGGTCCAAATTATTTTAATAAGCTAATTTTTATTTTTGGGAATTATGAATAGTAACTACAGTAAATTTTAATTACCATAGTTAAAGGTAAATCGGGTAATTAAGGGTAAATATAAGATTATAAAATTACCCTAACACCTAACAAAATTCAATTGGGTGGCTAAAAGTCGACCCATATCACCTAAGGGTCGGATTACATTCATTTTAAGGACTTTTTACAATAAAAATAGTTTAATTATTATAAAAACCAAAGAAAGTGACAACATGTCACTCTCTTAAATCTTATAAGTATATTAATTGTACATTAGTGATTAAATTCATGAAACATAGAACATGAATAGTCTCCAGAAATCTAATAATATTATCTACATAATAGGAATTTATTTATAATTTTTAGGGATTAAATAATTTTCATTAATTGTGACACAATAGTGATGTAGAAATTGGTTATCTAGTGAAAAATCAAGAATATAGTTTTTATTAAACTAATAGTGACCATAAAAGGCACAAACCCTGACCAAAACTTATTGGTCATGTAAATATAAACCATAATCATCCAATTGTAGAATATTTTACCATTTGGAGCCTTATAAAAGCAATTATAAAACTTATATTATTTTATTTTAAATGATGCCAAATATGTCACCTTCATAATTTAATAAATATAACAATTTAAATATTGTGATTTTAAGATGATAAATTGGATTTAAAGTATTATTGTGAAAGGTAGTAGATTTATATTTATCATAGGATTTTATTTTTAATTTTTATGCAACAAATATGTATATTAATAAATTATACAAAAATGTTGTAGTAAATATTTCATTAAGATATAAACCAAATAAATGGTTTTAAAAATAATAAAATAAATATTATATGAACTATTTAATGTTCTCCATTAATTTTATACATAAATATGACCTATTATGAATCTATTAAAACTTTTATTTCGAACATATCTTCGGTATATATTTTATTTAAATTCAAATAAATGAATAGTGTCAAAATTGACACTATTGTTATTTTATAAAACTAACATATTATAAAATTGTTTAAAAATCACAAAAATATTTACAAATTATAAATTTAAATTTATTTAATCTAGAATGTTATAAAGTAACCAGTTATGGAAAATTAACAACAAATAAGTAATTATGTTTTATAATTTAAAATTTAGAATATTTTTACCACAAATAAAATTAAATTGATTAAATAAGGATAAATCAAGTTGATAATGTTTAAAATAATTTCCTAAAAAGTATAAATTTTCTTGGTTGATGAGATTACAACCCTATATCATTTAATATTCGAATATGAGTCATTTTTTTAGGTTTTTAAGCGGGGTTATGTTTATTATAAATTAATATTTTTTAGATTTCCAAAGGTGCCCCTCTCTTCCCTTATAAAAGGGCACCTCCCCCCTCTCATCTTTACACAAAATTGAGCCTTAAATCTCGGAAAAACCCTGACCATTTCACTTCTAAGCCTCCTTCTAACCATCCTAGATGTATTGGTATTCTTCAATGTCCAATTTTAGTACCCTTTGAAGAGGTTTCAAAGAGGCGTGTCAAAGAAGAGGTAATATCCGTTACCGATTCATTCAATTTTATTTCTTCTTCAACTTCTTATTATTTAGTTGTTTCATTATGAAGTAATAACATAAGTATCCATCATATAATGATATGTTATTATAAATATGAAACAACCCTATTTTACCTTTTATCCATCCTACGGAAAACAAAATCACCGTGCGTGCATACGTACAGAATACCGTCTCCACGCCGTGGTGTAATCTGTTTTTCCACCATCACCTTACATGGATGGGTATAATGGTGTAAATAATGACTATATATGATTATTGAAAAGTTATATTGATTCTGAAATATTATACACACACTCCAATACAATTCCACGATCATGGAATGATATCATCGCTCGTGCGTATGTACGGACTACTGTCTCCATGAACGCGATGAGATTCATTTTCCATGATTAACCATTCAAGAATGATTATAAAATATATATAATGAATAATAATGAAATATATGGAAAAATAATGCTACTGGATTTATGTATATATATATTTATGTCATCTATTTAATTTCATTCAATTCAATAAGGAAACAAAAACAGCGTCCATGCGTACGTACGGCCTACCGTCTCCATGAACGGTGTATTTCATTCCTTTTATCGATTTATAATATATATTTATATGATGAATATATAATTTATATAAATCAGGTTTTAAATTCTGGAATGATTTAAATCCGGATATAAGTAATAATATCAAGAACGACAAGTCGAAACACATACGATAAATGAAATGATTTTACCCAAAACGCTACATTAACATGGAATTTACAAAAGAAAGGGAAATATAAAGTCATAATTGAAACATATATGATATAATAACACTGAATATGATTATTTAATAAGTAAATGACATTATTTAAATAATTATACCAGAGGTTCGGATCCATACTAACCATATCAGATCTAAGGTAAGGGATAATTTTGCAAATCTCATTTTTATTCGAGATTGCTTATTCGTAAGTATTTACTAGGGTTATTTATATCATCCATTTCCATGTTTTATAAAAGTGTTTTCATGTATATTTAAAGTCCTTTTTACCCATTTTTGACTTTTACTACATGGTATGTATAGAATCTTTTTTTACGAGGTACTTTTTGACTTTTCCGGCAAAAGTGCGAGAACAATGTTTTTTTAACTTATACGGCATGAAAGGATTTTTACGGTTTTATAAAGCCTGATTTTCATGAAGATTCATCCAAAATATTTCATGACTATTTTCAAAAAAATAATTTTATTTTAAAATTTCATGATATCTTTTGAAAAGAAAATGATTTTGAAGAAGAAAAGATATTTTCCTCAAGAATTCATTTCAAGTGTTTTATCAAAACCATTTTTTCATCTAAGATGACATTATTTCATATGTGTATGTTTCAAGTATCATGTCTCTATGATTTACATGGTTTCACTTTCCTTATTATAAAATGATATCCATTTCTTTTATATGGATTATGTGATGATGGGACGATGTTTATGAAACCCATTTTATTCGTTGGGTTATTATGAATGATGTTTGTTTATTTTGTGGCTCAAGTAAGAATGATATAATTATGAGATGGGTGGGACCTATATCTCCCTCCAATTCATTGGGTAAAGATTTATATCTCATGATATAGACATGGATGTAATGTCAAGTTATACCGGTTCAGTAATACAGGACTGGAATGAGGAGTGAACTCGATTCAGAAAGGGACTTTGTCCACTAAGATGGTCTTGGCAGCAATGTCTTGGCTAATATGGAAATCATATCATGTGCTTAATGGGTTCCATAATTACATGTTTTGTTCCCATGCTATTTTATCATTCTTAATGTTTATTTATGATCTATTCATTATGTACTTTCATGTTTTATGTCATTGCACAAGCTTTTGATGTTTAAACATTATGTTCATGTTTTTAAGTTCATATGTATATGGTCTGTTTTATTTTATCCATGCATACCCTTATTGAGAATTTGAGCTCACCCTTTTTATGTTTTCTTTTCCCCATGATATAAAAAAAATTAGGTAAGAAAAAAAAAGGGAATGATCTTTATTGGAGATGTTGAAGATCTATCACCACGATTAGAAGATTACGTTCCAAGTTTCCAAAGACACTAAACTATTATGGTCCTTGTGTGTCTGTTTTTGTTATGTATTAAGTATTCCGCAAAAGTAACGTAATGTCCATATACGTCAAGCTTCGGGTCTCTACATTGGAAGAGGTGGAAGAAAAGAAATCAAATGTCCAGATCTGCTAAAATATGTATTAATTAATGGATTTCTTTTAAAATCCTATTGATAATATATATCATAGTATTGATTGTAAAACAACATTCTAATAATTCTTTATACATTGATTATATATTATTAACTCTAATAATTAATCATTAAACTCAATATTTTTATTATGTGGTGGTTCATATGAACTGCCAATAATAAACTATCAAAATGTATGGTTTTTATTATAGTGTTGTGTGTTACAATTACCCCATTATATCACATTCTACCAAAATAAATTCAAAAAAAAGATGATAATTGGTGTATTTAAGAGGATATTTCTCCCTCATAAATAATCATACTCCCATGTCTTGTGATACACAATCCAATTCTATAATAACACCTAAATTAATGGAATTGATATCTCATATAATAGATATTTCAAGAAGTTTACAATCATGTTTGTTTGATGAATCATGAAAACATTTTAATATAATTCAATATCATTAATTCCCAACACATGGTAGGAATATATATTGTATTTATTTTATTCAGAGACATGTATGATGTTATGGGTTAACAACATCCAAAGAGAAATCAAAAATTGATACCCAAACATTATAATACATTATGAGATATCAAGCGGTCCCACAGACCTCTGTGTGAGATTCCCATTCATACTAAGTCATTAGTGACCTTATAAAGGTGAGACTATTAAAAAAACATAGTCCCAAATAGATAATATTAATGGGTGGCGATGATGATTTGCAAAATATTTATTGACGAACTAAACTAAAATAAGTCATTGTTGGAAAAGTTTAATCAATTTAGTTATATACTAAACTTTTGTTGGCCTCATTAAAAATATTTCCCCCACCTCAATCCAACAGAGGGGATGCATACTTGGATTAACTTATAAGGCATTGAAATAAACAATTTAAATAAAATATTAATAGTTATTATTATAAGAAAACTCATCAAATTCATTATTTGTATCCCATGAGCCACTAAAATTTATGACACAATAATAAATCATTTTCTTAAGATCTAAGATTACATTTCCTTCTACATATCCATTTGTATATGATAATACATGATTGTATTTATATGGGATTCCTTGGATTCTTATTGGACCATTAAAATTTGAGAGGGAAACTGAGGATATCTATAAAAAATTATATCAAAATACACAGCATGAATTTTTATGATCATTTAAATATTCAAATTCGCATTATACTCAACCTTGGTATTATCCATGATCGAGAAGAAATTATATGACTTATTCTACCATTCAATCACAGTATATATAACATTATTCCACTGAGGGGTTTAAGGTAACCTAATTATGAATTCTTTGTATACTTTATCCCACTTATTAGTCGTGATAAGAAGATACTAGAGAAAACTAGAATGTTTCTGATGCTCCTATTTAATCTAATATCATGTATAGTATCATGGTATAGATTTTTACCCATGTATCATACCAAGAAAAAAATATCTACGTTTTCTGTCATAGAAAAACTAGTGGATCGAATATTTCCATCCCACTAAGCATTATGAAAATCATTTATCAAATTTTTCAACATGTATAAAGATGACACAAAACACTTACTAAAAAAGGTTGTGTCCTTATGAGATAGGGACCACTCACTAGTGGTCTCCCCATAATATATAATTCTCTAGATATTATATAACTCTTTATCCAATGGTTTCTCATGATAAATATGTTAAATAAGAGATTTTTTTGTTTGAAAATTAAATGGAATCGTATTTTCCTTCTCATACATTACCTATATGTGTAATTCCATAAAAACTCTCATCAAACTCCAATAATTAATATATTCATTAAGGTCTTACAATGAAAACATACTACCAAGAAAATTGTTGACCACATTTCCCTTTCTCAATGTCTAGGAACATTCAAAATCAAATTTCTCACGGTATTATACCCATCTATTTTACTAAAGATGAAATTCCTTTTCAAGGAAAATATATCTTAATATTTAATTATTAGTACCAATTAAGAATTTATCATCAAATTGATAGTGTTTTCAACATTTTATAACATGAATAACCACTAGTAGTTTAAGGCCATGGTTTGCATAATTATTTTCATGCAGTCAAGGATAACAAGAACCATAATCCACCGTGTGATCATCATGTATAATAAATCAATCCAAACCCATGCTTAATGAATCACAATACACAACACAACCCTATTTGACCTCATGAAGAACCAAAATAAGGTCTGATAAAAACCTCTATTTCAACCCATTAAACTATTTTTGGCACTCTAGGTCCATATAAATTCTATCCCATTTAGATTAAAGTTGTTTAAAAGAAATTAACTCCTATAAAAATGCTTAAAAATCCTTAGTAATAACCAAATAAACAAAATAATATATAAATCTCAATGATATTATTTTGTTATTCCAAAGACATAATAACTTTCACCTTTTTTGTATCTATTAAAATGCATCACTCGGAAACTTTATGTCTCAATAACATAACTTATTGAATATCGAGGCTATTCTTAATTAATTTATCATAATGGAAATGATCTCATAGGGTTACCATAATAATTACAATGTGAAGATCATGCTCTTATTCGGTTTTATTATCTAATAAGATATAATCTATGATCACTGTATAGAATGAGTCAATGTATCGATTGAAAATATACATTATAATATTAATTAATAACTCATGAGTATTCTCCAAGAAAAAAAGAATCAAAATATTTACTAAGTATCTGGACATAATTTTAAAATTAGTCTTTTGAATATCTAACTCATTCACCCTAAGATGATGGTATCCCGACCGGACGTTGATCCACAAGAACAATCGTGTCCACATTCAATTGGTTAAAGTGGTTATCAATATCAGGAAAGGGGAATTTATTCTTTATAGTCACACAATTATTAATTATATACATTATTCCTATGTGTATAATATCATTTTATTTATTAGAAAATAATATATGAGAGGCCCATAGAGAGACACATTGGAATTTAAATCCTTTGGTTTCAAAATCAGACTACTAAATATTTAACTCTTTTAATTCAGTAGGTTCAATAAGATAAGATGGATATAAAATCAGGTATGTACCAAGTACTATATCAATGAAAAATTTTACATCATTCTTATGAGGAAATGACAATAAGTTATCCTAGAACAAATCAATAAACTCATTGATCATAGATGGAATCCCACTCCTATAGTTTCCTTCATTATCCTCTATTAGAAGAGATGTAATCTAACATATTAACCTATAGACCTAAGGAGGAAGAGGTCCATCTTGAATAGAACATAGGTCCCACTGTCGTTGGAATAAACAATATCTTTTATTGGAAGTTATAAAAGTTGAACTCTAATGATAATAATTAGTATAGTATTCCAATATTATTGTGACATCCTGAGTTTGAAGAAAGAAATAATATGTTTGATATCGTATATCATTTTTTTCATCGATCATAAAAGAATAAAAAAAATTAGTATCTAATGTTACCATTGTAACATAACTTTTGAACTGGGGGGAAAGAATTTTATTAATCGAGTTATAGAAATATTGTTAACACATATCTATATAATGATTCATCAAATACCAAATTAATTAGAAATGAAACTACAGGCCAATTGAATATAAAGGATGTGTTTTTATGAAAAAAACTATTTAAATGAAAATAATTGAATTTAAAAACATATAAAATAACTCTTCATGGATTTTAATAATTCAATATATATATGAAATATATTAAATATAATGTGTAATATTCAAATTATATTTTTTCTAGTCATAAAATAAGAATAAATTCAATTTTTCAGATAAATGAATAATTTTTCAAAACAATTAATGTTTTTACACCTTTTAATGGAGAAACCATTTATAATATTGTTTTGGAAAATATAATAATTTAAGTAGATCATTAAATTTCACATTGGAAAAATTATTGGTATTTTTATGATAATATTCATATTTTAATGAATAATGAAAAACACTATATTTAATTTCGAAACTGCTTTTTCATCTAATTTATTAATATTGTTAGATTGTCATTATAATTAGTTTTAATGTATATTTAGATTGTTTTTTATAAATTCATAAATTTTTTTAATTGTAATAATTTTTATGTTTAAAATAGATATAAAAACATTTCAAACATTTTAACGTTTCACTTTAAAAAACTCACTTCTTAGTCTTACATGTGGAATTACATTTAAATATAATTTTCCAAATTAATTGTTTTTAATAAGGTAAAATGCATCCCATATTTAGAATTAAAATGTAAAATGTAAAAATTATATGTTCATATTTTAATATAAGATAATCAATAAAATAATCACTTGAACCCACCTCTCCTAAAGTATAAATACCACCACTCAACCTCCCATTTTCAAACCCCAAAGTCTCTTATCTCCTCTAATATCTACCAAAACCTATCCATCTCATTGTACCCACACCCAAGTTCTTTTGTTCCCACAAAAAGAAAAAATCCATGATCCTCAATGGTCAATTAAGCAAGGGGTATTTAAGAGGTAATTTTCCAAAACTACCTCTCTTAATTTCTTTTATTTTTCTACATTATCTTCAGCTCATTCATTCATAAATGAATTATTACATAAGAATAATTTATATACTGGTGTGTAATCTTTATAAAGTAATATATCATATCCATTTAATTTATCACCACCTCTTACTCAAATAAATGAAATTATTGTCCATGTTATGCCACATACTCACCTCCTTGAATAATGTTTTTGTTCTTTTTCCTTTACTGATTTCATGGATTGTCTTAATATAAATATTTTGGTAAAATAATAATTAAATATTTTCATTATAACCTTTTTTCTATTTTTTATATGTTATATTAAGCATACCTTCATTATTTCAATATTTTTTTATATGATAAATTTGTTTGGGGACGTGTGGACTGCCGCCTCCTCAAAATGATGTGATTCATTCACACATCACATGTATGTTATTAAGGATTTTTTCAATAAAAATATATATAATAAATAAAATATTAATAATAATATAATTATATTCTATAGTAATATGTATTTATATACATTTAAGTTATTTCACTCTTTCAACACAACAGGAAAAAAATAGCATTCATGTGTATGTATGGCCTACAATCTCCATAAATGGTGTTTTTAGTTTCTCATAAAATTTAATTATAAATAATTATATAATTAATATATAAGATATTTTTCTAATGTTATATATTATGTATATGTTGGGCTTATGACTACATGGAAAATTTACGTCATAAACAAGGTCATTTTATACTTAATTACCCAAAATCAAGAAAATGACAAATATAAACTTAATTAATTAGGTAATTTTTATAACATGGTAATAAGTTATATAAAAGGAATAATAATCTTTAAAAATTTTATTAATAAATTAGAAATTAAACAAATGTAACTATTCATGAATATAACGATTGTATATGATGAGTCAAACTCAAGGTAATGAAACTTTTTAACAAAATTTTTACTTTTTGGGTTTTGCACATACATCATTGATTATATTTTTC
Organism: Viscum album; assembly: GCA_963277665.1. Lineage (NCBI taxonomy): Eukaryota > Viridiplantae > Streptophyta > Magnoliopsida > Santalales > Viscaceae > Viscum > Viscum album. Next base: position 1,343,886,555 of record OY728132.1, read on the forward strand.
CAAGATTATGTGTGGAATAAATTTTTTTTATTTATGTTATAATTTAAAATTCCCTTTGTGTAGTTATATTGTTACTAAAAATAATGACTCCAATGATAAATTCATAATTCATTTATACAAACTTTCTAATGGATTTATCTAACTCAATTTCCATTCATTGGGTTATGCATATACTTAATTGATTTTAATATGAAAATATTATATATGGAATCAATTTTCATTTTTCTCTGTTTTATTTCTACTTCTCTTTGTGTGGATAAAATTTTTCTAGACATAATCACCCCACTGATAAATTATTATGTTATTGATACAAACTATTTAAGGACTCGTCTCACTTTTTACCTCTATGATATATTTTCATTATGCACCCCTAATTACATTTGTATGGTGTATATATAACTTCATTTTATATCAAATATCATTAATCTCTTTATATTAGTTTTTAAAAAATTTAATTCGATGATTATTTGTTTTATGGGTCATGCAATTCGACATATTACAAGTGGTAAGGAAATTTTGTAATCCAATTTCCATTCATTGGGTTATACATCTACTTCAAGATTATTTCATGATAAGATTATGTGAGCAATTAGTTTCTAGTTGTATTATGTTTTATTTATACTTTTTTATATGGATTTACATTGAACACACATAATCGATCTATTTTATTAAAAAAATATTTTTTATCGACTATATAATTAAAACATAATTTCAAATGTTTAAAAGATTAAATCTTATAAATCCTTCTCTTTCATGTCCATGTATTCGAAAAAAGAATGGATATATTTATATTGACATAGATGTTTAAAAATTTTAATTCCTTTCAATACTATCAATGTTTTATAGGACACATTGATTCAAAAATCTATTTTTTAAATGTTTTGATTGTGTATTAAAATAGATTGATTATTTCAATAACTTGGAATGATTTATTTAAGAAATATTTCTGGAAATAAATTTCTCACCTTAATATTACTTAATAGTTTTTATATTTAATTTACATGTTTATCATTTTTTTAAATCGATTTATGAGTGTGTGGATTTTTAAAATAAAACTTTATTTTAAAGTGGAAATGTTATTTTTTCCTTTAATCTTATTTTATGTGTTACGATTATGAAGTGGTTCTTGGTAATTACTTATATATACAAGATGTTATATGATAAAATGAGGGTGGGTAAGCCCATGATAGCTCTCCAATGCATTGGGTAATGAGAAAAAGTAAAACAATAGGGTTTCTTCTATGAGATTTACAGAATATACTATGATGGGTATTCGAAATGTAACCCTGAACGCTACTCCCTACATACCAATGAATGTTACAGTGTAAGTATGTAATGGATTCCACAAGTAACCTTTGTAATTTAGGATTTATAATAATTTATTCTGTATTCTTATGATTTCTTGATTTATATTAAAGAGATTATGATTTATGGATGATAAGTATTATTTTGTGGAAATTTTTTCCTGGACTAACAGCTTAATTCCTTATTTTATATCACTTAATGAGTTTTGATGCTCATCCCATGTTTTTTAAATTTTTTCCACAAGGTATAAGGATAAGAAATATTTAGAAAACAATTCAAGATTAATGTTATGAAGATTTTTATAAAGGAAATGAATTAATGTTTTATTTTAAAATGTATTAAATTATTAAAAAATAGGATGGTGTGTAGACTTGTCTAATTTGTAATATCTGATATGTTATGTAATATTTATGGCTAAATTCTCCATAAATATAAACTCGAAAATATCCTAAATGTGAATTCGTGTCTTAAATCGAGATTATGTAATGTTTAAGGTTGGGTCATTATAGTTATCATCTGATCGATTCCATGGATAATATTTAATAATTTCATCTTTAGAATAAGAATCTCCAATGATATATACACCTTGGATATAAAGATAATAAATGAATTCAATATAATGAATTTTCCATTATTCCTCCCAAGAGTTATAGATATTTATTGACAAACAGAATAGGCTCAAACAAAAGGTTTAATATACACATGATATAGATAGATATAAATTATTAGGGGGAACTTATATTAAATAAAATAATATTTATAGATGGTGAAATAAGAGTGGTACCTCACATATTTTTCATTCATGTGTCTAATCCCATAAGCATTATCTCGGCCTTGTGCAATAAACGTTATTTAGAATCGGAATGAGGCTTTCCACTAGAAATATTATCATCCCTCAATTGACTCAACCCATTTGATAAACCACTCACACCTCTATACTAATATCTTCTTGACTCCATTTCATTGGAATCATTTTATTTGACTAGGAAAAAAATGATTGGATAAAAAATACACAATTTATTGATGAGGGTTTGGTTAAAAAAAACTCTAGAGTTGGAACATATCCCAAAAACATAAAAATAATCGGGGGAATTTGAGAAATATGGCCTTATGTGCCTAGAACTTTCACATTGATGTAAAAAATATTTTTTCTCTCCATATTTAGGGAGGAATATGAGTGTAAGGGATGTATTAATCCATTATTGCTACCCCTTAAAGATTTATCACACTTTCTCTTATTATTATAAATTACACATTCACCTCTACATGGAATGAGAGGAGAATCAATCATTATTAACATCTCAACATTATCTATTTCCACCATCTAGTAATAGTCCACCAATTTCAAATGGGTTTGTGGATTTAATAGAAAAACTAGGTTCAAAGGATAGTTCTAAGGTCCATTTTGAAATTTAATGATTTCAACATATAATTTGAAACCATTTATAGTTAAAATTTGATAATATTTGAAAACCAGTTAGTATACTTCATGATCGTCTAGTTTCCAAATTGGAGGAAATTAAACTCCCAAGACTTCTCTAGTGAAATTTTGTTAAGAAGGATTTTTTTATTGAATATAACATCCTATTATTTCGATTATAGTTTCATTTAAAAAAATTCTTGAACAATTTAATCCCACCATTTCTTGATGATGCCTTCAACTATGGAAACGGCACACTCCACTTTTACTTATTTTTATGTTTAAAAAAATTTGAAGTTCTGCATGATCTTTTCCAACTAGTCCTATACGACTTGAAGATCATTTATCATTTGAATAGATTAATTAAAATAGTAAAGTAATTTTTAATCTATATATTTAACTTTACATAGTGTAGGACCCAATTACTTAGATTGAATAGATCCATCTCCCATGCCTTAGTTTTTCAATCAAATAGTTAACACCACCACCTCGATTAGATTATTATCCATTAGAGGATTATCTCATAGAATATTTTATATAGTTCTCTCTAAAACATTTATATGTGGAATTCAAGGGGGTTTGATAGTACATAAGATCAAATAAAGTATAATAAAAATACCATTAAAATATTTAAATATCATCTATTAAAACTATAATAATTCATAATTATAACATTGGGATCGTGAAAAGCTAACTAAAAAGGTCTTAAACACAAAATCACTAAATTCCATTTACATATATTGTGCTCATGGTTTACCGACTCATGTTCCAAGTATCTAAGGAATTGACCAGCTAGGGAGCATCGCTCACTCCCCACATGTTTGACCAATTTATAATTTATAATGAATAAAACTAAAACCAAATAAAACTATTATTAAGTATATTATGTCATTATATTCCAATGGTCTAACCATAAAATATAAGATTGATTTTTTTTAAAAAAATATCTAATATAATAATATAAAATAAATAAAACCTACTAATAAACTAAAATATCTACCAGGGAAGAAGAATTTGTCAATAAATTTAAAATAAAATTTCATCAAGTAATAAATATTGAAATTAATAATGAATATACATGAAATTATACGAATCTAGTTTAAGTGAGTTTCTTGGTCCATAAAGATACTATCTATGTATTTAGGATCAACTTTTATCATGGTCATGTACATTGGATTACATAGATATAGAGTTACCTAAAACCAAATATAACTATATAATATAGCTAATTGAATGGTCATTGTGGATACTACACCCTAAAAACCACTATGTTATACAAGGGAAATGAGCATTCTCTAATAAATGAAGAGTTATATTTGATGAAAAATGTAATGCTTGGACCCTACAAGAATACCATACAATAATGATAATCAATTGAATACATTCCACTTCATTACAAAAAATCTATAATAAAACCTAAAATATCATGTTATCCATGACAAACATAAAAATAAATATAAATAAATAAACAAGATGAAAATAATGACTTCCTCCCAAAATTTGTACTTGATGATTCACCCACAATTTTATTCTTTTATTTTGAAGCAATTTACTCTATTTATATATAAGATTATATAGTATATTTCTTATTATAAATACAAATATATTGTCTATATCTATCATATTTTGTTAAATCTCAAACTCATATGATATTGGTGTAAAAATCTCTAGGAATAAGACACCAATCTCTCTGAAAATATATTCAATATTACAAATGGATGGAGGTAGTGGTTGTATCTGTATCGATTTTATCTCTTTCACTTATAGTGTGAATATGGAATTATTGGATAAAGAACTATAATCACATATACTTTATATCATGTATTTTCAATTCCTAAAATGTATCCACTTTTCATTGTGGCATGAATTTTCTTCCATAAAAATGCAGCACCTCTATTTGTATACATATGACATGATGAAACACCTAATGGAGCAGCAGAATCCTTAGAAAATATTATCAACAAAATTTTAATATCTTGTCTATGAGTGCCAACCCACATGGCTTGAATGAACCTTATGAAGTATCCCACTTCACCTTATTTACTAATTAAAAAAATAGGGAAAAAATATACTTTCATACAATTGAAATAATGTATGTTCTAACATTCCATGAATACTTATATTTCCATTTATCCTGGAAGTTTTCTTTGTGAGGTGGGATAGTGCAGATCTATTTTACATGCATGGAAAATTTCATTCATGTGGGTCAATCACTGATATTTCATACAATAAAATCAAGTTCTACTTTGTTAGTGGTGAGATAATTTTTGGATTTCATGGTAGTCCCATTCTTCACAGTAGCAATATTGTTTTATCACGACCACCATCAAGATTCTTAATTAGAATACATGGTGGTTATTCAACAATATAGTAATAGAATAAATATTATAATATTTTTTTGTACCCATAAAACTCGGCGAAACCCTAGTGTATGGTGGATATTATGACTTTGTAATTATAAAGAGACAATATTTCAAAAAGTCTATAGTTTCACACTGCTCATTAGTCCACCTCAATATTCCAATGGGGAGGCTTGTAATTTATTATCCACAAAACAATATCCAACCCTATATTAGAACTATGGAGATTCCCCTATCTATGTACATGAACATCCTTTCCTCCTTCCTAGCATCACCCTTTATGGGGTGCTCATTCCTATACTCTCTTAGCACTAGTTTGTTCTAGCATAAAAATTGATCCTCCACTATAGACCCTATGGAGGCATACTTTTGAGCTCATCTAGCTACCCTAAATGTGTTCTGGCTACACTATTAAAAATATTAGGGGTGGGTTATTATTTAACACTAAATACTCTAATTTTCTGTTAAAAAATTCATTCTTCAAACCTAAATTCTTCCTCTTGTTACATTACTTTAAAATTTCTGTAAATCATTAATATCAACTTTTTATAAGAAAACACACTAAAACACATTTCATTAATCAATATTGATCATTAAAATAATATAATCAATTAACTTAAAAATTATACTATATGGAAAAAATATCGAAATAAAATCCTCCAACATTTAAACTATTCTATTCCTCATGATAGAAATATAAACATATCACAAGGGGAACCCATCTAACCAAAATTAATAAATCACAATCAATAAGATAAACCAATTATCATGTAGTAATTTTTTTTCAATAAAGATAGATGTATCATTAAGAATCCATATTAATAAAATTACCCATGTATTTTAATCTTTTCCATGATATGATTTCCAGCTAATTACTTCCCTTTAAACTTTTCATATTATTATTATTATCATGAATGTTAATTTTGATCTACAAGAAATTCTTATATCTTTCCACTGAAGATAAAAAATTTCATATATTTATAATCATACCTAAAGTATATGAATATAAACCATAAGATTAAAATGGATTTCAAATATCAACCTTTTGAATGAAAATATAATCATCAATTATGGTGAATTCATGTTAATGGTCAAATGATTTTGGGGTTAAGGGTTATTATGTTATTAATGTAAAAATTTAAAAATTCAAAGGAGGGTTAACTCTATAGAAAAAATCATGATAATAAACAGAAAAGATTCATAAAAACTCACCCTTTTTGGAAATCACATCACCCACCCTCCTCCACTCAATGAAAAGAATCATTGAGCATGAACAATATAATAATCAAATGTAACCGATTTTATTTTTTATTCTTCACTTTTCTCATCATATCAATTTATTATATTTATATTAAAATGTTTTTTAATTTCATTGGTTGGTAAATAATGAATTATAAATAAATAAAATTCATTAAACATTTACCACCTCATGAAAAAACAACACATGTATTCTTATTGAAAAAATATCATTCTACCACGGATAACCTATACCCCCACACATATCCCATTGTATATCATGAAGATTACCAACAATATGGTGGGAAGGATAAAATTATATTATAATTTTTCTTCTATACCAATGTTTTTGAGGGATTATAGGGTATTAAAATAAATATAAAATGACAATATCTCTATCAAGGGAATATAAGGGATCATATAATAAATTTCTTAATCATATTAATGCGACATTATTCTTTCATAACACTGATTAAATTTCAATGAAAGTTCATATAGTTATATATTCTATATGTATCTATCATGAAATGGGTATTAGAAAGACTATGAAAAATTATTCTAGAACCCTATTGGAAAGAGTAAACAAATGAATTTTATCCATTTACTCATGTCATTCATAATAATAAAAAATGAATCAACATATATTTTAGAAAATCAATGAAACAAAATAATTAGAGGAATTTAATCTTGAATAATAAACTATTCCCCAAATCAAGACGCATAGTATTAATCAAATCATGCATATTTATAATCACTCATCCCAATTTTACTCATTCAGTCATATTAAAAATTTTATATATAACATAGAAGTAATTTTTTCATCTTAGATAAAAAAACTAAGCATATATCCCTATGTGGAAATAAATTTCCTACAAAACCCAAAAATATTATGAATATATAATTTATTGGAGTGAAATAAATATTTAATGTAAATATTTCCTCCATTATCTATGAAGATCCTTAGTTTCATAATTTTGTGGTGAAATTTATTCATATAAAACTATAATATAAATACAGCCAGTAAAAGTACGTTTTCCATGCTTAATAAATTTATAATGGAAATGGGGAATTGAAAGTAGTTCCTAAATTAATTTCTAAATATAATTCACAATTAATATTTCTTAATGTTCTGGAAATTAATAAAAACTCTAGTCGCATCTTATAAATACGTCTTTTTTAGGTATTTTTTCCTAACCATGACTCTTCGTCAGTTAATTTTATAATTTAATAAAGTTATGAAATAAAGATTGATCCAACATTAACATTGAAGCTCGTCTATTTTACCTATTCATCCTATCCTCCATGAAATAATATTATTAATTTATGGAGGACAAAACTAGAATATGGATAGTTTTATTCATTTAATTAGTAATGTTTTAGTTTTCCCAGACAGGTAGTACGCATATTATACCTCTTATTTTTAATAATTCTCAAAATATTCTTTATTCTATTAATTTATAGAAAACATATTCTCATATTACTTATCTTATTATAACATTTATTTTTTCATAATATTAAATTTTCAGTATATTTCCAGAAATTATTCCACCTTGTTGCTTGGTCTTATTACTACTCTTCAAAATCTTTTTGGATATACTTTAATAGAATTTCCATTATATCCCCCTATTATTCTCCACTATAGGATTATTGATCTAAATGATCTTCTTATTTATCTTTCTTTGATATTGAAATTATAATCGGGTTGTATTACATAAGTTTTCATTGATCTTAAACATTAAAAATAACACTAATCCATCATAGATTTTAGTATCCCCCTCAGATTTCTCCTTAGGTAATTCCTCTGTATTAGCTTCATCCTTGGGTAAATATTTTGAGTAATTGGATTCCATGGCCATACTATATAAGTCTTGACATGAATATTTGAAGAAAAATTATTTTTCATATAGGATTGACTCATCATTACTCATGTATGGTTTTGACATGGTTTCTTCTTTATTATTGATTTTTTCATTGATTTCTTCAATTTTATGTTCAAGATCCTTAATAGGGATGGAAAAAATTACATCTTGAGTCATTATTAAATTTTTACTTTTCATCACAACAAAAAATACAATGCACATATAATAAAATAAAAGAAAAAAACTACATGAAAACCATGAAATGGAAAAAATGTAGTAAGAGTATTTTTCCAAATTATCAAATTAATGTATCTCATACACCTCATCCGCTATAATGAAACTAAAAACATTGTTATCCATGGATTATCTTCACAAACTAATGGTTTAAACTATTTTATAATTTATAATTCATGAAACTAAAAAATGTTAGAACTAAAATTAGGTGGTATATGTTATGAAATTATTGAGGTCAAACCCCTAAATACATGGATGAAAACTCATTAACCAATAACTAACTCTAAAATATAAAATTAAAGAAAAGTATTATTAAACTATAATAAAAACAAAAAATATGAATGTATTGGGAAATTGTAAATATAAGTTCATGTAATAATGAATTTTCAAATAAATAATTAATATCCATGAATTAGTTAGAATCTTGTCGGTGTGAATCCCTTAGTCAGGGTAGACACTCTTCAAGCCTATAAGCCATCCTTTTCTTAAGATTGGGTAATTTGGATTACATAGAGATCATGTTATAGAAAATCATTTTCAAACATATAATATAGATAATCCAATGGTTATTGTGGAAAACAATCATATAAAATTATTTTTTTTATTATACAAGTGGAAAAAGAAACTAAAATGGGGAATTTGAATGTTCAAGGATGGGAATATTGTTGACGTTTATGGGGATACTCTTGGAATATCATAGTACAATAGTGATCCTACAATTTAATATTTATTCAAAAAAAATTCATAGTGACATTTAGAAGGAAGTATAGAGGCCGCCTTATTCCATTAATTCCATGTATGAAAAATATACACTTTCAAATGAAAAATTCTCTAACAATACCTAACAGTAAATGAAATTATCTACTAGATTGGAGAGAGGCCCCCAAAAAGCTAATAAATTTAAATGTCTTAGATTCATTCAAATATAGAATAATTTTTTTTGACTGATAATGTTTTGGATTTGTTAACATAGAATGGGATTCCTCTTAATTAGAACATTGTTCCCCATATAAGGCTGAAAATCTATGATGATCGATCCCCTATAGTCCATGATTATTCCACCTCTATACATGATCCCATGAATACAAGAACTATTAGAATTGAGCTTAAGTCCTTGGATAGGTGACTTCAAATGCACCCAAACTCTATTATTCCATATATCGACCATAGATCCATGTGTCGTAGAATGTTCTAGAAAAAAACATAAGAGCTTGTGGTAGTACATCCTACCATTATAATTAACTTAGATAAATAAAAAAAGAGATAATTTTGGATTTTATGTAACAATTATTTGGTCCCATTTCTTCATGTCGATTAGAATTTTAAAATTCTAAGTTCACTTAACATCTTGTAGATGGAAGGATGATATTACCCTATACATTCAGATCTCGACTTATATAAATTTTTAAAAAAAGAATATAGAAAGTGGTCTATAGTTCTATAGTGACCATCGATTACCCAAAGACCTCTGAGACTGGTATAGATGATACACACTCACACCCTTCAACAAAAAAGTGAAATAATGATTACATATTTTTATTCCCATAACAGATACATTTGGAGGAAAGATGAATAACATCCATTTGAACATCACAATATATATGAAGAGACTAGTTTTGGAGACACCATTCCATAAATTTGGGCTTAAAAGGTATTATTTTCCCTATAGGATAAAATCCATCAAAATTAAACATTTCTTGATATAAATGAGATTACTAAAATCTGAGCTTTTAAAAGTTACCAATAGTGAGGGGATGAGTTTGTTATAATATGGATAATCTCTTAACATAATGTTACTAACCATATCTCTCTATTAGTCATTGTGTTCTTAATCCAACTATATAGGATAATCAATGGATTTCAAAAGAAGATATCTACCATAATACACTTCGAGAAAAAAACATGTGATATCCCACTCATTTAATAGTCTATAATCCAATATCACCTCTTCCTATAATCCGTTTAGATTTCATATAGAGAATGAAAAGAGAATTATTAATAAAAGGGAATATTTGAGATCTAGTGAAAGACTCAAGATGTATAACTATGTAGTTCTATGTTTCCTTATAATGAACTCGTCCCAGAGGTATTTCACCAAAATCACTTCCAAAGTTATCTTTTCATGCATATAAACCGTAGATTCATTAATAATATTAATTTTAATACCCTTTATTTAATTAATTTTGATATTCTAGACTAGTTTTCCTAATAATTTCAAACCTATTCATGAGAATACTAGATAAATATGTTGAGGGTATGTTCAATGTTTCCAATAACCATCTTAAGTTCTTTACAAAGAGAGAGGACATATATTGGAATAAAGAAAAAATACTATTAACCTTCATGATCTACCTAAAAAAATATATAAAAGTACTCCTCTAACTGGTGATCCTTCCCATGAATTTATTTCTAGTATCATATAAGTGATTAATTATAGTCCTTCTATTAGATAATGGGTCACTCTATATATTCTGTAGAAAATTGACATTTATTTATGAAAAATATCACATTAATTTTCCGAGATCATTTTTTAAGTACATGATAAATATATAGACATTTAATTAGTTAACATTGATGTGTCGTCCACTCCTTCTACAATAAGAGTTAATGATCGAATTTAATTTATGAATCAAATTACTTCAACCATTGATAAATAAAATCATACCATCTACAAATAACAAATAGAAGATCCTTTTTAACTCATACCAACCACTAAGTGGGTGCAACAACCCATTGTAAATCCTATAATTGAGATTCTATTATGAACATCCTAAGAAAACATAAATAAACTCATAGAGAGAAGGTATACTTGATTGATACCACTAATTAACTTGAAAAAACCAAGTCACTTTATCTAGAGAGATATCATAAACCATAGTGGGGATAAATAGTGAAATGAAATTTCGCAAACCCACTCAAAGAGTCCACACCATATCATATCCCAAGGGATGAAGATACTCTTCATATTATTATACACACTTTTTATAATCCTCAAATTCAAAACAAAAAATCATCTATGATGTTCAATGGTCATTTAATAGGCCAGTACAAAAGCTCCTTGGATACTTCTTCCTTTGTAATAAATATGTTATCCATTAGATGCTTGATGGGATATGTGGTGTTAATGAATTGTTAAATCTAATATAAATAAACTATATATGAAAAATTAAATATGTTTATGGTCTTAAATGTACAATACTATTATGATTACTCACCTTGGGGATAAGAACCAAGATAGTGGTGTTGATAACACTAAGAATATAACACACTGTAGAATAGTCATGAACAACATAAATAACAAATTTTTTAATTAATACTATGTTTTTGAGAAGAGAAATATTGTAAGTCAGTAATAACATAAAGAAAATGGTGATTGAGACTTTTAATAGCCTCTTTAATCTCTTATTCACCCATCAGAGTTCACATTTGTATGTTATCCTGGGTACCAATAGTCCAAAATATTTTTTGAATATATCATCTAATTTTAATAGGTTAAAACCATCCATCACTATTTGACGTTGTACTATAAGATGATCTGTAGAGTACGTAATTAGAAAAGGCCTAGTAACACTAACATCCCTAGAATAAGATCCATCTTTAAGATTCTTGATGATTTTCCAAATGAACTTTTTCTCCCTTATGAAATAATGAAAGAATGTCATGCTTCTACCAGCCACCTTTAGGCACATTGATTTTTGTCACAATCTAGACAATAATTATACTTTCAATAGCTTATCTTCTAGATCTTTTCACATTAATTATATGAAAAAAAGTTTTATGATCCCATTTATCATACAGGTGGCTCTCTATTTGATTAATTTCTTCTTGGATCCCTTCAATGCTAATGTAAAAGTTATGTTTATTATTATTCAAGGTAATAATTTCACCTATAAATATCTTTTTTATATATATATAACCACTAATAGATGTCTCTAAATGGTAGTGATCCATGATGTGTGAACCACCTCTTTAATGTCACCAGCATCGACCCATGGATTGGTGTAAAAGAAACAATGAATGGTAGGAATTGATAATTACATAAAAATAATTAAATGGGAGCCACAAAATTGAGATCATTCCATAATATTTATATCAATATATAAAAAATTGTATATACCATATAGGTTACCTTTAAATTTAACCAATATGGTTGAAATTACATTTCTTCCACACTTTTTGTTTCACCAAGTACAATTTCTCTAATATAATACTTGGTTTGATAGGTTATTATGAGAAATAAAAATAGTGAAGTTATTTAAAGCCCAATTTAAATAGATATCCCCTCTATTATTATTTTTTTATTGGTCTATAATGGTGTTAAAATCGCCACCTATAACCTAAGCCTTAAGACTATTATTCAAGGAGTAGACAGTTGTCCATATATTGGCTCTTCCACCAACCACACATTTAGCCAAAACTATAGTTATGAAAAATGAAACAAATATTTCCTATTACATAAATTTTAATTTGTTTTCGGGATAGATCAATGAAATCAAACTCAAGACAGTCCTCTTAAAAAATATAGATATGGTTACTAGTTGGACTATTGTGTATGTTTTTTTCCATGTGATGTTTATGATAAAATGTCCTAATGAAATTTTTTTGTTTTCCCTCTAGGATAATGATGGAAACATAATTACTTTGTAAAATAAGTATAAGACCATTGGTTTTTTTTTGCGGATAAAATTCTATTATAATTTCATGTAATGATATAGATCATGATGTTTGGTTGTAGACATAGAAACCTATGATGTATTTATAATGATGATATGAGAAACCATTCTTAGAAATAGACTTTGTGTGGGTCACCATGATTCTAGGGTGGGGGATTGGATTTCCTATTATTTATCCTATTAAGAATTGGTGTTACTAAGGAAGAAGCTCCCATAACCAATTCATGGAATCAAAAGTATTTGTGGGAAGTGATCTGATACTCCAATAAAATGGGTGATTTGACTTTTACAAGGCTCATATGAAAAGTACCCTAAGAATAGTAGTGAATTTTTCTGAAAGATAGAAGCTGAATATGTCCTCATAATTGATAACATTATTTTCTAATGGATACCTATATTTATAAAAAACATTTTCTACCTCTCCATGAAAAAAATTTCACCCAAAACTAAATGTAAATGTGTTATTAGATTAATACTCATACCTAAAATGTTTGCATCCAAACCATTGGATTTCAATGAAACAAAAATATTTGAACCATCAAGAAAAATATCATCATCAATCATATGAACTTCATTTTAAGGTTTAAATAATTCTAATTTCAAGTGTTGGTCTGTAATTAATGTGAAAATTTAAAGATCATAAAAAATTGTTAACTATGAAGAACAATGCATGATAAAAAATGGATAAGCTCGATGAAAGTATTTCATTATAAAAATGATAACATACTTTCCCAAACTCAAGGAAAAGGATTGTAAATTAAAAAATTATATAATAATGAAATATACCCACTTTTTATTTTTTATTTTTTATTTTCTCAGGCATTTATTTTTACCTCTTTATAATATTTCCATTATTAATAAGGAAGGCAATGATTGAAAATGAAATAAAATTCATGATCCTTTCCCCACCTAATGAAATAACCTCATGAATCTTCTCATTGCAAAATACCAAATTATATAATTTTCATCCTCTTCCCCTAAAATTATTCTATGATATAGGATTAAAAATAACAGTTCTTGTGTATGAAGGATACAATATTCTTGAATCATGGCTCCATTTACAAGGTCATTTTTTACTTCTATAATTTTAAAATGAATAAAACATTCCAAGGAGGGTCTAAAATGAATAAAAGGTCTCAAATAAAAAATACCTCAATCATATTAATGTTACTTTTTTCATTCATATATTTGAAAAAAATTCAATGTAGGTTATAGTAGGTGTACATTCTCCCAATATTTCTAGAGAAATGGGTGTTATAAATAATTTTAAAAATTATTCTACAACCTGTTTACGAATAGAAAACATATGATATTGGACCAACAAATCTTGGCATGCATAACTATAAAATACCAATCAACATAAATTTCCGAAATAAAATAGTCAAACATTTCAGAAAAATTTCAACTAAAAAATCAACTAGCCCCATGAATTCTTGAGTCGTAAATTTAATTCTTACATAATTATATATATCATTCATAGCTCATATTATTTATTCAATGTTATTGATAATTATATCTAAAAAATAGTAAGATGTGGTTCCTATGTAAATTTTTCTTCCTAGATAAAAAATAAAGCATGTACTTCTTGTGTGGAATTTAATTTCTCATAAAAACATAAAAATTTATAAAAATAGAATTTAATGGATTAAATGAAATAATTAATGTAAATAGATACTCCTGTATTCAACAATATTGTTCCCTTATTCCTCTTATTATGCTCATCCCCATCGTAAATGTGAAAAAATAAATACAACTAATGAACGTAAAAGGTAATTTCCTAGTATATCATGAAATGAAAAATATAATTGAAAGTAATTAATAAAATAATGGCATAATATTTTCCTAAAAAAATACTTCCTAAAGTTTCTATAAAGAAATAACAAACATTGACGCCCCAAGTTTTTTTGAATAAATTTTTTTAGAATAAATTAATTTATTTATTACTTACATTGAATCATACACAAAGTTAAAAATTATTTATATGAAGCACCATGTTTATATTGTGTTACACGCAACACTAATCAAATATTGTTTTATAAAAAATAGTATGTAAGAATTAGTTTTATGCAGTAATGACATTATTTGATAAATTGTGTTAAATGCAAGACCAAGTTTTGCCGAACTACAACATAATATTAATATTATTATTAAAATAATATTGTAGTTATCACCTGACCATTGGAATGGTAGTTATGAATAATAATAACTATATTATAAAAATATGGTTTACATAAGTTTGTTAAATTAATTATTTGGTTACTAGTTAATTAGAAATGAGAGTAAGAACTATTTGAAAATAATGGAATTATTTTTTTGAAAAACTATTTTTCTATGCAAAAAACAAGTTTATCTCAATATATTAATCAAAAAAATTTAATGAATTGTTTTAATGAAACAAATATATTATATTAAATCAACTATTAAAATTAATCTTATGTGTATTCCAGAAAATAGATGATAATAAAACCAATTTTAAACATAAAAAACTGTCTTTTTCTAAAGGCAGTTATTTCACTTTAAATGGCGCTACTATTTTAAAAAAAATTAAAAAATTTATAGATTAAATTTTAAAAAATTGAAATCATTTTTTAAATTTTAATTTCAAAATTATCATATGGTAAATTTTTTAATTTTTTTAGAAGATTAATATTTAGATAAATAGTGAGAAATACAAAATTTTAATTGAAGGATAGATTTTCATCTAAGTTATTTGTAGTGTTAAATTATATTTTGAATTTGTTTTAAAGAATAATTATTTAATTTATAAAAATATTATTCCAATTTAGGTTATTTTAATTTATTTCACATTGAATTTGAATATCAAAATAATTTATACTTTTTTACTTTTCACTTTAAATCATTGTTGTCCCATCCCGTATCTAGGATTATTTTTAAACTAATTTCTCTCACTTATATGATTGGAACATGAAAAAATGTATTATATATTATTAATAATAATAATTTCTAAAAAATAATAAGAAAAACTGAATTTGTTTCTAAAAAATATTAATGAAAACGTTTAAAATTAATCACAATGATTAAGAGAAAATTGAGTTTATTATAGGATGAATCTATGAACATTAGGTGGGAAATGACCTAGAAACGTATAAAGGCCAAATTTATGGGCATATATAGAAAATAAACTCAATTTTTTAAAAAATAATTCATTTTAGGCACATTATGTAATGTATACCTCCCAAAAGTATTCATTTTTTTAATTTACAAGAATGCCACACCTTCTCTATTATAAAAGGACATTCACTCTCCCCACTTTTTCAAACCTCTAAAGCCATTTTTAATTTCCCATAATAGTAATAATATCTTTTAAACCTCCATCCAATAAACTATAATCCAAAATTTTGTTATCAATCCAACCAAGTAATTTCTTTTCTGTAAAATCAAAGGAGTTACTTAAAGAAGAGATAACATTCATGGACATGCATTTTTGTTTTGTTTTCTTAACCACGCCTTAAATTATTATTATACTATGATTATATAATATCATGAATATCATAAATATACTTATATGTTTTTATTTTAAGAATAATACATAAAAAATCACACACTTTCATCAAATGTGATACACAATCACGATTTGTGTGTATAGATGGCTACCGCCTCACAAACTGATGCCATTCATTCTTTAATTACCACCTATCAAGGTTTTGAATAATGATGTATTTATATTTTATATGTGATGTATATGATATTTATTATTTTATTAGCCTCATTTAATTTTTATATAACAGAGAACATGATGATTTCTATTTTTTGAGAATCTGATAATGTCGTTTGTGTGTATATCGAACTACTGACTCACAAAGGGGTGTGATTCATTCATGTTTTAAATGGAATGTATTAGGGATTTTTTAAATATAAACATGTGGTATATATGAAATAAAAATTCTAATATAATTATATATATATATATATCATTTAATTTTCATTCCTTAAATTTTACCAACAAACGAAAATAGCATTCATGTGTTTGTACGAACAACCATCTCTATGAACGGTGTATTTCATTTCCTATTTCTATATTTTTGAGATTATTATAAATAAATATATAACAAATATATATAATATTTTTGTCATTTTTTAATTATTTATACTATTAAATCATTATTAATGTAAAAAACAAAAAAAATATAACAAATCAGAACTTATACGAAAAACAAAGCGCTTATTACCCGAAACGTGACATTAACATAGTATTGTTAGTAAACTGGTAATAAAGGGTCATAATCAAGCCCTTTATTGTATGATATAAATTAATATGTGTATGTATGATATTTACAATAAACTTATATTTATTATATTGTATTATCTAGTGCGTTTGAAGGAAGTCAATACTTACGGTAAGGGGATTTCTAGTCTCACTTTTATTTCTGTGAGACATATGCCATATTCACCCCTGATTTCTTTTGTTTAGTCCATATATTTATATATGAAATTTCATATCATTAAATTAATTTATTTTATTTTATTAAAAGTATTGATTTACTTTATTCTTCTACTTTCCTCGTGAATTCAAAGTTACTCAAGTGGTAATGGATTTTTTTCCCACCTATTTTTTGTGTGACACAAGCTGTGTTCACCACATATTTCTTGTATGTGGTTCTATAAATCACATGGATGTATTTTATGATTATTATTCATATAATTATTAGGATAAAAATATATATTTTATGATCTCTCTTTCATAGGATTACAGTTTCAATGTTACCAAATAAGTGGTGGAATTTGTCTCAATTTCCATTCATTAAAACACATGTTATGTTACGCACCAATATTTTTTATGAGGTTTATATATTTACTATTTAGTATTCTATATCATGAATACCCTTTTCTTCATGATATTTTAAGATTCATGTAATTTTTTTCTCATATGAGTATTATGATTCAATGTTACTAATGTGGTATGGTTTTTTTATAATCTCATAATTTATCAGTATTTTTTATTATTATGCTTGAATTGATGAATTATTAAGGTCCATATCTCATATATATCAGGAATTTTATTCTACTATAGTTATCTACATATAATCTTGTGATGATACAATTTTTTTAATGTTCTCAACTAGGTGCAAGACAACTAAGAAAGGGGTGAATCTGTTGTTCACTTTTTTAATAAGAAAGCTTATTATCTTCTTTAGTTAACATTATTAACTTATAAAACATGTTATAGTTACAATATAATCAAATAAAACATATAAAACTCACCTTTCTTATGAAATAAATATAAATATAAGGTAGTACATGATATTTACAAGCTTCGATACATAGGAATATTTTTTTCCATATTAGATAGTCCCACCAACATGAATTCTTTCACTATATTATTTTTGGAATACAAAGGAAGAGGAAGGGAAAAATTATAAAATCATAGTAGTAAATTTCATTCTATAGTTGGTTATACCCCAACCCCACAAATATCCTTCTTAGTACAAATTTTCCCATAGCTGGTAATACACCTCACCGAAATAATTACATTCTTCACCTTATTTATTATTTTCTAATACATTTCATAATGTCTTCATTTTAACTACAAGTTACTTGAATCAAACATTAACTTTTTACAGTTTTCAAGAACATCAAAAATCCTCTAAGAAAATTATTTTTCTTGAAACATTCACTCGAAACTCTTTCTAAAAAAACTTTTTTAAAAAAATAAAATATGATCATTCTCATTCAAATAACCTCTATCTGATGGTATCCATTCGATAGGCCCTATTCTGATTCCCCTTTTTCACTTACTTCTACAACTATATAGAAACAGAATTTTCATCTCACAATTCATACATCTTGTAAAACTTGGTCTGATGACTCTTGGTTTGATGGATTTCCCCTTTGATGGGATCACTATGATAGACTTGATCAGATGAAGAATCATCCGTTAGAACTTTCCCTGATGATCAGATGGAACCTCACTACAATAATATTACTCAATATCAACGTAAAAAACAATTTATGGATGGAAATCAAACATGTTCCACAATTTTTGGTGATCTATTTCACATGAACAGTTCATGTTATCCATGTAAAAAAGTACGGATCACTCCTATTATAGTATTCCCATAATGGAAAAGGTGAGAAATCTAATTTCACTTACCACTCAAAGAAATTTACAAATTCCATATTTCTCATTAATTTAGGTATTCATATTTTACTTCTTAAACTCTTTTCAATAATTATAGGAGTTTATTGAATCATCTATAATATTTAGAATACTTCATGTTTTCAAAAATTCATCAATCCAATTTACCATTGTGATTAATCATTATGATGAATACATATACAAAACTAAAGGCAACATATTACGATTACCTATTATGAACACTGAAATTATTCTCATATAGATTCTTCTTATCAATTGAAAAATATTTGTTAAAACATTGAGACCAATTTGTTTTGTTCAAAAAACATCCTTCTTTAATACTTTTCTAGATTGAGAACATCAGAAGTTTCTTCAAATTATTTCTCGTTTTCTTCATTTCCGCACACTTCTCATCCTTTTTTGAATGAGGTTCCACATCAAATGACTTTATCATGGTTATCATGTGTCTTATGGATATGTATCTAATTCAATCAGATGAATGTTTTCAGTGCAAATCTGATGATTCTTCACCTCTTCTTGAGAAACAATAAATACTTTTTTACTTTTTATATTGACCCAATTGTAAGATAAAAATTAATGACTTCTTATTTAATTGAGGTAATTGAAATACAATTACACATGACAATCATGTTTGACTACATTTTTGAATAGTATTCAGTTGGTGGGTCTTTTAATCCTTCTTATGGCTCATTATATCCAAAAAATCAAAAATTCTCAAATATTATTCCTTCGAAAAAACCTTGTATCTGATATATAAAGGATACCAAAAATATGAATCAGTTTCAGAATATGTTTTGATGAATCAGTGGAATATAATTTTGGATGGAATGATGTCATTAGTTAATTTTTTTCATTAGTACAATCAATCTTCCAGCCCTCTGATATTGGAACACTTATAATTCTCATACCGATTATCTTTATCCTTGTGTGTTCAGTTTTTCTCACATAGATGACCTGAGACCTGAATGCTTCATATTCAGTAACATCATTCTTCCATAAAATATTTCTTGTAATCATGACTTCTTCATGATTTTGGAAAAAAATTAAATTCACATAGATTCATCTGAATTTAAATGGTAATTATTGTGAATTCCCATCCTTCCAGCGACTTCATTCTTTAAAATCATCCTCAATATGATTAACATCACTAGTTCTACCCATTTCTTTTATAAGTCTTTCATCATAAGTTTTATTAATTAATTATGATTTATAAGAGTTCCATGTATAGAAAATCATGAACTGATTTAGTATCAAATGCAGATTCTGATAAAACATCTCATTATGATCAAAGCATTAATTATAGACATAATATGATTATCAGTAGATTTTAATTTTGTATCAAAAATCCAATATGATGAATCATATTCAATTATTGATGTCTATGTTCCAGATCAAATTGAGAACTTCACATAGACTTATTCAATCAAGGTTTCCATTAACATTTACACATACTCAGTTTGTTCGACATACTCTACATGTTGATCTTTTGACAAAAAATATTACAAAGATACAACTTGGGATTAAACATTTTTCACTCATTTGTTTTTTATATAATTAAGAATTTTATTTCAGAGAATCTGACTTTTTTTCTCTCTTCTTTCAGGATTTTTTTCATCCAAAACCATGATTTCTAAAAACCAAATTGTTTTTAAATGATATTTTAATGTGATTTTCAAGGAAAAGGATTTTTTAAGGGTTTTTAGGTTTTAAAAAGTGTTTAAAAATATTTTTAAATTATTATTTATAATATTAAATGGTTATTTTAAAAGGAAAAGGTTTTAAAAACTATTAATGTTTTAAAAATACTTTTTTCCAAGTAGATAAAAATTTTCCTAAAAAATATTTTAAATGATCTTTCAATATTATTTTCCATATAAAATGAAATTTGTTTATGTTACTTATGTGTTACAAGGGCTATGATCCAAGGATAGCCATCAAATTATTACACTAAATGGTTTATGTTTTGATGGCATGTTTTTTATTAAAAATAATTTCTCATCCACGGGTTATACGAAGAATATATTCCCATGAAACCTACTTAATTTTACAAGTTATGATATAATGATTATAAAACCGATATATTTTCCCAATTTTATGATATAATGAAAATTTTATGATACCCATTTCATTACATGGGATATGCTATGATTAATATTTATGATCTTTTTTCACACAATAAAATGGTTTTAATTATGTGATGAGTATGACCTACTTCTCCCTCAAATTTATTAGATAATGATAAATGTTATATAAGCTCAGAGAATACACAGTGTGTTTTACCAAGACTAAAAACAAGAGGGTTTGTGGACTGTTATCTCGATCTTAGAAACAAGAGGGTGAAAGGATTGTTATCCCATGCCCACAAATAAGAAGGTACATGGGTTGTTTTCACATGCCAGAAAACAAGATTGTACGTGGTTTGTTATCCCAAGCCTAAAAACAAGATGATATATGGGTTGTTAGACAAAGACTAAAAACATTTGGGTACATTGGATGTTATCCCAATCCCAAAAACAAGAGGGTAAACTAGTTTTTATCCCATACCTGAAGTAGGTGTATGGGTGGTCATCCCAATCCTAAAAAATTAAGATTATTTTTGTGCCTAGTATTAACATACGATTTTTTATTCTTAGGTGTATCCCAGAAGTGTATTTATTATGCCAATTTTATGCTCTCAAAACTCATATTATTTTATATACATATAATTCATGTAATATATACCACTAATATTTATTCACTTATTCATGATTCTATAAGTATGATATTAAAAAGCTGTTATACTATTCACATACCCTTATCTTAATGTTAAGCTTTCATATCCCCATTATTAACCATTAATAAGAATATAAGATCACCTTTTATTATGTTTCCTTTCCTCGGGTTATGAAGAAAGGCTTTAAGTAGGAGTACTAAATGTAAATATATTCATGGGAAAATTTAAATATTGTTGTCCTTTTTAGAATATTGTGTTCCAAGTTTCAAAATACACTAAACTATTACATTCCATGATCATGTGTTCATGTAATTTAATTAATATTCATAGAAAATGATGTAATTTCCATGAATTAAAATCCTAAGTCACTATATTTATTTCAAATTAATAGTTTGGATAACCTTTAGATACAAAAATGTGAAAAATTTAGTGAGATTCCTAGGGCTATTTATAAGTATATGTATATGGTTGTCCTATGTCTACAGATGATTCAGTGTTTCTGAAAATATCTTGATATTTTGGTAAAATATTAAGAGACTTTATTCCAACAAATTATCTCTCTCTCTATATATTATATGTTTATGTGGATCTAGAACAATTGTGTCGAGGGGTAACAACCCCAAAAACACCAAATTAAACTAGACTCGATCGGGAATTACTACATGTAAATGGTCCTTAATGCACACCTATTTTGACACTTGTGGGGAATATTATTTGTAAATACACAAACTATTTATGAACTATCAATAAGTATTTAAATAGAATACGTCTATGAATAACCTACGATAAAACTACAGTGTCATAGATTAAAGAAGAAGGTGTTTTGATTTTTATATCCTATAAGTGATTAATTTTGATTCATTTGTTTTATACTATGTTACGTGTTTATCACACTATGATTTCCATTTTTAGTCGATAGTCATAACCTAATGATACCATTTTAATTTTATGTGTGATAGAAAATTTGATAATGAGAAGTCAAATGGGATGATTATTGGAGTAAAGTGCATTGTGATTATGCTTAATTATTTATCACAATATACGATCTACTACATAAACATTAGTAATATTCTCGACACATAAAATTAGATGTAGATATACTTTTTTGAAAGTTCATGTGGTAATGAACCTATAATAAATAATACTTGGATTTCTACATGACATGAAGGTGGGATGAAAACCTGAAAAATATCTCAAATCAAGGAAAGATATTATTTGTGTGGAAAAAAGGGTTATGGAGTGACAAGTTATCGAGGGGTTCAATGTCTTATTTGTGGAGAACATGTGGGAATTACCCAAATCAATGCCGTAACCTAATAATTTACCTATAGACCTTGGAATGACTTATTCTGTGCTAATTATTGAAGTTTAAGGATTGAAGTATTTATCTATTAGGATTCATGAATTATGAATAATGCAGTACATAAGGATTATTCAGTATAAGTTTTTCATTAACGATTTTAAAGGATATGTTGAAGGATGTTGATGTATTAGAAAATTGACTTTACATAAAAGTGAAATTTTGATTATGGGATCAGTGATCATTATCACCCTATATAATTATTTATTATTTTCATCCGTGTCCAAATATTCACTTTCCACCTATGTTTAACTATATGGAAACATATTTATGAGTTATTTTTGGTAACCCGTATGTTTTACAATTTATTTTTTAATATAATTTTTAGTATTCATTTTTATGAAGTGGGTTTAGAAGGAAGAAAAATTTAATTATTAAACCTTTGATGACCAAAATGATGTTTTTAGGTGAAATCAATTTTAATGGAGGTATAATATAACACCCTGAGTTTTTTAAAAATATTTTTTTCAAATAAATTAAAATTATTTGATGGCATTAATTTTACACTACGACAAGTTAATATTTATTTATAGACAACACCATATTTAGATTTTGTTACCTACAACACCAAGAATATATTATTTTTCATGCAATATTGATTTATCTTGGGTTACATGATATAATTATTCTCCAATAGCATGTGTTACATGCAAGGCTGAGTTTTACAAAACTAAAATTTGTTAATAGTGTTATTATTAAAATAATATTATAGTTATCACCTATCTTTTGGAATGGTAGTTAAAAATGTGAATAAATAAACTATGAATTTTTTTTACACACTTATATAGAATGACTTATTTGGATGCAAATTTATTCTAATTGAGAGTAAAAAAATTATAATAATGAAATTTCATTCTTGAAAAATAGTTTTTCAATGCACAAACACATTGTATCTCAATAATTTTAATAATTAACTTTTGATGAATTATTTTAATTATATATATATATATTATATTAAATAAAATATATTACATTAATATTATTCATTTTATATGTAAGAGATAGGAATAAATATAATATTTTCAAAAAAGATGTGTTAATTTAAAGGTAGTGTTTCCGCCTTTTAAGGGTACAGTTATATTAAAAATAACATCTGAAACTTTTATAAATTATATTTGACCAAATAAAATTCATTTTATATATCATAATTTCAAAATTATATTAGGGTGGATTTTTTGATATTTTTTTGCGTACTTTTCTTTTTGTATGAATAGTGATAAAAATATTAAATTTTATTTGAAAACTGACATTTAATCTAAGTTATTTATAATGTAAAATTATATTTTAATTTGGTAAAATATATTATTATTAAATTTAATCATATATTATTCCAATTTATCTCATTTTAATCAATTTAATTTTTAAATTGGGTATATAAACATTTCATGCTTTTGCGTAGTAAGAGTTTATTGCTACAATATCATCATTTTTCGGGATGGTTTACAATTATGATCCCATTGATGAAATATTTTGATCAATATATCAATAAATCAAATTAATTTTCATCTCTTTGGGTTATTCATGATATCATCATGTGATGGTACAATATTTTAAATATATGGAACTTAATATATTGAATAAAATGTTTTTAAAAATATATGACTTTATTTCTGACCCCATCAAAAATATTTATTTTTTCAAAACCATGTTTTCCAAAAAAGTTTTTAAAAATGAGATTAAATTAAATTTTAAGGTTATTTTTAAATAATGTTTTTTAAAATTGTTTTATGTTTTATAAAGGGTTTTAATTTATTTTATAATATTCCTTGATAATTTTTATATTTTATTTTCAATGAAATAGATTTTTCAAAATGAAACATGTTTTAAAAATAATTTTTTCATATAAAAAATGATATTTTCCCCATGATATGTTTTAAATGATCTTTAAATATTATTCTCCATATAAGATGAAATCTTTTGATGTTTCCTAATCCCTACTAGGGTTAGGATCTAAGGATAACGTTCTTATTTTTTCTTTGAATGTTTTATTTTTTTGATTGTATGGTGTTTATAAAAACTCATTTCTCATTCATAGGTTATACCTAGAATAAATTCCAATGAAAATCACTTCATTTAAAGGGTAATTATATAATTATTATAAAAACTATCTCATTTCCATAGGTTATGATATGATGAAATGATTATATTACCCATTTCAATTTACGTTTTATGATATAATATTTTTTATGATCATTGGGGAAAAATAAAAATGGATTTTATTATGTGATTAATGGGACCTATATATACCTCTAATTAATTGGATACTATTGAATATTTTTTTATAATATAGGGTAAATGATTTTTTATACCATTCCTGAAAAGAATAGGGTACATATGCTATTATCCAAAGCCTAAAAATAAGATGGATTAAGGGTTATTAGCCAATTCATGAAAATAAAAGGTTACACGGGTTCTTATCCTAATCCTAGAAACAAGAGGGTACAATATTTTTATCCCAATCCCAAAAATAAAAGGGTATATGGTTTGGTATCTCATGACTAAAAACAAGAGGGTGCACAGTTTGTTAGGCCAATCCTAGAGCAGGTAGAATAGTGGTCATCAAAAGCCTAACTCATTATGAGTGTCTTGTTGGTTATCCTTGACATAGGATTATATATGTTTAGGTTTATTCCACATCTCAATGTTTTAGTCCAATGTTGTTATATCATGAATCGTGTTCTTTTATTTACTATTTATTCAGGATTTTAAAACATCCAATCTGTATTACATGACTCATGATTATTATTTTTGATATCTAGGGTATGATTTTAAAAGGTTATGCTCGTATTCTAATAACCCTTATTTTTATGATATTCTTAAATATCTCTTTTATTCACCCATACTAACAATCTAATCTCAATCTTTCTTTTGTTTCCTTTCCCAAGTCTATGAAGAAAAGGATTTATGTATGATTATTAAATGGGAATAAAATTGTGAGAAAATTTGAATATATTAATCCAAGTTAGAAGATTAAATTCCATGTTTCCAAATACACTAAAATATTTTGGTCCTCGGGCATTTTTTATTTAATGTAATAAATATTCATAAAAAATGATGTAATAACCATGTATGATAAGTATGGGTATTTATATTGCCTCCAAAAAAGTGATTTATTTTAGGACGTTTAGATATAACATGCCTATTTATAAGCTAATATGAAATTGGATTATATTTACCTCGTATGTATTGATCCAAATTTTATTATGAACCACACCTAGAGTACCTATTATTCCCCTCCTCTATTAAATATTCTTATTGGTTTCTGGAGTAAGAAACTAAAATTTAGAATATTCTATATATTGAATAAATAATTCCTGGGAAGTCCATTTCTAGTTGTAATCCTCTAGTACTACTTATTCTTTTTTTTAAATATTGATTATTTTATTTAGTTTCAGAAGCCTTATAAACATATTCATTCTCTTATTATTTATTATTTTGTTAATAATATTTACTATTCCTTAATACATTAGAAACTTCTTCCATCTTATATGGTTCTTAACCTTTATATTATTCCAAATCTTCAAGTATCTCTGTTATTAATGTAACCATTTTATCCTCTTCTTCTCTAATTGAGGATTCTTGAGATGAAGCCTCTTCTTATTTGACATTATTCCATTTATCACTTATAATGAGGGTGTATTCTGTAGTTTTAGATTCAACTTTACCATTAGAAGATAACTCAGATTTAGCCTTGATTTTAGTAACCCCTTTGAATTTCTCCTTTGGATCTTTCTCAACAAAATCATTTTCCATTGGTACTTATTTTGGGTCTTGATCTACCTTGTCCATCCTCAAATTCTTTGAACACTTCATTGAATAAAAATTACAGGACATAAAGGAGTATCTGATCATGACATAGGCATACTTTTCTTAGTATCTACTAGGTTAAATACCCTAAGAGGGTGGGGTTAATGGGGGTATGATGGATTAAAAATAATCCCCCTTCATGTATCTTATTTCCTTATTAAAAAAGTATCTTCTCTCTCCTCCTCATAGCAATGAATAAAAATAAAGTATAAAATGAACAGAAAACAATAATTTTACATGGTTCACCTTTACTATGATACATACAAGGGGGTTGAAAATACAATGTTCTGAGGTACAAAATCCACTAAAACAAATTTCTATTCCAATTTTTTTATTTGGCATATTATCTCTTCCTGTTCACTACCAATCATAATTTAAAATCTCATTGCTCTCTCAATAGAAGTTTTCTCTCTTGTCCTTTATAAGATTATTCCATTTATTTCTTGATTAAATTATTATAACACCATTATAGATCGGTCATAAAGAATTTATTTCATCAACATGATGAATATCAATTTACAATATACATTTTGGGAAATTTCTTCTAGTTTACAAAAACATTTCACACAAACATTGTCAAAATTTCATGCATGTTCCCAAACATTCCTGAAACATTTATGTTTTGTTATAAAACTCCAAATTTCTTGGAAATTGTATTATTTTGTGTAACTCTCTTGGTCAAATATACACATGTACATTTTCTATACATAAATAATGGTTCAGTCCTTTCTTCATGCATGAAATAACTTCACGCAATTCTTATGTGATTTCATAGACCTGATATTCTCTTGGTGTTAGAACTACCAAGTGGATGGGAGGGGGTAGTGGAATATTTATAGTAATAAAAAAACATTATTGTATCTTCATTACACACCACTAATCTATGTGTAACCATCATCATTTATTGTACATCAATGAATTTGTAGCGCCTTTAGCCCACAACATACTCTCCATCCAATGTTAATTTTAATTTAAGAACAAGAACTTTTAAGGGGAAAGTGGGAACCCTCACAGTTAACTAGTTTCTGTATCAAAGGATATGACAGATCTATTAAAGAAAAGAGTGAGTTGTTTTTAATCATTTTCCCTGAACAAAACCCAGGGAATATCGCTTACCTTCATGTATAGGAAATCCATCATGGTGCCCTCAAAAAGAAGAGACATGTTGTCCTAGGATTTCTTGTACTCCTCTTTACTAATCTTCCCCATGTTGGAGCCTCTTAGCAGGATTCCAACACACAACTTAATATCATTTCACAACTCCCATATGTATTTATGGCATTCACACAACTCCTACTTTTAGATAAAAACATACCATAACCATATTTCAATGATATTTTCTTGAATATTAGCTTCATTAACTTCATGAAACTCTTTCAACTTCTTACTTAACATATTAATTTGTGCAAAAATCCTCTTCAAAATATTGGACCCCAAAAATTTAGCAAACAATATCAAATATTGCCACTTTATATGTGGATTCTACTCCCAAATTTCAGAGCTCCCATACCTCTAATATAATTATTTATCAAAATAATTTTTTAATAATCACGATGGAACTTCACAACATACCACATATACCATCTTTTTCAAAAAATACAATCAACCCAAAAATACATCATGATAACCATGATGGATTTTCCCCACATTCTCCCCATTTTTGGTTTTTTGAAGACTCTGTACAATTTGATAAAAAATTTATCCTACTTTTTCTAAATATTTTTTATAATTTTAATTCATTTATCTTCATCTAATATTATCTTCTTGGGACTCTAGATAAAGATCAAATATTTACTCCAGACATACTCTAATACAATATGATCTATACTCTGAGGGAGAAAAAAGAGTATTATCAAAATTTCATCAAAGAATCACTTATTTCTCTTGATTATTTAATGGAACTCGAGAAAAACATTCCATCAATCCCAATAGATATCTTATTTTACACTAAACCTCATAGGTGAAACCATCATGATACATCAACTTTGAATGAACATCTTTACCACTGTTAGATTTTAAAATCCCCTGCTCAAATTCTCCGTTTCATGAAAATGATGTAACCCCTTTGTAAATGAACTCAAATTTAACTCCTTTGAGATATTCAACAAGGTAAACAACACATATCATCACATAGGAAAATACCAACCATGAATTAATTAATGGATCTATGACAATACAGTTCAAGTGTGGGGAGTCAACTGGACTCTATGAGATAGCTGTTTTAGATAATTTTTTGGCTATGAACATCATTAGAATTTCTATAACCAGTAGATATATGGGAATAGACACCAACTTTACCATCCAATGATTCAATTTTTCTTTGATAAAATTAAACTTTATTCAATGTGTCTTGTCCCTAAATGATGGACATGATTTTTTGTAAAGATTATTATCTCTTGGATTTTCAAAATAGATTTTTATTAAAGGCTTCATTTCAAATTCCATATATTCAAGTTACTAATTCATCCATAGTAATTACATTTAAGCTTTATTATCCACAATATATTCACCTTCTAAAGTACTGAACAAAATAAAATAGTGTTTCGTTCTTAACCATGAAACACAAAATAAAAAAAGACAAAATTCACCAACTGATGTTGAATTTTATTCATCTACTAAACCAAAAAAACCTATATATATATGTAACCAAATAACACTTCATGATATATTTTATTTAATAGAAAACTAAAATCCAAAATTCCATTGAAATACAAAATTATTCATTTTATCATTAGAAATTGTATTTCCTTAGGATTACATTTATAACATGCCTTCATACATATGGAAAAAACAATATTTGTTCATGTCACTATTAAGTACAATAAGATCTCAATGATCTACCTTTATTTTGTAACATTGAACACTTTTCCTTAATCATATTGTGAATGCTTCATCTACGTCACGACCGAAGTATTCATATCCTTGAAAAAATCCATTATAAGTTGTCCTAGAACCTCCTTGGAATATTTTCATTAAGATATATATTTGTTATATCTTCCTTACATCATCTGTAAACAAAAGAAAATTTTCATCCTTTCAATCTTTAAAATTTCAAACTCACTTTTCCTAAATTTAATGAAATATTTTTATTGGTCCTCATTCAATCCACAAAATATTTTTACATCGACATACATAAAAACCATCATCCTTTGATTACTCTCATTGTTGACATAGAGATTTTAATCCACTATTCAACACTAGAAAACAACCTTTTTAGAATCATCATCATGTCACGAATACCATAATATCAGTTCCTACATCAATTCATACAGTGTCTTTTTCAACTATCACACTTTTCTCTAATCTTCCTAGAAAATAAAACAATTTCAATGATTTATGTTCACCTTTTTTCAAGATTCCATTTAGAAATGTAGATTTAATATCTACCATGGAAACATTGAATGTTCCCTGCATAGTTATAGATAAGAATAAGAGAATATACTTAGTTCATGAAATAGGTTAAAATTTATCTCTTATATCGATACCCTTGATATGGTAGTATGAATTGCACACCAGTGATGCTTTGTTTTGAATAAACACCCTTTATTCATTCAATTTTTTCTCAAAGACCCATTTGTTACTGATAACATTATTATCTTTTGGTCTTAAAACAATCTATTATATCTTATTAATTATTATTTGGTGAATCACTTTATTCACCACTGGAACCCAGTTATCATATTTTTAAACTTATTCAAAAAAATCTCATCCACATGAGATATGAAGGTTTTTTTTGTAGATACTTCATTCTCATTGTTTGAGTAGGTTGTGGCTAGTCATCAATGATTTTCTACATAGAAATTTTTTCTTGAATCTTTAGATTCTATGTAGATACTAATACAACTCTATCATGATTATAATCAATATCTTCATATGATAAATTAATTTACATGTATACTCCCCTTAATTTTTTACCTCATCAACACTATCATTAGGTGTAAACACCCAACCCCTAGTTTCTCAGTGTCAGGGCATTATTTTATTTCATTTGTAAATTATTCAGGGAAACACATCCAGAAGGAAAAAATAGTTTAGTAATTTTCGAAAAAAAGATAAAAACATAAGTTTTAAATTACATCATGAAATGATAAAAAAAACATAGTGTCTTTTTAAAAACTCATATCCCATAGAATATCGCTTCATTTCAGTCATAATATAACTATTCACATCCTATTGATATTGAAACATAAAAAATGGGTAAGATCAGATGGTCAGTTAGGCAAAACAAAATAGCAGATGCTATCAGAAATATGCATAAACTTTTTAGGAGAGGTATAAAATTGAACCACAAGCCTTTTAAGCATAATCTTGAGCCTTAATATGGTAGGAATGAATCTAATAATTCCATTTAAACATCTCTATGGATATTATATTATCCCCATAATTGCATATAAAATCAATAACTAATCTCGTAATGGTAGAATTCATAATGTTAGACATCATAACGATACCATCAAGGCCTCATACCATAACCATACCTAAATGGGTAAGATATTAGTCAAAACACAAAATAGTTTTTCTCATGATAAATATTGATGTAATGATGGAATTTCATTATCCATTCCCCATGAAATATGGATTTCATTTAACAGTCCTCATCTTATCACTTACTAATTCCAATGCATTCCTCATACAAAAATGGTATAACATAACCAATATAAACATTTGATTTAAAACTATCAAATCAAATGTTAACACATAATCCATAATCCATTAATTATATCAAAATAGAACATCTATAGTCAAACAAATCACAAACCATTCAATAAAATATCATAGATTTTATTATATTTAATCAACCTCAATTAAACCTAAAATACAATAAAGGATCTTCACATAGATGAAAATAATCTAATAACATCCTTAAAACCTCTCGAGAGAATTATCTCTTTTTTAATGAATTTATTTTAGAAAGGGGCACATAATATTAAAAGAAACCATTTTTATTGAAAACAATCTTATATGATTTTCAAGTAGTCTATTCTATTTTTGTATAAGTTAAAAAAACATTCCTTCTTATTTTTAAAAATAAGTTATAAAGTACCTTTTTGGGAAAATTAAAGAAATATTCCTCTCCAAGTGTTTTATAAAAATTTAATTGTTACCAAAAATGAATTTAAACAATTATCAAGATATAGTAATAATATTTTCAAATACATTTTTTATAAACATGTACATGGATGATAAATATTTCTTTGTACATACTCACATATAAACAATTCCGAATATAAATGGGATTATGAAATTAACCCTTACATTGTACATTAATTTAGTAGAGGGTGTGTTAAAATCTTGTATAAAAGTTAAAAAAATGTTATTAAAATTTACCAGTACCATATCTATATTTATTATGTCATATATGATTCCCTTAAAAAAATTTGTTAATAATATTTCAGTATTACTGATGTTTCAAGTGTTAACTGCTTCATTTTCCTATGAAACTTTTCTTGTATAGGTAATATTTTTTATGCATGGGATATATTTTATTAATATAATGAAATATATTAAGTTCATAAAAATAATATATAATTAGTATATAAATTTTATAATCATTCCTTAATATTTAACATGGTGAATGAATCTGTTAGGTCCACTAGGCTGGATACCCTGAGAGGGGGGGTGAATCAGGGTATGACTAATTAAAAATTAAAGCCCGTTCTGATCTTGTTTCGCTGTTAAGAAAAACACTCTTCTCTCTCTTTCCTGCTGCACAATATAAACAGAATGTAAAGCAAGCACAGGACACAGCAATTTTACTTGGTTCACCGCTAAGGGCTACGTCCAAGGAGCATACGCCGACAGGTTGCCGGTCGTACCAAATTCCACTAATCTTCACTAGCTGTGGATTACAAGGTTTTGGGCTAGATCACTTCTATGCCCAGGCTCACTGCCTTTAGAATGTTTAGGGTCAGCTCACTGCTTTCCCAAGGGTCACTCCCTGTTTCTCTCTCTCTGGCTCACTGCCGGTGGAGAGGATCACCTTCTTCCTCTTCCTGAGCTCACTGCTCTTGGATGGAATTAACTCACAGTTTATAGACCTGTAGGTCTCTTCATTTTCATGAAAGAATGCATCTTCCTCTGTATGTAGATGCTCTGTTGAAGTTCAACTTTCACCCGTAGATGAATACCCCTTTGCCACTATCCACTGGGCAACCTACCTTTGGAAAGACCTTCGCAAAGCACCCTACAATGCGAGGCTCCCAATTTCGCGAAGCTCAAACAAGCCTTCGCGAAGCTCCTGCCTTTTCGCGAAGCTCAATCGCGAAGCTCCTTCGCGAAGCACTCTCGCGATGCTCAAGCCGTCGCAAAGCAACAACCCTCGCGAAGCTAAGTAAGCCAACGCGGAGCTCGCAGGTTTCGCGGAGCTACAATAGCCGCCGCGAAGCACCTCTTTCGCGAAGCACACTGGCTCCGCGAACCACCTTCGCAAATCGAGAGC
Organism: Viscum album; assembly: GCA_963277665.1. NCBI lineage: Eukaryota > Viridiplantae > Streptophyta > Magnoliopsida > Santalales > Viscaceae > Viscum > Viscum album. The sequence continues at coordinate 1,343,920,079 of OY728132.1, forward strand.
AAAGTATTTTCTCTGAAAATTCTCTCTCCTTCGCCTGAAGGGGTCGGCCTCTATTTATAGGCGATTCCACCGACCCTCGTCCCTGCCACGCGAAGTCAACGCCACGTCATCTCAAATCGCGAAGCTCCAAAGTTTCAGCCAGAATTCTGTCCAAATCGCGAAGCTCCACGGCAATCTTCCGTTCGCGGAGCTTGACGTAGTCGCGATGAATCACCGTCAACTTACCTTCGCGGCTCGCGCCTTCTCCGCGAAGCTCTCTCGCAAAGCCCTTCTCCGCCGCGATGCGCTTCAGCCTCTGCCGTTCGCGAAGCATGACGTAATCGCGAAGCATCACCGCCTCCATTCTTCTGGTCTTCGCGATCTCCAAACCATGCATGCTATCTTCGCGAAATTCATGCCTTTACCATATGAAATCATGCTCTTCATGGAAATCCACATTTCGCGATGCTTACCAAACTCCAAATTTTGGACCCCAAAAATTTGGAAAACACTGGAAAACGGCGCCACCTTGTACTGCTCTTTTGTACCGCCTCCAGATCGCCTTTTCCTTTGTCATCGTTCTTTGTCAACATGGATTGTCAACAACTTCTCGGGAACTCGACAAATATCCATGAGAACCTGCTTTGTCAACAAACACAACCAACCCAAAAATACTTCAATGTTACCTTGAGGGATTTTTGCCCAACAATCTCCCCCTTTGGGTTTGTTGACAACTCTTCACAATTTTGCTCAGGATGATTTTCTGCACTGTGATACCTCACTGAGTCTTCTTCCAGCTGCTACCACCATTCGCCTCTTGCGATTGTGATAGTGTTCAAGAATTCACTTAACACGTACTCTAAGCCCACATGAGCAATGCTCGGCGTGAGAAACAAGAGTAGTATGAAAAGTTCATCAATGAATCACTTCATGTCAGACCACAGTTGTCGATTCCACCCTGATACCAGTTCTTAAAATAAAACCAGTTGTTGAACCACACTGATACCAATTGGTGAATTCTTAAGTTGATACCAATTGTTGATAGCTGGACACCGTCTCACACCATTCCAACACCACTGTTCTGCTTTTATCACGATCCTCAGCTGTCGTGATTTCTATGATTTGATCGATCACTTCTAGCATCGTCAGATTTAAAAATCGCTCCCCCTTTCTCATTGCTCCCCCTTTCTGGCTGCTCCACCTGTCAGCTTCTCCCCGTATCAATTATGATTTATCAAATCTCCGCACTATTTTCTCTCTTGAACTAACACTTTTCTCCCCCTTTGTCAAGAACTTGTCAAGTTTGTCAAGCACTGTTCTCCCCCTTTGTCAACGAACCCAAAGGTCACGCCTTTGTAGTCTGTAACATAGTAGAGAACACATATCAGCGCATTAGGGAAAAACACACCATACCTCGGGGAGAGGGGGGGGTCCCATATCCACACTATTTCAAGTGCGGGGAATCGACTGAACTCCCAGAGCTAGTCGATGCCTCTCAAAAGCTTCCTTGGGTAAGGCCTTTGTCAGAATGTCTGCAACCTGTAGCTCTGTAGGCACATACTCCAACTTCACTATGCCCTGCTCAACCTTCTCCTTGATGAAATGATACTTGATCTCAATGTGCTTTGTCCTGGAATGATGGACAGGATTTTTGCTAAGATTTATAGCACTTGAGTTGTCACACTGGATTCCGATCGGAGACTTCACTTCAACTCCCATATCTTCAAGCTGCTGCTTCATCCACAATAACTGTGTGCACGCTTGAGTGGCCGCTATATACTCAGCTTCTGCGGTGCTCAATGAAATGCAATCTTGTTTCTTGCTTAGCCAAGAAATACACAATCCACCAAGATAGAATGCACCACCTGACGTTGATTTTCTATCATCTGCTGAACCGGCCCAGTCTGCATCAGTATATCCCAATAACTCTGTCTGAGATTTGTCGTTGTATGTCAAACCGAAGTCCACCGTGCCCTTGATATACCGAAGTATTCTTTTCACTGCAAGCATGTGACTTTCCTTGGGATTACATTGATATCTCGCTGCTTGGCATGTGGCGAAAACAATATCAGGCCTTGTTGCGGTTAAGTACAACAGACTTCCAATGATTTGCCTGTATTCTGTGATATTAACTGCCTTGCCATCCTCATCTTTTGATAATTTCATCCGGGTAGCAACCGGAGTCTTCATTTCCTTGGAATTATCCATTCCAAACCTTCTTAGAACTTCCTTGGCATATTTGGATTGAGAAATGAAAGTTCCATTCCTTCCTTGTGTCACCTGTAGACCAAGGAAAAACGTTAGCTCTCCAATCATTGACATTTCAAACTCATTTTTCATGAATTCAGAAAATTGTCTGCACTGAGCTTCATCTGATCCGCCAAAAATTATGTCATCGACATACACTAGCACCATCATCCTTTGATTACTGTCATTGCTGAAATAGAGATTGTAATCAACTCCTCCACGCTGAAAACCAAGCTTCTTCAAGTACTGATCAAGCCTTGAGTACCATGCCCTTGGTGCTTGTTTCAGCCCATACAATGCCTTCTTCAGCCTGCAAACTTTGTTCTCATCCTCATGAATGAGAATACCATCTGGCTGCTCAATATACACCTCCTCTTCCAGAACCCCATTCAAGAATGCGGATTTGACATCCATCTGGAACACTTTGAACTTCCTTTGCACTGCGATGGCTAGGAATAATCTTATTGTCTCCAGCCTTGCAACCGGTGCAAATGTCTCATCAACATCAATTCCCTCGATTTGGGAGTACCCCTTGCACACTAGACGTGCTTTGTTCCGAATCACTGTGCCATCTTCATTCATCTTGTTGCGATAGACCCATTTGGTCCCAATGACATTCTTGTCCGCTGGCCTCGAAACAATCTCCCATGTCTGGTTCTTCTCAATCTGATCAAGCTCTTCGTTCATGGCCTGAACCCAGTTTTCATCTTCAGCTGCATCAGAAAAACATTTCGGCTCCACTTGAGACAAAAACGATGCTTGTTGTGATGATTTCATTCTTCGAGTCTGAACTGGAGCTGTTTGATCACCAATGATATTCTGCCTATCAATTTCAGCTCGACTCTTTGGCTTTCTCACAGACACCGACTTGACACTTTCCTCTTCATTGTCAGTATCTTCTTCTGAGTCAGCTTCTGCCACTTCTGCTCCCCCTGGGTTGCTTTCCTCATCATCACTTTCATCCAGGAACTGTTCACTGGATCGTTGAGTATTCTGCTCATTTTCAACTATAGTGACATCATTGCTTTCAATGATTTTTCCCAGCCTTTTGTTGAAACATTTATACGCTTTGCTTTTCCCGGAATAGCCAAGGAATATCCCTTCATCTCCTCGTGCCTCAAACTTCCTATGATGTTCTTTGTTGAGAATGAAACACTTACTTCCAAAGATTCGAAAGTACTTCAACGTTGGCTTCTTTCCGTACCACAGTTCATATGGAGTCTTCCCTTGCTTCGGACATAACAGAGACCTGTTTGAAACATAGACCGATGTCAGAACTGCTTCCTTCCAAAATTTCTCTGGCAGGTCCTTATCAATAAGCATTGTTCTGGCCATGTTGTTGATGATCCGATTTCTCCTTTCAACTACTCCATTCTGTTGGGGAGTTCTTACTGATGAAACTTGATGCCTTATCCCATGTTTCTCGAGATAGTTTTCAACCTGACTGTTTGTAAATTCCGTACCGTTATCAGTACGAAACTTCAGAATTTTCTGCCCCAGCATCTTTTCTGATTCCCTCCTGTACTGCTTTATGCAACTGAACACCTCAGTCTTATGGGTTATGATGAATACCCAGGCCATTCTGCTATAGTCATCAATAAAAAGAACATAGTACCTTTGCCCATTTATAGCTCGTGGTGAGATAGGTCCACATACATCAGCATGCACCAATTCGAGCACTCTAGTTGATTTCTGTTCCTTTGGCCTGTATGTCTTTCTGATGATTTTCCCTTGTTGACAAGCATCACACGTATGAGTGCGATCACGTGATAGTTTGGGAAGGTCTCTAGCAGCATCACATTTAACAAGATCCTCCATAGATGGTTGGCATAGATGACCAAGTCGCTTATGCCACAGCTGGTTTTCTTCCTCTCTGGATAAAAGACAAATATCTTCTTCCCCACCTACAAGATAGAGATTTCCCTTTGACCTTTTTCCCTGCAGAACAGCTGCCCCATCTTTTCCTTTCACGACACACATCTTCTTGGTAAATTGGATAGAGTTCCCAGAGTCACATAGTTGACTGACACTGAGTAGGTTATGACTGAGACCCTCTACTACCAAGACATCAGCGCGTCTCATCTCTTTGCCCCCAAACTTGGCTTTCCCTGAGCCAACAATCTTCAGGCCTTCATCATTTCCAAATTTGACAACTCCTTCTTTGTCATATTTGATGCCTGTAACAAGGTCCTTGTTACCCGTCATGTGGGATGTGCAACCACTATCAAGGATCCAAACACCAGATCGATCTGATGCTTTAAGGGCAATCTGCGCCACTACAGCCTTCTCATTTTTCTTCTTCTTGGTCCATACTTTTTCTTTCACACTCGGCATGGATTGAGGCTTCTGTTCTTTCTCAGAGTATGACGGACCACCCTCATTTTGCAAAGCCGCAAATCTATTCTCCGTTTTTAACTCACCTGTTGGTTTATTGACCTGCTGCTTGCGAGTGTTTTGATTCTGCTTTGGCACATTTCTCTGAATGGTCGAAGTACAATACCTAGCCATGTGCCCAAATCCTCCGCACCAAAAACAGTGACCTTCAAAATATATTCTGGAAAACCGTTCTCTGTTTGGCTGCCATATCTGTTCTTGTTCCCTTTTATATCTCTTGGCTATGGAACACACATACTGTGAATGTCCCATTTTCCCACAGCAATAACACCTGATATAGGATACATTCCTTCGTGATACTTCAGCACTACGATTTTCCCTTTGGGATCTATAAATATTCTGATTCTGTTTTGTGCCCAAATCAACCTTCAAATTCGGAACGGGTGCTTGCGGTCTGACATTAACTGCCACTGATTTTTGTTTCTTATCAAGCCCTGAATCAACCTTAACATCTGAGCTCAATTGCTGTTTCTTTCCTGCTGAACTACTAGGCTCCGCTTTCATCTTCTCTGTCTTCTGAATAGCTTGCTTTTCGGATAACACATTGGGGGTCAAGAGCTTATCTTGATCCTTGAGTTTTTGTCGCAGACTGACCACTTCTTCTTCAAGCTCTTTGATACATCTAACCTGCTCCTTTCCTGTGTTAGTCAAACAATCAATTTCCTTCTTTTGTTCCTCAATTTTAAGCTTATACTCAACAATATTTTCTGAGCTCTCTGGTGTTGAGGATTTTAGTCTTTCAATTTCTTCTAACAGCTCAGAATTTTCTTCATCCTGTTGTTGCATATAGAGTTTGGCATCACGAACCACTTTATTGGCTTTCTTCGTTTTGGCTCTCCAAACGTCTATCTCCTCAAGAGCTGCTTCCAATTCGGCTTCCATATCAATTCTCCCTTCAATTTCTTCTTCTTCTTTATCATCAGCTTCTTCTCCCTTTTGAGAACTACCAACAATTGCCACCAAGGCATTTACCCCACGATCTCTGCAATTTTCAATTTCCTCAACTTCTTCATCCTCAGACTCATCTGAACTTTCAAATTCTTGTGAAAGAAGATTCTTTTTCTTGAAGAAATTTCTCTTGAATTGTTTCTTCCCTTTCACAAAAGCCGAAGCCTTCTTTTTGGGAATTTCAACGTCATCATCATCATCATCATCTTGAAACTTCTTGGGGCATCTTGCCGCAAGATGACCAACCTTTCCACATCTAAAGCATGCTAGTGGAAGTTTACCTTTAAACTTTCCTCTTCCTCTTTGTAGATTCGAAGAAAGGAATGACATCACCTCATCTGTCTCTTCTTCTTCATTAGAATCTTCAATGGTGAGCTTCTTCATGGCCTTAAATGCCACCTCTTTAGACTTCCCCTTTTCCACAGCCTCATTATCATCGTTCCTCATTTCATATGCAACCAAGGTACTGTGCAAATTGTCCAATGTCAGCTCTTTTGGATCTTTATCTTCTAGTACTGAAACTTTCGGATTGAACCGAGTTGGAAGTTTCCTTAAGATGCGCTTTACAATCTTTATGTCTTCAATGACTTCTCCAAGACCTCGCATATCTTCCACAACAATGTTTACCCTGTCAAAGAATGCATCAACAGACTCATTCGGGTTCATTTTCAGATCTTCATATTTGTTCCACAACACCTGCAGCTTTGCCTCTCTGACTTTTGTGTCCCCTTCATATATATTCAAAAGCTTTTCCCACATGGAATGTGACGTTTTGCATGACATCACTTTTGTGTAGATGGGATTGGAAAGGGCTCCCCCTAGGGCATTGATTGCTTTGGAATCAGCATCCAACTCTCTATGCTCACCTTCTGATAAAGCACCACTGTTAATATCAGCTGTGATACCATGCATGGCTGCTGAAAACACATCCATTCCCAAGGATCGGAAATAGTGTTGCATCCGATTCTTCCATATCTGAAAATTATATCCGTCGAAGATCGGAATCCCTTTATGATTGGTTACCTCCATTGAGAGAAGAACAACTTTTCAACCTCCCTCTGATACCACTTGTTAGGTCCACTAGGCTGGATACCCTGAGAGGGGGGGTAAATCAGGGTATGACTAATTAAAAATTAAAGCCCGTTCTGATCTTGTTTCGCTGTTAAGCAAAACACTCTTCTCTCTCTTTCCTGCTGCACAATATAAACAGAATGTAAAGCAAGCACAGGACACAGCAATTTTACTTGGTTCACCGCTAAGGGCTACGTCCAAGGAGCATACGCCGACAGGTTGCCGGTCGTACCAAATTCCACTAATCTTCACTAGCTGTGGATTACAAGGTTTTGGGCTAGATCACTTCTATGCCCAGGCTCACTGCCTTTAGAATGTTTAGGGTCAGCTCACTGCTTTCCCAAGGGTCACTCCCTGTTTCTCTCTCTCTGGCTCACTGCCGGTGGAGAGGATCACCTTCTTCCTCTTCCTGAGCTCACTGCTCTTGGATGGAATTAACTCACAGTTTATAGACCTGTAGGTCTCTTCATTTTCATGAAAGAATGCATCTTCCTCTGTATGTAGATGCTCTGTTGAAGTTCAACTTTCACCCGTAGATGAATACCCCTTTGCCACTATCCACTGGGCAACCTACCTTTGGAAAGACCTTCGCAAAGCACCCTACAATGCGAGGCTCCCAATTTCGCGAAGCTCAAACAAGCCTTCGCGAAGCTCCTGCCTTTTCGCGAAGCTCAATCGCGAAGCTCCTTCGTGAAGCACTCTCGCGATGCTCAAGCCGTCGCAAAGCAACAACCCTCGCGAAGCTAAGTAAGCCAACGCGGAGCTCGCAGGTTTCGCGGAGCTACAATAGCCGCCGCGAAGCACCTCTTTCGCGAAGCACACTGGCTCCGCGAACCACCTTCGCAAATCGAGAGCAAAGTATTTTCTCTGAAAATTCTCTCTCCTTCGCCTGAAGGGGTCGGCCTCTATTTATAGGCGATTCCACTGACCCTCGTCCCTGCCACGCGAAGTCAACGCCACATCATCTCAAATCGCGAAGCTCCAAAGTTTCAGCCGGAATTCTGTCCAAATCGCGAAGCTCCACGGCAATCTTCCGTTCGCGGAGCTTGACGTAGTCGCGATGAATCACCGTCAACTTACCTTCGCGGCTCGCACCTTCGCCGCGAAGCTCTCTCGCAAAGCCCTTCTCCGCCGCGATGCGCTTCAGCCTCTGCCGTTCGCGAAGCATGACGTAATCGCGAAGCATCACCGCCTCCATTCTTCTGGTCTTCGCGATCTCCAAACCATGCATGCTATCTTCGCGAAATTCATGCCTTTACCATATGAAATCATGCTCTTCATGGAAATCCACATTTCGCGATGCTTACCAAACTCCAAATTTTGGACCCCAAAAATTTGGCAAACACTGGAAAACGGCGCCACCTTGTACTGCTCTTTTGTACCGCCTCCAGATCGCCTTTTCCTTTGTCATCGTTCTTTGTCAACATGGATTGTCAACAACTTCTCGGGAACTCGACAAATATCCATGAGAACCTGCTTTGTCAACAAACACAACCAACCCAAAAATACTTCAATGTTACCTTGAGGGATTTTTGCCCAACAGAATCTCATCATGTTGTGGAGACGATAGGTTGAACGTACACACGAGCGACGGTATCATTCACTTAATAGTTAAATAGTATAGAACCGGATGTTATATTAATTCTAAAGAATAATTATCAAGTCATATTCATTATTTATATCCTTTTTAATCATCATTATATCCTTAAAAATAAAGTAGTGGTGAAAAAAATTACACCACTATGTGGAGATGGTAAGTCGTATGTACACATGGATGGTGATATTATGCTTTTCATAAGATGGATAAAAGAATAATATGGTTGTGCCAAAATAATAAAAAAAACTCAGCATATAAAATATACAGGATTTATTACATTATTATAGAGACAACAAAGATACAGGAAGTAGAAGAAGAAAATAAATTGAATTGAATCGGTAAAACAATTACCTCTTCGTCGGTGGACTTCCTCTGGATATCCTCGTAGGGACACTAAGGATGGTATTTTTTAAAAACCATGACCCCCATAATTTAACTAATAACTTTTAAATTAGAATTGGATGGTGTTAAGTCGAGTGATAAGTCTCAAGGTGGTTTTAGGATGTGAGGAATGAGGTGTCTTTTTATAGGATATGGAAGGGGCACTCTGGTAATCTTCTAAAATATTAAAATCACATAAATTGATTCTCAATTTTAAATAGAAACAAAGTGATTTATTTTTAAGATAAATTAAGTATGGGTCTACATCCTCTAAAAAATTTATTTTAAGACAATTTTAGGTCACAGAATTAACTTTATCTTTTGAATTTAACCCTTAGTTAAACCCTTTAACTATTACTGTGACAATGTGGTTATTTACACTTTAGGGTTAATATAGTTACTATAAAATGAAAAACAGGCCCCATTTAGATCATTTATGAAATACTTAACTTTATAATAGTTATGTTACTGATTTATATATTTTTATTAATTTAATATAATTTAATAAATTATTATTTATTTTAATGTATCAATTTCGTCAATTTTGAAACTATTTAATAATTTTCATTTAAAAAACATCATTAAAACATGATAACTTCTAAATAAAACTTCAAATATATCTTTAACATGTCTATTTTATCTATAAATTTATTTTATGTCATAAATTATGTCATATTATTATTATTCTAGAATATTTAATATCATTTATTTGATATTTCTTTTAATTAAACAATTACTGCATCACCAATGAGAAATCTTTAAATTGAAATATTTATTCTCTAAAAACTAAAAATAAATTAACATTATGAACATAAATTTATTATATTTAAAATTAATATTTATAATCTAATTTATCTGATGTATAACCCTATATTAAAAAAATAGTTACTAAAATTATGAGTATGACATTTTTATCAAATATTTAAATAAATTATATTTAAAGTCTTATTCTTATCCAAGTCACATAAAACGTTATTAATTTTATCCTAAGGATTATTTTTGGATAAAAACAGTCATTAAATGAAATTAGTACATGTTTAATATTAATTTATAATAATATTATATTATTTTTACCAGTAATTACCTGTTTTACACTGATTTGTGGTAAATATATAAAAATTCCCAAAATTTACTATTCAAAGAAAATTAATTTGATCCTATTAGACTCTAAATATCATAATGATTACAACATTTTGTGTTCATTTTTCTAAATTTTACTCAAATAAGTGGCTAAATTAATTTTAACGCCAATGGGGCGAGAAGGCAGGAAAAAGAGACGTTTAAACATTCAATATGTTTTTATATAAAATGTTTCAAATGAACTAAATTGGATTAATATATGTGTTATTGATATATATTTACTTTAAAAACAATTTAATTTATAATAATTATTAAAATTAGAAATTCATATTTTAGCTACAATGCAATATTTTTCACTATTCATCAAAAAATGAAACTCTTCAGAAAAATTCCAAAAATTCACCCTAAGTTAATTTTGATATATCTAATTATAAAATGAATTATATTTTAGAAAATAAAATATATAAATTTCATAGTCTAGTTAATACTATTCATATTTTCGTTTAGAATGTCTATTTTGATATATCATGGCCTCAAACTCTGTGTTGTGTGCAACACAATCTATTTAATTGAATTAAAAAAGAAACATACTGTGGAATCTTGGGGTTTTACAATTATTCCATCCATCAAAACATTCATCCTTGAAATTTCAATAGTATCGCCTCATAAAAAGATTAAGGTGGTTTTTCATCATTAACTCCTTAGGTTTCCACATTTCAACTTCTATTTTATGGTCTCTCCAAAGAATCATTATCAGTCATGTCATCTAATTTCTAAACACCTATTCTCTTATATCAAGATTCCTAATAAAATCTTCAAAATAAGACCAATCATGTGCCAGTTCAATTTTATCATTTTTTAGTACATGTATTGGGTTTGGTATGCATTTTTTTAACAGTGATACATGGAACACATCATGAATATTAGAGTGACTTGGAATCATTCATAAAAGTAAGATACAACTCCAATTCATTCTATAATTTCAAAAGGTCTTGTGTACCTATGACTTAATTTACCATTATTATTGAATCAACTTAACACCCTTCCATGGAGATACCTTCAAGATAACATGATCTCTTAACTTGAAATTCCAAATCCTTCATTTAGTTATCAGCATGACTCCTTTGCTTATATTGAGCTGCTTTGATATGAGTTTGAATAATATTAACCTTTTCTATTATTTCCTAAACATGTTTTGGTCCTAAAATCTTTCTTTCACCGACATCATACCAACAATTCTGTGTACGAAATCTCTTTCCATATAAATCTTCTTATAGTTATATCTGAATTCTTCGATGGAAGTTATTATTGTATGAAAATTATAAAAGAGGTAAATATTAATCCAACATGCCCTTAAATTCATGTGAACAATACCTCAACATGTCATATAATTTTTGAATATACCTTTTGGATTGTCAATTAGATGAGGGTGGTAGGCAGTGGTCATATTAGGCTCAGTATCTAGAGCCTACTGAAGACCTTTCATGAAATTTGATGTAAAACAAGGATCATGATCAGACACAATCGATAAAGGTATACCATGAAGTCTTACAACTTCATTAATATAAACTCATTATAAGTGTTCAATAGGAAAATATTCTATAATAGAATAAAAATTTGTTGATTTGGTAATACGATAAACAGTAACCCATATCACATCATTTCTTCTAGGTGTATTTAGTAGCTTCATGAAAAATTGCATTGTAATATAATCTTATTTACCCATTGGTATAGGAAGATGTAGAATGAATCCTCTAGGATGTTTTATTTCAGTCTTTACTTGTTGAAAAAACAAATATCTTAACACATAATCAGTGATCTCCCTCTTCATGTTGTCCCACCAAAAAAGTTTCTTCAAATCTCTATACATCTTAGTGCTACCATGGTGTATTGGGAAATTTTAGATATGTGCATCATCCAATTATTCGAATTTTAGATAAAGTATATAGGGAACTAAAATCTTCTTCCAAAATTTCAAAATTCCATCTTAATATATGAAGTCTATCATTCTCTCATCATTCACATCATTAATATCTTTTGAAATTACTCATTATCAGACTGAGAACTTTTTTTCCTTTCTAGTAAAGAATTTTTGGAAACCATTTGAAAAATTAGTGATGTTTCACCTTACATGATAATTGATCTATCCATATTTACTGGATCCATCAACATTACATCCCTTTCAACTCACATTTTGTTCAAAACAACATGGTCCTTCCTGCTCAAAGCATCTACCTCTTTATTTTCCCTCCCTCGGTGGTATTCAATTATGAACTTAAAATCTGTGAGTAGCTCAAGCCATTTCCTTTCCCACATATTGATTTCTTTCTATGTCAAAATATATTTCAAACTCTTTTGATCTATATATATATCTCACATTATTCACCATAAATATTGTGTCTTCGTATATTTAGACAAACAATTACAGCTTCTTACTGAAGATCATGAGTTAGATTGTTCTATTCATGATTTTTCGATAGCCTTGATGCATATGTTACAACCCGATCATTATATATAATGAAACAATCATATCCTTTATATGGTGAATCACTATAAATCATAATCCCATAATTTCCAAATGGTAATGTTATGATAGAATCATTGACTATTCTTCCCTAAAATTATTCAAGAATATTCTTAACATTTTTTTTGAAACAAAATTTTACACGATTATGTGTGATCTTGGTTAACTGGTTAGCCAATCGGGAAAAACTATTGATGAAACATAGATACTAACCTGCTGAATCCAAAAAATTGTGTACCTCATCTATGCTCATTGGTGCTGATCATTTGTGGATTGCATTTTAATTTTCAGTATCAATAGAGATTTCATCCTTAGAGACAATATATCTTAGAAAATAAATTCCTTAAATCCATAATTCCCAGTTGATAAATTTATAATATAATTATTCCCTTTTTAGAGTCTCAAGAATAATTTTTAAGGGATTCACAATGTCTTAATATATTTTAACATTGTAAGAATATCATTAATGAATACCACCAAAAATCATCAATATAATCTTTGAACACTCTGTTCATGAGATCCATAATATTTGATGGTGAATTATACAATTAAAAAGTCATTACAATAAATTTGTAATGTTGATACATCATCTAAAACGTTGAATTTGAAATATCTCCATGCTTCACTCACAATTGATGATATCCAGAATAAAGGTCAATCATTGAAAAGAATTGAGATCCATGAATTTAGTCATATAAATCATCAATGTGAGTAAGATAATACATTTTCATTGTTTTAATATAATAGATTTCTCAATAATCAACCCACAATCTCATGGATCCATTATTCTTCTTGAAAAAGAGAAAAGGGGATCCACATAGTGAAACCCCAGGTCGAGTAAATCCCTTTTTACCCAACTCTTCCAGTTGATTCTTCATATCCACTAATTCAACACCGACGAGCCCATAACCGAGTGGTAAGGGCTCCTGCTTGGCATCCAAGAGACCTGGGTTCAAAACCGGGTGGAGGCGAATTTCTGGGTTATTGTAGCAGTACTGTAGTAGTACTGTAAGAGTTACTATAGCAGTTATTATTCGGTATTGTAGCAGCCAAGACTATTCACCCGATTTGGGCCTTCAGGACACCGGTTTGGTCCTACGGGTCCCCAGGGCCATCAAGTCATCAAAGGACTTCGGGCCATAGTGAATTCAGGTCATGTAGACAATGGTGTAGCCTAGTTCCCACAAAACAGGCCCAGAAGAATATCAGAGCAACAGGAGTAGCAGCCACTAGATGCAAAGCTAACCAGATTGGAAGAATGAGAGGGTATGGCAGCCAATATCGGGACCAGGCACTGTGCAACTTTTTATGGGGCAATGCTAGCCGATCAGCAAAGTAAAGTGAGGAGCTAAGGAGATCAATTAGTCAAGTTGCTAGGGAGGGGTAGTTCTTGTGGTCTGGGCATACGGGTCATTAATGGGCATAGTATGCCTCTGGGCCTTTGGGTCAGGTATTTCGTGTCATGTCGAGCCTTGTGCCTTGGGCCTACGGGTCATGTACGGGTTCCCCTTCATCCCATAAAATGGGGATTATCTATAATAAGAAAACATGGCCTTCAGGCCATTCAGGCCATTCTATAGAGAGTCTTTGATATTGTTCTTTCATGAGGGATTAAATCAATATAAAACTCTACTTCACATTTTGGGGGGCATTTATGTAAATATTCATTGGAAACAACAATTTATTCCATTATAATAGGTACATTTTTAATTTAATGATTAAATTTTTCATCCCAACATGTTATTTTCTCTTCCTCCACCATATATTCAATTAGTAAATATACTGGGGTGGATATAGATAAAAATTAGGTGATAAATTTTCTCCTTTAAAGATGAGGGCTTCTTCTTCATCATCACAAATTGTAAAGTCATTCTCCTTACAATAAATTTTTACATCATATTTGGAAACCCAATCCACACCAAGGATTATGTCAAATTAAATCATAGGTATACTGGTATGTTCAAACAATAATGTCATTGTGTCTTTTGTAAAGGGGATTGACAAACATATCTTTGTTGCGGTGAGACTTTCCTTAAGAGTTTTAACTGACAACACCTTTTTTAAATCTAAAGTGAAATGTCTAATTTTATTGGAAAATTAAAAAGATATAAAATAAAGTGATGATACAAAATAAAATAAAGCATTATATAAGATGTAGGAGAAGATTAAATAACCAAACACCATGTCATTATGAAATTCAACCTTAGCTGTTGTGATCGTATAAGCATATACTTGCGCCCTTGGACTTTTGGGGAAAATTTTCTCTAACTCTTAAGAAAATAATTTTCATAATGTGCCATTTCTTTAAAATTTTATCAAATAAGATTGGTATCTTTTTTATTCCCCTTACAACATGAGCTTGGTTTCCTTTTTCTCCACACTAGTAACAGACTCTCATTCCCTTTAGGCAAGTACCGGGGTGTTTATTCCAACAATTACAACAAGGTCAAATTTCAGTTTTAAATTATCCCCTTATTTCATTCTACATAGTTTTATGTGTACCTATTCCTCTCTTACATACCATTAAATTATTAAGACTAATATAATTCCTTTTTTGTCTTGATATAACATGATACTATATCTTTATATGATGTGAAAGTTTGTTAGACTAGTGTCCATAAAAGGAATGGTTTTAACCATTAACTAATTTGATAAATCTTATTTCTTGGGTTATGTATGAAGTCTATGGAATGCCTTGTTATCCTTATGATGATAGATTTATAATTTTCAACATTCTCTTCCTTATTTTTCCTCAGACTCTAAAATTACCTTTCCATAATCGCTTGTTGTTCATGTGGAAATCAATTTTCTAAAAAAAATGTATTTAAATTCCCGATGTTCCATGTTTTCTATTTCTTAATAATCCTTCATGTTTTGAATCAATGACCACCATTGGTATGCATCTCCTGATAAAGGATAAATTTCCATGATAACCTTATACCTTTTGTTACTTCCCAAAGGAAGAAATATCTTCACCAAGAACATATTCATTTCTCTACTAAAAATGTATTTATATTCCCATTAAATGATGTAGGTTGTTGTCTAATGAAGTGGTATATAATTATTCTTCTATGTTGTGGATCAGAGTACTCCATATAGTTAAGGTTATTTTGGATTACTTGATTCATCTTTCCTAGTACAGTTATAATCTATTCAGCACTAGTGGTATCACAATATCTACTATCATTATCTTCCATAGAATGTAAATCACTACATGGATTAGGTGTGTGGATATAGCTTTAATTCCTTCCACTAGGAACAATTTATAAAAAAATTAATTCACTATATTAGGTTATTAATAATAATTCATGATTCCGAATTAGTTAAATACATAACATAAATAAAAGAAATCAAGTCTAATATCAAAATCATAAACATGGATTTTTTGGGGACATATATGCACATAAATACTTAAAAATGGTTTGTAAATAAGATGTAAATTATCCAAATATTATCTCTTGTGAGTACCAAACTAGTTGCGTAGTAAGGTAAATTTTCATGGACTAGGTTACCACGAGTCAATCTAGAAACACCTAGTCATAGTTTTTACTCCTAGGTACATCTTTGTCAAAACCACATCCAATTGTAGAATCTAGATAGGTATGTATTTTCTAAGAATACCCTCATAATATCTATCTTAAAAAATTATAGGATGTTCATATCTAATAATCCTCAAATTATATCTTATGGTTATATTCCCTAATATTTGTTTTCTATATCTAGTTTCTAATGTTTCTACTAAATTCCCTTTGAGATTAACTATAGAGACCTCAACCCCAGTTCCCCAGGACTGGTGGCTTATTTTATTTCTTTAGTACACTATACAAGGAAATGCATCCCAGAGGACCTAATAGTTTAGTACTTTTGAAAAAACTAGATTCAAACATAAGTTTTACATTATAAAATGAAATTAAAAATGACGTAGTGTCTCCTTTGAAATCACTAATATCCCTTAGTCTATCCCTAGAGTTCAGTCATAAAATACCTCTTATCATCCGAGGGAAAAATGAAATATAATAAATGGTTGATCTAGAAATCTTCGTAAGGGTAAAAAATATTGTGGATGTGATCATAAATAAATATAAACATTTAAGGAAAGGTATAAAACTAAAGCACAAGTATTTTAAACACAATGTTGACCATAATATATAAATAATAAATCAAATAATGTAATTTTAACATTACCATGGATGTTATACTATCTGAATAATCACAGGTAATAACAGTAACTAATATCATAATGAGGTAATGCATAATTTAGGACATCATAACCAAACCACTAAGTCCTCATGCTAAGACCATACATAAACGAGTAATAAATTAGTCAAAAACCAAACTAATTTGTCTCATTAGAACTCCAGTTGCATTGACGGGATTTTATTAACTGGTCCCCAACCCATATGGCTTATATTAAATGGTCCCCAACTCATCACTTAATAATTCCAATGAATTCTTCATATGAAAAGGGTGAAACATAACCAACATAAATATTCATATTAAAACTAGGATACTAAATGTTAATAATTTAAAAATATTCCATGAATGGTATCAAAATAGGATATCCATAGTCAAAAATATCATAAACCCTTAAAAATAATATGGTATATTTTATCATAAAAAATCAACCACAATTTGAAATAAAATCCACCAAAAGATGTTTACATAGTTGAAAACAATCTAATAAAATCATTAAAACATATTGAGAGAAATATCCATTTTTATTGTTTTTTTAGAAAGGGGTATTTAATTTTAAATAAAAAACATTCTAGTGAAAATAATATTATAATATTGTGATGGAAGTTTCTCTTAGTCTGTATAGGTTAAAAAAACATTCCATCCTTATTTTTTCGAAAAGGTCACAAAGTACCTTGTTTGGAAAACAAAACAAAGATTCTTTCCAAAACAATTTATAAAAAGTGAAAATGGGTCAAATGACCCCAAAAAATTCTTAAGAAATATCAATAATATTTTTAAATATATTTTAATGAAACTTTGGAATTTATGACAAATATTTTCCACTAAATACTTACATATAATCGAATCTGACAAAAAATGAGATTGAAAAATTATCCCTTACCTTGTACTTTCCTTTGTTTGAGGTTTTTTTAACTTTCTATATAATGGAAAATTAATGTTATTAAATCATACCAAAACCATCTCTATATTTATGATATCATATATGATCCTATTACATTGTTTTATTAATAATATTTCTTTATTGCGATTGTTTTAGGTGTTAACTACGTCATTTTCTTATGATTTTTTGGTCATGTAAGTCATGTTTCTTATGAATATGATATATTTTATTCATATACCATATTATATTAATTTTATAAATATTATATATACTCATAATATAATTTTTTTAATCATTATTGAATAGTTAACATAGATAATTAATCTAATCGTGTCGTTGAGATGATATGTTATATGTACACACGAGCGACGATATCATTCTCTAAATATATAATGATATGGAATTGGATGGTATGTTAATTATAATTAATAATTATAATGTCATGTTTTTTATTTAATTCCATTATACTCATCATTATACCCATCCAAATAAATTATTGATGACAAAATTACACCACAGCATGGAGATGGTAAGCTGTATGTACGCATACATGGTGATAATGCTATTTCATAAGATGGATAAAATAATTATATGGTTTTACCATAATCATAATAACATCTCAGTGTATATATGATACTATATTTATTACTTTTTTATGTGAAAAAATATAAATATGAAGAATAATAATAAAATAAAATGAATTGAATTGGTAAAACAATTACCACTTCTTCTTTGGACTTCCTTTGGATCTCTTTTTAGGGACACTAGGGATACTCATTTTGCAAATCTAGGACCTAAAAAATTTAACTAATATTTTTAGAGGAAATTTGGTAGGTTATGAAAGATCTATAAGGCTCAAGATGGTTTGAGGAAGTGAGGAAGGAGGTTTTTTTATAACAGAGGGAAGGGGAACTCTTTGAAACCTTGAAAATATTAAATTAATATAAATTGATTTTCAATTTCAAATAGATCCAAAGTGAATTTACCAATCTAATATGAGTATGGATATAAATACTATAAACCAATTTTTTTTAGAAAAAATTTGGTCACAAAATTAACCTTATCTTTTAGATTTGTCCCTTAGTTAAACCCTTTAACATTTACCGTGACAACATGGATTTTTTTAAACCTTTAGGGATAATATAGTTACTATAAAATGAAAAGTGGACTCCAAGGGTGTCATTGATGACATATTTTACCATATTACAATTATTTGGATAAATTATATAATTTTATTTATTTTATATCATTTAATAAATATTAGTTGTTTTTAAGTATCTTTTATCCCAATTTTGATGCTATTTATTATTTCTTTTTAAAATAATCTTAACAACATGAAAACTCAAAAATAACACTAATAATATATATTTATCATGTCTAATCTGCCTATAAAAGTCTTTTATTTCATAAATTATGTAAAATTATATTTGTTTTAATATTTGTAATAATATTAATTTTATATTTCCTTTAAAAAACAATTACTACATCATCAATGTGAAATCATTAAACTAAAATATATCTTCCCTAAAAATAAAAAAAATTATATGATGAAGATAAATTTTTTATATATAAATTAATATTTATATTATAATTTATCTCATGTATAACATAATATAAAAAAATTATTTAGTTATTAAAATTTTGTGTATGAGATTTTTAACTTATTTTTAAATAAAACATAATAAATGTTTTATTATTAACCAAGTGGCATAAAAAGATCATAATTTAAGAATAAGGATGATTTTGGTCAAAACCAACTCATATAATGAAATTAGGATGAATTTTAATGAAACATTATAATAATATTATATTATATTTTCCTTTAATTGCCTGATTTACCCTTACATGTGGTACAAATATAAAAATTTACTAAATTTATTATTCACCGAAAAATTAATTTGTACCTATTAGAATCTAAATAAAATACTTTTTACAAAATTTTAGTTCAATTTTTCTAAATTCACTTCACATAAGTGACTAAATTAATTTTAACTCTAATGTGGTGAGAAGGCTGGTAAAAGAGTCATTTAAAATTTAAGTCTGTTTTTATATACATTTTTTCAAATGACATACATTAGATTAATATATATATTATTGATATATTTTGAATTTAAAAATTCAATTTAATTTTTAATAATTATTTAAATAAAAAATTCATTTTTTAATGGAAATGCTGTATTATTTATTATTCACCGAAAAAGGAAACTTTTAATAAAAATGCCAGAAATTAAATCTATGATAATTTGGATATTCTAAATTCAAAATTGAACTCTATTTTGATAAATACAATTTATAAATTTCATAATGTGGTTAATACTATTCATAACAGCTTTTTAAATGGATAGATAGATAGATCATGGTGCGGTTAAACTTAGTGTCATGTGCAGTGCAAGCTATTGAATTTATTTAAAAAGAAACGTACCAAGGAATTTTGGGGTGCTACATTAGGAAACAATTCAATATGTTCGGAAATATTTTTTTGTATTCTACTATAGTGACATCATTTCATCTGAATAATTTTCAAAGCCGCTTTTTGAATAACTTACATGCTATACTTTTTCATGAGTATCCAATGAATATCATCTCATATCTAGGAGATTCAAACTTCCCATATTTATTTTTATTGGGAATAATTCATTTAAATCCAAGGATTCAAAATTATTTTTTAATTTTTTCTTCTTCCCATTCCATAGCTATTATGGAGTCTATTTTTTAGACACAATAAGGAACTATTATAAATATAGTCCAATGCCAAGAATGCATCCTACTAAAATTTATATTATGGTTATTTTTCAATGATAATTATTCTATCTATATTTTTTATGTTCCATTTAATCTTGTCAACTGATCTATTTTTATAAGGATTTATCACTACTAAATCTTGGTTCCTTATCACATTTTTTAGATAATACTTCATTTGTTAGTTTGTGAACTCTGTACCATTTTCTGTATGGAGCACCATAATTTTCTATCTAATATCCTTTTAGATTCCCACTAATATTATATTTTGAAGCCTAACATCCCAAACTTGTCATAAATGATAAATATCCATCCCATCATACTAAAATCATTAATTAAATGAACATAGCATCTCATCCCATCATTTGAGCTTTGTGAGAAAGGTTTACACACATCAGTATGAACTAATTCAGTCTCTCTTATTAACAATGGTTATTTTTAATTATACATTTTTATAATGATCTTCCCTTGATATAAATCATAACACATGTGAGTATGATCATGTGATAGCTTAGGAAGATCATAAGATGTGTGAAATTTTTGAGACAATCCGAGGATGGTTGACATAAATGACCAAGATGTTTATGTCACAATTTATTCCTTCCTCCTTAGATTGGAAATTCAAAACTTCTTTTAAACTCACAAGGCATGTCCTAAGCCAACCCGGGTCAACACTAAACTAGTCACCCGAGCTGATTTTCAGCGTGGCCTAAAGGGATTTCCCAATCCCCAAGAGATGGCAACTAGTTCTAGGCATCAACAGACTACAACAGGGGAACAGTTTCTCCTAATAAATAGAAAAAGGAAATAAACAGTAGAGGATGCACAAGAATCCATACACATATAAATGGAACTAAACTAAACATCATTTATAAAAGAATCTATAAATAAAACCAAACCAAATAGAAGGGACAACCGAACAGATGAGATCACAATATCCATGTGAACCCACGGGTCACTCTCCAACACAAAGAACAATCGCTACCTGAAGTGACTAAACTCAAGCTAAAACTGGCACTAAAGGATAAAAATAGAAAAGAACTATAAATGTGAGTATTAAAACTATGTAGGCCAGCCTGATTATATATTCCCAATGCACTTACTTTAAAATAAAATAAACATAAATTTCAATTTTTAATTACAATATTTAAAAGAATGATTTTCGGCACATTTTACATGAAATCAAAGTATCAATCATTTTGTTTATGTAT
Source organism: Viscum album (assembly GCA_963277665.1). Classification (NCBI taxonomy): domain Eukaryota; kingdom Viridiplantae; phylum Streptophyta; class Magnoliopsida; order Santalales; family Viscaceae; genus Viscum; species Viscum album. Next base: position 1,343,941,327 of record OY728132.1, read on the forward strand.
TTTACATGAAGAAGATCATTAAATTAATGTGACGCTCACATTTTAAAAAAGGAAGTGATGCTTTCATTTTCAACATTCACAATAAAGGGTAAAACACATTTCTTTAAAAACACATTTCATAACACTTTTGAACACCAACACTTCACTAACACAAAAACAATACACAAAAATGCACCATGATGATCATATAACAAGGTAAATGTAAATAAGAATACAAGTGTCACATTCATCACTACATGGAACTAATATCTAATAGACATATCTGAACCTAGGATATCAAGAATAATCTAAAACATACTAATACATGAGACCCCATCCTCAGTAGCATTCTACATGTGATGAAATCAAAACTCCTAAACACACAACCACCCTAATGTCGGATAGAATGAGGGGGCCAATCCCATAGTAGTAAACCCAAATATATCAAAATACTATGGGCCACTGGTCAGTACGTCAACTACCAATGAGTAAATAGTTCTCAGAAAATTCACTCAATATTATAGGTCCCCATGTCTCATATATATAATGAGGTCGATCCAACTAATGTCATCGGAGTATCCAATCACAAATATATATATATATATATAGAATAAATCAACAACAGGAATCACGGTAAGCCACTCTAAGGGAATATATCATTCAATACAATAAACAAAACACAAGGGTCCAACCCAAAGCAATCATATAATGGGTCATAAGGATTCCACAATGAGGACATCCCGTCCATTATATACACAAACAAGGCATGACCAACATCCAAACGAAAATTTCATCATTCACACTTTCATTATTTTCACAATGTTTCCAAACAAGTTTTTAATAATTTTTTCAAACCTTTGATTATCATTGATAAAAAATCCATTGTCCATAAAGATGTTTAAACGCACCATTTTCGACATAAAATATGTATAAACACCTTTAAACATTCAGGTTACACATTCAAAATCTCAACCCATTTTTATAAAAAATACAAACATGCCATTCACCATTAACACATGCCAAAACATGCTAAAAACAAATACCCACTTATTTATAAATCCAACAAAACATTTGAACCCCATTTAATGAATCAAAAATTCCATTTCACACACTCATAATAGATTTATAATTCCAAACAAATAATTTTATGTCATAATTAACCAGAAAAATCCAACCAGCCATTAAATAAAACACTAGGCATGTGACATTAAAAAAACTATTTAAAACTAAATAAGGTATAGAAACCAAATTTTTGTGCCATAAATTCATTTAAATTGTTAAACTAAGTTTCACATATCATAAACAATGTTTGAATTCCTACATAACATTTTATCAAACATGCATTGTGCACATTCTTAACAGTGCAAGGATATTTATCACAAAACAAGGTATAAACTACCATTTTTCACACGAAATAACTTATCCAAGGGTTATATAAAAAATACAAATGTAAATATGGTTAAAATAACATTAAAAAAATTAATATTTAATTACAACAGAATGTTCATGGGGAATCCTACCTCAAATCCATAGCAGAATGGAAATAAACACCTGAAATCACTCGATGAGGGTTCTAAAACCATAGATATATGAAAAAAACATAAACAACCAAAATAATAATAAAATTAATGGGAAAAAAGAACCCTAACACTTTCATATCCTGGGGTAAAAAGATAACATGAAAAAAATAAAAGAAGAATGAAGATAGAGGAGAAAGGAGAAGGAAATTACCTTGAGAATCAAGCCCCACCCTGAGGTTTTTTATATATACACCATAGATGAAAGAGGAAGGGATTGGAGAGAATCATAGAGACCTCCCCATGTCTGGAAACACTTAGAAAATCCAATTTGGGCATATTTGTGTCTAAAATCATTAGGGGGTAGTTTAGGTATTTAAAAATAATAATTTTGGGCAGAGCCACATGGTTAGGACAAAAAGTTTATTAAAATGTGTTCCAAACCATGTACAAGAAATAGGTGCGATCACATAGTTACCCCTAATATACCACATGGACCAGTGCTAACTATGATGAAGGTTTTATTCATACTACATGGTTAGCTAGGTTTTGTTGTATGATTTTTCCAATCGTGCGCCAAACCATCCGCTGACCCTATTCAAGCCAAAATTCATTGTATTCCCCACAAAAAATCCTAAACAAACCAATGTTCAACAATGAGTGAGAGACAATAAATATAAAACACTACAAAAATAAACCCCTGTCACACCCAGATCTTGAGAAAAAAGACCAGTATTACCAATGAATTGGATCAAAAACAAAAACATGAAAACCTAGGTGTTACAAATATCCCCACCATTAATGATTTCCACCCCTAAAAGTAATAAAAATTTCTAAATGATTGAACAAAGCCCAAGGATTTCATATCAACAAGATCCAACCTCTTAGGCCAAAGAATTTTCACCCACCATTAATGGAACATAATCCCATTTACGAGAATGAAATAAAATCCCACAACCACTTCCTATAAACAACGAAAAATATTAAACCACCACCTACATAACCAATACAAAACCAGAGCATTGGGCCTCATCCTAAGAAACTCAAGGCTCTCTAAAATGGAAAAGTAAACTAAGAAATTCATGGATTTCAAAGAAGCCGCATCAACCAAATTAACTGTACCCAACCCTGAAATAGATCACCAGTAGAGGGGAGGCTCAAATGGACTCCATACCATTAAAATTCAACTAACATATGATAACATCTTAGGAGAAAACTAAATGAGAACTACGGTGGGTCTCCCCATCTCTAAGAACTAACTAAAAATGACCAAACGATGATTTGATATGAACTAGAACTAATACTCTCCTATAAAGGCCAACCAAAAATCTCCCACAACAACCTAGAAACTCAAGTTAAGAGGAATCGAATATTATCATTTAAACTTCCCACTGCATAACAGAGGGGACAAGAACTGAACTGAAACATACTACATGGACCAAAAACCCCCACCACATGTTAATGAGAGGTAACGGGCCCAAGGATTGGACCACTAAGACCTAAAATAACATCTACTCACCCCTCTTCACCATAGGAAGTATAAAACCCAAGACCGCACCAGATTCACATGGGAACCCCACAATAGGAAAGTAATAATAAACTTGTATTATAGAAGGTACATTCATAGTCATTGTGGGAGGTGTATGTCCACCATGACCTTTGAAACATGATAGAATTCACAGTGATGAGAGAACAAAATAATAACATAAGAACTGCCTCACTATAATGATATAGGCTCAATCTTAACTAGAACTCCCACACCATTGGGATTCATGACTACGCACCAACTTCACTCCGGGACCTATAGTTAGATCTCAAATTTATGAATCATCTACGGCCTCATGGTCAAGCACTACTAATACCTAACCAAATATCCTTAATTTACTGACACATAAAGCCACATAAAAGTCCCAGAAAAAAACAATGGATCAAGATACACCATGAAACCCACTTCCACAAACAACACACTTTAACCATTCAAGAACTTGAAGATATACAACATCATTCACACTCACTCCGAACAAGTATCAGAATGAACAAGGAATATAAATGGATACATCAAACATGATCAAGAACAAATTATATAACCAAGAGAATTATCATAAAAGGAAATAATTTTATATTGAGCCCAAACAAATCCCTATTCCAATAAGTGGTCTGGAAAACACTTTGAAGAGGTGGACATATCTTTTGAAACTTGAGAACGAATACTTAGGATGATCAACAATAAATATTTCCAACGGGGAACATAAGGTTGCAAAAAAACCACGAGCTCTAAAAGACCTATCTCATGAACCAAAACTTGCATCTAAAAAACACCAAATCATAGGTAAACTATCTCAAAGACTTCCTACAACCTTATTTATAAGCTCGCTAAGACATCGCTTTAAGACCGGGATACCAACAGAACCTCAACATGGGATACAAAAAATGTATCACTTATAGATCAAATGGAAGAGCATGGTGAATTGAAAACACATATAAGACATAAGAAAACAATCCATGTAATCATTGGTTTACGAAAAAAACACAATTTCTAGATTAAATCAGTTTTGTAAAATAAAAAAAACTTGGTGGGTTTTCACACATTCCATCGGGTCTCAAACACATGTGAATTTTTGTGCCACCCCAGTCACCCTTATCCCATACCACATCGGGCATCCATCAACTTTTCCATATTCATACATACATTAGATCACCCATAAAACACCAAACACTAATAAAATTGTTATTTTCCAAACCAAAATCATTCAACCCAATTCAAAAATCATGTACCTTCCCAAGGAACACTAACAACCAATTAAAAACCCATTATTAGATTCTACACATAAAAATATCTTACCATGATATAAAATGAATTCCTGAATACATCCATCATAAATTATTCTCATCCCATTCAAAATATTAATTTGGGAATTCTACAATTCTAATTTCACCAAAACCATTAGGTTGAATACCCATTTCATTTCATTTAAGAAAATCCCAATAATTAATCATTCCATCTTAATCAACCATTTTCCATTTTTAAATTTCACCAAAGTCTCTTTTCGTAGTCCTCTAGACATAAATATCAAAACCCCTTTTGAATTGCATAAAACCCTTTCAAAAATACACCATCTATTCAAAAACCAATTTCCAAAGCCATTTTATCCAATTCAAACATTTTTTTTGTTGTCAGACACATCACATTTAAAAAAAATTCAATAACCCACCTTAAAATAGCCCATTACTTTTGAAAACATTGATTCAATGAATCATAAGTTTAGATTAATGAAATCCAATCCTATTAAACCTTTTTCACATTATTCTATGATTTGTTTCACAAAAAAACAAATTTCTAAAATCATTATTAATGTAAATTATGAAAATCCATTTTCCAAAATTCCAAATCAAACCATTATATTAAAACTCATTTTCCAAAAATCCAACACAATGGTTCTCATAAAAAAATTTTGAATTCAAAGGAGACACAAAACAACACAAAATGGGAACTTCTGTTGGTGGGTGACTTTCCCATTTGGTTGGCAGCCATATGTCAAACACACCACCAACACATGGAGCCTTCTAAGACCATTCCCCTATATCCACATGGCTTTCCAAGCCCTTCAAGCTCATGGGCACCATTGGAACAACTCCCCTTGTCATATCATAACCACCAAACACTCCCTAAAGACCTAGAAACTAGAAAAATCGGACATCCCATGAAAACCCAAGGATCAAAAAGAGAAACAGTTCATGAATCTATTCTCGTGACTACCTATCTAGTAATGATAATCCTACTCAATCTACCTTGAAATCCCAAAGTAAAAAAAGGTTGATCTAAAAAGAAAGTCATGCTAAGAGATTACCTTCTCTGATACCATTTTGTTATGAACCAACCTAGGTCGACCCTAAACCGGTCACCTGAGCTGATCCATGGCATGGACCGAAGGGCATTCCCAATCCCCATGGGCTAGAAACTACTATAGGGAATAAATAGAGTAACAAAAGGAAATAGAGTCACATAATAAATAAATAAAGGAAATAAATAGCATAAGATGAACATGAAACCCTACATATAAAAATAAAAGTTAAGTAATCATCATTTATACAAGAATCTAAAAATACAACCAAACCATATAGAAGGAACAACAGAAAAGATGATCACATTGTCTCCATGCGACCCTATATGTCACTCTCCAACACAAAGAACAACTACCACTATAAGTGACCGAACTCATGTTAAATCATGCAATAAAGGCTAAAAATAGAAATGAACTATATGCATTTTTATGAAAACTTAGTAGGCTAGCCCAATTATTTATTCCTAATGAACTTACCTTAAAATAAAAGAATAATCAATTTCATGTTTGAACTACAATATATAAAATTATTCTTTTTTATAAATTTTACATAAAACAATGTACAACCCATTTACCATATTCATTTCACAAAACCAATGCTATTCCATTAGTCTGACATTCAAATTTTAATAAGGGAAGTGATTATTTCATTTCCAATGTGCCCAAATGAGGTTAAAACACTTTTCATTACAAAATGTTTCATAAAACATTTTAAGACCAACACATCACATCCATGAAAATACTACACAATAAGGTACCATGATGATCATAAAACAAGGGAAATGTAAATAAGCATACATGTATCACATTCGTCACTGTAAGAAAATTAGATCAAATAGGCATAGGTGAACAAAGGAGATCAAGAATAATCCAAAACATAATAATACAAGAGACCCCATCCATAGTGTCATTCCACACATGATGAAATCAAAATTCCCAAATTCTCATCCACCCTAACTCATGATAGACCGAGGGGCTGTATCACAGAGCAATAAACCGAAATATATCCCCCTACTATGGGACATTGGTCAGACTGTCAACTACCAGTGCAACAATCATTCTCAGAAAATTGTCTCAAAATTATCGGTTCCCATGTTTCATATATATAATGGGGGTAATACAACTGATTCTAGCCAAGAATCCAATCACACAAACACACACACACACATATATATATATATATATAATCAATAGAAGACATCACCCCAAGCCCCTCTAAGGACTGATCTCATACAATAGAATAAACACAACACAAGTTTCCCAATTAAGGAGCACCTATAATGGATCACAATGATTCCATAGTGAGTACATCCCTTTCATTATATAAAAATAAAATGCATGAGAAACATTCAAATGAGGTTTCCATAATAAATACTTTCATACTTATCACAATTTTTTCAAACGAAAAAGTAAGAATTTTACCAAACCAGCATGTGTTAATGATACAAAATCCACTTTTCTTAAATAGGTGTAAACACACTATTTCCACATAGCAAAATTTATAATTCCCATTAAACACTAAGGTTACACATTCAAGGCCCGATCCAATTTCATAAAAATTCAAAACAAGCCATTCAGTGACAACACATACGAAAACATATTAAAACCAATACCAAATTTTTTATAAAACCAAAACCACATTGTAAATCAATACAAGTTACCCAAAATAAAATTTTTCATTTTTATAATATATTTATAATTCCATAAAAATCATTTAATTTCATAATTAACCCATAAAATCCAACCATGATATAAATCAAACATTAGGCATGCGACCTTGAACAGAACAATTTTCGGATAACACTCAACAAGTTATAAAACACCAATTTTCATTCTATAAATCTATTTATATTTTTATATCATGTTCTACATAATAAAAAACATTTGTGAAATCGAATAGAACATTTTATCAAACAATCACTGTATACATTTTTAACAAAGCAAGGCTATTTATCACAAAACAAGGCATAAACTAGAATTTTTCACACAAAATAATTTATCCAGGGGTTATATAAAAACATTCATAATTTAAATAAGGAAAAAATAACATGAATCATATGAATCTAAAATTAAAAATTAATGTTAAATGGAAAACCTAGCCTGAATCCATGTGAAAATGGAAATGCACACCCAAAATCACTCGATGAGGGTTGCAAAACACTAGATCTATAATGAAAAACCCTAAAATATTCAAACCCAAATAAAAATCATGGGAAAACATCACAATTAATCCATAATTACTAGGTGGAAGAGGAAACCAAGAAAAAAATAAATAATAAGGAATGGGGGAAAGGAAAATGAAATTACCTTGATAATCAAGCCCCACATTGGGGGTTTCTTAGATCTACACCAATGGGGAAAGAGGAAAGGATTTCAGAGAATGGGAGACACCTACCAAGGTCATGACTCACTTAGAGAATCTAATTTTTCATTTTTGGGACTAAAATACTAAGGGGTTAGTTTAGGGTTATTTAATAAATATAATTCTTGGCAGTGACACATGGTTAGGCCACACGGTTTGTTAAACAGTGTGCCAAACCATTTGGCCGACCTACGGGTGAACACATAGTTACCTATAATCGACCACACTGGCATGCTCCAACCACGTGGGAGGTTATATATGTAACTCCCATTTACCTGGGATGTTCAACACAATTTATCCAACTATGTGAAAAACTGTGTGCAGGCCATGTTCAAGCCAAAATTCCATGTATTCTACAAAAACTATTGAACAAACCAAGGATAAACAATGAGGGAAATAATATAAAAATAAAAAACTAAAAAACTTGACACATTTAATACCTAGAACCAGATAAAAAATACCATGATTATCATTGAATCTGATCATAAATCTAAACATGATACCTTGGGGGTGACATGGTAAATATTCTCCTAAATGAAGTTTCTTTAAAAACTACACATAATTTCTCCCTAACAATAAACAACTTTTTAGTAAATATTATAGCATGACCCAAGTCACTCAATTTATATACACCGATAATGTGTTGATTAATACCTTCAACAACAAAGTCATCAGCATGATGCATATCTTTGGCCCTAAAATTGGATTTTCTAGAGCCAATAATCTTCATGCCTTCATCATTTCCAAATATGATAGCACATTCCTTATCATACTTCATGAATATCACTAGATCCTTATTTCCCATCATATGAATGATTTATAAACTATCAATTATCAATATTTTAGGTGATATTAGGTTTTTAGGGTAATATATATAACTACTACATGCTCAATGATTTAATTTTTCATCCATGTATTTTGATTTCTACTTTATGTTGACTGGTATTCTTGATCTTTCATTAAATATGCTGGACCTACTTCACCTTACAAAACTGAAAATAAATTTTTTTATTGTTATCTCATTCGATGATTCCATGAGTTTTTAATTAAAACCACTCTTTTTCTCTTCACCACATTCATCTGCAATGTTTAAGTGTAATATCTAGCCATGTGTCCCAATACTTCACACAAGAAACATTTAACAACAAATAAATTCCTGGAATATTAAACTATATAGGGACTCCATTGTTTCTCTTATTCCCTTAGGTAAAAAATGGATATATAATTTAAATTTTTAGAATGCATCATCATTTCACAATAATAAAACCTAATTTGTGGTGTGTTCCTAGGTGTTTTTACTAATATACTTATTCTTCCTTTTGTTATTTAAACATTTTGATTTTGATTCATACCAAAAAAAATATTCATCCTTAGATTGGGATCTTGAGGTCTTGCCTCAATCATTAGCTTTTTATATTTTTTATCAATCCTCATACCAACCTTTTAACTTATATATATATATATATATTGATTTTATTTTTCTTGACCTTTAGGCCCCAGTTCCATCTTTTCAGTTGTCTAAGATATCATCTATCACTATTCTGTACTGGGATTCAATTGTCTATCCTAGTATTCTAACCTTATTCATTGGTTTAAAACATCAACTTAATGTTCTTCCATATGTTTTTATTTATCTCTTATTGTATCAGTCAAACCATCAACAACTCATGTCTGCTCTTATACATTGAGATAGTACTCATTTACCATTTCTCGGTTATAAGGACCCGGCCTTAAACATTATGTAATCATGAATTAAGTTACTAATTCAAATTTATAATCTTATTAGGTTCATATATTTAGGGAATTAAGTCATAATTTATACATAAAAACTTAAATATTACAAGTTGATACTTCTACTCACTATCCATTATTTTAATAAAACAAAAACTCTTTAAAAACATGCATGTTTAGTTCCATGATTTAAATAGATTGAATTTTCCGTGATCCCATCCTTGACCATTTTCATCATTTCATCTAGATAAACAATATTTCAAAACATGGGATGAGAATAAAAAATATAGTATGGGATATATATAAATAAGGAACCATTTAGTTTTTCAAAAAAATAGGTATACCATGAATACATTATAATAATGTAATACATTTCACCTTCAAAAAAATAGAAAAAATAGTTTACTGAATATAAGCTCATTTCATACCCTTTTTTAAAAAAAAAATGTTAATATAAATCTCTTAGAAAATATGATATAGCATATAAAGGTATCCTGGGATATAAACATACTTAAATGGAATAACCATACTGTCGACTATCACACATATCACAAAATGGAATATTCATATGCACAACTTTCCATACACAACGCATTGGGGGTTATAATGTAACCACCCATATTTGGTTTATCATGGAACCACCCATTATTTTGTTTATCATCTAACCACCCTTCATATTTCCATGTACCATTATATAATCATCACACATAAAATATTTCAAATATCAACATTTCAATCATAAAATTTCATTTTCATTCAGAAGAAATAATTTCAACATATTTAAATAGTAAATCCAATTTAAAAACAATTTTCAATACCAAAATATGTAAAAATGGTATATGGTAATTATTTTCCATTTAAAACATCACAGCTTGTTAAGGAATCCAAATAACAAAAAATTCTCACGGTGGAGGAAATGTCATTGTCGCCGCATACGTTAAAAATATTTCTTTTAACATTTAGTAAAAAGTTACATAGATAAAAAATTCCATCTAAATGAAAATAAAATTAAAAGTGTTTTATTATACACCATTTAAAAAAGGAGGAGTATATTATCAAAGAAAGGTTCAATGGAAGTAGATTGGGACAAATTCCCTTACGAATATTTGGTAGCCTAACAGTGTCATTTAAAAATTTATAAAATGAGTCGATGAGACAAAAAAGGGTATCTAGTCACTTGGACATAAAATGGATGTAAATAAGGATATATAAGAATTTATCCCAATATTTTAAAATTTCAATTAAATTACATAACATAAAATAAGACTTTGACTAAAAGAGGACGGTGAAAGGTTCCTTTACCATGAGTCTGAATCATCACATATGCTCCTTGTTCTCCCTATATAATAAACTTAAGATAACTTGTACTTACTTAAGAACCTTTTTAAAGATTATTATTTCCTTTATATAACTTATTACCTTGATATAACAATCCTATAATTATTTTTTTACATATCTGTCATTTTGTCGATGTTTGGTACTTGAGTCAAAAATGAACTTCATATAATTAAAAATTTTCCATGGGGTCATAATTACATTACCTCTAGAATTAAATTCAGGATTTAGATATCTTAAATATCATATATATCTAGTATATATGTCATTATAATAGTCCATAACATTTGGATATAAGAAATAAAATGCACCATTCATGGAGACGGTAAGCCATACTTACGCATGAATTCTACATTCATTTCTTTTTCGTATATAAAGAAATAAAAACAAAATTATTCATAGATGAATTATAATTAAAGTATAATATATATGTTATATGTGTTAAATAAGTTCATTAATTTAATCCTTTATATGTTCTATGTATAGCATTAACGAGTCATATAACTTTGAGGGGGTGATAGTTTGCACTTCCTCAAATGAAATTATCATATTTATAAAACCTGAAGAGATAAAGGTATATTTTAAATGATAAATAAATATGAATAGAGATAAAATAAATATCTTAAATATAATATATAATTATAGTTACATCATAATTTCCACCATTAAAGGTTGTAGAGGAAAATTGCACAATTATCATTTTGTGAGGTAGTGGTTCGTCGTACACAGAAACTTTATGTTTTCATTCATTAGTTGGAGGTATGTGTAAGTGTATTTATAATAATTATCATAAAAACATCCTATTATATTTATGATACTTGTTTTTTTATATAAAAATATAATAATAAGATCATAGGGAGTGGAGAATAAAAAATAATGGAAAGGAACTTGAGAGAAGACGTTACGTCAAATCGGGTAACTTCTTTTGATTTGAGCGAAAGGGATTTAATTAATTGCCTTATGCCTTGGGTCATGCTTCTAGTAGGAAGATATGGATCATGGTAGTTTATTTGGGAAGATTTTAGATGATCCAAGGGGGCTTGAGGGGTGTGATCAATGGTTATAGGGGGTGCCCTTTTATAAGAGGGAGGAGGGGCACTTTAGGAAAGTTTGAAAGTATTATTTTATTATTAATTGATTTTTTAACTATAAGAACAAAAAAGTGGTATATTTTAAATATAATATTATTATGGGTCAAAATAATCTCATAAAATTTGTTTCAGACATGTCTAGGTCATACAACTATCCTTATATTTTAGCTTTAACCCTTACTAAACTTATTTAAATTTTACCATGTCTTCTTGTATATTCATACTATACAGTTTATATAATTACTATAAAATGACAATCTCCCCTAACGTGGTTAATTAATGACATCAAAACCCTATCTAAGTCATTTTTCTTAATCTTATATTTTTTTAAAATTATATAATTAATAAAATAGTATTTGTTTTAAAAACACATATATATAAAATTATATACCATTCATATCATGACTTTTAAAAAAATCCATAAAAAAATTATTCGTTAGTAAAATATCATTAATTCAAGGTTTAAAATTAATTATAATCCATAAAATTAGTGTATGTCACAAATAGTTTCAAAATAAATTTATTGTAACATTTATAATCTTGTTTTTTAATCATTCATTAATAAGGTAATCACTACATCACCATTGTATCATAAATAAATTTATTTATTTAATATATAAAAATTTTAAATAAAATAACATGATTTAGGAAATAATTTTATCTTTAAAATTACTATTTATAGTTGGGAATATATCTTATATAATGTAACACCCCAGGATTTCATAGTGTGTTATTTCTTAAAAATAATTCAATAACTTGCACTACACGCAACACCGAGTTCAATCACACCATGACGTACAAAAAAAATCCATTAAAAGAGTTCATGAATAGTATTAACTACATTTTGAACTTTATATAATCCTTATAATTTTAGAATCCCTATTATGAGTTTCTTAGTCATAATGCAAGAACAGATTCATTTTCAGTATTGCACTTTTATCAACTTTTAATAGTGAAACCTTTTTAAATAAAATATTTTAAACTATCTAAATAAATTGGGACATCAAAAAATTTAAAATGAAACATCCCAAGCTTCCACGGTACGCTTTCCTTTAAATAAAATAGTAGCGTGTGTTGTACGCAACCTTGAGTTTTAACACATGCCACAACCAATCAAACTAGCCGTTATGAATAGTAATACCTAAATTTTGAAATTATATATATTTTATATTTTAAAATTGACTTCATTTTTGGATTCTGAATAATTAATTTAGCCTAAGGTGAAATTTTGGTACTTTTCGGTTAACTTTCATATTTTGATGAATAGTGAAAATTACTAAATTTTAATTAAAAACAACTTTTTTAATCAAAATAATTAATAGTGATAAATTGTGAATTTGAGTGGTTTTAAATTATATTTAGAATATATTTTTACCATTTAATATAATTTTGGTTATTTGACATAATTTTACAATTAAACCGATCATAAACAAGTGTCAATCTTTTGATAGTTATTACCTCTTAAAAACACGCTTTTTGTTTTGACAGCAAGAATTAGTTTTAAATTAATTTCTTCCACTTCTGTGTTTTGAATTTAGAAAAATGGATTCCATATTTGGAATCAGGATGTCCAAATTGTGTAAATAGGTAACTTTTATTTTTAGACATTTTGAATAATTACTGTGGTAAATATTTTATTTACCATGGTTAAGGATAAATCCGGTAAATAAGGGTTAAAAAATAATATTATAATAATACAAAAATACCCTAAAACATGTCATAACCTTATTGGTGGACACATACCCGACCATGGGAATCCTTGGGTCGATTTGGGGACCCCTTGGAGCCACTTGTATGTGGTAGGGACACATTATATTAATAAAGTTAAAATAAAAATAAAAATGGCATAAGCTTACATCTTTTAGAAGCAGAATTTTTACATAGGGTTATACATGTTGGATTTTCGATTATAAATATTCATTAGAAAGATAAAAAGATTTCCTACATAATGATATTTTATTTATAATTTTTAGACATCAAATAATTTAAATTATTAATGACAAAATAATGATGCAATGTTTACCTCATTAATAAATCATTTAAATAAATAAGATTATAATGATTAAAATATTATCTAAAACCTGTCAAATTCTTATTTGTTGATGATATTTAGAATATGAGTCATCTTATCTTCGACCTCAATTATTTTTGGACCATTATAAACCGAATTTAATTATATTATAAAGTAATACTTTCACTCTTTCCTAAAGAGCCCCTCCTCTCCCTTATAAAGGAGACCACTTCTACTCATTACTCACACCTCTCAAGCCACTTGGCTCGTCCAAAATCTGCCCAAATAAGGTCCCCACATCCCTCTCCTCCTCCTTGAAGCTTCCCCTTAGGCAGAAAGCATTTCAAGAAGTCCTTTGATTCCAACCAAAGTGAGTTACCTAAATTAAAGGCAACAATTTCTCTTAAATTATTTTCATTTATTTTGCTTCTCCAACCCCCAAACTCTTTTTACTTCCTTTCTTTTGTAACAAAAAAAGTGTCCTCAATATACTAGGATGTTTTTATAAGAAGGATTCTAACTACACATACACACACCTCCATCTAATGGATGATGAACATAATGTTTCTGTGAATGGAAAACTAACGCCTCACGAAACGATGATTGTTCAAATACATCTTACCGCCTCTCATGGTGGCCATTATGATGGAACTGTAATTAAGTGTGATATTAATGATACATATTTTATATATAAGCTTCTGTAATTCCATTTTATTTCATACCATTATTCGTTTCATTTGTATATACGTACGATAATTTCATTTGAGGAAGTGTGGACTACTGCCCCCTTAAAATGATATGACTCGTTCATACCACACATGGAACGTATAAAGAATGGTGTTAATGAACATAAGTAACATATATAAAATATTATATTATACTGGAATAATAATATTCCTATGTATCATTTGGATTCAATTCTTTTAAAATGAAAAATTAAATGGAAGTAGCGTTCGTGCGTACGTACGGACTACCGTCTCCACGAACATGATGAGATCCATCCTCCATCGTATCCATTCAAGTATTATTCTCATTTTAGGGATAAAAATAATGTTAATATCATTCTTATTATGAATAAGATATAATCTATCCATTACAAACATGTCTTACGTAACCAAACATTTAAGAAGAACGAATCGATTATCACCCGAAACGACGATAATACTAAGATATTATTAATAAAGCAATGTTAAAAGATCATATATGATATCATATTGATGTATATGATTATTGTATAATTTAATAAATGTTTTAATTATTATATATGAGGTTAACATACCATCGACTAAGGGAAAGTTCAAGGTAAGGGGTTTTCATCTCACTCCTTATTCCCGTGAGATTCATGCCATATTGTCACCATCACCTTTTGTGTGGTGTATGTACTGCCCATAATTATATTCTTTGTGTAATACACTCTAATTTATGTGTATTTACATATTCATTGTATGATACCTCTTTCATGGGTTGTATGGTTCATAATTTACCAAATTGGTAAGGGTTATTTCGCAATCTCTTCATTATCCGAGGTTGTTTATACGTAATAATCTACTGGGATCTCTTTATCATCCACATCCATGTTTCTTAAAAGTGAATTTCAAAACATTTTTACTATTTACTAGAATATGGGTTAAAGTCATTTATACCCTTGTTTTACTTTTTATAAGAGGTTTATAAAGGAATCTTTCTGTCGTTTTCCAAACAAGGTTCTTTTTAACCTTTTCGATAAAATTAAGGTAAGAAAGTTTTTTTTAACTT
The DNA here is from genome assembly GCA_963277665.1 of Viscum album. NCBI lineage: Eukaryota > Viridiplantae > Streptophyta > Magnoliopsida > Santalales > Viscaceae > Viscum > Viscum album. The sequence continues at coordinate 1,343,956,950 of OY728132.1, forward strand.
ATACGACGGGTGTGGCTATTTTCCGCCGTTATAAAACCGTCGAAGCTTCCCTTACAAGATAATAAGAATATTTTAAAAAAAAATTGTTTTATTTCATAAATATAATACTCTTAAATGATTTCAAAATAGAAAGAGATATTTTTCTAAAAGAGTCTCTATTTCATCTATGTCAACCTCCTTTGATGGATTATAAGCTTATTTGAAGTTGATTTTTTATGATACAAAACATCCATATTTTATTGAAGGATTTGTGATATTTTTGACTGTGGATAAGTTATTCTTATGTCCCTCATGGTTTTTGTTTAGAGTATTGACATTTCATAAGTTATTTGTATTCCGAATGTTTATGTTATATTTCAACCATTCATTCAGATGAATGTGTTAGACAAGTATGTTCCGGGTTGGGGACCGGTAAAAGTAAGCCCTCCGGTTTGGTCTCCGGTTATTAGAGGAACTCCAGTTTGGTCTCCGGTTATTAGAGGCACTCAGAGTTGGTGTCCGGTTATTAGAGGCACTCCGGGTTGGGTTCCGGTTACAGTTAGCTCCAAGGTCTTGGGACGAGGCCTTGACAAAGAAATTAAAGTTCAGCATTATGCATTCCATCATTATGAAAGTGGTTAGTGATTTTGCATGTGATTATTCGATTATTACAATATCTATGTGAATGAGTAAATGGCATTATTTCATTTTATTTATTCCATACTAAGTTGAAAGTTCAAGTTTGAAAGGATTTTGTGTTAGTTATACATTACATTAAATGTTTATTCTTATTTATGAAAGTTTCCACTATATTGTTATCCTTACTGGGCATTTGAGCTCACCCCTTTTCTATGTTTTATTTTTCCCAGGAAGTGAAGAAGTAAATTATGAATGACCTGCAGGGATATTATGTGGGGATATGAGTGTGAATTATGGAGACATTATGTTGTTGTAGTAGTTTGTCATTTTATGATGTAATGTAATACTTATGAATATATCTAGTTTTTCCAAGGCTACTAAACCAATCGGTCTTTTGAGATTTGATCTTTCTTGTGATCATGCCAATGTTATGTAATAATGCATCGACTCTGGGTAACTAGGGTCGGGGCGTTACAATTGGTATCAGAGGAAGTTTAGTACAAACCTTGGAAGCTAGATTTAGATAAACTCTGATTAGAGCACGTAGACCTAAGATGAACTTTGAGGATTAGTATAGAAGAACTTCCTAGAATTTTGGTATTTTAGAGATTTTGTGAGTTTTCCGAGCAATAAATCCCTGTCTGGATACGAGAAGGTAGAGGCGGCTCTGGCACAGATGTACCTAGGGGTAAAACCCGAAAACACCGCTTTGAGCTAGACTCGAACGGGAACTGGTGCACAACAACGGGCCTTGCTGCACTCTTGGTTACGACACTCCTGGGGGATATTCTTAGGATAATTCTCATTTTCTTTACAAACCATTATGAAGGGTTTATGAGTATATACATCCTCAAAGGAGACATTTTTATGATTATGGATTATATCCATAAATAGTTCAATTTATGTTAAGTGTTTTATAAGTATGGGATTATGTATTTTGATTCATAAACTGATCTAGTTTATGCCATTGTTTAGAAATGGTTCCCAGTAGAAGGAATGAGAACTCCAAAAATGCACATGATCCAAAGAGAAGGAAGGATCATATCTTTCATGGTCTTAACCTAGAACTTATAAGAGAAATAGTCTCCCATGTATTATCATCATATAAATAAATAATATCATGTGTTGATAAGATAAGTAAAGAGTTTACTGAGTCCTATGGATTTGAAGGGAAGCAAGAGAAGAAAATAATGGAAGAGAGAAAGACGGATAAAGGGAAGAGGGAAAAGAAGAATTTTCCCATATGTGGTAACTATGGAAAGAAACACCATGGAACTTGCCTGAAAGGAATGAGAGTTTGTTATAAGTGTGGAGGAAAAGGGCACAAAGTACGTGACTGCAAGGGTAAGAAAATGGTTTCAAATGTACAATGCTTCATTTGCAAGGAGTATGGACACTACGCGAACCTATGTCCCAGTCATCAGACTATGCCACAAATGATGCTACTGGATAATAATCAAGTTATGATACTACCACAGATGAAGAGGAATGATTAGAGTTCTTATGTTGATTATGTCAATTGAGTGTTGTATCAACAATGTACTTGTTATAATAATTATGGAGTATATAAGGATTGTACTGCAGTACTATTTCATCAAGGACTTGAGATTGTGTGGAGCAAAGAAAAGTGACTCAATAGCAGGATAAATTTTTGGAAAATATATGGTTGAGAGAAAGATAAACCATAATATGGTTCTGATACCGAGTTAGTGATTTTAGAATAATACATGATTGATTTGGAAAAATCATATTGGATATTATTGACTACCTTGAAACTGATTAATGATTTGTATATTCCATCATTTTTTGGGGGTTTAAAACATTTTTGGATTGATGAAGTATATCCAGCATTCTATATGGAATAGGGGAGCATGAATGTAATCAATAAGGAATATGGTAATTCAAGATGTTTCAGTGTATTAAAAGAATACAAGATGAAGGTATTCATATGCTATTACGGGGTAAAAAGGATCTATATTATGTTTACCTTCCTTATAAATGTTGGACTGTGAGTTTGGAGAGAAGTATTTTGGATAGTTCTAGTTTGGATTATTTTGGATTACCATAAAAGGACAACCTGGAGGTCGGGCGGCAACCCGTCGCGTCCGGAAAGGCTGTGAGACTTGAACCCGCAACCGAATGGCGACAAGGGTGTATCACCTACCACTGGCCCACGAGATGTCCTGGATTAAATAATGTAGTTTTTTTAATGATCTGGTAGATGAATTATAAATTAATTTATTTTGGAACCCTGTACGAATAGTATAAATAAAAAAAATTACATTCTATTATCTTTTAGAGTGAAAGATGAGTTTGTGGTAGAAACTTATTAATGGATAAAACTCTAATTATAAAGTAAGTATATCTCCTTATGATCTTAGCCAATCTCATAAATAAATTCCTCAACATTAATAAAAGGAACTTAGAACAAAAATGTTTTCCTAGATGGTACCTTAAATCATCACTAATTTATGGCTTTGGGATTGTTGGCCTTTTCATATCCATGTTCTTTACCACTCCCCATCAGATAATTGATGGTTAGATTTCTCTTCCATATCCATATTTTCCTACATGGAACCTAGTATGTGTTATTTTCGGTAATCTTCATACTTTCCACTCTTTATTTTAAATAGAGGCCTCATTAATTCATTTTTCGATGTGGGATTTCAACTAAGATATTTCGAAACGTCAAAAATGTGTTATCCTAATACCCTATGTTTTGTTGAACCGATGGTATTTCAAATCATCATAGATTGATGAATTTAAGGACCTCAATTTCATACTTATTTGTGATTGATGACCTCAATCACTACCTATAAATATTTACGTTTTTCCTCCAATTATATGTCTCTAATTGCCACCAATGTTCTCCTAATCGAGATCATAATTTGGTGGTGACCCTTTCATTTCTATTTTCCTTATATTAAGACTAAATTTTAGTAACCCAGTTTCCGATGTGGGTTTTCCCACAAATATATTATCTACTTTCAACCTTTTATTTTCGAAGAACTATTTCAAATTGCGATGACGCAATTTATTGAAGGAGGGGAGAATGTAACACCCCAGGATTTCATAGTGTGTTATTTCTTAAAAATAATTCAATAACTTGCACTACACGCAACACCGAGTTCAATCACACCATGACGTACAAAAAAAGCCATTAAAAGAGGTCATGAATAGTATTAACTACATTTTGAACTTTATATAATCCTTATAATTTTAGAATCCCTATTATGAGTTTCTTAGTCATAATGCAAGAACAGATTCTTTTTCAGTATTGCACTTTTATCAACTTTTAATAGTGAAACCTTTTTAAATAAAATATTTTAAACTATCTGAATAAATTGGGACATCAAAAATTTTAAAATGAAACATCCCAAGCTTCCACGGTACGCTTTCCTTTGAATAAAATAGTAGTGTGTGTTGTACGCAACCTTGAGTTTTAACACACGCCACAACCAATCAAACTAGCCGTTATGAATAGTAATACCTAAATTTTGAAATTATATATATTTTATATTTTAAAATGGACTTGATTTTTGGATTCGTAATATCGAATTTCGCCTAAGGTGAAATTTTGGTACTTTTCGGATAACTTTTATATTTTGATGAATAGTGAAAATTACTAAATTTTAATTAAATACAAATTTTTTAATCAAAATAATTAATAGTGATAAATTGTGAATTTGAGTTGTTTTAAAATATATTTAGAATACATTTTTACCATTTAATATAATGTTGGTCATTGGACATAATTTTACAATTAAACCGAACATAAACAAGTGTCAATCTTTTGATAGTTATTACCTCTTAAAAACACGCTTTTTGTTTTGACAGCGGGAATTAATTTTAAATTAATTTCTGCCACTTCTGTGTTTTGAATTTAGAAAAATGGATTCCATATTTGGAATCAGAATGTCCAAATTGTGTAAATATATAACTTTTATTTTTAGACATTTTGAATAATTACTGTGGTAAATATTTTATTTACCATGGTTAAGGGTAAATCCGGCAAATAAGGGTTAAAAAATAATATTATAATAATACAAAATTACTCTAAAACGTGTTCTAACCTTATTGGTGGACACATACCCGACCATGGGCATCCTTGGGTCGATTTGGGGTCCCCTTGGAGCCACTTGTATGTGGTAGGGACACATTATATTAATAAAGTTAAAATAAAAATAAAAATGGCATAAACTTACATCTTTTAGAAGAACAATTTTTACATAGGGTTATACATGTTGTATTTTCTATTATAAATATTCATTATAAATATAAAAATATTTCCTACATAATTATATTTTATTTATAATTTTTAGACATCAAATAATTTAAATTATTAATGACACAATAATAATGCAATGTTTACCTCATTAATAAAGCATTTAAATAAATAAGATTATAATGATTAAAATATTATCTAAAACCTATCCAATTCTTATTGGTTGATGTTATTTAGAATATTAGTCATCATATATTTGACCTCAATTATTTTTGGACCATTATAAACCGAATTTAATTATATTATAAAGTAATACTTTCACTCTTTCCTAAAGAGCCCCTCCTCTCCCTTATAAAAGGAGACCACTTCTACTCATTCCTCACACCTCTAAAGCGACTTGGCTCGTCCAAACTCTGCCCAAATTAGCTCCCCACATCCCTCTCCTCCTCCTTGAAGCTTCCCCTTAGGCAGAAAGCATTTCAATAAGTCCTTTGGTTCCAACCAAAGTGAGTTACCTAAATTAAAGGTAACGATTTCTCTTAAATTATTTTCAATTATTTTGCTTCTCCAACCCCCAAAAACTTTTTACTTCCTTTCTTTTGTAACAAAAAAAGTGTCCTCAATATACTAGGATGTTTTTATAATAAGGATTCGAACTACACATACACACACCTCCATCTAATGGATGATGAACATAATGTTTCTGTGAATGGAAAACTAACGCCTCACGAAACGATGATTGTTCAAATACATCTTACCGCCTCTAATGGTGGCCATTATGATGGCACTGTAATTAAGTGTGATATTAATGATACATATTTTATATATAAGCTTATGTAATTCCATTTTATTTCATACCATTATTTGTTTCATGTTGTATATACATACGATAATTTCATTTGAGGAAGTGTGGACTACCGCCCCCTTAAAATGATATGACTCGTTCATACCACACATGGAACGTATAAAGAATGGTGTTAATGAACATAAGTAACATATATAAAATATTATATTATACTGGAATAATAATATACCTATGTATTATTTGGATTCAATTATTTTAAAATGAAAAATTAAATGGAAGTAGCGTTCGTGCGTACGTACGGACTACCGTCTCCACGAACACGATGAGATCCATCCTCCATCGTATCCATTCAAGTCTTATTCTCATTTTAGGGATAAAAATAATGTTAATATCATTCTGATTATGAATAAGATATAATCTATCCATTACAAACATGTCTTACGTAACCAAACATTTAAGAAGAACAAATCGATTATCACCCGAAACGACGATAATACTAAGATATTATTATTAAAGCAATGTTAAAAGATCATATATGATATCATATTGATGTATATGATTATTGTATAATTTAATAAATTTTTTAATTATTATACAGGAGGATAACATACCATCGACTAAGGGAAAGTTCAAGGTAAGGGTTTTTCATCTCACTCCTTATTCCCGTGAGATTCATGCCATATTGTCACCATCACCTTTTGTGTGGTGTATGTACTGCCCATAATTATATTCTTTGTGTAATACACTCTAATTTATGTGTATTTACATATTCATTGTATGATACCTCTTTCATGGGTTGTATGGTTTATAAGTTAACAAATTGGTAAGGGTTATTTCCCAATCTCTTCATTATCCGAGGTTGTTTATACGTAATAATCTACTGGGATCTCTTTATCATCCACATCCATGTTTCTTAAAAGTGAATTTCAAAACATTTTTACTATTTACTAGAATATGGGTTAAAGTCATTTATACCCTTGTTTTACTTTTTATAAGAGTTTTATAAAGGAATCTTTCTTTCGTTTTCCAAACAAAGTTCTTTTTAACCTTTTCGATAAAATTAAGGTAAGAAAGTTTTTTTTAACTTATACGGCGGGTGTGGCTATTTTCCGCCGTTATAAAACCGTCGAAGCTTCCCTTACAAGATAATAAAAATATTTTTTTAAAAAAATGTTTTATTTCATAAATATAATACTCTTAAATGATTTCAAAATAGAAAGAGATATTTTTCTAAAATAGACTCTATTTCATCTATGTCAACATCCTTTGATGGATTATAAGCTTATTTGAAGTTGATTTATTATGATACAAAACATCCATACTTTAGTGAAGGATTTGTGATATTTTTGACTGTGGATAAGTTATTCTTATGTCACTCATGGTTTTTGTTTAGAGTATTGACATTTCATAAGTTATTTGTAATCCGAATGTTTATGTTATATTTCAACCTTTCATTCAGATGAATGTGTTAGACAAGTATGTTCCGGGTTGGGGACCGGTAAAAATAAGCCCTCCGGTTTGGTCTCCGGTTATTAGAGGAACTCCGGTTTGGTCTCCGGTTATTAGAGGCACTCCGGGTTGGTGTCCGGTTATTAGAGGCACTCCGGGTTGGGTTCCGGTTACAGTTAGCCCCAAGGTCTTGGGACGAGGCCTTGACAAAGAAATTAAAGTTCAGCATTATGCATTCCATCATTATGAAAGTGGTTAGTGATTTTTCATGTGATTATTCGATTAGTGGAATATCCATGTGAATGAGTAAATGGCATTATTTCATTTTATTTATGCCATACAAAGTTGAAAGTTCAAGTTTGAAAGGCTTTTGTTTTAGTTATACATTACCTTAAATGTTTATTCTTATTTAAGAAAGTTTCCACTATATTGTTATCCTTACTGGGCATTTGAGCTCACCCCTTTTCTATGTTTTATTTTTCCCAGGAAGTGAAGAAGTAAATTATGAATGACCTGCAAGGATATTATGTGGGGATATGAGTGTGAATTATGGAGACATTATGTTTTAGTAGTAGTTTTTCATTTTATGATGTAATATAAAACTTATGAATATATCTAGTGTTTCCAAGGCTACTATACCAATCGGTCTTTCGAGATTTGATCTTTCTTGTGATCATGCCAATGTTATGTAATAATGCACCGACTCTGGGTAACTAGGGTCGGGGCGTTACATATAACCCCATTTAAAAGTTGTTTTACTAAAATATACATGTTTAGTTTAAATTTTGCTTAACATTAAATTAAAACTAATTAAATGTCATTTTCACACACAAGTGGATCCATGGGGTCTTAAAATTGACCCAAGGATGCCCATAGTCAGATATATTTCATCCAATAGGAATAGTATACATTTTAGATTTATTTAATATTATCATAATAATATTTTTGTTACTCTTATTTACCATATTTTCCCTTTAACCATGGTAAATAAAATATTTACTAAAGTTTCTATTCATAATGTATAAAAATTAAATCTACCACTTTACAGAATTTGGACCTTCATATCCCAAATATGGAATCAATTTTTCAAAATTCAAAACATAGAACCTTCATAAATTAATTTAAAAGTAATTTCTGTTGTCAAGACCAGAAAATCTATTTTTATGAAATAATAACTATCAAAATATTGACATTTGTTTATGTCTAATTAAAAAGTAAAACTACATAAAATTAACAAAATTTTATTAAATGGTAAAAAAATAATCAAATTAAAATTAAAATATTACTATATAAATAAATTAGATTAAAAGGATTTTTTGAATTAAAACGTGGTTTTTTCACTATTCCTTAAAAAATAAACTTTTTTAGAAAATACCAAAAAAATTTCCAAAGTAAATTTTGATGATCCTGTTATAATGAAGAAATTTATTTTATCAAATAAATCATATAAAGGTGTTATAAAAATATTTAAAAAGAGTTAACCAACAAATGTTGGTAAAACTATCTTTTTAAAAAATATATGAGTATTAATGCTTAAAATTGGATCCTTTCTCATTTTAGGTATCTTAATTTTACTGGATAAAAGAAAAAAACATTTAACAAATATGTTTAGTCATAACATGGTTAGTTATATTTATTTCTATCAATACAACTACTAGGTGTTAACTATCATTTAAAATAATGATATTATTATATTATATTTCTATATGACTCAGCCTTGTGTGCAAAATGAGATTTCAGAGAAACCCATTGTTTCGTGTTGGGTACACCATAAAACATAGGATCCCAATTAAAGTAAAATTAATATCTTATTCATAAGTATTAATATAAATCAAAAGTATTATTCTATAAATACTTGGGTTGGTATATCCTTCCCCTATTGAAAATTACATCCTCACAATTTTAAAATTGGGCTTGGAAACATCATTGAAAGTCCCAAATTAGAAAAAGAGTAAATAAATATATCATTTTTAAATAAAGAAAGATATATATAAAGGTTAATGAGGTAACGCATAATAGGATTACATGTAGTAAAAAATTTATATGTAAGAGAAACTAACCATAATGTTTTAATGGAGAGTGATAGAAAAATGATCAGGAGATAGCAAACCACCCGAAAATCCAAAACTCGAGATAGATAACCGGTCATTGATTCCCTAGTAGAAAAAGAAAATAGAAAAAAAATTAAGTTCCATTTCATAAATTTAGAGAATTTATTTATGATGTTGACTAAGAATGTAAGTAAATATACTTACTTTTCAAGTAGAATTTCATCCTTTAATAAATTTCTACCACAAACTCATCTTTTCTCCAAATGATGAGTAATCAAGATGACTTGGTCACACCTGAAGCCCTAGAATCAAATTCTATATAATCCAATAATATATAAAAGATTAACTATATATCAACTTTGTATTTAGACATTAACCAATACCAAAATGATTACTATAAGACCAGCTAATATCCAAAAATGATAATCCGTTATAAAAAGAAATACCGCTCTTAACCTCCAAAATTGTACAAAAAATGACCAAAATTCAATAAAGACCATTAATTACACAATGGTCCTTAAATTTCATCAAAATAATCCAACTAAGATTAAAACGCAAAATTTCAAACATATTTGATCACATAGTCTTCCATGATAAATCATAACATTTATCTTCAAATATCATCAACTACTCTTAAAGTCACATACTGAAAAGTAATTTACCTAATCACATATTATCTATGATAGGTTAATCATTTCCATAAATAACACAAATAGCCATATGTACACAATAAGATAAAGATTATTCTAAAATAATATTTCAACCATTAATCCACAAATTAAATCCCATATTATTCTATTTTACTTTGGCATATACTGTTCCCAAAATAGACAATGTCCTCCAAAATAGCATTTATCACTTAATCACCAAATTATTTTCCTTTACTAATGATATACATTTTATAAAACATAAGTTCCTAACTCAACTTCTTTTTGATTAATAAAATCATTTAACTAGAAAGAATAAGTCATACTAACAAGGGACTTCACGTAGGCCAGTGGTCGGCGATGCGCCCCTGTTGGCCTTCGGTTGTGGGATCGATTCCTGTGGTCGTTCTAGATGTGATGGGTTGTCACTCATCATATGGTTTTTCTCGTTTATAAAACCATAACATTCTTATAAAATTCTCCAAAATAAGGCAATTTCATTAAAATTTACTATAACCTACTTCATCCACAATGGTTATTGTAGGGTCTTGAAAAGTCTTCCAAGGGGAATCATTCCCCTGAAATCGCTTTGGAGAAGGAAGCAGGTGCTTCTACTAGGCTATAAAAGTAAAGGGACTCAAATTGAGTTTCATTTATATGAAGAAAATTTAAGAAATACATGTTTTCAAGTGGCCCACATACCATTTACCAAGAAAGGTACTTTGAGAGGCTGGATCGCGAACCGCCAAGTTTGAGGGATAGTCCGTGAACTGCTGTCCCACAAAGCGATGGCCAGTGAGCAAGGAAAACCGAGAACCATGTCATCCAAGGAACTGTACACTAGAAGACCGCTTTCTTACCGCACCACAAACTCATCAGTTAGCAAGTGAATGAACGGTAAGGGTACTATGAACCATTATCATGAACCAAAGCTTCCACAAACCCCAGTCAAACAAGTCTCCCATGGGTCAAAATATTGCTTCAATGGGATTCTGAAAATGGTTTCATGTAGCCAATAAATATGATCTCTCTGATGCTCTATAAAAGGATAATATTAGAAGAATAAAAATTGGTAGATGGATAGAGAGAAGGACAGACGACCAACATTTGAGGGAGCCTTAATGGTTATACTCTGGATTCTGTCTTGTTTCATCAGTGAAGAACAAAACATGAACTACTTCCTCTGCAGGTATAGACGACCAAAAAAAATAAAATAGGGTAATTGAATAATAAAAATAGAATTGCGATCATAATAGGTGGAATGAAAACCAGAGACTCCTTGTGGATGAATTTCCCATGAATGGTAGTCCCCCAAACCCTCATTCGACATGGTGCTCTACATAACGCACCGCTATACAGACAAAACCTGGCGCTGTATACCCCATCAGTACGTGGATACAACCCAAAGCAGTGTAGTGAGTGGCGTACCACATTGGTACATAGTTGGAAGTACCCATTTCCACATATCGCATTGGTACATGGGCGGTCCCTCTATATGCATACCACTATGGTATGTGGAGCCTCCCCCATCCTGCATAAGAATCCCGTATGCATAATGGGGTGTTTTTGGGTATTGTTCCTTATTGTTCCAACCTCACCCCTCAATTACCATCCAGTCCTCCACCATCCCTCCACTAATTACTCCTACATCATTAGGAGAAATCCTGCTCTAAAGCTACCAGACGTTTATGGTATGACCCTTGGGTGCATTAGAAAACCCTTTTGAGGCTACATACCCATGGTAAGTGGAGCCACGAAGGCTCTCCCCACAACGATGTGGGATTTGGGACTTCTTGTGAGGCTACAATACCATTGTAACCCAATGTCTAACAATAGGATTCCCACATGAACCTCCCCATTCTTTGGATTAAGGGTGATCACTTTTTTCCATTTAATAATTAATAGTGATCTATCGATGAGGTAATGTTTTCACCCCATATAATGAGGATGAAACTCCTCCCTTTCCTAGAATGTGGTCTAGGGCCCTCCCACTTAGGTAAGTCCCCAATCATCTGAGGCAAGGTCGCATAGCCTTAAATGTCATTTCACATTGAAAGGATCATTAGTCCATGCCCTCTCCCACGGTCTCCCCGACATCTTCCATAGTGGGCTCTCCCTCCCCCACCAACAGGGGAGGAGGCATGTGCATTTTTGAATCTTTCACATCCTCTTTTTTCTCACATCGAGCATGGATCACGTGGTCTTAGATTTTTTTGGGGATTATAACATAATCACACCTATGAACTACATGAACTCGGATTCCTGACCAAATAAGGATATGTAGGATGCCTACAAAAAGGTTGTATCTCAAAAGGGTTCCCATCAAAAAGGGTCCACCCAGTCGTTCCTCTTAAAATGGGAAGCTTGGACAGGTAAGCCCCACACATTTGAACTGTGATAACTCTGATTCCTGAAAAAATCAGGATAATTAAGAAACCTACCCGAAGGACCGGACTCAAAAGGGTACCCATCCAAAAGGTCCACCCAATCCTGCATCTTCAAATGGGAAGCTTTGAGGCATAATACCCACACAACTGAACTATGTGGGTTCTAATTCCTTTCTTGAGGATACATAAGAAACCCATCTTAATGTTCCAATCCAAAAATCAAGTAACATTCCACCCCCCTGGATGACGATAAACTCTATAGCGTCTTATAATATAGAAAAGTCAGCATCGAATCCATAACATCAAATCTATATGCTTGCTTACAATGATCCTGTAAACTAAGGGTAGCCCATGGACACACTCTTTAGGAATGAACCAATAAATCAAGAATGTATGAACACAACTTGAATCTATAAGATAGTCCCAAAACAAGATAAAATAATCCCCCAGAAGCGTGTGGTGAGCCTGATCACCCATCCTCAAGGCCAATGGAGTCCTTAAGTGTCGTTAGCCAAATCGGCAGGCGATGAGTGCCTGCCTTTGGAAGGAAGGTCCAAGAATCATGGATACCAGGGCCATTGGGTGTTATTCGCTCCACGAACAAACCCATTAGAGACCATATGTGGAATTTATATCCGAGAACAACCGGTTTCATGATTACTCGACCCCCACGCAATCGCCCTCTTGGACCAACAATTCCCTATAGGTTTAATTCAACCTTTTTAAAAGGATAATGATGTTAAACGGGTCAAAACAAAGGAATGGTAAATCACCATTTTGGATTCCCCCATAAACAGGCCACCTCAGAGGAGGAACAAAAATGGTGAACTCAACGTCAATCTTTAAACATGGTGGTGGGTCTACCCCAATGATAAAAGACATAAGGATTCTGTATGTTGGACCATTTTTTTCTCCCTGGTACACGCAAAACGTACCACCTTGGAGGTGGAACAAAAATGGGGAACCCGACGTGAATACTTAACCAAGGTGGTGGTTCTACCCAAATGATAAAAAACAAAATGATATTACATTTCAGACCATTTTTTTCACCCTGGTTTGCGCAAAACATGCCACCTCGGAGGCTGAACAAAAATGGTAAACCCAACGTGAATCCTTAACCAAGGTGGCTGGTCTACCACAATGGTAAAAGAAAAAAAAGAAAAGTACATGTCAGACCATTTTGTTCACCCTAGTTTGTGTATAACGTGCCACCTTGGAGGTGGAACAAAAATGTTGAACCCGACATGAATCCTTAACCAAGGTGGTAGGAAAACCCCACCCAGGCCCCTTAACCCCGCATAAAAAGAAAAGGGGAAGGGGGCCATGTTGAATCTCTAATATCTATATGTTCAAAAGAATGCTAATTTGATGATGTTTTTTGTTTTTCAAGTCATATATGTATATCGCATGTCCCTGCATAGAAACCATCGATCCAAAAGGAATCCCAATGACCAATGTAGACATGAACATCAGTGATCCCGCATGCGGTCGGGGCCTCAACGAAGAGCAGGACCCCTTTGCTTAACCAGCATCTTCAACGCTGGGTGTCTAATATGCAGATTAGGGAGTACCACCCAAATGGTAATCTCCCCACATTAAAGGCCAAAATATATTCCCTCCTATCTGCAATGGTTTGACATCCACCTCTTCAAACGTTGTCGGTACCTCAACACAAGGTTTCCCCAGTGGTCGTCTCAAATCATTTTGGGAGCATGTCCCTAGATCATGACAACAAGTACCTCCAATTCCTTTGGGAGGAAGATAAAGTCAATACTAATGACTTCATCTCAACTGCACGGGGGTCCTACTCATGGGACCCTACTAGAGAGCGTCTCTGCCGATATCTGGTGACCAATCCTCCTCCCGTCAAGGAGAAACTTATGTCGAAGGCACCTGTCAAAGTCCAAGGAACATAAGCACCTAGGGCTTCCCACAAAGAGCATAAAATATATAACTAAGAACACACAATCACCCTTTATTATGAGGAGCATCTCTGTCGTACTAACGTAGTGGCATTCAATGGACAGACACACATCTCTACCCTCTCCACTCAAGACCACCAATGAAATTGGATGGAACGATACGAGCACATGTACATTCCATCTAGTGCTCGTTGGTCATACTATGTAGACATAGTGGTAAGTTACTAGTAGATGCAGCTCTCTGCCGACACACAACAAGCCCGCAATCAAAATAGGGCAGCAACCAGCTATACGCAGGCACAAATACATGATGATGCACAACAAGTCTGCCATATTAATATAGGGAACTCAGCTACACATAGTCACAAACACCTACTGATGCATTTCAAGCCTACCATCCAAATAGGGCATCAATAAGCTATACGTAGCACAAATACATGTTGATGCGTATCAATCCCAACAACCAAATTGGGAGGCAACCAAATATGAGCAGATTCAAATTCATGAGGATGCATACAATGAACATGAGAAAAATACAACAAAAAGTGAGTGGATAAAAATATCCACCCATGAATATGAAGACCACTAGTGAAATATGATGGCAGCTGAAGAAGACAATCGGCGGTAGAATCATTCCACTGTCCCAGAACAAGAGAACTGCAAGTATCTACTCACAACTCATGGAAGACTGGAGAAGGCACAAACTCCTTCTCTGATAGCCAAATGGGCCTTCATACTCATTCCATCCAAATAGGTATATCATAACATCCTAGATATGATGGAAGATTATACATGGATTCTAGAACATGTCGTCCAAACATTAAAAGATATCATTTCATCGATGGAAAAGATGAGAAATTGGTCCCATGACCCGATTTCCCCTAACGGAATGACTCACTAAAAAAATGAGTTAGCCACTCAAGAGTAGTTATGCATCCATGCTCTAGTCTAGGACGGTCTACTGCAATATACCGCAACATACGGATGATCAGATCGGGAAAAATACTTGTTCCAACTGGGGGATGTCGGTCCATCAGGGTGGCCAGTCCAGGGCAGACATATATCCCTACCAAAACTCAAGATGCATGCCATCGTATCACTATTTCATCACAGGACCCAACACGATATGGAACCTTATATAAAGGTCATTACCAATAGAAGATGTCCCTGGTTACCCCCAAGAGAGTGCCCAAAAATGAAAAGCGCTAAAGGAAACTAGAAAATTAAGAGCACATTCATGATCTTTCTCTGATGGAATCTAGGGTTCTAGAAACCATAAAAAATATATCAACAAATGCTCAAGACCCTATAATTATGTTACCAAATTAAGGAACTGGCAGTAGCAGTTGTGAAGGTCCACCATGTCATGTTAATGCCAACAGCTCTAAAGGTCCTCCACAGAGAACCCATGGAGGATTACTCCATGGGTGAAGAATGATAGATCACGAGAGCATGTCTCTTTATGTGTTTCAGGGAAGACCTCCCATCAACCTGAACATCAGAAAACATGTAGGTTGTCCCCTAGTATTCATCCACCCTAATTTCCCTCCCCAGGGTATATGCTGAAGATATACTTCTCCATGTAGTCAGACATAAATCATGATTTTAGTCATCACCATAATGATAGTCATTGTGAAGGCCCTCCCTATAATGGTAGTTGTAGTGAAGGTCTTCCCAACAGCAACCCTAAGCAACAAAAAGGTCCTCCCCTCATTTCAGTATGTCTTAAAGGCCCTCCCCTGGATGTAAATTGTATAAATTCTCCCTATATCCACGTATCAAGTCATGATGGTAGTGCTCACCATTATGACAGTCATTTCAAAGGCCCTCCCCACAACGGAAATTGATGTGAAGGTCCTCCCCACAATAACATCAAGCAACAAGAAGTTCCTCCCCTCACTGGATCCCATATTTAAGGTCCTCCCCCGAGTATGCACTGCAAAGAAAATTCTCACAGTTGGGCATGAAGTTGCAATAGTCGGTCTTGACATTATAGCTCCAACAGTGGAAGTCCTCCTTGAAATCAATATTCATACTAGCAAGAAGTTCCTCCCCTTACCAGAATGAATATGAGAAATCCATCATATGTTGAGGAACTCAGAAGGAAGAAAGAAAAATTGGGAAATCCGTCTATAACGAGTGATATTCTTTCTCAACTAGAGGATGGCCGAGTGCCATGCTCATCTTCTGAGCCACCCCCACGATGTCCGCAAATACATAATTCCCCCACCAGCCTGGTGTCTTGGAACAAAATTATTAATAAGAAGTAGAGTAAGGAATATCAAGTGGAGGATCCTCTCAAAGAACAACAACAAGATATGTTGTTTGTGAGAAGAAAACATGTGTTGGATGTTATAACGATGATGTATTGGCCTAATGCCACTTCTCACTTCGACATACCTAGAGAGTTGTCTTGGGAATGTACACCTGACATTCAACTCAATATATGGGAAACACTTCAAAATTAGAAATAAAAATTCATGCCCTATGATGGGTATGCATAGCATGTTAGCAAAATAGGGGATCTTCGCCATCTATTCGACCTGGAATCCCTCTGGTCTGCCATGCAGCCACAGTCCAAAAGGTGGAAGAAAAACCTGGAACCGGATTTCCTCCATGAACATCATTAGTTGTGATGCCTCATCGGTAATGCCCTGGCTAGTGTTCACATTTGGGGATGGGAAGAATATGGATACTTACACTTCTCCTCATGCTCCGTCCAGCAGGCCACGTTGGAAATGACATCATGTAATTTCATCACTCAGAGGTAATGATCAAATTAAATTCCCACTCATGAATGATTAGATACTCATCAAAGAATGGCCCAACGTAAGTCTCAAAAGTGTAAGGACCAAAAAAAATATGGCCATAAAAAAGATTCTGAGTCAGGCAACCAAGAACATCCAGAAAACATCCCGCCTAAGGGAAGCCGAACGACAAGTTGTTCCCATGTCTTCAAAATTCCATAAACTCCATGGGGGCCCAATTCCATACTCAGCAGACACCCATGAGGATGTAAATAAAAATTAAAGAGTGGTAATAGTATTTGATAATGTCGTGATACAGGAACAGCCCCATCCCACAGGGTTGGGGGAATTTTTAACTCAAAATTTCCTTGAAAGACCAAAAAATTCAGGATAAATCACATCGATAGGAGAACAAGAAAAAATATATGCTACAGGGCTAGTGGAATTTTAACCTCAAATCCATGCACATCGGATGTTTGCCTTCCACCATCTAGGAAGAACGATGGACAGAGAAGTTACCTGTTCCACCCCTTCTCATGGTTCGCACCTTACGAGACAAAGGTAGACTACAAGGTCAGAACAGGGATCAATTTGGGTCAACCTTCATCAAGAAACCCAACGAATGCTGCAGATTGGATGAATAAAATCCATGAAAGGACACAAAAAGTCGTCCTCCCATTCTGCATGGGGTACACAACCGCTGACATGGTATGTCTCTATAATCGTGGTAAATGTCAACCCCATGGATCTCACAAGAAAACACATGGGGGATAGGATTCAAGAAATGATGGTTCTATCTCGGAAGCATCCCACAATGATCCCGGTGGAGTGCATACCCGGAACTAGAGAGCATCCCTAATTCTGGGCACCCCCTCAGATAATTTTCCAATACCTCCCACATGAAACCCCTATAAAGAGAAAAACAAGTCCATGGTTTCCTATGACCCACCTCCTCCTTCCCATAAGAATGTGTCTCTCACACTTGTGGAAAGTATTTCCAAGAAAGAAGAAGAAATGAAAGAGCTCAGGAAAATTAATGTCAAGCTGCGTTGAGGGAGCTACCTTGCTGGATGCATCCCCCTGGCAGAACGTCAACAGGTGCCCCCAAAAAAGGTACCCATACCACGAGAACTTATCTGAGTGAATGAATCCTACTTCGTAATATCATTCAACCTAGAATTGGAAGGACACCAAGACATTTCAATGCTGTGAAGGCAGCCAGAATATATCCAGGTAAACCCACAAATGATTCCCCTGACTAGGTATCCACCTCAAATACCAGCAGCACTGGCACACCCAATCATGGACCCAACTACACCAGCTCAATATCAAGTCTGACGAGACATGCATTAGTGTCTCTTAAATACCATCGAGTAGCTAACATCTCGACTAGAAGACATGAAAGGGTGGCGTGCTCCGATATAACTAGTGTGCAAGCCCTTCCCCGAGTGGGTGAGCAATGTTCCCCCACCACCAAACTTTGGGAACCTGGTGTTCCTACTATTCAATGGGTCGGGGACACTGAATAGTATTTAATGAACTATTCCTCTTACTGTGACCCCATGATGGGTTCCCCAGAACAAGAAGAAGCGGTTAAACTCAGGTGCTTCTTATGAAGCCTGCAGGGCTCATCCTTCGTATGGTACACTAGCCTTCCACCCAAATCAATTATAAGTTGGGAGGATCTTCGATGAAAATTTATATTACTGTTCAGTTCCACACTACCTAAGATGAAAATCCGTTAACCCATGAACTTCAAGCACCAAGATAATGAGGGAGTCTACGTTTTCATTTCCAGATAGAAGGGCCTGACATATTACCTAAACCGGACACTCCCCATAGATTAGATGCTCACCATGTGCATCGATAACCATCGAAACCAATTGTGAACACCACTAATCCTAGTGAAGTACACCATTGGGTTTATAGACTTATCTTCCATTTCACAAAGGAGAGAGGACTCCCTACAAAGTACCAACCTCCAGTCCCGAGTGGCCCCATGATCCGTTGTAAAAAGAACAGGAATGATTGAAGCAACTTTTGTCATGATTAAGCTACCCCAGCACCAGCTCTAGTTGTGAGGCCCCCAGCGAACCATGCGAGACCCCCTGGATGTCAAAAACCACCCTAGCCTCGGCATTATGAGTGATTGGGTGATAAAGGAAATTATTTCAATGAATAAAGAAATAAATTCTATTTATTTTCTGAAAACCAGGTCTGTAGCTATTTCGTAGCCGCCATGAACTGAAACTTGTACCAGTTACCAGATCAAAATTGAGCCGATGAAGTGGGCCTCGATCATCGTCCAAATTACTATCTGTATCATCGGATAATAGGAAACACCCTCTAGAAATTAATTTTTTTCAATGATCTCCTATAAAAGATGCTTGATTCCAAGAAATTCAAGTTGGTCCTGCCATTAGCACAAGTAGCGTATGTTTCCACCACCGAATCAAGAGAGAAAAGAGTGGAAAAAAGTCACCAGCAGGAAGGAGAAAAAGTTTGAAAAATGGATGAACCAGAAGACCATTATCCAAGTCCATGGAATCCTTTAGGCTATTTGAGAGAACCAACTATGCCCCTAAAAGCTCCCAATATAGTACAACAATCATCCTCATCCCCGCAGTCCTCTAAAGGCTAGATGGGAATAAAGCAAGAGTAAGAAGATGAACTGATACAAAAGCTAAATTCAGTGTTGACACATTCAGATTTTATGCCAATAGACTTCGTACAGTGGGCACTTCCAGCCAAATGGTACAATGGTCACCGCCCCGCCAAACGTTACAACATGCACAACCCCGCCAAATGGTACAACATGCACAACCCCTCCAAACGGTACCACGGGAACCTCCCCATCAAAGGGAACCATCAGAAGAAGAGATTCAAATGGAAATAGTATCAGATCAAGAAATATTCTTCAACTCCATTAATGTAATTCACTTGATGGACCCCATCTCTAATGAAGACTATGGCCATGAACCAGAATTCCCCGCTCCCAACTAGAGAGCCGGAGGAAGAGGCGGTAGAGGCTAATGGTTTCCTAGAAGGCATGATCGTGGAAGGAGTAAAAATTCCCTTCCATGCCACAAGTCAAACCGTTAAAATCCTAGAAACTCACTGAAGGTCCTTCTAACGGAAAAAAAAGAACCGGAATTCTCCTTCTCCCCCACCAAAGGAAATGCAAGACTAGTAATCTTGGAGTATCAATCAGGGGAAGAACAGATAATGAACCACACAAGTCATATGGTTGAACCTGTGTGACCAAACCTAGAAAAGGCCACAGTGACACCAGCCTCTGTCACAAGGGCTGGTCCATAAGTGGCCAAAGCCCAAAACCCTAATGTGTCTCTTAAAAAGAAACCTCGAGCTTGGAAGCGCGAGAATTTATAGTAGAATTACGATATCTTAAAGCGGCTGGCCTTAGTACCAACGAAGCTGCCTATCCAGGATGCATTATGTTTATATTCAGATCTTAGAGAAGAAATCATCGAAGTATTACTTAGTCCCCATTATTTCAAGCATGAAGTAGCATGTGACGAATTCTACCCAATAGAGACCAGTCCCGAAGAATGTCACGTCGTCATCTCCTTCACAGACCGGAATGAGGACGCTATCATGAAAGGGCACATCAGAACATTATATGTGTCCAGAAAGATAAATGGAATTGATGTTAAAAGGATCTTCATTGAAAATGGCTCTAGAGTTAACCTCCTCCTGCTGAGAATTCTTCGTCTACTGGGATATGATAATGACATCTTGACACCCTTCACTACAGATCTGTTGGGATATGAAAAAATTGAACAAAAACCATTGCATGAATCAAGCATAAAAAATGGCTTGGAGATCTCACATTAGATTCTAAGTTCTTAGTGGTGAAGAAAAGTATGACCTTCAATTCCCTATTAGTGAGGTCTTTCCTACATCAGCACACTGCAGTTCCATCCTCATACCATCAATGCATCAAATATTGTGCTAACGGGAAAATTGGATTTTTCAGGCTGATAAATCTTCATTTGAGTTCTTCTAAGTCACACTATATCTGCATAAGATTATATGAGTCGGAATAAAAACCATTTTCAACCGATGAAGTTGATTGTATAAATGCCCCGAATGGATAGTAGATGGCTCCTATTGACCCCTTCCAACAGCTGGGGGAGGAGTACGTTCTACCCATCAACCAAGTTGATTGTGTAAGTACAAGTATGGATACAGACTCAGTTTTCTGCACGGTCTCTATTATAGCTTCCAAGTCCAATAAAATGAAAGAGATGGTTGAATCTCATGTTTTCAATAAATTCCCTATCAGATATGCTCTCGGACCATCCTTGGGACATCAAACTTCCATTTCCTCAAACACTAAGGCAAAAGAATATTTCATTCACAAAATTGGAGAAGTTATCTCAAAAATCCTTTCTCCATTAGAAGAGAAAGATGATGAAGATGATGAAGAATAAGAAGAAGAGAAATAAGACCTCATAGATTCCCCTCCTGCCTTCAAAGAAGGAGTCTCTACCATAATCGATGAACTTCAAGAGATAAATCTGGGCACTGAGGACAACCTGTGACCCACTTTTATTAGTATGGACATGCCTATTGATGAACATGGGTCATATACCTCCTTTATAAAGAATAATTAAGAAGTTTTTACCTAGAATTATATGGAGATGCTAGGCCTTGATCTTGGAGTCACCACCCATCATATGGGCTGACCATAAGATCACCGGGGCTATAAACAAGCAGCTATAAGGACCACTCGATGAATGCTTCAAAAATAGAGGTAGAAGTTTATAAACTGATCAAATACAAATTTATACAGGAGTTCCAATATCTAATTTGGATGGCCAACATAGTTCCTTTCAAAAGTAAGAATGGGAATATTAGAATTTGTGTTGACATCATGGACCTTAATCAGCATTTCCCAAAATATGACTTCCTAGTCCTGATCACAGAATATTTGATTGATTCAATAGCCAGATATGATGCCCTCTCCATTATGGACGTTTGTTCTGAATACAATCAATTCTAGATGGCTCAAAGAGATGAGTAAACTACCACTTTTAGGATGCCTTAGGGATTGTTCTGTTATAATTCGATTCCCTTTGGTCAAAAAAAATTTGGCACCACATATCAGTGCTCCATGAAACGCATATTCAATCCCTTTTGGGAAAACTGGTTGACTATTATGTCGACAAATTGGTGGTCAAATCTTGATAGTGTTCAAACGACTAAACTGAACATGAAAATGTTTTTGAAAAATTGTGACCCCACAGTTTAATGATGAATCCCTGAAAATGTTCCGTTGGCATTACCTTGAGAAAATTCCTTGGATTCTTTATACGCCATCGCAGTATAGAAGTCTAGCCTAAGAATACAAAAGGCATTCTTGACATGTCCCCACTTCACAACCTTACCGAGTTGAAAGGTCTCCAGAGGCACCATGCCTACATTGGGTGCTTCATAGCCAACCTAGTAGGTCAATATTTACCTTTCACCAAGCTCATGACGAAAGGAGTTATGTATTAATTGGATAATTATTGTCAAGAATCATTTGAAACCCTCCAAAGATATCTCCCAAGCCTGTCGCTGCTCATGCCTGTAGTTGATAGGAGACCGCTCATTTTATACATAATTGCAATGGAATGATCATTAGGCACCTTCCTCACGTAGAAAAATGATTTTAGTAGTGATAAAAGACTCTCCTACCTCATTTGGACAATGATTTATGCCAAAACATGGTATTCGAATATTGAATGGAACTACCTTGACCTAAAATCCACAGTTCAGAAACTCAGGCATTACCTGCAGCACCATGAGGTCCACCTGGCCTCCCACTCCAACCCAATCAAGAATATCCTCAACTGTCCCACGTTAAATGGGTGCATATCATGATGGGTGGTCATCCTACAATAGTTTTACCTATGATATGTGCCCCATAAGTCCATCAAAGGTCAATAATTAGCAGAAATCCTGGTAGAGCACCCTTCAAAAGAAACAACATTGTTGGATGCCTACCTTTCAGATAAAGAAGTATTTTCTGTTTAGGGGACCCTCATGCATGGGAAATGTACTTTGAAAGTGATTCCTAAAGCCTGATAGAAAAAAGGATGGAAGATCCTAGGATCAAAAAAAGTGGGGCTAGGATTCATGCTCGTATCTCAAAACAAGGCCACCTTTCCTTACTCTTTCCTACTTTTGGAAGGATGTACGAACAATGTAGTAGAATATCAAACCCTCATTGCAGGCTTGGAATTGGCACTCCATGTTCAATTGAAACACCTAAAAATAAAATTTTATTCTGATCTAGTCATTAAATAGGTCAACGGTGACTATGCCATCAAGAAAAAAGTATTGGTTCTCTGGATTAACCATGTTCGAGAACTGATGGCGGAATGCCTATCAAAAGAAATGTTGATGCATGTCCCCTAGTCACAAAAGGCTCAAGCTAACACATTGGAAAATACAGCCATAGCCTTTTCCTGTCATGACTGGGATGATATATTCATTAGC
This sequence comes from Viscum album, assembly GCA_963277665.1. Classification (NCBI taxonomy): domain Eukaryota; kingdom Viridiplantae; phylum Streptophyta; class Magnoliopsida; order Santalales; family Viscaceae; genus Viscum; species Viscum album. Next base: position 1,343,980,308 of record OY728132.1, read on the forward strand.
ATTGCTAACCACTGGATAGTGTTTCCATTCATTCAGAGCAATACAGAAGAAATTGAAGAAATTAATCATGTTCCTCAGCCATATGGTAACCCTACCAGGTGGATGACACCCATTGAAAATTACCTTCAGAATGGAGAAATCCCACTAGATTGGGCTGAATGGGAACATGTCCGAAGATAGGAAGTCAATTATACAATGTATAATAGGAAAAACCAAGAAAATGTTCTCTACAAACGAGGCATGGATGGAATACTTCTCAGGTTCATTGATGGAGAAGATACTATTGTCATCATGAAGGAAGTGCAAGCCTGATCGTGTGTAGCACACCAATCAGCAACCAGGCTCTCTCACCAAATTTGAAGGCTCGAGTATTACTGGCCCACTATGATACAGGGTTGTGCCACATTATTCAAGAAAATTCATTCATGCCAAGTTCATGAAAATTTTATACATTGTCCTTTGGAGTTACATCATACATCAAAGTACTCCTAGCCATTTTTTGCCTCTATAATGGATGTTGTGGGACCATATCCTCCCACCACAGCTAGAAAATTCAAGTTCATACTCACCACGAATGACTTCTATTGCGAATGGGCTGAAGTTTCCCCTCAAAAGGAAGCCAGGGAGAAAAAATCGTCATCTTTGTGAAGGCCAACATCATTACCAGGTTTGGGATCCCACATACGATAATGATGGAAAATGGACCCAACCTCTTCTCTGTTGAGTTGGAAAAGTTATAATAGAAGTATGGAATTAAAGCTTACTGGTCCTCTCACTACCACATGGCGGCCAATGGGAAGATAGAAGCTTTCAACAAGACTATCTACAACATAATCTAGAATATGGTTAAAAAGAATAAGAAATCATACCAAAAATAGCTCCTCCATTATTTTTCGGCATACCAAACCATGACCTGCACTGCCCCCAACGCAGCCCCATACTTAGTAATATATAGGGAAGAGGCAGTTCTACCTATCGAAATCCTGGTTCTGTCACTTCATGTGGACATTTTTGATCAACTATCTATGGAGGAGCAATCCGAGAGATTTTTTTATGAGTTGGAGTTGCTAAAAGAGAGAAAGTTTCAAACTCTGCACCATTTGGAAATCTACCAAAATCTGATTGCACAAGCCTTCAAAAAAAGGTTTGCCTTCGATCATTCCTTGAAGGAGAAGTGGTGTTAGTTCTAAAAACCCCAATAATACTAGTTAATAAGCCCCAAAATCTTGAACCAATGTCGGAAGTACCATACCTCATATATACGGTCAATTCCAATGGAGCCTACGCCCAGATATTAATGGATAGAGAGCTTATCATGGCTCCCACAGATGCGATGTTCATGAAGAAATACTTCGCATAAAAATACTTATGTTATGTTCCAAACTCAATGACTCTAAACAGTGAGTTATAACACCCCTATGTATATGTCCAAGCTCTACAACATTAAACTATGATTCATAAAAATGTCACCAAAGAAAATTTCCAAGCTCTACGATGGTTAACTATGAGTCATAAAAAAATGTCCCCCATGATAATGTCCATGCTCTACGACGTTAAACTATGAGTTATAAAAATTCCCCAATGATAAGGTCCAATATCTATAACCCTAAACAATGAGTTATAAAGATATATATCCCCCATGATCAGGTACAAGCACTAAGACCACACTCTATGAGTCATCAAGAATGCATCCCATACCAAGGTCTGATCATTAAGTCCTTAACCTATGAGCAACAATGCATAAAAAAGAAATTCCCCCCATACCACAGTCCAAACTCTAAGACCACAAACTAGGAGTTTAAAATTCTCCCATATCATGGTCCAGACTCTAAGACTTTAAACTATGAGTCATATTCCTCTCCACAAGACATTAAATGGTAAGGAACATTTTCACATCGTCCAATATTAAACTAGGTAGCATAAAACATCCCTATTACATGACAATAAACTACATGATCTCTCATGGAACTAGGTATGGATTGATTCCTGCCCCATAGGATACGTAGCGACACCTCAATCTTTGGTTATAGAACATCCCCCATTATAAAAAAAATTCTTCCATCACGCCCCATATTTTCTCATTCTCGTAAGGGAAACCCCTATCACTCCTTGTTTCTCACACCGAGTATAACTCATGTGATCTTAGGTTTAGTGGTATATATTATCTTAAGAAAGACATATATGGTGTAAGAAGATAGACTTAGTCACTGTGATAGGTAGAATGAAAATTCCATTACCCTTTGGACCAAGCCAAATCAGTACAAGATACATGATGAACTAGGAATGGCTTGATTCCAGCCCCCGTAGGATACATAGTGACGCCTCGATCCTCGATCTCAGCCCACCCTCATCCGGAAGGAAAATGAAAATTCCCCCATCATATTCTTTTTCACCTCAAACTTGCGAAGTAGAAACTATAACCACTCCTTGTTTCTTAAATTGAGTATAACTCACATGAGCTTAAGATCAATGGTTGGATTATCTTATGCAAATAAACCATAAGGGAGTATGGTATGTCCGGAACCCATATCATATAAAACAAAAATTCCTTCAAGTGTCCTTAATACATCATAAAAACATTTGTAGGGAACATTTATAACAACATGTGGCTTGATTCCTACCCTCAGAGAATGCGTAGTGTTGCTCGGATTCGACATCCTGGCCCTACCACCAGTAAAAAATTCCCTTTTACCCCATGCATGGGCCAGAACTAAGTGGAAGCTCCAAGAAGTTCATGGTTAATCCTGGTCTGGGTATTCTCATATTAACCAGCACATCAGTCCCGTTTTTCACACTTCCTACCTCGATAAAACTTGGATCCTCATAATCATCCAAGGCCATTCGAGATAGGGGGTAGTGTCATGTGGACTCCTTTGATTGAATATGCACATCATGCCATTGTGGCGCTGCATTTGTTGCCCACAAAAATGGACTTCTATCAAAAGAAAAATTTTCTTTAGGAGATTCATCTCTTACATTAGTATGCCCAATGGCATTGAAGCCCCATGTCATCCCTCTTGATTTATGTCACCCCCAGGACTATGGTTTACACCATCTATCATCACTCAAGTATAAGGAACTCCAGGGCATCTTGACTGCAATTAACTTGAATATTATGAAGACCTTTATATGGAAAAAATTGTTTTGACCACACAACATTAATATGCAAGTCCATAATCATCCTCAACGCACGACGTTAAAATGAAAGTCCAAAATCCTCCTCGTCGCACGACGTTAAACTAAAAGGAAAAAATCATCCTCACCACACAACGTTAAACTGCAAGGCCAAAATCATCCTCACCGCATGACATTAAACTATAAGGCCAAAATCGCCCTCATCGCATGATGTTAAACTACAAGGCACAAATTTTCTTCATAGAACATTGTTAAAATGCAATTCCAAAATCATCCACACCACAAAACGTTAAACTACAAGGCCAATATTTTCCTCACCACATGATGTTAAACTACTAGGCCAAAATCGTCCTTACTGCGCAACGTTGAACTCAAAATCAATTTCATTAGACTAAAAATTCCCCCTAATGTTGAATTCACTATTCCTAGATGGTAACATGGAACCCTCGTATTCCCTTTTTTCTCACACCGAGCATAGCTCATGTGATAATAAGGATCTTACCGAGAGATTCACAGTGGCATTATGAAAATGTGGCCCAGAAATTTGGTCCTAGCAGCACTACCCTAAAAGGCATGTCACGATTCCATCCCCTAAGAGGAACCATGTGTCCTTGTCATGTTATGTTTAATTACTAGGTATCCCAATGATAGAATGAATACCTCACCTTATGTACAAGTCAAATCTATGTAAGGGGCACCATTACAGGAGTAAATCACATCCCAAATGTCCACAATATGTCTGGAAGCACTCTTTCCATATTCCTAACTTCGTGATTTGAGTTATCTTGAATCCTCATAACCCTCCAAGGCCATATCGGGTAGAAGTTCAGTGTCCCGTGGACACCATTGATTGACTTTGCACATCATGACATGATGTCTCTACATATGTCTCCCACAAAAATAGCAGTCAAGAAAAGGTAAATTCATCCTCAGGAGAGTCCTATTTTATCTCAGTACGCCCAATGGATTTCAAGCCTCATTTCACCCCTCTGGATTCAAGGGCCCTCAATTTCTTGCTTTACATTTTCCTCCATTCACACATCCTGGATATATTAGAGCATACAGGATCGGATCATCTCGGGTCTCTTTTGAGGTTTCTAAAAGATGTATCATTTTTATGTGTGAATTCACCCCGCATGAAAACGAAGGGTACGCCCACTAATTTCCGAGTTTCCCAGAAGACTTTTAGATAAAAATCCTCCTTCTATGATTAGAGGCACCCCAGATCTAAGGTCATGAACCATATTCATGAAGTCTTAAATATCTATAATCTTAAAAGGCCATTGGAAATGGAATTCTAGTGTCCTACAGACACCATTAATTGACTATGTGTATCATTCCTCGGTGGCACTGAATATGTTGCCGACAAAATTGGTCGTCAATAAAAGGGAAATTCATCCATTGGAGAGTCCTTTCAAGCCTTTTTATGCTCAAATGATGTTCTCGTCTTGTCACACCCCCTGATTTGGAAAACTCTTGGATGATGGATTATGTACCTTCTTCTTCCCAAGTACCCCTCACATAGAAATTACTGTTAACTGAACTGACCACTTGGATGTTCTCCCTCATGCAAGTAAGAAATGTGCGGGAACAATTGCCATGTCAGCTATCTATTGGGGCTCCCAACATCAAGTCAAATCCAAAATATTTAAAATCCCACTAGGCCACCATAAATGGAAGGCCAATGTTCTATAGACACCTTTGATAGTGTACAAACATCATTCCTTGGTGGCTCTGCATATTTCACCCACAAAAATGTTCATAAATCAAAGGAAAATTCGTCCTTGAGAGATTCATTTCTTACCTATGTACACATAATGAGTCTCCTAATCCTCATGCATGTCCAGAATCAACAAATAATGGGTTATGAAAAATCCATAACCCATGTCTGAAGGATAGAAGAACATTCTCTGCTAACGGTCCAGAGTCTAGGGCCCTACTCGGTTAAGTTTGGTGAAACCTGTTCGACATAATACAGCAGTATTAAGTTTGAATGGTAGGATTTTTAATTTCCAGTGAAAAAGATTTCATACTTTCTAGAGAGAAAATCCATGGAAGGAACCACTGTGTAAAATTCAAGTATCAATTCATTAAAAATAATGAGCCACATAAAAAAAGAGTAAAATTTGTTAGGTCAAAAACCCAGAAAGGGAAGCCTAAACAAAAACCAAGTTATGCCCACTAATCCTGTGCCAAGTATGCTTCGGGAAAAAAATAGGGTAATAATAATAGAGGCATAAACGTTTATGAGTTATTCTATTCATCCTCAACAATATTCAAACTATGATCACTGAGTCCCTTGTCTCAAGAAAAAATTAGAGCTCGATTCATTTATTTCAGTTGAATGGTTTCAAGTCACGGTTTGAAATTAACACATGACTGGAAGATGTTGACAATAATAGATGAAGAAGAAATTTTTAAAATAAAAATCAGTTCTATTGGGTACATCAAAAATGGAGAAACATCCCCAATTTGGAGACTTTCCAGAGTACTAGAAAAAATAAATGGGGGAGTACATGCGGTAATTTAGGACATAACTACAATAAGACCAAGTTCTCCATTTTCCAATGGATGGAAAGTGATTGCCTTGGGCCTTCCATGGTCTATTACAAGGATGTTATTTCCTCCATTTCGGATTTGAAAATTGGATGCACCCTCTCCAGGATAGCTTTAAGGTCTCGCCCCTTCTTATGGATGGCTTCATCATTGGCACATCAAAAGGCCTGTTTCTCCCTCAAACTGGTTGGAAAGGCTTCATCCTTATACAAATCCTCTTCTTGGGCCACCACACAATCACGGGCCTTCACCTTCTCGGCTATCAGATGATCAAATTCTTCTGAAATATCTTGGATGGTTCTAGTTGGTGATGAGAATAATTAAACTCCGCCAGCTTGTCCTTACTAGAGGTGAGGTCTTCTCGAGAAATGAAGATTTAGTAAATAAGGAAATGAAGGTGCTGATAGTCAAAGATTCCATAACCCAGATCAATAAATAACCACTTAAAATTTTCACCCTCATCGGAAAAAATTTCAAGTGGTGTCTCCATAGAAAGATAGCCTAACTAGCACCATGCCTTTTTGCGCACTACCTGGTGTCTTACCCCAGCTCCAACAATTTGATCCTTCCTTGCTTCCACGTGTTTTTAAGTGGGAAGAATCACCATAAAAGTAGGGAGGGAATTTTTTCTAGTCAACCAAGGTGGGAGATTGTCCTTTCCCTCAGATGGCCCAGCCACTGGATCCAGATGGAGAGGACTAACTATGGCCTCCAGGATGGTTGGCATTTATTAGCTGTTACCAGTCTCATTATGATCTTGGGAAATATTTGCAGGAGGGGATTAGTCTTAATCACTCTCCACCAAAATGGTTTTCACTAATGTAACCCCTCCCAAACACTTTTGACGACGAACCAAATGCCTTCTTACCATGAGAATAGGAGCAGCAGGTGCATCCATCTTTTTTGTTACAGGGATAGAAGTAGAAGGCGTAGCTGTTACACTTCTCATAATGAATGAAATGTGTGGTGTTATTGTTAGTGTAAAAATAGGATATGAAGCAGTCAAGGGTTTTTTTACACGTCGAATTGGTTCTTTCAACATCCCTATGGGGTAAGAATCTACCAACAGTTGGCCATACTCTTTTGAATGAAAGGTGGGACCTATTTTGTTATGAATGATAATATCTCAAGAAGCACCCTCATACATCATCATTATCAATAATTAGTGATGAACTATGGGATGAGACTCTCCCCTTAATTGGACAACATGAAGCAGCGCATTCTATTAGAGATAGCCGAATTATCTGCTGAACCAGTAGGGGAGGTACGGCTAAAAAATGACTACTCGATCTATACGATCAGTGATCATGTCATCCTAAAATTTTATAAGGGATGAACATTCCTCCAAGGGACCACGCAAATCACCTCTCAATGATCCATGAGGGGTTTTATATAGCGCGTATTAAAAGTGAGAAGAATCATTCAATAGCCTGCCCGCATCGATAACAACCAGGGACCTGGAACGAGTAGCAGAAATACTGAGAAGAGCCAGATGAATGTTTGAATGGGGAACTCATGTGGTATGATGATATTCATAACAAGGGATGTGTTCCACCATCCACTGGTAAAGAAATTGGAATAGTCTACTGAGACAATGTGGACACCTAACATCTGGAATCTTACCCAATAATTCATAAGGTCGTGAGAGGGTATGAAGGGGAAAATTAATGGGTCAACCCTTCATTAGCATGGTCGCCATCATCATGGTACAGGCCCAAACGCTGGTGTATATGTCATAGGATGGGAAGATCAATACACATAATAACTTGGAGAAGAAACCTTCTAGACTAAGTGTAGGTGAAATGTCTGGCTGAAGATCATATCCCCATGTGGCATACCGACCTGCTTTAAGGTTAAAATAGTATGACCCAAGAATTTGAAGGGACTGATGGATTGGGTGTGTTTGACCATGGCGCACCTTTACCTTAGGCCCGTTTATCTGTAAGAATAACCATATGCACACCCTAAATGGGATAAATTAACATTCCTAGAGGGGATGACCCAATGATCCCTATGCTGTAACCAAAAAACTCCATATCAAAGGAGACACGTGATCAGTATCATTACATGTGGTAGTAGATGGGAGGAACTTGTCTTAATTATCTTCGAGGATAGGGAGACCTCCAAGCTGGTAGATTCCCTATAAACTAATCCCCACCTCTCCATATCATAAGTGAAATGTTTTGTTACTCTAATAACAGTGGCTCATCAATTCTAGAAGGATTTTCCCCAGAGGGAAGACTGCAAACAGAGACACCCGGGCTACTTGGTGCAAGTCCCCAGCCTCTAGCTGGTTAGGGGATTCCAGACAGGTCTGATGCACCCAGAACACCCAGGCCTACTTATCGTAGAAACACCCTCTGGTACAAAAATCCCACTTAGCTCTTCATTCGATGTTATTATTTTCCTGGGAGATGTTGACAATGGATGGATATTCTCAGACAATTAGTCTCGGGACACGGTCGTAGCACTCAAGGTTTCCCTTAGTCCATGTTGAGCCTCGTAGTATGAAGGCGTTCTCTTAAAGATGAGTGGAAATTATTTATCCTACTGGGGAAATATTGGCGCAGTCAACACATTGCGGTGCCCTAATAGGATGAAGTGTATGTCAGGGTTGGGCAATGGAAAATATATATTAGTGGTAAGAACAAAGATATAAGAAGAAATTGTATGAATAACGGGTAAAATAAGATATTTGGCATTAGGAAATACAATAGAAAGCTGTCGCGGGGAATGATGTGGGTCTAAAGATGATCATCACTATTCCTCACCATGGTTTCCCTTATCATCATTGATTCAGCAGTAGCCTATGAATCATCCATTGTAGCCTGTGTAGAAAGATCCAAAAGCTGATGAGAAGTCAGTCTGATAAAAAAATTGTTGGATAAAGACCAAGGAAAAGTGGCTAAAGGACTCAAAATATGTCCACATGAATCTCTGAATATGGATACTGGAAATGGTATGCAGTGGCTACATCCTACATATAGCATGACACATGGATGCTAATCTGCCTACAGTTATGGTACATGGATGTTGTTCACCATGTAGAGCCATGGTACGTGATATAAATCGCAAGGTGCAGGCCCGTGAACCGTGTTTCAGAGAGAAGAACGGTCCGTGGAATGAAGAAATTGTGAACCTATACCTCGGTTAAGTTCGCATTTAGAAGATATGGATTAAAATTTAAGTCTGTATTAATTGTTTTGGAGGTACGGTTCGCTGATCCAAGTTTGGTATGTGAACAAGGAAGTCGTGTAGTGTCCTTCCATGCTAAATCCATATTTTACGTTTTGAAATTCCATAGTCCCATTTGAAGAAACCAAAATGTGGTACCTAGATAGGGAAATGGTGAAGAAATCAGTTCGTGGAACATACAGACTAGTTCGTGAGTGGTGTTTTTTGTAAGGAGAACGGTACACGAGCATGAAAGAGACCGGGAAATTGGAAGAACTTTTCCCCATAAGAAATGGTAAAAGACAAATGACACAGGACCCTATATATAGGTTTGTCCCCCTCCAACCGGGTCTACCTATTCTACTGTGAACCATTTTCAGTTCAGAATAGCTTCTATATCAAAATAGTCCCCTTTTCATTCTGAAAAGACACCATTGCAATGGGGGCATTTTTAGGGTCTTGAAAACCCCTCCATGGGGGAAAATACCCCCCAAAATCAATTTTCAGAAGGAATCACGTGTTTTTACAAGGCTATCAAACTAAAGGGAGTAAAATTGAGTTGCATTTATATAATGGAATTTGAAGGAATTCATGTTTTCAAGTGGCCCATGAATAATTTACCAGGAATGGTCCATATGGAGGATGGATCCCGAACCGCCAAGTATGTGGGACGGTCTGTGAACTGCTAGCCCACAAAGCGATGGCCAGCGAGCAAGGAAAACTATGAACCATGTTGTTGAAGGAGCTATACGCTGGAAGACCATCCGTGTACCACACCATTAACTCATCAGTTCACGATCGAAGGGAATGGGAAGGGTTCAACAAACCATTATCTCAAACCGAAGCCTCCACAATCCTCAGTTGACCTAGTCTCCCATAGGTCAGAATATTGATTCAAAGGGCATCCGTAAGTGGTGTCGCATGCCCAGTAGATACGATCACTCTAATTCTCTATAAAATGATCATGGTAGAAGGAGAGGAAAATGGAGACACATAGTGAGAAGGACATATGAAAATTTTTTGAGGGCGACTTATATGTTCCACTCTGGCTTCCATCATGTTTCATCAGTGAAGTTGGAACCGTGAACCACTTCCTCCACAGGTAAATCCGATTGTGAACCATAAAACAGGGGAATTGAATAATAAAAATAGAACCCTGAACCTAATATGTGAACTGCGAACCAAAGACTCCTCGCAGATGAATTTCCCATGAATGGAAGTCCCACGGACCCTCCTTCGACATGGTGCTCCGCATAGTGTACTGGTAGGCAGAGAGAACCTGGCATCGTGTACCCAATCAGTACGCAGATACAACCCAAAGTGGTGTAGTGATCCACATACCACTTCGGTACGTGGTTGGAGAGACCCATGCCCACGTACCACATCGGTATGCGGACAGTCCCCCTTTTCACAAACCATTATGGTATGTGGAGCCTCCCCTATCCCTCATAAGAAACAATTATGTGGAATGGGGTGTTTTTGGGTAATTTTCCTTCCAGTTCCAACCTCACCCCTCCATTACCGTCCATTCCTCCATGAGACCTTCGTTGATCAGTCCCCCGACATTAGGACAAATCCTCATCCAAATCCACTAGACTCGTATGGTCAGACCCTCAGGTGCATCAGTTCACCCCTTTGATTCTATATACACACGGTAAGTGAATTCACGAAGGCTCTCTCCACAATGGTGAGGGATTCAGGAAGGAATGTGTGGCTACATTCCCACGATTACCTGGAGTCCAACCTTAGGATGCCGACGTTATCCTCCCCATTCTCGAGATTAAGGTTGATCACTTGATATTCCATTCAATGAGGAATAGTGACCATTCAAAGGGGTTATGTTCGCTCCAGCTTTAATGAGGACAAAACTACTCCCCTTCCCATAACGTGCTATGGGGCCCTAAAACTAAGGTTAGCTCTCAATATTTTGATACAGGGCCGCATGACCTTCAATTTATTTTTACATTGAAATGCTCATTGCTCCATCCCCTCTCCCACAGTCTCCCCAGCCTCTTTCTCCATAGTCTCTCCCTACCCCACCTACAGGGGAGGAGGCATGTGAATTGTTGAATCATTCACATCCTCTTGTTTCTCACACCGAGCATGGCTCACATGGGATTAGAGTTCTCTAAGGATTACAACATCATCACACATATGAACTATGATAAATCTAATTCTTAACCAAATCAGGATACGTTGGATGCTTACCAGAAGGCCCGAGATCAAAAGGGTGAACATCTAAAAGGGTCCACCCAATCATGCCTCCTCAAATGGGCAGATTCGGCACAAAATCCCCACATATCTGAAATACAAGAACTCTGATTCCTGACCAAATTAGGATATGTAGGATGCCTACTTGAAGGCCTGAGCTAAAAATGGTGACCATCCAAAAAGTTTCCACCCAATCATGCCTCTTTAAATGGGAATCTTCAATGTGTAAACCCCACACATCTTAACTACATGGGTTCGGATCCCTCTCTTGGGGGTATGTAAGAAACCCATATTTTGGGTTTGATCCCAACCTCTAGTCACATTTTGTCCCCTCTATAAGAAGATAGACTCTAGAGGACCTTATAATATGGCTAACTCAGCATCCCCACCCCCTTGAATCAATTGTGTATGCATGCATATGACGATCCTAAAAACCAAGGGTAGCTCAAGGACACACACTTCAGGAATGAACCAAGGATTCATGAATGTATGTACATGAATTAAATCTATAAGAGAGTCATGGAACAGGAGAAAATCCACCCTCAGAAGGGTGTGGTGATTCAAAACTACCATCCTCTCAACTAATGGAGTCCTTAAGTGTCTTTGGCTAAATCATCATCCAACCAGCACTGGCCTTTGAAAATAAAGTCCATGAATCGAGAATATCAGGGTCGTTGAGCATTCTAAGCTCCATGAATAAACTCTATGGAGACCATACAAGGAAGTTATATCCAAGGAGGACCTGTTACATGAGTACTAGACCCCCACACAATTGTCATATGGGACCACTAGTTCCCCACATGGTTAATTCAATTTTATTTAAAGGATAATGACGTTGAATGGGTCGAAACAAAGGAAAGGTAAATCTCCATTTTTGCATACCCCATAAATGCAGCACCTCGAAGGTATAACAGTTATATAATAACTTTCATTTTCATCCAAACTCAATAAGACCTCAACATATTAATTTTTGTAGTATTATATATATTGTCACATTTTTCACCTCCATTGATAAAATAAAACTATTCCCAATAGAAATAACATCATACCTTGATCATGGTTTCCAAATGGTTTCTTCTCCATCTTTTTCAAGTAGGTAGAAGGTCTAGGCATTGCAAAATTGATTTTGAGATCATTCAAAATAATCTGCTTCCTTCATCCAAATACACCTTGTACAACTACGTTCATATGGTTTTTCCTAGAATAATAGTTTCAGAAAATCAACATGTATGACATATAATTTCAAAACATCTGATAAAATGTGATTTTTATAAAACATTTGGACCAATTTTGAGTTGAAACCTTCAATTAATTGTCCTTTTAAAATACCATAAGTACGGGCTGAAAGACTATATTTTAATGGAAAATATAAATAATTTGTGCAAGGGTCTTATTATTCATCACCATTTTCAAAATCATAATATTCTTCACAATCTTGTGATAAGGTAAAATATTTTAAAATGCCATGATAATATTTACCTTTATTTGAAATATTTCAATATTGAGAAAATAGTATTTGATTAAATACAACCCATGATCCATGATGGTATCTATGTAGAATGGAGGTTTTTGATATCTCAAATAACTGATTTCAAGTGATTTTTATGCTACAAAAAAATTCACAATCATCTTAACATGATGTTACAATAAATATTTAAAGAATGTCATCAGGAAGAGATAGGAATGATGATTGAGTTCCTCCTCCATCCATTTAAAACCAACTTTACTTTACCTAAAAAAGTTATAAAACAAGGATTTAACTGAATGAATAGAAATAGGGACTAACCATGTGTTTAATAAAAACTCTTAATCCCTAAAGTTTTCTAAACCTTTCCTCTAATAAAAATTATAAGGACTCATACTTAATCATTATGTAATATTTAATTAAGTTAATAATTCACATTGAGGATACTTTAAGGTATAGAGATTTATAGAATTAGGTCATAACTTATATATAACAACTTCAATATTACAAGTAGACACATTCACTCACTATCCATTTTTTCAAAAAAAAACTTTAAAAAGATACATATTTAGTTCCATGAGTTCCACAACATGACTTTTCTTTCATCCCATCCTTGACCCTATTCATCTTTATGTCCTGTAAAAAACCTTTCAGAACTTGGGATGAGCATAAAAAGCTCAGTACGTGATGCATAAAGACAAAAAACTGTTAGTTTTTCAAAACAACCAGTAAACCTTGAATACTTTATCATAAAGTTATATCTTTCACCTTCAAGAAAAAGTAAAAACACTTCACTGAATATAATATCATTTCTTAACCTTTTTGTAACCAAAATATTACCATAAATTCCATAAAAAACATATAGTATATATAGGTAACTTGGGATAGAAACATACTTAAATGGAATAACCATGCGGTCGACATCCACACAAATCACTACATTGAATAGCCAAACCGCTAACTTCCATACCTAATGCATTTGAGGTTATAACGTAACCACCTATCCATGGTTTATCAGGGAACCACCTGTCATTTGGTTTATCATGTAACCACCTTTCAAATGTCCATGTACCATTATATAATCATCACACATAAAAGATTTCAATTATCCACATTTCAATCAAAAAATATCATTTTCAATCGTAAGAAATAATATCTAGGTATTGAAATATTATTTCAACTTTCAAACCCATTTTTAATACCAAAATATGTTAAAAGGGAATATGTTAATTATTTTTAAATTTAAAAACATATCATCTTGTTAAGGAATCCATGTATCAAATAATACTCATGACGGTGAAAAGGTCGCTGTCGCCACATACGTTTAAAACATTCCTTTTGTCATTTAGTAAAATGATATTTAGAAAAAAGATTATCATTGAATGAAAATAAAAGTCAAATGGTTTTATTATACACCTTTTAAAAGAAGGTGGTGTATATTATAAAAACATTCCTCAATAAATGAATATTAAGACAAAGTACCTTTCAAAAAATCTGTAGCTTAATGGTGTCATTTAAAAAATTATGAAAATGAGTTGATGAGAGGAGAAGGGTCTCTCATCACATGAACATAAAATAGACTAAATAATAATATATAATAATTTATCCCTGCATTTTAAAATTTAAATTAAAAGACATAAGATAAAATAAGTCTCTGACTAAAAGATGATGGTGAAAGGTTCCATTACCTTGAGTCTGAATCGCCACGTATATTCCTTGTTCTCCCTGAATAATAAGATTAAGTTAATTTCTACTTTCATCAGAGCATTTTTCAAGTTTATTATTCCTTTTATATAACTTATTACCTTTCTATAAAAATCATATAATTATTTAATTTCTTATCGTTCGTTTTTTCGATGTTCATTACTTGAGTAAAAAATGAACATGTTATAATTAAAGATTGTCCATGTGGTGAAAATTACATTATCTCTAGAATTATATTATTGATTTAGATATCATATATATCATATATATGAAATATATATATGTGTATTTATAATAATCCAAATCCTTTTTATATAATAAAAGAAATGTGTTGTTCATGAAGACAGTAAGTCGTACGTATGCATGAACTCTACTTTCAATTTTTCTGTATTTAAAAGAATGAAAAATAAATTATAAATAGGTATATTATAATTATAGAATAATATATACATTATATATGTTATATGAGTTCATTAATTCCCTCCTTTATACATTCTGTTTATATCACGAATTAGTCTTATAACTTTGAGGGGGTGGTAGTCTTCACTTCCTCAAATGAAATTATCATATTTATACAACATGAAAAACATAAAGGTATGTTATAAATGAGAATTAAATAAGCATAGATATAAAACAAATATCATAAATAACATATATAATTACAGTTCCATTATAATGGCCACCATGAGAGAAGGTAGTGGAAAATCGAACAATCATCGTTTTGTGAGGCAGTAATTACTCGTACACAAAAACAGTTTGTTTGAATCAAATAGCTGAAGGTGTGAATGAGTTTAGTTAGAATAATTCTCATTAGAAAAACCTAGTATCATTGGAATATTGTTTTTCTGTATAAAAAATGAATAATAAGAGCATAGGTATTGGATAAGGATATATAATTGAATGGAACTTGAGAGAAGACGTTACCTCAAATAGGGTAACCTCTATTGATTTGGGTCAAAGGGATATCTTTAATTGCATTCTTCCTATGGGAATTAATCTAGGAGTAAGAGAGGTATGTTGGAAGATTATTTGGATATCGTTTAGATGATACAAGGGGGCTTGATATTTTTGATTAAGGGTTATAGTTGGTGCCATTTTATAAGAGGGAGGAGTGGCACTTTAGGGAAGTTTGAAAGTATTATTTTATTATTAATTGATTTTAGAATTATAATAATAAAAAAGTTATTTAATTAAATTATATGATGAGGATGGTTATAAATCATCTCATCCAATGGGTTTTATAGAATTTTAGGTCATAAAATTAACCTTATTTTATTCATTTAACCCTTATTACACTTATTTTACTTTTACCATGTCTTCTTTTATATGCATACTATATTGTTAATATAATTAGGGTAAAATGTAAATATAACATAAAGTGGTTCATTAATGACAATTAAAACCTTATCTAAGTCATTTTTCTGAATCATAGATATTTATAACTATTATATCATTTAATAATTGAGTATTGTTTTTAAAAACTCATTTATGTCAATTTATATACTATTCATATCATGACTTTTAAAAATCCATAACAACATTATTCATTCGAAAAAACATTATTAATTCAAGTATAATAGGTAATAAACACCCATAAAATTTGTGTATGACATAATAAGTTTCATAAGAAATTTCTTTAACATTATAATCTCATTTTTTAAAACATTAATTAATAATGTAATCACTACCTATATATTGTGTCATAATTAAATTTATTAATTTATTCTAGAAAAATTATAAATACCATACCATGATTTAGGATATCATTTTATCTTTCTAATGAAAATTTATAGTCAAAAATATAACTTATATAGCCCCGTATAAAAATTGTTTTACTTAATGATATTTGATTAGGTTATATTTTCCTAAGATTTAAATTAAAAGAAATTATATATCATTTTCACCCATAAGTGGAACCATGGGGTCCTAAAATTGACCCAAGGATGTCCATAGTCGGATATATCTCAACCAATAGGATTAGGACATGTGTTACTGTAATTTAATATTATTATAATATTACTTTATACCCTTATTTACAAGATTTACACTTTAACCATGGTAAATAAAATATTTACTGAAGTTACTGTTCATAATGTCTAAAATTAAAAGTCACCTATTTAAAAAAATTTGACCCACTAATTTCAAATATGAAATTAAATTTTCCAAATTCCAAGTTTAGATGTTGGAGAAGTTAATTTAAAATTAATTCTCGTTGTCAAAACCAAAAAGTGTGTTTTTTAATAATAGTAACTATAAAATGATTGAAATGTGTTTCTGTATAATTAAAATATGAAATTACTTCCAATTACAGAAATTGGATTAAATGGTAAAAACATAATCTAATTACACTTAAATAACTATTAATAGTACAATCTAACTATAAAATAAATTAGATTAAAATGCAGAAGTTTTCGATATTCATTAAAAAATGAACATTTGTAGAAAAAAACCAAAATTTCATCCTAAGTAAAATTTGATGATATAATTATAAATAAGATGTTTATTTTGTAAAATAAAACATAATGCTGTAACAAACTATATTTAAAAATTGTTTTCCATCAAAAGATGGTAAATCTACCTTTTTAAAAAAATATTAGAGTATTTATGCTTAAAATTGGATTCATTCTCATTTTAAGCCTCTAAATTTTGTTAGATAAATGTAAAAACATTGAAAAAACATGTTTAATAATAATTTGGTTAGTTCTATTCATTATCCTCTAATACAATCTCTAGGCGTTAACTACCATTTAAAATAATATTATTATTATAATATTTTTCGATATGACATAGCCTTGTGTGAAACATAATATTTTAGAGAAACTCATTATTGCATGTTGGGTAGTCCATCAAACATAGCATCCCCTTAAGAGTGAAATTAATATATTAATAATAAATATTAATAGAAATCAAAATTATTATTCTATTAATACTTAGTTCATTACATTTCATCTCTATCATTGAATACTTAATCTTTTCAATTACTAACTTCGTATCAGACATCACTTTTTCCTACTGTTGTATTGTGAGTTTATCATCATGAAAAAATCTATTGGATTTCTTTGTTTTAGATGACTAAACATTTATCTACTCAATAACATATTCATCTTATACTTGTAGATCAACTCTTCCTTCCTATTATCCTTCATCATGATTTCTCTCATACCTAATATTAAAAATTCCCACTACTTCCACATTATCATTATCATTTCCATATTCATAGTTTTTAATTTATTTTTCCTCAGTTTCCAATCAACTATTATTTTGTAATAATAAAAGATTATGTTTTTAAGTAAATTTTTCTTTATTATTTTCTTACCATTCACATTGGGTAAATCCTTCTTCATGTGAGTTTTATCATCATCCTTATCATAATATTATAACTTCTTGTGGAACTTTACTGCAAGATTTCCATCCTTTCCAAATATATAGTAGAAAATCATAACTTTCCCTTTCAACTTTACTCTTACACTTTTCATATTTGAAGAAATTGATGGAATGAATTAATCAACCTCTTATTATTCTTATCCATCCAATATATTGGGCTTCTTCATGGTATTTAAACCCACCTCTTTGGATTTTCCTTTTTCCACATCCTTATTGTCATCATTTCTCATATTGTATGTGAAAATAGGATTGTGTAAAGTATCCAATTTCATATCCTTTGGATATTTTTACTTCATTATAGAGATTCTATTAAATTAAGGTGTAAGTACTCTCAAGATATTCTTATTGATATTTATATCTTCTAGGATTTGTCTAAGACTACAGATGTCCTATAGAAAAACATTCACCTATTCAAGGAATTCATCAACCATCTCATTAGGTTTCATTATAAAATCCTCATAATTATTTATAGAATGCAAAATTAAAGTTATAATATTTTTAAATAACATTAATAGGTATTTAAAAACTTTTACCTGAAGTAATGTAATCAATTACACAAAAACTACTTCATATAGATTTTGTTCAATAGGGTTTCCCCAAAGGAATTTATTACTCTAGCGACATCATCCAATCCCTTAGGTCTACTTATAATAAATCTATTATTTTCATATTGGTTGAAATTCCAGGAATCACATATGAAAAACATATATTACTAATTATTTTAATTATTGATGCATCCAGTTTATCTATAATTTAGAATTTTTACCATTGAAGATCGTAACCCCCTTGTGATTAACCACCTCAATTTCTTCATCAGAGGGTGAAACCCTGGTTTTAATATTTTTATTTGATAAAAATTATTATACCTACTAGGTTAAATATCATAAGGGGGTAAATTTGGGTATAAAATATTAAAACAACTTCCCCTTTTTGGATCTTATTTTTTTTCAAATAAAAATCTCTTCTACCTTCGTCTATTTGAAACAAATAAGAAAAATGTAAAACATACATAAGACACAACAATTTTATATAGTTTTTAAATACTAGGATATATCAAAGGATCATAAAAACGAAATTCAAATATGTACCAGAACTACTAACGAAACATAATTTTACAATTTTCAAAGTGGACTCACTATCACGCTGGTCCATTATAAGTTATAATTTGAATTCTCACTATTCTCTCAAATGAAGTATTCTCACTTATCTTTCAAAAGATTCATCCTTTTATTTCATGAATAAATTATGTTTAAACTATAATAGGTTCCTTTGGAAATAACTTATTTCATCCAAATGTTTAATATAAATTTACCACATAATGAATGCTAAATTTATTATGGTTTACAAATATTTCCTTTCTCACAATTGTAGTACATCTTTCACAGAAATTCCAAAACATTCACAAAGATTTGATGATTTTTGTGGAATTAAAACTTTCATGCATCTTTTCTCTCCCAGGAAACTCATATATTTATATATAAATGATTCCATTTTCTAGATAAAACTGATGTTAAGTCTCTTATTCACATAATAAATAACTTTGAGAAAATGTTATGAGATTTCAAGTCCATGGTATTCTCTAAGGGTTAGACCAATCAAATTTGGGGTAATGACTTATTTATAGATATAGTAAACCCATAATGCAACTACCTTGAGTTTCACTAACCTTTTATTCATATATCCTTATTCATTTAACATAACCGAATTAGTGGTTCCTTTATCAGAAAACTTACTTTTATTGGAAATCTCCCATATATATTTCTAGGGTTTGAGAAACATTGACATTCATGAAAGATAATAACTTTTTTGAAAGATTTACCTTAGTTTTTTTATAAGGGTAAGCCTCAAATATTTACTTTTGAAAAACATCAAAACAATTATTCACCATTTCATATAACTATTTAATTTTCATTAAAATATTTACTTACTAAAAAATAATTTTTCCTTCCTCTATATTTTGGAACCCAAAAATTTGGAAGACACTGGGAAACACTGTCACCTCATACATGAAATATTTTACTCACATTAATGATCTTTAAAAACACTACCCTAAATCAATATGAACATATTTTGTTAAAAATCATGCTAGAACTTCACGATCAACCTTTTTAACCATCATTGTTAATAAACACCATCAACCAAAAAACAAAGCCCAATAACGTGGAGGAATATTTTCCCAATAATTGTGTCTTGATTTCTCCATGGTATTTGATATTATCCTTTAGTTACATAATTTAATGTTTTATATCCATGACATAAATGAAAAATCTTCATGTTCAGTCACTTTGTAATTTTTAATATTTTTCACACAAAATTAATATCCCATGCGTAAATAGAAAAAAAATAAAATTATTTTCCTAAAATAAAAAAAATGAAAAGATGGGATTGAGATACTTCTAAAAAACAATACCCACTAATAGAATAGTCACCCCTTCTTTTGCTAATTGGGTTAGGGCCCACCAATCACCCCCAATTTCCTCATAAACAGGTCTTTTCCCTTCCATGGGGCTTTCTCGTATTCCCAAATTGACTACATAACTAATAAATGTACCAATAGGGAAACACAATTTATTTAAGTGTATTGTGACCTCACTCACACACACACTATGAAATTTCCCAATTAGTCACCCATATTGAAACTACTATAGGCCAAACCATACTTAACTATAGAGTTATAATAAGTTATGTTCCCGAAAATAAAGGTGAACCTTTTTTACATGGGTTGTAACATTTAGTCTATTATGTATTTCTTTTTTAGGGGTGTTATACTCTATCCTCATTTAATGAAAAACACCCTCATTTTGGACCCCAAAACTCAATCATGGGTATCACCTCATCACTTCTAATGTGGAATTTGATTTTATAACCTTTTTTCATGGACTAAAATCTTCAGGCCATGAACCAAGTCAAATAACTCTATGTGTCTCCTATAATAACTTGGTTTTTTTCCAAAACACTAAAATAGACTAACCATAGAGGTCACATATCAGACTAATGATTGTCCCCATAGACCAACACATGTTATTTCAGTGTGCTTTTTCCTCACACACACGCACACCCTGATAAACTTTCCAGGGTCACCCATGCTGATACTACTCTATGGCATTCCTCTATTAATTGTGAAGTTCAAATTAGGTAGGCTATTAAAAATAATGGTGCACCTTGTAAACATGGGTAGGAATATTTAGAACTTTATTCCTCACATTTAATAGGGTGTTATAGTCTTCCCTTTTGAATCCCCACAACCATGTTATAGACACCACTCCTTAAACCCATACAATGTCATTAGAATAATAGCTAGGTATTGGGTATGATATGATTTTTCACAAACCATCCTACATGGTCCATGAACTTGGTCACCTAACCCCATGAGTCTACCGTAATACCTTGGTTACCTTCCTAACACACCAAAAGGTATTATAGGAGATCCATATGGTCTAGTCACTAGATTCATGGATCATGGAGGTTTGGTCTTGAAAAATAGTATCAAAACCGATACCCAGCAATATGTTCAGTAGCACTACCTAGGTTTTAGGTAAGAGGTGCACAAAGATTTTGTTGTTCTTTAAAAGGTGAGGGGGAGTGTAACACCCATGTAAATGTAATACTTTAAAATATTAAATGTCACAAACCATTCCAATAAGTAGAACCTTTATTTTTGGGATCCTCTCTAATTATAACTCTAAAATTAAGTGAATATTTTCTTAGAGTAGTGTCATGATGGGTTAACTCCTTCAAAATTTCCTAGGATGTGTTTGAATGAGCACAAAGAACACTTAAATAACATGTGTTAGTCTATAGGGGAAGTCATGGTTCTGATATTTCAAGTCAGTGGGTACTATAATATAGTGTTCTAGGATAGTAACCAAGGTATTATAGGATAAACATGGGTTAAATGACTATGTTCATGGTCCAGGATGGTTGGGTGACGAAATGACCACTAATAATATTGGTGTGAATGTTCTTCAATAAACATTTAGATCCTCTATCATTATGTTCATGATGCGAAGAAAAACATCATGGAAGGATTGACTCCTTAAAATATATTATATGATTACTTTTATTCTCCAAATCATGAGAACCAATCCACATGACACAAGTGAACCTTAAATTTTATCCCACTTAACCTTATAAACTCACAAAAAAAACCACAACACAAGATCTTCCTTCATAGTATGAAAAAATCATTGTACAAAAAATTAATACTTTATTCTCTTCCCTTTGATCATTTTGGTTTATGGAATGATGAAAACTAGTTTGATTTAATTTAATATTAATGGGAATATTAATTTATACCAGGACATCCACAATATTTTATATAGGATTTCTGATCTCCATAGTGTGGTTGGTGAGCTCATTCTCATATTTAATGGTTGTCCCACTTTTTTTATTGGCATATTATGTCAAGAATAAGTTTCCTAAATGGAATAAAGTTTGTTTATTCATCACTTTAGGTGTGTTGAATGATCTAGTATATGTGGTCTGTTAACAAAACTAGGAGAAATAATATAATTCAGTGGAGAGGATAACTTCAAAACAATGAAACAACAACAATTATGTAAGTGCATAGTGTTGTGTTGCTCATAATCCCACATCAAATTTTTAATGGGGATAAATCCTCATAATTACATTTACATGGAATCAATACAATGATTATCACTATGTATACACCCCACTCTACAACCATGAACCACCTTTCTGCTTTCACAACAGCACCCCACATCTTCCTCTCTTTCATATCCGTTGATAGCTCGGATTTATGTGGGGTACATCTATGCTTATTCATTTCTAGACCTAAGAAGGCCCACTATTTATCTAACACAGATGACCTCAGGGTGGACTAGCTTATATAATTGCGAAACTAAGGGGTTGGATTATTTGTTTATGCTTAAAAACTCTTATGTTTTCCTTTGTAAAAAATTCATGCCAAAAACCATAATTATTCCACTTATTCTATTTTTTTCAAAATTTCATTAATGTTTTAATATGAATGTTTCCTTAAAAAATATTAAAAAAACTTTTATTTAAGAAATAATAATCTTTTAAAAATTCGAATGAGTTAAATTAACAAAAAAATATATTCATGGAATACTAACATCATGAACATTGGAGTGCTTTTCCAGTATGGGTTTCATTATTATTGAACAATTTAAAGCTCATTATCTTAAACTATGTTCCATTTAAATTCAATTCAACCAAAACATTCATTGACATGAAATTAATAAAAATCAAATATACAATCTAAATATGTTCATAGTACTCATTTAAAAATAACTAATAAAGAATTAAAAATTATTAATATTATTATTGTTCTGAAACTCACTTGAAACCTAACACAAAAGTCATGATGATCCTATATATTATCTACATAACCATCCTAAATAAAATAAAACAAAATAAGGATCAAAACCATTATGTAACTAACCATCCGAAGCCACCCCTAACCCGCTTCCTAAGCTATCCTAAGATAATGAATTATGGGTGTTCCTAATCCCCAAGAATTGGAAACTAGTTCCCTAACCTTAATGACTAACCTTTGGTAAATGATTAGATAAATAAACCAATCTACCACTTAGAGGGTTCCATTTGAGGACCCGACATGACCCCACCATAATTTAGTAAGTAAAAAAATAAGTACTCATTTAGGGAAAAATAAAATATCCCATAATGGAATAACATAAATCAGTAATAATATAAAAACAAAATAAAACACATAACTACATGATCATTTATATTATTAAAATATTGTCAAGATATCAAATTAGATATTCAAAATGGGAAAATAGAATCTAGAACGGAAATTTGATGTGGAACTGATAAGTTTGTGTAAGAGAGTGAATATATAACCAAATACAATGCTAAAAAACCAATTCAATATATACCCATTTTTTTGTATCCTAGGGATATCTCATACCATGTCAACTCTAGTAAAATCATATTCAAATAACATGGAAACGCACCACCTCAAAGTTGTTACTTTATTTTACACATATTAGTCAAAAAAAGGTTTATATAGATCCCAAGCATGTATTCAGGGTTTGATCATAACATTCCCAAATTTATACCACTTAGGATTCCATGGTAAATCTTGGTTGTATAATACATGAATGCTAATTATAAAATTACCATATGAATATAAAGTTAAAATTGTTGAAGAAAAAGAAATAATGTATGATAAATTTAACCATTTATATAAAAGATATAAAAAAAATTTCAAATCTAAAAAACATAGGTTATTCTCTACAATAACTATGATTAAGTCACCTTCAAATATTTTTATTAATACATCTCCAAAACCAAGTATGTCAAATTGTACAAAGGCCATTATCCATATTGGATTCCTAAAGTATAAGGAATAATATCAAAGTATGGAGGAATCCATTACTAGTGATGTATTTAATAATTAAATTGGCATATCCGCATCAATACATATAAAATTACATGTCCTATATTACACAACAAAGTACCTACTATTACCATGAATAGTAATCATTATTAAATAAATTTAAATATTCCTTACAAAAAATTCCACTGAAATTAGGTTATGCTTTTCACAACACATATGAAATGAAGCATCAATTCCTTATATAAAAAATTCCTTTGACACACCTTTAATTACTCATATTATAAGGTAAAGATTAAAAACAATTATATCATTTGTAAACTAGCCCTCAATATTGTATTAAAATTATTTTAAACTATTGGAAACCACATTTTTAAAAATCAATGTTTATTAAAAAAATAAAACTCCTTAAACCACATATATAGAGTTTGAAAAATCCACTCACTGAAAAAATTTGTTCAGTACATATTTGATCAAACAAAAATAGTTAATCTAATAAAATTCATTAATTAGGATACAAAAAAAATATAATAAGGAAATATATAAAGAAACCAAGAGTAAACACCAAATGGAATCCATCCTTGCCTACATAAACACTCTACAATAAATGATATAAATAATAAACAATAACCAATGAAGATATATCAAGTAGGAATGAAAATGTAAGAGATGAGAGAATTAGAGAACAACTATATGGTAGGATGAAATAGAAAACCCTCCATTTCTAGTGAATTTAACTAATAATTTATATATTTTAAAGAAACCCTATAACACTCATTTCCTATATAACTCATCAACCACTATGTATCATCCATACCATTACTTACCATCTAGATAAAACATTAATTTATTCCCTAGAATAACATTTTCCATCAAAAAGTATATTTTGGTCACATTATATATCGATCCTTATGTACAATAATTTATCATTTTTCTAAACCAACATAGGATACCCATACATATTTACCCTTATATATTGGGTAACCCCTATGCAATGCATGTTTACATAGAGTTAACCCTTATATATCATCATATTAACTTTTATGTGTCAAAGTGACATCCAAAAAATAATAAATTTTCTAAATACTCAAACCTTACACATGAGGTCCATAACGCATTAGGACTAATCCATTTTTATAACATTTTAGGACAATATCGTAGACATCTCTGAACGCATTCGTACATCCAAATTTATGATAAATCACGCATGTAAGTCACCTCTATATTTCACACTATGATGCCCCTTGGTAATTGTGTAACCTTTGACCAACCCAAAACATCTTTCCTTAAAAAACCCATTTCCATTACATATTCCTAAGATTCATGGGGTGGTATTCTTCTTACTAAAAAAATTCCATCCCCAAACCCACATATACTATTAAAATTTGGTTTTTATCCAACAAAGGCACCCCTAAATCATATTGTTCATATTTTGGAATAACATAAGTCATGGGTCATAGTCTTGTGGAAACATGAGTCAACAATCATGAGTTATGAGAGGTTGAAATATGTATATCTCATAACATAATATTGTTACACAAACATATTCTTATAAATAATAACAATTTTCAATCTTAACCACTATTAAATTCATATCAATAGACTAGTTTGAGCATCAACCTATAACATAGTGACCTTGGGATAACCACCTACATCACATAAAATTTTAGACTTGGGATAGCCACCTATGTCCCATCTTAATCTAATGAGATATAAAAAATTAACTGAAGTATTAGAGGTCTATAATGGACCCTCCCATCACAAAATGATAACACATATATATGTGCATCATTTGAACATGAAAACATTCATAATTTTATCATAACATTGTTTACCCAAATAAAATAAATATGTTTCATGAAAACATCCACAACACGTGGTCATTAGTCATATATATATAGAATTTGGATGGTATCATAGATAATATCCAAAGTAGAGAGTGAAAAAAATGATATTAACATATATTGAAAAAAACACCTTTTTATAGCATTAAAATTCACTTTGAGAGATAAAAGGAAACACCCTTTATATATGTTATAGGATTTATTTTAAAATAATATAATTTATTAGAGAAAGGGAATTGAAATTAAATTTTAAAACCATTAAATCTTGGAATAGAATATTCATAATGAAAAGAATATAAGATGGTGAGAAAATGCGTTCATGTGGAAGATGTAAAAAATTATTCCTTTCATATCTTTTTAAAAAATGCTAGAGATAATATAATTTGACACGTATGAAAAAAAATATTTGGTTAATTATTTTTTAAAAATATTCAAGAATAAAATAAAATGAACATAACTGATCATTTAGGAATAGATAATAAAAATTCTGAAAAATAATGAATGTGTAGATAGAGGAAAAATATTTTTGAAAAAAAGAGGAGTTATGGTCAAACCAACATACAAGCATAATTTTCATTCAGTTGTAAACTATAGTGAGGTGAAATGGTAAAAATACATGTAAAACCCAAAAAAAATCATAATATATAAAAACTTTATTTGGATTTATAGATAAATAATATTAAATTTCCCCAACTATAAATTGATTCATCAAAAATTTGGATTTCCAAGATAGATTGGAAAGAAACATGTACATATTTGGTAATATTTGAATAAAAACTCATTAAAGGAGAGAACCATATATGTATGTTTAAATATATTTAATTTCATGAAAATTATAACATAATAAATCATGCGTTGTATATATATAAGGGTATCTGGTGAGAAGACTATGTATGAGTGAGATTAGATTTCTAGTTTGGTTAAATATACGAATTAATAATAAAAGAACATCTGTGAGAAAAATATGATCAAGTGGGAATGGAAACAAAATCAAGGTGCGTTGACATGACATAATATAATCATACCCAATAAAATATGATCCTAAAATAATGAGTCGTGGAAAAAATATTGTGTCATAAAAAAATGAGATATATAAATATCGAAACATGTGTAAATAATCATGATTCATTTATGTGAACATAGTTATGAGGAAATACATAGACATTTGCTATAATCATAAGAATAGAAAAACATAACATTATTAATATAACAACAATTTATAAACATAATGTTTTGAACATAATAAAGGTGTCTACACATGCAGCTATAAACATAAATATAATTCCCACACATATTTTTTCAAACATAACAATAATCTCTTTGAATACCATTAAGAACATAACAACAATGCACATGTATCAAGCTTTGAGCATAAAAAATATCTACCTAGAGAATTGTGAACATAAAAATAATTCCTATATATATAGTTGTGAAAAAAAAACAATAAGCATGCGTCATTATCTCATTAGATATAAATACTTACTAAATTTATTAGAGATCTATATCAGACCCATCTATCACATATTGATAAAATATTCATTTGAGTTCCAATTTAACATGAAAACATTCATAATCCCACCATAGCATAATTATCATCTAGAAATGAAATCAGTTTCATGAAAATATTCATAAGGCTCCAAATCCATTTTTATGTATTTTTCAAAAACACTTTTAAAGGATTAGTGTGAACCCTACAATTTCCACACAAAAAACACTGTCCTTGTTCAAGTTTAAAAATAAAACCCACTTCAAAACATCAACAAAAGTCAAAAGCACCCCACATGCTTGGATCGACTCCAGCTCCAAACAAAAACCCAAATCCATAATTTGAAATTCAATAAAAATGAAAACATCGAGGTGGCTCGAACCACGAGGCACCACACCAGCCATCCTTTCGTCTCCATCCTCCATCATCATTAGGAAAACCAAATCGTCATCATCCTTCCCCGCCGGAGCCACCATTGGAGAAAGTCCAAACCCAGTTACCATCAAAGAAAAACCCATGTCGTCATCACTGACCCTCGTCGAAAATCACACCACACCAGATAAAATCACTAAATCCATAAACATAAAACAATATATACCATCTTCACAAGGAAAACCATTGTTATCGTCATAGTTGTCGTCACCTTCGTCACCGTCCTAAACCCAAACCAATCGCCAGAGACCATCGGAGATCATCATAGCCACCGAGAAAACATAACTATCACCATAGAAAGGGAAACAAAGCAAAACAAACTGTGCTGAGAGCACCATCGGCCGCAACATCCCACCTCCAAAAACCTATATGTGATCGCCGCTCTTGATCCAACTCAGAGAAGAGAGGAGGGACTTGTGGTTAGGGTAGATATTTAAACGGCCTACGGCTCCGAACAGAAGCATCATGGCAGGGCTGAAACTATCATCCAAAGACAAGAAAGAACTAGCAAAGGAGAAACTAAAAAACCCAAGACCACCAAACTGCTTAACCCAAAACCACCGTGAATCCAACACTCCTGATCCATCTTAAATAGTAGCGGTGGAAAATGAGGTTAGAGCAGGGTAGAAGCAGTTGTAGCCTTCCATAGAAATAGCCTTCGATGGAACCAACAGATCCACCTTGTGAGACAAACGCCAAGAAAAACATGCCCCCATGAAGGAAGAAAGATGGAGGAGGCGAGAAAAGGGGAAGAAATGGAGGATGGAAGGAGAAAACGGTGCTCAGATGCACCACCGGCCCCGAAGTAGAGGGTTTCTGATTGAAACCCTAGGTGAAGTCACAATCAAGAGGAGGAGCGCCGTGAGAGAAGGGTTAAATAATTAAGGCATTATCATAATACATAAAATGAAATTGGATGGATAGATTACTTTAATAATATACTTATTAAATAATAATAAAAATTAATAGATGTTTAAATATATGCAAACCTCTATTAAAATATTATTAGAACCCCGATTTCATAAATGAGAAGAAATATCCATTATTTGGATAAATATTATTCTTAGAAGAAAATAATATTTTAAACTATTAGAAATATACATTAATATGGAAAACCATGAAAATTTTGAGAGTGATTTTCATTAATTAAATTGATGAATATGAAGGGAAAATGTATTCCTAAAGAAAAATATTTAAAAATAAATTACTTTTTCATTTTTAAATAAAGTAAAAGTTGATAGATTATGATCATACAAGAAAATTAAAAGAATATTACTTTAGAAAATAAAATAAATTCCATTTTAAAATACATTAATAAATCATATAAGTATAGATAATTACATCTACAAAATTATATAAAAAATACGTACATGTAGTAAATAGATTCTCAACAAAAATGAAGAGATATTATATGTACCCAGTACAAACATATTTTTGAACGAATTGTGAACCAAATAGAGATTAAATAGAGATAATTCATATAAGACTTCCAAATAACCATAAGATAATAAAATAGATATAATTTTAGAAATAAATTAGAATCATTTTTTTATATATGTGTCTAGACATATATAATCTTAATTTAAAATTGAGATTGGAATGAAACCCTTACTGATTTAGTAATTGTTTAATCAAAAGACATTGAAAGAAAGAAAATATTATGGTTTTGAAAATAAAATGGATAAAATGAAAGATAAGGAAAAATAAATTCACGATGTAGTATACAATCTACATAAATATATAAGTTTGTGAATGTAAAATATCTCTCAATTAAAGAAAATTGAGACGATAAACCCTTACATTTACTCTGGAATTTCATAAATGTTCTTTTACCTCCTATATAATAAACATAACTATCTTAATAAATTATTTCATAAATATATTAATATCTCTAAACTGTTATTGTATTCAATCATTATAACTCATTTCCCTTATGTTTGTTAGTTATTGTTTCTCTTCGCCATCAGAAGTTAGTAATTTTGATTATTTCAATCTAATTTTTTAATGGTGATGTTGACCTCTTTATTTTATGAAGATTTAATCATATCAAGATTATTAAATATAATATAATATAAGTTAAATAGTATGTTATTTTGTTCTAATATCATTCCATGAGTTCTTAAAGTATGGTTCTCTAAGATAAAATCTATAATATGCTTGTTTCAGAAATTTACTGATAACAAAAAGTTAGTTAATAAGGGCGGTTAATTTTTTTCAGAAATAAAAATACATATTCATGACCTAAATTGAAAATTAATATCATATATTTCATATATTAATGTCCTGGTACATATTAATTTAAGAAATTTGGAATCTAGTATAGCATCATCCATGTAGGTGGTCGAATCGACCCAAACAAGAAACTTGTATACAAGTGAATGATTGAGAGTTTTGATTTATATAATAGTAGTATAATTTTATAATAATACACATTATGTTTATATAACATAATTATAGTGTATAATGATATTTATAAAGAGTTTATAAGAATCTTTACTTGAAAAATATAGTAAAAAACTTGGAACATTGATGAATTCTCCCATGATCGATACAGGTTCCTTCTGAATGAATGATTTAGTATTACTAATTATAAATAGTATCTATAAAAAGTAAAATAATAATGTGGGAAATAATAAATGGTTAAGTAATAAATATAAAAATTATTGGTTTGATTTATTTGGGATCAGTATAGTAGGGATCTTTTTATAGGTGTGTTTTGACGAGCATTTCTTCAAGATCTAGATCCATAATGTATAAGGTTATCATTTTAAAAGGAAAGTGGATAAAAATTTGACACCTAAAAGTGGTTTTTCATGGTTTAGTCAATAAATAACTCATATATACATTTAGAGATATTATTTTATGATATTTTAATTCTTTAACACTTTTTTAACATTTTTACCTCATTATACTTTTACCATGGTAACTCAATTTTTACCTGAGTAACTTATTTTTATGACTTAAAATGAAACATGATTCATTAACTAATTTAGGATTGATAATCCCAAGTTTAGATTACATTTAATATAATTCAATATTTAAATATATGAAACTTAATTTTTAAATTTAAATAAAAATAAAATATATTGAAAAAAATTATTCATGTTGAATAAATTCTTTTAAAAATATAAGTGATGTTAATATTATTTCATGAAAATTTATAATTAAATAAGTTGTAAAATATTTTTTATATGTTGAGAATTTATATGATATTTTGTAAAAGTGCTTAATTTAATTTCTTAAGATAAAAATACAAAACAATTGAAAACAATTCATTGAAAAATATCATTTTTTCATTAAATATGTTTAACAACATCCTATTAAATTAATTTTATATCTTAAAAGAATTTAATTTTATTAATCATTAGTATTGAAATATTTACTTGAAATATATAAATATAGAAAATCATTCTTTAATAATATTTATTATTTTAATAACTATAATATGTAATGCAAAAATAAATATTTCTATAATAATCCATGTTTGTTTCTTATCTCATAACATGTCTATTATATTTATAATGTTTTTATTTCTTTTTATAATTCTGATTGGGTTTATGATCTCCATGGAAAACTATTAGTATAATAATTTTACATTCATGGTATTTTATTTACTTGTGTATTAAATCCTCTTTTAATTTTCTATGTTATGTTTCATATTGTATTCTTATAATGTATTAATGTTTAACTTTCATTTTAATATTATATCTAAATAAAATTTGTCATGTTTTGTTATAATTCAGTGTTTTATGTGAAAAAATCTATTAAATATAGTATTTACATAAAACAAAATTAATATTAAAGTCTCAAGGTGTTATAATATACACCACACAAATGAAAACAAGTGGTGAATATGAATCATATCTCATTGAAGGTAAATTAATATTAGAAACCCTTACCTTTACTCTTGATTTCAATGAAGGGCCTTTAACCACCTGTATAATAACTATTAAAATATTAATCACTTATTTTAGATCCATCATCATATATATTATCTTTTATATTATACAATTATTATCATTTTCTCATATATATTAATTCGTTATTATTCATTTCCCTCATTGGATGCTTGTAATAATGATTGTTTCATACAGGTTTCATAATGTTCATATTGATCCTAATTCAGGGATAGAAAATTTCAAAATTATTATATTATTCAAGGTATTTGAATCATTATTCTCTAATTATTTATCCAATACCATTTTCATTTGAGTGGCATTTTTGCAATTTCTCATTAATTAAATATTAAGGGTGGTCATTTTTAAATGAAAAGCGGACGTATAGGTGGAAATAACCAAAGGGGAATTATTATCCCTCCATTATACACTAGTATTTTATTTATGTTTTATACATAATTTTAAACACATATTTTATTTTACATTTTTACAATTTACTTATATTATTAACTATTTATCCAGATAACTTATTTTTTTTCTAAAAAATTGAAAAGATCATCATAATTATTTTATATGTGATAATTAAAAAAATTTAAATCCTCTTAATATAATTCGATTTCTAAATATGACAAATTTATATTTTAAATGAAAACATAATATTATATGAAAACTATTTTATAGAAAAATGAAAATTAGTAACATTAAGTGTTCTTAATAATATTACATATAAATTACAAATTATACAATTATTATCAATAAATTTTATTATAATAATATTAAAATACTGATTAATTCAGTTTATTAAGATAAAGATACACAACACTTAGATAGAAACAATTATTTGGTAAAAATATCATTTCTTATAAATGATGAATTTTAAACACATCCTATTAAAATTAATTATTTATCCTATAACCATTCGATTTTATCAATATTTTGGTATTAGAATATATCATTGAATTTTTTAAACCCGTCAAATATTTCTAAAAAATTAAATAATATGTCACTAAAAAAAGTAAGAAATAATTTTCATTAAATTTTGTATTTCATCCAGAATTATTTATTATTTGTGAATTATATTACTTTTAATTTACTACTAAAATTTAAAAAAAAATAAATAAACTTATTTGATTCAAGTATATACAATATTCTTTTATATAGTGTTTATATATCCAATGGTCATGTGAATAATGGTCATATTTCCAATGGTAATATATATAATGACCATATTTCATTCCTATATATAGCCTTATAATCATATTTAGAATCATTCAACCTCTTTATTTAGTTCACTATCAGAATTTAGGTTGTATTATTAATTTTTTTCCTTATTTTCATATATATAATCGAAGGTATGAACTTCAATGACAACCCCGAGGATAATGATTTCATGTTAATAATATTTTTTATTTACTTGTGGTTTTATTCGTAATTTAGTTTTCTTAATGATGTTTCATATTAAATTATAATAATGTATTAATGTATGTATTACATTTTAATATTTTATCTAAATAAAATATGCCATTTCTCAATTTAATTTAGTGAATAATGTGAAAAATTCTATTCAGCACAATATTTATTTAAATGAGAATACATACAAAATTCTTGGTGTGTTACATTCTACCCCCTTAAAAGGATATAAACCTCGAAATTTTATTATTGTAATGGAAAGAAAAGAGGGTACTTTTGTATCATTGAATTTTAATCTTTGTATATAGATTAATCAAAGTTGTGATTCATCTATAGAATTTCGACCAGGTGAGTGGTGTTATTTCATATTAATTTATCTCAATGATCCAAGATTTCTATCATTTTTTCCTCATATGAGAGACCATGTTCCAATTGTACTACATTTGAGTTCAGTGATTGTGAAGTTTCAGGTATGTACTTCCTCAAAAGTGATACATGGAACACTTCATACATAGGGGAGTAGATCAAGGGATGTAAAAGAAGATAATATATCATCCACATGTGATCAGAAAATTTAAAAGGGCTAATGTATCTATTGATAAATGTTCCCTCATACCTTAATATCATATCCCTCTTCCGTGATGATATTCAATGGAATGCCTTATCTCCGACTTCAAACATCAAATCTCACTGATTATTATAGTGTGTTTCTTCTATCAATATTATTATAGTTATAATGAGTCCCTAAATGGTCTGAATCCTCACTAATATTTCTTTATCATGAAATGATCAGAGAAACATATTCTCTTTGACATTATCCCAACATATTGGAGTTTTAAACCTCTTCCCATAAAATTACTAATATGATTCCCTTTGAATATTATATTTTAAATTGGTATTATACTAGAACATTACTAGGTGAATTTTTTTATATCAACTTATTCTTAAATCCATTTAATAGTATATTATAATATCCTTTAGGGTTTGAATTGTTCTTTTATATTGAGTAATATTTTGATGATAAATTATAATGATGAATCCTAGCTCTATATCCAATGATTTTTAAATTATTTAAAATAACATCAAGTTAAACGTTATATATTGACCAGATACAATTAGGTTTTTTGATTCATATGGTCTTAACACTTCCATTATGTATGTCATTGAAAATTTACCAAGTAAGAAACATTCTCAAATAATAATGAAATGTGCTGAAATTATAAGGTGATTGACTAGAAAACAAAAGTAAATATATATTTTATATGTATTAAGAATACATAAAATAAAATACATGGTGATGTTATCACATTTATATAAAGGTATTGGCAATGGTTGAAAAATACCATTATATTTTTAATATTTATCCATAACATGTTCGAAGACCAAACATTGTGATATATACTCTGCAATATTATTTTCTTATTTATTAATAAAAATTATTCTTTACATATCTATATATTTTTTACTTTCATGATGGGTAGATAATGATGAGTTATGTGTATCATAAAATAGCACCTCCAATTCTAATATTTCATGGAACACATATTCATATCATGAATCTTATAATTGTAATGAGATAACCCAAGATGCCCAGAGCCAATGCATTAATTTATTACATTAGCATGATTATAATGAATCAAATCCTGAAGGACCAATCAATTTAGTGTTGGGAAAGACGGGAAAGCGACGAACGCGCAAACAAAAGAAAAAGCGAACGCGCAGCGGAAATTGAATCTTTCCCCCCAAATAGAAGCGGATGTGCAGCGACAAAATTAAATGTGCAGAAAAAATAAATTTGACACCGGAAATTTTTACGTGGAAAACCCGAAAGGGAAAAACCACGGGACCTAGTCCAGAAAGAGGGATCCACTAAAATCAAGAAGTACACGGTAGAGACTCCCCAAAATGGAAGGGATCTCAAAAGTAATACTCAAGAATAAAAGTATGGATCAAAAGGTGGAGAGCAAGAAAGATGATCGTCAAAGAAAGGCGATCACCAAATGGGATTTGCTCTCGGTGTTGTTGCTGCCGGTGATGATGAAATGCCTTGCCTCTGCCTCCTTATATAGGAAAAGAATCAGCGTCAAAATAATGTCGCCGCGTCAAAAGAGTGTCACCGCGTGAATTAATTCACGCGGTCTTGGCCCGCATTAAAACACCACATTAAAACAGATACCGCATGTGCACCATTTGAGGAGGCGTTGCCCAGTGCGCCAACCAGGAAGGCGCCCAACAATCTCCCCCTCCGACTCAAGTGGGGATCACCGCCAACCCTGCTATCTGTCGGCAAGTCTCAAATTTTCCTCTGGGTAAACTCTTGGTCAACATGTCTGACCCGTTGTCATCAGTGTGGATCTTCTCAAGCTCTAACTGTCCTGATTTAAATTGAGCTCTCGAATAAATGTTTTCATCCACAACAATTCTTTGCACGCCTCTGCAGCTGCAATAAACTCTGACTCTGTGGTAGATAAAGCAACACATCTCTGTAATCTAGACTGCCAAGATA
This sequence comes from Viscum album, assembly GCA_963277665.1. Taxonomy (NCBI): domain Eukaryota; kingdom Viridiplantae; phylum Streptophyta; class Magnoliopsida; order Santalales; family Viscaceae; genus Viscum; species Viscum album. The sequence continues at coordinate 1,344,015,854 of OY728132.1, forward strand.
CAGCTCCCCCTGCAAAAGTGATCAAATAGCCTGAAGTAGACTTCCTCGAATCGATATCTCCTGCCATATCTGAATCTGTAAAGCCACAAAGCATAGGTTCCCCTTTGCCAAAACACAATCTCAGATCAGAAGTACCACGAAGATAACGAAAAATGTACTTCAATGCTCTCCAATGCTCTCTACCTGGATTTGATAGAAAACGACTGACCACACCAACTGCATGAGCTATATCAGGTCTAGTACATACCATTGCATACATCAAACATCCAACAGCAGATGAATAAGGTATGTGTTGCATCTCCTCTCTCTCTTCATCAGTAGAAGGTGACTGACTGGAACTGAGCTTAAAATGTAAAGCAAGAGGAGTACTAACCACTTTCGCTCTATCCATAGAAAATCTCTGAAGAACCTTCTCAATGTATCTCTCCTGAGATAACCACAACTTCTTGGCCTTCCTGTCACGGGAGATCGTCATGCCAAGAATCTGCTGTGCTGGCCCCAAGTCTTTCATCGCAAAAGACTGACAAAGATCCTTCTTCAATCTGTCAATTCTAGAAGTATCATGGCCAACAATGAGAATATCATCAACATAAAGCAACAGTATAATAAAATCATCATCAGTAAATCTCTGAACAAAAACACAATGATCAGAAGATGTATTCCTGAAACCCTGATGAGAAATGACAGATTCAAACTTCTTATACCACTGCCTCGGAGCTTGTTTCAAACCATACAAGCTCTTCTTCAACTTGCAGACATGATTTTCTTTACCTGTTTCAACAAAACCCTCTGGTTGCTCCATATAAATCTCCTCCTCTAAATCTCCATGGAGGAAAGCTGTCTTCACATCCATCTGCTGAATCTGCAGATCTAAACTGGCAGCCAAACCAAGAACAACCCAAATGGAAGACATTTTGACAACAGGTGAGAAAATCTCATCAAAATCAATACCTTTCTTCTGACGGAAGCCTTTGACAACTAACCTTGCCTTGTATCATGGAACAGAACTGGATTCTTCATTCTTAATCCGATAAATCCACCGATTTTGCAAAGCTCTCTTCCCTGTCGGTAACTTCACCAGCTCAAAAGTGTGGTTGTCGTGCAATGATTTCATCTCGTCATCCATTGCCGCAACCCATCTATCCTTCTGTTCACTCTCCATTGCCTCATCAAACGATTCTGGTTCTCCCCCTTCAGCGAGGAGCACATACTCATCAGGTGAATATCGAGTAGAAACGGTGCGATGCCGAGATGACCTCCGGAGTGGAACTGCGGGTTCATTAATAACCCCTGGAACCGGATCATCAGAAACAAAAGGTGCATCGGAAACTTCAACTCCAACCTGTTCACCTTGAGCATCATTCTGTACATCAACATGATCATCAGAATCAACAACATGAGGTAAATGTGAATTAGAACCTGGCTCAAGACTGACAAAACCATCAGAAGTTGGAGAAGCATCTTTTTCTCCCTTATCAATGTCTGCAATAGTCTGATCCTCCTTAAACACTGCATCGCGACATCTGACAAGTTTCCTCAAAACAGGATCATAGAACCTGTACCCAAACTCATCGTGTCCATAGCCAATAAAAATACACTGGCGTGTCTTACCATCCAGCTTGGATCTCTCATCTCTAGGCACATGAACAAAAGCCTTGCAACCAAAAACACGCAAGTGATCGTACCTGATCTCTTTGCCATACCAAAATTTGTCGGGAGTGTCTGTCTGCAAAGCAACCGCAGGTGACAAATTGATAATATAAGCAGCAGTAAGTAAAGCCTCACCCCAAAAATGTCCAGGCAACTTTGCTTCTGAAAGCAAACAACGAACTCTTTCCAGCAAAGTTCTGTTCATCCGCTCAGCTACACCATTCAGCTGAGGTGTCTTGGGCGGCGTCTTCTGATGCCGAATACCTTCCTGCCTGCAATACTGATCAAACGGACCACAATACTCTCCTCCATTGTCAGTGCGAATACATTTTAATTTCTTTCCTGATTCCCTCTCAGCAGAAACATGAAATTGCTTAAAAACACTGAGCACCTGACTTTTGGCTTTCAAAACATAAACCCAGAGCTTTCGTGAGTAGTCATCAATAAATGTAACAAAATAAAGACCGCCACTAAAGGTCTTTGATTTCAAAGGACCACAAACGTCAGAATGTACCAATTCAAGTACCTGTGACTTCCTGTGTGGAGGATGACTGCTGAAACTCACTCTGCTCTGTTTTCCAGCCATGCAATGATCACATGTGTCCAACTTGACACTCTTCAAATCTGGAAGAAGATTTCTCTTGGCCAAACAACCGAGACCTTTCTCACTGATGTGACTGAGCCTCTTATGCCACAACTTGGACGAAACACTGCACTCAACAACACAAGCAGTATCACAAGAAATAGAAGCTCTAGTCCAGTACAAACCTGATTGCTTCTTCCCTCTAGCCACAATCAAAGAGCCCTTGGAAAGCTTCCATTGGCAATCACCGAAAGTGCTGATAAAACCTTCATCATCAAGAACGCTGGTAGAGATAAGATTCAAACGAACCTCGGGTGCATGTCGGACATGCTTCAAAATCAGCTTACTTCCTGTACTGGTCTTTAAACAAACAGTCCCGATGCCTACAACGTCAGCATGTCCATCATTTCCCATCTTCAAAATCCCAAAATTACCTGGGCTGTAAGATGTAAAGAACTCCTTCTTCGATGTCACGTGAAAACAGGCACCACTATCAACAACCCAGCAAGAATCATCAGAAGCAATGTTAATGGAATCATAAACAATAACAAGATCACCCCCTGTAGCAGCGGCAACATGATCCTCTCCATCGCCATTTTTCTTCTGTTGATTTTCCTTCAATCTATTCTCTCTTTTCAGCTGATAACAAAACTTCTTAACATGCCCCTTCTTACCACAATGATGACATTCAAAATCTCTCTGCTTTAGTCTGGATTTGCTTCTGCCTCTGCTCTTATCTCGACTGCTCTGCCCCCGGTCCTGGCTTCTCCCCCTGTTCTCTGTGACCAAAAGCTCGGAAGAAGATTTCTCCTGAGTACGTCTCCTGACCTCTTCATTTAAAATAGCAGACTTGACAAAACTAAATGTCACAGCACCATTAGGAGCAGAACCGGTTAGAGTAACACGTAAATTTTCCCAAGAATCGGGTAAAGTGTTAAGAAGCAAAAGAGCTAAAACCTCATCTTCAAAATTGATACCCATGCCAGACAACTGATCAAAACATCCTTGATATTCACTTAAATAATCAGAAATAGACGTACCTTCTCTGTACCTCAAGTTCATCATTTGCTTGAGAAGAAACAGTTTATTGTTTCCCGTCTTCGAAGCGTAGGTCGTCTCAAGCTTCTCCCACAAAGTTCTGGCGTGAGAGATGTTGACAATGTGGTTCATCACGTTGTCTTCGACCCATTGACGAATGAAACCGCAAACCATCTCATGCTCGAACGCCCATTCTTCATCTGACATTCTCTCTGGCTTCTGGGTACTAAACACTGGAAGATGCATTCGCTTGACAAAAAGCAGATCCTTCATTTTAAGTCGCCACATATGGTAGTTGGTACCATTTAACAAAATCATCCGACTGTAGTTGGCCTCCATAATAAATATGAAAAGAAAAGAACCAAACCCTCTGATACCAGATGTTGGGAAAGACGGGAAAGCGACGAACGCGCAAACAAAAGAAAAAGAGAACGCGCAGCGGAAATTGAATCTTTCCCCCCAAATAGAAGCGGATGTGCAGCGACAAAATTAAATGTGCAGAAAAAATAAATTTGACACCGGAAATTTTTACGTGGAAAACCTGAAAGGGAAAAACCACGGGACCTAGTCCAGAAAGAGGGATCCACTAAAATCAAGAAGTACACGGTAGAGACTCCCCAAAATGGAAGGGATCTCAAAAGTAATACTCAAGAATAAAAGTATGGATCAAAAGGTGGAGAGCAAGAAAGATGATCGTCAAAGAAAGGCGATCACCAAATGGGATTTGCTCTCGGTGTTGTTGCTGCCGGTGATGATGAAATGCCTTGCCTCTGCCTCCTTATATAGGAAAAGAATCAGCGTCAAAATAATGTCGCCGCGTCAAAAGAGTGTCACCGCGTGAATTAATTCACGCGGTCTTGGCCCGCATTAAAACACCACATTAAAACAGATACCGCATGTGCACCATTTGAGGAGGCGTTGCCCAGTGCGCCAACCAGGAAGGTGCCCAACATTTAGAAGTCCTGGAAATTCATATTACATACAAGATACCCATAATACATTTTGAAAAGAAAAAAAACTAGATATATAATAAAATTAAATAATTTTCATCCTTAAAATATTATTCAAAGTTTACCTCTTTATAACCTAGGGGAAGTAGGCATAATAAGGGTGTTATAAAATGCTCCAATAAGGGTAATTAAAGAAGAATAAATAAATAATTTATGAGAAGAAATCAATATGGAAAGGTATATAACTGATAACACATTCAATTCAAATAACTAGATAAGTAAATATCAATATAGAATGGAAGTAAACTGAAAAAAAAGACACTTAAATAATAAAATGAGAATATAATGCATCCATAGACATGTCAATGAAAAATCTCTTGGATAATAAAAATAATAACTAAAATATCTATGGAATGAATGATTAAATATTGGACATCATGTATAATGAACATGAAGACCCATACTGTGAGTACCTTTCACAAGATGGTTTAAAACTAAAGATATAAACCTATTTAATTTGGCCAACATATTCATTTTTTGATAACATATCAATGCATCAAGGGGTTATGTAAAGTCTAGGGTCCACCCATCATTACCAGTCCAAAGTATTCCTCATATCAATTAATCAAATTAAATAATATTCCTTATCGAATATCCATATTGAATAATGAATAGAATTATTTCAATAATAACTCAGTGCATGACGTGTAATAACAAGGATTCTTTATGTTGATGAATATAAATACCCTTAAAATATCTTCAAAATATTCTTGAGTGAAATAATCATTAAACAATCCAAAGTGTCCCATATAAATTTGAATCATTTTAAATAATATTACTAAGAAAGTAAAACATAAAATAAAACATTTAATATCCTTATAATAATTATATTCATTATATTCCATGTTAAATGGTAGTATATGCTCCATATAATAGTGAATTGGTTCATAACAACAAATAAGACTCAATGAATTTTAAATTTAGATGAAAATCCATTACATTAACCATATATATTAATGGGGTTTATCCTCATTTATATTGGTTTAAATTTTTTTAATAACTTATAAAAGAACCATACTCATGTTTAAAATATCATATATTTACTTCTTATAAAATTTTATTACCTGTTTGGTATCACTCTTTCATTATTTTTACAATTTTGGGCTTTAATTGCCATGTTTTATAAAGTATGTTTTGACTTATCATTTGTTATTACTATTACATAGATCATGATTTTATCATCTTTAGAATGTAAAACATGATTTAATTATCATATATATTCAGTATATATGTATTTATAATTGTTCATAATATTTGTACATAAGAAATTAATTACACTATTCATAGAGATGGTAGGTCATACGTATGCATGAATGCTACATTTATTTCTTTGTCATATTAAAATATTGAAAATTAAATGATTAATATTATATTTTAATTTCAATATCATATATATCACATATATGTTTCAATGTTTTATTAAAATCATCCTTAATATATTCCATGTATAGAGAGAACGAATCGCATCGCTTTAAAGCGGCGGTACTCCACACTTCAACCAACGATGTCATCATATTTACACAAAGTGGAATGTATAAACGAATAAGTTATAATATAATTAAATAATCACAAATAAACTATATATATATCATATATAAATAGATTTTCCATCATAATTTCCACAATTATCACTGGTAAAGGATGAAAGAACAATCATCACTTTGGGATGTGGTAGTTCACTGTTCTTATCAACACTATGTCATTTTCCCATTAGATGGTTGTGTGTGTGAGTGTAGGTTGAACCCTTATCATTAATAAATCCTAGTATAATTATTATACTTGTTTTTTATATAATCATGTAACAATAACATTTTAGGGGCTGGAGAATGAAAAAAAACTAAAAACCTTAAGGAAAGATGTTACCCCTTAATCAGGTACCTCATTTTGATTTGTACCAAAGGTCCTCCATATGTAGATCTCATCCCAAAGAAATGATTATATGTTTATAGAAGGTATTTGTCAAGACCCGTCCCCCAGGCCCATGTCGTGACTACCCCAAGCCTGCCATCCATAGGCTAGGGGCTGGAGACTAGCACCGAAGGCGTATTCTATAAAAATGGGAAGGCATTGACTTATAACCTGTAACACACACAACCAAGCACACAGAAAGATACAAACTCAAGTACACCGAATAGTAAACAGAGTGAGAACAGTATGTAAAAGGGGCCAGAATACAAGCCCAACTGGAAAGTATAAGAAACTAAATGTACAAGTAAACTAGAACAGCTCCTACGATCACCTTCCAATGATCCTACCTGAAGGGTAGGTACAGCTCTCGAATGATCGTCTTTATGGTACACCTCGTCTAAGGTCCACCTCCAAGCTACCATCAGTCCTGGTACTCTAGTCCTCTGTCAACACTATCCATCATCATCACCGAACACAATGAGGTGTGGGCATATCCCATGCAGGGGTGAGTATAATGATTCTTAGTAGGGACCCGAGACCCTTAAGTCTCACAAAATCTACAAAGGAAAACCCACAAAGCATGAAATCAACTGACAACACAACTTATGTATATTCCCATACATATACCTAAGTTATCAATTATACCCATCTCAATCGTGAGGAAAACTTCGATCCCAACTCCAAATCCCCAAGAACAACTATTCCACAAAGGATGGAATACCGCATAGGCATGTACCACACAAGCATGCCACACTAAAGAATACCACCAGGGTATTACCACGAAGAAAAGTACCACATAGTAACAGACTCAAATCGCACTAGGTATAATGTATTTATAGTAGTAGAGATGATTAGATGTAACTACTGAATCATCTTACACTGTTAAGAGGTAGACCCACACAGGATTGCTCAGTGCTGACCCACAAAGGATCACTCAGTGCTGACCCCCATAGGATCGCTCGGTCCTGACCCACATGGGATCGCTGGGTGCTGACCCACACATGATAGCTAGTTTTTTACCCACACAAGATCACTCGGGTTGTCCCGCATGGAATCCTAGAGTGGTTCCATGTGGTACAATCAATCTCAGACCCACGAAGTATCTCTTCCTGAAGTCACAGCCTGTTACTGGGTTCTCGCACTGTACTCGCTTGTCTCCATGAGAGTGAACTCCACAATCCAATTTTCAATACTCCAAATACCACGACCTCCCACAAATAATTAACCCAAAGGACTACCACGTCATAGGGGTCTCAATGCAATAGACGATGAGTTAATTAGACGCCCGATCTGTGAGTTATTAGCCTTTTAGTTTAGAGGGCCCGGTTGGATTCGTGCCAGATCCAACTGGACCATTTTCTAAATTTATCTAAATCTGCAGTGGTGCATACCAAAATGACGTCTTGCTCTGTGGTTTCCATTTCCACTGGTGGTTCTTCAATCGGACGTCCAGTGCCATTGTTATGTCCAAATGAGCTTAAATGGGTCGTAGTGGGTCTGGGTCTGGTCCGACCCTGTCAGACCGACCCGGCCCAGCCCGTGTTGGGAAGTCCGGTAGGCCACGGCGGCTGGTAGGGGCCAAGGAGCATATTTTCCATGGGGAGGCAAGAGGGCGTGTGGCGGCTCGGCAGCGGAGCGTGCCGCAAGGGCGGCTCGGCCGCCGGCCTGCTCGGCCATGGAGCAACTCGGTCGTGAACTGCGTGGGGCCGTAGTGCGGCTCGGAGGACCGCAGGCAGCATGGCTAGGCCGTGGGGTGGTGCGGTAGGCCACGGTAGGAACAGAGAGGCTGTGAGGCAGTCCGGTAGGCCGCAGTAGTGCGGCGAGGCTGTGGGGCGGCGCGGCACGCCACAGGAAGCGCGGCATGTAACGACCCAAACTTTTGTTAATGAAAATCCCTCTTGATCTAATTAAATGTCTTCAAATGTGAAATGTTTATACAACATATGAAATTATTTTGTATTATGTTTTCATATTTTAAAATACTTTCAAGAATTGTGACTATTTTTAATATAGTCGTTGAATATGGATCACCAGATTAGTATAAATAAAGGGCTTTCACAAATCCAATTTACTCAGACAAAGGAAGTGATGGCCTCATCCAGCAGATGTGCCCCATACGAAGCCCATTTTTCAGAGCTCGGAAAGGAGGTCACGTCATTGGTCTTTGCTCTTGACTAATCCCATGATGAGTTTGAGTATGTTAAGCTCGAGCGAGACCGCCTACGAGAGAAATTGCAGTTGATAGAGATTACCACTGGAGCAATGTTATCCGAGCCACGCCAAGAGTCTGTCACCATCACACACCGTACACTTTGGTATTATGTGGGTGTTATAAGGGGTTATGTAGCAAGACCCTAGTACTATGGTTACATACATTATTTTTTTATAATAATTAATATACTTTCATTTTATTATTTTTATCTTGTAAATTGTTTTTAAAGCACAAATAATATTTTTTGTTAATGTTCATCTAAGAAATATATTTTGATGAATTAATAGATTTTTGAATTAAATAACATTTAAATAAAATTTTATTATTGTTATTAAATTAATATTTTATTATATAATGAATGATCGTATAATTTTAGGATTGCAATTGTAATTTTTTTAAGGTTTGAAAGCCATTTTTGTCAAAACCTGTGAATTTTCGATAAATGTCGGTTTTTATTTTAAAAGTGAAAATTAACACATTTAAGAAATTATCTAGATAAAATAAATATTATTTATGGAATCAAGACTTCAAAATTATCCAACGGTGGATTTTTCATAATTTTCTGAGAGAGTCAAATTTTTGGGTAAAAATTAAATACCGTTTAAGTATATAATGTGGTTTATGACATCATAATGACCCAATAGTGATGTAACAAAATAATATAAGTTTTACATCAGACAATATATGTTTTACCATTAAAATAATGTGGTTTTGGGTTTGTTTGACTTATTTTACAGAGCATTAATGGACTCTTCAAGACTTATCAAACATCTGTCCTTTTAAAATTATTTTCCTTGGGAGTGTGACTCAATTCCCCGTAAGAAACCCCATTATTTTACAAATTTCTGACTTTGGCCTTCTAAAATAGTTTTTTTCACTTCCCCTTTCCAAAAAACATGGGCAAATACCAAGGGCTGGTTTGTGTTTTGGATTGGTTTAATGTGAGGTGTCCCAAACCTAAATAATCAAGAATTCCCTCACCTTTCCTATATAAACCCACCCAAGCTCTGACTTCCTCCTCATTAAAAGCCTTTGGTGTTCATACAACCTCTTCCTTTCTCTCTCTAAAATCCTCCCAAGGTGCCCAAGCTCCCACTAAGCCTCCTCAAGCCTCTCTCAAGCCTTTGGAAACACACTTCCATGTAAGGGTTTTTCATCTTTTCTCATTTTGTCCAATATTATTTGAATAGTTATTCCATTTTAATTTCAATTATAAATGTTTGGGTATGGTTTCCCACCTACCCCATACGTCCCTCTTTTTGTTTGAATGATGGGATACCCCTTTCTCTCTCATTAAATTCCTCTCATGTACACTCGTTACTATGCCGAAATTCCGAAAGGAATTTCTCTCTCCTCTTTTACATTTAAGCAATTATTTTGTATCATGACTCTACATTCAATTAAAATTGTGGGTAAATGTTTCTATATGACCCATTTATTGTCCATTTAATATAAATATTATGAGACACCCATTTATCTCTCATCATCCATTTTTATGAATTCTTACGTCACGCCATTACGCTGCCGAAATTGCACCAATTTTCCAAGCCAATATCATTGTGTAGTGAATACCATGACCATTTCTCTATCAAGGGTATTCATATATATGTAAATTTACTTATTGTTTAAATAGTTTCATTAATGTGTTCCACATTCCTTTATCTTGGAATAAATGATGACGTTTTATGAATCCATGTTATATGATCCATGTGGCACACTTATGCGTGAAATGAAATGTTTAAGAATGGTGTTCCCTTATAGCGCTTTAATGCATTTGGTAAATATAGTATCGTGATACGTCATGTGAAATGGGTGTTTACTCATGCTAATTCATGTGCAATGAGGTTTTACTCGTGCTTCATGTGCAATGAGGATTACTCATGCTTCATGTGCAATGAGCCTTGGCTCATGCTAATTCCATGTTAAGTGTTGTTGCCACATTTCCATGTTATGATTATCATGATTTATCATTACTTTATGTTTATTCTTCTATTTTTCTTTAATGATATGTCTATTGTCTATCAGGTATTGTATTATTCAGGTTACTCCATTTTTATTCCCTTACTGGGCTTTATATATCACCCTTTTCTTATGCATGTTATCTGGTTATCCCATGCAATGCTAAGTACGAGGGAATGTAGTGGTCATGCAAAGGATGTTTTCAACAAAGATGTTGTTTTTCATGTTTTAAGTTGTTATGTAATGATCCTAAGCCCCAAATACACTAGACCTATTGATCTTCTATGTTGTATCAAATGATGTTTATGTAATAAATTATGTTTAATTGTCTAATAAAAGATCACGGTTGTCATAGTTGGTATCAAAGGATAGGTTTAGTTATTTCTGGGATAAGGATTAGAAAACCCTAGAGAAGCCTTAGAGACAAGACTAATTATAATAAAAACATCCCTATTTTTTTCAATATTGAGTATGTTTTTTATCAAACAAATACATCCCTGTCTAGATATGGGCAGGTAGAGGAGGATCTGGCACAGATGTATCCTTGGGGTAAAACCCAGAAACACCGCTTTGAGCTAGACTCGAACAGGAACTAGTGCACGACAATGGGCCTTGACGCACTCTGGGTTATGACACTCCTAGGGGATATGATTTGGTATATTCACAATCTTAGTATGAACCATTTTTAAGGGACAAATAAAATGCCCTGAGAATATATGATAGAATGTAGATCATTGATAACAAAGATATGTTAAGGAAAATAAAATTTATTTAAAATTAATTAGTTATTTCCTTGGATTAACCTTTATGTGTTACCCCTAACATTAATTTTAATCCATCCAATGGCCAGTAATAAGAGGACTTGATCTAACAACTGATGTGAAGATCAATGTGATGATTTGACTAATGAGATGCCCAATCCAATGGGAGCAGGAATCACAAAATTTTTCACGCTTCTCTCTAAGATAACTAATGATTTGAATAGAAACATGGGTAAAAAGGAACGTTCAACCCCCCCCCCCCCCCCTTAAAAAGAACAAGTCCCTATCGAGATATTCATGACACAAAGGCATCATACTTTTAATGGATCATCAGATCCCTGAATCACAGAAAAATGGATCAACTCCATTGAAAATATCTTCTCCATCTTTCAATGTTCTGAACAAGAGATGGTTCTACTGGATGATTATGGTATGGAGGGTGAAACAGATCATTGGTGGGAATTGATAAAAAATACAAATATTGAGGAGGATATCGACTTGTTGGAATGGAAGGTTTTGGGAAGATGTGTTTCTAAAAATATTTTCCATGCACCCTCCGGCTTAAGAAGGAAAGGTAATTACTTTCCCTCAAGAAAAAAGATGATGAATCTATTGGAGAGTATGAGGAAAAATTCACAAGGCTTGCATAATACACTTCTGGCTTTATCGTTACCCCCAAATGCAAGGTTGAACGCTTCTTTGCTGGGCTGAAATCTGGCCTATGGAAAGCGTTGGAAATCCGTAACTTCGACAGCTATGAAGAAATTGTCTGATGTGCCCTCAAGTTTGAAATGGAGATCGTAGAATCTCAAGGGTATCATGGGGGTAAGAAGAATTAGGTGGATGCCAATGTGGGTCGTCTGATTAATAAATCTTATGGTTCTTAGATGGTCCAGCACCCCACTTGCCAAAGGTGCAGAAAGAAGCACCCTAGAAATTGCCTGAAGGGGATGAGGAAATTCCATAGGTGTGGGGATGAAGGGAACCTAGCTGTTAACTATCGGCAAGAAAGACCCACAGCTATGATAGAGGAGAGGAATTCTCTATTGGAACCTCAACGTGTGGTTCATTGCTAAAACTGCAAAGAACTAGGGAATCTTGCAAATCAGTTCCCTAATCCAAGGGTTTTTTGATGTAACCAACAACCTCCAAGGTAGAAAGGGTGAGGTTTTTCCATCACTACTGCCGAAGTGAACCCTGACAACGTAGTGGTGATAGGTACGCTATTTATTCATTCATGAATAGCGAACATACTTTTAGATTCAGTTTCTAAGCATTCTTTTAAATCTCAAAAATTTAGTAGAACAATCCCAGCACCACCCCAAATCATGGAAGTGAAGATGTTGGTGAGTATGGAAAATGGGGAAATCATTTAATCCCTTGAATATAACTCCTCCACTATCATAGTCTATGGATTGAACTTCCCAGAGAACCTCGTCATACTCCCACTGGTGGAATTTGATGCAATTCTTGGCATGGATTGGATTTCCTTATACATAGCCAATATAAATTTCCGTGAGAGAGGAATCACTCTCCATGTGGAGAATCGACCCCTGATTCTTTACAAGTGCAAGGAGAAAGATGACTCTGTTTTAGCTCCATCATCTCAAGGGTAGATATTACTGAATTATGAGCATGTGTATTTGGCTCAGATGATTGAGTCTAAGGAGGAAACCAACCTAGAGGACATGCTTATTGTGAGGGAATTCGCTAAAGTGTTTCCTAAGGAATTTCTTGGACTTCCTCCTAGAAGAGATGCTGAATTCTAAATTGAACTTATATCCGGGTCATTGCCAATATCCATGACTCCATATAGAATGGATATTGTAGAGCTTGAGGATCTGAAGAAACAACTACAGGAGAATCTCGATAAAGGATTTATATGACCAAGTGCTTCACCATGGGTTGTACCAGTCCTCTTCGTCAAGAATAAGGATGGGTCAATGCACCTTTGCATCGATTATCGTGAGTTTAATAAAATTACAATAATGAAGAAGGCTCATCTCCCATAAATGAATGACTTGTTCGATCAGCTGTGTGGAGCAAAATAATTCTCCAAGGTGGATTTTCAGTTGGGATATTATCAAGTATGTGTGTAAAGAGAAGATATCCCCAAGACTGCTTTTCATACAAGATACGGGCACTATGAATTCATGGTAATGCCTTTCGGACTAACTAATGATCTTGAAATCTTCATGGACTTGAATAATAGAGTCTTTAGATATTACATTGACAAATTTGTGGTAGTCTTTATAGATGATATTCTTATATACTCCAAAACCAAGGAGGATCATGAGGTGCATCTAAGAATTGTACTAGAGACCTTGTGGGAGGAGAATATCTATGAAAAGTATAGCAAGTGTGACTTATGGTTGAAGGAGGTCTCATTCATGGGAAATATCATCATAAGTAATGGGATATCTATGGATCCCTCCAAAACATATGCAATTGAGGGAAAGACGAGGCCAACATCGGTAATGGATATCCGAAGCTTCTTGGGGTTTGCTGGATATTATCGACAATATGTGAGAAATTTCTCATGATTGTCCAACCCTCTTACAAAGCTAACTCGGAAGGGAGTAATGATTACATGGAGTGATGAATGTGAAGAAAGCTTCAAGGAGTTATAAAGGAGGCTTATCACTACGCTTGTTCTCACTTTACCCATAAGTGGAGAACTTTTTATGGTATTTGGTGATGCTTCAAAGAAGGGACTGGGATGTGTATTGATGCAAAATGACAGTCATTTCGTATGCTTCAAGGCAATTGAAAGTTCATTAATATAACTATCCAACACATGTCCTCGAGATGGCTGTAATGATATTCTCTTTGAAAATTTGGCGGCATTATCACTTCGGGGAGAAGTGTGAAATATATATATACCACAAAAGCCTCTAGTATATATTCACACAGAAATAGTTGAACATGCGCCAACGAAGATGGTTAGAGCATATCAAATACTATGAATGCTCAATCCATTACCACCCTGGGAAAGTGAACAAGGTGGAGGATTCCCTAAGTAGAAATGACCCAGTTATTCCATCATTGATGAGAATTGAAGAGGATCCAATCTTCTTAGATTTGATGAAGATGGACATGGGAATCATAAAAAAGGGAACATAATCAATCCTTTAACAAATGATTGCTCAACTGTCACTGTTGGAAAGGTTAAAAGATGCTCAAAAAGATAATGTGGGAATTCAAGAAAATGTGGAAGCTATTAAAAAAGGGAAATCCTCAGAGTTTAATGTTAATGAAGAAGGAATTGTGAGATTTGGGAAATGACTATGTGTTCCATCAAGTATAGAGCTGGAGAAGGAACTTTGGGACGATGCACATAGTCTGAATTTCTCTATTCACCCAGGAAACACAAAGATGTATCAAGATCTATGAGAGCATTATTGGTGGGATAATATGAAGAAGGAGATTGTTGAATATACATCAAAGTTTCCGGTGTGTCAGAAAGTGAAGGCAGAGAGGTAGATGTCTAAGGGGATGATGCAACTGTTGCCAATACCATAATAAAAATGGGATAACATCACCATTGAATTTGTCATCGGACATCTGAATACATCCAAAGGCAACAATGAAATCTAGGTTGTTTTGGATCTTTTTACAAAGGCTGCACAGTTCATTGCTGTTCAAGAGGATTTCTTATTAGATAAAATGGAACAGATATATATCAGGGAAGTGGTAAGGATGAATGGAGTACCACTATCTATTATGTCCGATTGAGATGAAAGAGTCACCTCTATGTTTTGGAAGTGTCTTCAACATGCTCTGAATATTGAACTGAACATTTGTAAGGCCTATCATCCTCAAAATGATGTCCAAGCCGAGCGGACTATCCAAACACATGAGGACATGTTGAGAGCGTGCTCAGTGTACTTTAAAGGATGATGGGATCAACATCTTCCTATGGTTGAGTTATATTGTAATAACAGTTTCCACTCAAGAATCCAAATGGCACCATATGAAGCCATTTATGGGAAAAGGTGTAGAACACTAGGGTGTTGGGATGAGGTCGGTGAGTGTAAGCTACTTGGACCAGAAATGGTCGAAGAAATAGTGAAGAAGGTGAAAACCATTCAGCAGCATATCAAGGCATCCCAAAGTCAACAAAAGAGTTTTGTAGAAAACCGTCAATGAGACTTTGAGTTTAAAGTTGGAGACATGGTATTTCTATGCATATCTCCATGGAAGAAGGTCATGAGGTTTGGAAAGAAATGTAATTTAAGTCCAAGTTACATCAACCCCTTCTAGATTCTTGATCCTGTCGGGGTTGTGGCCTATCGATTAGCACTTCCACCTACCATGTACTAACTACATGATATCTTTCATGTATCCCTCTTAAGGAAGTACATACCAGTCCCTTCACATGTACTCTCTTCATAGGTGGTACAGTTATAGGATGATGTTTCTTATGAGGAGCAACCAATGAAGATCTTATATCATAGAGAAAACGTTATATGAAATAAGACATTGCCCCTCGTCCTGGGGTTGTGGAGAAACCAAATGTTTGAAGAAGAAAAGTGGGAATCAGAGGAAATGATGAAGTAGATTTACCCACATCTGTTTTAGTGTGGGAATAGAAAATTTCAAGCGTGAAATTTTTTTAAGGGGGGAAGAATGTAATGACACAAACTTTTGTTAATGAAAATCCTTCTTGATCTAATTAAATTTCTTAATATGTGTAATGGTTATACAACATATGCACTTCATTTGTTTTATGTTTTTAGATTTTAAAATACAGTTAAGAATTGTGACCACTGCTAATATAGCCATTGAACAGTGATCACCTGATTTGTATAAATATAGGGCCTTAACAAATCCTATTTACTCAGACAAAGGAAGCGATGACCTCATCCAGTAGACGTGCCCCATACGAAGACCATTTTTCAGAGCTTGGAAAGGAGGTGGTGTCATTGGGCTTCAAACATGACCAACCCCATGCTGATCTTGAGTATGTTAAGCTCAGGCTGGACCTCCTACGAGAGAAATAGAATTTGATAGAGATTACCACCCGAGAAATGTTTTCCAAGCCACCCCAAGATTCTCTAACCATCGCACACCTTACTCTTTGGTATTATGCGGGTGTTATAAGTGTTTATTTACCAAGACACTATTACTATGGTTTGGTACATTATTTTTTTATATAATAATGAATATACTTTCATTTTATTATTGTTACCTAGTAAATCGTTTTTAAGGCACAAATAATATTTTTAGTTAATGTTCAACTAAGAAATCTATTTTGATGAATTAATGGATTTTTGAGTAAAATAATATTTTAATAAAATATTATTATTACTGTTATTAAATTAATTAATTATTAAATATAAATGATCATATAATTTTATGAAAGCAAATGAAATTTTTATTAAGGTTTGAAATCCATTTTTTTCAAAACTTGGGAATTTTCTATAAATGTCAGTTTTTATTTTAAAAGTGAAAATTAAAATATCTAGAAAATTATTTTGATAAAATAAATATTATTTCTAGAACTGGGATGTCAAAATTATCCAAAAGTTAATTTTTCATAATTTTCATAGACAGTCAAATTTTTGGGTAAAAATTAAATACCGTTTAAATATTTAACGTGTCTTATGGCATCATAATAAAACAATAGTGATGTAATAAAAGAATATAAGCTTTATTTTTTTCCAATATATGTTTTACCATTATAATAATGTGGTTTTGGGTTTGTTTTACTTATTTTTCAAAGCATTAAAGGACTCTTCAAAACTTATTAAACATCTTGTCTTTTAAAATTGTTTTTCTTGGGAGTGTGACTCACTTCTACATATGAAACCCCATTATTTTAAGATGCTAAGACTTTGGCTTTATAAAATATATTCTTCCACTTCCCATTTCTGAAAACCATGGTCAAAAACCATGTTATGGTTTGTGGGTTGGATTAGTTTAATGTGAGGTGTCCCAAACCTAAATAAAAAAGAATTCCCTCACCTTTCCTATATAAACCCACCCAAGCTCCCACTTCCTCCTCACTGAAATTCTTTGGAGTTCATCAAAAATCAGACCTAATGTCTCTTGAATTTTAACAAGGTTCCCCAAGCTCCAAATAAGCCTCTCTCAAGCCGCTCTCAAGCCTTTGGAAACAAACTTTCAAGTAAGGGTTTTTCTTCCTTTATAATTTTTTTCCAATATTATTTAAATTGTTATGCCATTTTAATTTCCATTATAAATGGTGGGGTATGGTTTTTCACCACCCCCATACTTCCCTTAATATGTTTGAATTATGGAATACCCCTTTATCTCTCATTAAATTCCTCCAATGTGCACCAGTTACTATACCAAAATTCCGAAAGAAATTTTTCCCACCTATTTTACATTCAAGCAATTCTTTTGTATCATGAGAATAAATTCCATTACAATTGTTGGTACATTTCTCTATATGAACCCCTTAATTTCAATTTCATTTACATATGATGAGACACCACTTTTTCCCTCATCAACCATTTTTATGAATTCTTACGTCGCACCGTTAGGCTGCCGAAATTGCACCTATTTTCCAATCCAATATCATTGTGTAGTGAATACCATTCCCATTTCTCTATCAAGGGAATTCACCTTTATACACATTTACTAATTTTTTAAAGAGTTTCATATATGTATTCCACATTACTTTAATGTAGAATAAATGATTATGTTTTATGAATCCATGATATATGATCCATGTGGCACACTAATGCATGAAATGAAATGTTTAAGAATAGTATGCCCTTATAGCGCTCCAATGAATTGGGTAAAGTATAGTATCATGATATGTCATGTACAATGGGTGTTTACTCATGAAAATTCAGGATCAACGAGGTTTTAATCCACTTCATGTGCAATGAGGATTTACTCATGCTCCATGTGCAATGATCCTTGGCTCATCCTAATTCCATGTTAAGTGTTGTTGCCACATTTCCATGTTATGATTATCATGATTTAGCATGCCTTTATGTTTATGATTCTATTGTTCTCTAATGATATTCCTATTGTCTAACATGTATTGTATTCCTCATGTTACTCCAAGTGTATTCCCTTACTAGGCATTATAGCTCACCCTTTTATTATGCATGTCCTCAGGTTATCCCATGCAATTATAAGTAAAAGGGAATGTAGTGGTCATGTAAAGGATGTTTTCCATAAAGATGCTGTTTTTCATGTTTTATGTCATTATGTAATGATCCCAATCCCCCAAAACACTAGACCTCTTGATCTTATATGTTTTATCAAATGAATTTTATGTAATAAATTACGTTTAATTGTGTAATAAAACATTAGGTTTGTCATACGGCAAGGCCGCGGGGCGGTGTGGCTGGCCGCGGGGGGCGGAGCACCACAGGTGGTGGAGCGCTATGGGCGGCAGAGAACCACGGGTGGTAGAGTGCCATGGTGTGCAGAGGCCACAGGCGGCGGAGCGCCGTGGGGCGTGGAGGCCACGGGCGGCAGTGGCTGCGGTGCAGAGTTGTTGCCTTCGTCACCTTCATCGTGGTTGATAGCTATCCTCCTTCATCGCAAAGAACACATGAATTATCCCAAAAATTTAGAGATAATGGGCCATAGTTTTTGGCCCACACTCTCTACATTATAGTGGTAGCAAGTGACTATAATACTTGAATCACAATAATTACAATAAATGATTAGAGAAATAATTCAAACACCCTCCCAACCTCATCTGATTCGTCGACGAAGGTTGTAAGGAAGGATAGGATGTTGTTGGGGATAGATGGACATTGGTGATGTCGATGTTCCCTCAATCGTTGGTTCATTGACGTTTAAGACATTCCTCATCAACTATTGTCCCAAGGAATAAGTCTAAGTCAAAGTTGAAGTCGATATTCTTCATTGGCATTATTTGTTGGAGATCATTCTCCTAATTCTCCATGTTTCTCCATTTTTCCAAGACTTTCCCCCAATTCCACCAAAAATGAATTAGCAAGCATTATAGAATATGTTCGAATAATTTAAAATTAGAATAATTAATTAATTGGGTTGGTGTATTAATTAAAGGGGGTGGCATAAATAATCAAGGGGAAGTTCATGATATTTCCCCTCATTTAAGTGGGAGGTTCAAAGGGGTTTAATCTCTGGTGGTCCAAACAACCATAGCCTCTCATGGGAGGTTAGTTTTAATGGTCCCCACCACCATAACCTCTCAAGGGAGGTTTAGTTCAGGTGGTCCCCACCTATGAAACATCCACAAAGAGTTTAAAATAAAAATAAAAAATGCTATATAATATTATTTTTATTTTATTCTTTCACGAATATGTGAAAAGATAACTTCCACCCGTGTCCTACTGCGGTTGAGGAGAAGGTCTCCTTATATGAA
This sequence comes from Viscum album, assembly GCA_963277665.1. NCBI lineage: Eukaryota > Viridiplantae > Streptophyta > Magnoliopsida > Santalales > Viscaceae > Viscum > Viscum album. Next base: position 1,344,035,316 of record OY728132.1, read on the forward strand.
TACTGGCACTACGACTTCTACAGTGCCCTTGTATTTCAATCCCAATCACTGGGTAAAAAGTTAGAAAATACCACTCAAACATTTATTGAACATACCTGAAATAAAGTTCAGAAATTTATTCGGGACACTCTGCGTCTCGGAATCCTGAGCAATCAATTTTTGCAAACTCATAAAAATCCCATAAATTAAAAAAATTACATGGAAATTCTGGGAAATTACATTCTCCCTACCTCAGGTCTTTACATCCCCGTAAGTTGCAACTCAAAACTAAGAAAACAAGTGGGGGTACTGAGCATGAAATCGAGCCTCCCGCTACCATCTTCTCTCCTAGAGGTTCTCGTACTACCTGCGAATGCGCACCAGAGGTATCGACCACCCATGAAGGATCCTCTCTTGTCGATCCTCAATCTATACTAGAACCTCCGTAAAAGTGGATCCATCATCAACGTCCAGCGCTACATGGTCGATAACGTGGGAAGGGTCATGCACGTATCTCCTCAGTTGGGATACGTGGAAGACATCATGCTCCTGATGCATCTGAGCTAGAAGAGATAAGCGGTATGCCACCTCACCAACTCTGTTAAAGACCTGAAATGGTCCAATGAACCTCAGAGATAACTTTCCCTCTTGGCCAAATCTCTACAATGCTTGTCGAGGTGAGACCTGAAGAAAGATTCAGTCGCCACCCTCGAACTCCAGAGGTCTCCATCTCCTGTCGTCATAAGACTTATGCCTGCTCTGTGCAGTCTTCAACCACTCCAGGATGATCTGCACCTTCTCTGTGGTATCCTATACTATCTCTGGTCCCACTAGTTTTGAATCCCCTGGCTCAGTCCAGTACAAAGGTGATTTGCAAGCTCGCCTGTACAACGCCTCAAAAGGTGCCATCCTAATGGTGGAGTGATATCTGTTGTTGTATGAAAACTCCACCAAAGGAAAGTGATCCTCCCAACAATAACCGAAGTCAAGGACGCAAGAACATAGAATTTTATCAAGGGTATGAATGGTCCACTCATTCTGACCATCCGTCTGAGGATGGAAGGCGGCGCTCAAATGAAGCTGTGTCCCGAAAGCCTCCTGTAACTCCTTCCATAGCCAAGAAGTAAAACCTACATCACAATCGGAGGCAATCGTCGAGGATACTCCATGTATCCCCACAATATCCTACACATTGAGGTGTCCCAAGATCTCTATTAAACCCTACTCTCTGATCGGTAGGATGTGGGTCGACTTGGTGAGTCGGTCGACGATCACCCAAATCAAATCCTGACCTCTAGACGTATGTGGAAGTCATGTCACAAAGTCCATGGATATCCCATCCCACGTCCACTTTGGGACCACTAAAGGATGAACCATGCCTGCCGGTACCTGATGCTCCACCTTCACTTGTGTATAAGTGAGGCATCAAGAGACAAACTCTGGTACTTCTTTCTTCATTCCTGGCCACCAGTCCTGTCGTCAGAGATCCTTGTACATATTTGCTACTTCGGGATGTACAGCTAGAGGGGATGTGTGGAACTCCCTCATCACTTCCCCCTAAAGCGACACAGGTACCATGGTATGTCATCTGAAGAGGATGATGTGCTCCCCACCTTCAGAAAATCCATCAGGTGCATGTCTTGTGGATATCTGAGCACGTCGTATCTCACTGTCAGCATCCCCACATTGTGCCTCCCTGACGTACTGATGAAGTGGGGGAGTGACTCTAAGATACTGAAGAAAATATGATCCATCTCTATCCCCAAAGAATATCTGCAAAGAGGCCAGATTCTCTATTGCATGACTTAGTATTTGTATACCAGACCTCTTGCCGAGTGCATCTTCTACAATGTTCTCCTTCCCATGAGTGTAGACTATCTCGAAGTCATAGTCCTGGAGGAACTCAAGCCAACGTCTTTGTCTCAGTTTTAGTTCCTTTTGGGAGAAGATATACCTGAGACTCTTGTGATCAAAATACACTGTAAAACGTTCTCCCATCAGATAGTGTTGCCACATCTTCAAGGTGAAGATCACTACGGATAACTCCAGGTCCTGGGTAGCATAGTTTTTCTCATGTTGTCTCAGATGTCAAGAACCATATTCGATCAATGCTCGCTCCTACATCAGGACACATCTGAGCCCGTTCCATGATGTGTCGCAATAGACTACGTATCCTATGCCCTCCTCTAGAAGCCTCACGATGGGGGCACTAGTCTGTCTCTGCCTCAGCTCCTAAAAACTTAAGTGGCATCTCTCTAACCACACGAAGGGTTTTCCCTTCGTTGTCATGGATGATAGTGGTGCTACAAATCTGTAGAAATATGGTAAAAATATCTGGTAATATTTATCCAAACCCAGGAAACATCATACCTCTTCCACACTACTGGGTGGATCCCAAGAAAGTACCACCTCAATTTTCGCTGGATCCATTGAAACTCCACCCTCTGATATGACATGTCCCAGAAAGTGAAACTCTCGGATCTAGAACTGGCACTTCGAGGTCATACCAAAAATATGGTGCTTTCGGAGTTTGTCCAAAACTACCTTCAAATGATAGGAATTCTCCTCCTCATAAGCCGAGTGGACCAGAATGTCGTCGATGAAGACTTCAACAAAGTGATCAAGGTATGGCAGAAAGATCATGTTCATGAGTCCCATGCACACTGCTGTTGCATTGGTTACACCAAATGTAATAACCAAGAACTTTTAATTGTCGTACCGAAATCTAAAATTCATCTTCTTAACATCCTTGTCTCGTACTCTGAGCTGGTGATAGCCTGATTTGAGTTCTATCTTCTAGAACCACCATGCTCCCTTCAGCTGATCAAAGAGGTTTTCAATCCTCATAAATGGGTACTTTTTCTTCACGGTCACCTAGTTCAGGCACCGACAGTCAACACAAAGCCTTAAGCTCCCATTTTCCTTCTTGGTGAACAAAATCAAGGCTTCCCAAGGAGAAATACTTGGCTGAATTACCCCTTTCCCTTGTAAGTCCTCCAGCTGTACCCACAGCTCATGAAGCTCTGTCGGATACATCTAATACGCTGGTGTAGATATCGGTTCCATATTGGGGTATAATTCAATGTTAAATTCAACCTCTCTACGAGGAGGTAGACCTAGAACATCATCTAGGAAGACAACTGTGTACTGGTCCACCACTATAGGATAACTCAGACACTCCACATCAACCGCTATGAGGGTATGGCCAGCCAACTGGTGAGTAATCAGCTGCACCCTCCTCCGGGTAAGTCCATCATGTGCTGCAAAGTCTCCCTTCTCACCGGTGAAGGTAAACCTGGTCCCATCCATGAGGACACATCACACGTCGCACCTAATACAGTCTATCTGAGCATTGACTATATATAACCAGTTCATATCTAAGATGATGTCGTAAGGCCTGGACGCTGCTACTAAGAGATCCTAGGTGAAGCTCTCACTTTATAGAGTAAGATCACACTGCTGACACTAGTGTGTTATCATTGAACCCTCTCCTGTAGAAATTCTCTAGCTGTAAGGATCAAGCCAACGGCTCCGTCGGAATCTCTGAGCTCTGAACGAGGGAAGTGGAAATAAAAGAATGACTAGCACCTGTTTCTATGAGTACTACTGCTAAGGTGGAGTTGACACAGATCATACCTCGTATCATCTCCGGATCACTATGGTAATAGGCCTTAGCTACCTGAAGCTGAGCTCCCCCCTTTCCTTCTACTCTATGTGGTCGGGGTGCACCACCTAGTGGTGGTGGAAGTAACATCTCGAGTCTTCTCCTACCGCCAGCTACACGACCAGCTCCTCTACCACGTCTGCCTGCTCCCTACGGACCTCCTCATTTGAATCTCTATCTCTACCTAGGAGGTCCCTTGACCATCTTTTGATCATCTGTACGTTGGTTCGGACAGTCATGAGCCATTTGAACCAGCCCTCCACATGTGTAACACTTCTCGCTCCTGGCATGATTGGCTCTGCCTCGTGTGTCCCACACAACCGACCCTGAATCCTACAGTTGTCCACCTGAAGTTTAGGTCCTTTTGGACCTCTGTGTTATTTATCTGCTTACAACTACAGAAGACTCTACTACGTGATAAATGGTAGTGGGTCTCACTGATGGTGACTTCTCAGTAAGTAAACTCTCCAATAGGAGCGCTCTGTCTAACACCCCTGCCTATGTCGTGATGCTAAGTGAGATCATGAAAGCACTGATCTCTCGCAGTGAGTCCCTACTCGAAGGTCTGGGCCATAAATAATAGGTCACACACAGTATCTGTGGAGTAGCGTGAGAGGTTAGAGGACCTAACTAAGTACTGATTCGTAGTCATGATTCCCTACTGCAGATGAATAAACTCATGAATATGCACTACATGAAGAGTCACTTGGAAAAACTCCACTAAAAACAAGATCTCTAAGTCTACCCAAAAAAGTGTCACATTATCATGATCCTAGAGCATCATGCTCCACTATTTTCCTACTACTTCCCGTAGAAGGATGGCGGCAAGGATCACCATGAGATCGGCTGGTGTCCTTACTAGTCAGAAGACTCTCACCACGGCCTCCATAAAATCCTCAGCCGCCAGTGGGTCCGTCACGCCCCTAAACCTGGGTGGCCTCTGGCACTGGCACTCGTGCAACATGCTAAATCGGCGTGCACCCTCTGCTACTCGGTCTGGTGGAATCAGTGGGCCAACAGTTAATGGTAACGCTGGTGCCTCCAATGGTGCCTCTACTAGACGAGGGCCCTGCACTAAGGCCTCGTCACTCAGTGGGATATCAGTGTGTACTATATTTGGGACCCCAGCTGGCTATCTGCGTAGAGGCATCCTGAAAATAAACAGGTTCACCACAGTCAAAAAAAAGTTATACCTAGTGAGATGACTCAAGATATCGCAAAGAAAACTCATGGAAACACATGCGTAATTAGTTTTTTCGTGCACTGGGTCAGAAATCAGAAGTCAAGTTCTTGGTGTATGGATACGTCTGTCACCGCACCAACACTGGATTCCCTAAACTGATATCCACACTCACTATACTTAACACTATTTCCATTAAAAGAAAGATTAGAGTCCTATGTTCTATGATAGAACCAACTCCTCTTATACCAATTTTTCACGACCCATCCCCCTGGCCCGTGTCCTGACTACCCCAAGCCCGCCTTCCATAGGCCATAGGCTCGTGACTAGCACCAAAGGCGTATTATCTAAAAATGGTAAGTCATTTCCTTAAAACCTAGAACACACACAACTAATCACACTACAAGATACAAAATCAAGTAAAATGAATAGTAAACAGAGTGAGTACAGTATGTAAAAGGGGCCAGAATAGAAGCCAACTGGAAAGTACAAGAAACAGAAAGTATAAGTAAATTGGAACAACTCCTGCAATCACCCGCCAAGACACTGGTCGATACTCCAACTACCATGAAGTCCCAAAAATATTTAACACAATGGACCGCCACATCATAGGGATCTCAACGTAATAGACGATGCGTCAATCAGACGCCCGATCTGTGAGTTATTAGCCTTTTAGTCCGTAGAGCCCGGTTGGATTTCGTGCTCGATCCAGCCCGACTATTTACCTTAATTATCCAAATATCTAGTGGGGCATACGAAAGGGGACCGAATGTCTCCATGGTTTCCATCACCATTGCCTATTTTTCAATCGGACGTCTAGTGCCAAAGTTATGGCCAAATGAGCATAAATGGGTCGTAGTGGGTCCGGGTCCGATCCGACCCGGTTGGACAGACCCGGACCGACCCGCTGGGTCCATCCCGGCCCACTGGGTGGTCTAGCAGGCCACAACGTCTACAAGGGGTCATGGAGCGGCTCAGCCGTGGGGCGGCTTGGCCGTGGTGGGTGTCGTGAGAGTGGCTCACCCGCATTGGTGTCGCTAGGTCGTGGGGCGGCTCGACCGAGGGCATCACATGGCTGTGGGGTGGCTCAAAGGACCCCAGCGGATCGGAGGGCTGCTGGTGACGCATCAGGCCATGAGGGCAGCACGACAGGGCCGTAGGGTGGCGACGCCAGTTGCAGGTGGTGGGGCGAGGCCGTGGGGTGGCGCGGCAGGCCGCAGGCGGTGGAGTGCCAGGCGGCCCAGAGGCCGCGGGAGGCAGACGGTCGTGGGGCGTGGAGGCTGCATGTAGTGGAGCCACTGGCGGCGGGGGCCACGGGCGGGGGTGGTCATGGGCAGCGGCGGTCGCAGGGCGGCGCCATTGCCTTCATCACCTCTGTCGCCGTTGATAGCTGTCATCCTCTATCGCGATGAACACAATAATTATCCCAAGAAATTTTGAGAGGACGAGTCATGTCTGTTTGGCCCGCACTCTCCCCATTAGAGTGGTAGCAAGCAGCTATAATAATTGAGTCAAAAGAATATCTAGAACGGGTAAGGGAAATAATTCAAACACCCTCCCAACCTCGTTTTATTCGATGATGGAGGTTGCGAGGAAGGAGACGATGTTGTTGGGGATAGACGGATGTCGGTGACATCGATGTTCCCTTCATAATCGGTTCATTGACGTTAAAGACATTCCTCATCAACGATTGTACCAAGGAAGAAGTTGACATCGAAGTTTATGTCGGTGCTCTTCATTGGCGTTCTTCGTTGGAGAGCTTTCTCCCAATTCTCCAGGTTTCTCCGTTTTTTCCAAGAGTTTCAGCCTATTCCACAAAAAATTAATTTGCCAACATTATAGAATATGTTAGCATAATTTCAAATTGGAATAATTAATTAATGGATTTTGTATGTTAATCAAAGGGGGGTGGCATAATTAATCAAGGGGGAGTTCAAGACACTTCCTCTCATTTAAGTGGGAGGTTCAAAGGGTTTAATCTCGGGTGGTCCCCACCACCATAACCTCTCATGGGAGGTTAGTTAAAGTGGTCCCCACCACCATCACCTTTCATGGGAGGTTTAGATTAAATAGTACCCACCTATAAAACATCCACAATGAGTTCAAAATAAAAATAAAAATAAAAGATACGCAATTTTATTTTTATTTTATTCTTTCATAAATATGTGAAAAGCTATCTTCCACCCTTGACCTACTACAGTCGATGTAAAGGTCTCCTTAAGTGAATATCAGTGCTGCGAGTTCAATGATGCCCTCAGATTTCAATTCTGAGTAGCAGTTCAAAAGTTTGTAAATATCGTTGGCACATATACTAAAGGTACCCGAAATAATGTTCAGAAATTCATTCCGGGTATTCCATGCCTCAGAATCACATCCCGTCAATTTTCATGGACTCATAAAAAATCCCATATAGAGAAAAATTACATGGAAATTTCAGTTACTTACAGGATTTTTATTACTATTTTTTAGGTGTTTGATGATTAAATGTGTCTTGAGAGTTGTGAGTAAGGGGTGGAGTTCTTTTATTTTTATAGTGGAGGGGGAGTGGCACTCTTGTAAACACCAAAAGATAATAATTAATAGGATGTCTTCATTACATAATGTGTCACAAAAATGAAAAAATAGTTGATTAAACGGTTGATAAAAATATCCACCATATATAAATATGTAAATTTTGATAATTTGGTTCCTTAAATTGAAAGATAACCTAATATTATCATTTTGTTTGTATTAAATAATTTAGTTTTCTAGCAGAATTAATTCATCCATTAAGATGAAACTAAAGTAATATTTTAAAGAAAATATATATCCACTAAATTATGAATATCATATCTAATTTATAAAATAAAAATCCCAAGTTTTTTGGAAATTAATTTTAAAACAAGTTCACGTGACTCGCAAAAACACAATTTAAACCTGGAATGGCTTAACAATGCTTTAACAATATATGTGTCAATATGTTATTTATAAAAGATCAACTAGTCCATTAATATAAAATATTTTATATTTATTAACACTTAAAAATTACTTTATAGAATTTATAATTTTTATAATTTTCAAATCATTTAATAAAATATCATTTATTGTAGAAAAGAATAATGTCGATTTTTAAATTATTTATCTAATATTAGTTTTAAAATATAAAAAAATATATTTAAATTAAAATATATTATTTTTAAAGATATTTAATATGATATATTCACTTTATTAAATAATTAGAGACAATAATTCAATCAATATACTTCACTTTTAATATTTATAGTATCATTTATTTTAGTTAATTATTAACTAAATAAGCACTATATTGGTGTTTCTTAAGAATTTGAAGTACCTAAATCATATTTAAAAATTAATGATTAATTATAATGAAAACATTAACCCATTTATATTTCAAATGGATTTTAATATACATAAATATTATTTTTTTTACAAATATCCATGTTTCATAAATGTTAAAGTTAAGGAAAGTTCCATTTTTGTCTCTTTCCTTACTTAACCTTTTATATAAGGAAATCCCATTAAATAATATCCTAATAACTCGTTAAATTAAAATAAATAGGGTATGTGGTCGAGCTATTGGCATCTAATGGTTATGAGAATTGTTTCCAGGTCATTTTGGCTCTTAAGATTAAGGTTTAGTCCCTTGTTAAGCATCGTTTTACCTTAATCATTATATTTAATTTTTGTAACTTTCACGAAAAATTTTGGTAAGAAATTATGTTGAGATTATTAGATTAAAATATTAAACTAACTAAACCCATGTATGTCCAATTTTTCAAAATTAAATTCACATAATAGGTAATATTAAGAATAATTCTAATCTCATAGATGTGGTGAGTAGTTGGGTTTTAAAGTAAAAACGTTCAAAATTTCTATATGTTATTATTTCTGATTTTTATACAAAAATAATTCAAAGTATTTAAATTCGGTTAATGTATTTATAATTGATCTATTTGGACTTAAAAACACAATTTAAAATATAATTTATCATTAATAATTATTTAAACTAAAAGATACTTTTTAAATAAAAGGCATTATTTTCACTATTCAAAAAAATGAAAATTCTTAGAAAATAAAAAATAATCACCCTAATAAAAATTTTATATTATTAATCCAAAATTGATGTTTATTTTTGACAAATAAAATTTATAAAAGTGTTAGAATTTATTTATAAAAAAGTTTCACCATTAAAAGGTGGTAAAAAATGATCTTATGTGCATGATAATTCCATGTTTTATATAGAATGAGCTTAACATGGTGTTGTGTATAAAAAAATATTACAAGAAAATTAATTTGATTCTAAAATTAAAAAATTTCTATATATTGGGATGTTAAATTCTCCCCACCTTATTTAAATATTATACTTATAATTTAAGCTTGATCTCAGTAGTCATGTGATTCATATTCAAGAATAAACTATTGTTGAAAAAACCCACATCGTAAATAGGGTTAATAACACATATTATTAATACGAGATAAAGGAATGTAAAATTTTCATTTAAATAGGTCCCTTATTCAGATATCATTGGTGGGAAATGGAAACATGGATATGGAAGAAAAATCTTACAATCAAGTTCTGATGGAGAGCGCTAGAGAATATGGAATAGAGAAAGGTAACAATCACAAGGTGATAAATCTATGATGATATAAAGAATCATTTGGTTCAATGGAAATAAAGGTGATAAGAATAAAATTTGGTTTCAATATCATTTTCCCTAGAGTAGAGTAATTCATTAACTCACTAAGAATATAAGTAAATATACGTACATGGTACGTTTCAATAAGCAGAATCTTATCCTATGGACGTGACTTGAACTATTTATAATACATCTCTTAGAATAAGATTCAAGATATTATGATGTAACATATCAGTGTCTATAACTATATCCAAAGTTCTACATAAACCATTTCATAAATGGTTATCCTTTCCAAAAGATTATGATCCAACACGTTAGAAAGAATGACACTGAGTTTCCAAAATGAACTTATAATTATCATTTATTCAATATGATTCTGCTCTAAATTTTCACATTCCAAACATGTGAATAAATTCATCATGTATCTTCTAAAAATATTTTTGTAACTCTAATCACCATAAAGCCTTATCGAAAAAATTCATTATTTCATATTCTTTAAGTAAGACACAAGTTATTAGATATATTCCTTAAATCCAACACTATTGTAAACTCCATCAATGATAGCATAGACCACTTCTCGATAAGTCATTAAACAATTACAATGTAGTTAGAACATGTCCAATAAATCATTTCATCATCATTGTCTCAACATTAAGAGCATATTAAGGTTTAACTTTCCCTAAATAATGTGTTTTAAAAAATTTAACTTTCAACTAAATAATTTTTTTTGTATCATTCATCATTTGGTCTTAAATCTTTAACAAAAAAGTACAGAAATAAAATCCTCACATATTCCCTAATTCTATTAACCAGTTCAACACTGATAAAATATTTGAATGACATAATTATTGAACAAGTATATTAATCATTCCTCTTTTACTATAGTGGTAATATAACTTGACCATTATCTAGTAGCATCATTTAAGATATATTCCTTTGATTCTTGTGGAATTAGTTTTTATAGTGTCACATCTCTTTATAGTGGAATCATTGTATATTGGAAAAATTTTTCTTACCCTTTCAATCACAAGAATTTTTTCCTTTCATTCCACACATTTATAAAACTCCCATTCATTTTAGGCAAGTATAAAAGTGTTTCTTCTCACAATTATCCCATCTGAGAACATACTTATTTCCCTTCCTTCCTTCATCCATAATTTTCTATGCAATCCTATACCCTTCTTTCTTCCCTCCAAATCCATTGTACTTGTAGAATTATTTACCTATCTCATTATCATGTGATATTATTTCCTCATATGATGAGAATACTTGGGACACTACATCCCTTACAAATTTTGTCCTAAGAGCATAAAAGATATGATCCTTCTTAATAATTTGATCACGTTCATTGGTTGATTTCTCATTCCTTCTTCTAGGAACCATTTATATATAATGGGTTCTTCTGGATTAAATAAGAATATCATATATAATTACAAATATGGTATTAAACATAACATAAATACGTTCATCGTAAATCCTAGAATCATAAATATTGGTTAATTTGGGGAATTATTTACTTTCAAATACTACATAACAGTAGGTAAGGAAAATATGACATATCCAAAGAATATCACTTATGAGTTTCAGACTAGGTGCATTGTAAGATCCATTGTCTGGTACTAGGTAACATTGAGTTAGGATCAGTACACCTTCTCAGAGTTGTTACTCCTAGGTACATATGTTCTCTAACTACATCCACTTGTAGTATCTAGATAGGGATATATTTTTAGGAATAAACATAAAATCTCTACAATACCAAAATTCTATGATGTACTTATATACATATCCTCAATGTGTATATTAAGGTTATGTTCCTTAATATATGTTTTATAAATCAATTTTCAATGGTTTTTGTTAAATATCCTTTGATTCCAACTATAATGTACCGACCCCAAAATCCCAGTGTTAGTGCATTATTTTATTACATTAGAATGATTTTAAAGAACCAAATATCAAATGACCGATCAGTTTAGATGTCTGGGAAACCCATATTACATACATGATGCCCATAATATATTGGGAAAAAACAAAACATTATACATAATAAGATGAAAAAAAAATCATCCTTCAAATATTATTCATTGTTTTATTCATCATAACCTGTGGAAATTAAACATAATAAGGGTGAGATTAAATTCATAGTAATGGTAAGTAAAGATAAATCTATTATGAATAAAATAGAATAAATAATCATGGAAAGGTATATAACAGAAAACACATTCCATTCAAATAACTAGATAATGAAATATCAATAAGGTAAAGAAGTAAATTGAAATACATTATACTTATATAATAAACAGATAATAGAATGAATCTATAGATATTTCAATACAAAATCTCAAGGATAATAATAATAATAACTAAACTATCTATAATGGAAATTCTTAATTATTCAACATCATGTATACGGCGCATGAAAACATATCCCTTCAAGTCCTTTCACAAGATAGTTTCAAGCTACCGATAGAAACCCATTTAATGTTTTCCAATTATTCATCTCATGAGAACCTATCAATTAATTTGGGAGGCTATATAATGTCTAGTGCCCACCCATAATTACAAGTCCCAAGCGTTCCTCATATCAATTACTCAAAATAAATAGTATTCTGTATCAAATATCTGTATTAAAAAATGAATAAAATTTAATCGATAATTCCGAAATTGAGGATTAATAATAAAAATGTTTTTGATGTTGATGAATTTAAATACCCTTGGAATGTCATCAAAATATTCTTGAGGAAAATAATATTTAAACAATTTCAAAGTGTCCCATACCACTTTAACAAATTTTAAATCATAATCATCCTGATTTATTAACATCAAATAAAACTTTTAATATCATTATAATAATAATATTTATAGATATATCACTCAAATGGTGGTATATACACCATCTCAATGTGAATTGGGCCACAACAACAAATTACTCTTAATAGAATTTAAATTGGGACGACAATCCCTTGTCTTAATATTTTTTTTGGTTGTGTGGTATTTATCTTTATGTATAATGGTTTAAATTTTTTAAATAACTTTTACTTGAACCATAATCATATTTATAATATCATATATTAACTTTTTTATATATTTTTTACTCGTTTTTTAACACTCTTAAATTGTTTTATGTATTTCGATCATTAATTTCCCAGTTTTCTCAAGTGCATTTTGACTTTTAATTTGTTGTTAGTATTACATGGATGATGATTTAATCACCTTTTGAATTTAATCAAATATGTAATTATCTTATATATTCAATACATATGTATTAATATTTGTCCCTAATTTTTGGATATAATAAATGAGGTAAACCATTTATGTAGACGGTAGGTCATACGTACGCATGAACACTACATTCATTTCATTTTCATATTAAAATATTGAAATGTAAATTTTACATATGTATATTATAATTATAGTATAATATATATGTTTTATATGTTTCATAGATTAATTAAAATCATTTTTAATACATTTCATGTATGAATTAATTATATCGCTTTAAGGAGGTGGTAGTCCATATTTCTATAAATTATGTTATCATATTTAAAAAGAATTAATTTAATAGATATATGTGTTAAAAAATAAATAAATAATAATAAATACAGCATATATATCATATATAAGTAGATTTTTGATAATAATTACCACCATTATAGGTGTCAATGGAATAAAAATAATCATCATTTCGTGACGTGGTAGTTCGTCGTTCACATAAACAGTTTTATCAATACCCATTAGATATGAGTTTTTGTAAGTGAAGGTAGATAAATTATCATAAAAACATATATATTTATGATACTGATTTTTATATAATGATGGAAGAATATGATTTTAGGTTTTGGACAATGGAAATAAAACTTAAGAGCTTATGGAAGTATGTTACCTCTTAATCGGGTAACTCCTTTTGGTTTGAACCAAAGGGATTCCTTAAGTGTATTTCTTCTGAAATGGTGGATTATAGGTTTAGGGTAAGGATTTTGGGAAAATAATTGGGTATAAGATTTATGATACAATGTGGATTGACAGGTGTGAGGAAGGGGTAGAGTGCATTCCATTTATATTAGAGGGGGAGGGGAACACTGGTAAACACCGAAAGGTATTCATTAATTGGTGGACTAAATTACCTAATGTGTCTCCAAAATAGAAAAAAATGGATTTAATGTGAATAAAGTTTGATAAATACATCCTATAAACAAAAATATGTTCATTTTAATAATTTGGTTTCTTAACATCTTATATTCCTCAAATTTATCATTTTGGTTTGTATTAAAGAATCTAGTTTTATAACCTAAGTAATTTTACCAATAAGGATAAACTAAATCTAAATTTAATATAAGATATAGATAAACAAAATTATTAATATTATATATAATTTATAAAATAAAAATCCCTTGTGTTTTGGAAATGAATTTTAAAACAAGTTCATGTGAAACGCTAAAACACTACATAAACGTGGATTGTGTTAACAATGTTTTACAGTATATATATAAGGTCCTAGACTTAAACATTACCAAATATTAATTTAAAGAAAAAATTAACATTTATTATTATTTTTTGTTTAGATCATTATATAGATAGGTCATAACATGTGCATATCATCTTTAATATTATAAGTATTCACTTCTACTCACTATAAATTTTTCCAAAATAATAGAACTCCTTAAATAATATAAGAATTATTTTTGGGATAAAAATATTCTTGAATTAATCCATTCTCTTACCCTTCCTTATACCTTATTTAAAAAATTTCAAAAACTTGGGAGGATAATAAAAATCTCATTAAAGGATATAAAATAATGAAAGAAAACATTAGTCCATGAATACAAAAAAAATAAATGAAATAATAATTTTTACTCATAAAACATAAGCTCTTTAACATACCTCATGAAGTAATAAGATTTATTAATAACTCGTACAAATCATAAAACATAAATGTAAGGTGTGGAATACATAAAATACATACTTTCTAGATTTCACATATACATAGCGAGTAGCCTTCATGGTTACGTTTGGAATACCCATCATAGTATATTCCAAAAATCTCTTAGGAAAAACCTTAATGTTTAACTCTGTCACATTACCCAATGCATTAGAGAGCTATCATGGGCTCACCTATCCTATTTTTATCATGGAACCACCTATATTAGGATTATAACATAACCACCTGTCAAATTTCCAAGTTCTATTCCATAATCATAACACATAAAATAATAAAATTATCAATATTTCACTTATGAATCAAAAGAAATCAATTCAAGATATTGAAATATTGAGAACATTTACAAAACTATTTAAAACATTTAACAAAGAGATTTTTGAATCAAAGTCTCTCATACCACATTGAAACTTTTAATGTTATTATAATTTTGAAACATTAATGTCCATATAAACAAATCCATCAAACCATTCTTAAAACATTGACATTAATGAAAAATATTTAGAAGATTAAATATTTAAAACATTTAAAAACAATGTTTTAGTTAAAGAGTCCCTTACAACATGAGAAAATACATGAATAAAAATAATTAATGAATAAAATTAAACTAAACCTATAATACCATGATAACAAAGAGATTAATGATTTATTATTTCAAAGGGTAGTATATACACCATATAAAAGTGATTTTTTGCATAACATCAAATAGGACTCAATAGAATGTAAATTGAGATTAAATCACTTACAAAAATTATTTAGTTAATCAAATAGATTGATTATGTGTATTCACTATAAACAAAAATAAATAAATTATAAATATAATATAGGATATCAATAGTTATTTCTCACATAATCATATAATGGCATAATCAAGAAGTAGAATATTAACCATATGAATGGAAATTGGGTTAAGAAGTTCCCTTACCTTGAGTTCGACTCACTGCATATGTTCCTTGTTCTTCCTGAATCATAATATTTAGTTAATTTATACTTTCTTAATAACCTTTTTCATGTATATTATTCCTTTTTTATCACTTATTACCACGTTATAAAAATTATTTAATTATTTATGTTAATAATGGTCATTTTTTCGATATTCGGAACTTGAGTCAAAAATGAACTTGTTTTGATATAAATTGTACATGTAGTCAAAATTACATCCTCTCCATAATAATATTAATGATTTAGATATAATATATATCCAGTATATATGTATTTATAATATTCCATAACATTTGGGGATAATAAATGAAATGCACTGTTCATGGAGATGGTATATTGTACGTACGCATGAGCAGTACTTTCATTTCATTGTCATATTAAAGAATAATAATCAAATTATATTAATGTATATTATTCTACCAGAATTATATTTATGTCATATATATCTCATTGGTTTAATTAAACCATCATCTATAGGTTTCATGTATATAATTAATGAGTCATATCACATTGAGGGGCGGTAGTCCACATTTCCTCAAATGAAATTATCGTATTTACACATCATGGAAAGCATAAAGGTATTTTGTAAATAAAAATTACAGAATCATAGAGACTATAAAAATGTAATATATATATCATATTTAAATATAGTTCAATAATAATGGTCAGCATTACAGGTGTTACGGGAAAACTAAACAATTATTGTTTCGTTAGGTAGTAGTTCGACGTACATAGAAATAGTATGTTTGTATCCATTAGGTGGAGATGTGTGTAAATGTAGTTAGAATCATTATCAAGAAACATCCTAGTATATTTAGGATACTAGTTTTGTTATATAATCATATAATAATAATATCTTAGGGAGTTGAGAAGAAAAATAAAAGAAAATAACTTGAGGGAAGATGTAACCTCTAAATCTGGTAACTTCTTTTGATTTGAGCCAATAGGATTTCATAAATTTACTTCTACCCAATATATGTCCTCTAGGAGTAAGGGATATATTTTGGGAGATTATATGATAAGAATTGGGATGATCCAAGGCTCTTGAGTGGTGTGTGTGACGTGGGTAGGTGTGGTGATCTTTTATAAGTGGGAGGAGGGGAACTTTAGGAAAGTCTAAAAATATTAATATATTATAAATTCAATTTTGATTAAAAATAGTCAAAATTTCATTTAATTTTAATATAATGTTATTTTTTTTCTAATACCTATAATATAATAATTTTTAGACAATTTTTGAAAAAAAAATTTCCTTATCTTTTTGGTTTAACCCTTATTTTACACCTTTCTACCTTACAATGATATCATGACATTTACATATTTTGGGTTAATGTAATTACCATATCATGTCAAAAGAATCAAAAAAAATAATTTATGACATATTTGGACTTTTCATAACATTGTTTTTCTAATATTAGATTTTTAAAAAATTAATATCATTTAGTAAACTATTTTATGTTTTAAGTTATAAATTTTCTCAATTTTGGACCCTATTCATACTTGAATTTTTTACAAATTCATAACAACCTGGTTACTTCTAACCAAAGGAATTAACTCAAATATAACATTCCTATATCATCCATAAAATTTGTGAATGGAATAAAAAATTAAAATTAAATTTATTTTAAAATTTTATTATCATTTATTTGAATCCTTTATTAATGAATCAATCAATACATCATCATTCTGACATAAATAAATTAATTTATTTAATGTCCAAAAATTATAAATAAAATACCATTATTTAGGAAATAATTTTATCTTTATAATGACTATTTATAGTCAAATATATCAGTTATATAACCCTATATTATAATTGTTTAATAAAATAATACATGATTATGTTTTATTTCTCCTTACAAAAATTAATTTTTAGGAAATGTCATTTCCACATCTATGTGGGGTCCCAAAATCAATACAAGGATTCCCAGGGTCAGATATATCTCATTCAATAAAAATAATTAATTTTTAGGATGGTTTTATATTATTAAATTGTTATTATTTCCCCTTATTTACCAAATTTACCCTTTAACCATGGTAAATAAAATAATTACTGAAGTTACTATTCATAAAGTCCAGAAATAAAATTTAACTATTTACACTATTTTGAATTTTTGATTCCAAATATGGAATCCATTTTTCAAAATTCAAACACGGAATTGGAAGAAATTAATTTAAAATTAATTACCATTGTCAAAACCCAAAAGCGGGTTTTATAATGTAAAAATCTATCAAAAGATTGAGATATGTTTATGTACAATTTAAAAGTCAAATTAAATTTCAATAACCAAAATTGTATTAAATGATAAAAATATATTAAATTTATACTCTAGAACCATTAAAAATATTATTTGACCAAAAAAATTATCTCGATGGAAACATTTATTTTCAATAAAAAATAATCATATTTTTACAATTTATCAAAACATGATATTTGTCAGAAAAATATAAAAAATTCATCCAAAGTAAATTTTTATGTATTGCTTCTAAATATAAATTTTATTTGGTAAAATGTAACATATAAAGGTGTAAAAAACAATATTTAAAAAGGGTTCTCCATCAAAAGGTGGTAAAATGCATTTTTAGAAGAAAAAAATACATCTTTTATCCGAAAAATTTAATTTGTTATTATATCATATCTTGAAAACATATAAGATGGATTTAAAACAATAAATTTAATATATAACACATTTAGTTCATTAAATCAAAATCCGTAAAGAGTGTTATGATTTTATAAACACAATTTTTCTCTTTTCAAATTGTTTTTCATAAAAACACATTTTTTATTTTCAATTAGTTTTTATTTCCATTTACAAAAAATTATTAACCAATGAATCATTATTTAAACACATGTAAACCATATATCAAAATTTAGTTTATACTTATCATTCCTCCCATTCTCATTTTTAGACATTAACAACCATTTCAAATAATAATAGCATTATTGTATTACATTGGGATATAACTCAATGTTTTGTGAAACGTATGATTTCAGAGAAAACCATTGCTACGTGTTTAGTACCCTATTAGAAAAAGAATCCCCCTTAACATAAAATTAATATCTTATCCATAAATATTAATAGAAAAGAAAATTTATTATTCTATAAATAATTGGTTCATTACATCATACCCCCTTTTGGAAAAACTTTCCTCACAATTTTAATATTGGGCTCAAAAACATCATTGAAAACACTACATTGAAAAAAGTGTCAACCAAACTACCATTTTAAAATAAAGAAAAATAAGTAAAAACGTTATCGGATATAAAACATACTAGGATTCCATGTATTAAAACATGTATATGGATGAAAAACTAACTAGCTTTTGAGGTAGAGTGATAGAAAGCATGACTACTAGAAATTTAACAACCAGAGAACCACAAACTTGTAATGGGTAAAACAGACATTGATTTCACAGTAGGAAGTGTAAATGGTCAATGTTTTTGTTTTAATATCATTTTCATAGAGTTGAGGAATTTATTTATAATATTTACTAATAATATAAAGAAATATACTTACTTTTCATGTAGGTTTTCATCCATTAATAAATATCTACCACAAACTCGTCTTTTCTCCAAACGATGAGTATGGAAGATGAATTGGTCACACCAGAAGAATTATAATCAACTTCTAGAGAATCACATAATTAAAAAAAGATGAACTATATATTTCCCATATCATTATACATTAACCAAAACCAAAATGGTTAGTACAAGATTAGATAATCCTCAAAATAGAAAATCCATTATAGAAATAAATGCTAATATAAATCTACAAAATTCAACAAACAACACCCAAAGTTCAAAAAAGTACATTAAATAAACAATTTTCCATAAATTTATTCAAAATAATCAAAACTATGTTTGAAACCAAAAATTCAGACGGATTTTATCACATAGTTTTCCAAGATAAATATTAACATTTATTTAAAAATAAGATCGATTACTCTTAAAGTCTCATAGTGAGGAGTAATTAACTTAATCACATATTCTCTGTAATAGTTTAATTAATTCCATAAATAACCCAAATCCCCATATGTCCACAAGAAATTCAAATATTCTTTCAAAATAATGTTTCAACATTTACTCCAAAAATGAAATCCCATAGTATTCTATTTTATTTAGTCATATAGTTTTCCCAAAAGAGAGAATGTCTTCCAAAATAATATTTATCACTTTATCACCAATTCATTTACCTATATTAAAGATATTTATTTGATAAAAAATAAGTTCCCAGAATCAACATATTCTTAATCCATAATATCATTTAACTAAAAATAATAACTTGTACTAATCAGGTTCTTCGTGTAGACTAAGGGTAGGTGATGCACCCTTATCTCCTTCTGGTTGTGGGTTTGATTCGCATGGCCTTACTAGACGCGATTGCTTGTCACCCATCCTGTGGGTTGTCATATTTCTCTAAAACATATCATTCTTATAACATTCTCAAAAATAAGATAATTTCCTAAACAATAACCATTTGTTTCTTTATCTTCAAAGTTTATCTAATACCTTTCATTGTTCATATAAAAATGTGATAACCATTAATCACCTCAAAAAAAGATCATTTGAACCCCTAAGGTTATCCATTATGTCCATACAATAAAATATAATTATTCCTTGAATAAAATTTTCACATAACAAACTTCAGGGTTAAAAATACTTGAAAAGTACTTCCAAAGTAATCCCATCATCAAAATAGTGTTAATATTTTAAAACATTTTATCATACTACAATCTACCATAGATCTTGAATCCCTTATATGTATACTTCTTACTCATTCAGTGTTCTTCATACTCTATTAACTATAAATTTCCATCATATTTATTAATACATCATTACTATAGATCTAATATCCTAATCATTTATAAATATAAATATAAATATGATTCATTCATTATGTATATGAAAATAAATCATACCTTGAATCCAGACATCATTATCCTCGAGATGTTCCCTTCTACTTTCATTATGTTGTCCTAATTTCAAAAAGAAAATGTTTTCTCTATTTCTGTAATTACACATTTCGATAGATTTGGACAATATGAGATTTTGAAAACATATGAAAAAGATACCATAACACATAATTTTTTTTATAAATGATTAGTTTTCGTATGACTCAAAAAAATCTTATAGGTGATTTGAATACTCAAGAATCTGTCAAAATCATTTGAACATGCTTTTTCCATAATTGTGGTTATCAAATCATCGAGGAGGGATAAGAAGGTTTTGAAAGATCTCTTTCCTTTCATCTTGAAAAATTATCCTTAATTAGATAATAAGAATAATATCATTAAGATAAAATTAATTATTAAAAAAAATCATCTATAGGGTGAAGATAACATAAAAACTTTTATGTTACTCTAATCTATCAACCTTCTTATATTTCCATTATTTGGTTTTTTATCCAATAAACCTAATTAATCCTAACCCTCTAAATGTTTCCATATAATAATAAACCTCTTGTTTATATGGGATTCTTTACCTACACCTAGATAAAACACTAACCTATAATGTTATGAAAATATAACATTGATACTAAATATAAGTACCAAGATTTAAACATTACATAATCTTGAGTTAGTTCAAGAATTCAAAATGTGGATATTTTGAGGTTTAGAGCTTTATATAGTTTGGTTATAACAAATACATAACATCTTGAACATTACAAGTAGAAACTTCGGCTCACTATCCATTTTTTCACAATTATAAAACTCCTTAAATAAAACAATAATTCTTTTCTTGATAAAAATCCTCTTGAATTCATCCTTTCTCTAACCGTTTCTTATACCCTATAAAAAATTTACAAAAACATGGGTTGATCAAAAAAATATTATTAAGGGATATAAAATAAGGAAATAAAACATTAGTCCATGAATATATAAAAATCAATGAAATAATAATTTTTACTCATAAAATATATTCTCATTAACATACCTTAAGAAATTATATGATTTATGAATAACTCATAGAAATCATAAAACATAATGTTATCTTTTTAAATCCATAACATACATACATTGTAGCTTTCATAGAAACATAGGGAGTAACCATCATGGTTACATTTAGAATACCCATCATAGTATATTCCTTAAATCTCATAGGAGAAACCATATGGTTTAGCTTTGTCAGGTTACCCAATGCATTGGACAACTATCACAAGATCACCCGACCTAGGTTAACCACGGAACCACCTATATTGTGTTTATATTGTAACCACCCATAAAATTTCCAAGTACCATTATATAATAATAACACATAAAATATTTAAATTATCAGCTTTTCACATAACAATCACAAGAAATAAATTCCTAATATTGAAATATTCAATAAATTTCTAAAATTATTCAAAAATTTTAATAAATAGATTTTTTAATCAAATTTTACCATTCCACATTGAAAATTTTAATTTAATTATCATTTTAAAACGTTAATTTCCATATAAATAAATCCTTACGACCATTTTTAAAACATGTACATTAATGAGAAATATTTAGAAGATTATATCTTTAAAGCATTTCAAACAGTGTTTTTTTAAAAAGCCCCTTACTGGTTGAGAAAATACTTCAATAAAATTAATAAAAGAATAACATTAGAAAAAACATAATACCCATAGAAAAGGATATTCATGATATTATTTTCATATGGTAGTATATACACTATATAAAAGTAAATTGGTGCATAAAAACAAATATGTCTCAATGGAATTTAAATTGAGTCGAAATCCTTTACAAAGATCATTTTGTTAATAAAATAGATAAATTATGTCTATTAACTATAAATAAAAATAAATAAAGTATAAATAAAATTTATTATATCCAAATTTATTTATCACATAATCATAAAATGACATAATCAAGAAGGATAACATTAACCCAAATAATGGAAATTGTGGTAAGAAGTTCTCTTACCATGAGTCCAAATCACAACGTATATTCCTTTTTCATTCTAAATAATAAAACTTAGTTAATTTATAATTTCATCAAAACCTTTTTCAAGTTTATTATTCCTTTTATATCACATATTACCATGTTATAAAAATTACATAATTATTTATGTTAATAATGGTTTTTTTGTTAAAATTCCGTACTTGAGTCGAAAATGAACTTGTTTTGATATAATTTGTACATGTAGTCAATAGTAAATCATATCTAGAATGATATTAATTATTTAAATATCATATATATTCAATATATATGTATTTATAATATTCCATAACATTTGGAGATAAGAAATTAAATTCACTGTTCATGGAGATGTTAGGTCGTACAAACGCGTGAACCCTACTTGCATTTCATTTTTATATTAAAAGAATAATAATCAAATGATATAAATGTATATAAGAATATTATTATTATATTTATGTCATTTATTTATCATATGTTTGATAAAACCATCATTTATGTGTTCCATGTATAGCATGAATGAGTCATATCACTTTGAGGAGGTGGTAGTCCACACTTCCTCGAATGATATTATCGTATTTACACATCATGGATAGCATAAAAGAATATTCTAAATAAAAAATTCAGAATAATAGAGACAATATAAATATAATATATATCATATATAAATATATGTCAATCATAATGGCCACCATGAGTGTTGGTAGGGTAAAATTGAACAATCGTCGTTTCATGAGACAGTAGTTCATCGTACATAGAAACAGTGTGTTCGTATCCATTAAATGAAGTTGTATGTAATTTTAGTTTTAATACTTAAAATTAAAATATCATAGTATATTGAGAATAATATTTTCATTATTTAATAATATAATAATAATATCATTAGAAGTGGAGAAGTAAAATAAAAGAAAAGAACATGAGAGAAGACATTGCCTCTAAATCGGGAAACTTCTTTTGATTTGAGACAAAAGGCATAATTGAATTGCCCTATGCCAAAGGTATGGCCACGATGAGGAAATTAGTGATGTTGGGAGATTATTTTTGTAGAATTCGTACGATACAATGGGATTTAGAGGTGTGTGTTATGTGGGTAGAAGTGGTGTCCTTTTATAAAATGGAGGAGGGACACATTAAGAATGTCTAGAAATATTAATTTTGTATAAATTCAATTTTGATTACAAAAAATCCAAAACCCATTTTATTATAATATAAGATTATTTAGATTTCAATAACCATCATTAAATAATTTTGAGATTATTTAGCAATATTTTTTTATCCTTATCGTTTATGTTTGACTCTTATTTTATCATTTTTAATCTTATGGTGATATCACGTCATATACACATTGTGGGTTAATGTAATTACCATATCATATAAAAAAACACAAAAAATGAATTTATGACATATTTGGAATTTTATTAACCATTTTTAGGAACCTTCTAGTTTTTTGAATTTGAAATCATTTAATAAATTGTTTTATGTTTTAAGTTATGAATTACATCAATTTTCGACACTATTCATACTGGAGTTATTTAAAAATTTATAACAACATGTTTTCTTCTAAACAAAGGAATTAAATCAAATATAATAATTCAATATAATCCATAAAAGTCATGTATGGTATCAAAATATTAAATTTACATTTATTTTAATATTTATAATATCATTTATTTGAATCATTTTTAATGAATCAAACACTTCATTATCATTGTGTCATAATTGAATTTAATTCCTTAATGTATAAAAATTATAAATAAAATACCATGATATAATAAATAATTTTATATTTATAATTATTATTTTCAGTCGAAGTGATCAGTTAGATATCTCAATATTAAAATTGTTGTTGTAAAAGATACATGTTTATGTTATACATCTCTTTACATTAAATTAATTCTTATAAAATGTCATTTTCACATCCAAGTGACTACATGGTGTACCAAATTTGACCTAAGGATGAACAGGGTCATAAATGTCTCATAAAAGAGGATTAAGAAACATTTTAGAGTGGTTTTACATTATTAAATTATTGTTTGTTTTTCCCTTATTTACTATATTTACCCTTTAACCATGGTAGAAATAATAATTACTGAAGTAACTATTCATAATGTCCAAAAATAAAATGTAAGTATTTAAACAATATGGAAATTATTATTCTAAAGATGGAATCCATTTTTTCAAATTAACAACACATAATTGGAAAAAATTAATTCCTGTTGTGAAAACCAAAAAACAGGTTTTAAGAAGTAAAAACTATCAAATGATTAACATGTGTTTATGTCCAATATAAAAGTTAAATTACTTCCTATGATCATAATTTTATTAAATTTCGAAAATATATTCCATTTATACTATAAAACCATTGATTTATATTATTTAACCAAATAAACTATCTCGATGGAAAATGTTTTTTTCAATAAAAAATTACTGTATTTTTACTATTTATCAAAACATAATATTTATAAGAAAAATATAAAAAATTCATTCAAACTAAAGTTTTATGTCCCATTTCTAAATAATAAGATTATTTTATCAAGTAGAAGATATAAAAGTGTCCAAAACTAATTTTAAAAAGGGTTCTCCAACAAAAGGCGTTAAAAATGCATTTTTTGGAAAAATTACAAATTTTATCCGAAAATTTGTATTTCTTATTATATCATATCTATAAAGCCTATAATATGAATTTAAAAAATTAAATTTAATAAATAACATATATTATTCATAAAATAAAAATCAATAATCTGTGATATGATTTTATAAACACAATTATTTTCTTTTCAAATAGGTTTTCATAAAAACACGTCATTTTTATTCAATTGGTTTTTATTTCCAATTATAAAACATTTGGTTACTAATGAATCATTATTTAAACATGTGTAAAACATATTTCAAAATTAATTTTATATTAATCAGTCCATCCATTCCAATATCTAGGTGTTAACTACTATTTAAAATAATAATATTATAATTGTATTATATTTTGGTATAACTGAACGTTGTGTGCAATGAAAATTTTTGGAGAAACTCAATATTATGTGTTGAGTACAATTTTGGAAAATGATTCCCCTTTAACGAAAAGTTATTATGCTATTAATAAATATTGATAGAAAATAAAAATTATTATTCTATAAATATTTGGGGGCTTACATCATTCCCCATTTTGGAAATTGCGACCTCACAATTTTGAAATTGGGCTTAAAAATCACTGAAAATACCACATTGGAAAAATAGTCAAAAAAATGACTTTAAAAAAATAAATAGAAGTAAAAAAGGTCACCCAATATAACACATACCTGTATTCCATGTAAGATGGAATGGATATGGATGAGAAACTAACAATCTCATTCTAATGGAGAGTGATAGAAAATAGGAATAAGAAAAAAGTTAATGAGAAGAAAACCAAAAGCATATGATGGGTTAAACGGACATAGATTTCCCAGTAGAAAGTGTAAAAAGACAAAATTTTTATTTTAATGTATTATTCCTAATGTTGAAGAATTTATTTATGAGATTGACTAAAAACATAAGGAAATATACATACTTTTCTAGTAGAGTTTTAACATTTAATAAATATCCACCACAACCTCATCTTTTCTCCAAACAGTGAGTATTCCAGATGACTTGGTCTCACCTGAAGTGATATAATCAACTTCTAGATAATCATATAATACAAATTAGATTAAGATATATATTTCCCTATCTCTATATATTAACCAAAACAAAAATTATTAGTACTAGATCTGATAATACCCAAAAAGGATAATCCTTTATAGAAAGAAATACTACTCTTAATCTCCAAAATTCAACAAACAATACCCAAAGTTTATCAAATACAATTCAATAAATAATTTTCCTTAAAATAATTAAAAATATTCAAACTAATATTGAAACCCAAAATTCAAAAAGATTTGATCACATAGTTTTCAATGATAATTCTTAACATTGATCTCCAAATAACATCGACTAATCTTAATGTCTCATAATAAAAAGTAATTAGCATAATCACATGTTTTCTATGATAAGTTAATCATTTCCCTAGATTTCCCAAATTCCCATATCTTCACAATAAAAACATATATTCTTCCAAAATAATATTTTATACATTTCTATACAAAAAAATCCCATATTATTCTATTTTCCTTTGTCATATAGTGTTCCTAATGGAGAAAACATCTTCCAAAATAACATTTATCACTTAATCACCAACTCATTTTCATATACTAAGGATATACATTTTATAAAACATATGTTACCAAAATATACTTATTCTTGATCCATAATATCATTTAACAAAAAATAATATGTCATACTAACCAGGTTCTTCATGTAGACCAATCATAGGCTATGTGACATTGTCTCTCTTTGGTTGTGGGTTCGATTCCCAAGGCCTTTCCAGATGCGATGGGTTTTCAACCATCCTGCGGGTTGTCCTTTTTCTAAAACCATATAATTTTTATTAAATTATGGAAAATAAGATATTTATTCAAAAATAACCATAACCTGCCTTATCCTTAAAGGTTATCTAATACGTTTCATTTTTCATCCCAAAATGTTATAACCATAAATCCCCTAAAAAATAAAATATCATATAAACCCCTAAGGTTATCCATTGTGTCAATATAAGAAAAGATAATTCATCTTTTAAAAACATTTTCACATATCAAACTTCTATATTACACATAATAGATTGACTCTTCCAATGGAATCCAATCATGAAAATATGAATAATAATTTTAATCATTTTATCATCCTAAAATCTAGCAAAACTCTTGAATCCCTTATATGTAGACTTATTACTCATTCAATGTTCCTAATAATCCATTAATAATGAATATTAACCTTATTTAATAATACTTCATTCCTGTAGATTTAATATCATCATCATTCATAAATATCAATCCAAATATGCTTAACTATTTATGGATAAGAAAATAAATCGTACCACGAATCCAAATATCATTATCTTTAGGATGTTCCCTTCATCTTTCTGTATTTTTTCCTATATTCAAAAAGTAAATTTTTACTCAACTTCTGTATTTTTACTTTTCAATATATTTGGAAAATTTGAGATCATGAAATCATATGAAAAAGATACCATGACCCATAAAATTTTTTAGAAATGAGTAGGTGTTGGATAACTCAAAAAATTTCTTACAGGTTATTTGGTTACTAATGAATCTATCAAAATCATTTCAATAGGATTTTTCCATAGTTATGATGAAAAATTATTTGGTTAGGGATAAGAAGGTTGTGCAAGATCCCCTTCCATACATATTTTCAAATGATCCTTAATCTTATTTAAATAATCAACCCATAAACAATAAACAAATTATTAAAAAAGGAATCCTCTATAGGTTAAAGATAACAGAAAAACTTTTATATTACACTAATTTATAAACCTCTTTATATCACCATTGTTCATGTTTTTAAATATTCAACCTAATTTTCCATAACCCACTAAAATTTTCCGTATGAAAATCACCATATTGGTTGTATGGGATCCTTTACATACACCCAAATAACACCCTAACCCCTAAAGTTATCTAAACCGACCTCAAATACAAACTCTATGTCCCGAGCCTTAAACATTACAAAATCTTTAGTTAAGACAATAACTCACATTTAGGTTATTTTCAAGTTTAGATTATTATATAATTAGGTCATAACATATACATACCATGTTGAATATTACAAGTAGACACTTCTACTCACTATCAAATTTTTTCACAAAAAGAAAACTCCTTAAATAAAATATGAATTCATTTCTTGATAAAAATAATCTTGAATTCTTCCATTCTCTTAACCTTCCTAATACCATGTGAAAAAAATTTCAGAAACATGGGATGAGAATAAAAACACTCATTAAGGGATATAAAATAAGTAAAAAACATTAGTCCATGAAGACATAAAAATCAGTGAAATTGTAATTTTCACTCATAAAACATAATCTCTTTAACATACCTTAGGAAATCATAATTTTATAAATAACTCCTAGAATTCATAAATCAAAATGGTAAATTGTAGCATCCATAACATAATTAAGTTTTATCTTTCACATATACCTAGGAATTAACCATCATGGTTATGTTTGGAATACCAATAATAGAATATTCCCTAAATCTCTTAGGAGAAAACATAACATTTACCTCTGTCACGTTACCTTATGTATTGGAGAGCTTACACGTGCTCACCCTCCCAAGGTTTATCATGGAACCACCCATATTTGGTTTATCACAATACCACCCATCAAATTTCCAAGTACGATTACATAATCAAAACAATTAAAAGATTGAAATTATCAACATTTCACATATCAATCAAAATAAATCAATTCTAGATATTGAAATATTCAATACATTTCCCAAACTATTTAAAACATTTAATAAAGATATTTTTTAATAAATGTGTTCCATACCACATTGAAATTTTAAAGTAATTAACCATTTTAAACATTAATTTCCATATAACTAAATCCATTTAAATTTTTTTGAAAAAATAGACATTGATGAGAAAGGATTTAGTAGATTAAATCTATAAAACATTTCAAACAATGTTTTAGTTAAAGAGTCCCTTACCACATGAAAAAATCGTTGAAAATAAATAATTAACTAATAACATTAAAAATATATATTATATAATTTGAGTATGTATATTCATGATTTCATATTTCAATTGGTAGTATATAGTCCATATCAAAATTAATTGGTCCATAACAACAAATAAGTTTAAATAAGAAGGAAATTGAGACAAAATCCCTTAAAAGGATAGTTTTGTTAATCAAATAGATCAATTATGTATATTTAATATAAATAAACATAAATAAATTATAAATACAAGATAGGATATCAAATGTTATTTCTCACATAATCATACCACGACATAATCAAGAAGTGGAATATTAGTCCAATGATTGTAAATTGGGTTACGAATTTCCCTTACCTTGAGTCTGACTCCCCATATATATTCCTTTTTCATCATGAATAATAAACTTATGGTAATTTATACATTCTTATCAAAATTTTAAATGTTTATTATTCCTTTAATATAACTTATTTACATGTTATAAAAAGTACATAATTATTTAATTGAATAATCGTCGTTTGTCGATATTCGGTACTTGAGTCAAAAATGAACTTGTTTCGATATAATTTATACATGCAGTCAAAATTAAATCATCTCTAGAATGGTATTAATGATTTAAATTTTATATATATCCAATATATACTTATTTATAATTGTCTATAACATTTGGAGATATAAAATGAAAAACACCGTTCATGGAGACGGTAGGTCGTACGTACACATAAACTCTACTTTAAGTTCTTTTTTCATACTAAAAGAATAATAATCAAATTATATAAATGTATATTATAATAAAAATAATATATTTATTTCATTTATTTATCATAGGTTTAATAAAACCATCCTTTATATGTTCCCTGTTTAGAATTAATGAGTCACATCACTTCGAGAGTGCGGTAGTCCACACTTCCTCAAATGAAATTATCGTATTTACACATCATGGAAAGCATGAAAGTATGTTGGAATTAAAAATTAAAGAATCATAAATAAAATATGAATTAAATATATATCATATATAAATATAATTCCATCAAAATGGCCACCATGAAATGTTGTAGTGGAAAATCGAACAATCATTGTTTCACGAGGCAGTAGTTCATCGTACACAGAAACTGTATGTTCGTATCTATTTGATAGAGATTTGTGTAAGTGTAGATAAAATAATTATAACTAAAGAATAATAGTATATTTATAAAAATATTTTATTTATGTAATTATATAATAATAATTTCATTAGGAATGGACAAAGAGAATAAAAGAAAAGAACTTGAGAGAAGATGTTACATCTAAATCGGGTAACTACTTTTGATTTGAGCCAAAATGTTTATTGAATCTCATTATTCCCAAGGTAAGGCCTATAAATGTAATGGAGGGATTTTTTAATATTATATGTTAAGAATATGGATGGGACAAGGGTCTTGATAGGTGGGTGTTATGTGGTTAGGGGTGGTGGCCTTTTATAAGAGGGAGGAGGGGCCCTTTTGGAATATCTAGAAATATTTATTTATTATAAACACAATTTAGATTAAAATTTTACCAAAAATAATTATTTATAATATAGGATAATTTTGGTTTGAATACAAGTTATAAAATAATTTATAGACAAGTTTTAAATATTTTTATCCTTATTTTTTTAACCCTTATTTTACCCTTTTTAATCTTGCAGTGTTATCATGTTATTTATATTGTGGGTTAATGTAATTACTATATCATGTCAAAATACACATAAAAAAGAAGTATATAACATATTTGGACATTTCATAACCATTTTTACATATTTTAGATTTTTAGGAATTTAATATCATTTAATAAAGTATTTTATTTTTTAAGTCATGTATTACATCAATTTTGCACACTATTCATACTTTACTTTTTTACAAATTCAAAACAACAATATACATTCAAAAAAAATGAACTCAAATATAATTTGTAAATATCATCAAAAATATTTTCTTATGGCATCAAAATATTCAAATTACATTTATTTTAATATTTATAATATCATTTATTTGAATCCTTTATTAATGAATCAATAATTGCATCATTATTTTTCATAATTAAATTTACATATTTAATGTATAAAAATTATAAATAAAATACCATGATGTACTAAATCATTTTATATTTCTAATTAAATATTATAGTCAATGATATTAGTTATATAAACCTATATTAAAATTATTTTAGAAAAAGATACATGTTTTTGTTATGTTTCTCTTTACTTTAAATTAATTCTTATAAAATGTATTTTTCACATCCAAGTGGTTCTATAGGGTCCCCAAATCAACCCAAGGATGACCATTGGCGTAAATATTTCATCCAATATTATTAAAACACATTTTAGGATATTTTTATATGACTAAATTATTATTTTTTTACACTTATTTTTATGATTTACCCTTTAACCATGGTAAATAAAATCATTTCTGAAGTTACTATTCATAATGTCAAAATACAAAAGGTAAATATTTACAAAACATGGACCATATGATTCCAAATAAGTAATCCATTTTTACAAATTTAAAATACATAATTGGAAGATATTAATTTAAAATTAATTCCCATTGTCAAAACTAAAAAGTGGGTTTTAAGATGTAAAAACTATCAAAAGATTGAAGTCAATTAAAAGTGAAATTAATTATAATGACCAATATTAAATTAAATGATAAAAATATAATTCATTTTTACATTAAATATATTATATAATAATATTTAACTATAAAAATTATCTCAATGGAAGAAGTTTTTTTCTATACATATTTGGCGTATTTTTACTCTTTATCAAAACATGATTGTTATCATAAAAAATAAAAAAAATTAATCCATAATATATATTTATGTCACACCTCTAAAAAAAGTTTAGTTTTTTTAAATATAACATATAAATGTGTGAAAACTAAATTTAAAAATTTTTCTCCATCAAAAGGCTGTTAAACTACATTTTTAGAAAAAAATACTTCCTTAATGCAAAAAAATAGAATTTTTTATTATATCATATCTAGAAAATATAGAAAAAAATTTTGAACATTAAATTGAATATATAAAATATATTTTTAATTAAAAAAATCCAAAAAGAGTGATATGGTTTTATAAATTTAATTATTTTCTTTTCAAATAGGTTTTCATAAGAACATGTCCTTTATATTTAATTGGTTTGTATTTCAATTCATAATAAATTTTCTAACCAATGAATCATTATTTAAACATGTGTAAACCATATTTCAAAATTTAGTAGATATTAACCATTCATTCCATTCCAACAGCTAGGCATTAAATACCATTTAAAATAATAATACTATTATTGTATTATATTTCGATATAACTCAATGTTGTGTGAAACATAATATTTCAACGAATCCCATTGTTAAGTGTCAAGTGGGTTACTGTTAAATTTTTCCCCTTTAACATAAAATTAATATCATATTGATAAATATTAAAAAGAAAAGAGTTATTATTCTATAAATACCAGGTTCATTACAATATAGGTTAATATGTCAATTATAAAAGATAAATTGGTAAATTAATATATGATATTTAAAATTTATTAACATTGAAAATTTACTTGGAATAATATAGTATTTTTCTTGATTTTAAATCATTTAATTACATATCATTTACTGTAAAATAAAAATAATGTCAATCTTCACATTATTTGTCAAGTTTTAAATTTAAAATGTCAAAACAATATTTTAATTCCAATATATTATGTTTAAATATGTGTAACATGATATATTATTCTAAAAAATATTAAAATACAATAATTAAATCAATATAATTCACTTTTAACAATTATATTATAATTTATTTTAGTTGATTATTAACAAAATTATCACTACGTTGGAGTTTCTTAATAATTTTTAGTAGATAAATCATATTTAAAATTTAAGGATAAATTATTATGATAACATTAAACCATTTTTCATTGAAAATGATAAATATAACTGAAAATATAATGTTTTTAGATATCTCAAATTTTTATAAAAGTTAATGGTAAGGAAGGTTCCCTTTTTGTCTCTTTCCTAACATAAACTTTTATATAGGGAAATTCCATTTGATAATATCCCAATAACCACTAAAATTTGATCCAAGAGTGTACTTGGTAGAAATATTGGAATCTAATGGTTTTTAGGCAAGTTTCCAAGTCATTTTGGTTCTTAAGATTATAGTTTAGTCCCACGTAAATCTTAATTTTACCTTAATCACTATAATTAATTTTAATCTATTTCACTAATATTCTTGGTCAAAAATTAAGTTGGTCTTATTAAATAACAAATACTATAATGATTACAATAATATATGTCTATTTTTGAAAATTAAAATCATAGAAGTTGGAAAATTAAAATTAACACTAATCTCACAGACATGGTGAGAAAGCGATTTTTTAATGTTAAAACGTTCAAATGTTCAAAAAGTTTTTATATCCAATTTTAATATAAAATAATTGTAATGAACTAAATTGTAAAAATATATTTAAAATTATTCAATTTTGTCTTCAAATAACAATTTGAAATATTTTTTTACAATGATAATTATTTAAAAGAAAATGAATTTTTTAACTACAATGCTGTATATTTCACTATTCATAAAAAATGAAAATCCTCATTAAAATACTAGTAATTCACCCAATGATAAATTTGATATTACAAATCCAAAAAAATCATTTTGGCACCTAAAATTTATAAAATCATTATAATTTAGTTATTAAAAATTTTGCATCATTAAAAGGAGGTAAAACTCGGCCTTGCGGGTAAGATAATCTCGTGTTTTTTATAGCATGCTTAACATGGTGTTTTGTATAAATAATGATAAAAACAAAATTAATTTTATTCTTAAATTAAAAAAAATTAATTTAATGGGATGTTATAATAATTCCATCATTTTCACATTTAAACTCTGTAGTATTTTCTACCTTCCTCTATATCTTTATATTCTCTTTATGCACCACATTGAATTTCACATGGATAGATAGTTGAGTAGCTATTACAGGAAACAGTATTTCTCATCATCCTTCATGATTACAATTTTAGTACATTAAAAATCCATGATTATTTGGTCACTATAAATTCTCATCATTAATTAGGTAGCATGACCCTTCTAATTTATGGCATCAACTACCTTATTCACCTTACCTGGGAATAAATTTATTGAGTAGCCATAGTCATTTATCAACTCCAACCCTCTACTTTATTATATGTTCAACTCCTTCCATGTTAATATATAATTTATGATCTTTTGATCGGTATATATTTCCGGATATTCACTATAATGATATTACATTTATATATTTAATGAAAATATTACCAACACTATCTCCAAATCTTTGGTCGGGTAATTTTTCTGATGAATACTTTATTGAAATTTTGAAAAGCCACCACTATGTGATTTGTATTAGGACACATATCAATTTTTATATGAATAAATTTTTATAAAAATCCCTTCTATAATATTGGGTAGTGTGAGTATAGGTGTTGCAACTAACCATATATTAATATCTATTAAATCTCCTAAAAATTAATCTATCAAGACGTATCTTATTCAATTTAAATTTAACTTGGTCAGCGGATTTGATATCCATGAGAAATTACTCACAAAACATCAATAGTATCCGACCAATATACTAAAACAACATATCTTTATTATATAGGTTGGTATGGTTCCTTCTTTAGTCACCTCTATCTTTGAAGGATCCATAGATAGACCCTTGTATATGGTTACGTAACCTAATAGTTTTACTTTCTATAAATATAATTCACACTTGATAAATATTTCATATAGTAAATCCATTATCAAGGTATTCAACACAATCTCCAAATTATCTTCATTCTCATCCTCTGTCTTATAAAATATGATAATATCATCAATAAATACTACCAAAAATTGATTTGGGAAATATATAAAAAAAATATATTCCTCAGATCTATTAAAATAGAAGGATAGTTTCTAGGTTTTAATGTCACTACTATACATTACTAGTGTCATATCTTATATAAAATGTTGTATTATGTTCATCCTCTATTTTCACCCTTAATTGATGATATATTGATCAAAGGTTAATATTTTGGAAGTATTTATCCCCTCATAGATAATTTTAAAATTTATCAATACCAAGTAAATGAGACTTATTTTTATTGTAATATTGTTATGTTTAAAAAAATCAATATTGAGAAACCTTTATACATATTTATTTTTAAAATTAGGATTGTTTCACCCCATTGCTACATGGACATATAAAACCCTTATCCTAATTATTATACAGTTTTTCCTCAATTCCTCTAACTCAATCAAGGTAATTCTATAAGGGGTATTTGATATAGGTACAACACTAAGTATAAGTTCTATCAAAAAATAAAAATCACTATCAAGGTGGAGGATATGAAACTCTTTATAATTAACATGAATATAGTCATTCATAATTGGTTTATATTTAATATTGAGTTTCTCCCTAACCATTTGTTCTAAACACCCCCTCATGATTAGGTATTAAGAACCATGTAATGGAAATAATTTCCTTAAAGAGTTCATTGTTATCCTTTCTCTTATTTATTCTCATAGGAAAATGAGGGATATTAAATATGAATTCCTTATCTCAATAATTAATATGTTATCATTGTAGAGAGAGCTGATTAATTCCAAAAATCACATTAAATTTAACTAAATGTATAATAATAATATTTTTTAGAATAAAATTTCTAGAAACATCTATCATAGAAGAGTTATGGAATTATTTTGTAATTATTATTCAACTAGTTTTCAAAAATAACTCTATATCAAATCATTGAGGTGGTGATTTTATTCCCAAATAAAATTTTCAAGTAATAAAGGAGTAGGTTGACACAAAATCAAACAATAAATTTTCAATCTTTGAGTGGATAATGTGTGTAACTTTCCCCACTTTGTTTTGGTGACTCACTTTAATGGTTGCGAATAAAACATGTATTATAAATCATGAGTCCTGAAATTATGTTTTTGACATAACAAAATATATTAGTCATAGGAATGTGGAAATATCATCCAATAATCATGAGTCATTAAAAAATTAAATAGGTATGTTGTATAACAAATGAATATAGAACAAACAAAATAATATAAATCATAATATATGTCAGTTTTAACCACAAAGACATTCATATCACAATGAACATGGATAACCACCTTCCCATATCATAGTGTACTTGGGAAAACCACCCACACCCCATATCATTTGGGATTTGGGATAACCACCCATGACCTATCCTGATTTAATGAGATATAAAAATCTATTGAATGAATTAGGATGGTATAATTTATTCACCCATAACATAATTATAATCTATTCATATATGTTTCATATGAATATAAAAACATTAATAATTCCATCATAGCTTAATTAATGATGTGGAAGAAATAATTTTAATGCAAATTTACACAGTATATAGAAATAATCGATCCATATAAAGAAGGTGGATGGTATCATTTAAGAATATCCCTAGTTATGTTAAATTAACATTAAAAATATTGAAATGGGATAAAAATACTATTTAAGAG
This sequence comes from Viscum album, assembly GCA_963277665.1. NCBI lineage: Eukaryota > Viridiplantae > Streptophyta > Magnoliopsida > Santalales > Viscaceae > Viscum > Viscum album. The sequence continues at coordinate 1,344,071,660 of OY728132.1, forward strand.
ATTAAAAAAATTTCATTGAGAGATAAAATAATTATACTTTATATTTTGATAGTTTTTATTTTAAAATAAAATTATTTATAAACAAATAAAATGAAATTAGTTTAGAAAACCATGAAAACATTAATAGGAAGGTTCATAATGAAAAATAATGAATACAATAGGAAAATTCATGCATTCATAAGATGTAAAAAAATTAGTACCACACAGTTGAAAAGAAAGTAAAATAAAATAGAAAATAAAATGCATAGAAAAGAGATTCCATTAAATATTTTTTAGATAAATTAAATAATAATATAAAATAAAATAAATAAATCATAAAATTATATATAAGTATATTTATAAAATAAAATAAAGAATATATTCATGGAGGATAAATATCCATATCCGAAAACAAAAGATAAAGTTCATTTAATTTACAAACATCATTTCTATTTAATTATGAACCAAAGGGAGTTGAAATAGTAAAAATATGTGTAAAAACTACAAATAAAAATTTTAGAGTAAAATTTATTGTTTTTATATAGAAGTGACATAAAATTTCCCTTATTGGAAAATTATTCATAAAAAATATCAATTTCAATGTGAGATTGGAAAGAAACCCTTACAACTTTTGTTACTTTTGAATCAAAAACCATAAAAATATATAAACATAAATAAATTTTTAAATACCATTAATTAAATTAAAATTAATAAAAATAAATTCATGGTATTTATAAGCCATATGAAAAATATAATAAGCATTAAACATAAAGCAAATCACAATTAATGGAAATTTAGATAAGAAATCCTTAAAATTACTACTGATTTCCAAGAAGATAATTCAAACTCTAGTATAATAATGATAAACATCATAATAACTTTTTTTATAACCATATTCAAATCATTTATTTTTTATACTCTCCATTTATAATAATTTACTACACATATATTAGTTTGTAATTTTTTATTTTCTTCATCATATGTAATTACTTTTCATTGTTTCCTAAAAGTTTTTGAACAGCGATGTCAATCACCATTCATTAATAAAAAGATAATAATTTATACATTATTAAAGTCAATTTTATATTGAACTAGAATTATTTATTTGTTCCCATGTTCATTTTATGATGGTATGGGTATGGTACATGATAATGGAATCCTTGATGAGCATGTTTCAAGTTATTTACTTATAACAACAAGTCACATTATAATGATTAATTTTTTCATTAAAACTATATAATCATATTCATAGAATATATTAATATTTAATATATTATATTCCTGATATTAATGTATTAATACTAATTCATGTTGATAATGATTAGGCAAGTATATCATTGTTAATATAAGTGGTTTAATTGATCAAAAAAATAGCATGTTATACTAATGAATGAGTAAGGGTTTAGAGTTATGTAATAGTTATATAATTATCATAGAAGAATAAATATTTTACTAGAAAATAGTTTTAGTGTATAATTATTTTTAAAAATATTAAATATTTGAAGGTAATTGAAAAATAGGGTGAAAACTAGATACCTTGATGAATTCACCCCTTCTCAAAACAAGTTCCTCCAAAATGAAATATTTTGGCCTCCTTCTTTAAACCATAAGAAACTAAACATATAAAAATAATTTAGGAGAGTAAACAAGGTAATATATTTAAATGATAACCTAATGTTATGATTGGTTTGTAAGGGGAGGTGAAGAGGACCTTTTATAGGTGATTTTTAGTGGCATTTTGGAATTTTCCCGTTACTTAATTGTAAGTGAAGGTCATATTTAAATGGAAAGTGGACCCATAAGTTGAAAAAATAATGGGGTTATTTATTTACTCAATTTTAAACTTTTTTTATAGGTTTTATAGATCATTTAAACATATACTAAATTTTCATAATTTTACAATTTATCGATATAATGCACAATTAAACTTAGTAACTTAATATTTTTGGCCTAAACAAAATTTTACCTTATTAACTAATTATAAAATGTGAATTAAAATTTTGAACTCCATTTTAAGTAGTTCAATTTCAAAATATATTAATTTTTCATTAAAATTAAAATATAAAATGCATAGAAAATTATTTTTTTATATAAAATTAAATATTTTTAAACATTAAGTGTTCTTAACAATATTTAATATAAATTACTAATTAACTGACTGTTAGTCAATTAAAAATAAAATTTTATTGGCATATTATTTTAAATTTTATAGATTAAATTTATTAAGATAAAAATATGAAACACTTAGAAGAAATATTTATTTGACAAAAATATCCCTTTTTAGCATTAAAAATATTAATCACATCCTATTGAAATTAATTATTTATCCAATAACAATTCAATTTAGTCAATCCATTTGTATTAGAATATTTAATTTAATTTTATAAACGCAAAAAACATTATTTAAAAACAATAATAATGATAACATGTAGTGAATAAAATTCATAAATTTATAATAAAATAGTTCATTTATTTTTTTTAAATTTTATTTTAAAATTATTTATTATTTTTGAATTATATTAACCTTAAATTTTTAATTACAATTACACAACATTAATGTACCTTTTAGATACTGGTGTATATAATTATCATATATTCAACTTCCTTATATCCAATATTTATGTGTCCAAAACCATATATTTAATGACTATATATATAAATTTAATTTTACATTCTTATATATAGCCATACATACAGAATAATAATTCATTATATTCAATTAATTCATTCTCAAAATTTATATTTTATTTATGATTATTTTTCTTCTTTGAAAATTTATAATCAAATGTATGATTTTCAATGCCACCCATGAGGATAATGATTTCTTGTGTATGGAAATTTTATCTACTTTCAATTTTATTTATATTATTTTTTCATAATTATGTTTCATATTACATTGTCAAGAAAATTTAATGTTCTTCTTATATTTTAATAATTTATCTCTATAAAATATATCATGGTTCTTTTTAGTTTTGTGTTTTCCATGAAAAATCTACTAAAAATTGAATTTATTTAAAGGAGAATGTATACTAAAATATTCAGGTATTATACACTAATCCTCTCAAACATTTTGTTAATTATAAATTAAAAAACAAAGGGAAAATGAACACTTTTGGTTTATGTGGTTTGGGAATGATTCCTATATCTATAGGAGAACTCTACTACTTTTTTTAATTAAAATATGAGTGTATAAGGGTTTATAATCACAATCAATAATTATTGATATTTTAACACCTTTATAATTCAAGTCACAGTACGTCAATATATCATGTATAAGTGGTCCCAACCCACTATTTTTGTTGGTCTCAGTCAGTTATCTAGTTTCACATACTTCTAATATTTTTATATCTCCCCCAATTAAACATTCATGACTTTTGTTAAACTATATCAAATTCATCCATAACTATTATCTTTTGGAGAATATTGAAATGTTACCCAACCCTTTATATTAAAACAACAAGTAATATCATCATAACTTCTATAATACACCTGTTGATAAACTTACTATTATATGCTGTCATCATATTATAGTATCTTATTATCAAATTGCATCTACTTTTGGTTTCCACTATAATTTCACTATACCTAATGGACGATCCATCCAATAGAGCTTCTCCTTTTGGTCGAACTAAATTTAAACATAAAAAAGCTTTAACATTCATAATAATATTCAAATTTATGACTGTTTCAAATAACTGATATAAAATCTCTGACACATTGTAAAAACATTAAATCCTTTATGTTTTCATCATCTAATTTATTCACCCTTCATCATCTGTTCACCCAAGTCCCATCATGGAATAGTGTTTCAAAACACATTCGGTGAATAAAACCTTAGTGAACTTTTTGGTTGGATTATTCTTTCTACATTTCTTTAAAAAATAAAATACATTATCCTCTAGTTTGTTTCAGATGAAATGGTATTTTTGGTCAATATTTTTTTCTCATAAGTGAAACCTGGATATCAAATCCAAATGGATTTCATGTTCATCATCATATAAAAAATACCCTCTCATGGATCTATATATTATCCTTTAATGATCATATTAACCAAACTAATTATTTACTCAAATTCATTGATATTATATACTCATATTATATTGTGGACAATTTAACTATGTTTCACAACCAAAATATCCAGTTCACATTTATTTTTTCATTGGTGAACACAAAACAAATGATTCTCTTCTATGCATCTGAATCAAAATAAAATTCTATTTTGAAATAACATAGTAATGGATTATCAATACAGTCACATACTTCTCATATACAAATATTTCATAATTTCAGAATAATACTCAATTAATTTCACAAATACATGACTAAAGACCATAATGGTTAAGCCCATTTGTATACTAGATAGATAATCTTCTTATTTCATGAAAGATCTTCAACATCTCTCATAAAGAACTTATAACATTATACTCTCCACAAACAACCCAATTTAAACATTGTTCATAAATTATTTAAAGGTAATATAAGATAGGGTTCACTTATATTCTCAATAAGATTAAACATGGGAGATATCAATCCGTGGTTTGAATAAATAATAGGAAAATCATAAGGGTGTGATATCATGATCATAACATACAATGTTCATACAAAATCTATCATGGATTGTAAACATGAGTCATATCATAAAACATAATCATTTTAAAACACATGAATCATAAGAGTGACACATCATCATAAATCATTCATAAAAAATAATTTAGCTTCACAAAATTGTGGAACAATTAGGGAATATAAACAATTTCATATGTCAAGGTTAACTACTAAGACCATTAAATCATAGAGGACCAGGCATCAACACTTATTTCCCATATTATAACAGATAAGGAATCATCACATGTTTCATTTAGAGCATGGATAATATCTACTTGTTTCCCATAGTGGATAAAGCACATTAACTTGTTTCCCATAATTATCTCATTGGATATAAAAATTTACCCAATTCATGAATTGATATATAATTCTGGGCCCACCAATCACATAATAAAATCCATAAAAAAGTGTTCAATAAGATCCTAAAATATTTATCATATCATCATATCGTACTGATTAAAATAAAATGGGTTTGATAAAAATTTCATCATTTCATCATTCCATAACACATGTAAAATAAATGGTTTTTATCAATATCTCCTCATCATATTCATAACCCATTTATATAAAGAATAATGATGGTGCAATTGGATCTTATCCCCCGTAAAAAATAATTAACATCAAATGATGTTATTTTACCTTAATATTAAATGTTTTATTTTTGAAGAAAACAACTTTTATAGGATTTGTAATAACTATTATAGAACCCTACAAACAATGATTTCAGCTTAAATCAATAATAATATATTGTTCCATGTGAATTGAAGGTATTTGGATCCATAAAACCTATAAAAAATTCTATCAATTTATATAATTATTTACTCTTTATCCTTATGAATCAGATCCTCGAATACACATTCTATCATTCCCCAAGTAAATAAATACTCTTTTGGGTTTATATTACCTTTTTAAATGAATTTATCATATATGAAAATTTATTTGAAACAATCACTAGAATATTTATTGATGAAAATTCCATTTTCAATTTGAAATAACTTATTTAAAATTTTTAAATTTTTAAAATATTATATTTTTTTTTATCAAAATGTATCATGGAAACATTTTAAAAAAGTATCAGATAATTAATCAGTCCTGATGTTGTAAAGTATTTTTTCTCCTAAATAACTTAAAATGAAACATTACTTTTACACATTTATAAAAAATTCAAAAAGTAATTCATTCATAAAACAAAATAATTATTCCTTTGAAAAATTTTTATTTTATGTAAAACTTGGGAAAATATGAATTTAAACCATCATGGGATAATATTTAAAATTTTATAAAAAACATGGACGTAGAAGAAAAATTTTATTTGACCAAATAGTATAAAAAATCGCTTTTACATAAAAAATGCTAATTCGGTCTCTATAAGAGTGAAAATGTGGAAATTTAAAGGAAATATTTATTCTATAAAAATAAACATAGGAAATAAATTTAAAAAGATTTATTATATAATGATCATGTAATTTTCTCAATTGAAATTCAATCATAAACAATACTGATTAAAATAGTATTGAAACATAAATCCCTTACCTCGAGTATCATCATTCTTTATAAGAATTCAAAAATATTAAATAATAATGATATATTTATTATAAATTAATGAGAGGGCCATAAAAATATCTTTGATATCATTTATTATTTACTTATAACATCTTATCACTTTTTTAATAACAATTTATTATTAAAATCATTGTTCTTGGTGATAACAACTTTGTTATTCATGCTAGATTCCATATTCTAGTCTTGATCCTTCCACTTTGATCATGATTCCATCATCTCTAGAATTTTAATCCTAAAATAAATATCATATATATTAAATATATAAATATATATTATATACATGTATAAAAGTTATGGAATGAAATATGGATTTCACTATTCAAGGAGACGGTTAATCATATATACGCATGAACTTTGTTTCCACTTTTCAATATATAGACTTAATGAAATGTAAATTACAATTCAACTTTATAGAATCATTATTAATAATATATTTCATATGTAATCATTAAATATAAATTTATTAACATCCATTCTAAAATAAAATGAAATTCATATCACTTCACTTTGTCTATGTGGTAATTCACATGTACACACAAGTGATGTTATCATTTTCCAGAGATGGAAATAGAAGAAGGTAGATAAGTTGTTATAATTATATAAGAATAATTATGTCATAAATATTGTATATAAATATTAAATACATCATTTTATCCGTCCATGATAAATGGTGAGGAAAAATTAGTTACATCGCTTTGTGGAGACGATATGTAATATATATGCACGATCGATACATCCACTTTCCATTTGATTGGTAAAAGGGTAAATAATGATGGTTTAATAATGAAAATAACCTTTAATTATATTTTAGATAATAACTTTATTATTTTATGGTGAATACCAAATATTCATAAGATGTACAATAATAAAGAAATTAAAAAGGTTTGAGTAAGATAATTACCTCTTCTTCTATATTCCTTTATTAGGCCCACTCTAAAATACCCTTGGGATGGTCTTCTATTAAAATTAACACCTATAGTTTTTGTTTAGGGAATTTTATAATAGAATTATCCATGGTTTTGTTGATAAATATGGCTTAATGTTTTGTAAAGAAGATAAAGGAGGGGTTCCCTTTTATAATTAAGGGGAGGGGAACTCGTGAATTTTTTAAAATGATTATAATATCAAATATAAATTACCAAGTAAAATGATTCTAAATTAATATATATTTGAATGTATGGTATTATTAGGTTTAAATACCATCATCCAATAATATTTTAAATGGTTATTATGGTTTTTTAAACCTCGTCATTTTTTAACTCCTTAGTTAACATATTTTAACCTTAACTGTGGTAACAAACTTTTCACTCTTTAGGGGTTATATTGTTTCTTATAAGATAATAATTGAATCATAAAAGTATAAGGGGTGAAATTTGTGACCAATAATCATTATATTCATTCTATTTAAATACTTTTATGGTTTTTAAATAATTTAATAAATTATTATGTCACATTAAATATCATTAATGTTTTTCTTGATACAATTCATTTAATTTGACATTAAAGACACCAAGGAAAAGTTGTAACTAGAATATAATTTTTTTTATATTCATAATATTTTATATTTATCTATAAAATCAAGGAACTTGATAATTCGTAAAAAAATTATTACTTTTACCATTTTTAAATATTTCATTTTTTTTCTATTAATTGAATAAATATTATATCGTTGTTGCGTAAACATTTAACATAATTATTCAATAATTAAAAATAAAAATAAATTAATATGATAAATAAATAAATTATATATAAAAAAATTATAACTGAACTTATCCTCTTTTTATCCTTATAAAAAATATTAGAAATAATAATGTTAAGAGAGTGACATTTTGTATTTATTCTTTTCATAAATTAATATATATGTCATAATAAAAAATAAATATGTCACCAAGTGTCCATATATAGATACATATATTGACATAGAAAAAATTAAAATCATCCAATTGGATAAAAGAAAGTGTTGGAGAAATTTTAAATCCTTATCTCAAGTTTTTAACATCTTTTTACCCATTCTATCCTTATCGAGGTGATTTTTTTCTATATTTCAATTCATATTGACCAAAAATAATATGGAACTATTTATAAAATTGTATCCTCATAATTCAAAATATGTTATTTATTTTTTAATATTCAATTTCTATAAGTGGGATATATTCAGTTTAAAATATTTGTGAAAAAAGTGATGAAACTTGTTTTTCAGTGAAAATTAATTTTATCCATAAAAATAGATGTACATTCTTATATCATGACTAGAAAAAATATTATATGAATGTTAAGACATTTTAAATATATATTTCATTAAAATCATTTAACAAAATTATTCTCTTTAATTTTTTAAATTAAGACACATTTCATGCATAAAAATATTTTTTCAGAAAAAATATCTCTTTTATATTAAAATGATTTTTATTTTCATTTACAATAAATTAATAACAAATAAATAATTTTGATACATATTTAAACCATAAAATTTTCAAAATTTAGTCATTCCAATTCATACCTACCAATCCAATAGTTGTGTGATAATTTTATAATTTTGTATGGTTCCTTTAGATTCAGGGTTGTGTGTATCCCAAGAAATCAAAGAAATTAAATTTATTTAAATAGAAATATATCATAAAATCAAAGGTATTTTACATTATATATCCTAAAGCACAAAAACATACCCTTCGGTCCTTTAAAATATTGGATTATTTACTTCATTGAATCTTCATGTTTTTTACCTATATTTTCCATGAACCACCTGATGACTCCCACTAAAATTAAATGTTTAGGTGAGTGCTCACCATGTCATACATCTGGATACATACTACTGAGGAAAACATAACTCTCACCATGAAATTCAACTAATCATATAATTTTTACACCTTATCCTTTGAAAATTTTAATTGTAATCCACAAGAATTTGATACTTGAAAAAAAATTCATTACAAACCTCAAAAAAATATTGTGAATGTATTACATTTGATATTAAACTAAAGTCTTTGATTTTCTATCTCTCTAACTATATATTCGAATGATTTTATTTTCATTATTGAGATATTTTATCAAAAAAAATTCTAGAAAAGTTGTATTTCAAATCATGGATCTTCATAATTTATGAACCCACCAAAATCATGATGTTTATATATAGGAGGATTATGATGAAGCTTCTATCATTCTACACATTCTGGTATAAAAATTGATCTATGTTTCTCAATGTGAAACCTTCTTCAACCGTGAAAGCTTCAAATTTCGTATTTCACTTTTATGGTGCTTATATCAAACCATATAGCCTTCTCTTCAATTTTCACACCTATTAAAAGTATTGATAATCCTTGAAACTGACTAGTTGCTTGATGTAAATTTCTTCCTAGAAATAACCATTAATAAATTCCATCTTTAAATTCGACTATATTAAATTTAGATTATCGAAGGAAACCACCCTCAACAATATCTATACATAATCATGTTTAAATTTCGGTGTTAATATTTCTAAGAAGTTAATAACTTCTTTCCAATGAAACCAATTAACCACCCTACATGTCTTATACTTCATATTACCATCATCTCCTTCACTCAAATAGAAAAACTCACTTATTATCAAGTGATTTCTTACCCTGTGTTAACTTAGTGAACTCCAATCTTCTATTGGTATCCAAAAATACATGTTTTTCATTGTAGACTCCCTTTTCAAGAGTCATTGATAGTGGATACCTCTTTTGAGATTTCAAGTTATCCACATTTTATTAGAAGTATAAAGTTCATTCCAGCCCCAAACTATTGAAAATATTTTTTAACATTGGTAGATCTCCTCACTCCATATTAATTCTTAGACCTTTCTAATACTAAAACATACCATGATTCATCTTTTATAACCCCAACATCTAAAGATATTCAATAAACCTAATTATTTTAAGAGAATTCAAGAACATTTTCCACTAGTCTATCTACTGAAATTATAATTTTTCCATATAATCTCTCTGGAACTTTTATTATTTTGTTACTCCCTCTCAAATCAAGTTTTACTTGTTCAATTGATTATTTAATCTCAACATTATTTTAGACCAATTTTCAGTTATTCCACATGACCTTATCATTGAAGATAATATCCTTACTTATGAAAACTTTTAGAATGTAATCATATCCTTAGCAGAATCTAAAATATTCTTCTCTATATCCCATAAATAAATATGTCTTGGAATTTAGTAGTATTTTTTCCTTATCCTTGGAATCAACCTGGATATAGGTGGTACTAGTGAAAATTTGGAGCTTATTAACTTCAATTAGTTTATTGGACCAAACCTAACATAGAATTTTCTTTCTCAATAAATAATATAGACTTTTGTTGACCAAATATATTTTTTTGTTCATAACATCTACCTAAATTTCCTTAGTCTTTTTTAAGTGTTCCTCAATGCTCTATAAGTTCTTTTTCAAATGTTGAATTCATTCACTCAACCAAACCATTCTACCAAGGTGTACAAAGAACAATATTGTACATTTATATACCTTTTTTTATCTGATGTTTAGGAATTCCCTTCTACTTTACTCATTCCATCACCAGATCCAAGGCATTTTAACTTCTGACTAGTTTACCTTTCCACAATTTCCTTCCATTGAAAAAATGATCTGAATACATAAAACAAGTGCATCATAAAGTAAACCTATAATTTCCATAAGACAATTAAAGCTGGTTTTTTAGTACCAACAGAAATATACATTCAATTAATAGAATATTCATAATGTTTAATATTTCATAATTACTTATCACATGATGATCATTATTTTATGTTACATCGGTGTGATAATGTCCTTATTATACCACCTAATTACTTTCAACCCCCATAAATATGATTTTAATTGTATTTATTTCACATTTTTACATTCATATACAATTGTAGGTTTATAGTTTTATATAATTAAGAAAAAATTAGATAAAAAATTGAAATTTCCACATTGTGTACATTTTTTCCACAAAAATATGTCGTTAAGTTTACATCATTGTTTCATTCAAGACACTTTATCTTCTTTTAAGATTTTTCAAAAATGGAAATTTTAATGAATCTATTGTTCTCAATTTATCTAAGATTCAATAAGAAACATTTAAAAGTATAGTATGAGTAAAAAATATATCATAAGAAAAATAAAAATAATGGAATTATAGTAGTACATTGAAAACAAGAAAACCAATGAAAATTATTACATTTTTTCACAATAAATCATTGAGAAAATAAATAATATATTTCCACATATGAAAATAAACCATTGATAAAAGAAAAAATATTGAAACCCACTAGAATGAATTGTAAAACCATATAGGCATCTTGAGGAACATGAGAACTCATGTAAACATACCTTGAAAAGAAAATAATTCATATTTAAAAGCTAAAAGTTTACTTCCTCATGAATTTAAAATATTTACATAAAAACCCTTATCAAAAAATAAATTAGTATATTGTAAAATCATATTAATAACCCATGTTCACTCATGTTTAACTTTTATTTAAATACTTATTTCCTAGTTAATTTTATAGGATTAACACACCTAGTTATCACCCCCATTTATCCTTTGAAGACTAAATAATTAATCAATGATTTAGAGAGTTATATCATGATCACCTATCATCATGAGTTATATCGAGCCCAACCATCATCATATATAATGAAACAAATACCATATAATGAAGGAAAAATTTATAATCTCGCAATTTATTATAATACAACCAATGAAAAATTCAACTCTAACCAAATAGAAAAACAATTTCCATTTAAACATAGTCATTTGGAGAAATATCCCTTTATTTTGAAAGCTATTAAAAATTAAAAGCTCGTGAAATAAGATTAAAATGATATTAATTTAAAACCATGAAAACATGTATTGGAGTTTTGAAAAAAAATAATTCATATGATGGTTGGAAAAGGTGGTCAAGTAGAATATGATTTATAATCACTCTTTACCAATTTTGTAAGAAGTCAAAAGAAATATATATATCCTTGAAAAGATTAATTTTTAATCATTTAAATGAATATTTAAAATAATTCAAAGTGATATTTAATAAAAATTTAATCATAAATAAGAAAATTATTGAATCTTTTAAAATAATATGGAAATCGAGTAAAAATATTTGAAAGGGTTACATTAAAATAAGGTTTTTTAGAAAAATATCATTCCTTATATATCTTCAATCATTGTAAAGTATCCAAATCCTAAATAATAAAATTTTATTATATATTTAATTTTTTAAGAATCCTTTTTATATTTATTTAACTATCATTATTCCTTTTATTTCATTTAATATCATGTTTAATTAATTTACTAAATTAAATAAGTTTATGTTCGATGTTTTGAGTTCATTTGGTATTTAAATTTCAAATAAAGACTTTATAAGTAGATCGTGTCCAAGGGATCATGATTATATAATATTATATAGTTAATAATTATTATATTCATAGAATATATATAGTTTAAAATCCAACTATGTAAGGTAGTTAAGAAAAGTGAATCATAACGTTTCACATAAACGATGGTATGTACATATACATGAACAACATTTTCATTTTTCTAGATATAGACAGAAAATAAAATATATAAATGATTAACTTAACATAATCATAATAATATTATATTTATTATATTTATTCATTAAATCAATCCTTATGATCATCCGTGTATGTAAAAAATGAAAAATGAATCAAATCACTTTGTGAAGGTGGTAGTTCACATGTACGCATGATTGATGTTATCAAATTCCAATTGAAGGGTAATAAGGTTGAAATTATTTTATCATTACATAACCATAATTATGATGTAAATATCATATATTTTTATTAAATCTATCATAATAACCATCCATGTGAGTTTTTGATGAAAAATGTAACACATCACTTCATGGAGTTGGTAGTCTACACGTACTCATGAGTTATGTTTTAATTATCCATATGATATAAAATGATATGAAAAAGTGTTTTACCACAATAATAATAACATTTCACCATATTAAATATACATATATTATTATATAATCATGTTTATGAAAGAATTTATGGAGATAGAAGAAGAAATAATCCTGAACGAACTCTGTTAAGAGTTATACCTATTATTTAGAAAACCTCATTTATATTGCACCTTTAAACATCTAGGATGGTATTTTGGAGATAAAAAATCCTCCAAGTCTGATTAAGGAGAGTTGGGAATTTATTTGTGAGTGTATTTTCTGAGCTATAGTGCTTAATGTTTTTGGATAAGTGAGGAGATTGAATTCCATATTATAAGTGAGCAGAGTGGGACTCTATTAATTATACTCAACATTTAAATATTGAAAATGAATTAATATTTTTCAATTGGAAATAAAACAATCAAATAAAATTTTATATGAAATTTAGTGACCTTATATCAATTATTTAACCCTAATTAACCTTTTTTACCCTTTACTGTAGTGATAATAATTTACTGTGGTACCTATTCATTATGACCAAAAATTAAATTGTCCATACTAATAAATATTTACCTCTTAATTATAAATATGAAAAAAATTATTAAATAGAAAATCAATATAAGTGGTATAAATTAATTTTAATAAAATAACACAATATATAGTAAAAAAATATACTGAAAAAATAATTTTAAAGACAAAAAATCATTTTACACAAAAACCAAGTATAATATTGATTCATATGAAAATAATTGGATTAATTTTTGTAAATGGTACAAATTTAAATATAACCCATGAAATAATGAGACATTTTAAATAATTTAAAATAAGTGAAAATGTTTTATAAAAATTGATATTTTCTCTATTCACCCAAAAATCGATCTTTTCAAAAAAAATCCCAAAACATCACCCTATGATAAATTTGATATGCTGATATCAAAACATTATTCCATTTATGAAATTCGATTTTTAATATTCAGAATTAAAATTTTTAAATAAAACCATGTAATAAATGGAATACACTTTAGTTAGACTAAAACTACTTTTTTGATTAAATATAATATAAAATTTTATATAAAATTATAATGAATATGAATCCATAAAATCATTACTTATAAATTATAATATTGATTCACTATGAGGATTAATAATGTATTCAAATAATTCCCCCTTTATAGAATTATGTCCTCGCACTTTTAATAATTATTTGAACATGTGTGGGTATTAATCCCTTAAAACTCTTTCTGATCCCCATATTTCTTCCTCAATCATGTAATTATTCCATAATACCATAACATGGAGAATCACCTTATTCATAGATACCAGATCATTTTGATCCAAAACCTGAACTTGTTTTTCTTCACATGAAATATTCTCTTCCAAATATACCACCATATAGATAAAAACATGATATGCATCGGGTGTATATTTACGTAATAATGAAACATTAAACACATCATGTACCTGAGATAAACTTAGACATAATTATTCTTAGTGACAAACTAATCCATAATTTTCCATAATTTTTTATGGTCTACTAAACAATATAATTAATATTCCATTTTTAAAAAATTCATAACACCTTTACATCGGGATATTTTATGAAATAAATGATTACCTACTTCAAATGAAATGTCTTTACTCATATTATCTACATAACTCTTCTTATCACTTTGTGTCTCACACATTTTCTTATGAATCATATTTACATTATTGACTATTTATTCTCACAATTTTGATCATAGCAGCATTCTCTCACCAAATTCATCCCAAAATGTTAATGTTTGAAAATTCTTTTAATATAATTTCTCCAATGGTTTCATTTGTATACTAGAATATGTTTTTTTATAAAAATATTCAACAAATTATATATGATAATCCCAACATCCCTAGTAATCTAATGATAATTCTAAAAGCATATATTCCAATGTCCAAACTATTCTTTCTAATTATCCATAATATTGAATATGGAAAACTATACTAAAATTTAATTAAATAGCCAATGACTTTTGAAATCCTTTCCAAAAATTGGAGGAAAATATTATACCAAAATTAGATAAAATAGATAGTGGGACTCCCAAAAATCTTTTTATCTATTTAATGTAGAGTCTATAAATATGATTGAAATACATAACATATCAAATAGAAAAAAATTAATATATTTACTTAAATGATCAAGAATAACCCAAATATAATTTTTAACAATGTATTTTTTTGGTAATACCACCATGATATCAATGTATATATTATCCCATTTCTATTTAGGCATTGAAAGAGGCTGATCAAACCCCTTCATGAGTTTTTATATATATTTAACCTTTTTACGATTAAAACATTTCATGGTAAAATTAGAAATTTATTAATGCATTCTGTCACAACAAAAATATCCCCAAAGGTCATTATACATTTTAGTTCTACCAGGATGAATAAAAAATTGAGTGTTATGAGCTTTACTCGTTAATTCCTTCATTAACTTGGAATAACATGGCACTTATAACCCCTATCCAAATCATATACCATAATATTTTTAAATGTTAAATTCATGAAACATACCCTTATTAATAAACGTAAATCCTTCTTTCAAACAATGAACTTTCTTATGAGGATGCTTAATTATGTATAAAAATTATTTCTTCACTGATACCTAAACCATAATGGAGGAATTTCTTGAATGCCTAATTTCTTATCCAATATTAATTATAACATTAACCAAAGGATCATGTTCCAAACATATAATAGCTAATGATGCATTATCTTTTTTATTCAAGGAATCATCTACCTTGTTTTCGTTCTAAGGAAGATATTGAATTATAAAATCTTAATCCATTATTAGTTCCAACCATTTTCTCAAGATTATGTTTATATTATTTTTATTTACTATATATATAAATAATTCATAGTTAGTATATATTTCGCATTTATACCCATATAAAAGATTTCTCCTTATTTTGAAAGACAAAGCTACTATAACCATTTAATGTTTATTTGTAGGATAATTCAACAAATGGGTACCAATTGATGTGATGTATACATAATCACTTGATCATTATACATTAAAACACAACAAAGTACCTTCCAAAAGGCATCACTAAAAATTAAAAATTCACCATTTCGTATTTTCAAAGATAACAATGGAGTGTTTACCAATCTTATTTTAAATTCCTAAAATCCTAAACAACATTCCATTATCTGGATAAATTTATCTCCTTTTTTAATTAATATTAGTCTATGGCATAGATAATCAAGAAAATTTTTCAATAAGACATCATTAGAATCCTGATAATCCTACATAAATTTGAGTCTCACTAATATTTATAGGTCCTGGAAAACTTCTACAACTTTTTTAGGAGGATCAATAGTTATAATATCTTTATAAATAATATTTGCAAGAAATGAAATTTTTTGTAACCAAAATTATCATTATCTGTATTTTCTATAAAAAAATTATTTTAGTGCCCACATAACAATCCTTATATATCTCTCATGATCCTAATAAATTTTATATTAATCCATAAAGAAATAAATAAAAAACACCAAAAATTCAGAAAAATATTTTGGAAAAATCTGTTACTTAAATTTATAAATATAGAGGGTTCATTCATTAACTTGAAGTGGATAAGCAGAAACTCATGGTATTTATACTTAGTATAAAACATCATTCTCTTAATTTCTTCCTCTTTCACTTTAAGTACGTGTTACCAGCACCCGAGATTAATATTTGAAAAATAATGAGCACCCTAGCTATGATACAACAAGTAATTTATATGAGGAAACATATGTATGTTAATAATAGTGATATTATTGAGAGTTCTGTAATCAATCCATAATCTCATAGTACCATCCTAGTTTTGTCACAAACAAAATAGGGGAACCCTAAAGTGAATTCCAAGGATAAATGATAAACTAAATAGCTAATCTATACACTGAATAACATCAAACTGTAAAAAGGAAAATAAAAGAAGGATTTATATAAAAACTATTCCACATATGATAAAATGTTCATTTCTATAAATTCTTGTTGCCTTTATACTACCTAAAGTTTTTTCAAAAAATGTTAAATTTTCATTTATTGAGATGTTATTTTAATTTTACTTGAATAATTCCAACATATAAAAATATATTTTGAACTCAAATCAAAAAAGTAAATTATATAATATTAACAAATAAGTAACGTACCTATCACTACTTCATTGAAGGGACTCACATCATCATAGTAGAAAAATTATTTTTCCCACCTTTATGTTTCTAGTCTTGATGAATCCCAACTTTAGTAACTGACTTCAAACATGAATTATCATAATAACCCAACTGTTGGTAATTGAAACATCTTAATTCTTGTTGATTATCTATTTTCCCATTACTGGTCTAATAAAAATTCATTTTATTTCAGTCATGTTCCAAATGAATGATCTTACCACATTAGAAACACTTTACAGATCCAATCAAACATTTGTTAAAATTTCAATTACCACATTTATAACATATGGGGGGACTACCTCTAGATTTCATAGTTGAGTTATTATGTATATATATTAATCTATACCTCTTATTTCTCTTATTTTAACAAGGAATTTTAATATTATACAACTCCACCTCATCATTCTCACAGAATCAAACAATTCCATTATAAATTTTAAATTCATTATAGGATAAAATTATTCATAAAAATTGTTTTAGACTAGTTTATAATATATTAATTATATTTTCATGGTCCATAATGAAATTTTATTCTTACATAGAAAATCAAGAAAAAATTTCTTCAAAAATGGCTACCGATTATTCTTTATTTTTATTCAACTATAGAAATAATCATTCTATTTTAATTCAATAAACATTAGGAAAATACCATTCAAGAAAATAAATATTAAAGACCATCCACTCCCTAGTATCAGTCACATATTATTTCCTTAGTATTCAAATATTGAGAGACCACCATCGATCAACATCACCTTAAAACTAATAAATAGATAGAGATACTTTTTTATGTTCTTTACATAATTTTTTTTAAATATCTTCTCCAATTTTTTATCCTTCCTACATCTTTCATTGGGTCTGATGATATACAATGATTCATAGGGATATGATTCAGGAAATGCTCCATTATACATATGTTTCTCTTCTAAAAATTTGGTTATTAATTTACCTGATTTCAACCATTTATATACTATATCAACTAGGTTGCCACTATAATAAAATACTCCTTTTATAATCATTAAAATTTCACAATTTGGATGGTTATTTTATCTTTGGTTACTTCTTTCTTTATTTCCCAAATTTCATCTATGGAAAACTATTCTGAATAGATTTGGATTAGATGAATCATCATGGAAATCATAAAACTATAACTCGTGAAAATACAACAATAAATTTAAATTTCTTAAGAGTGTCTTTTAAAACCCACTTAACCTCTAAAGTAATATAAATATTTTTCTCATACCAACTAAACCACCAATTACTTTAAGAACCATTAATTAAAATTCTAATTGAAATGAATTATATTTCTTAAAATATTGAGATATTTTAGGTTTATATTATTAGGGAATTAACAAAAACATTATATAAAAAATTACACACTTTCATATGTTTTCCATTTTATTTCCAAAAAAATATGGTGTTAAATTTACAGCCATGTTTCCTTCAAGAAACTTTTACTTATTTTATGGTATTTCCAAAGTATAAATTTTTACCTCTCTATAGTTCATAAAAATCTATAGATCATATGAAAAAAATTTAAAATTTATGATGATAAAAAAATAAGTAAGGGTTATAAAAACAAAGGAATCTCATTAGTCTACTGAAAAATGAAAATACATGAAAATGTGTACCTTTCTCCACAATAAAATCTTGATCCAATAAATAAAACATTTCCACATATAAAAATTATACTTTTCTTAAATTAAACATTTGAAAACCCATTAATAAGAATATAAAAACCGTGAGGGTATCTTGAGGAACATGGTAACTCTTGTAAATTACCATTGAAAATAAGACCATTCAACTTCAATCATAAACATTTCTCTGAATATTAAATCAAAATATTTCCAAATAAATCCTTAACAAGTATGAAATATATATCTTGGATCACCATATTCATAACATGTGTTCACTTGTGTTTAACCTATGTCAGAATAAAATATTTCGAATTAATTTCACATGATATACCTACTTTGTTTTCTCACCCCTTTCTCATTCTAAGACTAAATCATTACCCAATTCATTGGAAATATATATTAGGGCATCCTATCATCAAGATCTATATCAGGACCACTCATCATAATCTATAATTATGAAGTATCAAATCATGAAGAAAAAATGTATAATATTTCACTTTTTATCATTAAACCCTTGAAAACACATGTGAAACCAAATGAAAAAGCAATTTCTATTCTCATATAATATTTTATAGAAATATCCCTTTCTTTTTACAACTCTTAAAAATGAAAAATTTCTAGTGGAATATGAATATGATATTATTTGAGAACCCGTGAAAAACTATTATAAGAACTCAGGTAATGTTAAGATAATTCATTATCATTTCTTTTTTATATTCATTAGTTAGATGTTATATATTTATATTCATTATGAATATATAATGTAATATTTCAATCAAAAATAAAAAAATCATTAATTCTAAACAAATTTGGATTTCATGAAATATATGGTTTTATTTAAAATATTTATTTTAATTTATATAATTAAAATATTAAAACATTAACTTTGTTTTTGAATTCATAATGTTAAAATTATATTTGCTTTAATTTTTAAAAAAATTCTGAGACAATTTATATTTCAATGAATAATAAAAAATACTGATTTTTATTGAAAACTGTATTTTATTTTCAATTATTTTAAAACATGATGTAATTTTTATTATTTTTAAAATATAATTAGTTAATTTTTATTAAAAATTAGACAAAACAATATTATTTTATTAAAAATTATAATGTAATTTTGTTTAGAAACAATTTTTTATTTAAAAATAAATATTTTAGGATGGTCATTTTTCATCGCATTTTATAGGATTAATTTTAAATTAAATTTCTCAAATTATATAAATTTAATTTTAAAAAATTGAATTCATATTTTTAATCAGTGTAATTATTATTATTTAATAAGGTAAACAAAAATGTTGTTCATAATTAATAATAAAATAAAAAAAATATATTTCCATGGTTAACGTTAAAATAGATTTACTAGGGATTAAATTAGAGAGGTAATGGATTAAATAACCTAAAAAATTTATAAATACTATTCTATTTCCATATTTATATCCTATAACATATCATTTATTTAAGAATTAAATTTTTAATCCATTTTAATTGAGTAATATGTTAACATATTTTAATCATTCTAAAAATTACAAGTGTTTCATCTCCCCAACATAAAAAAGGACAACAACTATCCTATTCTATTAACAATTGAATAGAGTTTTGGTTAATCTAATACATTGAGAATCCATTCCTTAAATCCATCCCCATCTCTCATAGGCCTTACTCTGATCCAAAAACCAACTTATGATGGTGTTAGGTATAAACCTAAAGATGTTGTCTGAAGAAAATGTATACAGTACTAGAAAATTAGGTTATAGCCACGGTTTGAAATCGTGGCTAAAACCCTTACCATTTCATAAACCCCCTGCACACATCCCTTGAACCCCTTGAACACACCACCTTGCACCCCCCCCCCCACACACACCCTTTCACACCCTTTTCTCCCTACTGGACCCCCTTGTATAGCATCCACCCTACTGGACCCCCCCCCTATATAGCATCCCCTACCCCCTGGACAACAGCCCCCCCGGACCCCCTGGACAACATCCCCCCTAGACAGAATCCCCTCCATCTGCTGGACCCCCTGGATAGAAGCCCCCCCTAATGGACCACCCTGGACAGTAGCCCCCCCCCCCCCCCCCCCGTGTTGGACCCCCCAGGACAGCATCCCTCCCTGCTGGACCCCCAGGACAGAAGCCCCCCTTACTAGACCCCCCTAAACAGCAGCCCCCCTGCTAGACCCCCTTGCACATCCCTTGCACACCCCATGCCCCCCCCCATGCACCCCTGGATATCAGCCCCCCCCCCCAAACACACACACATCCCTTTCACCCCTTGCACACACCACCTTGCACCCCCCTTACACACCCCCCTGCACACCCCCTTACCCCTCTACTGGACTCCCCCCCTTAGACAGCAGCACCCTCCACACCCTACTGGACACCCCTGGACCGCACCCCCAGCCCCCCTGGACAGTATCCCCCCTGCTGGACCCCCTGGACAGCAGCCCCCCTCCTGGACCCCCTGGACAGTACCCCCCTACACATCCCTTGCACACCCCTTACCCCCACTACTGGACACAATTGCACCACCACTACTGGACCCCCCCCTACTTAACCCCCTTACACCCCCCCCCAACCCCACCCCCCCCCCCCACCCCTTTCTCCCATCCCCCCTACAAAGCCCCATTGCACAACCCCGCTGCACCCCCCCTCCTAGATAGACCCCCCCATCCTGCAGACCCCCCTTTCACCCGCCTCCCCCCACCTACAGACCCTCCGTGCACCCTTGGACAGCCTCCCCTGGACAAACCTTGTAACAAACCGATATTTTATGATAAGTATTCTTTTTAATTTATTTGATGTCATGTATTTTATGTTACAACAATATTATCTTGTGCTTTATGCAACACTGTATTAGCTTGTAGTATACACAACACTATTCTTAGATTGTGTTACACACTACTTCAATTTCGTTTGATAATAGTCATTCTATCCAACATTGAGTGTGTGTATATATATAAATTTAATATATAAATGAAAAATAGTTGGATTCTATTATAACAAAACAACAAAGAAGTCTTTCACAACACGCAACCCTGACTTGGCTTGCATTACACGCAATCACAACCTTCCTCGATAGTGTGTGTTGTACGCAATACCAGGTTTCACTAAACGAAAATATATTGTTATAATATTATTATGGACTATACTTTATGAATAGTATTAACTACATTTTGATTTTTATTCATCTTATAAATTTTCTAAAACATTTTATGTGAACAAAATAAATTTTTCGGGTAAAATAAGTATTTTTCAAAAAAAAATGAAGTTTCGCCGCCTTTTGATGGAGCAACCACATTAAATATAGTTTTTGACATGTTTATAAGTTCAATTTTACAAAATAAACTTCTTCTTGTGAATCAGGATATAAAAAATTTACATTGGATAACGTTTTGATATTTTTCTGATAACTTTCATATTTTAATAGGTAAAAACACGCTATATTTTAATTAAAAACAACTTTTTTAATCGTAATAATTTATATGGTTTAATTATAATATTGAATGGTTTTAAAGTATAAATAGAATATATATTTAACATTTAATATAATTTATGTCATTAGCATTGATTTTACCTTGAATTCGTAGGTTAAATTAATTCAATCTTTTACAATGTTTTAAACAAAAACCTGTTTTCTTTGGATAACGAGATTAATTTTAATTTAATTTCTGAAACTTTTGTGTATTGAATTTGGAAAACTGGATTCCATATTTGGAATCATTGGGTCCAAATTATGTTAATAGGCTACTTTTTATTTTTGGGCATTATGAATAGTAACTACG
The DNA here is from genome assembly GCA_963277665.1 of Viscum album. Classification (NCBI taxonomy): domain Eukaryota; kingdom Viridiplantae; phylum Streptophyta; class Magnoliopsida; order Santalales; family Viscaceae; genus Viscum; species Viscum album. The sequence goes on from OY728132.1 coordinate 1,344,094,336, forward strand.
GTAAATTTTATTTACCATAGTTAAAGGTAAATCGGGTAATTAATTGTAAATATAATATTATAAAATTACCCTAACACCTGCCAAAATCCTATTGGATGACTACAAGTCGACCCATATCACCTAAGGGTTTGATTAGATTCATTTAATGGACTTTTTACAATGAACATAATTTAATTATTATTAAAACCAAAGAAAGTGACAACATGTCACTTTCTTAAATCTTATAAGTATAATAATTTTAATTTAGTGATAAACTTAATGAAACTTCAAACATAAATAGTCTCCAGAAATCTAATAACATTATATATATCATATTATTTTATTTATAATTTTTAGGGATTAAATATTTATCATTAATTATGACACAATAGTGATGTTGAAATTATTTTATTTAGAGAAATATCAAATAAATGATTTTAAAAATATTAAATTAAATATTATATGAACTATTTAATGTACTCCACTAATTTTATAGATACATATGACATTTATGAATCTATTAAATCTTTTATTTAGAACATATCTTATGTATATTGTTTATTTAAATTCAAATAATTTAATAGTGTCAAAATTGACACTATTGTTATTTTATAAAAATAACATATTATAAAATTGTTTAAAAATCACAAAAATATTTAAAAATTATAAATTTAAATTTATATGGTCTAACATTTCATAAAGTGTCAAATTATTAAAAATTCACAACACATATGTAATTATTTATAATAATTTAAAATTTAGAATATTATTACCACAAATAAAATTAAATTGATAAATAAGGATAAATAAAGTTGATAATGTTTAAAATAGATTCCTACCATGTCTAAATTTTATTGGTTGATGCAATTATAACCCTATCTCAGCTAAGCATTGGATATGAGTCATTTTGGATGTTTTTATGTGGGGTTGGGATTTAATATAACTAATATTTCTTATATTTCCAAAGCTGCACCTCTCCTCCCTTATAAAAGGGCACCTCCTCGCTCTTCTTATCACACAAATTTGAGCCTTCACGCTCGGCCAACCCCTTCCCATTTCACTTCCCCACTTCCTTATAAACCTACTATGGGTACTGGTCCTCTCAAAATCCCAACTCTAGTGCCCTAAGAGAAAGTTTAAAGGAGGCACTTCGAGAAAGAGATAATACCTTCTACCATTTTCTTCAAGTTCCATTATTCTTCTACTCCATCTTCATTAGTTGTTTCATTATGAAGTAATAACATCAGTATCCCTCATATACTTATATGTTATTATAAATATGAAACAACCCTATTTCACCTTTTATCCGTCCTACGGAAAACAAAATCACCGCGCATGCGTACGTACGGAATACTGTGTCCACGCCGTGGTGTAATATGTTTTTCCACCAACACCTTACATGGATGGGTATAATGGTGTAAAGAATAACTATATATGGTTATCATAACATCATACTGATTCTAATATATTATACCATCCACTCTGATTCTATTCAATAATTATGGTAACGATATCATCACTCGTGCGTACATACAGACTACCGTCTCCACGACGTGATGAGATTCATTCTCCATGTTAACCATACATGAATGACCATAAATATTATATAATGAATAATAATGAAATATATAAAATAATAATGCTACTGGATTTATGTGTACATATATATATATATGTCATCTATTTAGTTTCATTCAATTCAATAAGGAAATGAAAATAGCGTTCATGCGTACGTACGGCCTACCGTCTCCATGAACGGTGTATTTTATTCCTTTTATCGGTCTATAATATATATGTATATGATAAATATATATTATATATATATATCATGTTTTACATTCTAGAATTATGTAAATCAGGATATAAGTAATAATATAAAGAACGACAAGTCGAAACACATACGATAAATGAAATGATTTTACCCAAAACGCTGCTTTAACATGGAATTTACAAAAGAACGGGTAATATAAAGTCATAAGTAAAACATATATGATATCATAACAATTAATATGATTATTTAATAAGTCAATTACATTATTTAAATCATTATACAAGTGGTTTGGATCCATACGAAGCATATCAGACCTAAGGTAAGGGATAACCTTTCCAATCTCGTTCTTATCCAAGATTGTTTATTCGTAAGTATTTGTTGGGGTTATTGTTATCATCCAAGTCCATGTTTTGTAAAAGTGTTTTTACATATATTTAATCTCCTTTTTACCCATTTTTCCTTTTACTACATGGTATTTAAGGAATCTTTCTTTTTTTTACGTTACGAGGTACTTTTTGACATTTCCAACAAAAGTACAAGAAGAATGTTATTTTTAACTCATATAGCATGAAAGGAATTTTAAGGTTTTATAAAGCCGTAATTCATGAAGCTTCCTCCAAAATATTTGATGACTATTTTCATCAAAATCCTTTTCTTTTAAAATTTCATGACATTTTGTGAAAAGAAAATTATTTTGAAGAAGAAAGGATATTTTCTCAAGAATTCATTTCAAGTGTCTTATCAAAACCATTTCTCATCTAAGATGACATTATTTCTTATGTGTATGTTTCAATTATAATGTATCTATGATTTACATGGTTTTACTTTTCTTATTATGAAATGATATCCAATTCTTTTATATGGATTATGTGATGATGGGATGATGTTTATGAAACCCATTTTATTTATTGGCTTATTATGAATGATGTATGTTTATTTTGTGGCACAAGTAAGAATAATTTCATTATGGTATGGGTGGGACCAATATCTCTCTTAAATGCATTGGGTAAAGATTTATATCTCATGAGATAGATATTGATGGAACGGTAAGTTAATTCGGTTCAGTAATACAGGACTGGAACAAGGAGTGAACTCGATTCAGAAAGCGACTTTGTCCACTAAGACGGTCTTGGAAGCAATGCCTGGGCTACTATAGAAATCATATCTTGTTCATAATTATTTCCACAATTACATGTTTTACTCCCATGCTATTTTATCATGATTAATGTTTCTTTATGATCTATGCCTTACGTACTTCCATGATTTATGTCATTGCTCAAGCTTTTGATGTTTAAACATTATGTTCATGTTTTTAAGTTCAAATGTATATGATTTGTTTTATTTAATCCATGCTTACCCTTACTGAGAATTTGAGCTCACCCATTATATGTTTTCTTTTCCCCAGGATATAAAGAAAGGTTTTAGGTAAGAAAACAAAAGGGGAAGATCTTTATGGGAGATGTTGAAGATATTTCACCATGATTAGAAGATTATTTTTTTCCAAGTTTCCAAAGACACTAAACTATTACAGTCCTTGTGTGTCTGTTTTTTGTTATGTACTAAGTATTCCAAAAAAGTAATGTAATTTCCATGTACGTCGAGCTTTGGGTCTCTACAAAGACCCCCCACCCTTCCTGGACAGACCCCCCTCCTTCCGGGACAGATTATCAAAGATATGAAGCAGTTTGGTTTTTTAGAATTTTCTTGTCAATTGTTAGTTGTATGCTACTATATGGTATTATAATATTTTCATTATCGATAAGGTTGCTGTAGGGATAGATAGTTGAGACATTCTTGTATGAATGATCCAAACTGTTATCCCTGCCTATCACAAGAAGGCTTGGTTGATACAATGACAACCATATTGTACAACAGAAACATAAATATAGAAATAAATTAAAGTTATTGTATAACAACAGAAATTAAGAACATTTAATGTTGCATGATACCGTAATATGTGACGTGATTTTCATGATCAATTTTCTCTCTTGGAAGTTTTTCATAAATTTAAAACATGTCATGGTGTTTTTTTAGTAAAATAAGAATGACAAAAGTGGTTGTTTATTGTTCAGAGTTTACCTAATTGTAGATGAAAGAAATATCTATTTACTGAGTCTTGATGAAAAGTGGGGTACTTGGATATATCTAATGTAATTTAAAATATCATATTGAATCTAGATATGTAATGTTTATTCAATCTTATATAATATTAAAGAAACCTATTGATACTAAATACATCCTCTGCCCCACCCCCCTTGCCCACTTCCCCACTGCCCCATTACCCCACCCCCATGCACCCCTTCCCCCTCCCCCAGCCCTACAGACCCCACTGCAGACCACCCCTCTTCCTTGCAGACCTCCCCACTCCACCCTGCCCCCTCTACCCACCCCCTCCACCCTACCCTACAGGCCTCTCTCATGCCCCCTACTCTGCAGACCTCCCCCCTCCCCCCTTCCCTGCAGACATCCCCCTGCCCCCTGCCTCTTGCCCCCTCCACCCTACCCCCTTCCCCCTGCCCTACAGACCTCCCCTTTCCCCCTTCCCCCCTCTTCCCTCCCCCCTACCCCTACCCTGCATACCTCCCCCCTACCCCCTATCGCCTGACCCCTACCCCCAGCCCCATGTAAATTATTTTTGTCTTGCTCACAGGATGGGAGTGATACTGTATTGCACTCGGCAAAGAGGAGAACTACCTGAAATCTTCTCATATTCTCACTAGATGAACGAAGATCCAATCACTTCTGAAACCTATAACAGTATGAGTGAAATGATATGGTTGATGTGGCTTGACAAGGTGGACCAGCAACTCAGGGATATTGATGCTATGCTGGAATCGATCCGGCTAGAGCGGGTGTAAGCTGAATTACAGAAAACACTAACTCTTCTAGAGAGTCATTTGAAAACAAATGTCGCAACCAAAGGGGGATCAACTTACATAGGTGGCATGAATGGTTTATGTGCACTCATATGTTACTAGAAACCCGAAAATTATGGGGCAGTACGGTGAAGTAGAACAATCGACATAATAAATGGTGGACACCGGTGCACGCTCAGTCAGAGATGGCGACTTGGAGATACTACAGAAACAAAAGGACGAGGAGTAGAATTCATACCACACAACGATGATTGAAGTGTTGAAAACTAATTATATCCCATAATCAACAGTAGTCAGGAAGGAATTGGATTCGTTTACAACTACAATTGAAGAAAAGAAGCAACGCGCTCCATTGGATGACGATCTACCAGCGTTGGTTTCTGAAGAATCAAGAGCACGATCAGGTGAAACATTGTCCCAAAATGTGGATTGGGAAATGAATATTACCAACACCATGAGGGATCAGTGTCTGACCACTCGAGTGGAATTGTCGATATTCAACGAGAAGGGTCATAAGGGTCGGCTCACAAGATCGGAACTGTATTTTTGGATCCATCAAACTTTGAAAGAATCAAGGTTCCCTCTGATCAGGAATTTAAAACATTTTTCATGGAGTGATTCCATGGGATTGAAACTCCAAACTTCATGAATATGTCCCTTGTTTTATCCTCAGTGTCTGCAACTCCAGAAGAAGTGGATTTTGTTTTTATTTTGATTCAGGAGATAGAGCATGCACATAGGATGACAGAAATATAGCGAGGGGATGATGGAGATTGGTTTCATAAGGTAGGGAGGAGCATTTGGAAGATCGTATGGAACACATGTTTGGAAAGGTTACATTGTAGATGACCACAACAACTCAGTCTACACTCAAAGGATCTCCTTGGTTCTATCCAGAGTAGAAAAATAAGAGTGGAATATCTAGGAGATTATGTGGAATGTATGTGAAGATAATGGGCATCACAATCAGATTCTATAAGACCGTAGGGGCTGGAACCTTTGTGTAGAGCTATATTTTCAAAGACATGAACATACATTGGTGATGGAAGAATTTTCAGTATGTTAGTTTTGTCTCAAGAGAAAGATTCAGGATGACCATAGAGAGGTAATTCGGAAAACTACGAGCTCTTCTTCCTCTTGTAAATCTATTGTGCAGGCACTCAACTCTGTTTTGGAAGACTCTTCCAACATTGGTACCAACCACATCAGCCTTGTAATGACCTACTCTAGGCTATTTCAAATGAGGATAAAGACTATAGTATGGGTATAGAAGCAACTAGGATACTACGACTATATGGATTACTCACCAGATCAGTGTTCAACACCTGTCACAAATGTGATGATACCACATACATGGTGGAGACTCACTTCAAAACCAGTTCGCAGTTTAACTAGTAGTTATTAATCTATAATGAAATGACACTTATAACAACGGGTTTGAAAAGATGGGAAACAGTCACTCTATCTAGTGCCATTGAAGAAGCTGCTCATGGCCCCTTGTTTTATCTCTTAGTAGAGTCTTGTAAAATTTTTAGTAGACAAGGGGTTTTGACACCTTCTAAAGTCCCCCAGTACCTAGAAGAGGTGTTCAAACTCTAGAATAAAGGTACTTCAACTATGGAAGCTCTCGCCCTGTCTGTTTGGACACCCATAATATAGCCGAGGAGGCCCATGATCTTTGGGTAGGATGATGAGCTAGCAACAATAGTTTTTAAAACCAGCAGGAGTGCAGGAGTGCAGGAGAGCAGTGGAACAAGCTTAGAGCATAGTTGCAAGATGAGGTCCATGAAGTATGTCTAGACAAACTTCACAAGAAAAAAGGGGGTTAGTGGTAACAGCCCTCTCAGTCCAGTTCACTCCAACAAACATGGTCCCTACTTGGAGAAGAATATAAGAACTTATGTGAGGAGGAACTCCCACATCAGGCTCGAGAATAAGGGAGGATCATATGGGAAATTTCTTGGAAATCCTGCATAGAAAGGGTGTATTTTAAGGGACCACATCAGCACTATTTTAAATCATTAGTGTTGTCCTATTCTAAAAAAATGACAAAATAAAATGAACATGAATCTCTTTATCCAAACATCAGTTTAATTTTCTTCAGTTTTAATAACAAAACTTGATTTCAAGGAGGGTCGAGTGATAAGGATGGAGACATCCAAACTAGGCTTTCATGGACTGCACAACTGGATCGCCTGAAAAATAATATAATAGTTGATGATTTCATGTTGGGAATTAGGTTAGCTTATGTCAGGTCAAAAGCCATAGCTGTTACGGTTAAAAGGAGTATTCTGGAAAGAAGAGTGTTAGGGCCCACAACATAGTTGTTTGCTAACCAAGTGGGGAATAAACTGGGGAGGAGCCCACGAATGTAACTGAAAGGTACTTATCTTTTTAATAAAAAGTATCCCTCCCAAAAAGGGGTTGTTGGATTTGGGTTTTTCTGTCAGTATTTTTTCACCATGTCATGGTAAAACATATGGACGTAATTTTTCATTTAAATAATTTATAAAATAGTGGAATCATGATCATTTTTCAATCCATAGTCGAAGGAATAACAATGAATAGAAGATTACTAAATCTCTTTGTGGAGAAATATTTAAAGAATTTATGTGAATTAAAGGAACATGTTTGACCATACTTAAACCATACTAAAACCATGTACAACCCACTCTATCAAAATCATGCTATTCACGTAGTGGTGACTTGGTCAATATGGGTGATTACATCTTAAAAGTATAACGACATAGTGGATAGAAAATGGATACTATTTTTCCCCATGTCTTATTAAAACTTATGGATTTAATGTTTAATTTAAATGATTTATAAAATAGTGGAATCATGATCATTTTATAGTCCATAGTCGAAGGAATAACAATGAATAGAAGATTACTAAATCACTTTGTGGAGAAGTATTTAGATAATTTATGTGAATTAAAGGAATATGTTTGACCATGATAAAGCCAAACTAAAACAATGTACACTCCATTCCATCAAAATCATTCTATTCACTTAGTGGGGACTTGGTCTTTATGGGAAATTCCATCTCAAAAGTCTAACATCACTTGAAGAGTGTCTTGGATAAAACAATTTTTTTAATAAAAATATGGAAACCCCCTACAGGGATATAAAAAGGGTCAAGTATGATGTGTGCTTTTTGGCTAACAATGACATAAAGTATAAGGAAAAAATAAATGCAATAATGTTAAACAAGGTATACCACTTTGAGTTTTTGTAGATGACGCACCTCTGTTGGAGGGGATTTATTACCAAACCATGACTTATTTATCAAATGAAAAAATTATCTTAACTAATAGTTATTCAAGAATATCAATTTAATATAAACATGCAGAACTAAGAAGGAAATTGAATGAAATTTAAAACATTCTTGAATTAAATATGCTAGGAGATGGACCCTAACTCAACCTCAAGGCGTGTTTACTTTTGATGATGACAACTCGAATCTTCCTTTTTTTTGATTTCGTGCATATTAAACTTAACATATATATAAGGACACCTATCCCCTATGTACATATTTTCATGGAAAAACATGCACAAGGGGGTCCTTAGATATATGTTTATACATGCATATACCCCTTTACACTTACACATGTATGCATTTTTCATGTCTATATATAAGGACACCTAGCCCCAATATATATATTCATTCTTCCATGAGTAAATATATATAAAGGGGTAACTTATATGTGTATATTCCTACCTATGAATACACATGTAAGCCTTCGTCACTGGCGACTCGAATCCACCTCAATGAAATCCAAAACATAATACAAAAATATAAGGAACCCAAAAATCAAAAAAATCCTAATTAAAATTGGGCTAAAGATTAAAAATGGAATAAACCTTACCCAGATCTTGAACTCACTATCTTCGATGGTGGTGGATAGAACCGTTCTTATCATAAGAAACCACCTATAAGAAATTAGTGGGAAAAGAAATGATATATAACGAATTCTTATATATATGTGATCAGTGTGCCAATTGTACATGATAAATGATACATGAATCTGTAACCAACAATTAACAAATAATATTCAAATCGATATGTACATCCCAATACTAAATAACATGATCATTAACAATGCACATTATTTTTCGAACCCTTCAACTGCCTATTCAAAAATCAAAAATCACCAATATTTGAGAATAAAGTAAACTTCCATCAGTACTTAAAAGCAAGAAATATTGATTAGACATTATTATTAACCAAGAAAATCCATTCCATGAATATATAAAATACCTAAAACTTATCATGCCTATATCCTTTTAAATTTTCTAGATAGAAACCTCATTTTTAGCGTGTTCTTCTTCTAGAATTAAACTTTATTCTTAGTTTATATATTTTTATAAATTTTATAAAGTAGAGAATTTTCTTACATTTATTCTTACTCAATCCTCTTGGGTTTTTCAAACCATTTAGCTAATATGATTTGACAGTATTTTGGTGCATGATATTCCTTCTTCCTAATTGTATATTTCTTCTTTATAGAAACTATTTCTGAAAATGAAATAATTGGTTCGTTCCTTTTATCTTTCATTAATTATTATTTTTATGGAATATAAGTCATAAATTCTTAACAATTTTTATTACCTGGTTTCCCTTCCATATACATTTTCAACAGCCTTTAGAGTACCCTTTTTAGGATCCCTTTAAAACTCCACACTAGATTTGTCAAGCACTATCCTACTATAATATCAAATATTGATACATAACCCAAAAAATTGATCTGAATGAAATCTTAAAAATACATAAGCTCTAAATAGAATATTTACCAATATTAACTCCCCATAATTAACTAAACACACTTACTATACCAACCACTATAGGTAAATAATTAATTTTGGTGTCGTATTTGAATGAAATATGGTTCATCCAACATCCATATCAAGACACTAAATTCATCCATTTACACTCTAAGTTCATACATTTCACAGCCTTGATAATGAGCACCATCCCTTGATATGAATTTCACTCAAAAAACACGAGTACGAATCTCCATTATATAGTATTTTCGATACCATCATCAATCCTAAATACACATGTCTAGTGCCTCATATAAAATAATGATAACTATAGAGGATTCTAGCTCGAAAATCTCAACAAAATTTATTCATTTAAAAAATCATCTTTCAAGCACACATTATATCGAATAAAAACAATACATTAAATGATATTAGAGAGAGAAATCCAAATTATAGATAAATAATAATAACTTTAGGAATACCTCAAAAAGTATGGTACTAAAATCCCATTCACCTTGGATGGATTATCCTAATAAAATAATATAGAAAACAACATCTCGACACATACAAGAAACCTATTTTTCCCATCCCAATACTATGGTAATGCACACACATTCTTGATACATGAAAAATAAACCAGGGTTTATTTTTTTTCTAATATTCGGCTGAGATATTACTCATTCAATTTACTCTATCACCCTCATACCGAGGCTCACCAACCAACATTCATTCGTAACTTGTTTCCATACTTCTCCATGCACCTTTCTATGCAATGGATGTATCTACATAGATAGCTCATACTTTCTTGAATATCTCCTTATTAGTGTCTATATAAAAGGAAGCTACTCAAGCCCGTAATGAGTACATAAGACCATTTAAAAAATAGAATCCCGTTATGAATAAATTTCATTTGAAGGATGGCATGAAATGAATAAACCTTTAAAAATTATTGGCATACTCCATTACTGGTTCCTATAATGATATAGCTCCATGAATCCCCAAAACATGCTCTTATTCTCTAAATTAACCATAGCCTCTCATAGAAGAGGGAATGAAACTCAATCCCTAAAACCTCCTCATTCCTTCTTTTATGATCAAATGTATTTATCTATTCTGATTCATCTCCTTTTAATTTAGAAACTTCTAGTTTAACAAATATATCCTCTAGAGTTCCAATCCTTTAAAATAGAAACTAAACTTCCTTCAACATATTCTAAACATCATACGATCCCAAGTCACTACTGAAAATTAGATACTGTAACTCCTGGAACTCATGGATAACTTAGGAAACCATTACTTTTCCTTTTCGAAGGCCTTGGTCAATGGATCAAATTAGTTGTAACATAATATGGGGGAAATAAACACTTGAGCATATTTCCCATGATAACACAATGTTATCCAAATTAGATGATTTTTTTATGAATTTTGACCCAACATCATCTCGTAAAAACAACATTACTAATTAGAAACCCATCGTGCCACAATCTTAAGAATGCATTATTACCACAAAATCATGAAACTACCTTTAATCCTTACTTCATAACAAAATATAATTTCCAAAACACCAAACCCTAAGGTTTTCCATAATAATCTAAGGGTTTCTCTCTTACACACCAAGCATAACAACCAAACCCCACACATTCACCACTGATAATAAGAAACCATCCACCCCCTTATCTGATCTAAAAAGAAACATCCAAATAAAAATACACAATCAAATCACCCATAAATCACCAAAATTTCATATATTGAGAGTTTTACATCCAAACATCAAGAAACAAACCCAACAAGATCCACCAACTTGAGGGATTACCACCAACCCAAACCCGCAAAGGCAAATCCCAACCAAACCCAATACATAGCGATCATACTCTAAATTCCACCCTAACACCCGAACTCACCTGATTTGAAAAACACAAATATATCTAGTATTTCATCCATAATTTTATATTTTAAACCACCTAAAATCCCATAAACCTATAAATTCCAACCATTGGAGAAAATACACGAGTGAAATTTGAGGGGTTAAAACCCTAAATACCTCGTTCTTATTGAGAACATCATAATATGTTTTAAGGAGTTCACTTCCAAGTTGACCACCACTTTTAGAGTTGATGAACACCAAAACAGGGCGGGTTGGTGAGTGGGAAACGTTTTTTACAATGTATCCGGGTTTAAAAATTTAATTAATAATGCAAAAAACATTCACATTGGTATTATTTTTAGTTCCTCCCATGATAACTTTTCAACTGCATGTTAAAATCAGATCGGTATAGTGCTACAGAATCAAAGGTATTGAATGTAGTTAGAAAAGGCATAGACGATGCTCCCAACAATTTTAATTAAAAAAAACATAGGCTAAATCAATGACAATAATCAGAAGACACATACAAAAAATTTTGAACTCCTTCAAATTTGAACCAAAAGACTTGTTAACAATATTATCAATGCAAAAAAGTATCATTTTAGAATATAAATGGAGAACATCATACAAGGATAAATAAAACCCTGCATCCCCAATTACATATAACACAAGACAAAGGGTTCTTTCATTTAATGCACCATGAAATCGTAAGTTCTCTGGGAAAAAAGATAGGAAAGTGATAAATGAAATAAGTATGGGATGTAAAAGGAAAATCGAATACAAATTAACAAACTACGTCCAGCAAGTAACATCACCTGACAAAAAATGAATCAATAATGAAAAGTCGGAGGTGTTTGTAAATTAAAAACAAGCCATCGAGTCTACTACCACACGAATCCAAAAAAACTAGCCCAAGAAGATAAAACTTCATTGAACAAACAAAATCTAAATGCAACTCCTAATTATTAAATAAATTGAAACGATGATCATAAATTCCCAACTGTAAGGGAAGTAAAAAATTGAATCCTCTCTGTCTTCCTCCCCCAGCTCTCCATAGTCATTCGAACCATGTGATTATCATTCCATAATGGAAATGAAAAATAAATAAAAATAGAACATCGTCTACGGGAGGAGGATGCTTCGATGGACAATACATAAGAGGTTTATGGTGGGAGGGAAATAGAAGGAGAGAGATTCAGAAAGTACAAAGAAATTACATGCTAAAGGGCCAATGAATTCCTACTTATGAAGGGACACCGTGAACAGCGTTAGAAAGTTCATGAGAGAGGTCGATTGTTCGGAGAGGAGTTTTGCAGTGAGAGAGGTCGATGGCAGTGTGAGAGAGAGCATTGATTGGGAGCGTCAGGAGGACGGCGCCGTAGTGAGAGCTGTAGACGGTTCGGAGAGGAGGGACATAGATCGGGGGAGGAGGAGAGGAGAGGCCAACATATATCAAAAAAAGAAAAAAGAAACACTGATGTTTATCCATGTTTAGCCACGAATGTTTAATTAAATTGTGGTTATAAAAAATCTATAGCCTCATACCTATAAAACGGTGGCTATAGGTATAGGGCTATAGCTTAAATTTCTTGTTGTGATAGTTCCTATCTGAAAATTTTCATTTTATTTATTAATCCAAACACTTCAATTTTTATTCAAAAACTATGAACTAAAAAAACTAGTATACTAAAAATAATGATATTTTATTATTTTATTGGGATAACCTACATCCATCTCTTTATTTCATTAAATGGAAAATGAAACCATCATTTGTGTGTATGGTAGACTACCACCTCACAAACTCATTTAATAGGTTTTCCAAAACTGCCTATCATGGTTGTTATAATTATTTAATTAATATATATATATACATATATATATTATTCATGACACAATTATAATTCTAGAAATATAATATATAATCTATTTTCTTACTATTTTATCCATTAAAGATGATAATGTCCTTCGCGCATTCCTGTGGATTACCACCTCCATGAAGCAATGAGATTCATTTTAGTTGATCGGATAACATGGATGATATATATAATTATATTACAAAATATAATATCAAATTTATGATCTAATAATAATTTTCTAAATATAAAATTATAATTACCTTATTTCCCAACTTTGATCGATAAAAATGTTACCCTTGCATATGTACAACCTATCATTTCCATGATTGTAATGTAATTCATTTTTCAAAATAATAATAATTAATTATTGGTTTTAATCATGTAATTAAGTTATAAAAATATTAATTACTTAATCATTATTATGTATATTATGGAATCAGGATCACGTTGACCATAGTCAACTTACAACCATCATTTTGGACATATAATCTAAATAACATCAAACCATATGACATGAACTCAATTGATTGAATAATTTTATATGAAATGGTAATAAATAATATAAAATTAAAAATAAGCTTAAATATTTTCTTAATAAAGTAAATAATTAACATAGTTTTATTATTCATGAATATAAAGAATATACGTGACAAGTCGAACTCTATGTAAGGGAACTATCAAAAAAACCTCAATTTAAATAATTTAATGATTTATATTATAAATATTTTTATTTCATGTCCATATTATTAAATTTATTTTATAGATATATTTATGTGGATATAAATTAATTATAAATTTAATCTTAAGTAAATTTTTATTTTTTTCAAATGTTTTCAAAAGGAATCTTTTTATATATTTTATACAGACTATTCTGAAAAGAGAAAACAGAATTTTCTACTTGAACATATAAGACAACAATAGTTTTTACTTCCTTCATAACCATTATTTTATGTTTGGAATCATTTACAAGATTTAATTTTTTCCTGTCAAATAAAACCCATCCTTACATTTTTAAAGTGTATTTTCAAAAAATGGTTTTTAATGGAATGGATATTTTAATATTCAAAAAAGTTTCTCTTATGAGTGAAAAGAATATTTTTATGGATATTATGATGTAAATGAAATATTTATTATTTTATGGTTTTTGTGAATTTTTTATGAGGATGGGTGATATTGAAATAGCTCATGATGATGGTTAATACTGATATATCTCATGATGAAGGGTGATCCGGATATAGCTCTAGAATGCGTTAGGTAAAGGGATAGAGTTAACCAGTTAGGATTCCTGTAAGAGATTATTATAATTTTCTAGGTAGGTTAGTCCATTTTAATAGATATTTTAATATTGATTTTAAAATTTTGTCCCATGTTACCTAATATATTTATCTATAATTTTTATGGGTGTTTACCAAAATATTCTGATTTCGCAAGGTAATCTAATGATATTATGTTTAAAACAAAGTTTATAATTCTTTATAAAGTGGAATGTATAATTTTTAAGAGTTTTTTTGTATTGTAAATGAATATTTATGAGTATAATTTTTCCATTAAGATTGATTATGAAATGTTTTAAAAAAATACATTGGAAGAGGATTTGATTTCATGGGTATGAAACTATTTATTTCATCTTGATGTTTATTTTGTAAAATGAAAATTTTTAAGTGTATTCAGGGATTTACATGTTTCCTTCTTTTTTTTTATATTTTATTTAGTGTGATTTTTTTAATTTTCACTTGGTTTTTAATGTTTTTAATAGGGTTTATTTTATTAGTAGGGACATGGATGAGGTCATGATGAAAATTGTGATGATATTTCATAAATAAAATATCTTAGAAGTTTTGTATTTTAGGAAAAATGGATACTGGGTGAAAGTGTTATTTTTTTAATATTTATTTATGTAAGGGTAATAACCTAATTTTCTAAATCTACAAACCTAAATGATCCTTTGTAATACATGAAAATGATATATTATCTAAGGAATCAATTTTATTGATTATTTATTGTCAGGTATTTATAGTCGGTATTAGAGGAAAGGCATGGATAATTTTAGGGGTCAAGATAATAAAAGTAAATGTAACAGCCTCAAACCAGAACTCTTATATATGATTCTAAAAACACCATCATTTTATTTATGGATTTCATACAAATAAATTTGACCAAATTTCTTCCATCAAAACCTTATAACTTCAAAAGGAAATATTGGATCACATACATACCTGAAGACCTTTTAGGTTTATAGTTTTAGATAATTGGGAAAAACACTTACATAAAAAAACACTAATGAATTACAAGTAGTGTTTTCACACTATAAATATATTTTTAAATTCTATAATAGGTCATCATCATCATATATAAGAAACCCTTTTAGAAATAAATCATTTAGAATAATTCTTGATAACATGGGGATGAAGAAACATAGGAAGGGTGAGCTCAAATACTCATTATGGGTAAACATAAGCATCAATAGTTGGATGTCATCAATGAGAATAAGAATATCCTATGGGTATGATTTAATAGTCAAATTTCATGAAAATAAAATAAGATAACTCATACCCATAAAACATGTATCACTAAACATGTAGCATGGAATAATGCTTCAAAAAAAGGAAAGAGTCATGAGAATCAACCATCATGACCCATGTCATATAAATCTTGATCGAAGAAAACATTTAAAAACCATATAAATAATAATTAATATGTCTTGGTAAATTTGTAACATTGTATTATAAACTCATTTTGAACCCATGAAAAAAATAATGTGATCCCAATTAAATCCTATCACGACCTATCCCTCGAGGCTCGTGTCGTGACTACCCCAATCTCGCCTTCCATAGGCCATGAGCTAGTGACTATCACCAGAAATGTGTATCCCTAAAACGGGATGGAATTTCCTTTTCAACCTGTACAGACACACAGTCCAAGAGAACAACAAGAAGCAACCACATACAAAAGAACACAATAAGGATGTTACCACAAAGTAACTACTGTAGTGAAAAGAGTGCTAAAAGTAAAGGGGTCGGAAATAAAAGCCCAACTGTAAGGTAAAAGTACATCTGAAACGTAAAAATAGAACTAAAATTTACAAAATAGCTCCTAGATCATCCACCAAGGATCCTCCCAGAAGGGTAGGTAGAGATCGGGTCCACACCACTCCATGTCAGCCTGTCTCCTCCCAGTACTGCATGGTCCTGGCTCCCTGAAGTCTCAGCCCAGCTGCTCATCGTCTACGCCAAGCACAACAAGAGGTGGGTGTAGCCCATGTAGGGGTGAGTATAACCATACTCAGTAGGGACCCCGAGACCCTAGAAGGTCTCGTAGAGTTCCACAAAGGAAAGACCACAAAGCTAGACCTCAATCACAACGTAAGAAGCAATCAAAAACTCTACTTTGGTATATACCCAAACATATACCTAAGTTATCATGATTTAATCATCTCATAAATGAGAGAATAATATCACAAAGGTAACACCACGAAGGTAAAAGTAACACATAAGTATTACCAAGAAGACATCACTACGAAGGTAAAATCACCACACATGTATCACCATGAAGATAAAGGACTCATCTCACACCAGTTATATTCTACGATAGTAACCATAGCATCGTCAGTCACAAACATCCAACACCTCGACTGTTCGAGAACTCCTCTCTATCATGTACAGTTGGTCTTTCGGGTCACATAGAGGTGCTTCCCACTAACCTTGGAATTCTAAGGTACTTATCTTGTTGAGTACCATGGGTCTGCTTCGTCACACAGATGTGCTCCCCAATGTGGAAGGATGAGGAAATTCTCTTGTCGAGTACCAAGGGTCTGCCATATCTTATAGAGGAGCCTCCTAGCACGGCCTGCTGAGATACTGCTCCTGTCAAGTACCATGGGTCTGTTTCATCACATAGTGGTGCTCCCCACCGTAGGTCTTCTATGTCACATAGAGGCTCTCCCCACCTGGTCGTCGAGTCACACAGAGTGAAAAAATCAGTAATTGTCAAGTAGCCTTTAGGTCTCAGCCAACCATAGGGTTCCGTACATAGTGCGCTTGGGAGAACTTCCCCTCAATCCATCGGTCTTATTTCAACCTTCATGGATCTCCATGAAGAAGTAACCTAAGGATTATTCACATCATAAGTGTTCCAACGCAACAGATGACATGCCAATAAGACACCCGGTCAGTGCACTATTGGCATTTCAGTGCTCAGGGCCTACTTGGATTCTAGTGCGATCCAACCTGGCTGGACTACAAGTTTCTCCAAAACTCTCATTGAGTAAGTCAAAAGGACTGTATCGTTTCATGTATCCCAACTCCGTAGACGGTTCGTCAAACAGATGTCTGATTCTCAATATAAGGCCCTTTAAGTGTTGCTGGGCCTGGTTGGGCCTGGGTATGGTCCGACCCAGTCGGACTGACCCTGCTTGACACATTTTGGGCTGGGCCGCGGTGAGCTCGGCCAGCTTGGTCAAGGTTTGGCTCGGCCTGCAAGGGGGCGGCCCGATCCGCATGGGGCATCCCGACCAGTCAGGGGGTGGCCTGGTCCGTAAGGGGAAGCACGACCCATAAGGGGAAGGCCCAGACCATGTAGGGTGCTGCCCCGTGAGGGGGAAGCCTGGTAGGGCAGTGGCTGAGGAGGGCGGTTTCCCGCTAGGGCGGCAACCCGGACGCATGAGGCGCTACCCGCAAAGGGGTCTTCCCTAGCCTCCACAGGGGGAGCGACCCTCATTTTTCCGGAACAGCCGAAGGCCGCTCTGTTTTCTTGAAATGTTAGCACCACGTGGGCACCGCCTGGTCACCGTAGAACCCGCCAGAGGTGTGGGTTTGGCCTCTTCTACCACAGCCTCTTACTCACCAGTGGCGCGCGACGGCACGTCGCCCTTACCTTCCACGGTCGGTCGATGAGTTGACCGCCTTCTCCGACTACCGCAGCTAATGATCCACAACCCCATACACACCAAAGGAATGTGATGGAATGCCACACCCCTCTGCAACCATCTAGTACCGTCCATTCTGAAGACCATCATGGCTTTGTGCCCCAGACTTTTTTTCGGAGTGTGTCAACGCACACCTTCCTCGTAGCGGGTCAGTGTCTCTGTGATGGCGGTCTTCTATAGAGGCAGATGGATATAGAAAGGTAGTGGAGGGTCTAGGAAGAATTCATTAGGCCTACACCCTCCACGTTAGCTCGTAAACAGGAGGGGGATTAATGGTTTAATAATAAATTTAATTAAACAAAAAACAATACCCTCCAAAGATTCCCCATAAAAACCTCATGCAAAAATGAATAAATCGAGGATCAACACATTAGTTGGTTGGTCCACGTTCTTTGTATTATTCAAGAATGGGGGAAAGGAAAATCATTTAAAATGCGTAAATAAATAAACCCCCTACCTCGGATACCCGTTGGAGAGTGTCTGCGCTTGAAGGTGGATCGTGTTATTCGTTCCCACAACTGGTTCCCAAAGACGCCACTCATACATCGTCCTTCAGTTCGTGGTTCGGTGTCACCTGTCACTTCCCACTAGGATGGACTCCTTCTTATAAGGGTTTAGCATCATGATGCTACTTCGACAATTCATTTCATGGCGAAGCTGTGCCAGTACCTCACCCCAAGCTCCTTATAAATAAGAGAGGGGGGAGGGTAAGTAACGATGTGGAAAATTAATAGAGGATCATAAATTATGGACCTTTTTAATTTCCAAATGATTTCCTCACTTAGGATTGGTAGGTCAAACCATTTATTGACTTGACACATTGCTGTCCCCACACACTTCTTGTCTGTTGGAGGATGTGAATGAATATAAAATAATAAAATTATTTCATTTCGTTGCTTTTAAAAAGTCACAAAACATATCTTTTTCTCCAGACCTACTACGGTCAAAGTAAATTCTCCCCTAAGTGAATCCCAGTGCTGCGGATTCAACAGTGACTTCAGATTTTTAATTTGAGCACCAGTTCAAATGTTTTAAAATGCTGCTCACTCGTTTACTTAATGTACCTGAAAAAAAGTTCAATAAATTATTAACGTTCACCCTTAACCCTCACCGGTCAAGGTTAGGCTTCACCTATGGAGAACATGTCCCAACGAACTCAACGATATTCTCAGATTTTCAATCTGAGTTACTATTTAGATGTTATGGATTTTACAATAAAGTAATTATCACTTATTTATTTTATTTACGGACAAAAACAAACATTCACTGGTGGCCCATGCTGGCCAATGTTAGTATCTTCCTAAAGATAGAATACCCTCATGAGCTTAGTGGTGATCTCGGATTATTTAATCCGAGTTACCATCTGTGATTTATAATCATTTAAATAATAAAATAACCTTATTTAATTATTTTATTTATAGTTTTGTAATTTTTGGATTTCTCATAGGAGGCCTGTGATGACTAAACGTAAATCATGTCTATGGTAAAACTTCCATCCTGTGCACAAATGTGCCCTTAGATTTCTGATCCCAGAAATATTTTAAGAGTTATTCAACTTTTTAAGGAAAATTGCTGACGCACACAAATTAAATCTTAACAAAACTCTGGTGGATCATTCTGGGCACTTTGGGCCTCAGAATCAGGCGTTATCAAATTTCACTGTCTCAAAATAATTCCATATAATTAGAAAAATTATATGTAAATTCCGGGACATTACATTCTCCCCACCTTAAGGATTTGCATCCTCAAAATCAAAAATAAAGGTAATGAAAAAAATGGGGGTACTGAGCACAAATTTGAGCCTTCCGCTCCAATGTGCTCTCCTGGAGGTTCTTGTGCTACCATCAAACGTGCCCCAAATGTATCAATTTTCCCTGAAAGACCCGCTTCTGTTGATCCTCAAT
Organism: Viscum album; assembly: GCA_963277665.1. Lineage (NCBI taxonomy): Eukaryota > Viridiplantae > Streptophyta > Magnoliopsida > Santalales > Viscaceae > Viscum > Viscum album. The sequence continues at coordinate 1,344,114,274 of OY728132.1, forward strand.
CTCTAATAGAACCTCTATAAATGTCACCCAATTGTTTAAGTCCAAATAGCCATGGTCGATGATGTTTTATGGTTCATGAACGAACCTCCTAAGCTGGGATACGTGGAAGAAGTCGTGCACCATCTCCAACAACGATAGAAGTTCAAATTCGTATGCCACCTTGCCTATCCTCTGAAGTATCAGAAATAGACTGATAAAACTCATTGATAACTTACCTCCTCGGCCAAATATATGTATTCTTAGATGAAGAGAGACTCAGAATAACATGTGGTCCCATTAATGGAACTCCAAAGGTCTTCGTCTTTTATCAGCATATGTTTTCTGTTGGCTTTGTGCATTCGTCACTTTCTGACAAGTGAGGCATCGTAATACAAAATCTTCCACTACTTCCCTCATCCCTGGCCACCAGTACTGACACTGGAGGTTCTGTTACATCTTCACCACACTAGAATGTACCACCAGAGGGGAAGTATGGGACTCCCTCGACACCTCCACCTAAAGCGTAACTGGTACTATGGTGCATTCTCTAAAGAGGATGATGTGTTCCCCAGATTTAGGAAATCCTTCAGGATACCGTTCTGAGGATATCTGAGCCCGTCGAGCCTCGTAGTCAACATCCCCAAGCAGTGCCTCCCGAATTCACTGATGAATTGGGGGATTGGTAGTCATACACTGGAGGTAATCTTATCCATATTTATCCAAAATGGATATCCATAGCGTGACTAGCTGCTCTGGCGCCTCACTCAACAGCTTTAAACCAAAACTACCGCCGAGTGGGTCCACTACCACTTTCCCCTTCATAGAAGTATATACTATCTCAAAGCCATAGTCCTGGAGGAACTCTAGTACACATCACTATCTCAGGTTCAATTCATTATGAGAGAAGATATACCTGAGACTATTGTGATCAGAGTATACTATAAAACGTCCACCCATCAAGTAATGTCACCACACCTTCAAGAAGAAAACCACTACTGCTAAATCCAATTTTTGGGTAGCGTAGTTCTATTCATGATTTCTTTGCTACCACGATCCATAAGTGATCATCGATCGCTCCTAAATTAGAACACACCCATGTGTGGTCCCTGATGCGTTGTAGAAGAATACATACCCAAATCCCTCTTCTGGTAGCCTCAAGATGGGGGCACTCATCAGTATCTTCCTCGGCTATTGGAAACTCTGCTGGAATCTCTCTGTCCATAGGAAGGGTTCCCCATTTTTATCAATGCCGACAAGGGTGCCGCTACCATGCAGAAGTCTAGTACAAATCTCTGGTAAGACCTAGCCAAAGAAGAAGACCATATCTCTTCGAGGAGGAAATCCTTGAAACATTTTTTTTAGAAGATGTCCCCATGCTCTGCCACTCCTGTTTGGAACTGAGAACTCAAAACTTCGGATTCAATTAGGGTAAGGTTGTCCGACTCAAGAGTGATTGGTTGGACCCTCCTATGCATGAGTTTATCTTGAGTTACCTGGGTTTCCTTTTTCACTGACCAGAGAAAACCCCATTCTAGAATTGTAGATAAACCACAACCTTGTTTTCCTAATACAGTCAATCTAGGTATGAATTTTTTATGTGCTTCCCATATCTAAACTAATGTCGTAAGGCCTCAACACTGCCACCAAGGGGTTACAACTGAAACTCAAACCTCAAGGGTTAGATCACACAGTCGGCATAAGTGTGTTATCTATTCTCCTCCAAAAGGTATCTCAAGATGTGAGAGTCATGTCAATGGTTTAACCAAAAACTCTAGGTCTTGGACAAGATTTGTGGAAGGAATGAATGATTGGTACTTAGGTCTATTAATAAGGCAGATAGTAGTTGACATATACTGTACCTCAAATCATTCTTAAAACCCTTGGGTCACACTCTATGACTGCATGCAGCTACTCCCTTCCCATATCCTCCATCTCCCTAATCTTGGTGGGAACCACAAAGGGGGGTGTTTGTGACATGTTGAAATGTATACCACCACATGTGGCTCTCCTAGATCCAATTACACATCTACAACCCTACAGATTCATCTATCTCTATCACTTACTCATCCCGGAACATTTTACACAACCAATTCTCTGAGACTGGCTTAGTTTCTTATTATTTGACTACTAACATTCACTGGCTGTATCTGCTCAGCCAAAGAACATTCAACCAAAAAGGATAACTCTAGAACCCTAACATATGTTGGAATCCATAAAGGAATAGCGATGGCTCGGAAGTCATTAAACACACCTATCTCTGAAGTCTAAACCCTGAAGAATTGACCATATCATATTCATCGAGTACCAGGAATGGTCGGTACACCTCGATGAATACTCAACTACAGGCATGTTGTCTTTTTGAAGTTGTAGAATCTCTAGGGAACTCATAGCCACCTCCTCAAGCTAGTCCTTAGCTACCTATGAGTCAAGCTCTCCTTAGAACCTAAGGGGTATCTTTTTCTGAAACACATGTAAGGCACTAAGTCTATATGTGCCCTCTACCATTACTGCCGGTTGTAACTGCTGACCAACGGGTAGTGATATAGCTGACACACTACCTAAAGGTACCCTCTCAAGCAACTGTCTAAGTACCAAACCCTCATTACCAAGTGGACCATCCTCATGGTCACATACTGAAAAAGACATGCGGCTTGGATCACCATCTGATCTGCTGGTGTCCCAACTAGGTGGAAAACTCTAGCCACAGCCTCCATCTAGTCCTCATCTGCTAGGGGATCTGTGGCACCTTGAAACCTCAGAGGCCTCTACCACTAAATATCATGTAACTCACTCATTCGGCGTACATCATCTGCTAGTGCATCTGGTGGTAACTGCTTCCCAATGGGTGGTGGTGCTACTGGTACACCACCCGAAGGTGCCAACACAATATGAGGGACCTGCACCGGAACCTCGTCGCTCAGTGGATAGTCATCGTGTACTCTCCCGGCAATCCTACCTGGTTGTCTACTTGATGAAATCCTTATAAGGAATATGTGAAATAAGTTAATTATGTAATACCTGGTGAGCTTACTCCAGAGGAATCAGAAGAAAAACCTTTAAAAAAACTCATAATTTGTTTTTTCATGCACTAAGTCAGAAATTAGAATTCGGGGTCCTGGAGTATAGATACATCAGCTGCCGAACCAAAACTAGACTCATCAAACTGAAAACCACACTCATAACACTTAACTATATTACTACATTGAAAATATCAGAGTCCTATTTCTTTGGTAGAACCGAATCCTTTGATTCCACTTTTTCATGACCCATCACTCACGGCTCATTTCGTGACTACCCCAAGCCCGCCTTCCATAGGTCAGGGGCTGGAGACTAGCACTGGAAAGGAGTAACACTGAAATGGGAATTCATTTCTTTTTTAACATGTACAGACACACAGTCTATGAGAACAATAAGAAGAAACCATACATACTAGAACACAACAAGGATGTAACCAAAAAGTAAATGTTATACTAAAAAATTGTTGAATGTAAAGGGGCTGGAAATACAAGCACAAATGTAAAGTACAAATACAACTGAAAAGTACAAAATAGCTCCTAGATCATCCACTGAGGATCCTACCTGAATGGTAGGTACATATCGTCTCCAAACCACTCCATGTCAGCCCGTCTCCTCCGTGTACAGCCTTGTCTTGGCTCCCTCAAGTCTCAACCTAGCAGCTTGTCGTCTGAACAAGACAAATTTAGGTGTGTACATAGCCCATGTCGTGGTGAGTATAAGAATACTAAGTAGGGATCCTAATTCCCCCAAAGGTCTCCAAAAGTTCCACAATAGAAATCCAAAAATCAAGACCTCAATCACGAACCAAGAAGCAGTCAAAAACTATACTTAGGTATAAGCCCATACATATACCTACGTTAGAAAAATATAATCGTCTCATAAATGATGGAAGAATATCACAAAGTTAACACCATGAAGGTAATATTACCACATAGGTATCACCACGAAGATATCACCACGAAGGTAAAAGCACCACACAAGTACCACCACAAAGATAAAGGACTCAGCTAACACCAGGTATATTCTAGGGTAGTAACAGTTGCATCATCAGTCACAAATGTTGAACGCCTCAGTTGCAAGAGATTTCCTCCCCAATCGAGAACAGTGGGCTAGTTGTGTCACACCGAGGTGCTTCCCACTAACCTAGGACTGCTGAGGTATTCCTCCTGTTGAGTACAATGGGTCTACCATGTCACACAGAAGCGCTTCCCACCATGTCCTGCTGAGGTACTCCTCCTGTCGAGTATCGTGGGTCTGCCGCATCACACATAGGAGCTCCACACTGTGGCCTGCTGAGGTACTCCTCCTATTGAGTACCGGGGGTCTGTCACTTCACACAGAGGCTCTCTCCACCTTGGGTCTTCCACTTCACACATAGTTGCTCTCCACTAGGCCATCAAGTTACACAGAGTCAAAAAATCAGCAGTCACCAAGCAATCTTCAGGTCTCATCCAACCGTAGGGTTTCTTACGTAGTGAACTTGGGAGAACCACTCCTCAATCCATCAGTCATATTTCAAATAGTATAGAGATCCATGAATAATTAACTTGTTGATTTGTCATATTATTAGGGTTCCAACTCAATAGACGGTGTGCCAATCAAATTCCTAGTCTTTGTGTTATAGGCATTTCAGTGCTGAGGGCCCGGTTTGATTCAGGTGCGGTCCAACCTGGACATATTCCACATTTCTCCAAAACTCTCATAGAATAAGTCAAAAGGGACTTCTCATTCAAAGTATCCTAATTCTGTAGAAATTTCGTTAAACGGATGTCTAGTTCTAATGTTAAGGCCCCTTAAGTTTTTTTGGGCCCTGTTGGGCCTAGTTCTGGTCCGACCCGGTTGGACTAACCCATCCCAACCCATTTTGGGATGGGCCATTGCTGGCTCGGCCTGCTGGGTCAAGGGATATCCCGACCCGCAAGCGGGTGGCCCGGTCCGCAAAGGGCGCCCCGACTCGTAAGGGTCGGCCCGACCTGTGTAGGGCGCGGTCAAAACGGGGGCGGCTTGGTAGGGTGACAGCCCAGAAGAGAGGTGGCTCAGGTGGGTGACGTACTGGCAGGCCAGCGGCCCGCGAGGTTGGCTTCCCAAGAAGAGGGAAACGCGCCTGGGCAGTGGCCCAACCGCATTAGGCGTGACCCACAACGGGGTCCGCCCTAGCTGCCACTGGGGGGAGCAACCCCCAGCTTTCCCAAAGGGCCAAAGGCCATTCGGTTTTTGTATAACGGAAGAACAATATGGGTGCTGCCCAATCGCCGGAAAACCCACTAGAGGCGTGGGTTATTCCACCTCCATCATGGCTTCAGCCGCGGCCTCCTTCTCATTGGTGGTGTGCAACGTCACGCCGCCCTTCCCTCATGAGTTCGGTCGATGAGTCGGCATCCTTCTCTGACTGCCGCAACTGACGAGGTGCGGCCCCTTGCACATCAGCGGCATGTGAAGACATGTTTCACCTCCTCTGTAGTTTTCTGGTGCTGACTATTCTGATGACCATCATGGCTTTGTGTCGCGTCCTCCTCTTGTAGTGTGCGTCGACGCATGCCTTCCTTGTAGCTGGTCTGTGTCACCGCACTAGAAGTCTTCCTGGGAGGCGCAAGGATATGGAAAAGTAGCAGAGGGTCTGGGTCATGTTCGTTAGGCCATTACCCTCCACGTTACCTCATAAACATAAGGGATTAAGGGTTTAATAATCATTTGAGTTAAACAAAAAACAAAACCATAGAAAGATACCCTGCAATAACCTCCCTCAAAAACGAATGAATCGTGGATCAACCCATTAGTTGGTTGGTCCATGTTCTTCATATTATTCAAGAATGTGGAAGAGGAAAATCATTTAAAATGTGTAAATGAATAAACCCCTTACCTCAAAAAACCTTTGGAGATCGTCCGTGCTTGTAGGTGGATCATGTTCTTCATTCCCACAACTGGTTCCCAACGACGCCACTCATATGTCGTCCTTCAGTTTGTGGTTTTGTGTCATTCGTCACCTCATTCTAGGAACAAGTTTATCCCTTAAGGGTTTGGCATCGTGGCACATCTTCGCACATTGTTTCTTAGAGAAGCTGGGCTGGTACCTCCCCTCATGCTTCATATAAATAGAAGAGGGGGGGTAAGTAACGACATGGGAAATTAATGGGGGCTCATAAATTAGGAACCTTTGGAATTCCTTAACGATATCATTAATTATGCTTGTAAGATCAATCCATTTATTGGAATGACACATCGCTGGCCCCAAACCCCTCATGTCCACTGGAGGATATGAAAGAAAATAAAATAATTAAATTATTTCATTTCATTTCCTTTAAAAAGTCAAAAAACATAACTATTTCTATTGACCTACTGACGTCTAAGTAAATTATATCTTAAAAAATCACAATGCTTTATATTCAATGGTGCCCTCATATTTTTAATGCAAGAACCAGGTCAAAAGTTAGAAAACGCCGCTCGCACTTTTATTTAATGTACCCGAAAAAAGTTCAATTAATTATTAATGTTCACCCTTGACCCGCGTCGGTCAGGGTTTGGCTCCGTCTAAGGATAACACACCCAAATAAACTCAACAGTACTCTTATATTTTCAATCTGAGTTACTGTTTAGATGTTATGGGTTTTGCAATAAAATAATTGTAAATTAATTATTTTATTTATGACAAAAACTAACTTTCAGTAGTGGCTCACGCTGAACGGTATTTTTATTTTCCTAAAGAGAGTATACCCTCACGAGCTCAGTAGTGGTCTCAGATTTTTAATCAGAGTTATCATTCGTGAGTTAGAAGCATTTGAAAAATAAAATAACTTTATTTAATTATTTTATTTACAGTTATTCCATTTTCAGTTTCCTCACAGGACGCCTACGCCGACTAAACTTAAGTCATGCCTAGGGTAAACCCACCATCATTAATACAATGGTGCCCTTGGATTTCTGATCCAAGAAATTGTTTAAGAGTTATTATACTTTTTCAGTAAAACTTCTTACGCATTCTAATTAAACCTTAACAAAACATTGAGAGATCATTCCAGGCACTCTGGGCCTTGGAATCACGCGCTGTCTGATTTCACGATCTAAAAATTATTCCATATTTTTTATAAAATAAATAAAAAAATTCCAGGACATTACAATAGGGACAACCCTCTAGTAACTCCCTTGATATTGCCTCTAATGATAATAAATATTACCCGGTGCATTTATGTTCTATCTGGGTGCACCCATTATTCAAGATATATAAGTCTTTCAATAATTTATATAGAAAAAACCATCATATAATATATATCAGTCTCAATAGGTGCAATATAGGTGCACCCATCGTATAATCTATTTTGGGCTCACCCGTAATCTATAATGGTGATCAACTCATCATATAAGTAGTATCAAGCTCACTAATTCATTATCTATAATTTCCATGTACCATTCATGAATAAAACATGTATATTCCTTCACATTCAAATAATAATAATTTCCAATATTCTTTCATATCCTAATTGACCCATAGAAAACAAACGGGTTCCTTGATAATCTCATAATCCATCCAAAAAATATTTAGTTTGGAATCAATACATTATATCCCTAGTGTATTGTGAGTAAAATGAAGTGTTTTTTATGTTGTTGAATGGAAATACCATTAAAATATAATTATAAACATTATTTACTAAAATAACCTTTTCACATTGGGTAAAATTAAAGAATGTCATCATAGATAGAAAATGACTTAGAAAAAATCACTTGGAACATTTCTTGAAAAAATAATATCCATTCCATTTAGAAAACAATTATTTGTAATCCAAAAAATTCTCAATCATTAAAGAAAAAATATTCGGCAAAAATAACCCATGAAAATATAAAAATAATATTTAAAACATTGAGTGGTCGTGACAGTGTAAAATAATGTTCACACCAAGTATGTTAAAACAAGTATTCCTTTCACATTTTTGATAAAATTAATAAACTACCTTATTCATTAAATGACTGGAATATTGATATAAAAACATTTAAAAAATAATTATGGTTAAAAATTACTGTAAAATTCATAAAAAACATTTTTGGAAACATTATTAGAAAACATGGATTTGGAAGAAGATTGATTTTCAGCCGAAGAGAGAAATGATGTCGGGTTTTCTTAAAAATAGTTCCTCAATAATTGTAATTAATAAAAAAATAAAATGTTAATATTAATAGTAAATTTAATGAATAACCATAGGATTATAAAATAATTTTTTTTTTACTATAAAATTATCAAATAATTTCCTACTGTAAGAATTTAATTATAAAAATCCCAATTAAAAGAATACTCAAACTTAAATGTCTTACCACTTTAATAGCTTTTGAATCATAAAACCTATGAAAGGAATAACAAAAAATAAAAAATTAAATAACATGACTATAAATTGATTCATGATATAGTATATCAAAATGGTAATTAGATACACCTCATAATATAAGAAAGGTGTATGACATGACATTTGTCCCAAAGATGATAATTTGATATGAGCAACCCTTACAAGGATCATAACCTTGAAGTGAAAATTAATAAATTAATCGAATATGGATACAAACTATAAATCCACATAAAAAAATTAAAACACAACCTAATATAATCAAAATTAATTACACACATTATATTTCAATATAAAAAAAATGAATAATTAATATTAACTTTTGAAAAGAAACCGATTTATGAAATTCATTACCTCTTGGAATCTTTCAATTCAAATACCCTTAAATTAAATAATTAAAATTGAAACATAAAATATCATAATTTATGAATAATTCATGATATTACATGTAAAAAGGTTAATTATATACAACATATAAAATAAATTTTGTTTATAACATTAAAAAATTTATCAATGAAGGAAAATTGAAATGAAGTCCCTTACCCGGAGTCCAGACATTCCATGCATGTCCTTTAACACCTATATATTATGACTATTTAATTATTTTATTTCATAATAATATTCTATAGTTATAATTATTTACACTTAAATAATATATTTTATTTATTTTAATGACATATTTGAATATTTAATCAGTTAAGTCCACATCATGTGTTTTCAGGACGTCCAGTTCTTTGTTTCAAAATGGCTTTTGTGTGTAAACGAGCCCAAATAGTTCCTTTTTTATATTATATTCGTAAGAATAATCTTGAAATATTCTAATTTTTATAAATGAATTATAATTTTGAAATCAACTATGAATAATGATTATGAAAAATTCACTACCTTACAATCATGGTGACAGTACTTTATACATACTCATGAGTAACATTTCCATTTTTCAATGGTCATTATTCAGAGAATTTAAGTATACTTTTGTCATATAATAAAGATAATAATATTAAAAATATTATATTATTTCTTTAAATACACATATATATATAATCCTTTTGATTTGGTGATGAAAAAATGAATCGCATCGCTTCCTGGAGGTGGTTATCCACATGTACACACGAACAACATTAGCATTTTTAGTGAGTGTAATGGTAAGAAATAAAATGATATATAATTTTTAATAAATAAAAATAAGTCTCCAATATCATAATTATGAGATATATATCTAAAATAGTTTTTAAATTTTCCCAAATAACCTTCCGTGTAATGTGTTTTTGAAAAACTAATTGTATCGCATCGTGAGGTTGTAGTCTGCCATACACACAGGTGACGCTATCTATCCCCCATGGAATAGAAATTAAGAAGGTATCAATTATATTATAATTATATAATTATATTTATTTTTCAAATATCATATATATAATTTAAATCCATCATTATTACTATCTAATAGATGCGATGATGAAAAATGAGTTACATCGATTAATGAGGTACTTGTTTGTCGTACCCAAGAATGACAGTTTTGTTTCCCAATTAATGGAAGATGAGATGTTTTTAGGTTATTAAATTAAAATAATAACATATTAGTGTGTATTATATACTGTTATTATTATATCATCATAATGGAAAAATATTTTAAAGAGTTTTATGATGAAATAAAATAAAAATGATAAGTCAATCACAATAACTCTTTTTCAACACCCTTTGTGGTTTAGCACCAAAAGCCTCCTTAAGATGGATTTATGATCCAAAAGAAGATATAGGACATTTTTAGGAATTTAATGAAATAATTTAGGTGTTTTTTTTGTGAACCAAATTTATTTTGAATTTGTTAAGAGAGGAGGAGATGGGTGGCCTTTTATAAGTGAAGTGAGTGACACACTTGTAATTTTTGAAAATAAAATGTTATACCCATATTTTTTAAATTAAAAAGGATCCAAAATGGACCATTATAGATACTTATATGATATAATTTCTAAAAATTTCTATAATGTAGAATTTATATATTTATTTTAGATCATTTTAAGCCTTTTCTTTTTAGTGTAACCCCCGATACACTCATTTTCACCTTAATTGTAGTAAAAGATCTTTACTATTTTTACTATTCATTAATGAAAAAATAAAATGAACTTATTATATAATATAAAATATTCTTGTTAAAAAAAATTTAATCCATTTTAATACATTAAATTCAAATAATTTTCATAATTTAATATAAAATAAAACCCACATACATGATGAAAAAGTTGTTTTTCAAGAAATGAATTATTCAAGAATAAAGTAATTTTTTATTAACTATATAGATATTAATAATAAATTTATTAATTTAAATTAATATATATATATATACATTTAATTTAAATCATTAATCATATGGGTTAATTTAATTAATTAAAATAGGGAAACATTTTTCATATTAAAACACTTTTTGGAAAACCCTATTTTAGACCCTAAAATAAACTTATACTAAAATACAATATAAATGTCATTAAAATGTAACTAATTTGAATAAATATAAATAAATAATATATATTACATTAATCAATATTCTTAATATAATTTAAATTTTAAATCAATTTATTAATTGAAAAGAAATTTCATTTTTTCAAAAAATCGGTACTTTCACAATTCACAGAAAAATCAATATTTTTTAAAATATCCGAAAATATCTTCATGAGTTAATTTTGATATATTTATTTTAAAATTTTAGTTAATTTTATAAAATAAATTTTTAAAATTTTCTATCAGATAATTTTAATATTTTCTCACAATAATAAATAGAAATTATTTTTTTGAGAAAAACGGATTTTTGATGTATAAAATTTCGTGACAATAAATTGATTGTTTATTTGTTGATAATTTATCAAAAACATTTTATATATTAGTATATATTTGTCATAAATTATTCAATATTATTCAATCCCAATAATTTAATGGTTAGGTTATAATGGTCATATTTAAAATAATATTATTCCATGGTTCATTTAACTTTGTGTTGCGTGTCTTGTACGCCATCAAGCATGGATTCATATTTTTAAAAATATAGGGTTAGATAGTATAAAAAATTAAGTGATTCTAATTAATTCTTATCATGATATAGAATTTGAATATTACCATGTTGTTTCATCAAAATATGTCTATTCAAAAATGTTTTCCAAGGAGAAAATAGGGAAACTGAAGTAGGAAGGCGCCAAGAGGATAGTATCCTTCCAAATCAATGAACAAGAGTAGTTGGAATTGGATACGAGTATTTTTTTACTATTATGGATCATTTGACCCGTGCTATAAATATATGTGTCATTCGTTCAATAGAGAAACCAGATCTACTAAATAGGAATATGTTGATAGTAGAGCAATTTATGAGACAACACCATCCAACATTCAATGGATCTTCTGACTCAGTGTTAGGTGAGGGTTGGATTAAATCACTAGAAAATATATTTGATTTAATGTGTTGTTCCAATCATTAAAAGGTAACCCTTCCCATTTACTATTTTGAAAGTTAATTTTATCAATGATTGACAACAGTAAAGGAATACTAGAGAAAGAGAATATATTGATGCTATAGAATGTTCCTAAGGTTATTCAACTCAATATTCAAAATAAATTCCTGTAGTTGAGATATAAGGAGAAACATTCAGGGGACTCATGTAGATAAAACTTCACTCGATTATCAAATCATTCACCAATTTGTATTTGAGATCATGATATTAAAAATAATTTATTTTCATCATGATTAAAAAAATGATGTCAAAGATATTTGGTGTCTAATGGATATAAAAGATATGTGATACTTTCTCAATATGTTGAGAAGGTAGAAATATATTTTACTGATGATCAAGATTTTTATGAACATAAGAAAAAAAAAGGTATACTTGCATGAAAATGGGAATAACCCACCAATGAAATCAAGAGGTTAGAAAATTAATTCTGAGTTTGTGATAGGTGTGGGAAAAACCATGGGGGATGTCTAATGAAATCTATAAAGTCCATTTGATGTGGTATGTTTGGGAAAATAGCTTGTGATTACAAACTAAAATATCTTGTTAGTGGTAATACCAATTTTGACATATATAATATAGATTGTTTTAAATGTAATTATATAGGTCATGATAAATATGTGTGTCCAAATAAGATAATCAATGTTGAAAAATATAAACAATATAAGTAGAAGGGTTTAGTGAAATCATCTTCAACTACTTTAGATGATTTTGGTCCATTTAATGAAGTGGTAACATGTAAATTAAAATTTTATTCAGATTGTGATAACTTTTTATTTGATCTGGGGTCTACGCATTCTCATATTTCATAGAAATTTACTGTTAAAATCAAAATTTCACCTCAATAAATGAAGTTAATACTATTGGTAAAAAAATTGGGTTTAGTATTACGGTAACAAGAATTTAAAAATATCTTTATGATATCATTTGTGGAAGATTTTTTACTGCAAACCCTATTGTATTTTCTATTATATAACTTTTTATTATTCTAGGTATGGATTGTCTTCTAGTTTATCATAATAATATAGATTACAGAGCCCAAAATATTTTATGAAATGAGTTTTAGTTTTAATATAAGAATGAAACAATACCATTGATTTCATTTCAGGAAAATGATAAATTATTAAGATATGGAAATGGAATTTTTCTTGAACATATTTTTTAAAATAAGGGAACTATTTAGATTAATTTCATTTTATAAGTAAAATAATGTCTACATGTTTCTATAGATTAGTTACCAGGTGTAACGTCCCCAACCCGAGAGCCACTAAACAGGTTCCCAGAGCTAGGTAGTTATATGACCTCAAACATGACTCCTCATACGCTAGAGGTTTCTGACTAGTAGTGAGGTTCCAATATGTTACGTGGGGAGACTATACCCTCAATACCAGAGTAAGCCACAACATAAAATAATTGAAATAGCGGAAACATAAGAGATCAATCCATAACATGCATAAATAACCAAATCCCAAAACTAGGTACAATCAAAAACACTAATAAATATGCCATTCCATGATACAGTGTCAAATGAACAAAACCGAAAAGAAATAAAATAATAGAGTACCCAAAATGGTCCAAAATCCAAGTTGGAACCTCACCCAAACATGCCTCCATCTACCACATCTCCCTAGTATAGGGCCCTTTCCCTTTTCCTGACCTACAAGCATGAAATCTGCCTAGGTACCCAATGACGGCCTGAGCAGGGTGTCAGTATAGCTCAGCAGGCCACCACCAATGGTGTCTACAAAATATCCAGCAAAGGAAGATAGTGCATACAAGTGATACGTAATCACAAGTACAGATAAATAGTTCAAAATCCATCTTTATTTAAGTTCTCTTAAGTTAAACCACCAAATAACTCGATTTTATTTCCAAGATATTTCATTTATCATGTAAACAGTTATTAAGTGTTCAATATATTAGGAATGATTAACTTTCTCAACATGTGGGTATTTAAGCATGTATTATCTCACTAGGCACCATATCAACGAAATTCCCAATATCCTCACCTCGAAGCCTCAGACCAGGTGGAATGCAACCATTAGGCTAATAGAACTCCATCCCCTTCCCTAACCCATGAATTTTGGGGAGGATCTATAGCCTTGGTATAACTCAACTTATGGGCGTAGAACCACATGTCAATACCCCACTCTACAAAGCCTTGTGCACTTGCTTATTTACAAATTACCACAAAACACCATATCAAAACAACAAATCCAACATCATTTAAAACATTATAAAAATATAAAATAAGTGGGAAATTAATGTTTTTCCTCAATCCAATAACAGTTTCAATATTCATATTACTTAACCCCTTTAGCCCCATTCCCATTTTCCATGCCTATCTCTCAAAGCATATTCCAGAATAAAGCTAATCCCTAGAATTTTTCCATTTATACTTTAAACCATTTTTCAGGCCAACCAAACAACCTATTAGTTAAGTACCAAAGACAATTGTTTTACTAAACATAAATTGCACTTCCCTTGAGAATATTAACTTATTCTTCGAGGATTCTATGTTCTCGCACAACGAACTACACATACTTATCTAGATCTTAGTCTGGGGAATATCAGTATGCCACTCGGGTGGCCCTAACTTGGTCGACTCATCCTCCTTCAATCCTATAGGGATCAAGAGGCGTTCAATTAACCATTTAGACACCACTACATCACATCATGTCAAAGGCACTAAGAACTCTTCAAAATAGGGCAAGAACAAAAACCCCCCACAAACAAATCTACAGATAACCCAAGTTATATAACTTGTAGACCAGCTACCTTAAACTTGTTGTCAAATGAACTCCCATCCAAATCCTTATATTTCAACTCAACCAACCCTTGAATCTTTACCCTAAAACTCACTGAAAAAGTAGGTTTTGATAGCTATAGATAGAGAGGGGAATGAGATAGAACCCCTAAACTAAAATAAAGAATGAGGGAGATTAGCCTTACCCGGATCTTCAGTCCACAACTGACGATGCTCCAAACAGCTTAGAAACAAAGAAGATTGAACTCTAGGATGATCTTGGAGGCTTGGATCTTCACTAGGGTATACGAAATGAGTGGGGGTAGAAACCCCGATTTGGGTATAAAAATCCCACAATGGAATTTTTATAATTTTTAATGGCTTCTCGGCTGCATGGTTTACCCACACAGTTTTCCAAACTGTGTGAAAACCATAAAAACCCACTATCCAAAAATCCACCTCTTATATGGTTTACCTGGGCAGCCCACACGGTTAGTACAAACTATGTGCAAACTGTGCAGCTAGCCTAGAAATCTCTTTATTCCCAATTTTCACATCTTGAACCCCCAAAACACCTTCGAGTCTTCATAAGGACATTGGAAAGCACATAACTGACCAAAATAAATGTCTTAAACAGATATGTATGTAAAAAATGATTTTTGGAGAAATCTGGGATCTTACAACCTCCCTACCTTATAACGGATCATCCTCGAGCCGCTCTTCCTAAGCATCATTGAGTATCTAAAGAAACATCATCAGGCCACAGGACCCATATATCATATTCCCCCTCCCATGTTTCCTCCTAAACATTTCCATGTTTTTATATAACCCGAACCCGGGGAACAAATTTTCCCAAACAAAACCTTCTCACTGTGATCTACAATACAAGCACGATGCTCCTCAAAGGACGCATCTGCCTCAAGATCGTCATTGTTGGAATTTATCACATGAGATGGGTCCAGGTGATATTGTCGGAGTTGTGAAACATGGAAAACATAATGTATCCCACCATACCACTGTGGAAGATCCAATTGGTAAGCCACTGGTTTGATCCTCTCAACAATCTCAAATGTCTCCACATATCTAGACACCAACTTGCCCTATTACCAATTCTCATGGTGACCTAACATTAGAGACCCCTGAATAATCACACCATCACCCACCAAGAACTCAAGAGGACTTAGACCCTGAACTGCATATGAATTCTTCCTACTCTAAGCTATTTCCATATGCTTCTAAATCAAATAAACCTTCTCTAACATCTCTTGAACAAGACTCGGTCCTAACATATCATACTCTCTGGCCTCTAACCAACACAATGGTGATTTAAACGGTCTCCCATAAAGTTCCTCAAAAGGTTAAATGTGAACTATATCCTAAAACAGTTGTTATAATCAAACTCAACAAGTGAAAATTGCATTTCCCATGAACCACAAAAATCTAGAACACATGCTCTCAACATGTCTTCAAATAACTTAATTGTACGCTATGGCTATCCATTAGTTTGTGGGTGGTAAGTCTTACTCATAAACACTTGGGAACCACGTTCCTTCTTTAGTCCCTTCCAGAAGAGAGAGGTTGAATGTGGATCATGATATGAAACAATGGTTTTCAAAACACCATGAAATCCTACTATTTCTTGAACATATAACTCCCCCAATTGGTCGACTGTATAGGTCTACTGAACCAGAAAGTAATGGGCCACTTTGGTCAACAGATCTTCCACAACCTAAATCGCATAATTATTTGGAGGTTTCCTCGAAAGACCCAATATGAAGTCTATCATTACATCATTCCAGTTTCACTATGGAATAGGAAATTACTGCAACAAACCACCTTGGCACTGATGTTTATCCTTCACATGCTGAGAGGTAAGGAATCGTGCTACAAAACTCACCACTTCCTTCTTTATTCTCAGCCACCAAAACTGCCTGCATATATCATAGTACATCATAGTCAAGCCTGGATGCACTGACCACTTTGAGGTGTGTAACTCACGCATCAAATCTTCTTGTACATCTATAGGAACCACAACACGACCATGAACATAAGCAATTCCATCAGGGCTGAAGGTCCAACCAAAAGGTGAATCCCCACCTTTATGACTTTCCTTTATATCAAAGCACTTAGGATCTACAAACAGACTCTCTTTAACTCAACACAAAATCATAGACTCAATTCTGTAGATGCAAGGGTCATCTTCTTATTCCCCTCTTGTACCTCCAAATGCATCTCGGTAAAAAAATACATCATCCCCCACTCTAAAATGGATTTCTAAACTACTTGATTCTGAGTCTTATAGATCAGAGCATTAGCAAAACTATTCCATTTCCCCGGCGTGTAAACCAATTAAATCATAAGACTACAGGTACTTTACCCGCATTCATTTTTTAAGATTCAAATCCCAATGAGAGAAGATGTATTTGAGACTTTTATGGTTGGTAAACACCATAAAGGGTTCTCCTAACAAATAATTCCTTCAATATCTTAAGGAATTAACCACGATGGCTGGATCGAGGTCATGAGTAGGATAATTTCTTTCATGTGGCCTCAAATTCCTCGACCAATAAGATAAAACCCTATCATACTATATTAACACTTCCCCAATTCCAACACTAAATATATTTCAAAACAAAGTGTACCTCTTACCTGGTTCTGGTAAGATTAAAATAGGTGTGGTGGTCAACTGCTTATTTAGCTCCTAGAAAGAATTCTCACAAGCCTCTAACTAATCAATCCTAACCCCCTTCTTAGTTAGGCCTATGAGAGGTGCTTACAAATGAGATAAATCTCTAATAAACCTTTTGTAATAATAATACAAACCCAGAAAACACCAAATATAAGTGATGTTTGTGGGTTTATCCTAATAGATCATAGTCTATAACATTTCTGGATCCACGAACATGCCTGAATCATAAATTATATGTTCCAAAAATTTCACATCATCAATCCAAAATAGGAATTTTGGTAGCATGGCATAAATCATATTCTCTCTTAGTGTACTCTAGATTATCTCAAGATGTTTGTAATGATCTTCATGAGTTCTGGTGAACACAAAGATGTCATCAATGAAGGTAACAACATTATGATCCAAATAAGGGTGGAATATCTGGTTCATAAAGTCCATGAACACATTTGGTACATTGGTCCAACTAAATGACATTAAAATGAATTATACAACCCATACCTTCTTCGGAAAGTCATCTAGGTTATGTCAGAAGGCCTCACCCACTACTAACTGTATCCTAATCTCAAATCATTCTTGGAAAACACTGAGGCACCTCTGAGCTGATCAAACATGTCATCAATTTTAGAAAGTGGTTATCGGTTCTTAACTATCATCTGGTTCGACATTCAATAATACACATATATCCCTAATGATCTATCATCCATCTTAGAAAACAGCACAGTAGATCCCCAAGGTGATTTACTATGGCGTATAAACCCCTTATACTCTAATTCCTCTAGCTGAACCTTTAGTTCTTATAGATCTATCGACGCCATTTGATATTATGGAATGGATACTGCCACTACTCCAGGAAACAATTAGATCCTAAACTCAACATCCCTCTCAGGTGGTAACCCTAAGAAGTACTCAAGGAACACATCCTCAAGCTGTTACGCAATAAAAAAGATGATTTTTTTTCCTTTCTCCCCATAATCTATCATAAGGCATTCCACATGGGCTGTTAACTCCCCCATCTGATGGTGTAGTGGCCTGGCATGGCACACTCGAGTATCCCACACACCAAGATGGACATGAGTTCTCTCATCGAGTGAGGTGAACATTACCTAACATTAGTAATAGTCAATATGGGCTTGATATAACACCAAAAAATCCATTACCAAGATTAAGTCAAAACCCGACATCTCTAGGACAAAGATATCCTATATAAAAAAGATACCCACCAATCTCCAGAGCACAACCCTTACACTTTTTGATGTCCTCTACTCTCACCCCTAGCAGAGTATTAGGAGACAATACCCCACATGCAGTCTCTATAGTTAAGCACAACACAACAAAAAACTAAACAGAAATAATGGAATGTGTAGCACCTGTATCGAATAAAGCACTAGAAAACATGGAATCTAAAACAATCCTACCTTGAACAGTAGACAGTCCTACCTCACCACCCTTGGGTGTAGTATGAACTACATGGAGATGACCATCCCCTTTACAAAGGGATCTAGCTTAAGTACCCTACATTGCACAACTCTGTTGGTTTGGGTGATCCTGCCCAGGAGTTCCATGTCCAACGCCCCTACAAGTATGGACCGTGGAGCTCCAACTGTTTACCTGATATTGGGTAACTGGCCCCCTGCCTATGCTCGGAATCTAACTTTGACCTTCATCATTTAAGGACTGTCGTGGGTTACTACAGAATCCTTGCACATGGCCAAGCATGTCGCATGCTCAGTACTTAATCGGTGGTTAGGGACACTGGTCAAGCTTGTTCCCCGACCTGCCACACTAAAAACAGAAGACCTGGTCAACACCTTGAGAATCTAGTCCCCTCTACAGACTGCTCATGGAACTTCCACCCTACTAAAATGTTCCAAAGTGGTGTGTCCTACTATTATATGCTTTACCACTTTCTCACCCAGCTAACACCACAAGTTCCCTACCTGAAGCTCCCATCAATTTCCCTTTTGTGAAAAGGGCTTGATCCACCACTTTAGTAAACCTTTCTAGACAAAATTTATTCACTTGATATCGGATTTCTTGTCTTAGCCCATCCTGGAACCATTTCGCCATAGCTAACTCAACTTTTATCAATTTCAAAACAAAGTGTCTCAAATCAGTGAAATGTCCACCATAGTCTATCATCGACATTGTCCCCTGAGTCAACCTCATAAAATATTCATCCTTATCTTGCCTCAAGATTTCTCGATAAAAGTGATCTAGAAACTTCTCCATAAAATCATTCCACATCATCCCTTCAGTCTGCTCTGTCTAAACCATAATTTCCCACCAACATTTTTCATGCCCTCCCATCATATAGGTTACTAACTTGATTCGATTATCAAGAAGAGTCTCTAAATGGTCAAGAATATTTTGGATGGAACCTATCCAAATATTTGCTACTTCTAGCCCACCCTCTCTGGTAAAGGTCAGAGGTACTACAGCTGAAACTCCCTCATCAGTTAAAACATGATCAGTGCAACATGCCCTGGGTCTCATTCTATCATCTGTATAAAATGGGAAAATTTTTCATTTAACTGCTCTTCCCAATCTCCTTGGACCACCGCATTCTCCTGCTCCCCTACTGGAGTAGTGTTCTCTGCAACGTCATCATGTCGCGCAACTGGCGCACATCTTCAATGTGGAATTTCTCTAAAATTCTAGACATGAGATTTAGAACGCAACTATAGCACTTTTAAGAAAGGAATATATACATAGGTAGACTCATCTATTATCATAACCAAACTATTTCGCATTACCCACCCAAAAGATCCCACTCGCAACTGGGTCACTACCCTCATCCATCTCCATATATCTATGGCTAACACGGTGTTTAATTATCATGGTTACAAGCCTTAACTTTTACTCCCATTTCAACCATTTTCATATTCCAATTTACCCTTACAAAAAGTTATTCCACTTTTACTTCTTTATCAAGAACAATTTTATAATTACTACTTGAAATTTTTACTTCTCCTTTTTACTCATCCATACCATCTTATAAGGAATAAATCATTATATTTTAGAGAATATATGCATCCAAACCTTTATATCCTGCACACCCATCCTATGTGTGTTCCTATCATGATCCATGTCACTTCCTAGATAGGTTCCTAGAATGATGTAGGAATGCACAACCTCTTAACATTTTGTCCATGAGAGAAATATCACAAAACCGTCAAATCACACAATAATTTTATCACATAATGGTGAAATACCATCAAATGTAACAACACACAACAAGAAAAAAATCCCCTCCCAGGGTGACTTGGGTTTTCCCCCGTACATGGGTTAGCTACTACCAAGCACAATCTCATTAACAAGGCCCGACTCATTCCTAATATCTTATCCACCATCCCCAGATAGTAAGAAAGTGAAAAGAACTCCTTTGATACGACATTTTAATGTCCCCGGCCTAAGATCCACTAAATTGGTCCACCGATCCGAGTAGTTACATGACCTCAAGTTCACCTCCCCATTTTCTAGAGGTTTCCAACTAGCAACGAGGGTCCAATATGTCACGTGGGGATACTATACCCTCAATACCAGAGTAATCCACAGTAGATAATAATTAAAATAGAGGAAACATAACATGTATAAATAACCAAATCCCAAAAATGGGTAAAATCATAAACAATAATAAATATGTCATGCCATGCTAAAATGACAAGTAAACCAAACCCAAAAGAAAGAAAATAATAGAATCCCCAAAATGGTTCAAACTCCAAGTATGGAACCTCACCAAAACCTGTCCCCCATCCAACTCATCTCCCTAGAATAAGTTCCTTTCCCTTATACTAACTTGAAAGCATGGAATCTACTCGGCTACCCAACGACAGCCCGAGTAGGGTGTGAGTATAACTCAGTAGGCCACCACCAACAATGTGTACAAAATATCCAGTAAAAGAATATAGTAAATATAAGTGATAACTAATGAAAAGTAAAGATAAACGGTTCAAAACTCATCATTATTTAGGTTCCCTTAAGTTAAACCCCCAAATACCCTGAGTTTATTTCCAACACATTTTCTTTTATCATTTCACCCTTTATCATGTTTTCAATGAATTAGGCATGATTAAGGTTCTAAACATTTGGGAATTGAAACATGTCTTATCTCACTGGGAACTATATCAAAACAATTCCAAATATCCTCACTTCGAAGCCTCAGTCTAGGTGGAATGAAACTATTAGGGGAATAGAACTCTCTCCCCTTTCCTAACCCGTTCATTTTTGGGAGGAGATATAGAATCGGTCCAACTCAACGAGTGGTCATAGAAAATCAAGTCAATACCCCACTCTACCAAGAAATGTGCATATGCTTATTTATCATTCACCACAAAACACCATATCACAACAAAAAAGCCAATATCATTTTCAATATTATAACAACATCAATAATTGGGAAATTAAAATTTTTCCTAAATCCTTTACACATTCATTATTCATATTACATAACCCCTTTAACCCCATTCCCATTTTTCATGCCTATCTCAGTAAGCATATGCTCGTATAAATCTAATCCCTAGATTTTTCCCATTTATAATTTTAACCATTCTTCATGCTAACCTAACAACCTCTTAGGTAATTACCAAACCTAAGTGTTTTACTAAACCCAAATTGTTCATTCCTTGATCATATTAACATATTATTCATAGAATCTATGTTCTTAAACAACGAATTACACTTACATAGCTTGCTCTATGTCTGAGGAATATTGGTACACCCCTCGGGTGGCCCTAATTTGGTCGGTCCATACTTATTGAATCTCACGTGGATCAAGAGGGGTTCAATTAACCATTTTTATACGACTACATCACATCATGCCCAAGGCACCATGAACTCTTCAAAAGAGGGCAAAAAAAATCCATACATACACAAACCTACACAGAACCCATGGGATATACCTTATAGACCACTAACCTTAAATCTGTTGGTGAATTCACCCCCAACTAAATCCTTAGATATAGATTCAACAAACCCTTGATGATTTACCCTAAAACTCACTGAAAACGTAGGTTTTGAGATCTTCGGATGGAGTGGGGATGGAAATCAAAACCATAAACCAAAAAGAAAATCATGAGGGAGATTATCATTACTCAGATCTTCAATCTACAACTGATGGCACTCCAAATGGATTAGGAATGAAATAGTTTTATCACATGGATGATCTTGTATGCATTGATCATCACTAGGTTTGAAGGATGAAAAGGGGGAAGAAATCCCGAGTTTGTTAGAAAAATTCTTCAATGGGATTTTTGTAAATTTTTAATGGTTTCTGGCCCACGTGGTTTACCCACATAGTTTTCCAAATGGTACACAAACTGTGCAGACACCACTATCCAAAAATCCACCTCTTTCATGGTTAACCTGGGCTACCTTCATGGTTAGCACTAACCGTGTGTAGACCATGGGGCCTTCCCAAAAAACTCTTTTTTCACCTTTTTTGCAGCCCGAACCCCCAGAACACCCCAGATACTATTGAAGGAGTTTGTAAAGAACTTAATTGACCAAAATAAATGGCATAAACTGAAATGTAAGTAAAACTTACCTTTCGGAGAAATCTTGGATCTTACACCAAATATTTTACCTAATTGAGAAGTTTAATTTACTATTGGCTTAGTTCCAAATGCTATAGAAATTTTAAAACTCCATAAAAAATTGATTAAGTAGAACTTATAGAATCTAAAAAATAATTACAATAGTTTATTGATAAACATTTCATTCTCCCAAGAACTTCACCATGGGAGATACTATTTTATTTGATAAAAATAAATATGCATCTATGAGGCTTTTCACTAATTAAAGATCATTCCGTAACATTAATGTTAAGAAAAAGTATCATTTGCCTTATATTGATGAATTATTTAATAATATATAGGTAGATTATTATATTTTAAAGGTAGATCTTAGGTCTAGGTACCCTCATCTTAATGTGATGGAAGATAGAATCCATAAGATAGTTTTTTTTGTAAAAGGAATGGGCATTATGAGTTTGTGTTTATGTTCATTGGGTTAAAAAATTCTATAACTATATTCATGTATTCTTTGAATAGATTTTTCCATGAATATTTGTTTAAATTTTTGTTTTTTTTATTGATGACTTTTGGGTTTACTCTAAAATTTATAAGTATTATAAGAAACATCTAAATATTATTTTGAAAACCCTAAATGAAAAACATTTGTGTTTAAAATTTAGTAAATGTTATTTTTATTTAAAATATATTTAATTCCTCAGAGATATTGTAAATAAAGATGGAATAAATATTGATCCCACTAAAATTAATGTTATTCATGAATAGGAAATGCCTATGAATGATACTGATATTCATAGTTTCCTTGGATTATTAGGCTAGTACCAGTATTTTTTTGAAAACATTTCATGGTTATCAAGTGTACTAACAAAGTTAACAATAAAATGAGTTAGTTCTATATGGATAATGAAATGTGTTGAATATTTCTAGGAATTTAAAAGAAGAAAATTTAATGCTCTAATTTTGGACATTCTATCTAGAAATGATGATGTTTTTATCTACAATAAACTTTCATTGAAGGTATTGGGTTGTGTTTTAATGAATAATGATTGGAGAATTGTTTATGATTTATATTAATAAGAAAATAATGAGAGAAATTATTTTACTCATGACCTTGAACTAGTGGTTGTACTATTTTCATTCAAAATTTAGAGAGAGAATTTATATGGAGTAAATTGTGAAATATATACTGATCATAAAATCATGAACTATATATTTACTAATAACAACTTGAACATGAGATAGAGGAGATTGATGGAATTGATAATGGATTACAACTCCACAATTCATTACTATCCAAGTAATTAAAATATAGTACTTGATTCATTGAGTCAGAAATAAAATGCTATATTGACCTTGTTATATCTAGAATACGAACCTTTGGTTAATGTTCTGATGAATGTTTTCTTATAAATTTTAAATTCAAGAACGACCTCTATTTTGTTTAATGTGTCAATATAATTATAATTGATATATATGATTAATAAAGCTAAAAAGGAAGATAGTTTTTACAAGAAAAGGATGAATCAGTCAAGAAGGAAAAGTTTCCAATGTTTAATACTCACAAAGAAGTTGTTTTTTGATTTAGAAAAATGTTATGTGTTTAATGTGAACCCTTGTTAAAGAAATAACAATTTATTTTTGTTCATAGTTATATATTTTATATTCATTATGACATAAAAAAATTTATAGATACCTTGAAGAACATTTCTAGTGGAAAGGAATAAAGATTTTTTTTATAATAAAATGTTTAAATTTAAATTAGGTTAATGATGAAAAATAATTATGAAGGTGGGGCTTTAGTATTTTCCAGTAACCGAATGAAACTGGGAGAACTTATCAATGGATTTCATGGTAGGATTTCCAAATACATCTCAAGGTGATAATGAAATTTGTTAATTGGTGATCCCTTACCTGAGTTTAATCATTTTCTTCTCAATAGGGATAATCATCCTTTGAATCATATTTATTTACATTATGTTAAAGATATAATTAGATTAGAAAAAGATCCTTTTTTAAATTGTATAAAATTATGATTCCATATTCACCTCTATTTGTTTGAAAGAAATTTATTAGTATTTGTTTTTATAATTACATTTTAGTATAGCCTTTTATACTTAATCTGATGGAAATTTATATTGAGCAATTAATAGTTTAAGGGATGTGATTCAATCTTGTTCAATAGATAATCAGGGAAGATTGGATCAATATCTTACCTTGGTTGATATTTCTTATAGTAGTAGTTTTTTATAGTATATAGATGGATCCTTTAGAATTATTATAGGAAAAGCAGTGTATGAATCTATGTTGTTGGGATGAAGCATGTGAAAAGGAGTTTTCGGGACCAGAATTGGAAGAAGAAATGGTTTAAAATTTGAAAATGGATTAATGGAACATCATGATGTATCAAAGTAAGAAGGAAATTTATGAAGGTAATCAGAGAAAAGATATTTAATTCAATAAAGATGATCATATTTTTCGTAAATTATCTCTAGGGAAAAGTGTGGTTTTTTGGGAAAACTATACAATTGAATAAGAAACATGGGAATCAGAATATTTTGTGAAGAAAAAATATACTCATTTGTTCAAGTAGTGAATAATGTTATGAGATCACAATTTCAGAAAAGGGGGAAGAATGTAACAACCCAAATAATTTTAATATAAAAAATTTTAGTTCATATTAATAATGATTATTTAGATTTTATATAATTATATTTGATATAATAATATTATATAATTTATCATGTAAAAGGAAAAAATATTTATTTATAACAAAATTATGTTTCCATGCATTACAATGTTTTATTTTAAATATTTATTTCCAAATTATAGAATTTAAATTTAAACAAATCAAAATTATTTAATTCATCATGTAAAAATTATCTTAAGATTAATTTTTGATATTTTTATGAAAATTTTAATTTTTCAATGAATAGTGAAAAACACTGCTTTTTATCAAAAATTTCTTATTATTTAAAATTATTTACAAATTGACATCATATTTTTTATTAGTTTTATAACATAATTATTTAATTTTGATTAAAAATAATCTTATAATAATAAATGGAATGAACATCATACTTGAATTAGGTATAAAAGCATTTTTTTACTTTAAAGGGAATTTTTTTGAAAACCCATTTTTCATCACGTTTGGAATGTTTAATTAATAATTAAATCCTGGAACATATGTTAATTGAATTTAAAAAAAGGGATTCCATATTTAAAAAAAAAATTATTAATATTTGGTAATAATTTTAACTTTATTTTTTTTCATAAGGAATAGTAAATACTATAAAAAAAATTTAATACTATTAAGTTTTAAATAGATATACCGGGGTTAAACTAAAATATAAGGAATATAATGACCTCAAAACACGTACAAATATATTTTTATATCCATATTTATACCCCACATAGTGTTTTATTTTTAAATGGACTAATTTTTCCATTTTTCAAGAGTAATACATTAATATATTCCAATCATTTAAAAATTCCATGTTTATCATTTCCCCCATATATAAAAGGACACCCCCTCTTCCATCCTACACACACATAAGGAGACTTTTTATTAATACAATACCTACCCAAATCCATTATTTAAATCCCTTTCCTTGTCCAAGTTTCCCTTTTTTGATCATAAAAATAACCTAGAAAGGCATTAGGTTTAACCATAAAGAGGTTGTTTGAAGAAGAGACATATTTCTTAACCAATAATTTTCCTTTTATTTATTATTATACCTCTTTATAATATTATAAAAACATTATCAAATAATAAAATCAATATATTCAATATATTAATTTCTTATTTTTATTAAATAACCTATATCCATCTCTTTCTTACATCAAATGGTAAATGAAACCATTGTTCGTGTGTACGTCAGACTACCTCCTTGTGAACCGATATAATTTTTTTTCAATCATTTTCTGTCATGGATATTTATAGTGATGGATTAAATATATATATATATATATATATATTGTTTTCATGAAATATTTATAATTATTTAATAACTATATATCTTATATTTTATTACCATTCTATCTATTTAAAAATGATAATGGAATTCGAGTGTATTTGTAGATTAACATCATAATCATTATTTTATGGTTTGATTCCTATAAAAGATTTCACATTTTCTTCAAATAAGAACCACCCATACCATATTATGGGTATTTTGAAAAATGGTTTTAAATGGAATGGATATTTTGATATTCTAAAATGTATTCCTTTTGAGTAAAAAATTATTTTTATGAGTATGATTATATAAATAAAATATTTATTATTTTTTATTTTTTTATGGTTTTTTGTAAATTTTTTAAGAAAACTAGTGGGCCTAAAATAGATCATTATAACAGGTGACCCTGATATAGCTCATGATGATGGGTGATCATAATATAGTTATCTGATGCATTAGATAAAGCGGTGAATTTAATTTGGTTGGTTTCTCCTAACAGATTTGTGAAACCCCAAAAATTTTATGTTATGTTTCTCTTTAATTATTTCAACTCATTAGATAAAATCTACTACATGAAGCATTGAGTCTCTATGAAACAACACTTGATTATTGGTTAAATTCATAACCTATCCATTCAACTTAAATTTGCCTCTTCTGTGTTTGGAATTTCGAAAAATGGATATACAAGGTTGCAATCAGTGTGATATTTCGAGTCTGATATAGACAACTTAATTATCGGTGAATAGTAACATGCCCTTATGAATAGTAACATACCCTTATGAATAGTAACCGACCCTTATGAATAGTAATATGGCCCTTATGAATGGTAACCTTACCAATGAAATTGTAAATAAAATTTACGCACCTTAAAAATGAAGAGGAAAATTTAATGCGTTGGTATTTTTTGGATTAATGATGATTTAAATTAAAAATTACATTTCTAATATTTAGATTTTTTTTTGAAAAATGGAGTTCATATTTGAATTCTACACATAGAAAATGGGTAGGTGGAATTGTTGACATTTTTCTAAAATACTAGAATTTTTTTTGAATATGAAAATACATTAATTTACCATATAAATAAGTTATTATTTAAATCCACTATTCCTAGAATCATGAGTGATGTAAGCACCCAAATCTATAACTCACATGCACTTATTAGTTTGCTCATTCATAGAATCCTATCTACATATATTCTTGTTGAGAAATAATAAATTTATGAATATAATATTAGGAAAACCTTCCTCCCCTCCACTATATAAACCTCCCCTCACCCCCTCTTCCTCCCACACCACTCAAGATTTGATCATTGCCTAAGTTCTACAAAATAAACTTCCCAAACCCTTTCCCCACATCCAAGACCTACTGGTCTCACCAAAAGGCCAAAAACAATGACTTAGATAGATTCTCAAGGAGGAGTACTCAAGAGGTGAACCTCACTTCCTTTTTCATTTAACTTATTTTACAGGTTTCATTCTATTGTTTCTCTCTCCTCACCGCTCATTATCTAAATGATAAGATAATTCGGTTACCTTAAATGGAATAGAAATTAATTATTCTTATGGAATAGTTCATCATCATCTCTCTTTTCTCCCTCCTCTTACACTAAAAATGAAAATATTGTCTGAGATATGTAAATTTATCACATTCAAGGACGACAGGTTTTTAATTTCTATTATTATCTTTAAGATTGATCATTAATTCTTTTTAATGGTTGAACCAAATTGTAATATATTTATTTTAATTTATTCAATGTTCTGTAATCCTTACACACTCAAAATATGAAATAATAATATAAAACAACTTTATTATGCACAAAACCGCTATGTTAATCCAAGATTTTGTCATTAACATTTAACTAATGTGTCATCCTCATGGTATATAACCCAAAATCATTATAATATAATTTATATATATGTGATTTCACCAATAATATATATTAATAATTAAATATGTTTAACAATATTTCAAATGAACTTCCATTCATGAATATAAGTAAATTTATCATGAAATCCAAGGAAAAAATGCTTTCAAAACAATAAAATTGAACCTCTTAAACCTTAAAAAAGAATCTAATTAACATAATAATGTCCTAATAAATAAATTAAATGTATAATAGGTTCTATAATTATTAATTAATGAGGATAAATTTGACTATTTAAGTCATTAAGATCAATCTAGATCACCGTCGAGCATAAGGTAAGGGGTTACTCATCTCACTTTTATTTCTGAGAGATTTCCATTGTTCGTCACTTATTTCTTGTATGTGGTATATGTGTAAAAACATTTGATATATAATGTCATATTTCTATTTATATTCATGGTATTGTATTATTAATTTGGTGATTATTGATTTTTGGTGATACGATTCAACTGATTACAATGTGGTAAGGGACTTTGCCTCAATTTCCATTTCATTGAGACTTATGTGAACCTAATATTTCTTATGTGGTGTATCAACTACCCAATTGAGATCATTTTTCATTTAAAATTATAATTCAGTAAATAACAATTTTCTTATAGCGTGGATATTATTATTTCATTAAGTCTAAAACCATTTCACAAACGATATTTAATTGGAATGTTGTTTTAACTATGGAAATATTGATGAATCTATATACTCTAATCTATACAGATATTGAGAAGGAATACTGAAATTGTACTAAATATATGTATAAAGAATGATTTGGACTTTTAGTTAAGGTTGGGGGCCTCTATAACCCCTTGATTCATCGATAGGTCTCATGAGACAAATCAGTTGGCGACAAACCCTTAAAGTTTGTTTCTAAAACATAATTAGATGGGTATCTACCCATATAATTTATCCATCTTGATGGTTTAGTGGTATCATGTTTCAGATACATGACATCCAATTAATAATCATTGTCATTATTTAGTCTCAGTTATTACTATCAATGAGTTTTTCTCTATGAAAAAATCTATGGATGAAGTTTCATTGTTAGTTTATTAATGAAATGTGTTTTTCATTTATTCACCACGCCATATTGACTATGCCAATTTGATTAAGATTCAATTATTATTTATTCATGCTTCCGCTATTTTTAACCCTTACTGAGAATTTGATCGTACCCCTATTATTTTTTTACCTTCAATAGGTAATTAAGAGGAGACCATTTATTGACTTTTCATGGATACCATTTATTAGTTGTTGTTATGTATTGTGTTGTGTTACCTTTACCATTGTAATATGAGTTATATGTATGAATCTAATTTCTCCAAGACTACTAAACTGTTCATTACATTGGTTTTTCATTCCTTTTAATTGTGCTAATGTAATAAGTAATTCATGGGCTCCGTGCTTCTGGGTTTGGGTTGTTATAGTTGGTATGAGAGGAAGTTTAGTAGAAAACATGGAGACTATATTAGACAATGTATATTAGGGAAAAAATCCCTAATGTAATATTTTAGGACAGACATAAAATAATGTCATGTAATTTTGGTAAGGAATATATTATGTGGATATTTCTATAAAATACATCCTAGTCTAGATACAAACAAGCAGAGGTGGCTCTGGCACAGATGTATCTAGGGGTAAAACTTGAAAACACTGCTTTGAGAAAGACTCGAATGGGAACTAGTATGGGACAACGGGACTTTATTTACTCTTTCTTTGACACTCATAGGAGATATGGTTAGGATAAATTACATTTTCTTTACTATCCATTATGAAGGATTGTAATGTAAATTTTTTCTCATAGAAACCATGTTTATGAGATTAGCTA
Organism: Viscum album; assembly: GCA_963277665.1. Lineage (NCBI taxonomy): Eukaryota > Viridiplantae > Streptophyta > Magnoliopsida > Santalales > Viscaceae > Viscum > Viscum album. Next base: position 1,344,144,751 of record OY728132.1, read on the forward strand.
TGCATAGAATTTCAATTTATGTAAAGTAATTTTTTCTTTGAGATTAAAAATTTTGATTCAAAACCTAGTCTAGTGTATTCCATTTTTTAGAAATTGTTCCTAATTAAATTATGGGAGTCAATACTCATGGACAATGTAGGGATTTCCCTACTGATAATTTCAACCCATTCAATGTTGGAGAAGATCGTATCATCACCATATTGGGACAACATACTTATGTTTGGACGAATAACCGTGCTACACCTATATTGGATCGTTTCAGGTGGAAGAAGCCCCCATATTTTAGTGCGACTACTAATCTATTAGTAGATGATCAGTGGATCAATTCCCTTCAAAAGATATTCATGTAATTAAGATGCAATGAAAATGAAAAGGTAGTGATGGCAGTACATTGTCTCTAGGGTGATGCTGATCAATAGTGGTCCTTAATCTAGAATACCACAAAGGAAGAAGAAATAGATGATTTGGAATGGAGGAACTTTTAGAAAATATTATTTGACAAATATTTCCCTCATGAGAAAATAACCGAAACGAAGAGGAAATTCCTTGGCTAAAAGAAAAGGGAAGAAGACAATGTGGAAGTGTATGAGGATACCTTCGCAATACTAACCAAGTATGCCATAGATTATGTATGTGACTTGGAAGACAAGATTGATCATTTCATTTTTAGTCTTAAGACAAGTCTTCAAAGAGAAATGGATTCTCAAACATTTTCATCATATGAAGAAATTGTATTAAGTGCCATCAAAATAGAGAATGAATTTGATAGATCAAATTTGTTCAAGGGAAATCAAGATAGGAAGTGTTATTTTGATAATTATGTGAAAGGTGAAGCACCATAGAAGAATAATGGAATGAATCAATTTCTATTATGTGAGAACTATGGAAAAATCATCTTGGGAAATGCTTAAAATTTAAGGGAGTTTGATATAAGTGTGGATAAAAGGGTCACCAATCTATTCAATACAAGGGAAAGAGACAAGTCAATGATGTTCAATACTAAACCTGAAGAGATATGGGACACTATGTAAATGTGTTTTCTAATAAACAAGGAAACATACCGTATAAAAGGCCGCAAGAGAACGGGAAATCATATGTGAATACAACCACGGAGGTTGAAGATCCTAATGATGTGGTGGAAGGTACATTAATTTTTTCTTCACAATTAGACAATTCATTATTTGATTTTGGATCACTGCATTCATTTATATCCCCCCATTTTTACATGTAATTAAACATGTCCAATTTGATTTAATAAATGAGTTGTTAGTCAATACTCCTATAGGATGTATTATTGCAACCAAGATGTGTCTATTAGTCCCCATTATGACACATAAACAAGCTTTTGTTGCTAACTTTATCAACATAACAATGACTGACTTTGATATAATTATCAAAATGAATTGGCTATCAAATTATGATGTGAATATCTATTTCAATAAGAAAGAAGTTACAATTTTTTAGAATGGAGTATAATTTTTATATTTTGAGTAGAAACCTTACCATCTGATTCTTGTTTTGATCCACCCTCAGTAGCTCTACTGAACGAAAATTTTAGAGATGAAGAGAATGCAATATATATGGGTGAGGAAAGAAATCTTCGAATTGAAGATGTACCTGTTTTTCATGAATACATTGATGTACTTCAAGTGGATTTACTAAGACATCCTCTAGATCGGGATGTTGTGTTCTTTATTAATTTAATTTCTGTTTCAAGACCAATATCAAATACTCCCTATAGAAAATCCATCGCGGAATTAGTGTAGCAAAAAAACTAGAGGAAATGAGTGAAAATGGATTTATTTGACCTTGTGTTTCTCCACAGGGTTCCCCTATCTTATTGGTCAAGAAGAAATATGGATCTATGAGGCTATTAATTGATTATACAGAAATCAATGCTATTAAAATAAAGAAAATGTATCATATAACATTAATTTATTATTTATTTGATTAACTTCATGGAGAATAATATTTTCTGAAGATTGACCTTCAATCTAGATATAATAAGTTGTGTTTAAATAAGTAATATATTCTAATAATAGCATTTAGAACCAGGTATGGGCATTACGAGTTTACAGTAATGCCATTTGGACTAACTAATGAACCTTATATTTTTGTGGATCCAATGAATAGAGTTTCCAAGCAATATCTTGATGACTTTATTATGGTCTTTATTAATGATATCTTATTATACATTAAAATCTATGAAGACCATGACAATCACTTTCATGTTCTTCTAATAACTCTTTGATGAAATGAATTATATGGAATGTTTATAAAGTGTGAATTTTGTATTCAATCAATTTCTTTTCTTGGTCATATTTTCTCTAATTATCGAATCCTAGTTGATCCTTTGAAGGCAATGGAAATCCATGAATTTCCCATTCCAACGAACATAACCTAGGTATATAGTTTTATTAGCTTAACAGGTTACTATTAGTGTTTTATACAAAATTTAACCCAACTGGATAATATGCTATCCTAGCTCACATGTAAATGGGTTATGTTTTTATGGACTAAATAATTTATGGAATTCTTTGATGAATTGAAAATAAGATTGTTCAATGCACAAATTTTGACTCTTCTATATGAAAATAATTGATTTTTGATATATAGTAATGCATCCAAAAATGGATTGGGATGCATCCATATGAAAAATAATAAAGTTATTGCTTATGCATCAAGGTAGTTGAATAATCACAAGAACAATTATCCAAATCATGATCTTGAGTTAGTATCCATAATATTTTATTTGAAAATATGGAGACATTATCTTTACGGTGAATGATGTGAGATATATACGAATCACAAGAGTTTGAAATTAATTTTTACACAGAAAGAACTCAACAAGATGCAATGGACATGGCTCAAGTTACACAAATACTATGATTTCTCAATAAACCACCACCTAGGAAAGGAAAATATGGTGGCAGATGCATTAAGTAGAAATGATCATGGACTTTAGACCCAAATGAGGATTCAGACATCACCACTAGAGAAGATAAAAATCACTAAATCCAATGATGAGAATATACAAAATATGTTTAAAGTTATTAAAGATGGAATATTGGAATACTTTTTTATTGTGGATGGGGTTCTAAAAATTGGGAAAACGTTTTGCATTCTATAGGTACCTGAGCTAAATATGGAACTATTATATGATTCTCATAGATTATATTTCTCTATACACCATGGTAGCACTAAGATGTATAGTGATATAAAGGAACATTTTTGGTGGGATAATATGAAATGATAAATTGTTGACTATGTGTCAAGGTGTCCAGTTTTTGAAGAAGTGAAGGCTGAGAGACAACATCCTAGAGGGTTCATGAAACGTCTACCTACTTATAAGTAGAAGTGGGATGAAATTATGATGGATTTTTCATAAGACTGTCGAGGAAACCTAGAAGGAATGATTCAATATGGGTAATTATTGATCATCTCTCAAAATCAGCACATTTATTTGCTATAATATAAGATTTACCACTTGAGTTCGTGTAAGGAGTTTATATTAAGGATGTTGTAAGACTTAACGGTTCACCTCTTTCGATTGTGTCCAATATAGATTCTTGATTTACATCAAAATTCTGGGAATGTCTCTAGAAGGTATTTGATATTGGGCTTCATATGAGTACTGCTTATCACCCCCAAACCGACGGACAGTCTGAAAGGACTATTCAAACACTAGAAGACATGTTGAGATCATGCTCTCTTGACTTTCAAGGTATGTGGGATTAATAATTTCCTTTGGTGTAATTTTCCTACAATAATATGTTTCATTATAGAATTCAAATGGTTCTATATAAAGCATTATATGATAAGAGGTGTCAAACTCCAACATTTTGGGATGAGGTTGGTGAGAGGAAACTTATAGGACCAAAACTTATCAAAGAGACAAATATAAAGTTAAAGAAAATTCCAGCCCATATTAAAGCATCCAAAAGTAAGAAAAAGATTTATTCTAACAACCAGAGAATGAATTTTGAATTTCAAGTTGTGGATAATGAGATTTTAAAAGTATCTCTGTGGAAGGGTGTCTTAAGGTTCGTTAATAAAGGGATACTAAGCCCTAGGTACGTTTGAAAATTTGAAATTTTCGATGGAATTAGAGTTGTAGCTTACCATTTCGCAATTCCAACAAGTCTCTCCAAATTTCAAAATTTGTTCCACATGTATTTGTTTAAGAAATACATAACAGACCCAATGTATGTACTTGCCTAGGAATAAATAGGTCGGGAACCTGATTTATCATAATAAGAAGAGCCTATAGAGATTCTTGACACTATAGAGAAAGTATTTAAAAATTAAATGAATTTTTTGGTAATGTATATTTAGAGAAGCCATAAAATGGAGGAGGAGACATGGGAATCTATGGATGTTAGGAATATTAACCACCGACTTTTTTTGAAAGGGATTTAATTTTGAGGATGAAATTTCCAAAGGTTGGAATAATATAACACCCGAAAAAATTTAGTGTATGTTTCTCTTAAATGATTTAAATTCATTATATAGCCTATATTTCATGAAGAACTAAGTCTATGTTAAAAAACACTTGGTTATAGGAGATGTTTATAACCCATCCATTAAACATTAATTTTCCACCACTCTATTTTGAATTTTGAAAAATGGACAGACACGATTGCGATCAGGGTATGATTTGGAGTCTGATATGGTAAAATTAATTTTTAGTTGATAGTAACATAGCCTTATGAATAGTAAAATACCTTTATGAAAAAAACCTACCCTTATGAATAGTATTAAAACCCTTATGAAAGGTAACCTTACCCATGAAAGTTTTAATGAAATTTAGGTGCCTTAAAAATAAAGATTAATATTTTAAGTGTTGGTATTTTTTTATTAAACGATGACTTTAATTAATAACTAAATTTCACATATTTAGAAGATTATTTTTAAAAAATGGAGTTCATTTTTGCATTCTACACATTCAAAAATGGTTACGGTAAATTCTTGATATTTTTTTGAATTTCTTGAATTTTTAGTCAATAATAAAAATACATTAATTTACCATATAAATACATTATAATTTAAATACACTATTCGTAGCATCATGAGTGATGTAAAAAACAAAATATCAAACTCACTTTCACTTTTTACTATTATAGGTCATGTAATCCTCTATATTTCTTATATTTTGGAGAAATAATTAATTATTGAATATAATATTAAGAAAACCCTCATCCCCTCCACTATATAAACCACCCCTCACACCCTCTTCCTCCCACACCACTCAAGATTTGAGCCATTCCTATGTTCTTCCAATTAAACTTCCTAAAACCTAACACCATTTTAAATAACTTCTAGTATCAGAAAAAGGCCAAAAACAAAGTCCTTAAGGAGATTCTCAAAGAGGAGTACTCAAGAGGTGAACCTCTCTTCCTTTTTATTTCAACTTCTTTTAGAAGTTCCATTCTTTTGTTGTTTTCTCCTCGCCTCCTCTTATCCAAATTTTATGATAATTACAGAACCTTAAATAGACTACAATTATATTATTCCAATGGAATATTTCATCATCATCTCTTTTTCCCCCTCATTTTACACTAAATATGAAAATATTGTCTGAGATGCGTTAATTTATCACATTCAAGGACGACGGGTTTTCAATTTCTATTACTTTATTCAAGACTAGTCATGAATAATTTTTAATGGAAGAAACTGATAAAAATATATTTATTTTACCATATTAAATGTTCTGAAATCAATACACACTCATAATATAAAATAATAATACAAAAGAAGTTCATTATATATAAAACTGCATGTTAAACCCAACGTTTATCATTAACTTTTACCTAATGATTCATCCTCATGGTATATAACCCAAAATCATTATAAAATCATTTATTTATATATTTAATTTAATTAATAATATATATGAACAATTTTGGATGTTAAAACATATTTCAAATGAACTTCCATTCATGAATTCATGTAAACTGATCTAGAAAACCAAGGAAGAAAATGCTTCCAAACAATAAAATTGGACCAATTAAACCCATACCAGATCAATTAATGAACCTAATAAGGTTATAATAAAAAAAATTAAAAAAAATAGGTTATGTAACTGTTAACTAATGAAGTTAAATTTGATTATTTAGTTCATTAAGATCAATCGAGAGCACCTTCAGGCATACGATAAGGGGTTTCTCATCTAACTTTTATTTCGGTGACATTTCCTTTGTTTACCACTTAGTTCTTGTATTTGGTATATGTGTAATAATATTTGATATATAATTCCATGTTTATTTTTATATTCATGGTATTCTGTGATTTATTTGGTGATTATTTATTGTTGGTCATACGATTTAATTGATTACTATGTGGTAAGGGACTTTGTCTCAATTTCCATTTCATTGAGGCTTACTTGGTATTATGTACCTAATATTTCTTATGTGGTGTATCTACTACCCATTTGAGATAATTTTAAATTTTAAATTTTAATTATGGTAAATATACATTTTCTGATATCATGGATATGATTATTTCCTTAAGTAGTATGCTATTTCACATACGGTGTTTATATGGAAGGTTGTTTTAACTATGGATATATTGATGAATATGTATCGTCTACTCTATAAAAATATTGAGAAGACATATTTGAAATGTATTAAATATATGTGTAAATATTTATTTGGTCTTTTAGTTATGTGTGGAGCCTAATATAGCCCCTCGATGCATCGACAGTTCTCATGAGACCAATTAGTTGGAAACAAACCCTTCAAGTTTGTTTCCAAAACAGAATCAGATGGGTATATACAAATAGATTTAATATATTTTTTTAGTATAGTGGTATAATTTGGAAAATACATGACATAGAATTAATAATATTTCTCATTATTCCGTCTCATTTATTACTATTAATGAGTTTTTAACTTTGAAAAAATCTATGGATGCAGTTTCATTCTCAGATTATTAATGGTGTATGTTTTTCATTTATTCACCATTCAATATTAAATATGGGAATTTAATTATGATTCAATTATATATATTCATGATTATTCAATTTGTATCCCTTACTGAGAATTTGAGCTCACACCTTCAATTTGCTTACCTTCAAGAGGTTATGAAGAGAAGACCATTTATTGAGTTCTCATGCATAAAATTTATTAGTTTCTGTTATGCAATGTATTTCATAACCTTTTCCAATGTAATAGGAGTTACATGTATGTATCTAGATTCTCAAAGACTATTAAAATGATCATTATTTCAGTATTTAATTCCTTTTAATCATTACAATTTAATAATTAATGCACTGGATCTGGGCTTTTGTGGTAGGGGTGTTACAAGATTATTGGAATTTAATGGGTTGAAAATTCTATTTTTATGAGTGATTGTAAGAGTGATATTAAAATTATGTCCAAGCATATTGAAATGATTTGTCTATCCTTTTTATGGGTTTTTATATAAATATTATGATTTATCAAGGTAATTTAATGTAATTATATTTAAATAAAGTATACGCTACTTTTTAATGGTGAAATTTAGAACTTTTCATGATTTTCTATTGATTGTAAATAAATATTTATTAGTGTTATTTATAATTTAAGATTCCTTATGAAATATTTTATGAAAATATCTGGGTAGAGAATTTGATTTTATGGGTATGAAAAAGTTTATTTTTAGATCAATATTTATTTTGAAAAATGAAAATTTATGAGTATTCATGTGAAAACAAGTTTTTTTATTTTTATAAGTCCCCCATGAATATTTTTGTGTTCATACCACATTTTAAAGTGTTTTTATAGGGTTTTAGGGATGAATTTAAGACTAAAATCATGATCATATTTTCAAAAAAAACACGTTATACCTCAAAATTTGTGTATTTTAGGAAAAATATATACTAGGTAGAATTTTACACTTTTTAATGTATTACTTTTTATATAAGGGTATTGACCTAATTATCTAAAATAATAAAAGTAAAAGATCATTGGGAATGAAATAAAATGAATTATTTTCTAATGAAAAAAGTTTTATGTAATTTTTAAGGTCAATAACTTATACTTGTAAAGGAATCTTGATAAAAAAATAATGGTTATGATGGTGAGAAAAGGAAGTCAAGTCATATAAGTTAAAAAAATTCCTTTTTCACTTTTGTGAGAAATTAAAAATTACCCAAATCATTATTTTAAAGATTATTTTTTAGCCTTTTTCAATAAGTTTTAATGTATTTAAAATTAAAATTTAACAATATTTTATGTATAAATAAGAACATTATTGAAAATTTTAAAACAATGTGGATATGGGGAAAAATTATTTGAAAGGATTACTTTCAACTAAGGTTTTAAATAAAAATCACTTACCTCATATATTTTCTAGCTTTATAAATTCTAGAGCACCTAAATAATAAAATGAAATTAGTTATTTTATTTCATAAAAATATTTTTCATTTTGATTCAATTATCATTATATCTTTTATTTCATTTATAACCATGTTTGATTTAATTACTAAATCAGTTTAGTTTACATTATAGTGGTTAGGTCTTTAATTTTAAAAAAAAGATTTATAAGATTAAAATTTTCAAGGTTTAATGGTTTTAAAATATTATACAAGTCATTATTTTTATATTTATACATAATATTTACATTTAAAATTGACCATGTGAGGTTTTCATGAAAAATGAATCGCATCTTTTCCATTAGATGATTATACGCACGTACATTTGAATGAAACTTTGATTTTTTATAAAGATGGAAAGGAAATAAAACAGTTAAATTTTCAACATTAAAAACTCATTATCCTAATATAAATATATCATTTAGTCATTAAATTTATCCTTCTAACCATCCATGTAAGGTGGAAATGAAAAACAAATCAAATCACTTCTTGGTGGTGATAGACCACACATACACACGAACGATGTTATCAATTTCAATTAGATAAAATGGTGAGAAGGTAGATATTATATTATCTTTTAAGTAAATTAATTATGTCAAAAATAACATATATATTTATAAAATCTATCATAATAACCATCCATATGAGGCGGTGATGAAAAAAAACATCACTTCGTGGAGGTGGTTTTCTAAAGGTATGCACGAGTGGTGTTTTTGATTCCCCATAGAATGGAAATGCTGATGAAATAGTTTTTTATAACAAAAAATATAATATTTCTTTTTATTATTGATTCTAATTTTATTATATCCATATGGTTATGATAGGATTGAAATATTTAGAAAAATAAATAATACTAAAAGAGCATGGTTAAGAGTTATACCTATTCTTGGGAAAACCTTTTATGGATTATATCTTAATACTTATAGGTTATTCTTTTAGAGAGAAAATATTATATAATATACATGGGGGATGGATGGTAATTTATTTGGGTATGAATTTATGGGGATAAATACCTTGATGTTTTTGAATAAGTGATGAGAGGATATGCACTTTTATAAGTGAGGGGAGGGTAACACTTGTAATTATTCTAAAATTTTAAGCAATATATACTTTCTAATCATGGTAAAGTGGAACTAAAACATTTAAATATTATTTAAGCTGAAATTTTGTGACCTTGTAACAAAACTTTATCCATAATTAACCTATTTTACCTTTCACCATGGTAATAAAAATTTATTTTTCTTACTATACATTATGACCGAAAATATAATTGACCTCATTAAAAAAATTAAATATTTTAATTAAAAATGTGCATTCTATTTTTCAATATTAAATCTATAAAAGTATTAAAAATTAATTTCAATAAGATAATGAAAAATTTAGTAAAAACTGATGTTTCCAAAAAAATATGATGAAAAATAAATTTATAACAAAATAAAGTATGTAATATCCTTGGTTTTTGATAAGGTCGAAAATCCCCAAACTAATTGAATTTTTGAGTTTGGTGAATGGGTTAATTTATTTTTTATCTTTAGAAAATAATTCAAAGATTTTTATTGACTAAAGGCATTGTTTTTTAGATAGTTTTGAATTCTAGGTAAGTGTCTTGGAGTTTCAGGTGAGTTTTTCATGTGGAAGATACTGGAAACTCAGTTTTGAGAAAGAAAGGAATTAGGGGAACAAATTTGGAAAAATTATGCAACCTCCCAAGAGTAACCATGCCTCCCACCTATAACACTAGCCATTTTTTTAATCATGTGGGTGGAGATTTATTTCTATGTAAAACTTTTATAATTTTTAACTGAGGGGATTCACATGGTCTATGAATGGATTGGAAAACTATGAACCTAGCCCTTTCATCTTTGGTGCATGAAAAGTAAGCATCACATGGTTGTTGTATAGTTAGAAAAACTTTGAAGCTAAACCATGCATTTTATTTATTTTGGTGAAATTATGAATTCATTCCTCCTCCCTTTATCTCTTTTCAGCACCCTTTCTCCATCAATCCACCACATTAAAAGGGGGTCTCCCTCTATTTTTCTCCCACCAATGATTTGATCCAAATCCTATAATCACAATTCAATCCTTGATAATTTTGGGGATACTAATTCATCTCAGTAAGTCCTTCAATCCTCTATCTTCTTTTATAGTTTATCTCGCCACACTGAATGATAAATCTGTGCAGGCTCTATTCCCCTAGTATTAGGGCATTAATATAAAATTGTATTTTATTCCAATTCAACTTTTGTAAGAGGATAATATTAGATGAGTCATCTTCTACTATCCTAAGGTAGTTGGTTCTGAGATTTCTCTGTGATTTTTTAGTAATTATGTGTGTGTTCTTAATTATGATTAGGGTATATATCAGAATGAGACCCCTAATAATTTAATTGAAATTTTTTAATTAATAAATTATTTCCATGGGATGTTGGTGGGAATGACATATTACATTTACACCTACTAATTGAGGTATGGGATTGAGACTACATGTTCATATTAAGTTGGGTGTGTGTCTTGAATTTATTAAATTATTTATAATAACTGCTATAGTTCCTTGAGAACATGATGGGATTCAGTCGAGCTGGGAAGTGATGCTAAAAAACTAGACATAGGTTACGTGCTTCATCATGTTGGGCTTATCCCAAACTACATGAGGTTGTGATGATCACCAAGTTAACGTGACATAATCATCGGTTTGAGGTGATGATGTCATCAAGACGAGGCCCGGGATCCTAGGACATGAGGTGGTGTTGAAAATTGAGATTAATTGACATGGATATAGGGCTTAGGGGATGATATTGACCATCTGATATACTGGGGGTTCTCCCTGTATATAGCCATGTGGATAGAGATGGAAAATCGGTTGGGGTTGAGGCTCACTATTACACATGAGTTTGTGGGCCATGATTATGGGAGGAATTATATCACTGTACCTTGTGATATTTACAATTGAGACAACAGTGATTATTATTCAAGGAAAGATATCATTGTCTGTCAAGATGTTGATATTTTAGCCTATAGTGATTTTATAAGAAGAGGTTTTAGAGACTATGGTCTCAATTGGGCATGTCATTTGGATGCATGTTACATGATCAAGGTCACAAGGTGTAAGTGGTGTATTCTAATTTGGAACCTAACTGTTCACCTGCTATGATATTTGATAAGAATTTCCTTGGGATTTAACCTATAGATACTCATCACTCTAATTATATATATGAATATAGGTGATTTATTCAATATATATAATTGGGGGCATGTAATCATAGATTCCAATATAGGCTGAAGCAGGTAATGCTTCCATGTTGCGATTGAGAAAAAGTGAATAGAGTAACAATTAAATTGGAGTGCATTTTCTTCGAATTATATTTCGCTTACAGTTTCATAATTATGAATGTAGTATAGGTACACGTTGGTGTTTTCCTACTGAGTTTATTCTCACACCCAACATAGTCCCCCACAATACATGTGTTGACTTTATTTCTTTGAGATCAGGCTTGGGAGTTAGACCTTAGTGATTGAGTTGTACCTCTTTCATGACATGGATGGTAGTAAACCGTGATGGTTCCTCTATATCAGCTAGAGTACCTTTTTATCCTTTCTTGAGTTTCATAATGCCTTATATGAATACATTGATATGATTTTCCATTTTTTGATCATGATTATCTTTTTTTATGACCTGTTATATAGTGTCATGTTTTTCTACAAATGGTATTATTATTATTATTCTATTGTTTCTTATGCTTATATTATGTTTTTTATTCTATCTTCTATGTTATGGTCATATTCTGTTGTGTTATATACATATGGACCATTTTTATTATAATCACCTACGGTTATATTCTACCCACTGTCACCCAATCATACCCTCACGACAATTCTATTGCCTTTGGCATATTGGGAGGCATGCCTAAGGCTTAAAGTCCAATTATCCCAGAGCATAATTATAAATGGAATCTGGGTTTGGGAGCTACATATGGTATCATATTTGGTTCTTGTTAGTGTTTCTTCATATTATCATAAGACATGGCCATGAAATTGTAACCACCATCACCTAATTTCAATTCATATAAAATGGTTTCTTTTTAGTTAGACATGCTAGTTAGGAAATAGTAGACAAGATACTAGGATTTAGATATAAATAGGTAATGATCTCATGTTTGGTTTCATGAAATCCCATGCACGAGGGACATACCATGTTTCTAAAGGTGTTAAATTGATTTTATGTCGTACATTTTTATAGTTGATTAATTTCTACCTCACGTTGTATACTTGGGTGATATTTTTATCTATTATGTGGTTCATGACCCTTAGCTGACTATTAAAAGTGAAGTTTTATCATGAATCATGATAGAAACTTAGTCTCATTTGATGTGTGGTCTCTTGGGATCATAATTGGGAACCTTGAATGCATTAAGAGGGTTTGGACTATTTAATGTGTCAATAAAGAAGCTAAAAATTTATCATGTTTGGCCAAATTGGGGGAATTCTACTCAGCTAGCTCAGACATGTTGTTCTTAATGATATCATATGTGATGTTATTTGATTCTATATGCATCAAATATATGGGTCTGAATTTATTATGAGTGTATGGGGATGATGATTGTGGGTGAGTGGTTTAAAGTGTCCAGAAATAAGTTTAAAAAAATCCTTTATATCCTCTTTGATGGCATTCAAATCATCTACTCGTATTTATGATACATTATACATGATTCCAAAATCCAATATAGTATGAAAATGATCCATTATGATAGGTTACATGTGACACATGACCCAGATATGCGTGAGGGGCCATGATGTCGAACTTAATGGGGCGGGGTGTGATAGGGTAGTGTAAGGGTGGTGAGATGCATTGTCTGTTATATATTTCCCTATCTAATATATATATATATATAGTTATGGTTTATTGACCATCATTACTGGTATTCAATAGGATTCCATCTAGTTGTCATCCATTGAAGCATCTAGTGGGTAGTGATATGGTGCCATATGAGCATGCATGCGACGAGGCCCTTGAGTATCGGGATGATTCCCCAGAGGGTTAGGAAGATCATGAGCTAAAGGTATAAGTGGGATAGCAGTAGAGGATATAAGACTTTTGACCATAGATTGATGAGAATCTTATGGATATCCAGGTTTTTGTTATGTAGGATATTGATCTAATATCTGACATTGGAGTTCTAGTATCAACACCCACCACTATTTTAGGGTAAGGGTGGACTATAGGAAGAAAACAACTGGATAGAGTTTGTGTAGACTATATTTTACCCGCTTGATACACCTAAAGGGCATAGAGTGATGCTGGAGACTTACATGCTTAGAGGACCGGCAAAGCACTAGTGGGACATACAGGTACATGAAGGAAAACATGAGGGACTCACTTGGAAGGATTTAGAGATGACTTTATTTGATCACATATTTTGTAAGATGATGAGGGTGAACCTAGCCCGTGATTTTCTGAATCTATTAAAGGGGTATACATTAGTCAGGGACTATGTATCCAATTTCGCTGACCTGTCCCATTTCACACATTCTATGGTGGGAAACAACATCGATATAGTTTGGCATTTTGGGGATGGTTTATGACATGCCGTTAGGGTGTAGGTGAACATTTTAAAGCTAACCTCATTCCCAGAGGTATTCAACCAGGTACTAATAGCTGAGGGAAACATGACAACCGATTATATTCTAGTCAGGTGATGACATCAAGTTATTTTAGCAGTGAATATCCATGTATATTGAAGTGGGGTGTATAGTAATCTTAGTAGGTAATTCAATATAGATATTTAGGAAGACCACCAAGGATGAGTTCTTAATATATATTCTTCTAGTGTGGAGAGATATGTCATGTTTGAACCTAATGTCATTGAGTTTTAAAGAGTGTTGGTTGTGCAGATAGGTGGTTTACTTAGAGAGGTTCTGCATAAAGCCTTCTTGGATAGCTAGAAGCCAAGGAATAGGTTATACTCAAGAATCTAACATAGGACTGAGTGTGGTACCAAGAGTTGGTATCTAGGATTAATCTAGAAAATGAGGTCATGGAATAGTTAGTGGGACCCAATAGTGGGGTCAGTGGATGGTAGCTAGTACAGATCCATGGAGAGGTAAAGCCTTGGTTAGTTGGGTTTCAAGCTAAGTGCACGCAGTGGATCTGCCATGTGGAGAGAAGGTCAAGGACTCGATGATAGTTAAAGGCACACCATAGTCAGGATTGGTTTTTCTCTTTACATTGGTCTTTCGCCTATTTTGGTGCATGAGGTGCCGGAGTATAATTTTTTCACTATCGAGGCACTGGTGAGTAGGTTGAAATCAGTTATGATGTCAAATATATATATATATATATATATATATATATACTGGGACATCCCGACCCGAGTTCCACTAAACGGAGCCCCGACCAGTTGGCCACATGCCCTCAAACACACCTCCCTATATGCTAGAGGGTGCCTACTAGCTGCAATGTTCTTCTAAGTTAGTCTTAGGGAGACTATACCTTCTTTTACTTGAATACTACACCAACAGAAGAAAACAAAAATAACCAACTGTGGAAGTGTATAAATAAAAAAATAGTACCACTTCATTTGATATTCAAAATAAGAAAATACAATACAAAACTAAAAGGTAAATCATGCTATGAAAATGATGATTCCAAGTGTCTACAATGCAACTAAAAGTAAAGACACCACAACTCCCAAGTGGGTCCCGAACCACATCTAGCTCACTCTCCCATGATCCAATCCCAAACAACAACCTATCCCAGGGCCACTCCCTTATCATGTCTTTCAACAAAAAATTCTACTCAGGTGTCGATCAGGGGATCCAAATAGGGTGGGAGTACAACTTAGTAGGCCACCACCAACAGTTTCTAAAAGATTCTAGTCAAAATATAGTGTATGATGTTTTATGAACAAATAAATACAATGCATAATTTAAACAGTTATCAAATTTTAATTTAATCATTATTCATCACATTAGGACTAGTTTTGTTTCATGTTTTCCAATAGAATCATCATTCATTTTTATCATCCATTTGGTGTTAAATGTCATGTAAATCACCCAAATCTCATTCAGTGTAGGTCATCATGCTTACCACTCCATATTTCATTCATTGTGGGTCATCATGACTAGCCCCCCAAAATATCAATCTTGGATAACTATTGGGGAGGAACTCCACGTACAAGTATCAACCTTTAATCAGTCTACAAATCCTTTCCTAGACCCACAAAAATCATAGCCATTTAATCATTATTTAATTCACAAGATTTATCCATATCATTCTATTACTAATCTAGTGATTAGTTAAACATTTAAAAGGACATTAGTTATATAAAAAATCAAATAAGCACATAACCCATTAATTAACTAATTAATTAATCAATAAATCTACACAATTATTATTTCCATAATTAATTATTCACAATTAATTATCCATATCAATTCTTAACGTTTCATATTTAATTATCAAAATTAATTATCTTTCATCATAATCATGGAGCATAATTAATTCTCACAATTAATTATCTTACATATCCAAACATCATTCCATAATTGATTTCCCCTCAATTAATAATCTTAACAGAATCAATTCAATATATCAATTACAATATCTCAACCCATAACAAATATACAAAACAAATACCAATTTGAGACCCCCCCTTTGTTTGTTCTGATTTAATTATCAATTAATCACCAAGGCAATCAAAATTCAAATCCATATTCCTAATTACTCCAATTTATGAAATAAATTATCAAGGGAAACTAGTAAATACATAAAATCAAATTCACATATCAAATCCACAACTATGGTAGTTCAATTTACACCACCTACCTCAGTTTATTGATGGACGTTATCCCAATGGAAATCCCCAAAATCCAATCATCACAACGTCGTCAATCAAAATCCCTATCTAAATCCCTAAACAAGAAATTAAGATAAAAGGCATAAAGATCTTGAAAATTTAGATATAGATCCAAAATATTGGATCCATATCTCAACACATTGTTTTAAATCAATGGAAATGGTAAAGATCTTCAATGAAAAGATCATGGAAATATATAGGAATGAACAAGATAAGCGAAAGAATTAAATCCACTTACCGAAAAGATATCAGATCTTCAATACGATATTTCGATCTCGAAGAAAAATGTTTTAAAGACCTATTAATACCTCAAAAAGGATCTGGAATCACCAAAAATTATTCAATCCTGAGACAAGGTTGAAATATTGTAGTCTTTGGTGGATTGGGTGGTTCTATAATATATTTTTGGATAATTATTCCATCGCGCATGATTTCCTGGGAAGGGGTGCACAGTTAGGGAAAATTGTGTTCCAAATGTGTGGACATCTATATCTAGTTTTCTTTGTTGGAATGGTTTAGTTGTAAAGTTTTTCAAACCATTCCCAACCCATGTAGACATCTCTATCCTGGTTTTCATGGTTGGAACAGTTTAGTTGCATGGTTTTTCAATCCATGAACATCCCACTATCTGTTAGTTTTTCATAAAAAATTCACCAAATACACCCCAAGCCACTACTCCAAAACAAAATCACATAAAACCCAAAAAAATTACATGAAAAAAAACCTATGTTGACTTCAGAAAAGGCTATGATCTTACAATCTCTCCACGTTATAACAGCTCATCCTCGAGCTTCACTCCTAAACTTCTCTAAGATTCTGATCTAAAATGATTGGGCCATTGATACCTCTTGTATGATTTACATTCCCAAGATTCCACATGAACACTTCTATGTTTCCATAACACATGAAATAAAAACATGCTATTTCCCTATAACACTTTTTCACTACGACCCAGCAGACGTATTGGATTCTCCTCAAAGGATGAATCTATTTCGAGGTCAACCAATTCCATATAAATCACAAGATATTGGTTGGGGTGTTATCTATGTAGTTGTGAAACATGTAAAACATCCTAAACAGTGCTACATTTATGTCCAAGGGCTAATTGGTACACCACTTTCCCAATTCTCTCCATCACCTCAAACGGTCATACAAAACTGGTCTCCAACTTGGCATGCCTCCATATCCTATGGTGATCCAATTTAGAAAACACCTAAAGGAATACATGATCTCCCTTTGTAAACAATAAGGATCATATCTATCTATCGGCAAATGACTTCTACCTACTCTGAGCTATAGCCAAACATTTTTGAATAAACTACATGTTCTCTAATGTCTTCTAAATAAGACTTGATGCCAACTGCTCTGACTCACCCACCTCTAACCAACATAGTGGTGATGTACAAGGTCTACCATAAAGTGCCTCATATGGTACCATCTGTATAGTTATCTGATAAATATTATTATAGGAAAACTCTACTAAATCCAATTTATTCTCCAAAGAACCAGTAAGTTATAGCACACATGCTAGTAGCATATCCTCTAACACTTATATGGTATGCTCTAATTTCCCATTTCTTTGTGGGTGAAAGGCCACACATAAAAAAACTGAGTACCAAGAACCTTCTGTAAGCCCTGTTAGAAGCATGACATAAAGCACGAATAGAAATATAAAACTATTTTCCTTGTCACCCCATGAAAATAATCTATCTCTGACATGTACAGTTCTCCCAACTATTCTATAATAATGGTTTTCCTAATAAGAAAGAAATTTTCTACCTTCACTATTCGATCAACGAAGACCTAAATAGAATCATTCTTCATATGATTCTTTGTGAGTCATACTATTAAATCCATAATCATGTCATCCTGCTTCCATTCCATAATAGGAAACGTCTACAATAGGCCTCTAGGTCATTAATTCTCATCCATCACCTGCTGATAGGTGATGCATATTGTTATGAACCCTCATATATACTTTTTTAATGTCTAGAAACCAAAACTATCATCAGAGTTCATGGTACATTTTTGTCACCCTAGGATATACCACCCACCTTGAGGCATGAAATTCTCAAAATAGTTTCTATTGAATATTAGTAGGCATAACAACCCAATTTTTAACATAGATGATCTATTCCTCATCCATTATCTATTATGAAGGTGTCTCCCCACATTCAAGTCATTACCTTAATTATAAACACTCCAGATCCTCATACTTCCTATCCCTAATCTGTTTCAAGAGTTTAGACTCCACTGCTATAGAAACCAGAGTCACCCTCTCTTAACTATCCTGAACTACCACATGCATTTCCACCAGCAAGGTCATCATCTTCCACTATGTAATCAACTCATATACCAACTGAGTCTGAGTTTTCCTTATCAGGTAATTATCCACACAATTCCTCTTTTAGATTGTATATGCCACTTCAAAATCAAAGGACTACATATACTTTAAACATCTTCATTGTCAAATATTCAAGCCGCACTCTAAAAAGATATACTTCAAGATTCTATAATACATAAAAACTGAAAAATTTTCACCGAAAAGATAGTGTCACCAACACTTAAGATCATAAAACATTTCTGCTAACATGAGGTCATGCATATGGTAATTCTGTTCTTGTGTCCTCAACTTATGAAACCCATAATCAACGAATCAATCCCCTTGCATCAACAAAGATCTGAGTATGATCGTGAAAGAATTACAATATACTGTGTACTCCTCACCTGACTCAGGAAAGATCAAAATTTATGTTGATTTAAAGTGCTTCTTCAACTCCTAAAACTAATTATTGCATGCTTATGTCTAATAAAAGATTATCCCTTTTTTTCAAGGCTAAAAGCAGTGCTATCATTCAGGAAATTTCATGGATGAACCTCCTTTAATAACCAAATAATCCCTAAAATCATCAAATATCCAAAAATATATTTCTTTATCCAAAGGAATCATTGCATTTACATTCCCCAGGTCCACTTCCACACCTTCTCCCAAGATGATATGACCCAAAATGTGTACCCTATCAATCCAAAACTGACATTTAGATAGGTTGGAATATAGCTGATTAATTCTCAGTGTACCCAACACAATGTTAAGATGTTGGGCATGATCATCATGAGTCTTAGAGTACACCAAGATACCATCTAAAAACACCACTACAACATGATCAAAGTATATATGAAAGATCATTTTCATCAAGGCCATAAATATAGCTAAATAATTTCTCAATCAAAATGGAATTACAACAAACTCATAAAGGCAATACCTTCTTATGAAAGTAGTTACGGGTATATTAGAGGTCTGAAATCTCACCTAATGATATCCTACCCTTAGATTGATCTTTGAGAACACACAAGCCCCCTTAAGGTGGTCAAATAGATCATTGATATGCGGAAGCAGATATCGGTTCTTCACGAACCCTTTATTCAACATTCAGTAATAGACACACTAGCATAAACTCCCATCAGCCTTCTTTGAAAACAATACAGGTGATCCGCCAGGTGACATACTTGGATGGATAAATGCTTTATCCTCCAACTCCTCCAACTTCATTTTGAGCTATTGAATCTTAGTTAGTTCCATTCTATAATGTGTAATAGATACCATTTGATCCCCCAGCATGAGATCAATAGTGAATTCTACATCTCTCTCAGATGAAAACCATGAAAAGTATTTAGGAAATAAATCTTGAAACAGTTATGATACTGGTGGAAGGAAATCTTTCCTAACAATACCATCATCTATCAAAAGACTAAAAACATTGATAGTGATCTCTCCTAGTTGTTGAGTAAGTGTCCCATCTCGGCCTGCATGAATATCCCATTCTCTACAAATAACATACTCGTCACCCTTATGAGATATAAAGGTCACTCTATTGTGGTAACAATCTATGTGGGATCAGTATGTGACTAGCCATCCCATACCCATAATTAGGTTGAAGCCCATTACATTAAAGACATAGATAAACAAATAAAACAATACTCTATGATCTCTAGAAAACATCCCTTGCATAAAAAGATATCCCTAGACCGTGTTCCCAAGGGTGTATCGATATTCATCACCCCTCTAATGGACTCCACCTCCAGGATCATACCATTAACAAGAATTGTAGACATAAGGGAATGAGAGGCACCATTATCAAACAAGGTAATAGATAAATTAGAAGCAACTTGAATAGTACCTCTCACTATCGAAGGACCAGCATCGCTCTCCTCAAGGGTAGGATGCACTACATGTAACTATAGTGACCCTTTGCCCTGTGGTGTCATCCTACTCCATTGAGTATCACCACTATAATTATATGAGTCCTCATACCCTGAATCACTACATCCACTACCTCTATCGCCTCATCCTATAGAGTTCCTGCATTCATACCTATATAGTGTAGAAGGCCCCCTTCCCACACTCTAAGTCTGATTAGAAACTGCCTCAGCACCAGCTTATCACTACATACATTAGAACATTAGTAGGTGACCCATCATGCCACAATACTATCAATCCACTAGTGGATGATGGCAATTTGCACAATAGTGTCCCTTCCTACCACACTGGTGGAAAGGTAGATGGGTAAGATTCGGTGAAACTGTTCCTCCTAGCTGTCCACCTTGCTTTCCACTGTCTAGACTAAGGGTCATATAATGGTGATTTTTGATCATTGAAGTCACACTCCCTAATCAATTAATAAAATCAAAATGTCTCGTACTGGAAGCCTCTTTTAGGTTTCCCTCTGAAATGAGAGCATGATTAACTACTTCTAAGAATTTCTTCATCCAAAATATATTCAACATGGACTTAATTTCACAACTAAGTTCGTCCTGAAGTCATTTTTCTGAAGAAGCCTCATCTGAAACCAAAGCTGTAGAAAAACATTGTAAATATATGAAACTGTTAGAGTAATCCATTATTTTCATGATTCCTTGGGTCAGATGCATAAATTTAGAAGCCTTCTTTTGGATCAACATCTCTAAATATAAGTGCTCCAAGAATATCTCATGAATTTCATTCCATAACATATCATCAGTCTATCCAGATCATACCTGAATGTCCCACCAGCACTTCACTGACCCCCGTAGCATATAACTATCCAACTTGACCCTCCACCCAGCCAGAGTCTCCAAATGGTCAAGTATCATCTCTATGGATTCAATCCAAAATTCAGCTCCCTCATTTTCACCCTATCTAGTAAAAGTAAGAGGGTGCTGCAGATCAAAATCTCTTGTTAAGTAAGACATGATTTTCAGAACCCGCCCTGGGTATCTCTCCATAAATTGTATGAAACAAGAAAAGTTTTCTCAAAACTATTCTCCTTCCTCATTGTCTTTCACCAATGGTTCCCCAAGTTCCTTGTCTATATGTTTGTTCTGGGCTATACCCCTCGGTCTCTCCCTCAACACGCATCAAGGAGGCATACCTCTAAAAAGGTAAAAAAACATATTAGGTCTCAAAATTTAACCTTATAACATTCTCATAAGAGGAGAAACTAACACAAAAAGTTTCAAAATGCCCTTTCCCCTTTTCTTTCTACACATTCAAAACCACGGAATTTTCACTACCCTTAACCATCCTACTCCTAGGTCTTGGTTAACAGGAGTAAAAACATTCTCATTAAATAATTCAACCATTAATTAATCACAATATCTCAAATTCATTCATTAAACATTTAATTAATTAATAATACCCATTTCATCAATAAAGGTTATCATTAGACATCGATTTATTATATTTTTTCATCATTATTTCAATATCACAATAAGGAAAAATAGTTCATGTTCAACAACATATCCATAACTAGTTTCTCCATGAGTGCCAAGAATGATGCATGTCACAAAAACACTGAGTGCCTAGAATGATGAATGAAGACTCAAGTATCATGCCTCTTTAGTCAATGAATCAAAATTAAACAACTTTCAAAGAAAAAATCACCACACACCACAAGTGCATCACCACAGGTGAAATAATATCCAACTATAACTATAAACAGAAATCAAAAAAATCCCACCATGAGTACTTGGATTTCCCCCATACATGGGTTTGCAACTCCAATGCATGAGCTCATTACCAAGCCTCAACTCTTCCTATTCTCCTATCTACGTTTCCCAAAATTGTAAGACAAAAGAAGAATAAAGAAAAGAAAACTCTTCTGACACCACTTTGTGACGTCCTGACCTGGGTGCCACTAAACAGAACCCCGAGCTAGTTGGCCACATGCCCTAAAGTGTGCCTCCCCATATGCTAGAGCGTGCAGACTAGAATCAAGGGTCTGTTAAGTTAGTATTGTGGAGACTATAACCTATTTTATCAGAACAAAACCCAAATGGAAGCAAACAAAAATAACCAAGTGGGGAAGAATATAAATAACTATAAAAATACCATGCCATATGATATTCAAAACTTGAAAATACAATACTCAACTGAAAGTTAAAACACGCTTTGACAATGCCGATTTCAAGGGTCTACTATGCAACTATAAGTAAAGATGAAACAACTACCAAGAAGGTATTGAACCATGTCTAGTTCCCTATCCCATGCTCCAATCCCAAATAGTAACCTATCCTAGGGCCTTTCCCTTATCATGTCCTACAACAACAAATTATACTCGTGTGCCGATTAGGTGACCCAAATAGGGTGTGAGTAAAAAAAGTATGCCACCACCAATGGTGTCTAAAAAAGTCCATTAAAAAGATAGTGTATACTATTTTATGAAGCAATAAATACAATTCCTAATTTAAACAGTTGTTGCATTTTTATTTTATCTTTAATCATCACATTAGGCCCATTTTCACATCATGTTTTCCATTTGAATCATCATTCATTTTTATCATCAGTTTTTATCATTCATTTGGTGTTGAACGTCATGTTAATCACCCCAATCTAATTTTGTGTAGGTCCCCATGCCTATCAATTCATATTTCATTCAATGTAAGTTGTCATGCTGAACACCCCAAAATCTCAATCTTGGATAACTATTTTGGAGGAACACCACATCTGATTCCCAACTTCTAATCAGTATAGAACACCATTTCTAGAACCAAAAAAATCCCATCCATTTAATCATTCATTAATTCACAAGAATTCTCCACATCAATCCATGGCTAATCCAACTATTATTAAAACATTTCAATGTACTTCAGTTAACTCAACATTTAACTAAGTACATAACCCATTAATTAATTCATCCATTAATTAATCAATCAACACAATTCTAATTCCACAAATAATTCATTGCAGTTAATTATCCATATCAATTATAAAATTTTAATAATTAATTACCACAATTAACTATATTTGATTAAAATCATGTCACATAATTAATTCTAATAATTAATCATCTTACATAATCAAATATCATTCCATAATAAATTTTCCCCGAATTAATTATCTTAACAAAATAAATTCAATATCTCAACCCATAACTGATATCCAAAACAAATGTCTATTTGGTAAAACCACCTTTGTTTTTTCCATGATTCAATTATCAATTAATCTCCAAGGCAATCACAACTCATATACACATTCCTAATTACTCCAATTTTTTAAATCAATTCTCAAGGGAAGCTAGTAAATCTATTAACTAACATTCACATATCAAATCCATGACTATGGGAGTTCTATTTAGACCACCTACATTGGTTTATTGATGGATGTTATCCCAAATAAATCCCCAAAATATGAGTGTCACAAATTCATCGATCAGTCTCATGATCTAAATCCCTAAACCAAAAATTAAGATCAAAGGTGTCATGATTTTGAAAATCTAGATCTAGATCCACAATCCTAGATCTAGATCTCAACTCATAAGTTTATATACATGTAAATGGTAGATATATTTCATGAAAAGATAAAGGAAAGATAGTTTAATAAATGGGAGAAGCAAAGAGATGAAATATACTTACTGGGAATAGAGCGGATCATCAATCTAGGATTTGAATCTTGAAGAAAAATGTTCGAATCACCATGGAATCCCTCCAGAATGGTTTGGGATTAGCTAGAAATTTTTAAGCCCGAGACAACGTCAAAATATGGGAGTATTGGTGGTTCAGGTGGTTTCAAAATAGATTTTTGGATAATTAATCATTTACACATTGTTTCATGGGTAGGGGCGCACAGTTTGGGAAAATCGGGCCCCAACTGTGTAGACCAATCTGTCCAAGTTTTCTTGGTTTTCATGGTTTAGTCACATGGTTTTTCAAACTGTGAGCAACCCATGTAGACCTTGTAACGTATCAGTTCCAGGTTCCACCCAAAGGTACCCCGTACCAGGTTGGTCACATGGACTCAAGCACATTTCCCCAAATGTAAGAATCTGTAGACTTGTAGTGAGGTCCTTGGATGTGATAGTGGGGAAACTATGACCTCATTGGAAGATTAACACAATGGAACAAATAGAAACACTAGAGGAAGCAGTAATAGCATACAATAGAAGTAAATAGTGAAATACTGATAGTATAAACAACTTCAACTTATATAAATAAAGGATGCATGACACATGTATCTAGGAAAGAATCCTTACAAGTCACAATGATGGAAATACAATACTAGATCCAAAGTATAGGAAAAGTAAACTCCATATCATTACAAGCCTCAGCTTGGTCCCATGCTCTCCAGCTCCAACAAAAATCAAGTACATGGTGAAGAAGGTGCTTTCCCTTATCTATACCAACAACCATATAATCTGTTTGGGTCCAAAAAATGACCCGTATAGTTTGTGAGACAAATTCTAGTAGGAAACCACCAAAAGATCTATGCCTAACTATTATTGAATATATATATTAGGTAATATAAAGAAATAAAGAAAAAAAAATAGGAAGTACTCAAAAGTAAACAATCCCATTGTTTCCATTTACATTAATTTACATTTATTAATTATTAAAAATGTTGAATAATGTAACCTTAAGATCTATCCTAAGCTCTATATCCCCATGTATACTAGTAACAACAGGTGTCTTGGAAGACCACTAAAACTATCAAGATAGACCGAGTCCAAGATTGTGCTTTGTCTTGATAGACTCATCATAATCATAAAATCAATCATAAGTAACCCTCTTGGAATGTTCTCACAATATAACCCCTCTAATTCAACATATCATCAATTGAATAAACAATTAAGACCATCTAGAAATGACAACAGGGTCTAATCAATTTGGTCTTTCATAGAACTAATCAATTAAAAACGACCACCTAGGTAACTCTCATGGTCAATACCCCTTGGTCCGCATATAATAAATAAATATAATGACCCCCTGTTATCTCTCCCAATAAATTCCATATGGTCCAACATTCATTTAATGATGACCCTCTGGGTAGCTCTCATGGTCTAACCCCTCTGGTCTATGACCACCCGGTAGCTCTCACAGTCAATACCATTGGGTCAACATAACAGCCAAAATACATAAATAACCCTACCTCAAGAATATCTCACAGTCAATTCACATTTTTTCAAACATTCACAATGTGAAACACATGGTCCTCAAATAAACATGAACTTCATCCTAACAACATGATCAATAGAAACAAAGAAATATTAATAAGAAATTCTAAACCAAGGGGCCATAAGACATCAAATAAGGGAAACACATCTATAATTAAGTTATTAAACCTTATACATAATAAAACAACATTTTCTCATCAAACAAACCATTTTAGGTTTAAAATAGGGTTAAATTATAAAATATTCAATACCCTAAACATGGGTATTCAACACTTTAAGAACCTATAATTCATAGAAAATCAAAGAAATCCCCAAACCACCTACCTTGATGTTGTATGATGAACACTCATGAACATAGGCCCTTGAATTCTCCTAGAACAATGTAGATATATGAAATGGGTAAAAAAGATGAACCATTGATAACTCAAGAGAGATGAAAAATCATAAAGAGGGGCTCTTGGAGAAGAGAGAACTCGCTGGTGGGAATCCAAAACTCCTGGTCACATCTCCATTGGAGCATGGAAAAGGAAACAGAGGGATCTTGAAGATCTTTGGAAATACATCTCTCTCTATTATGAGACATGAAAATAAGAAGTTCATTCTAGATATCAGACATGACCCCACTCTGATTAATCAATTAAAAAGAAAAGTGCATAGTCTGTTAATTTAATATACACTTTGTTTACAAGCGTCAACTGGATCCCGATTTATCCAGTCTGCCAGGTACCTACACATCCATGTACTCGGTCGTTACATGACCATTACATGGATATGTGTGAAACTTTGGTACACAGAGTGTACTCAAGAGTACATGGAGTGTACATATAAAATTTCCATATTCTTCATTTTTTCTCAAAAAACAAACCAAAATAAATATCCATATATGAAATGAAGATCTGGGGTCTTAAAAACTCCCCCCTTAGAGAAATTCATCGCTGAATAACCCTTCAGAATGTGGAAAAGAAAAAACTTCAAATAACTCAGGCCACTGTGATCGTATGTTAGCCTCCCTCTCCCAAGTCATGTCATATACTCGCCCATGTAGCCATAGAACCTATACTAGAGGAATACTCTGGCCATGGAGAACCTTTGTGATGTGATCCACAATCTAAATGGGATTCTTCTCAAAGGATGCATCCACCTCCAACTCAACCTCCTTGGGTTGAATAACATGATACGGGTAAGAAAAGTAACATTGTAGCTGAGAAACATAGAAGGGGCCGTTCATATCCTGGTACCTCTAAGGTAACTGCAACCGATAGGCAACTATCTTGACATAGGGGTTATCAGAATGGCCTTCTTTACATAGCCACATAAGGTTCCATCTGTATTGTCTCTTTAAAACTACTATTGTAGGAAAACATTACTACGGGTATGTGACTCTCCCAAGAGGCCCTAAAATCCTAGACGCAGGCTCGAAGCATGTCCTCTAAAACATATATCGTGTGCTTAGACTATCCATCTATATGGGGTTGGTAAGATGTAATCAGAAGTACATGTGTTCCCAAAGCCCTCTATAGTCCCTTACAGACATGAGATGTAAACCAAGAATCCCTATCTCATATTATAGAGTGTATAACCCCATGAAAACATACAATCTCTCGGACGTACATCCTTCCAATCTCATCAATACTGGAGGATTCCTTGATCAGAATGAAATGTGCATCCTTCGTGAGTCTGTAAAAAACAACCCAAACTATATCATTCCATCATGGTGACCTTAGTAAAACTATTATGAAATCCATCGTGACATCATACCACGTCCACTAGAGAATGGGTAACTGTTATAAAACCACTACTGGTCATGAATGCTCCGCCTTCACCTTCTAATAGGTGGAATATATCATAAAAACTAGCAACATCCCTCTTTATACCTTGCCACCAATACTAATGATGTAGATCTCAATACATCTTGGTGGCACCAGGAAGAACATCCCAAGATGAGGAATAAAAATCCTGCAAAAACTCTTCACATATGTTCGCTGACACCCGTACGTGCCCAAGAAAACATAAGACATCATCCTCACCTACGGTCCATCCATGAGTAGGGTCCTCACCTAACACACTCTCTTATAGTACTATGCCTTCAAAATATGATATCTTTATCATTATTACTCGATCCAATAGAGTAGTGGTAACAACTATAGAAGAAAGAAATGTCTACCCCTATTTATCATACACCACCGAATGCATCTTAGAGAACATAGCTATAAGCTTTCACTCACTACTGGCCTCCTAAACTGTCTATATCTGAGTCCTCCTTCTCAACACATCTTCCAATGCATTTCCCTTCCCAGGTATGTATGAAAGCTGAAAGTCAAAGAATGAAGGTACTCAACCCTCCTCCATTGTCTCAAATTCAGGTCGCACTGAGTAATGATGTACTTGATAATTTTTTGGGCAGTGTACACCATAAAATGCTCTAAAAAAAGATAATGTCTCCAATAGTGAAAATCTTGTAAAATTGCATCCAACTCGAAATCATGTGTTGGGTAATTTCTCTCATGTGTCTTTAACTGCCAAGACCCATACGCAACAACCCCTTCCCCCTATATAAGCACTTCTCCTAGCCCGATACATAATGCATCACAATATACAGTGTAACTCTTTCCTGGATCCAATAAAATCAGTATCGGTGCTGATATCAATCTTCCTTTCATCACATGAAAGGATTAATCATAGGAATCTGTCCACAAGTACTTCACATCTTTCTTAGTCAGGTCCATCAGTGGTGCTGCTAAGTGTGAAAAGTGATGTATAAAGAACCTATAGTAACAATTCATCCCTAGAAAACTCTGTTACTCAAGGATGTTCTTTGGATGATCCCAAGAAGCTAATTCTCTCACTTTCTCTGGGTCTAATGAATCTTCTCTCTCTGAGATAACATGATCCAAGAAGTGAATCTAGCCCATCCAAAAGGGGAATTTTGAGATTTTAGCATATTAATGATGCTCTCTCAGTGTAATCAATGTGATCTCAAGAAGGGTGGCATAGTCCTGTAGAGTGTGAGAGTACACCAAGATATTTTACACAAAAACTACCACAAAAGAATACAAGTAAGGATGGAACACTCAGTTTATCAGTGCCATAAAAATGGGCAGCGCGTTCATGAGACCCAACAAAATACCCAAATACTCGTATAGACCATACCTTCTCCAAAATTCTGTAAGAGGTATATCTAATGGTATAATGCACAACTGATGATAACTGTATCTCAAGTAAATCAACAGGAACACCAGGGATCCTTGAAGCTGATCAAGGAGATCAACAATACTCAACAAGGGATATCAGTTCTTGATCTTCAACTTGTTCAACATCAGATAATCCACTCAAAGTTTGAGGGTACCGTCAACATTATTAAAAAATAGGGTAGGAAAACCCCAAGGAGAAGTATTGGGTTATATGAAACCCTTCACCTGCAACTCCTCTAACTACTTCTTGAGCTCCTGTAACTCTTGTGTAGCCATCCTATAAGGAGGAGTGGACACTGGTTCCACTCCTAGTATAATCTCAAAAGAGAAATATACATCTAGATCTCTAGGTAAACCTAAGAATTCATCTAGAAATACATCCCTAAAACAATCCACCCTTATATGAAATTCCATTATTCAAGTACCCTAGTCTTCCAGATAGAAACTAGGAATTTGGGTTGTAATTCCTCCCAACCCCTGATGCTCGGGTCTAGCTCTGCTTGCCTAGACATCCAATTCACCATTGTTTAGAAAAGACCCTCCTTCCTGTGATGTGAAACTCGCCCAAGAGTAGTATTAGTCAATAAGGGCATAAAAGGAGACTAACCAGTCCATTCTGAGAATGACATCAAAGCATGTCATCTATAAGACATAAAGGTCCCATAATAAGTGACACCCAGCAACCTCAAGAGGCCACTCCTTGAATTGATATACACTAGTTTTTCTAATCCCCAATAAAGTTTATTACATCATAACATCCTCAAAATTAACAATATAGAGATCGAGGATCTCTACAAAAAAAAATAGATGTGAAACTATATGAATCCTATATATCAAAAAGAGAAGAAGTTAAAAACTGAGACAACTAGAATCATACCCTTAACTGTAGAGGGTTTGGAATCCTACTCCTGCTGGGTCTGCACCACTACAATATTTTGACCTACACCGTGGCCCTACGACCCTACCTGAATACCCTAAGATGATCCACCCTATTTTCACTGAATGATTTCCGACTGGATACCATGACCATGACCTCCTCCTCAGCCTGAATGGACAAAGAACCACGGTCCCTTGACATATGAGAAACTGGTTTTCCTTCTCTTGAACATGGTTTCATAACATAACCTCTATCACTAACTATTTTTAGAAGAAAAAAACAGAAAAAATGTTGAAGATGGCCCATCTTGTCGTAAGACCGGTACTCAGCTGGGTCCCTTGAGCATCATGGTCTCGTATTCCCACTCTTCCTACACTGGTCTCATACCACCTGAATACCTACGGAAACATCATGTGAAAGCTCCATGCAGTGCTTCCTGCTATCTATAAAAGGAGTACCAGCCCTGGATGCTAAACCTCTCAGGCTCACACCTCCAAACTCCCTCAAATTGTTCTCAGTGATCAGTTCTCGATTCACTGTAGTTGTCACTAAAGTCATTCAAAATACATTCACCTGTGATCGGATTCCATACCTAAGTCCATCCTCAAATATCATATCCAAATATAGCTCATCACCTCCTATAATAGGTGTTAAGCTCTGAATCTCTATAAAATGAAATGAGTAGTCCATCACTGAAAGAGTGCCCTGCTCCAAATGCATCAACTGTCAGGCTCAATCATCCTAAAATTTCTCGGAATAGAAGTAATCATAGAATATCCTCTTAAACTCTTCCCTAAAAATATCCTGGTGACATCCCGCCTATTGGATGACATCCCACCATCTCTTGGAGGACTCACATATCATGTACATATCAAGATTCACCCTCATATCTAGAAGAGTCTCCAGATGATCAAAGATAGAAAGCATGGCCTCTAACCATGTGTCTTCTGAATGTGGTCCTCCATCCTCAAAAGATGTGGGAGGATTCTGCTGCTAGAACACCTATGTCAGTTCTTCCATAGATGGGGAAGGATACGTTTCTTCTTGAAAATACTGAAACATATTCAAAAAGACTTTGCAGAATTGTGCATCAGCACTTGCATCTGATATAACAGCTTGTGATAAGACGGACACAACGGGAGGATGTATCGGTAGTCCCTGATCTACCCTTTCTAGTGTCTAGTCATCCCCATGTACATGGAATACAAGCAGAGGATGTCTTGGTGGAATGAATCTTCAAGTTCAAGTGCACAACTCAATTCAATATTATCAAGGACTAAAAATTACAAGTGTAAGAAAGTAACATGAGAAGAAACATTCATGTTTTACGAAACAGGGTTACATGACATGTATAACACCTACACGATGTGTTACCTTAATATTTCAACAAGGTGTATTCCTCTGCCAAACATGGTCATTTAAAACCCATACACACGGAGTGTTCCTCCTGATACATAGCGTGAACTTTAATTTTTCCCCCTTTCTCTGGTTCCTCTACATGGCTCAAGCCACACGGTTCTCTCTAGGGTAACACTACACAACATGTTCACCATAGACACGACATGTACTATTTATGTTCTAACCACTCATGTCATTAGCCACACGGTTAGAGACACAGTGTGTACAAACTAAGTTAGTCACATGATCGACTCTATACAGTATGCAAGAAAGGGATATGAGGTGTACAAACTATGTTTCGTCCACCCGTGTTGTCAGTCACACAGCCGGACACACGGTCCTTACGGCATGATGTGTACTCCCAATACATAGTGTGTTCTACCAATGTTTCCCAACCCCGTGTATCTACTCACATAGTCAATCACATGGTTAAATACTTCATGGCATGTACATATATAACACAGTATGTACTTAAGAAAAAAAATTCTTTCAGAACAGAACAACATTTGACGTGTGTGCATAATACCACAAGTCATGTTGTCTCAGTTTCTGGATAGTAGGCTTGTAAAACACTTTTGGAACCCTTGAAAACAAAATATTTTGTCTGTGACATGATAAATTCATACCACTGAGAGATCATACTCCCACAAATCAAAGTTTGGCTTCCTTACTCATATCATGATGTGACAAAATTCAATGAAAGTTCAATAATAATCCACCAAATTCTGATCCAAGAAGGACCATAACACCTCAGGGACCAAATTTTGTCATCCATCCAAATGAATCATTAAAATTTACGATAACCTATAAAAATAGTAAGTATCTATATCACGGAATCTATCACAACAACATGCATATCTCGGACAACATTTATCACGACAGAATGCAATCAGTAATGCACCCTAAATGGCATGACAAGAATGAATGACATGTGATCTCTAGAAAGTGCCTTTATGATGCATGAGATTGAATACCCTCATCTCATAATGTTGTAACAAAAATAGAACCAGAATAAAATAAAAAATAACAGAACAAAACAAGTGAATCGGCCAATAGTGAAATCAAATCAACTATAACAATTGAAAAACCAGAACAATTGAAATATTCAAGGAAAATTGGATTTTCCCTCCACATGGGTTATCTTCCCCTAGGAACAGCTTATTTCTTTCTAATAATTTCTTCTTATTTCTATCTAGAGGATCAAAATAAAAGAACAAATCACAAAAACACCTTTCATACCACTTTGTAATGTCCCAATTTCGAGTGCTGCCCAAAGGTGTCATGTACCTGATTGGTCACATGGCGTCAAGCGCATTTCCCCAAATGCCAGAGGCTTCTGACTAGAAGTGAGGGCCTTGGATTTGATAGTGTGGAAACTATGCTCTCATTGTCATAGTAGCACATTATAAAGAATAGAAAATAAAAGCGGAAGCATTAATAGCATACAACAAAATTAAATAGTGGAAAACTGATAGTATAAAAAACATCCACATATATAAATAAACGATGCATGTCACATGTCACTAGAAAAGTATCCAAACAATTCACAATGATGGAAAAAAAATACTGAAACCAATTTATAGAAAAAGTAAACTCCACAGCATCACAAGTCCCAACTTGGTCTCATGTTTCCTAGCTCCAACAACAATCATGTACCTGATGAAGAAGGGTGTTTTCCCTTACCTATACCTGAAACTATATAATATGTTTGGGTCTGAAATCATGACCCAAATAAGGTGTGAGATGAATCCAAGTAGGAAACCACAAAAAGATATGTTCCTAACTGTCAGTGAATATATATAGCAGGTAAAATGATAAAATAAAGCAATAAACTAGGAAGTATTCAAAAGTAAACAATATTATAGTTTCCATTAACATTCATTTACATTTATTAATTATCCAAACCATTGAATAATTTAACCTCAGGATATAGATTAAGATCTATATCCCACTGTATACTAGTAACAACAGGCATCTCATAAGACCATCTAAATAATAAATCAAGTCTAAGTCCAAGCTTGTGCTTTGACAAGGCAGACTCATCACAATCATACAATCATTCGTAATAAACCCTCTATGAAGGTTCTCATACTCTAACCCCTCTGGTTCAATAGAGCATCAATTAAATAAACAATTAATACCCTCTAGGAAATCTCACACCATATAAACCCTTTGATCCCACATTGCACTAATCAATTAAAAATGACCACTTGGGTAGCTCTCATAGTCAATACCCCTTGGTCTGCATAGCATCAATAAATATAATGAACCCCTGGTATCTCTCATAGTCAGTGCTCTATGGTCTAACATTTATTTACTAATGACCCTATGGGTAGCTCTCACAATCTAACCCCTCTGGTCTATGATTACCCGGCATCTCTCACAATCAATACTTATAGGTCAACATAACAGACAAAATACATAAATGACACTACCTTGGGAAGCTCTCACAGTCTACTCCCCTTGGTCATACTTTCAGAATGTGAAACACATGCATCTCAAATAAATAAGAACTCCATATTAGGAACACAATTCATAGAAAAAAAGAAAGCTTAACAAGAAATTCTAGACCAAGTGTCCATAAGCAATCAATAACGGGAAACACATCCATAATCAAGGTATAAAACATTATTTAGAATCAAAAACCCCTTTCTCAACAAAAACACCATAAAAGGTCTAAAAAATGGTTAAATTACAAAACATGCAATACTGTAACACCCCATGATTGCATAGTACGTTCTCTGATTAATGTAATTCAATAGCTTGCGCTACACTCAACACTGAGTTCAAGTGCACCAAAACATACCAAACTAGCCGTTCAAAAAGCAGTTATGAATAGTATTAACTGAATTTTTAATCTTATATACTATATATAATTTTAAAATCCATATTCTGTGTTTCTAAGACATAATATAAAAACAAATTCATTTTTTCAGATAAAAGAAGTATTTTTCAAAAAATGCAATTTTACCGCCTTTCAATGGAGAACTTTTTTAAAACCAATATTTGACACTTTTATATATTAAATTTAAAGAAATTAAATTCTTCATTAGAAGAGGGACATAAAAATTTATTTTGGGTAAATTTGTGCTACTTTTTTGATAACTTTTGTATTTTGATGAATAGTTAAAAATATTAAATTTTAATTGAAAAAAACTTTTTAAATCGAAATAATTTATAGTGTTAAATTTTTATTTTTAATGGTTTGTAAATATAATTAAATTATATTTTTATCATTTAAAATAATATATGTCATTATAAGTAATTTCATATTTAAATTTGACATAAACACATGTCAATCTTTTGATAGTTTGTACTTTTTAAAAACCCACTTCTTGGTTTTGACAACCGGAATTAATTTTAAATTAATTAATGAATATTCAATGTTTTGAATTTGGAAAAATAGAATTTATTTTTGAATTCTGAATATCAAAATTATACTAGGGTAAATTTTTGGTATTTTTCATAAAAGTTTCAATTTTTGGTGAATAGTAAAAAACACTGCGTTATTGTTTAAAACCGGCTTTTTATTTAACTAATTAGTCATTTTATTTTAATTTATTTTAGGTCAAAATAGATACATAATACCTATATATGTTAAATTTAATGAATTGGGGTAATTTTATAATAATTTTAGATATTTACAATTTTTTTGAACTTGTTACCGTCTTTTACCCACCTTTTAGGAGCATTTCCAAAATTGCATAAAACATAATTTTTCTGCTTCTATGAGTTGAATTTCAAAAATCTGAGAGACACGGTTGAAATTATTAAGTAAAATTTAGTTCAATAAGATGAAAATAATTTTTGGCAAATAGTAATTTTTTCCTTTTATTTACCACGGTTAAAATTAAATAGGGTAATTGAAGGTAAAAATGATATTATAATTACCCTAACACAAATAATAATTGTATTCAATAAGTGTAATTCGACCAAAAACAACATTAGGAATTAAATATTAATCTTTTGGTTCACTTGGATTAGATTGAGAGATTTATTATTTTTTTATTTAAAGAAGATTCAAAAGTGTTAAATTCAAAGTTTATTAACTAAACCAATTTTAATATTAAGTTATATATAATATAAATTCAACAATAAATATTAATTAGAAATCTAAAAAGTTTTTACTACCTCATGGTATTTTATTATAATTTTTAGACATTTAATAATTAAATTTATTTATGACACAATGATGATGTAGTCATTACCTTATTAATGAAAGAATCAAATAAATGGTATTATAAATATTAAAATAAATATAATTTAAAGGTTTTCATTCCATCCAATAATTTTATAGGTTAACATTACATTTTAGGGTTGATTATATAAATTTTCTTCGAAGTTATAATGTTTTTGTGACTTTTACAAAAACAAAATACCAAATAGTGTCAAAATTGACATAAATTAATTTTTAAAACAAATACTATATTATTGGTTGTTATAATATTCCTAAAATTATAAGGATCGGCCAAAGGGATGAAGTAATATAATATATTTCATTAGTGAACCACTTTAGGATCTATTGGATGTTTAGAGTATGTTTATTAACCATATAGTGTAAGAATACAAGAAGACACTGTAAAAGTTAAACTATTTAACTTAGAGTTAAATATAAATGATAAGGTTAAAATGGTAACCCAAACTTGTCTAAAACCTATTGGTTGGGAGTATTTAGACCCATAACCACCTATTTCAATAAATAAATTCATTTAAAGCCATTATAAATTTAATATTATTGTATAATAAACTAATATTTAAATCATTTCCTAAAGTAACCCTCACCCCTCTTATAAACGGTCACTTCCCCTTCTCTCAAAATCACACCTCCAAAGCCATTTGGATCGACCAAACCCTAAAAAAATATCCTACCAACTTATCTCACATAAACCTAGAGTCCTTACATTGATAATAAATCCAATCTAAGGATCCATTTTGATCAACTCAAAAGGAAACACCAGAAGAGGAGGTAATAATTTCACCACCCATTTTCAAGTTCTTTTCTTCTTCCACTTCCTCCTTCATTGTTGGTTCCATAACAAAATAATAACTCCAGTAACTCTTACATAATATTATGTTACTATAAATATGGTACAACCATATTCATTATTCTATCCATCCTATAAAAGACAAATTCACCATACGTGCATATGTACGGCTTACCGTCTCCACATCGTGGTGTAGTTTGTTATTCAAACACTTCATTATTTGGATGGGTATAATAATCAGTATAAATGATGTAAATAATAAATATAAAATGTTAATTATTATTTATATATGATATACCATCAAATTACATATGATTTCACCATCAATATAATGATATTGTCACTCGTGCATTTGTACGGATTACCGTCCCCACGAGGCGATGAGATTCGTTCCCACATTCACCATTCAACGATGATTATAAAAATATATATTATTAATAATTTTTGTAATATATGACATAATAATTATACTTTAGATATATATATGTTTGTGTTTGTATGTACTTACATATATCCTATTCACTTACTTCTGTTCAATACAATAAGAAAACGGAAACAACGTTTATGAGTACATGCGGCCTACCGTCTCCATAAATGGTGCATTTCATTTCATATATCTATATATTATAAATATTTATATTCTAAATATATATTATATATAAATCAAGGGTTATATTATGGAATTATTTAAATCATGATCTAAGTGATACGATCAAGAATAACATGTTAAAACACGTACGATAAAGAAAGAGATTATTAACCAAAATGATAATTTAACATGGAAATAAATATTAAATGGGTTATATAAAGTCATAAATGAATCATGTATGATATAATAAATATTAATATTGTTCTGGTATAATTTAATAACATACTATGGTCATTGTACAGGAGGTTAAACATACCCTCGACCAAAGAAAAGTGAAATGTAAGGGTTAATTTCACAATCTCTTTATAATCTGAGAATGTTTTTACAAAAGTATCTACTGGGAAATATTAGTTCACCATGTCCATTTTTCATAAAGGATTTTTCAAAGGGATTATTTTTTGTTTAATTTTCACTAAAACACCATTTTAAATGTTTTAAATATTTATTCTTCTAATCCTTTTTCATTAATGTTCATCTTTTCAAAATGATTTTAAGGATTTATTTATATGGACATGAATGTTTTAAAATGTTAATTACTTTTAGAAGTTTCAAAGTGGTGTGGAACACTTTGATTCAAAAATATATTTTAAATGAATTCCTTTATAAATAATGTTAATTTTAAATGAATTCATAAAAAAGGATATTTCTTTCAAATATTTTTACTAATCATTTTCAACTATGTCATCTTTTTTACAGGATATTATTCTTGATTAAGGTTGATTTATTATACAAATATTCCATATTGTATTAATTTTTTTGTGATATGTTTGACTTTTGATGTGTTATTTTAAAACCATTTGTGATTTATGGATAATGTATTGACATTTCATATGCTAGTTTTAATATGAATTTTTATGTTAGGTTTAAACCTTTTGATATGAGGAATGCATTGGACTTAGTAAGTGATGGTTGGAGCCCACTATAGCAATTAGATGCATCGATAGGTCTCATGAGACAAACTAGTTTCTTGGCACAAGGCCTTTACAAAGTTTTATTTGAAGTCTTGGCGTGTGGCCTTGACTATGTAGTTATGATGTCTAGAATTATGCATTACAACATTATGAAATTGGCTATTGATATTGCATTTGATTATTTGACTAGTAGAATATCCACGTGAATAAGTAAATGGCATTATTTTATTTATAATGGCCATATTATGAAGAATTTTATGTTTCAAAGGCTTATGTTTTTTGTCTTATACGATTCCTTAAACGTTTATTCTTATTTATGAATGTTTCTGCTATGTTGTTATCCTTACTGAGAATCTAAGCTCACCCCATTCTTATGTTTTATTTTCCCAGTGTTCCAAGAAGTGTATTATGATTGATAAGAAGAGTTAATCTAGGATATTAATGGAATTCTCAAAGGATCGTTTATGTTGTGTAGTATGTTTGATATTGAAATGTAACATTCATGTATGTAATATATTATCCCAGACTGCAAAACTGATATGTTTTTTGGGACTTGATTTCTTTTAATCATGCCAATGTATTAAAATAATCCATCGACTTTGGGCTTATGGGTTCGGGGTGTTACAGTTGGTATCAGAGGAATTTTACCAACAACGTTAGAAGTAGATTTAGATAAACTCTAATTAGAGAACATTAACCAAAGATAGACTTTGAGTATTAGTGTAGTATAACTTCATAGAATCTTGGTAATGTAGATATTTTTTGTATTTTATAAACAATACATCTCTATCTGGATACGATCTGGAAATGTTGGCTCTGGAAAAGATGTACTTAGGAGTGAGAACTCTAACAAAGAGTTTTGGGCTTGACCTAAGGTATCCTGATACACGACAATGGTCCTTGATGCTCTCGTGGTTATGAAACTCCTGGGGGATATGCTTAGGATAATTCACATTTTCATTACAAGCCATTATGAAGTATTTAGGAGTAAATAATTCCCCAAATAAAACATTTTCTGATTATAGATTATATTCATAATATTTTCAATTTAAGTTAGGTATTTTACATGTTTATAATTATGAACTGTGATTCGTAAACTAACCTATTGAATTCCATTGTTTATAAATGGTACCTAGTAGAAGAAATGAGAATTCCGGTAATACACATGATTGAAAGATTAAGAACGATCGTATCTTTTATGGTATTAAGCCAAAATTTAAAAGATAAACTGTCTCCCATGTATTCTCATCAAATGAAGAAATAATATCATGTGTTAATAATATAAGTAAAGAATTATCTTTTTCATATGGCTTTGAAGGGAAGAAAGAGACGAAAAGTATAGATAAAGGGATGAGTGGAAAGAATGATTTTACCATATGTGATAACTGTGGAAATAATCACCTTGGTTAATTATTGAAGGGAATGGGAGTTTGTTATAAGTGTGGAGAAGAAGGACACCAAATACGAGATTGGAAGGCTAAGAAAAAGGTTTCAAATGTACAATGCTTCATCTGTTAGGAGTTGGGACACTACGCGAATCAATGTCCAAATCATCAATGTATACCCCAATTACTTATATTGGATAATAATAAAGTTATTATACTACTAATGATGAAGAGGAATGATTAGATTTATTAGGATGTTATTAAAGTATTATGTCATTTGAGTATTGTTTTTATGATGTACATGTTATAAGAATTATAGAGTATATATAAGGATTGTACTATAGTACTATTTCATTAAGGACTTGAGATTGTGTGGATCCAAGAAAAGTGACTCAATATTAGGTTAAATTTTTTGGAAAATATATGGTTGAGAGAAAGATAAACCATAATATGGTTCTGATACTGAGGCTGTGATTTTGGAATAAGATATGATTGATTTGGATAAATTATATTGGATATTCTTGACTAACTTGAAACTGATTAATGATTTTTATATTAAATCATTGTTGGAGTTTACAAAATTTTTCAAAACAGGGAGTATATCTAGTATTCTATAAGTAATAAGGGTGCATGAATGTAATCGATAAGCTTTTATGGTAATTCAGGGTGTTGTCGTGTTTTAAAAGAATACCCGTTGACGTTATTCACATGTTATTACGTGGAAAAATGATTTTCATTATGTTTACCATCTTTATAAATTTTGGACTGTGAGTTTGAACAGAAGTATTTTGGATAATTCTAAAGGTTTTAATCACTTAAGGTTGATATTGGATACTATTGTTAACGTTAAAGAATTTCTTAAGATTATTTGTTATCTATTATAAAAAACTGACAACACGGAGGTCGGGAGACAACCCGTCACATCCAGCAAGGCTACAAGACTAGAACCTTAACTGAAGGGCGACAAGGGTGCGTCACCTAACAATATCCTACATGATTCCTGGATTATATAATATTGTTTTTTTAAATAGTTTGACTAATGAATTATAAATTAATTATTTTTATAACCCTATGAGATTAGGATAAATAGAATATTTTTGAATTCTATTATCTTTTGGAGTGAAAGATGAGTTTGTGGTAGAAATTAGTTGAAGGATGAAACTCTACTTGTCAAGAATATATATATTTATATATTCCAATTATTCTATGAATAAATTAATTCTTAAAATTTAGGGAGGTTATCTTAAAACCAAAAATATTTTACCCTAATACCATATGTTTTTTTGAACAGATGATATTTTACAAAATCATAGATTGATGGCTTTAAGGCACTCAATTTTACAATTGTTTTCGATTGATGACCTCGATCACTCCCTGTAAACATTTATGGTTTCCCTCCAATTATGTGTCTCTAATTTCCATCAATTTACTCCTAATCGAGATCATAATTTTGTGGTGAATTTTTATTCCCTTTCCCATTTATTAAGACTAAATTTTAGTAACCCAATTTCCAATGTGGGTTTTCCACTATGGTGTTTTTCTATTTTTAACATTTTATTTTTTGAAGAACAATTTCAAATTTCGAGGATGAAATTTATTGATGTAGGGGAGGATGTAACACCCCAATATTTCATAGTACGTTATCTCATTAAATTAATATAATAGCTTGTGCAACACGCAACACCGAGTACGAGCGCACCACAACCAGCCAAACTACCCGTTCAAAAAGAGGTTATGAATAGTATTAACTGAATTTTTTATCTTATATACTATAAATAATTTCTACATCCATATTGTGTTTCTTAGACATAACATAAGAACAAATTCATTTTTTTGGATAAAAGATGTATTTTTCCAAAAACATTAATTTTACTTCCTTTTAATGGA
The DNA here is from genome assembly GCA_963277665.1 of Viscum album. NCBI lineage: Eukaryota > Viridiplantae > Streptophyta > Magnoliopsida > Santalales > Viscaceae > Viscum > Viscum album. The sequence continues at coordinate 1,344,185,668 of OY728132.1, forward strand.
AACCCTTTTTAAAACCAATATTTGACACTTTTATTTATTCAATTTAATGAAATTTATTTCTTCTTTATATGAGGTATATAAAAATTTTGTTTCGATAAATTTTTGGTACTTTTCTAATTACTTGCATATTTTGATGAATAGTTAAAAATACTAAATTTTAATTGAAAGAAAATTTTTTAATAGAAATAATTTATAGTGTTAAATTATTAATTTGAATGGTTTAGAAGTATAATTATATTATATTTTAATCATTTAAAACAATATAGGTTATTATGAGTAATTTCACATTTAAATGTTACATAAACACTGGTCAATCTTTTGATAGTTTTTACTTTTTAAAAATTCACTTTTTGGTTTTGACAATGGGAATTAATTTTAAATTAATTAATTCAAAATCTATGTTCTTAATTTGGTAAAATATAATTCATTTTTGAATTCAAAATATCAAAATTATCGTAGGGTAAAATTTTGGTATTTTTCTGAATAATTTCAATTTTTGATTAATAGTGAAAAACACTACGTTATAGACTAAAACAGACTTTTTATTTCAATAATTAGTTATCTTATTTTTATTTATTTTAGGTAAAAATAGATACATGATACCTATATATGTTCAATGTAATTCATTAGGGTCTTTTTACAATAAGTTTAGATATATAAAATTTTATTGAACTTTTTACCGTCTTTTACCCACCTTCTAGGAGCATTTGCAAATTTGAATAAAACATAATTTTACCTCTTATGTGAGTTGAATTTCAAAAATATGAGAGACACTTTTGACATCAGTAAGTAAAATGTGGTTTAATAAGATAAAAATAATTTTTGATGAATATTAACTATTGACTTTTATTTATCTCTGTTAAAATTAAATAAAGAATCTAAAGGTAAAAATGATATTATAATTACCCTAACGCATGTCCTAATTGTATTGGATAAGATTAATTCGACCAAAAACAACATTAGGAATAAAATATGAATCTTTTGGTCCTCTTGGATTAGATTAGGACATTTAGTATTATTTTATTTGAAGAAGAGTTAAAAGTGTTAAATTCAATGTTTATCAACTAAACCATTTTTAATATAGGGTTATTCGTAAGATAAATTCGTTTATAAATGTTAATTAGAAAGATAAAAATATTTCATACAACATGGTATTTTATTTATAATTTTTATACATTAAATAATTAAATGTATTTAGGAAACAATGATGATGCAGTAATTACCTTTTTAATGAAAGAATCAAATAAATGGAATTATAAAGATTAAAATAAATAAAATTTAAAAGTTTGGATTCCATCCATGAATTTTAAAAGATAATATGACATTTTAGGGTTGATTAAATAATTTTTTTAAGTGATAAGGTGTTTATGACTTTCACAAAATCAAAATACCAAATAGTGTCAAAATTGACATAAATTATTTTTTAAAACAAATACTATATTATTGGTTGATAGAATATTCCTAAAAATATAAGTATCATCAAAAGGGATTAAATAATATTATAAATGTCATCGATTAATCTTATAAGGTTCTCTAGGAAGTTTAGAGTATGTTTATTAACCATGTAGTGTAAGAATACAAGAATACAAGAAGACAAGGTAAAAGTAAAACTATTTAATTAAGAGTTAAATCCAAAAGATAAGTTTAAAATGTTAACCTAAACTTGTCTAAAACCTATTGGTTTAAATTATTTATACCCATAACCACCTAAGGATATAAATAAATTCATTTTGAGCCATTAAAAATCTAATATTATTGTATAATAAATTAATATTTTAATCTTTTCGAAAAGTGACCCACAACCCTCTTATAAAAGGGAAATTAACCTTCACTCAAAATCACACCTACAAAGCCATTTTTCTCAGCCAACACCTACCAAAATATTCTCCCTACTTTCCTCCCATTAACCTAGAGTACTTACATTGATTATAAAGGCAACCTAATGAGCCCTTTTTATCAACTCAAAATAAAACACCCGAAGAAGAGGTAATAATTTCCCCACCCTCTTCAAGTTCTTTTCTTCTTCCACTTCCTCCTTATTAGTTGTTTCCATACAAAAATAATATCTCAAGTACCTCTTACATACTGTTATGTTACTATAAATATGGTAAAACCATATTCGTTATTCTATCCATCCTATAAATGACAAAGTCATCATGCGTGCGTACGTACGGCTTACCACCTCCACATCATGGTGCAGTTTGTTATTCAAACACTTAATTATTTGGATGGGTATAATAATGAGTATAACTGATGTAATTAATAAATATAACATTTTAATTATTCATTATATTTGATATTCTATCCAATTACATATGATTTCACCATCAATATAATGATATTGTCGCTCGTGCGTACGTACGGATTACCGTCTCCATGACGCGTTGATATTCATTCCCACATTCACTATTCAACGATGATTATAAATATATATTATTATTAAGTATGTAATATATGAAATAATAATGCTAATGTAGATATATTTTTGTGTGTTTTTGTATGTGTACTTACATATATCTTATTCAATTACTATTGTTCAATATGATATGGAAACGGAAATAGCATTAATGCGTACATACGACATACCATATCCCTAAATGGTGATTTACATTTCATATAACTATCTATTATAAATATCTATATTCCATATATATGATATATAAATCAAGGTTTATATTCTAGAAGTATTTAAATCAGGATCTAAATGATACAATCAAGAATAACAAGTTAAAATGCATACGATAAAGAAAGATATTATTACACAAAATTTTAATTTAACATGGAAAACATTATTAAATGGGTTGTATACAGTCATAAATGAATAATTTAAGATATAATAAATATTAATATGGTTCTGGTATAATTTAATAACATACTATGTTCATTATACAAGAGGTTAAACGTACCCTCGACTAAAAGAAAGTTCAAGGTAATGGTTAATTTCAAAATCTTTTTATTATCTGATGTTGTTTTTATGTAAGTATCTACTGGGACATATTTACTATCAATTTAAATTTTACATAAAAGTGTTTTCAAAGGCATTATTTATAAGGGACTTTTTACTAAAACATCATTTTAATGTTTTTAATGATTTATTCTTATAAATATTTTTTTATTAATGTCCTTGTTTTCAAAATTATATTAAAGATGTATTTCCATGGACATGAATGTTTTAAAATGTTTATTCCATTCAAAATTTTCAAAGTGGTATGGGACACTTTTATTCATAAATATCTTTTAAATTACTTCATTTATAAATTATGTGACTTTTAAATGATTTCATGAAAAAGGGATATTTCATTCAAATATTTTTACGGATCTTTTTCACCTATGTCAACATCCTTCACGGGACATTATTCTTGATCAAGGTTGATTTATTATACAAATATTCCATATTTTATTTAAGGTTTCGTGATATTTTTGAATTTGGATGTGTTATTTTTATACCATCCATGGTTTATGGATAAAGTATTGACATTTCGTCTGCTAGTTTTAATATGAATTTTTATGTTATGTTTAAACCTTTTCATATGAGGAATGAATTAGACTTAGTAAGTGATGGGTGGAGCCCATTATATCTCCTCAAAGCATCGTTAGGTCTCATGAGACAAACTAGTGTCTTGGCACAAGGCCTTGAACCAAATTTTATTTGTAGTCTTGGAACAAGGCCTTGACTATATAGTTACGAAGTCTGGCATTATGAAATTTTCTATTGATATTGCATGTGATAATTCGACCAGTAGAGTATCCATGTGAATAAGTAAATGGAATTATTTGATTTATTTTGGCCATATTATGAATAATTTTACGTTTCAAAGGCTTGTGTTTTAGTCTTATACATTTACTTAAATGTTTATTCTTATTTATGAAAGTTTCCTCTATATCGTTATCCTTACTGAGCATCTAAGCTCACCCCTTTTGTTATGTTTTATTTTCCTAGGATTCTACGAAGTGTATTACGATTCATAAGCAGGGTTAATCTTGTGGATTAATGTCATTCTCAAATAATCATTTATGATGTGTTGTATGTTTGAAATTGAAATGTAACATTCACATATGTAATATATTTTCCAAGACTACTAAATTGATCAGTATTTCGGGACTTGATTCCTTGTAATCATGCCAATTTATTGAAATAATGCACCGACTCTAGGATTCTGGGGTCGGGGCGTTACAAATAACCTAAACATGGGTATTCAGCCCATTAAGCACAAATAATTCAAATACCATCAAATAAAGTCAAAATCCCCCAACATTGATGTTATACAATGAACACTCTAGAACGTAGGTGCTCAGACAGAGGAATGGGAGGAGCTTGAAGATCTTCAGTCAGACGTCGCTCTCCTGTACGAGACACAAGAAGAAGAAGTTCATTCGGGAGATCAGACATGACCCCGATCTGTTTAAAAAATTAAAAATAATAGTAAACAGTGTGTTATCTAATGTACTCATCATGTACCAGCCTCAACTAGATCCCTCTTTAGGTAGTCTTCTAGGTCACCTACACATCCATGTACTCGGTCATTACACGAATAGTACACAGTTATGTGTGGAAACCAGGTACACAGTGTGTACTCAAGAGTACATGGCATGTACTCTTAAGTACTTCCAAATTCTTCATTTTTCCTCAAAAACAACCCCAAATAAATATCCATACCTAAAATGAAGATATGGGTTCTTACATACCTCTCTATTTTGGTTTTCATAGTTGGCACAGTTTAGTTGCAAAATTTTTCAAACCATGTGCAAACCTTGAAAAACATATTTTTGGTTTGTTTTTCTTCAAAAGTTCACCCAAATACACCCCAGCGACTACTCCAAAAAAAGGTACTTAAAAACCTCAAAAAGTACCTAAAACATGCTCGAGATGACTTCAAAAAAGGTTAAGATCTTACGCGCGCGCACACACACACACACACACACAGATATATATATATATATATATATATATATATGAGGTTCATTGGAACTGGTACATTTATGGGAATTAATATTTATATATGGTGTGGGTTTATTATGATCATCTCATAAGATGAAAAACATTGGGCATCTTATGAGATGTGGGGTATTATGGGTGTCTTGTATAGAATTTGTACTTATTAGAATATGAGTATATGTAGGACTTAGGTGGTGTAGGATTTTAAAAGGGAATTATTTGAGAACATGATAAGGTTTGGGAATGATAATGTGTCATGGAAGGACCTTTATGCTAGGGGATAGTCGGTGGACTTATTAGGAAGTCTGAATTTTGGGTTGGGAAGCGACCATGTAAGTAATTCCTAAGTTGGGGTGTGCCACCAGGGGAATTAATATGTGAATAACCATGTAGACTCAGTTAATATATATGA